>CM045758.1:200659531-201909971 GCA_025200525.1 Camellia lanceoleosa
AAAGTGAGCTGAAGATCCTACATTAGGCTTGGTCATTTGATTCATTTGTTCGTGCCTTTTCTTTAGTCTTTCTTGTCCTCTAAAACCTTCATTATGTGGTTAGGATACTATGACAGTCTATGTAAGAATTTTTGGTCGTGTTAAGTGTCTGCTGATGGTTGAAATGATGGAAATAAATATTTGTGCTGCTATTTGTATTCTCGCTGTTCTATGTAAGAACTTTTGCCTGTGTTTTAGTGTCTGTTGCTGCTGATGGTTGAAATGAAGCAAATAAATATATGTGCTGCTAGTTGAATTCTCGCTGCCTTTAGCTCAACTTTGTGGAAATAGTTTTTTTTTAGTCTTCATTGTTAGCATTGAATTGATTATTAATCCCTTTTAGATGGTTTTTGAAGAATTGCGTGTATGATCTTACTGTATTGAATGATTGTAGCTGCAGCCATAGGAAAGTGTTGTGAGGTATTTCAATTGATGTATTACATATGTTTTGGAGATTAGAGATAGCTTGGTGAATTTGTGTTCTTGTGATATTATGACCAAAAAATAGAATCCGTGGTTGATTATTGTAAGCACACAAGGAATTGTTTAACTAGTTTTTGATTTAATATTGATTACATAGCAAGTATTATATAGGGAACTGGAATTGGCAATTGCGGAAACATACCAGTAAAAACTATGGTCAACCTCATTTGTATATAAAATGTTTTACACTGGAAAACAGAGGGCCACACTGCTAGTGTTCAGACACCACTACATTTGGATGAAAGTGGCCATTATGGATTCATTAGCAATTTACTAGTTTGTTTGAATTGTAGACTACCATTCTCTGAGAGCATTTTGAAGAGAGAAGAATCCACTGTGGTTTCTGTTTTGGAGTAAAATGACTTGATTCCTCACGTTTTAACCTATCCACCTTTTTAATGAGATGGTAAGGTAGGATCACAGGTCTTGTTTTTCTTATATGAGCGGTCATGAGTAGCAAGATCAAAGTTTTCATTGGTGATTCTGGATCATTGAATAAATTTGGATATTGTTATTGTGGTGGGGTTTTTAGATTATGGGTGAGGATTCCTTGATTTTGGAGCTGTTGTTTAGGTGGTTCCTGGCTGATTTTTAATTTGAACAGAAAATTTAATCTTGTGATTGTGAATAGTAAGACACAGGATCCTTGCCTGCTTAGCCATTTCTTGGAGTTTCAAATGTGGGAGACTAGGAGTACTGGAGACTTGTGTGGGGAAAAATTATTGCTCACTCCTAGTGCATTATGGTTACTTCAAACCACAATGCCCAACTAACTGGGCAAGAACTGGACCTTCTTTTGAGTTCTCAGGTGCAACGAAGGTGGAAGGGGCACTTGTGGTAGAGAGAACGACCAAACGATCTTTGCTTTGCACAACCTCGGGATACTTGTACTCCACATCAGTAAGAATATGTTACATCCTTCTTGTTGGGTTAAACTATACACTAATTACTTTGGTACCCCTTGCAATTTACCAATAATACCTCTATGTGAACAAGAGTGGACATTGGTCGGGCTAGTGGCCTTATATTGAGCATAAACTTGAATTTCAAAGCCTGCCAAATAATAGAAGTCCAACCTCTGTTTATAAAGATATTTTTATCGTAGTTAGAACTTAGAAATATAGTTGCTTTGGGTTTATGTTTCTTTTTATGAATTCAAGATCAGGAGTCCAAATTTTTAAATAGCTACTATTTTACAAGATTGCTCTTTTATAATGATACATATTTAAACTTTGCGAGCTAATTTGGTCTCGTCTTTAAGTATTCCGTTCAAGTCTTTAAGTATTACAGCTGAGCCGAAAAAAAAAATTGTGTAGTCAGGGCTGCGGGCTTGCACTATGAATCTATGGTGTCATTGGTAAAAGTTCCCATGAATCTCAGGAGTTCAACTCTTTTCATCCATGTGCAGTCTTTTCTTCTTGTAGTTGTCTTTTTTATGTGATTGTTATATTTGTTGTCTGTTTGTGGTGTTGTGTCGTTTTGGTTGGACTTCATTATCTTATTGAAGGTGTAATGTAAGTCTTATGGTGTCTGTAAATTATTTCTTTCCTATTGGCCTCTATATATATATATATATAGATGTCATCATTTTTGAAAACTAAGAATGGTGCTTGCATATAATTCGAAGACAACTAAGAAATGACTTATGTTTCCAAACTTTCTATTGTCCTATTTTTTTCAGTAGTATCTTCTTAACGACAACGAACAAGATAAATTTATACTATTGATTGGAGTAACAAGATTTGTTTTGTAGTTTAAGATCAGAATGCTCTTTTTGTACAGTTTGTACTGGCTATTGGACGAGTACAAAGCAAGAGGAATCCAAGGCACAAACTAACATATAACATGATCAAAATGTGTAAAACCCAAGTGTTCGTTAGTGCATTATTTGCAGCATCTTTAGCTCTTAAATGAAAAAATGGCATGTTGATGTGTAGTGCAAACTCCAAAAGAATCTCGTCAGTGTACAGCAAGTAGGCCTACATTTGTACGTTTACTATGTTGTAACTTGTATGTGACATGTTTGTATCTTTCAATTGAATAAATTTTGAATATAATAGTAATATCACAAGATGATATTATAATAGTGCTAATGAAAGATTTTTCATTGTGGCGTGGGAATTACTTGGTTGAGTTGGTAAGAGGCAATAAATTGTATACACTTTATTTATACAATTTTTTACTACACATTTTTTCGTGAAAAGACAAAAAGTTGACCTAAATATTCATTTTTTTTTCTCGACTTTTTAATTTAAAAAGACAAAAAGTACACTTATTTATGACACTCTAAACAATCTCTCAATCTCATGTAAGATAATGTTACTATTTCACTTAATATTTAATCCTTACCACCAATGCAAACCTTATGTAAAAACAATCCAATCATTTTAATTTACTGTATTTACACTTTAATCGGGACACTAGATGATGGATATTTATTAAGTAGTCTTATGGCATCAACTTAATATATTGATACATTGTTTACGAACAAATTTAAAAGACACAGAATATCATACACATATTATAGTTATGCTAAGTAACTTAACATATCGACATGAAAGTACTTAGATGATGATTCATGCATGCCTTAATAATACTATGTATTTACATAAAATACATAGAAAAATGACTAAAATTTAAAATCACCATATGAATTCAAAATTAATGTGGTATCAGTGACTCAAATCCAAAATATTTTATAATGTGACTCTGTTTGTTTCGATATAAAATATTTTATACAAAAAATATTTTTCTTGTAAATTGATTCTATACAAAAAAAATGTTTTTGTTTTTGTTTTCAGCGTCTGACTGACACTTGAAATAAAAATGTTTTATTACCTAAAAGATAAATTTTGATTCAATATAGTGTCAATTATGACTTTTTAATGAGTCAAGATATTTATTTCAAATGGCTAAATGTGTTGAAAAGGTAGTGAGTGAGAGTCAATTTTGTAAAAATTAACTTGCGAAATTTTTGGAAGTAACCATTTTAAAGAAAATAATGCAAAAAAATAAAAATAAAATAAAATCTTAAAAGACGGTTCACTTACTTTTTGTTTAATCAAACAACAAAAAAAATTAATAAAATATTTTTGACAAAAATATTTCACGTAAAAATAAACTAACTTAAAGTACTTTTTATTATTATTATTATTTTAATATGTAGCATTACTGATTGTCAAAGGGTGGGTGATGGTCATGGAATTAATGATTTTTTGTTTGAAAGTGCATGCTTGTGAGTGGGAGATTCATATATATGATGATGATGAGAGTAGTAAAGAAGAAGCCAAAAGAGTAAGTTGAAGCAACCATGAAGAAGCTTCATATACTGTAACCGGAAAACTGACCATAGCGCGTAAAGAGATTCGCTCCAAACTGGCGCGGTGCGGCTCCGAAATTTCCTGGAAAATCACAATTGCTTTGCTTTGCTTTTAGATAGATTTGATTTTGATGTTACATTACTTTCAAAAACACACATTCTATAGTATGTTGGGAAAAATATTGCTCGATGGGTTTTTTAGAAATTAATTACCAATTGATAAAAAAGTTTATTATTAATTAAAATATATTTTTTTAAGTATACATTGACATGGAATTTCTCCTATTATGTATGAATGGCGTGAATCTCGAGATAATATTTGATTGACTAAAATAAAAAATGAATTGAAAAAGAGTAGCTATTCCTTATTCTTCTTAAGGACTGACTAATCCCTTACAACAATGAATGATGTATACATTTTTTTTTTGTAACTTTTTAGCGAACTAGATATGAGAATGAATGTTTTGATAGAATGATCATTTCATTCTAATTTCTTCCAATCAACCGACATAGTGTGAGAAAAATAAAAATGTGATTCTGAATTGTTATCGTTAGTATTTGGAACTTATTGAAATACAAAAGTTACAATCAACGAGAATCACATTTCAAAATTAAATAAGAATTTGATTCTCCTACGTTTTCTTAATAAGAATCTCACATTTTAAAAAAATATATATTATATGGAATCAAGTACCAAGTATAATACAAAACAAATGTAACTCAGTCATTTTTCACTTCCAAATACATTTTAATGTTTTGTAGGTAAAGTAAAATTTTATTAGTTTTTCAACCTTAAAGTTAAGGGTTCCGAGTAATTTTGTTACATTGCCAAGGTCAGATTTCCCAAATTTATTAGTTAATTCAACAATTATTTTATCAATCATGCAAAATTACGATTTAATCGAATAAATATTTATCAACTAGACATAACTTCAAATGAGAAATTATAATATACACTACAAGTGAGTCATCTTTAGTCTCTTAACTTGCCTAAAAAATATGAGTTAACAAGTCTCACTCGTAAAATTTTTTGCAATGGGAACTTCTAGATAATTACTTAATCCATTGAAGCACCCACATACTTATTAAATTAACAAACACTAGAAACAAAAATAAAATCCATATTTATCACTTCTTACTATTTAACACACATTTTAATTTCAATTGGAGATAATCTTACTAAGCGGTGGACAATTGTGAATGATGAGAGTGTCAATTTTGGGACCTTTTACACAGTTCAAAGCATTCACCAGTTTCCAGGAAGTTTCTGAAATAGCAGTGAAGAGTGAGCTTGCAGACAAACCGTCCTTGTATTTGTTTCCCTTTCCCACTGTTTCTGAAATTTTCAACTTCCAGTGCTCCATAGCAAAATGTAGCTCATATCTGTATAAGATACATTTGGTTGCATCAAAGATCAAAGAAGCTGAAAACAACTCAATGAAGGAATCTATATTACAACCAAGCGAATACGAATTAAGGATGATAATCAGTGTTACACCTAAAACAGAATCTGTAAAATGAAATCTCTTCAAACTAGTTGGTATACATCAAGTAGTGAACATGTGTGCTTATCGACTGAATTTGAAAATTGAGTTCAAAATATACATACAAAACAAAATGCTACAATGCCATTTGGGTAACATTTAAAGTTTATTCATTTTTATTTAGAAAAAACATTAATCATGTCTCCGCTTATTTTTAATGGGGAAAAAAAAAAAAAATTCACTTTCTCTATAAAACAACATAATTTTTATGAAACATTTTATTTGTATATTATTCTTTGTCATTTCACCATTCAAGTTGAGAAGATCCATAAAAAATTTAAGAGTAATGTTATACGAAGTTAATAAGCTTGACCAAAAAAAAAATTTACTCACTTGTTTTTATCATATTATGTTAGTAGGTCCCTTTGAATAAAAAAAAATTTATTAACAAATATAGCATTTTACAAAATATAAATACAGAGAGAGAGAGATAGATAGATTTATAAATGTTGACAGCAACATGGTGTATTGAGCGGAATCCTTATTTTTCCTTTCCATCCTCAAAAATCCTCTCTTTCCTCTACTTATTGCATGCATGCTTGTGAAAGAAAATAAGGACACTATAAAAGAGAAAGGACAACTACAACACATATAGACATACGGTTAGAGCTCGCACGCTAAATTCACAGAAACTCAGAGAACACCCATCCGTCTCTCCTCCCAA
The DNA here is from genome assembly GCA_025200525.1 of Camellia lanceoleosa. NCBI lineage: Eukaryota > Viridiplantae > Streptophyta > Magnoliopsida > Ericales > Theaceae > Camellia > Camellia lanceoleosa. The sequence goes on from CM045758.1 coordinate 200,665,581, forward strand.
CAATCTCTAGTCCATGATCTAAATGGCTCTAACAAAGGAGCTGAACCAGAGAGCCAAGGCTGTTGCAACTACGGCTGCGTGGGTGGTTTGTTGGGGACTCTTCACCGTCATTGATGTCGGCAGCGCAGAAAGACTTCTGAGAGCGACCGAGCCAGGTTATTTCGTTGAGAAAGAAATGAGACATGGGTTTGTTGTCAGACTGCTTCATTTCTTCTGGCAGACTGGAAAATCTTCTTATCAACCTGTTTGGCCAGTGAGTCTTTTATATATATTTTTTCTACGAATATAAAATTTCTGTTATGCTAATACATCTTATTTTACGTTTTTTATAGTATGTATTGATCAATCTTTTGTTCTTTCTCTCTATTTTCCCTTGGAATTGTTTGTATCTAATATATTGACATATGAATTCTTTGGCTGAGCAGGAGATGGAGTTGGGGTGGAGAATCGTGCTGGGATCAGTGATCGGATTCTTTGGTGCAGCTTTAGGGAGTGTTGGAGGGGTTGGTGGCGGTGGAATTTTTGTTCCAATGCTTACTTTGATCATTGGTTTTGATCCTAAGTCTTCTACTGCCATTTCCAAATGTCTGTACTGCTATACCTAGTCTAATTTTTTTTGAAATTTTGCTTTCTTTCCAGATATTACAATTATAATTTTACAACTTGAATGGTCTTTGTATATGTGTAACTCTTTTGCGGGTTTCAACAACCTTATAACTCTGATATATCATGAATGCATATCTATTCATATAGCTACTAATGCATGCATGTAGATATTATTCATATTTTCTTGGAAAAGGCTGTAGCAAGCAATCATTATGCATGAGAACATCAGTAATATCAGGTACCAGCAATGCTAGGTATCATGAAAAATCTTTCATGAAAATAATCATGAAAGTTTTGTGACCTTTGGATTACACTTAGAATAAAGCACCACACACTAATCAAGGTAATCCAAGGATCATAAATATTTCATGATCATTTTCATGAAAAAATTTTCATGATCCCTAACTTTTCCCTATCAGGTACATAGAAAAAATATCTAAAAAGTTATTCAAATTGTAATTACTTTTCTAAATTTTTAAAATTTTCCGGGGTACATACAACTGTCATTGCCTCCAACATATAATGCACATATTTATTTCTCGAGGCATCTAATATATATATATATATATATATTTATGCTTTTTAAAAGAATCTCATTCCATTTCTATAGTTTACTTGATTGTGAACCACCGTGAATGCTTTTGGAACACTACAGGTATGATAATGGGTGCCGCAGGATCGACAGTGTACTACAATCTAAGACTGAGACACCCAACACTAGACATGCCCTTGATAGATTATGACCTAGCATTGCTATTTCAGCCCATGCTCATGCTTGGTATCAGCATTGGAGTCACCTTCAACGTTATGTTTGCTGATTGGATGGTCACCGTTCTTCTCATCATCCTTTTCTTAGGTAATAATATTTGCTCACTGGAGCCAGACGGGTTACTCACTGCTCTACTCATCGTCCTTTTCTTACATACAGAAGTTAGAATATATGAAACCGCCAATCTCTGTACACTGTCCAATGACTAATTAAACTAGATGAAAGTAAAATCATAATATTTATGTATTTTTGCAGCTCTAAATGTGTCATTCTTCTCCTTCAAAGTCAAGGTCATGTTCGATTCCCCAAGTTGGGGCTGGTTAAAACTATTTTATTTTAATTGTGTATCTAATCATGGTAGGTACATCAAGTAAAGCATTATTCAAAGCCATAGAAACATGGAAGAAAGAGACAATGATGAAAAAGGTAAGATTTTTTAGTTGCATGTATGTGAGCTCTCAATGGATTTATTTCCTTCATGACTGGATTATTTTGAGATTGAACTTCACTTTCAGGAAGCAGCCAAGCAGTTGGAATCGGAATCCAAAGCACTTGGTGAGTGTTTGATGGCCCCCTCCTGCCAAAACTTGTAAATAATTGAAACTAACTAAATAGACATTTTCCAGTGATTAGACTGGCAGAACTAATAAAAATAACAGAATTTCCAAAGATTTTGTATTTATGCTACCCTATATAAATTTTTAATGACTAATATTTTCTGGCCTTTCAAACGATTTTAAGACTGTTTGGATATTAGATTTTTGGGGTGGGAAGAAAGGGAAAATAGAGAAAAAAAAATTAAATTCTATTTTAGTTTTTGGGTAGCACTTGTCATTTCAGGTTTTAAATCCTCTAGATCTCATATTATCCCAGTAAAAGCATACTCAAGCTACTAGAAACCCCTATGTCTTTTCATTACCACAAACAGAATCGCTGCGAACTGTGATCAGAAATATGTGCACTCTCAGTTTGAGAAACACAGCACAGAGAAACCTGCTTGCAAACTCCCCCCAATGGAGAAATTCAATCCAAAAATAAATAAATAAATGTTAAAATTTTCAAGTTCAACATATGAAATTTTGGGTCAGCTACTTCCCTAATCTTCTGCTCTGTTCGTTAAATTATAATTGCTTCATGTTGAGAAAATCACATAAGATGTAAATTAGTTGATGCCACAAAATCGTCAAAAGTATAGCTAGGTAACATGGCTTCGCTAACAAGACCAAAATCCTCATGATAGAAAAGATATCACAGCTAGGCAAAATAGCAAAAGAAACACTCCCCTTTCCTACATGAAATTTGACAATTGAAAAGGATTATGCTAATCTTCTGAACTGCAGATGTCTCAGGAGAGGAATATAAACCACTTCCCAGTGGTCCAGGTGCTTCAGCTAATGAGGAGGTGAGTCCATGGATGTCTTAACAGTCTTTGCAGTAAACCTCTTCCAAGAATCTTCATTTCAATTTTTTCACCTCCCGGTCCCCTCAGGTTCCCCTGCAATACAACATTTACTGGAAAGAGTTAGGACTACTAGTGTTTGTTTGGGTGGCTTTCCTCGCAGTTCAGGTCATGATGGTAAGCCACTTTTACCCCATAGTTAGTGCCACTCAAAAACATAACTTGTGCTATTAGCTTTCCAAAGCTTTTTAGGTTTTCATCTGTTCTTTTTCATATCATGAGTTCTATTTTTTTATTTTTTTTTCCTTCATTTCGTTTGGCAGGCTTAGTCATCTTGAGTAACTTGATCTCTTACTAAACACAATATTTATTTGAATCTGTGCAGACATATACAGTAACCTGCTCTGTCAAATACTGGATTTTGAACTTCTTGCAGGTGAACTCTCCTATGTGAATAAGTTGCACTTCTTTCAGGGAATCAACAACATGCACACACTTATGAGTTATGTGTGCACACATGCTTGTACCAACACATATATACAGATTTAAGACTTTGAAGTTGTTATATTTTATACCTCAAATAAATTGGCACTTAAGGAACCTATGACTAATAAATAGACTACCTATAATTAAAGAATCGAAGTCATACTCCAAACCAGGTGTGAGTGAATTGCAATAATTACCAACCACATTCCTTTCTTAGATTTAGGTGTATGATGCCCTGCACAAGGAAAGGGATTGACACAACATTCCCAAGTAGATGCTCTCAAGGAAGAAATGGATTTTGTAGATTAGAGTAATTTGGTAGTGACAAGCTAGGACCAGAATGACATCTTACCTTTATTGGCAAGGAATTAGCTCTATTGGCTGCTCCTCTCTAAAATCTTCGAATCTTGTATAAATGACAGTTCTATACAAGCCTTGTGAAGAAAATGTTTTAAATGTGCAACAGATAACATGTTGCACATTTTTGCTAAATCAGTTTTTCATATAAATATACAAGCAATGTGTTAAATCAGTTCAAACTAATAGTTTCATACTATATAGGTACCAATTGCTGTCTCTGTTACGCTTTATGAAGCCATATGCTTATACAAAGGCACCAGGGTGATTGCTTCCAAGGGTAAAGAAATCACAAACTGGAAGGCACACATGCTTTTTCTTTACTGTTGTTGCGGAATAGTAGCTGGCATGGTGGGCGGATTGCTTGGGCTAGGAGGAGGCTTCATCTTGGGACCCCTTTTCCTAGAATTGGGAATTCCCCCTCAGGTATGTTTAATTAATACTCAATCATGCATCTGCTACTGCAAAGCATTTCCAAAAAGCATGGGACGCATGACAAACTGTTAGAGCGTGACCCAAATACTGGACAATACAGATTGTAAATGAAATTGTACAGATACAACCAGTAATCAGTCTACCATTTTCATCAGAATTGTTGTAAACATTGTTAGACTCATATGTCATCAATGGAGGAGTAAATAGGTTGAGTTTAAGGGAAGAAATTGAATTCCCAATTTGCAGAGCAAGTGTCCAACCAAAATTAATGCTATGCAGAAAAGGCAAATGAGATTATCAGCACCTTCTCAACCTAGTAATTCATTAATCACTGATACTAATGGATATCCTAACTGCGACTCAAATCAGCAGCCAAACAGAATTAAATTGCCTAGTCAAGTAATTGAAAATTTGACTGCCATTAGTATTAATGATACTCAGGCATCCAATCTGACAATCCCAAATGATATGTTGTCATCACAGTCAACAAATACAGTAAATTTTTTGACAAAGTTGTTTCGTTTAGCAGGTGGCAAGTGCAACATCAACCTTTGCAATGGTCTTCTCGTCTTCCATGTCAGTTGTACAATATTACCTTCTGAAACGTTTCCCAGTCCCATATGGTAGGTGGCATCAACAGATAAGATTAAATGATATTGTGTTACTTGATTTGACGATTGATTCTAATAACTTCCTCAAGGTAACCTCATACTTTCTATATTACTATCTGTGGCAGCTGCTTATTTTGTTTTAGTAGCTACAATTGCTGCCTTTACTGGTCAGCATGTAGTGAGAAGAGTCATAGCACTACTTGGAAGGGCATCCATAATCATCTTCATACTGGCTCTGACAATCTTTGTGAGCGCGATAAGTTTAGGTACGAAGGTTATGTTAATTAAACGAAGGTGCTCAATATTTTTGCAAACAAACGAGTAAGGTGCTGATGATCACTTTTTAATTCTTAATTACAGGCGGTGTGGGAATAGCAAATATGGTGGAGAAGCTGGAGAATCAAGAGTACATGGGGTTTGACAATCTATGTAACCAGTCTTAAATACGATTTGCATTTCTATGGCTGTGGAATTTCTCATTCAGAGTAACTTCATGCACACTACATTTCTCTTTACATAGTCAGTCAAGTATTTGTCCATTGGTTTTCAAGCAAAGATTGTAACTTATTTATGTTTATAGATGCAAAATTCATTTTACCAGTGTCTGCTAAAACCTCAATAGCAGGGTCTATTGTGTTTTGGTGAGTCCCATTAGTTATGTGAGAAAATTGGCAATCAGTTTTGTTCTAAGAGTTCTGTAAAACAATCATTTGGTGCAATATAAGTAGAAAATACCAAGGTTTTACATTTCTTTTGTGGTTCTTCTTTTAATACTTAGGTTATGCCTAATCATCACAAAGCATGTCATCGTGCTTAAATAGGATTCTCGGCAATACTCATTTAAGTAGGTCGTTTAAACCTAAAACACAATCAACTATGATTTAAGTAGATGGTTTAAGCTCAAAACACAACCATTCAAGTATGGTAGAGAATCGTATCCCCAATACATTAACTGATAAGTTAGTCATATAATATAAATAAATAAATACACAATTGTAAAGAGAGAATTGCAAACTTGTGTTAAGCCCTCGTGGCATTGGATCATATTAGATGATGAACTTGAGACACCAAGCATTCAAAATGGCATTGCTAATCATAAGGATGGGCTTAGCCGCCACCTACAATACTCGCTAACAACTTACAAATTCTATTAAAATGAAGGAAATCTACTGTGGATTTCCTTTAGAAAACTCTGAAAAACAATTTAAAAGTGTTGGCTAAGAATGATGGTGTTTCCAAATTGCAAGTCCCAAAATCAATAGATCAAACAAGTTTTCTATGTCAATTTCTGTTTTTTCAATTTTCCATAACCAAAAAAAAAAAAATTTTTTGAAATTAACCAATCAAACAAATTTTCAGTTAAGCTATATATATATATATATATTTGTAACTCTTGATAACAGGAAGAGTTTCCTCAGTCATAAATATTATCGAATTGACATGAAAATGTCTTCACTATTTGTGTTTGTTTGGCACAAGTGAGCACACAATACACTAACATTCTCAGCAGCAAAATTGATACATATTGAATGTTAATTCACGTGATCCTGAGACCATTTGATGCTCGTTCCAACTTTCAATGGATGAGCAGCTTCGACGACATTCATCATTAAGCCCTTATCAAAAGCCTCAAAAATAAAATAAAATACAGTCTAAATAGTGGCGCTTCGGTTTGTGTTGGTAATCGGTGGAGTAGACACGGTTAGGAGATCCTTTCTATGGAACAAATTTGGTAAATTACACTTTGCCCTCTATCTATGATCATTTTTTTTTTTTCTTCTTTAAATTTAATTTTATCTATTTTAGCTTTAAAATTTTCTCAATTTATTCTTATGATTAGTTTCTGTTTGAAATTAAATAAAAATTGTCACATTATCTATAATAACATGACATAAAAAAATATATTATTATATTAAAATATGAATTTATATTAAAAATGTAAATTATATATAATAAAATATTTTTATACAATGTGATTATTATTATACCATTTTTTATTTAATTTTATATATAAGTTAACTTTTAAAATAAATTAAAAAATTCTTAGCCAAATATAAATACAAAAATGCTTAGGGTAAAGTGTGATTTATCAAAGCAAAAAATAATAAATAAATAAAGAGTCAAAAACGAATTCCGTTGCCGGGAATCGAACCCGGGTCTCCTGGGTGAAAGCCAGATATCCTAACCGCTGGACGACAACGGATGTTGGTTCTTCAGTGTGAATTATAAACCTAAATCTTAAACTAAACACCAAGAAATCATGTCACTCTCTCCTGTTTCATACTTTATAATTCATCCTCTTTTAAAATAATGGGGAAGGGGGACTCACATATTTCAATTTTCAAAAAAAAATTAACATAATTTTCAAGTTTTCAGTATTAAACAATGTTATAAGGACAATTATTAATATTTACTTTTTGATAAATTCATCTAAGAATTTATTTCAATGTGTGAATCCGAAATTAAATGAGACATTAAATTTCATAAAATTTTAAGAAGATAAACTATTGGAGGAAATTTGATAGTTTTAAAGTATGAAATTCAATAGATACAAGAGAAATTTATTTTGTTGAGATTCTTGTATAAGTAAAATAGTTATATTAACGAATTTGTTTCTTATATATAAATATAAAGCTCTCGAACCATTATTGATATCTAGATTTTACATTTAAAATTATTCATTGAATTAAAAGATTGTACTCCTTGAACGAGTCGTGTTAGATCCATCCATTTGAAATCCATATCCAAATGTAGCCTTACATTTGTGCGTGCTTGGGCTACCTTGTTTGGTGCAACAACTTCATTTTTCATGTTGACAACAAAAATTCAGAGAATAACATACAAGTAAAATCATGCAAACTAAGGGGTTAGCCTAGTGTGATGCGGCTTCCTCTCTCATTATCATTCTACCGATTGAAAAATAATACACATTAAAAAATCATGCAGAGTAGGGTTTCTTTCCCATTCAACATCTCTCAAGCATAACAGTTATTTGGGCAGGATGACATGATACGGTATGATCCTACACATACACACGCACGCACACACAAAAACAAAAACAAAAAAAATAAAAATAAAAAAAACAAAAGGAAAAATGGTAGAAAGAGTGCATTCTATAATCTCAGTCTATTTTCCTATCAATTTTGGGCCAAGCCAGTGCATCATCAACACAACATGGAGCAACCAAAATGAACCATGAAAAACCGGGGGAAAAAAATTCAGTTTTGTAGCTGAATGTGAGTCAGAATGAGAACACAGTAGCAGAAATGTAAATCACATGGTTAATTTATTCAGATGACAATGCCTTCATGTTCCAGTAAACCACAGCAATGAGAAGAAACACTAAATATAATTACTACCCTTCACTGGAGATGTCTTGGCCAGCCAGCCAATTTACAGTCGCAAACAACATGTAAAGCATATCAACCTTTGTTTACAATCACCATAAAAAGAAAGTCAAGAAAAACCCTAAGACATGAACTCTTTCTGAACATCAAAATCAACAGTCTGAGGATTCCTAGCATATATAGAATTCTGAACTTCCTCAAAACTCTCTTTAATAATCTAGGATTATGGACTAGCTCATGTTAGTGATTGTTAAACTGCCTCATATCCGTATACATTTTATGTTTTCTCAAGAATATAAAACAAAGTTTTCACTATTTAGAAACCACCATTAAACTTGTGGGATGGCAAATTTCCCAACTCTTGGCGAAAGAATGGTCTGCGCATCTGTTGTAGTCAATATCTGTGGTATGGACAACCCTCCAGAGATGACAATCTCTGCACCATACAAAATATAAAAAACAACACTACTTGAATGTTAAATTTCCAGCAGATCTGCACATGTTTATATTTAGGTATTGAATTCTTACCGATCCCTTCTCGAACAGAGAGATTAGGTCTCATAATATCCTTTGAATTGATTAGAAAAATGTCTCCAAGATAAAGGTGATTGGACGGGACATAAACACAGCAGAGCTCTTCTGCTCCTGAGCTCTTACGCAGAATAACGGTAGATGTGATAAATCCGAATGCATATTCCCCAATACGTGGATGCCTTATGATGGCCACTTCCTTGAAGGCATGGGAACCCTGATCTGAAAGAGTGATTTACATTGTCGATTTAGGATCAGATATGCTGACACTAGAATTTGGATTGAAAAATGTTCACCTGGTGATATTGCTGCACTAATTTGTTTTGATGCAGTATATATATAGCTCATGAGGGGCATTTTCTTGATAAACCATTCTCCCAAACCAAGAACAGAAGCTCCCAACCATGAAGACATGAAGACACCAACCAAGAAGATAAAAGTGATAGAGGTCACAAACCCAAGACCTGCTAATTAGTATAGAAATTAGAGTATGACATTCATTAAGCAGCTCAAACCTTGGAGCAACAAGAAAGAACCATTAATTACCATCATTGACTAATTGTAGAAAATAAGTTCATTTTTCCATTAAAAAATTTATAACTCCTTTTCACAAAAACTAACACAACAAAACCGATAGTTTTTAAGGAAGGTTGCATGGCCATTTCTCCATTTTGACTTGGCAAACATCAACAACTATATATTGGCCATTAATTGTTATCTTGGCCAACAAATTATCATCCTTGACTTTTTGCATTTTAGTTGGCTTTTTTTTTCTGGTTACCTTTATTTTCATATTTAGATAATGCCTTTGTTACTGAATCAAACCTCAATACCAATAAGCACTACAAGTGTTCAAATGTATGACACAGTAAAATTCAAAAGTTCATTATACTAACCAAATACATTGATACCCAGATGAGCATACACTGGGGAGAAGAACCCATCCACAAAATGAAAGAACCACCAAGTGGTGTAGAATGTGATTGCTATAGGAAGTAAAATGACACTGCAAAACAATGTCAAACTCATCATGCACCAAAAATTTCAATTTATCATGTTTAGAGGATGTTTAGGTGCATTATATTAGATAGAATACACTCATATGAAAGATTATGATGAATGTATGACAATAAATTGGAAACAACAATACAAAGCAAGTATGACTGGTCTTTAGATTATGTCTACAATTAATGCAGTAAAGACACGATGGCTTCTAGTTCCCTCAGACTCGCGCAAAATGACTCCTGAACTTGTATACCATGCGGAGCTCATATACCAAGTTACAAATGCACAATTGTGATTTTTTCAATACGGTTAGGAATTATCATAACACCTATCACAAATATTGGCCAAGTTTCACAACTTGCAAAACATGGAAAATCATTTTGAACTGCAACAGTTATACAATTACTTATATTTTCACATCAATGCGCTGTGACTTCTCCCCTGTATTCCCTCTTGAAAGCTGCTTATACTTTCTTCAAGAAATAATAGTAATAGGGCCTAAGGATGTTATAGATATTCAAGGCCTTAGATTCCAAAAATGGGATAAGTTTAACAAATTACTCGCTACCATCTGCTTGGCTGCTTTCCTTTTTCTTTTTCTATCTTTTTCATTGAAGTCTAATTAGCTTCTCCATGGTTCTGAACTTGTGGTTCATGCTACATTCATTTTCTATTCCTTCTTGTAGGGAAATGTAATGGTTCCTTTCCCGACAGAATATTACTTGCACAATATTCAACATTTTTCCAGTTAACAAACGCAGTTCAATTTGATAATGCAAATAAAAGGATGGAGGAGATTACATTGGATAAACAGGGTCAAGATGGTAACCATATTTTTCTCAAGGAATATACCTTTTTGATACCTCCCCAAGATTGGTATTGAGGCTTCTTGAGTTGAGCTCAGTTACGCTATTTATGTAATTGAAGCCCATGCAAGCGTATCTCCTAGATCAGGATATTTATCAAGCAGTACAAAAGAATGGAGCTATCCTATATACATGGCTCGGGAACATTGTCCTTTGCAAGGAAAGACGTGTATGGAAAGAATTTAGTTGGATAGGTTTTCAAAATTGTCAGAAGCATTTGCGACTCAAGTCCTAACTACTTGAACTAATGAAGCAGTTCCGGGCTCTGCACTGATTAAGAAAAATTGACACTTTAATACAACAATATGATTTGACAAGCTAATATATCAATATAATTATTACTTTTTAAGAGAGTAGGCGCACATAAATCACTCATATTGGTTTCAACATACAGAATAGTAAAAAATCCACTATAAAATTTCCCTGTCAAAATTATGATCACAAAGAGCACTAATAGCAGAACAAACCAATGAGGAGTCTAAAAGAGGAGAGTTGTAAGCAGAATAAAGTATCATTTCGGTCATAAAATTGAAAATTATAAGATAACTTGAATGAAATGATTAGATCAAATGGAATTTTAGGCAACAGAGAACTAACCATCCTGACATAAACTTTTTTGAAGCCCAGCTACGAAATACTTTGTAAAATGCCTGCACAAGAAAATAAGAGAAAAAGTCCTTTCAATCATAGTACGCAGATTTTTAAGCACTTGTGAGGATATGCCCATGTACAAAAGAATCCCTGTGAACCATTCTTCTGACAAAACCTAGTCTCAACTCTCAATAAGATTTCAGCTATTGTGAATCACTTATTTCAGCTATTCAAATTTATTCTATGTGCATAACTTGGATATTTTGATCACTGCATAAAATTTCATCAAATTATGACAGCATAGCGAGAATCAGAGAACATGGCAAAGTTCTCAATACCTGCTGGTTTTTCAACACGCGAAAGACTTGACATTGCTTATACAAGCAATGAGAACTAACACTAATGTAATAGTAAAGAATTCTAATGAGTTCAACTACATGGAGCATTTCTTTTTCTTAATCAAAATATATATTTTTAGTGAAAATGCCCAATCTTTCTGTCTGTAAGAAATAAATTAAAGCCCTGATAAAATCAACTATTCAATAACCTCTTTCAATAAATATCGATGAATCAAAACTGACCAAAGCTTGATAACTGATCCATCAACTAGAATCACGAACAATGACATCCACATTATGAGAAATGCATACATTACGAAATGGATTAATGAAATAAAAAATAAAGAAAAGGAATTGAAATAATTGATATAAAATTGAATGAAGATACATGTGATAATGTGTGAGTATGCAAGAGAGAGAGAGAGAGAGAGAGAGAGAAAGCGTGAAGAGACCTCTTTGCCGGAGTGATGAGAAGAGGAGGGCAAAGGGGATGCGGAGGAAGATGATGATGATTTAGAGCCTCCATTCTCAAGGATCCCAAGTCCTCCAACAGGTGTCAGACGTTCTAGATCTCTATCCTTCTCTCTCGTCCCCATCTCTCTCTCTCTCTCTCTCTCTCTCTCTCTGTGTCTTTCCTTTTTCCCGCGAGCTGTGAGTAACGAGCTATATTGTTTATTGAACTCTCCCTCGGGCGTTAAGCTAACTGTATTATGCATGTATCGCAATGCATTAATTAACTATTGAACATTTCTATTTAACATAAAAAATTAGACTTAATTTTTAATTTTGGTGATGATAATCCATTAATAAATTAAAAGTTATATATATATTTCTAATTATTAATTAATTATAGGAAAATTTATTAGAAAATTTTCAATGGTTTGTATCCCAATTAGTCCATAAGATATTCTTATATTTTAATAAGTCCTATTATTTGGACATTTGATCTATCAAATCTTAATTCTCATATTTAAGGTATTTTATGGACATTTCTACCTTTACAAATATTTTTTGAACCGTTAACAATTTGGTGATGTGATCATTCATATTTTACAATATAAATATTCGTGTGAATGTTCACATTAACAATGTAAATATTTACATTGACATGTTAACGTTCACATTGATGATGTGAACATTCACATCATGAAACATTTACACTGTAAATGTGAATTTTATTAGAGATATTTTGGTAACTATGTTACCTATAGGACTTATTAGAACATAAGAAAATAATATGACTTAAATAGAACATAAATAAATAAAAAAGAATTTATAAAAAAGTATCCCTTAATTATATCACTTATATATTATTAAATTTAAAAAATAAATTTATATATCATTTTATTTATATTATATTCATGTCCCATTCACTTTTCAGTTTGTGCATTTTTTGGTTCTAAGGGTCTTCATCCAGCTCGACCGTACGCCGCCCGGCACTCACTATCCCTTAATTATATCACTTATATATTATAAAAATTTCAAAATTTTTTCCATTATCTCTATCATTTTCACATCATACTTTCAACTCATATTTTAATTAAAAAGTCACTAAATTAATTAAATTCTAAATAATCCCAAATCTAAAGTTTTAAAATTAAAGTAAAAATACAAAACAAACAAGTACCGAGTTTTAAATTTTTAAAAAATTATACCAAAAAATACTTCAATGGTAGGCTTATTTTTGGACCCTTAGGCTTAGTTTACATGCTAACTCGTTAATCTCATTTAGGCCAAACTCGTTCTATAAGAAAATTTAAAGATTTTTGGCCTGACTCATCAAAAAAATACAATTGAATTTAGTTCACACGTGAGTTTGAATTATTTTTATCGGCATTTGGGCACCATTTTATGAGTGGATCCGACAAGACATGAACCTTTGTTTGGCACCATTTTATCAAGATATTTGTTATATGTTTTTCAAATCAAATAAAATGTACTTGTAGTTTCACAATTTGGTTTTTCTTCAAAATTCATGGCATGAAACACCTTCCAAATAAAAGATCTATAGAATTTAATTGACTAAAAATTTGGTATATGCAAAATGACAGATAAAATACTTAATCAAATGAAGGCTTTGTGATATATAAATTTATAAAAAAATAAAAATAAAAATTATAAAATGGATGTGAAACTTCTTAATGCCAATTGTAATCTTGACCTAAGAAAAATAATATACAAATCCACTTTATTAACTCATTTTCTAGATTTAATGATGTGTATAAATTATATGATTAGTTGATAATTAAAAAAAATATGAGAAAGTGTGTTGCCTTTACGTGATTGATTGTCGCATGATTGACTTTAAAAATTGAATTTATTTTTTGATCTTAGAATAACAATACTCTTAAAATAATTCCAATTATATTTAAAAAGGAGTAATGTTACATTTCATTAATTTTAAATCCTTAATACCAACATGGTATACACTTATTAAATAATTTTCATATTTTAATGGGAGTTCTTTGTGACGTATGACCCATTATGTTGGTTTTGTGATCTAAAATATATATTTTTTAAATTAAATAAATTTGGAAAAAATTAGGATAATCCGACAAATGTTTTAAAAATCGGATCGGTGAGCGAATCGGAAAAGGGATCTGGTGGACGGATCATCAGTTCAACTGTCGAGTTGAACTGAAATTGAACTGTAACGTTATAAATATATTAAAATTATATTTAAATAAAAATATAAGTAATAAAATTAAAAATTAAAAATATTAAATTATCTTAAATATTTCTCCTAATATTGTTTTATTGAAATTAATTTTAATTTTGGAAGACGAAATCAAATATTCAATATTCTCTCCATATAATTTTAATTCAAATAATTTGATTAAAATGAGAGCAAAAATTTTAGAGGGATATCAAAATTTCAATATTCTCTCCAATACATTTGATTGAATGAATCCCTTTACTTTCACAATGATTTCAAACTCTTAATAGGAGATTCTTAAAAGAGAGTTTCCAATTAATTTTTTTTTATATTCTTATATATATATATATATATATATAATACGAAAGAAAAAAAAAAAAAAAAAGTTAGAAGGAATCAAAAATAAATAAATAAATAAATAGATTAAATTAAATTGAATTAAATTTCATCGATCCGTTCAACCGTCGATTTTTTCCTTTCTTTCTAAATAAACAAGTTTTTAAATTCGAACAATTTAAAAAATATATTTGAATTAAAATTCCGATCGATAAATGATTCAACCGGTTGAACCGGCCGGTTCGGTTCTATTTTCAAAACCACGCCGACAACTTACAACTGCTACTTTCCTCAGCCCTAATCACGAACAAATGGAAAAACACCATTCGAGTTGAAGATGACCTAGCTCTCAAAATTAGTCACTGTTAGGCTCTGGGTTATCACTCTTCGTGGTGTTTCAATATCAGTAGCCACCAAACAACCCAACCCCAAACTTCAATTCTTGATTCATTGCGTGCGCAATTTGAATTCCGATCTATCACTGGAAATTCAAACTCTTTGTTCGAATTTCAAGTCCAATTCCATAGAATTGGGAAAAAATTTGGAGTCATTCGAGTTTCTGTTTCTAGGTCGTTGGTCTCTGAAGATATGATAACTCGTTCCAAACTCGTCGAACAACTCAGAGATTACCAGATCCGATCTCAGCACAAGTGTCCTGGTCTCATTTTCTTCTCTCCCAAACCCCATATCACATCCTGGTATATTTCTCTCTCTCTACATGTTTGTGTAATCTGTTTGAAGATGTTTGTTTGCTATGTATCTTATGGTCTCTTTTGGCTTGAATTTCTAGATTTTGATCTTCTTAAATGTGTTCCTCCTTTTGGAATCTGGTAATTGCTTTGTGTTATTGAAAAAATTTGATTGAAAAAAAGCAAGAGACGTGTTTATAATGTGATAATCAAATATGCCTTCACAAATATGTTGTCATTGGTGTTATTAGGGAGGACAATCTGACAAGTTTTGGGTATTTGATTTACTTTTTCTGATAAATTCTTCAAATTTGATGATGCAAGTTCTTAGTTTTTCTACAGTTGTCTAGTGGGACATGTTCAGTGCAGAAGACTGTCTTTTTTCACTGGGGATTACTTCGATGATTTGATTATGTGAACATTCATGCATTTCCACTCATTAAAGCACGTGGAAAACATTTATGAGATAAAATTTTGAGTTTTGGGTTACAAATGTTGAGATTAATAGTTTGCTGCCATGGTTTTTGAACTGAAAGAGCAGGTTTAATATTTTGTAGGCGTTTTCAGGAATGGGAGCTAGATATAATCAAACAGTTGTTACCTTGATGTTTGAGTTTAGTATTAGGCCAGTAGAGTTAAGTGGAATCAAATCTGCTACTTTTTCAGTTATGTAATTTTTTGGCTGGTTTCTAGTCTGGCAGTTGATTGTTTTAGGGGAAATTACACTTCAGTAGTATTTATTAACAAAAATTACAGATTAATGAAAAATTTTATGAATTTAATTATTTAAGTGTATAAGATTTACCATTGAATTGAATTTTTTATTTTTTTTGAGAAGGATTGTGATTTCCCCATAGTTTTAAGCTAGGCGGTTAAGGTTCTTCTGAAGTTTCTCCTTTGATCTTAGTATTTTGCAGAACTTCAAAGATTGAGTATATTGCTTATTTATTTATTTATTTTTTAAAGTTAAGTATATTGCTTTAAAAGTTTGAATTTGTGTCTTTTGACAAATAAGTGTGATAAGCACAACTCAGACTTGAAATGAGTGAATTGTGTGCTGGTTCATTGTCTGTGTGCTTTTACGACTAGGGCAATTTGTTTTGGTTAGCCAGCTTCTTTCTCTTATGTGAAAGAGGCCCTTTTATGTGTCACTTTAAGTCTTGGAGTAAAGAAGACAAGCAAGTTTTGATATGTATTCTGGGTGTTTCACATTTGTCCCTGTTCAAGGAGAGTAACAAGCAAAATTTGGAAAAAAATGAACTATTCCTTAGATGATGGCTTGGTGTTTGTAATATAGCTTGACTGGATTTCAGGGTGCTGCTTTTGATGGTTTGATTGTTGTATTTGGTCTGAGAGAGAGATACAAATATCTGTTTATCTGAGAAGTCCCTAATAAATATCTGAATGAAAGAGGATGTACCCCATAAACATACAAAGTGTACTTACAAGAGAGGGAGGGGTATCTCACATGGCAATTTAACAAAAAGGGGAGAAGAGAGTGCTGTATCAACAACACTTGATATGACAACCACTTGCACTTGGAAGGCAAGTGCTAGAAATAGCAATAAAACAGTTGTAACTATACCTTATATGGAACTACCAATGCTTCAGAAGAACAAACACTTCTCTAGAGGAGGCTTGTCATGTGGGATATGAGTCCTAAAATTGGGTCCGGCATTCCTTTAATGTGTCTTAATTTAAAAATTAAATTCAGAATATTGGACACTTCATAGACATTTCTTAAAACACTTAATGAACCTTCTGAACATGACCTATATGATGAATCTCTTCATAGTAATGCTTCATTTCGTATCCTTTTTTTTTTTTTTAAATCGCCGTGTTGGTGTGTCTGTGTTGTGTCACATATTCATGTATGTGCTACTTAGACTAAGGCAACTAGTGGGTTGTCAACTTTCTGTGGATGTGCATCCATTTGTTAATAAGTGAAATATTAAAAAATGAAATTTTTAGATGCAGTGTTTTGAGCGCGTTGTATATCAGTTCAGTTACACAATCTGTGTTTGTAATTATGCTGCTTTGTGATGAATGTCTGAATGATTAGTTCAAGCTGTAAACATGTTTCACCTTGTCATGCCCCTATTGGATTTAAATTATCAGCCAAACTTTCCTGTCTTCACAGTATACATTTTGATATATCACAGAATCATAATATTCTTTATATTTCAGAGCCTTTAAGTACATTGAAGTGCCCTATATGCTATTGATTAAATGTAAAGGTTGTGTTAAACTTTTTCAGGGCCGATGTTGCTGTGGCATCCTTGTGGGCATTTCTGTTTTGCGTGCTTCTAGTGTCATCTTATGTGACCCTTTACTACAGACATTTTTGGCTTTCTTTTGTTGTCGTATGTATTGGTATCCTTCTTCCCATACGCCTGAGAATTGCTAGGCAGACACTGGCAAAGAAGAAGGATAGAAGATTGTCGTTACCTTTGTCCATGTGAACCTCTGCAACCAATGGTGCAAAGTCGCCCAGTAACTTGGTCAGCAAGCGAGCATATTAGTCTCTGGTACATGGTTCTTTTATTAGTGTTTATAGGTTGAAGTCCTGATCTTTTTCAACAAGAACACTCGCCAGCCTCCTTTTAGAGTGGATGGTATGATTCCTTTTTTTTCCTTCTTCATGACCCACACACACAAAAAGCCATGAGAATTTGCAGAGAAGCCGCAATTGAGCCAAGTTAAAGGTCCTCCTAACTATTAAATTTATCCGCACTGGCATGTAAAATTTCATTTTTGGTTCCAAAAGATTTTATAATTGTTCTTCAGATTGGGTTGTTAGGTGTCTTGCTCTATAATATTGAGATCAGATGGTACCTTGTGGCAAAATTTGTATTGAATCAATTTTTTTTTTTTGTATGTTTTCTATTTTCACAAGTTAATTATGCAGAATTTGACAGGTTCAGTGTGCTTTTGGTCACTCGTATTTGCTTTTATCTTGCTAGGCTTGGGTTGTGTGTACTCGTGCACTTGTACACGGCGTGTTTATGTGAGTGTGTATTGGGACATTGGTTTCAGCGTCTGAACATGTTTGAAAAGTGACTGTAAATTTTTTATGCATGAATGAACTGGTGGAGTACTATAGTAAGCTTCAAGAATACCTCACTTGACAAAATACTGAATTTATTTTTATTTTTTGGATGACAACAGTTTAGTATTGAATTTCATTAACTTATGAAATTTGAAAATTTATGAATTTTGATTGTTTTCATGTTTGTCTCTTGTATAGGTTGAAATTTGAAAGTTTTATTTCGTCCTATATGTTTTGAATGCCGTGGCTTCTTTTTCTTTTTCTTTTTCTTTGTTTGTTCTTTTCTTTTCTTTTTTTTTTTTTAAGGAATAACCCTTGCTTCTTTAATTACACACTATAAAAGGGTGTTTTAGGAAGTTAAGAAAAAGTTAATAATTTAAAAAAAACAAGTGTAAAAAAAGTAAAAATCTACTTTTGCTGGGTAAACGTAAACCCAACCTTCTCTCTCTTACGTAGAAAATTTCTTATTCACTTTCATTTCCTTCCTGTTCTTCGCGTCCGGATCCTCTAGAGTAACTCTCTAGAGTGATCCTCTAGAGTGGATGATCGGACGGCTGAGATGATGTCTAGACAAAACGACGTCGTTTTGGTACAAATTTTTTTTTCCTGAATTTGCAGATCGAGAGACGATGAGGAAGAGAAGCCATTGATGGGGTCTTCAAAGCGTGTCTAGCAGCCATGGCGTCGACATTGCTCCTAATTCTGGCGACGGAGATCGTGATTCCAGTGTGTGCAGTGGTCGAAACCCACATATCTGTCGACATTGCTCCTCTATTTCTCTGCTCTCCTCATCCGTTGGTCCGAAATCTGAGTCAGATTCCAAAATCGTTCGTTCATTGATTCCAAAATCTGAGTCATTTTCTCTTCCTCCCTGTAACTCTGATTTTGCCATGTGTCTATTATTAAAAAAAAAAAAAACCAGATCTGGGGTCTGTAATTTAAAACCAGATCTGTAATAAAAAAAAACCAGATCTTCAAAAAAACCGAGAGAGAAGAAGAACTCCAGCATAGAAGGAGACGCGAGAGAGAAGAAGAACTCCAAAATATACATGGGGTCTGTAATCAAAAGATGGATTTTGAAGTGCCGGGTTTTGCATATATACATGGGGTCTCCAAAATATACATGGGGTCTGTAATTTTTTGTTTTATTTTGGTTTTTTGGAATTGTTTTCTTGATGGGTTTTTCAATTTACAAACAGATCCAGAAGCAGAAGTGATAGCTCTCTCACCAAAGTCTCTCATTGCGACGAACCGATTCGTATGCGAAATATGTAACAAGGGTTTTCAAAGAGATCAAAACTTGCAGCTTCACCGAAGAGGTCACAATCTTCCATGGAAGCTCAAGCGAAGAACAAGTCAAGAAATCAGAGAACAGAGCTTGAAATCTGAATTTTTTTTTTTGTTTTTTTTTTTCAAATTTCACGCCAAAACGACGTCGTTTTGGCGTGGAACAATCTCAGCCCTTGGATTGTTCATTCTAGGAGATCACTCTAGAAAAGGCACTCTAGAGGATCCTCACGCCTGTTCTTCTGTCGTTCTGTCTCTTCCACAAAATTAATCTTTCTTTTTTGTCATGAACAATATGATATTTTCTGGATTGATATTAATGTACAATTTGGTTCATGTGTATTGGGGAGAACAACCTGATTTATTGTACAACAGATTTGAGTGTCAAGGCTATTTATCTCTTTAAAGTAAATTATTAATAGGTCTTAATAGTTGAATTTAATTTCAATCAAGTCTTATTAAAAATAAATCATAATAAAATTATTGTTAAAAATAAATTTTCGTAATATTTTTTACATATATCGTTAAAAATTAATAATTAGTAATTTTTTTTGTCACGATTTTTAGAAATTATTGTTAAAATTTATAATTAATAATTTTTTTTTTGTGACAAATTTTTTAAACTGCTGCTGAAAGCTAAAAATTAATAACGTTTTTTGTGATGATTTTTTAAAATTGTTGCTAAAATTTATAATTAGTAACATTTTTTGTGATAAAATTTTTAAACTGTATCTGAAAATTAACAATTAATGACATTTTTTAATAATATTTGATGAAAAACACCATTAATTTTCACAGAATTTATTGAATAATAAGTTCACTTATTAAAACTTATGCGTAAGCCCCTTTTCTTTAGGGTAATCTATTAATAGATCCTAATAGTTAGTTTTAATTCCCATAAAGTCCTATTGAAAATAAGTCACAGTAAACTTGTCTTTAAAAATAATTTTTCGTGCCGATTTTTTACATGTCGCTAAAAACTGACAATTAATAATTTTTTTGTCACGATTTTTATAAATTGTTGCTAAAACTTATATTTAGTGGTTTTTTCTGTGACGAATTTTTTAAACTGTCGTTGAAAGTTGAAAATTAGTGACCTTTTTGTAATTTTTTTTAAATTGTTGCTAAAATTTATAATTAGTGACTTTTTTGTAATAAAATTTTTAAGCTTTCATTGACAATTAAAAATTAATAACGTTTTTTATTAGCGTCTGATAAAAAATATCATTAATTATCATAACACTTATTGAATAATAAATCTGTCTATTAAGGCTTACACATAAATTTCTCTCGTGGGATTAGAATCCATCGGACTGTATAAGGGAGATTAGAATCCATCAGACTTGAATCCTCGAACTGTGAATCCCCCAAACTATTTGGTTGGATTAGATATGTATCCCGTGTTTGTTTTCTAATGGGATTAGATGTCTGGAAATAACTATTTTTAGTAAATCCAATGTTTGGTTGGACAAACTGGATAAATAAACAAAAGACTATTTTACCATTTTTCGATTGTTTACTAAGTAATAGCAATATTAAACATATTTTTAATATTTTAATTATTTTTAGCTAGATTAAATAAAAATTATTTATTTATTTAATTTTTTTACACAATTAAATAAATTTATTTTTTAAAAATTAAATAAATAAAATATCAATAAAAATATATGTTATTTTTTTATTTAAAATTTTAAATAAATTTATTTTAAAAAATAATAATTATTATATAATGAAATTAAATAAAATATCTATTAAAATTTAAATAATGAAATCAGATCAAAATATAAACAAAATTTTTAAATAAAATATTTATAAAAAATTAAATAAATAAAACATCAATAAAAAGTTAAATAAAATTATTTTATTTTTAAATTGAGACATTTAAATTTTATTAAGTTTTACTAAATATAATATATCTATATAATAAGGGAGGAAGGTTTTGAAAATATATAAATGTATGAGAGATACATTTTAATGGCTGAGATTAATCCTAAATTTATATCAACGGTTGAGATCAATAGATCTCTCGCCCAGGAATCTGTGATGGTTTCTGTCGATCTCTATATCTATCTCTCTCACTTTCTCCGTTGCTTTCTTCTTCAATTCAAGCCCCACGACTTTGAAACCCCACTGAATTTTCTTTGAATCTCATACATCTTCTCTTTCGATTTGTTTATCCATTCCCTATGCTACCTCTATAGGTTTTTAATTCTTGATTTCGATCCATACCCACTTTCCCTTTCGATTTGTCTCTCTCTAAAATTTTGGCGGAGGAGTCTCTTCCGGTTGGGTACCGATTTCGCCCTACCGACGAAGAACTCATCAATCACTATCTGAAGTTGAAGATCAACGGCGATGAGAAGCAAGTCAGTGTTATTCGAGAGATCGATGTCTGCAAATGCGAACCCTCGGAGGAGTCTCTTCCGGTTGGGTACCGATTTCGCTCTACCGACGAAGAACTCATCAATCACTATCTGAAGTTGAAGATCAACGGCGATGAGAAGCAAGTCAGTGTTATTCGAGAGATCGATGTCTGCAAATGCGAAATTAAAAAATTAAATTTTTGGGTTTTTTGCTGGTAAAACTACCCACATAAAAAATTAAAAAATTAAAATTTTGGGTTTTTTGCTTTGATTATTGATATATACTTGATTAAAAGCCCTAATTTTGGGTTTGATTTGATCTATTTTTATGCAGATAAATCGGCGATAAAGACGAATGATGAAGAGTGGTTCTTTTTCTGTCCTAAAGATCGCAAGTATCAGAATGGGCATCGATTGAACAGAGCGACTGTGGCTGGGTACTGGAAGGCCACGGGTAAGGATAGGTCTATCAGGTCTCCGAAGGGAACCACTGTGATTGGCATGAATAAGACTTTGGTTTTCTATGCGGGTCGTGCTCCAAATGGCCAGAGGACTAATTGGGTAATTCACGAGTACCGCGCAACTAGATTCCTGGGTAATCTAATGCTTCTACTTCCTGTCAATTTTTTTTTTTTTTTTTTTTTTGTATCTCTCCATCTAAGATTCTAAGAATCTGTTGGGTTAAGATTCTAAGAATTTTATATGCATTATTAATTTTCTGAATCTGTTGGGTTAAGATTTTAAGAATTTTTTGAACTCTTAATCGTTAGGTGTTTGTTCCATTGGGTTCCATTGGGTTGTTTTATTTATTTATTTCCATGCTCTGTTTTTTTTTTTTTTTTTTTTTAAATTTGTATTCAAAGTTAGATTTTTTTGTAATGGAAAAGTATTTGATTGTAATGAAACTTAAAATCTGTTATTTTCAGCTCCCAAAACTCTCAAACCTGTTTTTGATCACAAAATATATTACTGTAATATATTACTTGATCACAGTAATTTTTTCTGAGAAAATATGCACAAATAAGTTAGAAGCAAGGTTGTTAAAATCGAGATCCTAAGTAGGATCGGTGAGAGGGTCTGGTGGATCGGATCGAGGATCGTAAGATCCTACTTTCTATTAAAAAAAAGGATAAAAATAAAAATTAAAATGATACATATTAAAAATAAGGTGAAAAATCATAAAATCTACGATCCTACTTGCGATCCTACCTACGATCCTATACGATCCCATGCGATCCTACACGATCCCATGCTGTAATGACCCCGAAATGTATGTCATGATTATCTGTGTTTAATTACGTATTTATATGAATTAATTGGCAAATATCTGTTTGAATTAGGAAAATATCTGTTGAAATGACATATTCGGGACTGAAATTGATGACCTTAATGGGTTCAGAAAATGAAATTGAATATGTCTATGTGATACCGGGAATTTTTAGAGTTATTTAGGACGATAAATTGAAGACTGAATTTCGTCTGATTCGTTAGGCCTCGTTTGGCTCAAGTTTTGGCATGATGGTTTATATACATATATATGATATAAGATAGGATTGTTGACTCATTTGACTCATAAAAGAAAAGAAAAATCTAGAAAAGAGAGAGAGAAGAGAGAATTCGGGAGAAATGGAGAGACCAAGAGGGAAAGAAGAAGAAAAGGGGGAAATCAAGTTTAAACTTCTCCATCCAAGTGTTTAAGGTAAGATTTTCATGAAATTAGTTGTTGATCCTTGGCATTTAAGATGTGGAACTCAAGATTATGGCATAAGATCATGAAATTTATGTTTAAAATCATGATTTCCATGCATGTTTAGCTTATTTGAGGAAGAATCTCCATGAATGTAGAGATATGAAGCTTGTATGTATATGTTTATGGTTTTCCATTTTTGGTCCAAGTGTGATCTTCTAAAGATTCTTGTGGGTTTTGTTTTAAAGTGTTAATGGTTAAATCATGTTGTTGATCCAGTATTTTGGGACTTGAATTTCATAAGATTGGAAGTTAATGTTTCAAAGAAAAGGATGAAATGTAGAAGAAGAACCAGAGTTTCGGACTTTTGCATGGTCCGGCGGAATAAGCCCGCCGGCGTGAAAATCACCTCTCGGCGGATTTGAAAATTATGCGATCGCTCGGCGGACAAGTGGGCGCTCGAGCGCAAGGACTTATTTTCAGGAAAAGTTTGGGAAGTTGTTTTACGTGATTTTAACATGTTAATTGCATCATGTAACATTTCATGAGCATGAATTAAAGTAAAGAAGCTTAAATTGAGCATGAAATGAATATGAAAGAACGTAAAAGAAGAAAGGAAATGGCATGACTTATGTGATTTGGCGATGCTATGTTAAGAAATGCATTATCATGTTGATATTTACAGGGCAGGACGTGAAGACCGTGCAATCGGTATCGGGAAACCACTGTAAGTAACATTTCTGTAAAGTTATGTTGATATGCAACGTATTTGAAATGTTATACGATATGATATGTTTACGAAATGTGGTTTTAAACTGTGAACGAATGTCCTGATTGCGAATCTAGTATGGTATCCATAGATAGTTCAGTCGTGGGGGCGAGAACATGCAGGCCCATGCGCTTTAGTCATGGGGGACGGCATGGAAGGACAAACCCATGACCAGTTTACGAGATCTCGGTATGTGTTTAATCGGTGTCCGGAATCGGTTACTCTAGTCGTTAGTCGACACACGTTATATCATGTAATGTTCTATAGAGTATGCCATTATGTATGTTCTTATGAAATGATTATGATCATGTTATGAATGTTATGTTTTACGGATTTCTATGGAATGTTGGAATTCGTTCACTAACCCCTTTACGTTAATGTTACTTGCTGAGCCTTAGCTCATTGTTTGTATTTATGTATTTATAGGTGAGCATTCAGGGAGTCAAGCCTAGGCGGGGTCTTGTCGAGCCGCCGTTTTGAAGCCTAACCAGTTGTTTTGAGTGTCTCCAAGTGGGCTAGGCACGGAAGGCATACGAGTTTTGTTTTGTTATGTATATGTGGCATGTGTTGTATATGTTATGTAAAGATAGTGGGTAAATTAACATCATTTTTGGCATGTAATGTATGTTCATATTTATGCACAGCTCTTTGGACTATTAGTTTCTTTATTTCGCTTCCGCGAGCCCCGTTTATTTATGTTATGTATGGGAAGGCCTGTGGTAATCAAGGATTACTGGCCGGTTACGATGCCAAACTTCTAGGGGCGGGTTTGGGTTGTGACAGAATGGTATCAAAGCGCACGAGTTAATTTACCCACACGCGTGTCCATAAGAGCTGTAGAGTGTCCTAGAAAGAAATAGAGCATGGCATAAACATGTGTGCATGGGTGTGTGTGTTTTATGAATATGAGGAATAAGAACTGTAAATGATGAGACAGTAAAGGAAACAAATGTGGAAAATGAAATGTGCTATTTGTTATGCGTTCTATAGACCAATGGAAGATACCAATGCAAGAAATGTAGATGAAACAGAATCTTCTGATGCTAGAATGAATCGGTTAGAACGAATGGTAGAGGTTTTGACTGGGTTGGTTAGACAACAACTAGAGCAAGGCCAACCACCACAGAGACAGCCATTTTCGCCTCCTCCACCACCACCGGTGCAAGTAGAACCGATGAATAATGATGATGTGATTACTTTGACGCAGAAATATAAGAAACTGAAACCACCAGAGTTTGCAGGAGGGATTGACCCCTTAAAAGCAGAGGCATGGGTACTTGAAACAGAGAAGATTTTTGAAGTATTTCCATGTACTGATGTGTATAAAGTTCTGTTAGCAACATTTACTCTGACAGAAGAAGCTCGAAGATGGTGGATGCTTGTTCGGAATGAAAATAGGGATTTGACATGGGACCGATTCAAGGAGATGTTTTATGAAAAATACTTTCCACAATGTATGCGAGACAGGAAAATATCTGAATTTGAGCATTAAAGCGGTACAATGTCGATGTGAGTATGAAAGTAAGTTTACAGAATTAGCTCGTTATGCCCCACATATGGTTGACACGGAATATAAAAAGGCAAGAAAATTTGAGGGTGGCCTACATGTCGAGGTACTTGACAGGGTGAATGTGTTGAAATTGGAAAAGTATGTTGATGTGCTTGACAGAGCTCTAATGTCCGAAACAAATATTGCTAATTTGAAAATGTCCCAATCAACAATGACCGAGGCAGACAGTAAGAAGTTCAAGAAACAGAAGGTAGAAATGGTTAGTGAATCCGTGGGCTCTGTGAATGATAAATCGAACTTAACCATTACTGAGAATACAAAGGGAAGCGTACCTACTTGTAAAGAATGTGGGAAGTAGCATTGAGGTATTTGTCGCCGAGGAACCGGAGTTTGTTACAAATGTGGACAGAAAGGACACATAGCCAAAGTTTGCCCACAAATTTATTTAAGAAATGAGAAACCCATTGCTAGTAGAGTTAACTCGACAATGACACCGAAGACAACCACAACAGCTACTCCTGAGGGGACTACTTTGAGGCAAGCAAGAGTTTACACCTTAGTTTCAGATAAAACACAGGATACTAGCAAAGCGAAGACAGGTATAACTTTAATTAATTATTTATTATGATGTTAGCATTGATACCTATGCAATGGAGAATATGGAACATGGACATAATTGCAATGATGTTAGAACAATTAACTATGACTATGATGGAACAAATTCCCTTCGCTATTACCTTTGCTATGGACTGTTATATTTACGTGACTACCTTTAAATTAAACGTTATCGAACTTGTTAGCTGACTTCAGCATGTGTGAAATATGTTTATTACATGTCAGACCGCTATGAGATTGATCCATGAACTATTTGAGTAACTGAATAGAACCGTTGAATTGTTCTCTTTACATGATGACACTTCTGTGAACTACTGAATGGCTACGGAATGAATAATGACATGTGACTACGATTTCTGATTGCGATTTTGCCAGGATAAGTAAAGTTTGGAGGACCAAACTTCTTAAGGTGGGGAGAGTGTAATGACCCCGAAATGTATGTCATGATTATCTGTGTTTAATTACGTATTTATATGAATTAATTGGCAAATATCTGTTTGAATTAGGAAAATATCTGTTGAAATGACATCTTCGGGACTGAAATTGATGACCTTAATGGGTTCAGAAAATGAAATTGAATATGTCTATGTGATACCGGGAATTTTTAGAGTTATTTGGGACGATAAATTGAAGACTGAATTTCGTCTGATTCGTTAGGCCTCGTTTGGCTCAAGTTTTGGCATGATGGTTTATATACATATATATGATATAAGATAGGATTGTTGACTCATTTGACTCATAAAAGAAAAGAAAAATCTAGAAAAGAGAGAGAGAAGAGACAATTCGGGAGAAAGGGAGAGACCAAGAGGGAAAGAAGAAGAAAAGGGGGAAATCAAGTTTAAACTTCTCCATCCAAGTGTTTAAGGTAAGATTTTCATGAAATTAGTTGTTGATCCTTGGCATTTAAGATGTGGAACTCAAGATTATGGCATAAGATCATGAAATTTATGTTTAAAATCATGGTTTCCATGCATGTTTGGCTTATTTGAGGAAGAATCTCCATGAATGTAGAGATATGAAGCTTGTATGTATATGTTTATGGTTTTCCATTTTTGGTCCAAGTGTGATCTTCTAAAGATTCTTGTGGGTTTTGTTTTAAAGTGTTAATGGTTAAATCATGTTGTTGATCTAGTATTTTGGGACTTGAATTTCATAAGATTGGAAGTTAATGTTTCAAAGAAAAGGATGAAATATAGAAGAAGAACCAGAGTTTCGGACTTTTGCATGGTCCGCTCGAGCGGAGGTAAGCCCGCTCGAGCGTGAAAATCAGCCTCTCAGTAGTTTCGGAAAATTGTGCAGTCCGCTCTAGCGAACAAGTGGGCGCTCAAGTGCAAGGACTTATTTTCAGGAAAAGTTTGGGAAGTTGTTTTACGTGATTTTAACATGTTAATTGCATCATGTAACATTTCATGAGCATGAATTAAAGTAAAGAAGCTTAAATTGAGCATGAAATGAATATGAAAGAACGTAAAAGAAGAAAGGAAATGGCATGACTTATGTGATTTGGCGATGCTATGTTAAGAAATGCATTATCATGTTGATATTTACAGGGCAGGACGTGAAGACCGTGCAATCGGTATCGGGAAACCACTGTAAGTAACATTTCTGTAAAGTTATGTTGATATGCAACGTATTTGAAATGTTATACGATATGATATGTTTACGAAATGTGGTTTTAAACTGTGAATGAATGTCCTGATTGCGAATCTAGTATGGTATCCATAGATAGTTCAGTCGTGGGGGCGAGAACATGCAGGCCCATGCGCTTTAGTCATGGGGGACGGCATGGAAGGACAAACCCATGACCAGTTTACGAGATCTCGGTATGTGTTTAATCGGTGTCCGGAACCGGTTACTCTAGCCGTTAGTCGACACACGTTATATCATGTTATGTTCTATGGAGTTTGCCATTATGTATGTTCTTATGAAATGATTATGATCATGTTATGAATGTTATGTTTTACGGATTTCTATGGAATGTTGGAATTCGTTCACTAACCCCTTTACGTTAATGTTACTTGCTGAGCCTTAGCTCATTGTTTGTATTTATGTATTTATAGGTGAGCATTCAGGGAGTCAAGCCTAGGCGGGGTCTTGTCGAGCCGCCGTTTTGAAGCCTAACCAGTTGTTTTGAGTGTCTCCGAGCTGGGGCTAGGCCTGGAAGGCCGCACGAGTTTTGTTTTGTTATGTATATGTGGCATGTGTTGTATATGTTATGTAAAGATAGTGGGTAAATTAACATCATTTTTGGCATGTAATGTATGTTCATATTTATGCACAGCTCTTTGGACTATTAGTTTCTTTATTTCGCTTCCGCGAGCCCCGTTTATTTATGTTATGTATGGGAAGGCCTGTGATAATCAAGGATTACTGGCCGGTTACGATGCCAAACTTCTAGGGGCGGGTTTGGGTCGTGACACATGCGATCTTACACGATCCTACTTGCGATCCTACGATCCGGATCGCGATTTTAACAACCATGGTTAGAAGGGTAGTTTTAGCAAAACAAAAAAATATTGAGAGAGAGGATCACATCTGAAAACTTAAGCAGGGAAAGAAATGTGCTAAAGCTTAAGCAGGGAAGAAGGGTCAAATATTTTTTACCCTTCTCTCTCTGTTCTTTTCCTTCTTTTCCTTCATTTGATTGGTGTGATTTAAAGTTTTGTTTATTAATTACATGTTTTGTATTGAATTTACAGATTGATTTACAGTTTCCTAGTTATGTTTTGCCAAAATTGCTTTTTGTGTTTGTTTTTAAGTACCATGTTTTCATGAATTAGTCAATACATGGATTTCAGATTTGTTTCTAACCTGGAAGGACCGATTACCTTACAATTAACCCTTTTGGCCAGAAAATTTTGCTAACTTCGTAACAAACTCTTTGTGGACCACAAAATTTACACACTGATACTCCAAAATGTTTAGTTATTTTAGCTGGGATTTTGAACTTCAGTAGATAGTATAGTGGATCTTCATCTTTTGAAATGGCAAATTGGACAAGATTAATCTTCCCTAGCAAAATAATATATGCTATCTTGTGAAGTTCTAGATTAATCACACAATTGAAACCAAAGAATTAGCCGAATGGTGTCAAACAAAAGGGCCACATCTGGAAGAATCATACTGCCCAACACTTAAGCCGTTGTGACCACTGATCATAAAGCTTTTCCGCTTTGTAGTCCTCTATTGCCTCCAGATGTTGACAAAAAAATTTGGTTCATGTAAAATGTTAGCTTCTTTAGTTGCAACCTCAATGGCAGTAGTGAAACTGTATATTGGTCAGGATGAGTCTTGCCTACCAAAAAATGTTTCCTGTCTTTTAAAGTTGGTAGAAGTCTTTTAGTATTTTCAACCAAAAAGCCTCCAGAATAATTGAAGCAAGAAGATTAGTGAAAATGAAAAGAATGGGGCATGTGATTACAGAAAGTAGCAATGCAAGAAAGGAATGTATACTTGAGAAGGGCACCTCTATTCTTAGTGATTATTTTTTTCATATACAGGTTTAATTTCAATCTGATACAAACAGTTGAGCCTTTGTCTAAATAATTTAAGTCACCTGATTTCTCCTCCCACTCCCACAGTATAATTTGTCAAAACACTATTATTTCTTCTTATTGCTTTGCTTTATTTTACCCCTCCTTTGATGCATCTTTCCTTAAGATGTAGGTGCCCGAGATCAGGTGTAATTGTTTAGGCTTTTTTTTTTCTCTTATTCTTACCTTCCCTTTCATAATATCTACCTTCTTACCTTTGTTCTTTATCTTTGCCAGATCTTTAGACCATCTCTTTCCTTACTTTTTACTTTCTAGCTTCATTCTATTCAGTGCACTCAACTCACAAAGGTTTTCCTGCACCAACGTCTTTAAGGTAATGAGATTTCATATCCTGGAACTAGAATGATTACTGGAAAAAAAGAAAAAAGGTTGAGAGTTGAGAATATGGTATATACTTATTAAGTAGAGATTATGGTATGTGTTGTGGGTAGACCCATGTCACGACCCAAACCCGGCCGTATGGGTTTAGCAGAATGGCGCGATGTCAAGAGATTACCAAAGGCACGCCAATCGATATCTGATAAATCTGAGTTCAGGGCCTGGCGGAAGCCAAAACAATAAATAACTAGTATCCATAGAGCTGTGTTAATCTGTATGCCAAAAACATTTTTCATACATTTTGCATTCACTACCAGTACAGTATACACAATCATTACAGACATTCAGTACGGGGACTCAATCCCTCGATAACAATGCTGATAAAACAGTCTATCTGATAAGAACGTACAACAGTACAAAACAGTGGGAGACTAGTGGGGACGCAAAAACACCCCAAGCCGTGGCATGGCGTCTCGGAACCTCACAGTGAGGCACAAAGGCTGGCTGACAAAACTGGAGACCAATCCCACGCTCCTAGCTCCGATCTGGTGGCTGAGCACCTACATATATATATAACAGTGAGCTAAAGCCCAGTGAATAACATACAGTGTAAAGAGGTTATGAATGAATGTCCTTCTGATAATGAAATCAATTCATTATACTGATTTCAATCTTTCAAGATTTCACCAATCAATATTTCAATCAATCACCATATGTGGTACATCCATTAGCCTATAAACAAGTAGGTCCAAAAGGACCGGACCAACAATAATGATGGCCATCAATCAGTATGGTTCCACAAGGAAACCGACAGAGCTCTGTAACAGTCAATAACAGTAGGTGCTAAGGATGCCACAATACAGTTCGAAATGCAGGACATACATTCATTCAATAAGTAATATCAGTTCAATAAACAGTTCAGTTCAGTATTCAAAATATAACCATTTGAACATATCTTTACACAATCTGTTACTCACAGTGATTGGGCTATCAGTAGCTAGAGCGCGTCCCCGAGAGTCAACCCTAAACAGTCAATTAAATAGAACACACACTAAGTTTACAGTTGGAAAGGATGATAATTAAATCCCTAAATTCCTCGGTGTGGTTCTATGTCTACATCCTCATTAAGATGCTCTAAACTAGGCCTAAGAATGCCTAGGATGCGATGAGGATGCAAAAATGCACTAAGGAAGCAATTCGAAATTTTCGTGAAACGGGGCCTCCGCTCGGCCTTGAGTTTCGCTTCGAGCGGATAAGCACACAAAGGCCCACGCTTCGAAGCGGTGATGAAAGGTGCAAAAATCTTTGGATCTTGCGATTTTCCCTTCGGCGTTAAAATCCGCCGGCGGATCAGAAACAATGCGAGAAAATACTGGGAGCATGCATTCCCTCGGCCGAGCGCACTTCGGCGAAGGACGTCAAATCTGGAAAATCCAGATTCGACCTATGAGTTTCAAACCAAGTTTTGATGCTCCAAATTCGATCCTCTTGGGCCCATTTTCTGGAAAACTCCTTCAAACACATAGAATAACAAGTTTTAAAACTCAATTTAAGAAATCAAGGCCCAAGGGTGTTTCAATTAAACTCAATTTCAAACCATTTTCAAGAACACTTTCAAAACATGACATGCATGATCTTTAAACCAATTCTAAGCTTCCAATCATGCTCAAATGAGCTCAATTCTTTGAAAAGCCAGTTGAAAACATGGACTATAATAATATCATGAACATGCATGTGACAAATTGCCATGAACTCAACTTCAAGCTCACCAATATAAACATGCATGCATGAATTTGACTTCAATCCAACATATATGAACAATATCATGTCTTAGCTCTACAATGATGCATGAATCATGCAAAACTTAGCTCAAGGACAACAATAAGAAGATGATTCCTTACCTAGAGTTCCAATTACAAGTTTTGGAGGCTTAAGTTGACAATTTCCTAGCAACCACTTCAATTCTCCAAGCAATTCTAACAATTTGAGCTTAATTCTTCAAGATGAACTCTCTCTCTCTCTAAGCTCTCTTGTTTGGTCGGCTAGGAGCTCAAATGAGCTGATGAAATGTTTGATCACAATGAAAACCAGTCTCTAAGTGTGTGTGTGATGTAGTGGCCACTTAGTGGCAATTCGGTAATTAAGACAAACTCTTTAATTGACTTAATTTAATCTAATTTAATCATTCCTAACCAATTTTCAGATAAATACATCATTAAATCACAAATATTCTACTGAGTCTAAAACATCAAACGGTTTCTAAATCGGCCGATAAGGCCTTCAATTCTGATTTAAACATATGAATCAAGCAGATAATCACATAAGTCAACAGATGCAATATGTAATTAAATAGACAAACTCATTCGATTTGATTTGATTTCATTGATTTGTTTAGTAGTTCATCCGATTCACTTATCGGTCATTAGCGATTCGGTTTAGCAATGATCGATAGGTAATTGATGGTTTAACGATGTCGATCAGAGGTTATTCTGATCTCCTCCTTATAAGGAGTTTAGTCCTCTAAACTCGAGTTACCTTCGATCGAAGAAAAGCAGATTCAATGAACAAATCCGGATATCGCCTAGCCATGTCATCTTCCCTTTCCCAAGTGGCGTACACACCACCATGGTTCTGCCAGTCAACTTTCACTAGTGGAATCTCTTTGTTCCTCAATTTCTTGATCCGTCGGTTTACAATCTATATAGGCCGTTCCTCGTAAGTGTAGTCATCACTCAACACGATACGGGTAGGCTCAATCACATGAAACGGATCTCGAAGATAGTCTCTCAACATCGAAATGTGGAAGACGTTATGCATATGCTCCATTTCAGGAGGGAGCGCAACTTGATACGCCACCGGATTGATTTTCTCAATAATCTGATACGGTCCGACATACCTTGGCGCTAACTTGCCTTTGACTCCAAAACGAGTCTGGCCTTTCATTGGTGTCACTTTCACAAACACGTGATCACCCACTTCATACTCTCTATCCCGTCTTCTGACATCTGCATAACTCTTACATTTACTGCATGCGGTTTTCGATCTGTTGTATCGATTTACCTTTTCGGTTGTTTCATATACAATCTCGGGCCCAAGCAAGGCCCATCTCCAACTTCGCCCAGTTGGATTGAGATCTACATTTTCTGCCATACAATGCCTCGAAAGGCGCCATTCCAATACTCGAATGGTAGGCATTTGTTGTAGGCGAATTCATAACGGCAAATGACTTTCGGTTCCTGAAAATCAAGGACACACATTCTCGATGGGTCCTCTAGAGTCCGGATGGTCCTTTCGACTAGCCATCTGTCGAGGATGATAGGCACTACTCAAATTTCAATTCAGATCTACCCAATGCGATGTAGCTGTAACCTCGATGTAAACTTGAATCCTGTCGAAACAATAGATCTGAGCACTCCATGCAATCTCACAATTTCATCAATATAGATATGACCAATTTGTCGCATTATAGATTGTCTTGACAATTAAGTGTCAGATTTAGTCGATCTATCAACAATAACCGGATAGAGTCCATACCTTTCTGGAGCGCGGTAATCCGACGATAAAATCCATCGTGATATGCTCCCATTTCCACTGGTATGGGTAAGGGTTGCGATGTCCGTGGTCGTTGATGTTCAGCTTTGACCTGTTGGCAGTGAAGACATTTAGACACAAAGTCGGCAATTTCCTTCTTCATTCCTGGCCACCAGAAATTCTGTTTCAAATCTTGGTACATTTTCGTATTCCCTGGGTGAATCGAAAACTTCGAACTGTGGCCTTCTTGCAGAACTCTTCTTTTTAATTCAATGTCATTTGGTACACACAGTCTGTCTTGAAATTTCAGAACATTGTTGTCAAATTTGAACCCCGGTCTCGGTTTTGAATCTCTTTCTTCAATAACCTTTTTCAAGAAATCATCAAGTTGTTGTTTTCCTTTAGTTTCCTCAATCAATGTTGGTTGAGCAGAAATAGCAGCTAAGGTTCCACCTTGTTCTTTCAAAACAATTTCGATTTCAGACCTTTCCAGATCAAGAAGCAACTCTTTCTGTCCAGTCAGTAAACAGGCTAAGTTCCCAATCGATTTTCGGCTCAAAGCATCGGTGACGGTATTGGCTTTTCCCGGGTGATACAATATCTGTAGGTCATAATCTTTGATCAGTTCCAACCATCTCCGCTGTCTCATATTCAGTTCTTTCTGAGTGAAAAAGTACTTCAGGCTCTTGTGGTCAGTATACACTTCACATGTTGCTCCGTACAAATAGTGACGCCAAATTTTCAGTGCAAACACTACTGCGGCAAGTTCTAAATCATGGGTAGGGTAGTTCTTTTCATGCGGTCTCAACTGTCGGGAAGCATAAGCAATAACTCTCCCATTCTGCATTAAAACACACCCCAAACCCTTATGAGAAGCATCACTAAAAACAGTATAACCATCCGTACATGAAGGTAGAGTCAAAATCGGTGCAGTCACGAGTCTGGTTTTCAATTCTTGAAATGCTGATTCCCTCTGGTCAGTCCAGTCAAATGGTACCCCTTTCTGTGTCAATTGAGTCAGTGGTAAGGCAATTTTGGAAAAATCTTTGACAAACCTTCTGTAATATCCAGCCAATCCCAAAAAGTTTCGGACTTCGGTTACATTCGTTGGTCTAGGCCAGTCCACTACAGCTTCGATTTTCTGCGGGTCAACAGAAATTCCATCTTTGCTAACAACATGCCCCAAAAACATTATATGATCAAGCCAAAATTCACATTTAGACAGTTTAGCATACAGTTTCTGTTCTCTTAAGGTTTGCAGGGCAAGTCTCAGATGATGTTCACGTTCTTCTACAGTCTTAGAATAGATCAATATGTCATCAATAAATACCACAATAAAATCGTCAAGGTATGGTTTAAAAATTCTGTTCATGAGGTCCATAAATGCGGCAGGGGCATTCGTAACTCCGAACGGCATAACTAAAAATTCAAAGTGGCCATACCTCGTTCTGAAAGCAGTTTTATCAATATCTTCCGGTTTGACCTTCAGTTGATGGTACCCCGATCTCAGATCAATCTTGGAAAACACTTGTGCACCCTGTAACTGGTCAAATACATCATCAATACGCGGTAATGGATACTTATTCTTTACAGTTACCTTGTTCAATTCACGGTAATCAATGCATAGTCTCAATGAGCCGTCTTTCTTCTTTACAAACAAAACAGGTGCACCCCACGGTGACGTACTGGGTCTGATAAACTTCTTGTCTAACAGTTCCTGCAATTGTACCTTCAGTTCTTTCAGTTCAGTTGGAGCCATTCTGTAGGGGGCTTTAGATGTCGGCTGGGTACCCGGAACCACATCCACAATAAATTCAATTTCCCTGTCAATCAAATCCCCTAGCAATTCATCTGGAAATACATCTGGGAATTCTCTGACTATAGGAATACAATTCACATCAGTTTTAACATTATCATTAGCAGGTACAGTCAATACAGAACACAGATATCCTTTACACCCCTTTCTAATCAATTTGACGGCCTTCACAGAAGAAATCAGATATGGAGGAGGTACTACTCCACTCCCATTAAACACAAATTCGGGCAAACCCGGCGGACGGAACACTACTTGTTTTGTTACACAGTCTATAGTGGCATGATGTTTTTGTAGCCAATCCATCCCCAATATTACATCAAAATGGTCTATATTCAATGGCAGTAAATCAATAAACAGATGCATATCCCCAACAATAATCTCACAAGCAGGATACATATATGCACATGTCATGGATCCCCCAACAGGTGATGATACAGCTAACAAATAGTTCATGGGTTCTAGGGGTCTATTCAATTTACGTGAAAAAGCATGCGACACATAAGAATGTGTAAACCCCGAATCAATCAATACATAAGCATTCTGAGCACAGATAGAGAGGATACCTGACACAACGGTCTCAGTATTTTGCACGTCTCCCGGTACTAGGGCAAACACTCGGCCCTGCCTCATAGGCTCTTTCCCGGTAGCTTTGGGGTTCGGTTTTGGTGCTACATTTGATGCTGCTGCGCTTGGTGCAGCTTTACTACTAACTGGTGAAGCAGAAGGGCAGTCTTTGATTCTGTGGCCCACCTTGCCACACCTGAAACAAGCTCCAGAAATCTGGTAGCAAACCCCTTTGTGCTTGTTGCCACATATGGAGCAGGGTGGAGTAAACCCACTCCCTTGGCTGGGGCTAGTAGTCGACCCCGTATTCTGTTTCTTGTTTGCCGGGTTATGCTTGCCTTTCTTAAATTTAAAACCCTGCCTTTTCCCTTGCCACTCACTTGTCGGTGTTTCAGATTGTTTCACCGCTGCAATATTTGTCTCGGCCATCAATGCCCGGTCGAGAACACCCACATAAGTTGGCATTTTCAAAACATTTATCCGGTCCTGGATAGCAATACTAAGGTCGCCTTCAAACCTCCTGGCCTTCTTATAATCGGTATCCACCATATGTGGTGCATACCTAGCAAGTTCAGTAAAATTCTTCTCATACTCGGCAACAGACGTCTTGCCCTGTCTCAACTGTTCAAACTCAGTCACTTTTCTGTCCCTGATGCACTGGGGGAAATACTTTTCAAAGAAGGACTCCTTGAACTGAGCCCAAGTCAAAATGGTATTTGTATCACGGGTCAACATCCACCATCTTCTGGCTTCTTCCTGAAGGGTGAAGGTTGCTAACAAAACTTTGTTTGCTTCAGAGCACGGAAAAACCTCAAACAACTTTTCGGTCTCAAGAACCCAAGCTTCAGCCTTTAACGGTTCTAAGCCTCCCTGAAAGGACGGCGGTTTCATTTTGCTGAATTTCTGAGTCAGTGCAATAATGTCCACCTCATTAGCATTCACATTTTGTACATTCTGTTCCGGTTGCACCGGAGGAGGAGGAGGTGGGGGCTGTTGGTTCGGTTGTTGTTCGAGTCTTTCCATTATCAGTCCCATCATTTGTTCAAGTCTGGCCATTCTGGCCTCAGAGGATGATGCTTCAGTTTCATTTGCATTATCCATTTCACTATAGCAGTTATACCAGTTATCATTATAAATAGTTGTACAATTAAACAGTTTATCACTTTAACATACAATCAGTCAATCATAAGCACACACTTTTCAAATGCATGAGATGCCCTATTTGCTTTTCTAGGACACCCTATAGCTCATTCGGACACGTGTGTGCGGTATAACTCGTGGTTAAGTATCGCTCTGATACCACTCTGTCACGACCCAAACCCGGCCCTATGGGTTTAGCATCAGAATCGCCGATGTCGAGATTACCAAAGGCACCGCCAATCGATATCTGATAAATCTGAGTTCGAGGGCTGGCGGAAGCCAAAAGCGATAAATAACTAGTGTCCATAGAGTGTGTTAATCAGATGCCAAAAACATTTTTCATACATTTTGCATTCACTACCAGTACAGTATACACAATCATTACAGACATTCAGTACGGGGACTCAATCCTCGATATGATCTGATAAAAGCAGATCTATACTGATAGCATAACAAGACAAAAGCGATTGGGAGACTAGTGGGGACGCAAAAACACCCCAAGCCGTGGCATGGCGTCTCGGAACCTCACAGTGAGGCACAAAGGCTGGCTGACAAAACTGGAGACCAATCCCACGCTCCTAGCTCCGATCTGGTGGCTGAGCACCTACATATATATATAACAGTGAGCTAAAGCCCAGTGAATAACATACAGTGTAAAGAGGTTATGAATGAATGTCCTTACAGTAATGAAATCAATTCATTATCTGATATTTCAATCTTTCGAGATTTCACCAATCAAGATTTCAATCAATCACCATATGTGGTACATCCATTAGCCTATAAACAGTAGGTCCAAAAGGCCGGCCTTATGAACCCAACAATAATGATGGCCATCAATCAAGATGGTTCCACAAGGAAACCGACAGAGCTCAGAATAACGATCAATAAGAGGTGCTAAGGATGCCTGTCTGATTCGAAATGCAGGACATACATTCATTCAATAAGTAATATCGGTTCAATAAGCAGATTGATTCGAGATTCAAAATATAACCATTTGAACATATCTTTACACAACTGCTACTCACGGTGATTGGGCTATCGATAGCTAGAGCGCGTCCCAGAGTCAACCCTAAACAGTCAATTAAATAGAACACACACTAAGTTTCTGATTGGAAAGGATGATAATTAAATCCCTAAATTCCTCGGTGTGGTTCTATGTCTACATCCTCATTAAGATGCTCTAAACTAGGCCTAAGAATGCCTAGGATGCGATGAGGATGCAAAATGCACTAAGGAAGCAATTCCAGAATTTTTCGATGAAACAGGGCCTCCGCTCGGCGCGAGTTTCCGCCGAGCGGATAAGCACAAAGGCCCACGCCGGCGTACATTCCGCCGCGGTGATGAAAGTGCAAAAAATCTTTGGATCTGCGATTTTCCCTTTCGGCGTTAAAATCCTTCGGCGGATCAGAAACAATGCGAAAATCTGGGAGCATGCATTCCCTTTCGGCGGCACTTCGCTTCGGCGGACGTCCAAAATCTGGAAAATCCAGATTCGACCTATGAGTTTCAAACCAAGTTTTGATGCTCCAAATTCGATCCTCTTGGGCCCATTTTCTGGAAAACTCCTTCAAACACATAGAATAACAAGTTTTAAAACTCAATTTAAGAAATCAAGGCCCAAGGGTGTTTCAATTAAACTCAATTTCAAACCATTTTCAAGAACACTTTCAAAACATGACATGCATGATCTTTAAACCAATTCTAAGCTTCCAATCATGCTCAAATGAGCTCAATTCTTTGAAAAGCCAGTTGAAAACATGGACTATAATAATATCATGAA
This sequence comes from Camellia lanceoleosa, assembly GCA_025200525.1. Classification (NCBI taxonomy): domain Eukaryota; kingdom Viridiplantae; phylum Streptophyta; class Magnoliopsida; order Ericales; family Theaceae; genus Camellia; species Camellia lanceoleosa. The sequence continues at coordinate 200,704,586 of CM045758.1, forward strand.
CATGCATGTGACAAATTGCCATGAACTCAACTTCAAGCTCACCAATATAAACATGCATGAATTTGACTTCAATCCAACATATATGAACAATATCATGTCTTAGCTCTACAATGATGCATGAATCATGCAAAACTTAGCTCAAGGACAACAATAAGAAGATGATTCCTTACCTAGAGTTCCAATTACAAGTTTTGGAGGCTTAAGTTGACAATTTCCTAGCAACCACTTCAATTCTCCAAGCAATTCTAACAATTTGAGCTTAATTCTTCAAGATGAACTCTCTCTCTCTCTAAGCTCTCTTGTTTGGTCGGCTAGGAGCTCAAATGAGCTGATGAAATGTTTGATCACAAAGAAAACAAGTCTCTAAGTGTGTGTGTGATGTAGTGGCCACTTAGTGGCAATTCGGTAATTAAGACAAACTCTTTAATTGACTTAATTTAATCTAATTTAATCATTCCTAACCAATTTTCAGATAAATACATCATTAAATCACAAATATTCTACTGAGTCTAAAACATCAAACGGTTTCTAAATCGGCCGCCGATAAGGCCTTCAATTTACAGTTTAAACATATGAATCAAACAGATAATCACATAAGTCAACAGATGCAATATGTAATTAAATAGACAAACTCATTCAGTTTCAGTTTCAGTTTCATTCAGTTTGTTCAGTAGTTCATCCAGTTCACTTATCAGGCATTAGCAGTTCAGTTTAGCAATGATCAGTAGGTAATTCAGTGGTTTAACGGTAATCAGTACGAGGGTTGTTACAACCCATGCAAAAATCATTAGCACTTTCAATCTCTAACTGCTGCTTTTGGTGATTTGACATATAGATTCATGCTAAGTTTGATTATTTTTCTAACATTCTCTGTGATTTTGAAGATTCCTGTTATAAATATGGTTAGATTTCTCAAGTTTACTGCTAATCGATGGAATTTAGATGGATTTTAGATTTGGTATTTATAGATGGATTTCATATTTCTCAAGTTATAAATATGGTATTTATAGATGGATTTCAGATTTGTGGGTATTTATAATGTTATAAATATGGTTAAATATTTACAGAATCTGTTGGTTTCAGATTCTAAGAATTTTTTACAATGGAGTACTTGGGTTTTTTACTTCTCATAAATTTGAGAAGTAATTTTGAAAGGAAAAGACAAAAACGTTTTGTCTTTTCTTTTCAAATCTCTATTCAAATCTATAATTCAAATACAATATACAAATAATAATAATAATATTAATAATATTCCATAGGAGGACAGGATGCCAAATCTGAAGCTGCTTCTACATATGAAAGAGACCCTATCATTTGGGAACCTTAAGAGATGGCAAAAGAATTGACTTTGACTTGATGGATACAATACAACATTATGGACAACTTTGTGAGAAAGACTCTCAGGTGCCCTTTTCTTCTCACATTGGCTAATCTGGTTTTGTAAGTATATCTTCATCTACACATCTACCTTTACAACTATACATTTTTATTTTTCTATTCAAATAATAACAACAAATAGAAAACTTAATGCATTATGTTTTTCAACATCAGGTCTCACTAGAGCATCAAACCACAGCAACCCATAAAACCCCAAGTCTAAGATATACTGCCGTTAACCAGATATGGTACATCACTAATTTAGTGAAGAGATACCTAGAAAGCAAAGGCAATAATCTGAAAACATTTGATAGAAAAAAATGGGGGTAAATTACACTAACCACCCTTGAGATTTGAAAAAAATACAACAAATTTCACAATTTTAACATAATTACGAAGACATTCCTTCTAGAATCTGAAACCAATGGAGTACTTGGGTTTTTTAACTACTCGGGTTTTTTAACTACTTGGGTTTTTTTAAATGGAGTACTTGGGTTTCAGATTCACAATGGAGTACTTAGGTTTTTTAACTACTTTCATGTTGTTGCTCTGTAAAATATTCTCACTCATTATGAAAGACGTGAATATCACAAAGAGCTTAACATTCTCTATGATTTCAAGAGCAGGGTTATCTTTTCTTTGTTTGGTTTTTGTTTTGTTATTATAACCCTGCAAGTAAACAAGGGCAAGCAAGCATAGGATTAGTATCCAGAGTTTAAAGTGCATTTTCTTTGGCTGAGTGGATGAGATAAAGGCTGAAATGGAGTACTTGGGTTTTTAAACTACTTTCATATTGTTGCTCTGTAAAATATTCTCACTCTCTCTATGGGAGCTTGCATTTTAAGATTAGTATCCAGAGTTTGGTAATGAGGTGCGGTGTTGAAGAGAATGAAAGAGTAGAGAAAAAATGTTGATTTTTGTAGCACCTAATTTTTTTTCTTTGTTGAAGAGAATGAAAGAGTAGAGAAAAAATTTAAAGCTGAATTTTGATGGTTGCTGCAACTGCTGAATAAGATGTTTTACCAAAGGTCCTTTACCATGCTATTTTGTTTCAAAACAAAAACAGGACAAATTGAATCTTATAACAATAGTGCATTGTCCAAGTTTTGTACCAATATAAAAACCTCAAACATCAAATGTCACATTCACAATGAAAGACATTATTTATCAACCAAAAAAAAAGTCACACAAAGGCATTATTGTTGTTTCTGATGCATTCTAATTCTAAACACTTATGAGTTTGCTAAATAATTTTGAAATACTGATATGAAGTTTTTCTATATTTATTGGGTTTTTTTTTTGTGTTTTTCTATTGTTTTTTCTTTCTTTCTTTGGGAGTGAGGATTGGTAAGCTGTGATAAATTTTGTTTTTGTTGTGGCAAGGGGTTGGTTGGATATTTTGCTTATGGTCATGTATTGCTTAATAAATATTCCAATTTTATTTAGAATTTTCAGAAGTATTTAGAATTTTCAGTTCAAGCTTGGAAGCAAAATGAATCTGAATGGGTGATTTGGTTTTTAGACAAAGTAAATGGGGGTTTTGGGGCTATATTGATTTGTAAATCATGAGGGAATTAAGTTAGTTAGAGTTTGTTGTCCAAGCAAAGAGTTTGCTTTTTGAATTTAATCACCAAAGACCTTAGGAACACTTATTTATTAAATTTTCCCTCTAACATTATGTGATCAATTGAGGGAAGTTACAAAAAGTAAGAGTTGAAAAAAATAAACCCAAAGAAAATATTGACTATTTTTGTAACTTAATGTTTTTATCAGTCATTAATTTGTATCTGTGTTGACAATGTGTTGTGTTTTTTGGTAGTGTTTGCATTGGGTAATCTATTATTATTGTGCAACATTGTTTGTGTTTAGTTTGAATTGGGTGGTCTATGAAAAACCTTTTAATAGTGTGACAATGCGTGTGTTTATTTTGAATTGGGTAGTCTCTTTTCATTATCATATTGGCTCTTTTCTGTATTTTACAGGTGAATGAAGACTAGAAGCGAATGGTAATATCGGCTCCCTTTTATAGGTCTACATTTTTTTAAGGTTAAGTTTTTCTTATCTCTCTAATGATTTTGTATTTATTGTTCTGGGAGTTACAATATTAAACTAAACGTGCACTTCTTTGATTGATGAGTGTTGAAAGAGTGGCAATCTCGATTGAGCAACAATTTGTGCATACTTCGTTCAATTTGTTTGAAAAGATATGACAATCTCTTTCATCTTTATCCTAAATGGCATCCAAAGTGGTAAACTCACATGAATTTTATAAAGTTTTATGTTCCACAGTTATCTTAGTAGTGAAAATGGATTTTTTTTTAAATATATATTTTTGGAAGGGTGACACTTTTGCGAAGTAAATTTTAAATTTTCTACTTTTTTCCACGGTATGTACTATGAAAATATGTCATATTCCTAAATACTCTCCTATTTAGACTTTATGTTCTTAAATAAATTTTTGAAATATGTCACGTTCCTAAGTACTTTTGCTTTTTTGATCTTCTTCCTTATTCATGCTAAATACTCTACCATTGTTGGTTGGATATGAATCTATAGGAATTGGATGAGATGAAGAAGCTTTTGAAAGAGTCAGGGGTTGTTCATTGATAGAAGGAAACAAACCAATGGCACCCTTGAACTCTCCAATTAAGGTAATCTCTTCAAACTTCTATGTTGTATGATTTATTTTTTATTTTTTGTTTTTATTTTTTATTTTTTATAGAGAAGATTCAACCATTTAAGTTGTTTATATGGGAGTGCCTTTAGGCACGAGTGATATGCTAGCTATTCATATTAGACATTTTTTTTTTCTCTGAATAACATTCCTTTAATCCGTTTGATTTGATTTTTTTATTATTTATTTCATATATAGTTACTAAAATGACTATTGGACCATTTTAAAGTCCTTTTATTATAGTTATTTTTTAATGCAACAATTTCAATTTTAAAATTGTCGTAGTTGATGTAATTAATGACTTCCAAATTAATCATCTGTGTAATTACTCTTATTTAAAGTACTTTTTCATTTACATGATTAGTTTAGTCACATTAGGGCATTATATGAATGCAATGATTTTGTAAATTCAACCAATGGACTCTTAACAGAATTATAGAATTAATGAGTTAATTTGTTTTAAAGCTATAAAGCTGAGTTCGAGTTTTTATTTACTAAGATTCAAATTCATGGTCAAATGCATGACTTCTTTGTGTTAATGATTAGGATTTGAATTTTTCAATTAATTGATTTTGAAATTAATATCTTAATTGGTTTGAATTTGTAGTGTCATACTTTTCAAACTTTCATTAGCAAAAGTCTTCTTATTTTTTTATAATTTTTTATTGGTTGTTGAGAATTTCATCATGCTATTTGAGTCATTTAGAATGTTTTAAATTTTAAGCAATTTGTTAAGTTTTATATATTCCAAACCTTCTATCTTTAAAGCTTCGTCTTAAGTATTCCGATTTTCGTCTAGACACTTCTTATAAATGATTTGGTAATTGTTTTAGAATGTAGGAGACCTTAGGCATCTTTAGTTTAGTTACTTTTGTCACAACTGATTTCTGCCATTTTGCTGATGAAGAAACTTATCTTGATTTGTCATTTTCAAGTGTAAATCTGAAACTTTGTCATGTGTATATGTGAAAGTAATTTGTGATATACTAATACACTTTCTAAAAGATGATTCTTTACTTATAAAGCGTCTTTTGACTATGTGTAGTAGTGTAAGCACATGCATTGCACGTCAATAAGTTTATATTGGTGCAAAGCTAGAGAGTTCAAGTGTAGAATTTACACTATTTTTGGTTTTATTGTTGACAAACTTTGAAAATGATTGACGTTATATAAAGTTAATAAGTTTATATTGGTGCAAAGCTAGAGAGTTCGAGTGTAGAATTTACACTATTTTTGGTTTTATTGTTTACAAACTTTGAAAATGATTGACGTTATATAAAGTTAAAGATTATTTAAAGGCAGGTTGATGTTGTGTAAACTTATATAGGTTTGGTTTGGTGTGGGTGTTTGCTATGTGGATTTTGATCAAAAACACCATTTTCGTGTTGGCATGGGGTGCTCCAAAGGGAGAAAACCATTTTGCTGTTCCTCTTATTTTGAAGTTGTGTCTATAATAAAGGAGATCCTCTTGCTCAAATGCATACTATCTATTAGGTATACTTGATTCTCAATGTTCTTAACTTAAGAGAGAATAATAAATGAAAATTATTAAAACGAAACATTATTTACACCGTGCCTTTAGGCACGAGCATACACTAGCGACAATTGTTCTACTAGGACATTTTAATGGTTATGATTCATTTGTCTATTTAGATAGATGGTTGAGATCGCTTAAATATATATCAATCCTAATTATATACATTTACTTCCCGTCCCAAGAGTAAGCTGCTTACCCACGTCTTCCCTCTATTCTACCTTTTATCTCTCTCCCTTCTCTCTTCTCACCTTCCCACTTACCCACGATATATGCATTGCTGAATTCGATATAGGGCTTTCGAAACAATGATCTTCAAGGTGCCATCCAGGTAATATCACTGGCACGGGCATACACTAGCGACAATTGTTCTACTATGACATTTTAATGGTTGTGATTCATTTGTCTATTTAGATAGATGGCTGAGATCGCTTAAATATATATCAATCCTAATTATATACATTTACTTCCCGCCCAAAGAGTAAGCTGCTTACCCACGTCTCCCCTCTGTTCTACCTTTTATCTCTCTCCATTCTCTCTTCTCACTTACCCATGATATATGCATTGCTGAATTCGGTCTAGAGCTTTCGAAACAATGATCTTCAAGGCGTCGTCCAGGTAATATCACTCTATTATAAAAGAGACCTATTGAGTTCCCTCTCTATCTCTCTCTCTCCACTATGCTTCACATACGATCTGATTGCATTGCTAAATTCGATCTAGGGCTTTCGAAACAATGATCTTCAAGATCGCTCTGTTGAATTTGATCTAGGGCTTTCGAAACAATGATCTTCATGATCACTCTGTTGTTTGATTGCTATCACTTTACTTTCAATTGATCTCGCAAACAGATCTAATAGATTACTTTCTCGCGATTTCTTGCTATCACTCTGTTCTTGCTTTCAATTGATCTCACAAACGATTTATTTTCAAATTTTCTCTCTGTCGAGCTGTTCTGCGTTGCACCAGAATTCTCTTTCTTCTCAAACTAAAGATAAAGATCACTCTGTTTACTACAACAATTTTCATTTTATTATGTTCGATTGCTATCACTCTGAGTTCGTTTATCACACCCCTATTTTTCTACTATTTTCTGATTATCTCTCTTTCCTTTACAAACTGATTAAATGTGGTGACTATGTACTTCGTCAATCTATAGATTGTATAGATTTTATTTGGATATAGATTGTATAGATTTTATTTGGATATAGATTGTATAGATTTTTTTTTATAGATTATATAGATTTTTTACAAAGAATCTGGACATAGACACACATTCTCATATTCTTATAGATTTTTTATTTGTGAGTATATTTTTATTTTATTTAAGAGAATGCAGTAGAATCTGGATTAGTTTTGGATATAGATTGTATAAATTTTATTTGGATATAGATTTTTTTATAAATTTTTTCCAAACATTACAAAGAATTGTATAGATTTTTTATATTATCTTTGTGAAGAAGAAAAGGAGGCCACGAAAGTATGAATCAGATGGTAACTTGAGACTACCATCTATATCAGCACCACTACTAGGTTTTTCTTTCTCACCTCCTTTTCCTTTTCCTTCTTCTTCTTCTTTTGAGTCCTCTTCTTTCAAAAGGGGTCGTGGCAGACCACTTGATTCTGGTTACTGCCAGCTGCTTGCTTCTTTAGGTGAGTTAAAATCAAGCCTGTAAATCAACCTTTTCCCTTGAGATTGATAATTTAGTTGTGTACAACCTTTTCCTTTGCTGCAATTCAAGACTGCCTCCATCAAACACATTGAAAACAGTAGGTATGGTTTAACTTGATTTATATATTTTTTGAAGTACATTAGTTAGTGTGATTTGTAGGTTGTGGATGAAGTCTTAACGAGGCGGAAAGAGACTGAATGGTGAGCTTTTTGATAAGTGTATAGGTAGTGTTATTGCACATGGTTAAATTTGAATGCAAGTGTTTATTTATTCTCTTCATGAGTTTTAGGTTCATTGAAGGAGACTTTGATGCGTATGTGGAAAGAATTCGAAAACCTTATGTATGGGGTGGAGAGCTTGAGTTGTGATGGCATCCCATCTTCTCAAGTGAGTTCTATTCACTGTTTCAGTGAAGCATTTATGTTGTCCGTATGAAGCAATTTATGTGCAAAAAACAATATCATAGTGTTCATCAAAGTGTTTTTGCATATTGGCTCATGTACAATGGTATTTGTCTATTTATTAGTTTGACAGAAGGGTTTGTTTGCCTCATCAAAGTGTTTTTATATTAAATTTATAATCTATATTATAAGATTGAAGGGTTGGGATTACAATTATATTCTAATCCCAATATTATTTACACCGTGTCTTCAGGCACGGGCATACGCTAGTAATTAAATATTAGAAGATCAAAATGGCCATTTCATTATATAATCCCAATAGTAAATAATTCCATAAAAACAATCTCACCCCCTCCCCTAGGATACAATAGTCCCTCATATGAGGGATATGGAGTCCGGCCGAACTCCATGTCCAGCGGACTAAAAAAAAAAAAACAATAAATATCTCTCTCCTTCGAATAAATAATTCAAACAGTGAATAATCTCCCAATCAAACACACCCTCACTTTATTGCGTAGACTGTCACCCAATTTCTCATCCCTCTATCTTTCGGTTTTGATTTATTTGCGGGAAGTGCTCTTTTGGCAACTTTAGGAAAAAGTTACGTTTGTAGCTTTTTGTTAAAAAAGCTCGGTTGGTTTTTTAGCAAGGAAACATTTGACAAGTTTAAAAAGGTCATATATAAAATTATAATTATATTTTTTATATTTTTTTATATTTATATGGATAAAAAAATATAAATTTTTTACATTGGGTGAGAATAATTTAATCATTTTATTATGATATGATATCATAAATAAATATTAATTAAAAGGAGCCAAAAACAACTTTTTATTAACTTTCCAACTTACTTTTCCAAAAAAGCCAAAAGAGTGGTTAAAAATTAAAAACTAATTTTTAACCATCTTTTCAAAACTTCCCAAAGAGCTAAAAACGATTTTATTTTTAATTTTTTATTTTCGTAGAGAGAGATGTATTTTAGTAGAGAGAGATGTCAGAGAGGGATAGGATAGAGAGAAAAAAATGGTTTTTGTGCTAAGAGAGAAAATAAACATCACTTTTTAAGTTGCTTTACGTAACAAATTTTCTGCATCTATCTTAATGAGGACTAGGAGTTATTTTGAAAATTCAGCTAAACGATAATTTTTTAAATTATATTATTTTTTAAATTTTTTAATATATTTTTTCAGAAACGTTTTTAAAAAAATCTGAAAATCAACCTTTTAATCTACTTTATAAAATAAGCCAAGTTGGGTTATAATTGGTCAAAGGAATCAAATGAGTGTGGTATTTTATTTGCATATAAATAATTTTTTAATTTTTTTACAAAAATACTTCTGAAAGAATAAAGTGAACAATTTGATAATTTGTAATAACTTTTTAATTAAAAATGGCGAGTTTTGTTGGTTTGTTTATTTGTTTTTCAATAATTTTATTTAAGGGAATAACAATTGAAATAAAAGACACAAAATATTTACAAAAAATTAGGATGCAAGTTTTAATTGTTTTAGAAAATATATTAATCCCTCATTTGGTATGGGACTATTAGGTTAAAATAGTCACAAAAGACAAAATATATAAAAAGTTAATAAGATAAAATGTCACATTCAAATTATAATCATTTCATTTTTTCTCTCATAAAAGTCAAAAAAAAAAAAAAACTCAACCCGAACGAGACATTTTAGCCTCAGACTAAAAAATCTAAAATTCTAAAAAGTCAATTCACTGCCCAAATGAAACCTAACTTGCATCGACAAATGCTCTGTTTATTAATCGGATTAGGTTGTATAAGATTATAAATATGACGTAATTGAGTGGGTGAATTACTAATATGGTGATATTAAATATATTGTGTTTGTTTATGTACTGGTGAGTTTAAATAAATTAAAATTAATACATATAGTATAAAGATACAAAGATGCACTATAAAAATTTTATTTTAATGTAAAAGATATGATAATATCATATTTTTTTATTTATAAGACTAATAATTTTTTCGGATAAAGAGATGGTCACGTATTATATGAATTAAAACATTGGGAAAGCACCAATAAATCAAAAATTTGGAAATGTTAAATCATTTAGTCTCGAATGTTTTTTGTTAGACTAATAGGTCCTATTTCTCTAAAAGCTTACTATAGGCCTTTTTATGTCTAACATTATTCATCGAACATCAAACATTAGCAACGTCAAAATTATTTATCAAACATCAAACATCAAATATTACCAACGTCAAGATTGTTCGTATAATTTCAGTGAGAACATTATCAACGTTAGAATTATTCATCCAACATCTAACATTATCAAACGTCATGATTATTCATCAAACATCAACCATTAAACATTAGGATTATTCATCATACATCAAACATTATTCTTCAAACATCAAACACAACTATTAAACATTAGAATTATTCATCAAACATCAAACATTATTCATCAAACATCAAACATCATAATCAAAATAACGTCAAACATTACAACATCATCATCAAAACAACATCAAACATTTTGGGTGTTTCAAACAACAAAAATTAATGTAGATCAAGCAACATCATCAAATCGGCAACATCATCGTGGGTGTTTCAAACATCAAACACCTAGAAATTTGCAATTAAATCTGCTTCAAACATCTCACAAAAAAAACTTTCATCAAATCGGCAACATTAAACATTGATTTTCGATTTTCTAGACAATTAAATCTCACTTTAATGGTGTTTTTGATCTGATTTCAAACAAAATCGTGGGTGTTTCAAACATCAAACACCCAGAAGGAAACATCATCGTGGGTGTTTCAAACATAAAAAATTCATGTAGATCAAGCAACATCATCAAATCCGAATAAACAATTCACATCATAAAAATACCTCATACCTCTCAAATTAACCTCAAATTGAGGCACAACCGTCACAGCAGTCACCCCATCTCCTTCGTTATCTGGATTCCACAACCACAACATTGGTTTTGACAATTGAAATCCCGCCGAGTTCCAAACACCACTTTTCGATTTCGCACAGAATTCGATGTTTTCTAGGCGGCACAAATGAAAATCTGAATTTTATCGACTGTTAGTTAATTTATTCGCTTGTTTTTCCAATTGAAATCACTAGGGTTTTGAAGAAACTTTCAGTCTAGGGTTTTGGTTTGATAATTTGCTTCAGGAAAAAAAAAAAAAATGAATCTGGGCGATCTCAACAAGGTTTGGGAAATCAAACCCCTTAAGAAGGTTGGAGAAGATGAGGCTAGGAAGATCCTAGAGAGAGTTGCGAAACAGGTTCAACCCATTATGCGTAAACACAATTGGAGGAGAGTTAAGCTTCTCTCCGAATTCTGGTGAAGTTTTTTGTTCTCTTATTCGGATGTTTGAAATTTGATGTTTAAATGAATCTTATTTTTGGTGTTTATGTTTAAATGAATCTGATATGTTATTTTGTCCTGAATGTTTGTTACGATGTTGTTTTTGATGATGTTGTGATGTTTTAGGATGTTATTCTGATGATGTTTTACGATGTAGTTGATGATATTGATGTTTTTATGATATTGATTTTTTGTGATGTTTTTTAGTGATGTTGGTGATGTGTTTTAGGACTAAATGGTTTAATAAAAAACATTCAGGACCAATTAGTGTAACATTTATTAAAATAGGATTTATGAGTAATTTTTCCTTAAAAGATTAAGAGAATTCAGTATAATTATGTCAAATTTCTAAAATTTAATTTATTTTCTTCAAATCTAAAAATGTATAATTTATTCATATTATTATTATTAATTTTGACTTGGTGGCTGAGTTTGACTATCATGGTAAAAATATAGTTATTTTTTTCTTAAAAGATTTATAAATAATTTGACCCAAAAAAATAAAATTAACCAATAAATCTTATTTTGCTTTCAAGATTACTATCGAGTCTTATCAAATTTTATATAAAAGTCATATTTGTAATAAAATGTTTCCAAGAGATTCATTATTCTATAATGGTATATCTTATTCCAATTTTACCCTTCTCATTTAATATGAATAACAATTTTATAAATAATTTTAACTTAATTAAAATTTAAATTTTTAATTGAAAATTTATTAATATTATATTAAAAAATCATAAATAATAATTAGATCGAAACAAGTGTTGTATAAAATGCATCATTTTCTGTTATTTTAAATTATTAATTTTTTTTAGTATAAATAGTCTAAAAAAGCTAAATTCTATTAAAATTATAAGAGAGTTATGAAAAATAATACTATGAAAATTTTATATATTTCTTAATGCAGGAGATAATTGATGAATCTTATACTTATGTTTTATTTGTAAAAAAATTATTTAATTTCAACAATTACAAATATTTTCATTATAAAATTTTAAACAAATTAAAATTATTTACAAAATTTTTGGTTCATATTTTAATGAGAAAGATAAAAATAAAATAAAATATATTATTATGAATAATTGAACTTTTTTAAAACAATTAAGAGAGAGAGAGAGAGAGAGAGAGAGAGAGAGAGAGAGAGAGAGAGAGAGAGACTTAGGTGGTGTTTGATAAAGTTGAAAATTGAAAATTAAGTATTAAAAACTAAATGCTGAATTTTTTAAACTGAAAAACTGTTTAATAAAAATTTAAGTGTTGAGTTAAAAATAAGTGGTTTGATATATATAAAGTCAAATTTGAAATTTATTATTTTTAAATTATATATTTTAATTTTTATATTGTGATAATGGTGGATGTGATAATATGATGGTAGATATAGTAGTGGAGGCGGTGTTGGTAGTGATAGTGGTAACGGTAACGGTGGTGTGGTGGTGACCTGATAATGGTGGTAGCGGTAGCGGTAGTGGTGGTGGTGGTGGTGGTGGTGGTGGCGGCGGCATTATGGTAGGGGTAGTGGCAATGACATGGTTGTAGTGGTATAGTGGTGGATGGTGGTGGTAATGGTAACGGTGATGGTAGTGAATTTACAATAATATATAAATGCTTATGTTTCGTTTTTATAAATTTAATCAAAATTAAATAAGTTTGATATGACTTAAAATTTACATTAGTTTTAGCTTATATTTTATGAGGTAGTTAAATTTTTAATAAATAAACTTAATTGATTATCACTTAATTAATTCAGTTTTAAGTGCTGAATCATATTATCAAATATCCCTTATTTGTTAATATTAAAATTTGATATAACTCAATAGTAATATTTAAAAAAAAAATAACTCACTAATAATTTTTGCATTGTAGTTTATGATTTTTTAAAATTAATATCATAAATTTTAAAATTAAAAAATATAATTTTACTTAGATTAAAAATAGGGAAGCTTATTTATAAGTCTTTTTTCAGACACTTGTGGTAGGTTAAGTCCTGTATAATTTCTTATAGAGTCTTAAGTCCTATTTAGATAGGAATATATTTCACAAAATCCTACATAAACGTAACGTGACGTGACACCTATATAAACGTAACGTAACGTAACGTAACACCTACATAAACGTAACATAACGTGTCACGTTACGTTTCACAAACTTAATGAGTTTTTATTTTTTTAAATTAAATGTGAAAATGTTGCTGATTTTTGTTGGTGTCACGTTACGTTTTATATAAATATGATCTATGACAATATTCAATTTTCTATATAGATGTCACGTTACGTTTATGTAGATGTCATGTTACGTTACGTTTATGTAAATATGATCTATGGTAACATTCAATTTGCTATATAGGAAATTGAATGTTACCATAGATTATAGGTGTCACGTTACGATTATGCAGGTGTCATGTTACATTACGTTTATGTAGATATGATCTATGGTAACATTTAATTTCCTATATAGATCATAGGTGTCACGTTACGTTACGTTTATATATATATAGGAAATTGCATGTTACCATAAATCATAGGTGTCACGTTACGTTTATGTAGGTGTCACGTTACGTATAGGTGTCATGTTACGTTTATGTAGGTGTCACGTTACGTTACGTTTATATAGATATGATCTATGGTAATATTCAATTTCCTATATATGGTTTTACTATTATTTATGATATTAATAACTAATATTAGAGGGTAAATGTGTCAACAAACTTTCCACAGGACTTATGGGAACATAAATTTTTTAGTAGGACCATATGTAGCATAAGTTTTCCTAACATGACTTATAAATAATTTTTCCTTAAAAGTATTTATAAAATTATTATTCATATTAAATAAGAGATAAAATTGAAATAACAAATACCATTATCAAACAATGAACTTTTTAAAAATATTTTATGAAAATTGGGATTTAGTTGTTCATATAAAAACTTATCACTCTATTTGATTTCAATTTTTAGAATTCACTTTTCAAAATATTATATTATTTCATTTTTCATATATTTTTTTTTTTGGTTTTCATTGAATTTGTTTAATATTTTAAGTAATTTTTTTTAAAAATTTTTTTTGGACACACCTAACATAAATACACTTAAAAAGTATAATATTTTTAAAAAAATCTTTAAAAAGCTCACTAAATACCAAAAATACAAAAAAATAAAAATTCAATACATTTTTTTAAAAATATTTTTGTGTATTTATTAATTTTTAAAATATTTTTTCACAAATATTTTTTTATTTAGATACATCTAGGTAATGTATATATTAAAAAGTAAAAAAATTGCATAAAATTTTAAAAATATTCACTAAAAATGAAAAGTATGAAAGACAAAAATATCAATTTCTAAAAAATTAAATTTAAAAAATTAAAACCATATACATTGTATAGGATTCAATAATAATCTTTTAAGTGCAAAGTAAAATTTATTGGTTATTTTTTAGCCAAAAAAAAATAATAATAATAATAAAAAGATAAAATAAAAAAGAAAAGAAAAGGAAATAACAGCATCGCCTTTACTAATGTGATGTCAGGTAATATGAGATCTGTTGAATCGAGGGTTTCCATTTGATTGTCAAAGGTGCGAGTTCAATTGTTTGTTTTAATTGTTGTCTCCTTGCATTTTCGATAGAGAGAGAGAGAGAGAGAGAGAGAGAGTTATGACTCATATACTTCTTTCTGCCCTAGTGAACGCAATCTTGAGTACCTTGAACTCTTTAGCCCTGCGAGAGCTTGGGATAGCACGGGGCCTGAAATCTGAGCTGGATAACCTCGAGAGCACGCTCAGTACCATTCAATCAGTCCTCCAAGATGCTGAGGCAAAGCAGAGGAAGAGCTTGGCTGTCAATAATTGGCTGAGAAAGCTCAAGGATGCAGCTTATGATGCCGACAATTTAATCGATGAGATCGTGACTGAAGGTCTGAGAAGAAAGTTGGATTCTCAACGAGGTCGCAAATCCAAAGTAAGTAGCATGACTAATCATCTTGTATTTCGCTTTAAAATGGGGCATAAGATCATGGATATGAAGAATAAGTTAGATGCTATTGCAAGCGAGAGAAGTAAGTTTCATTTGAGGGGGATTGTTGTGGAAACTGAAGTTCATGAGGTGGAGAGAGGACAAACTTGTTCACTCGTTAATGAATCGGAAATTTATGGGAGAAATCATGAGAAAGAAGAGATAATTGAACTTTTGATCGGCAATTTCAGTTGCGATGATGATGTTTCTGTTTATGCTATTTGTGGTATGGGGGGACTTGGAAAGACTACACTTGCTCAATTGGTCTACAATGATGGAAGGGTAAAGAGGCACTTTGAGTTGCGTATTTGGGTTTGCGTCTCTGATGATTTCGATGTAGAGAGACTAATAAGAGCAATCCTAGAGTCCATACAAGGCCATGGATGTGATATCTCAAACTTGGATCCACTTTTGCTTCGCCTCCAGGAAAATTTGGGCGGTAGGAGATTTTTACTTGTCTTGGACGATGTTTGGAATGAGTGCCATGAGAAATGGGATGGGCTAAAACAGGCTCTGAGGTGTGGAGCTAAAGGCAGTATTATTATAGTAACTACAAGGATTCAGAAAGTTGCTCTTATTATGGCTACAATACTTCCTATACACCACTTGGCTTATTTGTCGGAGGATCATTCTTGGTCCTTATTTAAGCTACGTGCTTTTGGCAACAGAGGAAGGGAGGAAAACATTCAATTGGAATTGATTGGGAAGGATATTGTGAAAAAATGCGGAGGATTACCCTTAGCAATAAAGGCTTTAGGAAGCCTTATGCAATTTAAACGCAGTGAAAGTGAGTGGTTATCTGTGAAGGAGAGTAAAATTTTGGATTTATCAGATGGTGGAAATGCTATCTTACCTGCTTTGAGATTGAGTTATGAAGCTTTACCTCCACATTTGAGGCAATGTTTTGCTTATTGTTGCATATTCCCCAAAGACTATACAATGAAGAAAGACGTGTTGATAGAGATGTGGATGGCAAATGGTTTTATTCCATCTATAGGACAAACAACTTTGTATGATATGGGCCATCAGATTTTTGATCAATTGGTTTGGAGGTCTTTCTTACAAGATGTGAAGGAAGAGCAAGGTGAAACAACATGTAAAATGCATGATCTTATGCATGATCTTGCGGAATCTATTATGAGACACGAATGTTTTATCATGGACTCTCGTAAGGGGCTGAAACTACCAAAAAAGGTTCGTCACTTGTCTTTTAATGTAAGTTCAACACCGATGATTCATTGTAATGAGGTTATGTTTGAAGTTCCATCTTTGCGGTCTTGCATTTTACTTTCAAACCAATATTCTTGCAAGGACAATGATTTTTCTTGGATTTCAAAACAGAAGTATCTTAGGTTGTTAGATTTGAGCGGCAAAATTGATGACAAGGTAGCAGTGTCAATTTCCAATTTCAAGCATCTTAGGTTCCTCAACATGTCATACTCTTGCATAAAAACCCTACCAGAATCAATAATTGGTCTCCAACACCTGCAAACATTGAAACTAAATTATTGTGAAGAGCTTTGTATGTTGCCCAAACGCTTGAAGCATATGAGAAATCTCACATGCCTAGACATCAAAGGGTGTGACTCCCTGACTTCTATGCCTGCTAATATGGGACAATTAACTTGTCTACAAAGACTAAGCATATTCATTGTGGGCCAAGATGAGGGTTACCAAATTAGCGAGCTGAAGGAATTAAATCTTGGGGGAGAGTTGAGCATAAAGGAGCTTGAAAACGTAAGAAATTCAGAAGATGCAAAAAGAGCCAATTTGAAGAGCAAAATTGATCTTATTTCTTTGAATTTATGTTGGAGCGATAGCAACAAAGAAAGCATACCAAAGAATGTTGAAGAAATTCTTGAGAATCTCCGACCTAATTCGAATCTAAAGAAGTTGAGCATAAGTTTCTACCAAGGTTCAAGGTTTCCAAATTGGATGTCAGGTTTGGTTCTTAAAAATGTGGTCGAGATCTCTCTAGAATCTTGTAGATGTGAACGTCTTCCGCATCTTGGGAAACTAACCTCCCTAAAAATTCTCAAGATCAGTTCCATGGATTCTCTCAAGTACTTTAATCATGAGAGTTATGGAGATGGGGAAGATTCATTTCCTGCATTGGAGATTCTCAGCTTCAATGTAATGCCAAGTTTGGAGAAATGGACAATTGTGGATAGGGAAGAAATTTTTCCTTGCCTACGAAATTTACATATAGAGGCATGCCCCAAGTTGACTGAATTTCCTTTTCTTCGAACACTCAAGATATTAACAATTTGGGAAGGAAGCAATGAAAGGTTAATTAGGTCAGTGATAAATGTCACTTCGCTTTCTGATCTTGAGATACTTGGCTCTGAGTTGAAGATTCTTCCAGATAAACTGTTTCAGAGTCACAAGGACTTGGAGTCACTACGGCTAATTTCTCTGTACAATCTCAAGACTCTGTCAAATCAGCTGGATTGTCTATCTTCTCTAAAGCTGTTAGACCTTGATTATTGTCCTCAACTTGAAAATTTGTCAGGACTCGAAAACCTAAACCATTTGGAGACACTGTATATAAGTGAATGTGACAGTCTTACTTCTCTTCCAGTGCAAGGATTGCAAGGCTTGACTTCACTTAGATCCTTAAGTATTCAAAATTGTAAGAAACTAATGTATTTATCTGACGGAATGGGATATCTGACTGTACTCCGGGACTTGCTTATCAATGGATGTCCAGAGATACAAGATTTTCCGACGGATATGCAACATTTGAATGCTCTCCGAGACTTGGAGATATGGAATTGTCAAGGACTACTTTATCTACCAAACTGGCTAGGAAGCCTCCGGTCATTATCATACTTGGAGATTGAGAATTGCCATAATCTGAAGTGTTTGCCATGTGAGCTGCAGGGTCTAAAGACTCTGAAAAGGATCAAAATTAAAGGATGTCCACTTTTGGAGCACCGGTGCAAGAAAGAGACTGGTGAAGATTGGCTGAAGATAGTTCACATTCCCATTATTCAGATCAATGGTGAACTAGTACAGTCCTTGGATTGTTAATGCGCTATTTTGAAGCTAAGGTATGCATTTTAGTAGCTTTCACTTGTTGTCTTAACCTGATGATTGAAAGAAGTTATCACCAATAGCACTCACTTTCATGTTTTTACATACATTCAGCTTGACCCAAAATTCAAAATGTCTATAATGTTTTTGTTTATTTTGGTTACAACAAGAAGAAGAAATCAGAGGAAAGAAAACAAAAATCCACTACCCAGAGACCTCTATCATCTCTTGGGTTTTTTTTTTTTTTTTCCTTCTTCTAAGTTAATCTCTCAGTTTGCCTGGCTTCTTCTCCCTCTCTTCCTGGTTGTGGACCTGTGGTGATTGGCAGTTAGAAGGCTTCTGAGTGATGTTTGTTGTTTCAGTACTACTACACTAGGCCTCTCGCTATGTGACTGACTCTATTTACTTGTCTGCTTGTCTTTTATGTTAGGTTGTATAATTAGAGCTTTTTACCTCTGCTGGATTACTTCTCTGCTGGATTACTAAAAATATTGGAATGACTATTATATGTAGTACTCGAGTTTCAAACGAGCTAGGCTCTGGGAACCCAAAAACGGCTTGAGTGGCTGTACATGCTGTAGTCCTTCTTGTAGTCACTGAGACATTCGTATTGAGCACAAGTCTCTTCTGCAGCCAGTCTGTTGTGGGACATGCTTACAGCAATGAGAAGTAAGTTGTGAATTATATTGCTGTGATGACTCCCCTGATTTGTCTAATTTCTGATTAGTATTTTGATTTTCTTTTATTTATTTAATTTTCTAAATCTGACTTCAATTTTTGTTATGTTTGCATGATCAGGTATCGCAAGGGGGAGCAGGTGGCACTATGTAGGGGCTTGTGTCAATCTTGGAGCATTTTATATGAATGGAATACCCGTAGCTGTTATTCTGAGTTTTGTTGTACATTTGATAGCAAAGGGCCTTTGGATTGGAATCTTTTATTCTTGGGTCAATTGTACAATCTACCATTCTTTCCCTCGTAACTTGTTTCTCTGATTGGCAAAAGCAGGTTCATATTTCATATCTACTCCTCCTTTCCTTATAATTATCAGTTATATTTCACTACGCCAGAATTTGCCTTTAACGGCGGTTTTATTCACGGCGGTTACAAGACTGCCGTTAAAAATATACTTAAAATGGCGGTAAAGATACCGCCTCTAAAAATTAAGTATTAACGGCGGTTACGAAAAACAGCCGATAAAAAGTGAGGGTTAATGACGAAAAAAGTGTAGGAACTGAAGGGTCAGTCTTTTAAGGCAGTCGTTTGAAGACTGCCGTAAATGTAGTTCACATTTTTTTTAATTCCCTCTCAAAAAAAATTGGATTCCCTCCAATTAATTGTTAAATGGCATCGTATTTGACCTACTTCTTCTAATTGATTAGTTTTTTTTCCCTTACATCTCTAACTTCTGGAAGAGAGGCGTTGCAAAGTGAGACGAAAAGTCACCATTGTCGCTTGAAGGTCGTACACCAGCATCGGAGGTCGTTCGAAGCACCATTGTCGCACTATAGCACCATCGTTAGAGGTAAGAGATGTTTGCCTACCTTCTGATTCCCCTATTGGCTTCATGTTGCCTCCATTGGTTTCTTTTTCCATGCTTTTCCTTCTCTTTCTATTGCCATTCTACCTTTGCTGCTAGTGTTTCTATTAAGCTATCAATGATTAGAGGAAAGGTAATTTCATTTTAGGTTTTGTTTCAATGGAATCAAGTATGAACTATACATTTCTTAAATCTCCCTCTTATTATTAGTTTTGATACACATACATATACATACATACATATATATATATATATATAGGTTAACAAAGATTAAAGAAGCCAAATTAGTTTTGTGGGTTCACAGATTAGAGACACTGAAATTGGAGATTTTTTGTGGGTTCACAGATTATATACATGTATGTTCAAATTTTGAATTTTAGTGGCACTCACCACCTGTTTGATGAAATGCCTATTAGTGTACAGAGAGACAAATAATTAGTTTTACCAACCAAAAGCACTTAGGAACACAATCTGAACAGTACCACTGTGTTAGGCAGCATGGAATCCATGCATTAATTTTGGAATTAGAGGACATTGAATTAAAATTTTGAATTTTAAAACAGTATATAGAATTTTTAAAACAGTAAGTTTAAAAATATATATGATGATACTAAAATCAGAATTCTTACATAACATTAGAGAAGGAGAAATTAATGAGATTAAAGTGGTACCATATTTTTACAAAATTTATCAAATTGGCATATCCTTATAAATGTGTCATATATGTATCCCATATCCATATCTATGACTGTTTAGAAAGCAAGGATAATTAAAAAATGTATATATATGATGATACTAAAATCAGATTTCATCAGTTAAAAAGCAAGTAAACTTGCGGATAATACTTTGGAATATAACACATTTACGTATGAAAGGGGACAGTACAAGAGCAACAAAAACAGTTTAGACTTGATATTGAAATGAAATTTTCATAAGACTTCTAAAAAAAAAAAGTAATGGTTGATCAGTGGCTCTTAAACTAATACATCTTAATTTCTAAAGAAGTATCCTTGTTGTACCCGTGTCCTATTTTTTAAGGTTGTATCTGTATCCATGCTTCATAACACTTCGGATACTTGAGAGATATATTGTCCATTGCTTAGACACACATAAAAACATATTTTCAGTTTGAAGAAAAGAACTTGGGAGCCAATGATTAAAATCAAAACAATGTAGAATTATACCTCTTAATTCATCCTTCTTGTGGCTTTTCAATTTGAGGAACTAGTCTAAAACTTTCAATTTAATTCAAAAAAAAAAAAAAAACATGGATAAAATTATTTTAATTCGATCCTTACATACATAATACAATAAAAAGGAAAGGACAAAGCCAGCAATATACACAGTTCATAAAAAAAATCACAACGAACAAAAAAAAAAGGCCGAGAAAATGAGAACAGAAACAGAGAAGGTGGACTGAAAAGTGAAAACCAAAACAAAGATGAAAAAAGAAAAATACAGGTGAAAACTAAAATAGAAGATGAAGTAGAGTGAAAAAAGCGAAACCGAACAAGAAGAAGAAGAACAAGAGAGAGAGAGAGAGAGAGAGAGAGAGAAAACCAAAATAAAAGGACTAAAAAGGAAAGGCAATAAAGTAGAAGACAAGTGAAAACCAAAAGAAAAGAATAGTGATTGAAAAAGGAATACTGAAACGGACGGACCAAAAATGAAAACTGAACTAGAAGAAGAATACCTTTCCTTTTTTTTCTTTTTCTGGATTGGCAAAATCAGCCCCACCCCTCCCAACCACACCCAAACGCCCATGCCCCTACAGGGGGAATACCTTGAGGGAAAGTATTAAATTTTCAAATTAATCCTAAGAGCGACCTTACGTAATTTGAAAATAGTCATAGCTAACCACCCTACAATATATCAATTTTATTTTGTCAAAAAATACCATCCAACTACAACAAAATTATGGAATGAAGTAACTAAGTGCTGGGTGCATCACCACTACAAACTTTAAAACCTTATGGTAATATAAAATGGAAAATATTATACAAGTCTTACAAACTTTATTTGACTAACAGATGTGGCATACATGGATGAAACTTTAAAATTTGAAATAGGACCCACTAGAATAATATGATAGAGACAACTCTCGTGATCGAGTAAGAAAAAATTGTAAAATTTTATACCATTACTCATATAAAATTCAATGAAACATCTTCGCATTAAATAAGATTAATAAAACAACAAATAAATTCACAAATTCTGATCATGTGGAAATGCACAACTTAAAACTAACTAACATTGGCCATACACATTAACGTTAGTGTGTGGATCTGTAAAAGCAACCATATGACTGTTGAAAATTTGAAATAATGGTTGTTTTTTTGAATAACTAATGTGACTGTCAATGCAGTTGAGGGAGAAGATTATTCTTGGTCACTATAGTGCTTTTTGTACAATTTGAAGGTGAAAAATGGATATGTAATAGCCAAATCTGGTGCAGCAATGTAACTGAATTGGCAGTGGCAGCAACTGCTGCTAAATATTTTTAACAAATTTAATGCGGGAAACTCTTCAGTTCAGCCATTTCATTGTTGCACTACGCATCATTTTCTTTGGGCGTAATTGTTGTTGATTTGGTTAAATTTTTTTTATTGTGTGTGCATAAAAAATATGCGGACAGATACTGGTTATGTGACAAAGATTGAACTAGACTCACCAATTTTTGTGTAGAAATTAACCATCTAATTTTGATGGATATCGACAAATTTATTTTAGCTATATCTTTGTAATGAATTTGGTTGTCTTCCATTGAACAGGTTTTGCTTGGAAGATCTGATGTATCTGGCTGGGGGGCTTTCTTGAAGGTAAATATTACCTAATATTTGTATGCTTTTTTGGCTTTGTTTTTCTCTTGTTTGTGATTCATCTTTGGCTACTCTCCAGAATAGTGTTGGCAAACATGAATACCTTGGTGAGTATACTGGTAAATATTACCTGAATTTTCTGAAACAGAAGATTTAAAATTCTGAATTTTAAAACAGCATACAGAATTTTTAAAACAGTAAGTTTTAAAATTCAGAAAATTCATAAATTTTCTGAAAACAGCATCATAATTTTATAAACTTCTGAATTTTAAACAGCATACAGAATTTTATGATAAAACAGAAGTTTTCAGAAAATTTAGAAGTTTAAAAATTATGTTTAAACTGAAGTTTTAAAAAATTCAGAAAATTCAGAATTTTTAAGGACAATTCTGTATACAGAATTTTCAAGGACTTCTTAAACAAATTTTGTTCTTAAACATCTCCCACAAATTCAGAATTCAGCTGTTTTGTCCTTAAACATTGTATCATAAACATTGAAAAAATTTTGTCCTTAAACATGCAATCCTTGAAAAAATTCTGTCCTTAAACAAGACTTCTTGGAATTAAGATGCCAACTGTCCTATATTTATGATTCTTTCTTTTTGTGTTGATATGTATCAAAATAAGTTATTTGAAGACACTCGGCAATCCAACTAACTAAGGCAAATGATTCTCTATGTTTATATTCAAACTTGCACCTTCCTTTTTTTTTTGAATTTCTTTATTGTATATAATCATGCTAATTATATGTTGACTCATACTTTTTAATTTCTTTGTTATATACGTGTTTACATATACAATTTCAGGTAATCTTGAAGATAATTGGTATGGATAAGGATTGGATTCATATAAAAAATAGGTTAGACCCTACATATGTGGAAGGGGTTGAAAAGTTTATTGAGTTTGCTTATGCTAATAAGCCTTTAGAGTCGAAGATATATTGTCCGTGTAAGAAATGTGTTAACCTTAGATATGAGACACGAAATGGCGTAAGAGAGCATATCATCATAAATGGGTTTAACACTAACTACATAAGATGGACAATTCATGGGGAGGCCTTGGCTCCATGTGGTAGAAATGAAGTGAATGAAAATCAAGAATTCGATGTAATTGATGATATGATTGGTTTGGTACATGACACATTTCGAGTTCCAATGGAAGATGGTGTCTTTACTGAAAATCAAACACATGAAAATATGGGATTGGGGCCTAATGAGGAGACAAAGAAATTTTTTAAACTATTAGAAGATGCACAACGTGAGTTGTACCCAGGTTGCAAGAGGTTCACAACTCTTTCTTTTGTTGTTCGATTGTTGCACATAAAGGTACTTAATGGATGGACTGATACATCATTTGATATGTTGCTTGAGTTGTTGAAGGAGGCATTTCCCGAGGGTGAAACATTGCCTGATTCATACTATGCAGCAAAGAAGTTCAATGAAGCCTTAGGCTTTAGTTACACAAAGTATGATGCTTGTCCTAAGGATTGTATGTTGTTTTGGAAAGACAAACAAATGCTTGATAAATGTGAAATTTGTGGGAGATCAAGATATAATGAATCGAACTTTCGTTTAGAGGATGGAATCACTAAAGTAACACAAATTCCTGCCAAACAAGTAAGGCATTTTCCTTTAAAGCCAAGGCTCCAAAGGTTATTCATGTCAACAAAAACAGCATCACTCATGACATGGCATGCAAATGAACGCACCGATGATGGGATATTGAGACATCCAGCTGATTCACTTGCATGGAAAACTTTTGATGAAAAAAATCAAGATTTTGCTAGGGACAGTCGAAATGTCAGACTTGGATTAGCATCTGATGGTTTTAACCCATTTAGGACAATGAGCATTGCTCATAGCACGTGGCCTGTTGTGATGATGTCATATAACTTGCCTCCTTGGTTATGCATGAAGCAACCATATTTCATGTTATCTTTGCTTATTGATGGGCCTCGTGGTCCTGGAAATGATATTGATGTGTATTTGCTACCTTTAATTGACGAGTTAAAGGAATTATGGACTGATGGCATACTTACTTATGATGCATCAAGCAACCAGATGTTTCATATGCGTGCAGCTTTGTTGTGGACCATAAGTGATTTTCCTGCATATGCTAATTTATCTGGATGGAGTACAAAAGGAGCATTGGCTTGTCCATCTTGTAATAAAGATACCCATTCTAGATGGTTAAAACATAGTCGAAAGTATTGTTATATGGGCCATAGGCGGTTCTTAGATGAAGGGCATAAGTTTCGAAAAGATGCAATAGGTTTTGATGGAAGTGTTGAAACAAAGAAAATGCCACCTCAATTATCCGGTGATGATATTTTCAAACAAATAGAATTCATTGAGAACAAATATGGGAAGGGTGATGGAAATGAAAAGACACATGTGTCTAAAAAAAGAAAAGTTGTTGAGGATGGGAGAGGCATTGATAAAACCTTGAGGGAAGAATATAATTGGAGAAAGAAAACTATTTTTTTCCA
This sequence comes from Camellia lanceoleosa, assembly GCA_025200525.1. Lineage (NCBI taxonomy): Eukaryota > Viridiplantae > Streptophyta > Magnoliopsida > Ericales > Theaceae > Camellia > Camellia lanceoleosa. The sequence continues at coordinate 200,729,495 of CM045758.1, forward strand.
ATTACCATATTGGAAGGACAATTTAATTCGACACAATCTTGATGTTATGCACATTGAGAAAAATGTGTGTGAAAATATACTTTCGACCCTATTGAATGTTGTGGGAAAAACAAAGGATAGTCTAAAAGCTCGTCGTGACCTTCAAGAGATGGGACTTCGTAAAGCTCTTCACCCTCAACAACGGCCAAATGGTAAAGTTTTTTTACCTGCAGCTTGTTTCACAATGAATAAAGAGCACAAAGAAATATTTTGCAAGGTGCTAAAAAATGTGAAAGTCCCGGATGGATACTCGTCAAGTATTTCACGCCGTGTACAAGTCAAAGAGAGAACTATTTCAGGGCTTAAGAGCCATGATTGCCATATTCTAATGCAACAATTGTTGCCTCTAGCTGTGAGAAGGACACTGCCTAAGAATGTTTGTGAAACCTTGATTGAATTAGGTACTTTTTTTAGACAGTTATGTTCAAAAGCAATACATCCAAATGATTGTGGTCGTCTTGAAGAGAAAATTAGATTGACTCTTTGCCATCTTGAGAAAATTTTTCCACCTTCCTTCTTTGATATCATGGAGCATTTGCCTGTTCATTTAGCAGAAGAGGCAAGACTTGCTGGACCAGTGCATTACCGATGGATGTATCCTATTGAGAGGTATGCATTAATTTTTCAATTTTATGTACATATAAATGACGTGCGCTGATCAAGCTTATCTTCTAACCAAATAAATTTTATTTTTTCATAGGTATTTGCTTACACTTAAAAAGTACGTGCGTAATCGAAGCCATCCAGAGGGTTTCATTGCAGAAGGGTATTTAGCAGAAGAGTGTTTGACATTTTGTAGTCGATATTTGCATGATGTTGAGACAAAATTAAATCGGCCGATACGAAATTATGAGGGTGAACAAAGGGGACGTTCTTTAGGGAAAGGGAAATTATTCCTACTTGATAAAACTGCATGGGAACAAGCACATAGATATGTGCTAGCCAACTCTAATGTAGTCACTCCATTCCGAGAGTAAGAAATCTACTAAATTAAATATTCAATTTCTAGTCAATTAAATAACATATTTAATATCCTATACCTATTCTCAATCATGCAGGAAACACATTCAAGTGCTTAAAGCTGATAGACATCGTTTAAGTGAGCGTGATCTTATGAGAAAGCACAACGAACAATTTCCTCTTTGGTTTAGAGAGCACGTAAGTCATACATGCAAACATTGGATTAAAATAGTGGTATATGTATATATAATGGTATCTTTGATATGTGATTTCTAATACATTGGATTAAAATGTAGGTTCAACACTTGCAACAAACTGAAAATGCAAACATCTCAGATGAAGTAAAAATTTTGTCCGTAGCACCAGACAATTGGGCAAGAAGATACAGTGGGTATATTATAAATGGGTTTAGGTTTCACACTAAACAACGTGAGGAGAGTAGAAAAACTCAAAATAGTGGAGTGTCATTGACTGCATATACACAAAGTTATGCAAGTTCAAGAGATAGACGACCAATTAGTGGAGAAGTTACTTTCTATGGGGTTTTGACTGATATAATTGAGTTGAGATATTCTAATGACTTCAAGTTTGTGTTATTCGAATGTAATTGGGTTGATAACAATGTGGGGAAGAGGCAAGATGAGTTCAAGTTCACACTTGTGAATTTTAAGCATCTTTTGTAGCAACAAAATCGAATGTCTGATGAACCATTCATCTTTGCATCCCAAGCACAACAAGTTTGGTATATACAAGACCCTATTGAGAAAGATTGGCATATAGTTATGAAGATGACACCCAGGGATTTGTATGATATGCGCGGGAGGGAATCTTTTGAAGATGCAATAACATGTCCGCCAGTTGAGCCATATTCTAGTCAACATCTAGATGATTCAACATACATTCGGGAGGATGATGTTGATTGGGTTCAGTCAAATGTGAATGGAACAACTGTTGATGGTGGTGATGATGCCACTACAGATCATAGTGGTGAAGAGGAGGATTATGACGATGATAGTGATGAAAAAGAAGATGATTATGATGATGAAAGTGATGATGACAGTGATGATATTTATGTTGATGGTGGTGACAGTGATGATGACGACTATGATAATGATTATTAGTTCTTCTTTTGTGCATGATTCTATGTTATCCTAAAAGTTAGCACATGTAAGACAGTGAGACTTATTTAGTTTTTATTTAATTTGTGTTCATTAGTTAGTGTTCATATATTCATTAGTATCTAACTAATAAGTATTCAAATGCGTTTTTTGTTTCTTTTTTTTTTTAGATGACTATGAAACGAAAGCAGCCTTGTTGGACAGCTGGCTCCATGGCTAATGTTTCACAACCAGCACCTACTACTAATCAGTCACAGCATCAGCCACTGCCTCAGTCTCAGCCACAACCGGCGCAGCTGCAACCACAGCCACAATCACAGCCGCAACAGCAGGCACTACAACCTTGCATCCTTGCATAAGTTTGCATATATAGTTTCATACTTATTTGCACATCCTTTCATCTAACTAATAAGCATTCAAATGTGTTTTTTTTTTCTTTTATTTTTTTTTTAGATGACTACAAAACGAAAGCAGCCATGTTGGACAGCTGGCTCCATGGCTAATGTTTCACAACCAGCACCTACTACTAATCAGTCACAGCATCAGCCACTGCCTCAGTCGCAGCCACAACCGGCACAGCAGCAATCACAGCCACAACCGCAGGCACTACATCCTTGCATAAGTTTGCATATATAATTTCATACTTAAGTTTGTAACACAAAAGTTTGCATACATAATTTCATACTTATTTGTACATCCTTGCATCCAAGTAACAAGTGTTCAAATACATTTATGTTTTGTTTTTTTCCAGATGACTATGAAACGAAAGCAACCCCGTTGGACAGCTGGCTCCATGGCTGATGTTTCACAACCAGCACCTACTACTAATCAATCACAGCATCAGCCACTGCCTCAGTCGCAGCCACAACCGGCACCGCAGGCACTACATCCTTGCATAAGTTTGCATATATAATTTCATACTTAAGTTTGTAACACAAAAGTTTGCATACATAATTTCATACTTATTTGTACATCCTTGCATCCAAGTAACAAGTGTTCAAATACATTTATGTTTTGTTTTTTTCCAGATGACTATGAAACGAAAGCAACCCCGTTGGACAGCTGGCTCCATGGCTGATGTTTCACAACCAGCATCTACTACTAATCAGTCACATCCTCAGCCCCAGCCTCTGCCACAGTCGCAGTCAGAATCACAGTCACAACCACTACAACCTCTTTGCAACAATATGACTCCAACCTTGAGCTCTTCCCAACAAAGTAATCATGAATTGCAGTCATCAAGTGGAGCAGGTAATTTAATTTGAATAGCCATCAAATATAGAGCAATTACCATTACATGCTATGCTATGAATTGGAACCTTGAGCTGAAATTCACATGTTTACTTAATTTTTGCTTTCTTTTATGCCTATTTTATAAAAGCTTCAATAGGTACCAGCACAGGTCAATCAGCAAGTAGACAGACAAGAGGGCCTGGTCGTCCTTTTGCCGAATGGGGCACGGGACAAAAGTTAAAGGTTACATTAAATGAAGAGAATCAACCTATTGGCGATGAAGCTGCAAAATTACAAAGTCAGTTAGGCATTCTAGCCCGGAATGGGAATTTTGCACCATTAACTTTCAATGATTGGAGAGCTCCACAGTTAAACCCCTATAAAGAACGTATATGGCAGGAAGTTAAGGTATGAAAATGCAAGTACTATATAAATCTTATTCTCGTACTCATACTTTAATTAACAAATATATTTGTTTGACATCTCGTTATATATATAGGAAAACACTGATGCACCAGATATTTTCAAGCATAATTGCTTGATGTCAGTTGGAAAGAAATGGAAAGACTGGAAAGACCAACTGAAAAGAAAGCACTTCAACAAGTACAAAACTAATGAAGAACGCTTAGCAAATTGTCCCGATAGGGTGGATCCTAGTCAGTGGAAGATTCTCGTTCAATTTTGGAATAGTCTAGAGGCACAGGTATTAATTGTTGGCCTTGAGAACTGCACCAAAAAACACCTGACTGAGCGATTAAAATTGTTAGATAGAATGAAAGAATGTAGAACAACTGTGCATAACTGACAAAATAGGCAGTTGAATGGGTAAGGTGAAGGAGATATAGGAAGACACTGCTCTAGATCGAGTGGATTGGCAAAGTATAATTCATGCGGCTAGTCCCCTTACAGTTGATAATGAGCTCTGCCAGCAAACAAATTTCACTTAAGACAGATTTCATCTGTCAAGATTGCAGACTCTAAATTGAGTCATTTGATCGCCTTTTGAACATCGGTTATGAGTACTTCAAGAGTAGATTATGTCTCTATTATTTTATTGTTTTCATTAAATGATTTTGTTGTAGTATATTTATCAGCATCCCCATGGTCTCTTTCTTTTTGGTAGAACTGAGATCATCATAAAAACCACAACTAAAATCAGAATCACTATACTGCTCCTTACCTCTATACTCTATTCTCTATCTTTTAAGTTATAATAATACCAATACGAAGCAAGTTATGTGATAAATGTTGCCACACTGTACACATACATTTACAGGCGTCTACACAATAGAGTACGTAGACTATGCATGTGTTACATAAAAATACATGAAAACACAGTTGTACATCCCACATATGCATGTGCTATCTAACTATCAATCACATTTCTTGATTCAACCTTCCCACATATGCATGTGCTATCATCATCATCATCATCACCATCATTGTTGTCATCTCCTTTTTTATCGGTGCCAAGATCATCATAATCATCATACTCATAATTGCTATCTCCATGAATTGGGGAGGCAATATACATAGTCCAACCAGACTCACTGCTGCCACATTCTTCTGAACCTCCAAGGGCAGACTCCATTACTGGCACTAGAGAAACAAACTAAAAGAACAGTAAATAAACCCAAACAAAAGGTAGAAACCTCGAGTAGGAGCAGAACCTCAGTTTCTGTTTATAGACAACTGACAATCCTCTTCTCTTCACCCTGAAAACCCAATGATATCTCTTGCTCTATATGAAGACCTAATGGCAGCTAAGGTGATAGCACAAGAAGTATACAAGGAAGAAGATTTAGGTGAAAATAGCAAACAAAGCATGTTACCTGGATGATCCATTACCAAAGCCTATCAATAAAGAGAAACACTGTTTTAAAATATGATATTATAGTATTTAGTTATATAGTTCTTGCATTTTTATGTACATGTCGGATGCTAATTTCCTTTTCTTTTTAAAAATTGAAATTGAAATTAAAATACAGTTACTTCATGTTGTGTATATATACTTGTACCAAATCTCGATATCTATTTATTGTGACAGGAACGCAGTACAACCAACAGTGACAATCGAAAAAAATTGACAATGAGCCATACAAGTGGGAGAAAGGCCCATTGTCGGGTAAAGGATGAGGTAAATGATAGGTTAACAATTTTTTCTCAATATGCATTGTATTTGGTAAAGTTGTAATATGTATTTATTGTTCCTAATAATGAAGATGTATAAGAGAGATAAGGTGCAACTAGATCGGATAATGGTCTACATAGAGACACACAAAGAAGAATGGAGATCCAGTTGATGAGGCATCAGATGTAGCCATTGTATGTGTAATAATGTGAATGTTTACGATTAATTATTTACCTATTCATGTTCTAATAATTTTTTTTCCTTATATTTTAGTCCCGTTTGAAAGAGGGATTGTCTCAAGTGCCCGAGTCCTTGCAAACTGAAAAATTTCGAGAGGAGCTATTCACTGAGGTCTTAGGAGTAGATGGGCATGGTCGTGTACGTACCTACGGATTGGGACCTTGCCCATCTCAGGTGTTTGGGACAAGATATTCTGGACCTCGACAACGTATAGACATGGATAAATTGCGCACAGAGGTACGAGAAGAGGTGCGACAGGAATTATTAGCTGAGTGGGGTGAAAGGTTTACTCAGTTAGAGCGCAAGTGTGACAAAATGCAAGCTCATGTGGAAACTATGGGATATCCAATGCCTCAATCACCATCAATGCCTTCACATATTGGAGGGGTAATGTGTATTTAATCCTAGTTTAATTTAAGTATGTTTTACTATAATAAATTGGATATTGTAAAGTTAGCTAATTATATGGATATGTTTAAACAGAATGGTTGCAGACCATCATTCAATATGCAACAGGTTCCAGATGTCTCTAGTTCTCACCAGTTGAATGAAGAGCTAATGGTTCCATCACATGAAGTAAGACAATGTTTACGCATAATGAGTATTTAAATATAGTTATTAAATTTTTTCATAAACATTATTATTAGTTCTATTTCTTCAAGGAATACTAGCTAAATTGTTGGGTTAGTTAGAAAACACATTATTACCACCCTATAGTTTAAAAATATACACATCTCTAGTATGGAGTAAAATGCAAAGGTTATTTTCTTTTGTTTTTGAGCTAAACTAGAAGGGGGTAAAGTGTATTTAATCCTAAATACTTTAATGTGATTGCTTTCATACACAACATTTACACATTAATTTTTTTTGAAGGTTGGACAAGAAGTAGAATTACTTACTTCTAAATTGCCAAAACAAGTTGTGGCAATTGGCATAGTTATTTCTAAGGACCCATTCAAAGTAGTAGGTGGACAACGATTGGGGCCAGAATTTTGGGAAGTTCGTATTACGAAAGCGATAAAGCCTCGTCAAAATTTGGTGAAAGCTCTTGAAGGTGTCAAAACAATTGGAGATGCACTTCACAAATGTGTAGCTTGGCCTTCGGTTGATGTAATGCATATGCACTAATACTATATTTATTATATTTTTAAATCTTAGTGGTAGCTAAATTTATATGTTTTTATACATGTGCAGATTGAGGATCCATTTGCAGACTTTGCAGATTGAGGGGAATTAGATGGACCATGTAGATAAAGGACATATTTTTTGGAACTTTTATTTTGCTCTTGTGTTTTGAGACATATTTTGCAACTAATTGCTACATTTGCAGGTTTGAAAGGAGCTAGATAGAACATGTAGATGATGTACATGCTTTTTGAGACTTTTTATTTTGGCACTTGTGTTTTGAGACAATATTTTCGAACTAGTTGCAGCATTTTGCAGATTGGGGGAGCTAGGTGGACCATGTAAATGCAAATGTCTTTTGGGACTTTTATTTTGACACTATATATTTTGAGACAAATATTTTGGAACTAATTGCTACAAGTGACATGTATTTTGGAACTAATTGCTACAAGTGACATGTATTTGGAACTTTGCTACATGTGACATGTATATTTTGGAATAGATTTTGTTAATTGAATATGGTGTATGGATTTGTATGGCTATAAATTGTATTGTGGCAGCTTATATATTGTTATATTGAATGTATGGAAGCTTTAGTAGGTTATATACTTTTATTGAATGATTTTCATTGAGTACACTAGCAGGTATTGAATATAAATGTATAAACAAAGTTAGTTTAACAAATGCTTCATAATTTTCAAGCATAATTTTTGTCGCTAAAAGAAAATTATATTTCTCTTGAAATATATTTAATGGCGGTAAATAAATGCCGCTAATTGTTGTAATCTTTTGCGGCAGTAAAAAATTGCTTTTTTTTACTCTAAAAATACTGTCATAACAAATTGTTCATAATTAACGGCGGTTTAATTCTGTCGCTAAAAGAAAATTTTATTTAATTTTAAACATCATTTAACGGCGGTAAAGAACTGTCGTTAATGTTTGCAGTTTTTTGCGGCAGTAAAAAACTGTCGTTTTTGACTATCAAATACCGTCGTTAAAGGCATGACATTTACGACGGTTTTAAAAACCGCCTCCAATTTCCAAAATCGTCGATTTTTGATGTGGCGGTTAGTAACCGCCGTGAATACCGCCGTTATTAATAATGGCGGTAAAATAACCGCCGTTAAATTATTTTCGACACTTGTATAGACGATGGTTACACTTTTTGTCGTCTTACCGCCGTTAAAAGTTTTTGCGACGGTTTCATGGTTATTAACGACGGTTACAAACCGCCGTTAAAGGCAAATTTTGGCGTTGTGTTTCCTAGTGGGCAATTATTAAGTGTGCAAGTGCATATCTTATGTACTTGCGTAAATTCTCACAAATATACGTAAGTTACTTTACAAAATCGCGTAGTTTTGACAAACATATGCAAGTTTACTCATAAAAATTTGAAAAATTACAACTTATGTATATTTGTGAGAACTTATGTAAGTGTATATGGTATGCACCTTATATATCTAAACACTTCCTTTTTTGTTTGGTTGTCTAGAAGGCCAAAGAAATAGGGAGAGAAGTAGATGAAATCCCAACTTGAATGACGAAGTGAATTTTGGTATGGATTTGGCAGGCAAACAATGCAAGGGATAGAATATTTGAACTGAGATAGGAAGGAGGATATTCTGCACAGAACTGATTGAATTTATCAAGCCCAAGGAAACAAAATGCTTATGAGTTGTTCATTGCGAGAAATAAGAGAGGTGTTATTTCAATTTCAAGATTCCCTTGGTTGGGGTTCCACAAAAGTTGTTGCTAATTTGTGTTGTATGTGTATATAACATCCTATCAATAAAAAATAATTTTTTTTATTTTTATTTCCTAAAACTATTCATCCTGTTTGATTTTGAATTTTAAAAAATAATTTTTAGAGCTTTCAAGTTGTATTTTTATATTTTTAATAATTTTTAAAAATATTTTAATCAATTTTTTTTTTTAATTTTTAGGTCAACTTAATTTTAATATATTTTAAAAGTAAAATGTGCATAATTTTTTTAAAAAAAAATCGTTGAATATAACAAAATGCAAAAATGTTTTTTTTTTTGTTGTATTTTTTGTATTTTTTTTATTTGATGAATTTTTAATTTTTAATTTTTTTTTACAAATATTATATATTTTTAAGTATATTTAGATTAGGTGTATTTAAAAAATAAAAAAAATTACTTAAAATATTTTTAAAAAAGTACTAAAAATAAAAAAATAAGAATTTTTTTTTTAATTTTTTAAAAAGTGAACTCAATTTTCTAAAATAAAACATGGTGATTGTTATTATTCTCTAGTGTGTCTTATTTCTTATGTATTTATTAGCATTTTTTCTCTCACTTTGAGAACTTCTTTGTATTGATTATATATATATATATTATGTTTAATCTTCATTATTATTATAATTCATTACGATCCATTGTAATATCTTATATGAATCAAATCAATAAAACAAAATCTAGTATTGTTATTATTATTAATTTTTATCATTAGACAATACAAATTATAACTTTAAATAAAATAATTTAATATTTAATGATAAAAGTTATAAAAAGAACATATATAGACTTGCACTTACTAATTCCTCTAATATAAATTTATAAAAATGAAAGTTATTTTGCTCATTTGATAATTGATAATTTTAGTTGACTTTTTGATCTTTTATTAAAAAACTTTCAAAAAAAATAAAAATAAATAATATTATAACTCATAGTAATTTTTTAATTATTTTATTCAATTGACAAATGATATCTTATTATATTTAAATTAAATAATCATAATTGTGTGTTTTACCTAGGCTCTGGTCCCCGTAATATTGTTGTCGTTATATTATGAGTTGTTTGGGATAAACTAAATAAATGTATTTTTTAATTTTTTATAAAGGAAAATGATTTGTGCCCCGAAATTCTTCTCTCCGAATCTCCCTAATGGCTATTTTCTTTTTTTTTTTCTTTTTTTTCTTCCATTTTCGACCTGCAACGCAGAAGAGGGAGAGAGAGAGAAAGAGAGAAGAAGAGGGGAAGAGAGAAAGAGAGAAGAAGAGGGAAAGAAAGAAAGAGAGAAGAAGAGGGGAAGAGATCGTCGTCCAGCCCGTCGTCGCCGGTCGCCCAGCTCGTCGCCCAGGTCCGATCGTCGCAGCAGCAACTCCACCGTTACCTCCGGCCCGCCTCCGCCTCCTTCCACTGTTATGGCCCCCTCCAATCCACTCCTCCTCCTCCTCCTCCTTCCTCCTTCCTCCTCCTCCTTCCTCCTCTTCTCCTTCTCTTCTCCTTCTCTGCTTCTAAAAAAAAAAAAAGAAATTAGGGGGATTCGGGGGAGCTCGTTTTCGAGCTTCCTAGCACGGTCCTTTTATGAAATATGAATTGAGTATGGATTGGGTTTGAAGTGATATGATAAAAAAAATAATGTGATTTAAATAAAATAATAACATTTTAATTTTTTAACTTTTTTAAATTATGTCAAACCAAGCCTACGACGATGAGTCATGTAGAATTCAATCCATTCATTCATTTACCTAATACCTAAATGCAAGTTTTGACAATGATTAGTGCTGAGAAAAGTTCAGGAATTGGTGGTACAATTCAAATGGCACTAACTAATATATCGATTTATGTGACACAGACTACTCCCCCATCCCAAAATAATGACTCCTTTTTGGAATTTAATTTTTTTTAATAAAAATTGTTATATTTTAAAAAAATTAATTTTTTAAAATTATCTTTTGATAGTATATTTTTTTTTAGAGAATATCAATATCTTAATTGTACTTTTTATATTGTTTATGAATTTAAAAGAAGAAAAAATAAGAAATTTATATTATTTTTGTATTTGATTTTTAAGAATGACTAATATTTTGGGATAGTAAAAAATGAAATAAATGATTAATATTTTGAGAGAGAGGGAGTATAAGTTCTAATTTTTATTATGATAAGGTCTTGTTTTTTAATTATATATTTTAATCAAAAAATTAAAATATTATTATAAATTATCACAACATTACTTTTATTTTTTTATACAATTTTTTCATAGAAAGTTAAAATATTACTAAAATAATATGTTGGCGGCTGCACTACTGATATAAGTTCATCATTATATTTCTGGTTGGTAGGTACTAGACGACATTGTTGTGTTTTGGCAGTGATTTTCAATCGTCACAACGACAAACAATAGTCCCAAAATACCAACGCCTCATTCTCTCTGTGTAATTGTACAATCTTCTTCTCTATCTATCTATCTATGGCCAGTATTTCAATTCAATGTTTTTTTTTTATTTTTTATTATTATATATATATTTTTTTGTGAATGTTTGCTATGAAGTTTAGAGGAATCAACCCTAATCTCTAATAGAAGTACTTTCATTTTTGTCCCATGTTTAGTTGAGTTGAAAATTTCAAAAGCTAGATTGGTAATTAGATGGAAATATTTTTTTAAAAAAAAAAATTTTTTTCATTTTTTTATTTCCATTGATTTTTTGGTCTATATTGGATATATGATGTTTCTGATTACTGTATATGTGGCTGCTTATTTCCCAAATGGTTTCATGGTTTGTTCAACTTCAAAAATGCTTCACACCCCCACTGGGAGTTGACACCCAGTGAGGTGTAGGTCCATGATTGGGCAGGAAAAAAACTGTTTTTTTTTCTTTTTTTTCTTTTTGGTCTTCAGCCAGTGGGGGCGTGCCACGTCACTGGGGGCGCGACCCCCACTGGGGGTATGCAGCAAGACTCTTGTAACTTTGTATTAGGTTCTAAGGAATTGTGAGGACATGATATTATAGGAAAGGAATCAGAAATAGTTTTGAATTTGAAATTTCTATTTTTAATACAATTTTATTTTCTCTAGAAGCAACCTTTGTGACAATGAACTTTCTTCATGCTAGCTTGTGAAATTTTCTTGCTTTTTCTAGTAATCCCAATTCTGATTAACAGACATAATTTATATATATCTCGGTCTCAATATACTATATATACGAAAGATGTCTACTTCAGATGTTGACTTTAGTTTTTGGATAGAAGTTCTGAACAGATCATTGATTGTTTTTTACTGCTTGGTGGTATTTGATTCACTTTCATTTCCATGTGTCAAAACTTTTTTATGAATTGTATTATGAGTAAAGCATAAAATATGATGAGTTTACTTTCAACCTTTATGATGGAGTCATGTGCTTATGACCTCTAATTTCTGAGTTTAATGAAGTAGTCAGACTAGAACACAGATTGTGATTCTTAATTTGAAATAGTTAAATTGCTTCAAACCAAGTTGGTAAGATTAAAAAATTGTTGACTGAACTTCAGCTAGGCTTAGTTTGGCTGCATATTAAATTCATGAGCTTTGGTACCATATAATATATGTTTTTATTCTTCTTCTTCCTTTTGCTATTTTTCATGTCACTTATCCTTGATTACAGGGAAATCTTCTTCCCATGCTTTTAAATTTATCACTTGTCATACATTTTTGAAGATCCAACAATAGCTATGTTCCTTTCTTGTTGGTTGTTGAAGCAGAATTAACGCAGGAGAGGTTGATGGAAGAGCCTCTGTTGCAAAAGAATGAGGAGAGGAAATTGGTGCCAACATCAAAGGCATTTGTGGAAGAGTTGAAGAAGGTGAGCCACATAGCAGCGCCGATGGTGGTGGTGACAATGTCACAATATCTCTTGCGTGTTGTACCAATGATAATGGTGGGGCACATCAGTGAGCTCTACCTTTCCAGTGCTGCCATTGCCACCTCTCTCACCAATGTTTCCGGCTACAGTGTTCTTGTAAAGTTTTCTTTCTTGTCCTTCAAGTTCAGTCAGTACTGCTATCTACAATAATAATTTACATCCAATAGAACTTTATGTGCACTAGAAAGTATTAGCTTGATCTCTTGGAATTGTATCCAGGCCTATCTATTTAATTGAATTAGTTAAAATGTGCCAGGTACGAATTTGCTTAATCGTGTAAAAATTGTGTCACAAAGTATAACTAATTGAATAGTAATTTGTTTATTATGCAGTTTGGAATGGCTAGTGCATTGGAAACTCTATGTGGGCAAGCTTACGGAGCAGGTCAATATCGAAAGCTGGGAATTTATACTTATGGAGCAATTCTCTCTCTCATTCTGATTTGTCTACTGATATCTCTTCTTTGGATCTTCATGGTCAAACTACTCGTGTTCTTTGGCCAAGACCCTTCAATTTCAGTGGAAGCTGGAAAATACTCAATTTGGCTCATTCCATCACTGTTTCCTTATGCCATTCTTGAATCACTGGTTCCTTATTTGCAAACTCAGAGTTTGATCCTTCCAATGCTTTTATGCTCGCTTGTAACTTTATCTTTCCATATGCCTCTTTGTTGGGCTTTGGTATTTAAATTTGAATTAGGAACTGAGGGAGCAGCGTTGGCAATTGGTTTATCGTATTGGGTAAATGTGATCTTGCTAGGGATTTACTTGAAGTATTCTCCAGTTTGTGAAAAAACCCGTGCTTCCTTCTCAAAGGATGTTTTCCTAAGCATTGGGGAGTTCTTATGCCTGGCTCTTCCTTCTGCTGGAATGGTTTGGTATTTCTGTTAATCCAATTCTACTCTTAGTCAAGCGTTTTTTAAGTATCTTTTGGCCCCTGATATTTCCTTTTCATGCAAATGTACAGTCTTGAATGGTGGTCATTTGAACTGGTCATATTGTTGTCTGGGCTTTTATCAAACCCAGAACTTGAATCTTCTGTTCTTTCAATATGGTATGCTTCTTCTCTATGCTTGTGAATTGGATTTTATGGGTTTTTACAACAGAATTACATATGATTTTTTTTTTTAACTATTTTTTTTATATACCATATTTGCAAGCAGCCTTACAACTACTTCATTGCACTACCTCATACCATATTCTATTGGTGCCGCTGCAAGGTTTGCTTTAAAACTGTATTCTAGAGCATAGAACCTTATTTCTAATTTTTGACATTTATGAACGTACTTACGGATTATATGTATATTTAATGTTACTGAAAAGAGTACATTGACCATTTTTGTAGCACTAGGGTTTCAAATGAGTTAGGAGCGGGGAATCCACAGGCTGCTCGACTGGCTGTTTTCACTGTAATGGTTCTTGCAGTTGTGGAGGCAATTATTATAAGCACAATTCTGTTCTGTTGCCGCTTTGTTCTGGGATACGCATACAGTGAGGAGAAGGAAGTTGTGGACTATGTCAAAGAAATGACTCCTCTTATTTGTTTCTCAATCACCATGGACAGCTTACAAGCAGTACTATCCGGTTATTTTCTTACCTCCCCATATTGAGCTATGTTCAGTCAAATGATTATATCTATGGGAGCAACATATAGGAAAGACCCCCCAAAAAAGTACAACTGTATTACTTCTGAAGAAAAAGTATACATTAATCAAATTATATGATAGGAATGACCATTTTTTTTCAAACGCAAAGAATAACTTGTGTGACAGTTTGGGCTACTGAGGATAACTGCAAAGGTTTAAGTCATAAATGTTATAAACCATTATGGTTGGATGATTTTGGGACATTGTAAAGATCTTAAATCCTTCTGGTTATGAACTTATTGCTAGGCATAAAACCATTATTTGGTTGTGGACTATGATCAACTGGTACAATATTATCTAATCCTTCGGATAGAGTACTGTTACTTGTTGCTTTATAACACAGCCTATGTTGTTTCTTTCTTGAGCAGGGGTTGCCAGAGGAAGTGGGTGGCAGCATGTTGGAGCCTACATCAATTTTGGGGCATTTTATCTGATTGGAATACCAGTAGCTATTGTATTGGGTTTTGTTCAACATTTAAGTGGAAAAGGGATTTGGAGCGGAATAGCGACAGGGTCGACAGTGCAAGTCATTTTGCTTTCTTCTGCAACATGCCTAATTAATTGGCAAGAAGAGGTTGGTTTGTATTTGAATTTTTCTCTGTTTTATATATAATGTAATCTCCTTCATTGCAGCCATGTTGGTTCCTAAAACTAAACAAGGTTTTTATTTTTATTTTTATTTTTAATATGCAATTGCAGGCAACTAAGGCAAGGGAAAGGATATTTAATTAAGGGGAGATTTGTGGCTGACAATGAATTGATCAGTTGAACGTGCAAATCTTAATTATGTTACTCAGCAACTGTTTTTCCTGGTACCATTTGAGACCAGTAAGTTAACAACTTTAGTTCCGCGGATCCACTTTTTTCAAGTTTTGATATGAGAGAGAGAGAGAGAGAGAGAGAGAGAGGTCATATTACCAAAATGAAATGATTCTTTTGTGCTTTAGATAGAATTTTAACTCGCTTTGTAGTTAATCAGAGAGTCATTATCAGAAACACTAATTATAACCGTACAAGGTTATTTAGGATGCAGATTTTCTACTGTTT
This sequence comes from Camellia lanceoleosa, assembly GCA_025200525.1. Classification (NCBI taxonomy): domain Eukaryota; kingdom Viridiplantae; phylum Streptophyta; class Magnoliopsida; order Ericales; family Theaceae; genus Camellia; species Camellia lanceoleosa. The sequence goes on from CM045758.1 coordinate 200,744,677, forward strand.
TATTTTTCAACCCCGGTTGGTAGCTCGAAAAGTCGTGGGTCGAATGGGTCGAAAGATCAAAACGACGTCGTTTTGATCTTTGTATTTTTTTTATTTTTTTTTTCAGCAGAAGGAAGAAGAAGACGAGGGGAGGAAGAAGGAGGGGGAGGGGAGGGGAGGTCGTTTTGATCTTTGTATTTTTTTTTTTTTTTTTTCAACAGAAGGAAGAAGAAGACGAGGGGAGGAAGAAGGAGGGAGAGGGGAGGGGAGGGGAGGGGAGGAGGAGGGAGGAGGGGCCAACAAACTCGGGCCGAGGCAGTGAGGCGGAGGCGTGGCGTGAGGCAGAGGCAGAGGCTGCAGTGAGGACAATGAGGCGACGAGGAGGCGAGGCTGACAAGGGCAGCGCGGGCCAGAATCAAAGACTCTCCCTCTCTTCTCCTTCTCCTCTCTTCTCTCCCTCTCTTCGAATTCGACCCAAATTTCGACCCACGAAATTCAAGCACCCACCCATTTTTCTTTATTTTTTCTTGAATTGCTAAGAAATATAGATCTCTAATTGAAATGAAAGAGTGGGAAGAATTGACTTACTCTCTCGATGACATTTCATTTAGAACCATAATTTTAAATATCAATATCCAAATATATATTATATCAATAATATATTTATACTAGTGGTGTAAATTATGTTAGAATGAAAATACAGTTGTAATTTATACGTATCATATTGAACTTTGATAAAGACACTGAAATAATATAAATAAATATTATTCTTCTTAAAAAAACTTCTATCAATTTTATTTATATCACACATTCTACAAAATTGAAAAAAAAATAACAACATATTATAAATTAAAATAGTGAAAGCATACCTGTTAGGCAAGTTAAGAAAAAATTGTAAACACTAAACAAAATGACAATTAAAATTATTGTACACTTGTTAATGCTACATAATCTTAAAAAAAAAAAAAAAAACAATAAAAATAAAAATGAAACACCAAATAAAGCACACCTGCAAGTGTTATGCGATCTCAATAAATTAAATTAAAAATTAAACATCAAACAATGCGTACCAGCCTATACTCTACAATTTCAAACAAATTAAATAAATCAGCGCACACCCACCAGTGCTCTGCAATCTATAAAAAAAAAATGAACGCACACCAGCTAATATTTTACAATCTTTAAAAAAAAATTAGTTAAATTAAACATCAAACAATGCACACCTGCTAGTACTACTGTTGCCAATCAAATCATAACCATATAAGCAAAAAAAACATTATATTGTCATGCACCCGTGTCGATAATATATATATGCTTTACAAAAGAGTTAGTTAAAACTTTACAAAATATGTGTATGCTTCAACCTAAAAAAATCCAAAATTTAATTTAAATACTTAATTGGTTAGAATCAAGATGAGAAGAAATAAAAATTAAAAAACACAAAAAAATGCAAACATTAAGAGGAGGGATACAATTATCTACGAATTAAGAAAACATTAAGATGCCCATATCTATGAATTTAGTATGCAAAATCTAGGATGCTTTTCCAAACATGTCATGGTCATTAATAATAATTATGTTTTTAATAATAATATAAAAAAACATAATTTTTGATCAAGTTAAACGTAAATAAGCTATAAAAACACATACAAAATATATCTCTCTACGACAAATTGGACATTTTCAAAAACCTTCACTTGTACATTTGGTTGAATTTATTTGGATAATAAAACCATTGGTAAATAATTGTCATGGATAAAAATAATTAAGATATAAACATTTAAGATAATAATTAAGATAATAGTAATAAAAAAACATAAAAAGGGGGCTTACCTTGCAATTTTCATGAGAAGCTTGGTAGAAATTTATAAAAATATAAACATTAAGAGTAGGAAAACAGTTATTTATGAATTATGGAAACAATGAGATACTCATATTTAGTAGGGACAAAAGTCCCACTTATGCAAAATTTATTGTGTTTTTCTAAACATGCCATGATTATTAATAATGATTATGTTTTTTTAAAAAAGAACATAATGAAATTCAATAATTTATCAACGTAAAAAGATGAAACCTAAAAGTATGAAGTTCACCATTTATCATCTGGAGAGTCCAAACTGAAATTGAAATTTTTGCACAAAACACATTTAAAAAAAAAAATCACCAAACAACCATCACAATGAAGCAATAAATTTGAATACATACATATAAATTTGATGAACTAAAGCAATAAAGGCAACTAAAGCAATACGCACAATACCGCCACGTCAGTGAAAGCTTGCTTTACTGTTGTAGAATTTATGTTATCTACCTAAAAATCGAAGAATGATATCACGTTAAATAGATGATTTAAAAAAATACAAACGATTAAATATCAAACGCAAAGAACCAATTACTTTGAAAAAGGAAAAAAAAAAAAAAAGAAATCAAACAAAACTAATGATGTGAATCGAGAATTAAGAATGGGTTTGGCAATAGACTAAAAAGTCAAAAACTTAAAAGCCACAAAATCAGTTGTCATAAGTTTCAAAAAAAAAAGGGAAAAAAAAAAATACCACACTAGCATGTTTCACTCAATAAAAAAAATAATTTGATCCAAAGTGAATCTTGAAAGTGCAAGCAAATTTGCAAGAATTAACTACAAAGGATATGCTAGATTAGAGTTTCATAGATATATAATCGATCAATTTGGGAAATTATGTCACGCAGAGAGAGAGAGAGAGAGAGAGATGGAACATGTCATGGGAAGATGGAATAGATCATGGGGAAGAGAGGTATTGAATGGAGTTGAGATCCTCTCCAGCCACTCTCTACTACCCTCCCTCCTTGCAACGGTTCAGATTCATCTAAGAGATGATTCAACGGTTCAGATCACTCTATTAAAAAATAAAAAAATTAATTTATTTTTTTAATAGAGTGATCTGGACCATTGAATTTTCTTTAGAATGATCTAGACTGTTGCAAGGAGAGAGGCTAGAAAGAGTGGCTAGAGAAGATCCCAATTCGTATTGAATGACCCATTTTGGGGGAAAATGCAAAGTAAAGAAATCATCTTAATCCTTAGATAGTTAAGAAATGTACTCTGAATGATACTGTGTAAGACAACAATATACATAAATTCAAAAATCCTTTTGTAATATTATATAGATATCAACCGATATGAGACATAATACTAATATACTGTAATTTCTCAAGATTGGTGGAAGATTGTCATATTTCTCAAGATTGCCGGTATTGTTTATGTTTGTTTTGGATGATGAGAAGGCATTGGAACAGAAGTTTGAACATGGAATTTAATAGCAGGTTTGAGGTTGAAATAGTATTCAGAAAGGATTCTTAATAGACGATAACTATGTTTCATGTAACTCTTTGCAATATAAAAGTTGATAATTAGGTACTAAGGGATTGTTTGGAGTGTCTTAAATAAGTGTATTTTTTATCTTTTTGGACTAAAAAGTTGAGGAAAAAAATATGACTGTTTGGGTTAACTTTTTGACTTTTTATGAAAAAACGTGTATTAAAAAATTGTATAAATTAGTGTGTAAGACAAGGTAGGGAGAGTAGCAGTACGGCCAACCGTCCTGCGCAGAGGCATTTGACATAAGAAATTGTTGCCTATTTGTGGGCATTGCATTGGACTGTGATGTTCAGCCCGTGGGAGCCCACCACGGGTCTCTTTTTGCTAATCGGAACCGTTCAATATGTAGAACTCGTCGAATATTATATATTTATAAAAAATCACGTTGATCAGATATCGATAGCTATTTGATCGGATTAGTTTTTTTTTTAACTGTTAACTATAACACCATCTATTTTTTTTTATACAAAACTGATTTGGTCATATAATTAACGATATCCGATCAACATGATTTTTTATAGGCATATAGTACTCGACGAGTTCTATACATTCAACGGTTTAGATTATCAAAACGAGACCCATGATAGCCCCCACGGGCCGAACATCAACGTGCTTTTTGTGCAATATGGCTGTACATTTTTCAAACAAATTAGCTTCACTTGTGAATGTCAGACTAAGTTTTATTATTTTTTGTGTCTTTTTAATTTTTTTTAATTTTTTTTGTGAATAGTGATAACTTTTTAATTTTTTTTTGTAACTTTTTGAATTATTTTGAAGATGCCAAACCAGGCATAAAATTAAATGCTTATTGCTAGTTACTATTTAATAATTAGTTTATTTTAACTTATTTATTTATTTATTAACCTTATAATCGATAGGCAACAGTTATATCAAATATGTTGACATACGTTTTTAAAATAAAATAAGTTATAAACAGTTTCATAAACTTTAGAGCAACTCTAGTGGTCAATAGGTAAAGTTATAATTTAACAATGAATGTGTGAAATAGTTATGGAATAACAATGTTGCTCCAATAGTCGAATTGCTATTTTTTAGCTTAACCAACTTTCGGGTGGTCCTCCGGATGGTTATGGGCGGTTGTCCAAATTTGTCCTCTCTCTATTTGGTGGTCGTATGGGTGGTTGTCCCGATAGTCGTTCAAATTTGTTATCTCTCTATTTATTGTACTGTCAACTTTAATTATATGTAAAACTTATGTTAAATTTGACATAAAATATATAGCAAAATTATAATTTAATAGCTCTGATAATTTACTGTTGGAAAAAAAAAAGAGTGAATTTCATGCTATTTTATAATAATAACTTAGGTAAATTACATTTACCTCCCCTGAGGTTTCTGACAAATACAGGGACCTCCCCTGTAGTTTGAATAATTACAGTAACCTCCCCTACTTTACCTGACAATGTCAAGATTCCCCCAAACCGTAACTGCCGTTAAAAGATCTAATAGAGAGTGCTGATGTCACTCATTATAAATTATGAAATGTCAAAAATACCCTCATTACCTTCTAATTCATCCAAGTTATACAGTTTCACTGCCTTCTAATTTACCTTCTACTCCTACAGCACCATTGCAGCAATCCATTCACCATTGCAGCACCTCCCACAAAATCAAAAATATACATAGAGGTATATATATGTAAGAACTCACCCCCTTTCTTTCTTTTCTTTTTTTTTGTGAGATTAAAATATATATGTAATCCATTACATAAATGATATATATATATATATATATATGAGATTATATGTAAGGTATATATATGAGATTAAAATATACATAAACGCTGAGGTATATATATGTAAGAACCCACCATTGCAGCAACCCATTCAATTCTCTGTTTTTTTTTTTTATTCAATCAAACATATATATATATATATTACATAAATGACCAAACCCACCTGTCACAACCCAAACCCGGCCCTATGGGTTTAGCATCAGAATCGCCAAGAATCCGAGATTACCAAAGGCACATGCCAATCTGAAGAATACAAGAAATACAGAGTTCGAAGCCAAAACAAAGAAAAGCTAGTGTCCATAGAGCTGTGTTAATCTGTATGCCAAAAACATTTTTCATACATTTATGCATTCACTACCAGTACAGTATACACAATCATTACAGACATTCAGTACGGGGACTCAACCCCTCGATAACAGTACAGTCAAACAGTCTATACAACAGTACAATCTGACAAAACAAGAGGAGACTAGTGGGGACACAAAAACACCCCAAGCCATGGCATGGCGTCTCGGAACCTCGCAGTGAGGCGCATAGGCTGGGTTGTCAAAACTGGGGACCAACCCACGCTCCTAGCTCGGTTAATTGCCGAGAACCTACATATATATATAACGATGAGCTAAAGCCCGATGAATAACATAAAGCGTAAAGAGGTTATGAATGAATGTCCTTACAAGAATGAAATCATCATTTAAACAAAGAGTTCGATCTTGCAAGATTTCATCAAACAGGTCATATGTGGTACATCCAATAGCCTATAAACAGAGGGTCCAAAAGGACCGAGTCTTAATGCACTCCAACAAGAATGATGGCCAATCATTCAAGAAAGATGGTTCCACAAGGAAACCGCAAGCGAGCTCAGAATATCACTAACGATGGTGCTAAGGATGCCTGTCTGATTCAGAAATAGGACATAGATTCATTCAAGAATAATATCGATTCGAAGAAATGATTCATGCAAATGATTCAAAAGATAACCATTTTGAACATATCTTTACACATCTGTTACTCATGAGATTAGGCTTATAGCGACTAGCGCGTCCCCGAGAGCCAACCCTAAACAGTAAACAGAATAGAACACACACTAAGTTTACAGTCGGAAAGGGTGATAATTAAATCCCTAAATTTTCTCGGTGTGGTTCTATGTCTAAATCCTCATTAAGATGTCTTAAACTAGGCCTAAGAATGCCTAGGATGCGATGAGGATGCAAAAATACACTTAGAAAACAAATTCCAGAATTTCAGTGAACAGGGCCTCCGCTCGAGCGCAGTCTTCCCCGCTCGAGCGGACAAGCAAACTAAGGCCCACGCCGAAGGCCAACTTCGCCGAGCCGATGCAATGAGAGATCTTTGGATGCGCGATTTTCCGCCGAAGGCGTTAAAAGCCGCTTCGAGCGGATCAGAAACAATGCAAGGAAAATACTGGAAGCATGAATTCCCCGCTCGAGCGGCACTTCCCCCGCTCGAGCGGACGTCCAAATTCTGGAAAATCCAGATTCGACCTCTGAGTTTCAAACCAAGTTTTGATGCTCCAAATTCGATCCTCTTGGGCCCATTTTCTGGAAAACTCTTTCAAACACATAGAATAACAAGTTTTAAAACTCAATTTAAGAAATCAAGGCCCAAGGGTGTTTCAATTAAACTCAATTTCAAACTAATTTTCAAGAACACTTTCAAAACATGCAATGCATGAGTTTTAATCCAAAATCAACCTTCAATTCTTGCTCTAAAGAGCTCTAATCTTTGAAAACATTGTGGAAACATGGTCTATAATAAAAACATGGACATGCAAGTATGATTCTCCAAGAATTCAACTTCAAAACATGCCAAATGACCATGCATGCAACATTCAAGCTTCAATTCACCATTAATGAGCAAATTCATGACATGAATCATGCAAGACTAAGCTCAAACACTAAAATAAGAAGATGATTCCCTTACCTAGAGTGTAAATTCAAGGTGTGGAAGCTAGATTATGCCAATTACACTTCAATTCCTAGCCAATTTCCAAGATGAATTCAATTTCTCCCAAGATGAACTCTCTCTCTCTCTATGCTCTCTTGTTGGTCGGCTAAGAGGGAAGGAAATGGCTGATCAAAAATGCTAATTAAGTGTTTAAGGCACAATAGAGTTGAATAACTAAAGGGTCCACTCACATGGCAATTCGGTAAATACGTCTAAGTTCATAATTAGCTCTTTTAATCTAATGTAATCATTCCTAATCAATTTTCAGATAAAATACCATAAAATCACAAATATTCTACTGGGTCTAAAGCATCAAACGGTTCCTAATTCGGCCGCCGATAAGGCCTTCAATTAGCAGTTTAAACATAAAATGCAAACAGATAATCATACACTCAAACAGATGCAACACGCAATTCAATAGACAAACTTATTCAGTTTCAGTTCCAGTTTCATTCAGTTTGTTCAGTAGTTCATCCAGTTCACTTATCAGTCATTAGCGGTTCAGTTTAGCATTAATCGAGATATAATTCGGGTTATCTGATGTCGATCAAGACGAGGTTGTTACACCACCACACAAATCTGTTAAACAACTCACCCTTTTTCTGTCCACCTCTTTCTCCTACTCCTCCTCTTCTTCTTTTTTCTGATTGAAACCCATATTGCAACCAACTGCCCCAAACCGTATGAGATATATATTGATTCAATTCTCTATTTTATGTTTGATATATATATATATATATATTGATTCAATGCTCTGTTTTTTATTATTCAATCAAACATATATATATATATAGATATGTTTGATTGAATCCAAGCATTGAATCAATATGTACTGGTCATTTGTGTAAAAAAAAATAGAGCATTGAATCAATATGTACTGGACTTTCTCTGAATCTTCTTTCCATCGGATCCGATGAAGGTTTCGAAACCTTCTATATGACCCGACTTGAATTCACCTTCGAAGGTAGCTCTAGAAGGCCAAGAAAACTTTCATTTTCCTGAAGCTTTCCCTCTCTTCCACTCTCCTTCGTACATACACCCATCGGTCCACAAATACTTTCCCGATCCGTGAGGCACATTTACAGCGAGATCTCTGTTCGCCAGAAGTTTCTCCGCGGCGGATGTGGTGGTGGTGGGTGTGACTCGACGAGTGGCGGATTGAGATCGGATGCGGCTAACGAGGGGGAGCGATGAAGGCGGAAGAATAACCACCACTGCTTTGGTGGTCTCGATTTCTCTGTTCGTAACTTCGTCATCGGATTTCTTCTTCTTGGGGTTGTTGTTCTCTTCATAGAATGATGATAGAACTGGTTCACATTTTTGGGTACTGGATTTTCTGTGAATCTTCTACGCTCGCCGGAAATTACATCACCCATTTTACGACTTCAATCAATTGGGTTGTTATCACTCGCAGATCTATCATCTTCTGCCCCTATGATCGGCTTATGGTTGGAAGTTGCACGCTTGGATTGTTGTTGTTGTAGTTATAGTCACCATTTTTGTGTTTGGTCACATTAGAGGGAGGTTTGTAGTAGTGGTGCTATAGAAACTGCCCCAAATTTGGGGGTTTGTCCGCTCAATTTGCTTTTCTTGAGTACGATCACCTCCCTCTCTCTCTTCTTTCTCTGAACAATTCGATTTGTATTGTGAATGTATTGATTAGGGATTTTGTGAACAAAGGGCTTTTTGGTCTTTTTGCAAGCAAAAGCAAGGGTCACATGGTCATTTTCTATTGGATACTAACGTCGTTTATACAAAATAGAAGGAATGGGGAAATCTTGACATTGTCAGGTAAAGTAAGGGGTGTTACTGTAATTATTCAAACCACAGGGGAGGTCCCTGTATTTGTCAGAAACCTCAAGGGAGGTAAATGTAATTTACCCTAATAACTTTGATAACTTACCGTTGGAGTTGTTAACCTTCTATTAGGGTGGGGCGCGGGTCGATTGCGGTCACGAAATTTTTAATCCGTCATCCGTCTGCCAAATTGGCGGATTGTAGAAAATCAATCAACATCCGTCCGCTAATCCGGCGGATGTGAATTGAGCGGATTGACTGATAGGCGGATCGGTTTGGCGGTTTAAAATTTTATAAATTTTCAACATAATTCAACTTGTACACTTCCTCAAAAAAAAAAAAAAAAAAAATATATATATATATATATATTACAGTCAATGACTTAAAAAAGTATTAGAATCACTACATGCCTCATCTAAAGAAATAAAGTTTGAAACTTTAGAATATTACAATTACTGCATGACTCCATCTACATATTACAATTACAACATGCCTTATCCACATAAAGTATTACAATATGTGGTTCTTAAAATATAAAAACAATTCAAACTACCAAAACCATGAACAGGGCAGTAATAAAGATTATATGTCTCTATATTGTTACATTTATATCTGTTTTTGAAAACAAAAACCAAACAATATATATCATCTTTTTTATTTATTATTTTTAGAGTTAAATTTAAAAACCAAAAAATATAAATAAATAATACATATATTTTTTTCAATTCAAAAACTATATTCAACATAATATTTAAACTCTTTTTTAATTGAAAACACAAATAGAATATCTAAACAAATTAAAAGTACAAAGTTTTACAAATTAGTAGGGGTGCTTACGGTTTAGCAGTTCGGTTACGGCCAAAAAAACCTTAAATCTGCCATCCGTCTAAAACTAGACGGACTGAAAAAAGTCAATCCGCAACTGTCTTCTCGATATCACGCATCCGTTCAAAATACGACAGATCGATTCGATTCGATCGATTTAAACGGATTAATATATCCCTTTCTCACCCCTACCTTCTATGCTATATCGGGGGCAATATAGACACTGCATAAATTACCAAAGTTTTGACCACCGCTCTCACGGGGTGGTGAGCTCAACAGCATGTAGGGGTTGCATCATCTTGTGAGGAGGTTGTCATTGGCATTGGCTCACTGTCACTGACTCTGTTATGGCTACTTGGCTTCAGTAGAAATAATTGCTAGCGACATATACTTGTTTAGGAAAATAGACCCAAGTTCCTTCCGATTTTTTATTTTTTTAATCTGACTTATTTTTGTCAAATTTTTTTTTTTTCAACTTTTCAAATCAGTCTCGGTTAGGTGATTTTAAATTTTTATTTTTTAAGATTTAGAAAAGACAAAATACATTAATTTTATATAAAATATGTCTTATTTTCTTCTCTAATAAACTTTTTAAGAATTAATTTTTTAATTTTAAAATTTTAAAATCGTTTAATTGAGACTAACTAAAAGATAAAAAAAATAAGTGCACTTTTATCTTTTTACAAAAAGATGTACAGAAAAGTAGAGAGGTGATGTGATAGAAAAAAGATAAAAAGATGGATTATTTTTGGATTGCCAAACTTGGCCTAAATTGAAAACGATCAAAAAAGACAAAAATAAGTTGGCTTCTTAATTTTAGTCAAATATGTGTAGTTGTTAGATTTATTTGTTCTTTGTCTTAAATTATTTATTATTCAATAATATCTGGGGGTCTCCTCGATTTATCTAAATATTTACTAACTGTCCATATGGTAGCTCACCTCAAAGTGGAGGAACAAATAACATTCTAATTAATTAGGTTATCAATGCAGTTGGTGAATTTTTTGGTATTAGGTTATCAATACAGTTTATAAATTTTTGGGTAAATCAGAGAGGCCAATAACACTAGCGCTTTTCTTAATTTACTCGAATACTTATCAACTATCCATATTATAAGATTATTTAAAAATTATGAAACCCAAGATTTTTGAGATATTAATTAATAATTGTGAATACTTTGAAGCAAATTAAGTACAAAGAATCATCTCACTAGGATGGATAATTATTCAATAGTCACACATCACCAAAAGGAAAGTATTCAGCTTTGATTTCACTAATCTATTGTAAGACTTTCCATCAAAACTCTTTCGGTGGTGTACCAATTAGTGTAATTAGTTTAATAATATTATTTATATTCATTAATCATATTATAAATATTAAATATTTCTTAAATTATGACATATCATTAATTAATACACTAATTAATGTATTAATTGTTGCATATAATATTATTCAAATTCCTTTGTCCAAAATCATGGTAAAATTTCAATATAATCAATATTAATATTCTTAAAATTATGAGTCACATTTAATATATATTTATTGAAAAAATTAAAAATTTCAATTAATTTTTTTATTTGTTTGCCACTATATTAAATGAATTGACGGGGATATGGATGGGGATTATGAATTTTAATTAACTTTTTTATTTGTTTGCCACTGTATTAAATGAATGAGAAATGATAGGAATCATGAAAAAACTTTCATGAAAATGATCATGAAATAATTATGACCCTTGGATTACCTTGATTAATGTGCGGTGCTTTATTTTAAGTGTAATTCAAGAGTCATAAATCTTTCATGATCATTTTCATGAAAGTTTTTTCATGATACCTAGTATTGCCTGAATGAATTGACAGGGATATGGATGGGCGTCTTGAATTTATTTATAGTGAACTTGAAGAACGCGACAAAAGTCAAAAACAACAGATGGGAGACATTGAATGCTTATTATGCCCCACTTTAACTACATTTGTCAACTCCTCGTTAAAGAGCCCAGGGAGGGACAGAATTGTTAATATTTTGGGTGAACGGGTTGAAATTTAGAAATAGAATGGAGGAAATTAATGGTAAAAAAATTAACAGTATGAGAATTAATAGTGAAAGAATTAATAAAATCATATTTATTTTAATAATAGTTGTTAGTATAAAAATTATTAAATTGTTTTTATATAAAATAAATATAAATAATAAAATAAATAAAATTATGATTTTTACTTAACAAAAAATATAAAAATATTAAACATTAATGTTTAAAAAAAATACCCAACAAGTACAAATAAATAAAAAATAGTTGACCGGTTGACCAGTTGGTCGACCCGCTGAATGTCCGGTAACACTTCATCCGAACGAATTGTTTCGCTAATACCATCTCTCAGTCTAGACTGCTAATAACGTTCACCAAAGCCTATCATAGTTCGTTCGGACTACGAATCCCAATCTCCAAAATCAAAACAAACGGGAGGTGAGACCCATGCTTTATTTTTAATGTTATTAATTGGGTTTATGTTTAATGTCGCGTAGTGAATAAAATTGTGTATTTGGTTGCTCAAAACCATTTCCGGATGAATGAGAATTCAACCCGCATTTTTGGATTCGTGGAAATGACTTTAGGTAGGTTTCCTACACATTTGTGAAATGTGCTTGTCCCACATTGAAAAAACTTAAGGTTTTGAATGAGTTTATATACTTTAGCTTCGGATACTTGGGATGGTCTCCAAGGGGTACCCAAATTTGTGGAAGTGTGAGGTTATAGGTAAAGTGGGATAGACCTATTGGACCCAAAACAAAACCATATGCGCATCGTCCATCCGTTCGAGTGGGCTTGGGTGTGTGGTGTGAGATTGGATTGGGCTTGTTCAGCCCAATATTTATCTTTTTGGGTAAAAAATGTTTGTATTTATTTATTTATTTTTAATTAAAATAAATTGGTCTAAATTTTTCTTTCACCCCAAACAAGTTTTCTACTTGTTGAATTCCATCCGAATAGGTTCATACTTATTAAAATTCAAACCGAACATATTCAAATATGTCCAAATAGGTTTTGTACCTGTTCAATCTGTCTGAACAGGTTTTCGACCTGTTTGGAAAAGCCACCATTTCTCCTATATAAAGCCTGCCATCTAGCAGTTCATCTAATTGTTCCCTCAGAATTTCGTCATTCTTCTTTTGTTTCCCTTGTGCTCCTACATTTGTTTTGCATTTAATTTTTAGAAAGAAAAAGAGAGATAGTCACAATAGAGTTTTGGTTCGCCAGACTTGATTTTGTAGTGTTGCAAATCAAGTATTAGTCATTGCATCTTGGGAAGTAGACGCCGTTAAATCTCGAAGCACCGGAGCAAGGCCGAAATCTACTTTAAGGAGATTGTGTCCAACACAAGCCTCGACGTTTAAAGTTTTTGTAAGAAATTAATTTATATAATTATTTTTTGAATTATTTTAATTTTGTTGTTTATTTTATTTATATGTTTAATTTACACACACACACCACACTGTGGGAATAACAAAACAATTAAAAATGAACATACTTTAAGATTTAAAATTTTAAAGTTATGCTCAAGTTAGTTAATTTTTTTTTATTGTTTATTATTTATTATTAATATGATTTGCTATTTTAGCTTTGTGAGCGAGGTGATCATTATAATTTAAAATGCGATCACATACTATTATTAAAAATGAGAATGACAAAATTACCCACCAAAAAAAAAAAAAAAAGCGCGTGTAAGAGAAAGACATGACAGAAAAGAGAGAAATAATATAAAATTTAAAAGAAAATATTTTATCAAATTTAAATATCTAGAGTGACAAATTATAGGAATTTGTATTTTATTTTTAATTAATGAATCATGTTATAATGAAACTAATGAATTATAATCATAATGAAAATCAATACACCATATAACTAATATAAATAAATATTTTTAAAATAAGAAAGAAAAATCATAAATAAATAACATGAAAAATACAATCAATAATCATATTGAGATATTTAAACCTCTAACCTCATAATGAAAATGCAAGAATTTTGACTAATAGATTAACCCGGTTGGTTTTGCAAAGATTTTGCCAAAAATAAAAAATAAAAACAAAAGTTGACGATGAGATACAAAAAATTGGAACATATTTTGAATTTTAGAAATTAATTATTTTTCAAATAGGGGTAAAAGTGTAATTTTTAAAAATTGAGGGGGGCACATGACTCTCCTAGTCCCAATTCAAATATAACTGTTTATATTTGCCACTTAACCTTTATGCATATAAAATAATACAGATGTTTTGTTCATGTCATTTCAAAGGAAATAACAATCACCTTCTTTAGTTTAATCCCCACAAAAAATTGAGTTTTTTTATTTTTTTTGTATTTTTTGTATTTTACTGAATTTTTTAAATATTTTAAGCAATTTTTTTATTTTTTAGATACACCTAATCTAGATATACTTAAGAAGTATAATATTTTGTGATTTTTTTTAAATTAAAAAAAAAATCAAAAATTCAATACATTATCTTATTTTCTAGTATTTAATGGATTTTTAAAATTTTTTTTTTTTGCACAAATCTTATATATTTTAAATATATCTAAATTAAATTGATCTAATCTAAATATAATGGTGAAAATAAAATTGAAAAATTATACTCATATATAAAAATTTATACGAAAAATATCATAAAAATGTTGTGATAGTGATATTGTTGTAAATATAAGTCATGTTTATAGGTATTTTGATTTATAATGAAAGGTCACTATTAAACTATATCATTGTGTTTGAAAATTTTATATAAAATTTATGTTTGTATATCATCGCTCAATAAGAATATGTTTAGATAGAATTTAACGATGAAAAGTTATACAATGTAGTTATGATGATAGAAAGAAGAAATGTTAGGAAAAAGGACAAGATGGTCATGTAAAAAATTTTAAGATATGACATCAGCAATCTAGAAGTAATTTGTAATGAGATTATAAAGCTCTGAGAGGGGAAATGTAATTTTTCAAATGTGAGGGGAGAATCTATATTAAATAGAAATCTCAATATGTGTCAATGTAATTTATCCTTTTCTTAAGTGGTGTTTTGGAAAATTGATAAAAAAAATTGGCCTTTTGACTTTTTAGCTTTTTTGGCAAAAAACTGGATTATTTTGGGCAAAAAAGCTGATTTTTTTGACTAAAAAAGTTAAAAAACTAAAAAACTGACTTTTTACCATTGTTCCCAAAAGACCCCTAAATGTCATATACAATTTGCTTATCCTTAAAGAGGTTATATCATGTAAGAAGATATCACACCATTTTAAATTTTTTTTTTTTCTTCTACTCATTACATTTTTATTTTTCAACAATACTATTTCTCCAATTTTTTTACCCCACATCACTTTTAATCTTTTTTTGCTTTTTTTTTTTTTTTTTGCTTGAAGATCTATACTATATATATATTCACAAATATAGTGGATGTGCTCTTAGCCTCAAAATCTCTCTTCTTAATTTCTTATAAAATCTATTTAAAAAAATTATGTGATAGTTAAGTTTCAAACTCATTCCTCTCCCATCACTTCCATTTAAAATAAAAATTATTTTTTTAATAATTTAATAATATATGCTCTTAGAATATTATTTATCTGAATACAAACTTATCAACAAGAAAAAAAAAAAAAGAAAAAAAAAAAGAGAAATCTATCACAAAATTCAAAAATATTTGAATTGAAAATCTATATAAAGATAATCTATATCTATCGACAAAATTCAAAATAAAGATAATTTAAATTTGAATTTGAATATATAATAAAAATAATATATATTTATCTATCCAATTTCACATCTCTCTCCTCTTATATAAACAATTATATTTCAATTGATTATAAACACATACAAAACTATTATGTTGCCCTTCTCTTTCTCCCTTTCTCTTTTTCTATATATATAACTTTATATTGTTATAGGTATGGCTAAAAAGTTTCGCACATTTGCATTCTCCTTCTCTATCTATATAATTTTATATTCTTATAGGGATGGCTAAAATGTTCCACACATTTGCATTTTGTATAAATTTTAATTTTTTTTTTTGCAGGTGACATCATAAATATAATACCAAACTTGAAGGCTAGAAAGTTTTTGAATTTCTTTTTATTGCATCAATGTTGAATATTATGTGCCAAAATTACAATATATATATATATATATATATGTGCGTGTGTGTGTAAGAAAATTATTTGTGTGTATCATTCTCATAATGAATTTCTCACCAAAATAAAAAAAAAAACTCTTTCCTATTTGAAAATTTCAAAATAATTTAACTTGGTCATTGAGTATTCACTATATTCTTTTGCTTAAAATTTTATCTTTTGAGGATATTTTGGTGATGAGTCCACATAGTTTATATGTTTTTCTATAATATTTAATTTTGCTCTTTTACATTTGATATTAATTTTTTTTTTAAATAAGAAACTTGAATAATTGAGTCTCTTTTTTTTGTTTCTTCTGTGGATTGGCAGTAGAATATTATTTTTATCATAGCAAAACATAATTATCAATTATATGATACTTATTGATATTTCATTGCAGTTGTTTTAAATTTATTTATTTGTTTAATTAAATTACTTTTTATGTTTTTAATTATTAAAATTTCATCGAAAGTAAATAATAAAAGAGAATCAATACGAATGATATTAATCCTAAAATTACAACACATTATATATTTTACAATTTTATTTATAAGTTATTCATTTTAAATAAATATAAGCATGCATCACCCGAGTTACTAGTATTTGTTGTCCAAAACACAAAAGTCAAATTTGGATTGGCTTATGTCGAATCAAAGGCTATCATGCACAATCCTTGTGGTCCTAAATTATTGAGTAATTTTCTCCTGAGTACTATTTAGAAATAACATTTTTATATTTTAAAATTTTGACAAATGTTAGGTCAAGTTTGGTAAGTAATCAAAAGGTTAAAAAGTTATTTAAAAAGTTAAAAAATTATCACTATTTATCAAAAGTCAAAAATTACGGCGGCACAACTCCCAATCTTAATTTGCTCCTATATACTAATTTATACAATTTTTTAATACACATTTTTTCATAAAAAATCAAAAATTTAATCCAAACATCCATATTTTTTCTCTTAATTTTTAGTTTAAGAAGACAAAAAGTACACTTAGGGATTGTTTGGGGTGTCCTAAATAAGTGCACTTTTTATCTTTTTGGACTAAAAAGTTAAGAAAAAAAATATGGACGTTTGGGTTAACTTTTTGACTTTTTAAGAAAAAATATGTATTAAAAAATTGTATAAATTAGTGTGTAAGAAAAAATTAAGATTGAGAGTTGTACAGTTGTAATTTTCGACTTTTAATAAATAATGATAACTTTTTAACTTTTTAACTTTTTTTACATTTTCCAAACTCGGCCATTTAAAATGTCCCAAACAACCCCTTTTTTCCTTCTCGTGGAATCGAATCAAAACTGTTAAACTTAAACATATCCCAAAACCTTGTCAAAAGAGATTTTAAGATATCTATCTATCTATCTATTTATCTATATGTATATATATATATATATATATTATTAAAAGTGAAAAATTTATTTAGTATTTAAATTTTGATGACTTTTCTTTATGCAACATTTTCTCATTTTTTTATTTAAAAAAAAAAATATTAGATAGTTAACAAGAGTAAGATTCAAAACTTAAATCTTGAAATTAATATATAAAATTCTTACCACTTACCTAACATATCATATATAATAAAATTTTAATTTAATTTAATTTATATTTATTTTAATTACACACATCATATGTGCCAATAACTAGTTACTTTAAAAAAAACCAAGGTTTGTCCATGCACTAAGGTTATATTTGGCATCTTCATTTGAGATAAAGGGTTGGTTTGGGATGTCTTAAAAAAGTGTACTTTTTAATTTTTTGGTGGGTTTGGGTTAGGTTTGATGTGATATGTTAGAGAGGTGATGTGATTTAAATAAAATGATGTGACTTAAATAAGATAGTGACTTTTTGACTTATTTAGACCTTGTTTGGGAATATACTATTTTAGTAACTTTTTGACTTTTTACGAAAAGATGTGCAGAAAAGTAGAGAGGGTAATGTGACAATTTATAGTAATTTTTTGACTTTTTGGCTAAAATAACCACTCCCCAAACGAGGCCCTACGTTATGCCAAACTAGCCCAAAATAGTTATATAGGATAAAATTGGCTATTATAGTTAAATAGGATAAAATATTACATCTAAATCATAATCATTTCATTTTTACTTTTACAAAAATTAAAAAATAAAAAAATTTATCTCAAACAAAATTTTTTAATCTAAAAAAAAAAATCGAAAAATAAATTTACCTCCCAAACAAAGGCTAAGCAAATATACTTACGCGTCGAGTGTTGATTAATAGTGTTGCAGGTCCAAACACATGACTCTCATGGCTTTAAATAATAATTTTAGTTAAAATCATTCACAACCATTTTTTATTTACAAACAAATCATATATTAATGAATGTGAGCCCAAAACAGACACGTCCTATGTCTTTAATGTTTCATTTAAATGAAATTTCTTCTTTTTAGTCTGTTGAATCTGAAATTAGGAGAGAGAGAGAGAGAGGAGAGTAATGGAAGAAGCACTGTTGGTGGAAGAGGACAAAGAGAAGACGAAAGTAGTGGAGTCAAGAAGATGGGAGGTGTACGTGGCAGAAGTGAAGAAGGTAGGTTGGATAGTGATGCCAATGGTAGTGGTGACTGTGTCTCAGTACCTGTTGCAGGTTGTATCAATGAGTATGGCAGGCCATCTTGGTGAAGTCTCCCTTTCTAGCGCCGCAATCGCCTCATCTTTCACCAATGTTACAGGCTTCAGTCTCCTGGTAGCTATTACGTTTCTTTCTTCTCCCTTTTTTTTGTTTTTTTTCTTCTTGTTTCTTTGTTTTGTTGGTTAGGAGGGGTATTAGGGGCACTGCACTGCCTCAACTAATCCCTGTGTAGTTTTTCTGTCTAATTTTTTAATTTCAATAACACTACTTTTGTATACTTTCTCAAGCGTTTATCACGGTTCAATTTGTTTTAGTATTGGAGATTGTTAGGATATTCACCAATAGGTCAGTGGCTTTTGAGCCCTGGGGTTATGCAGTTCCCTTTCCACGATGATTTGATTACAATGTATCATACCTCTCTATCAAAAAAAACAAGTATCAAACCTCGCAATCCCTCAAGAAATCACAATACAAATATCATGATTGGTTTAAAACAATAAGGTCTACAACTTTGGTGAGGTTAAATTCACTGTATTAGATAATCATAATATATGTATTGTTCACACACTCTTTAAAGTGTGAACAAATTTATTTTTCCTTTGTGTATATCAAATCCGTGACTTGCACTACCATATACATCAGTTGCTACATTTTAAATACTTTCTACTTCTATCATTGAATGAAAATTTATTCACACACTTTTGGAATGTGTGAGCATTACACTTCAGTATGATTGATTCATTATGATGTGAAGAGTGAGACCACTCCATTCATACACCAATAAAAATGTGTAATGTTCACACAAAATGAATAAATTTGTTCTCTCTATGATTTCTCTTAAAACTAATTGATGTACATGAAATCTTTAAATTTGATTTTAAGCCCCCAACTGTTCCGTTGACCGGTCAATGTCTCCACTAAGTCCTCAAACTCCTGTGCAAGTCATTTCACGAGGGATGGATTACTTGGTTAACTAAGAACATCTCTAATCTTGTATCTTTTTTCATTAAATTTGAATAAAAATTCCGTCTGATATCACACGTTCTGATTGAAGATTTTGAACTTTCATCAAAACACCAATAGACCGAGTGGATGTTTGGCCGGTCGACTGACCAGTGTAATTTTTACACAAATTTTTGCAAGGAGGTGGTCAGCCGGTTTTCTAGTGTTGAAAATGACCTACAATCCCAACAATTATGAACAGTAATTTGATGAAAAGTACATCCATCCTCAATTTGATGAAAGATTTAAGAAATCCTAGATTTGATACTTATTTGGTGAAAGGGTTTGAGCAGCAAAAGGTATCTGTTTTCATCAAATTTAAATTTCATGAAACAAAAGGTTTTGGGTTGGAGATGGTCTAATACACTAATAATCATTCATTTATTTTTATCAGCTTACCTTATCATATAAGATCATCCTAAAATGCTTCTTTGTTTGAAACGTTCGTTAGGAGATGGTATTTAATTATTATGAGAATATTATGAACTATGTGTTCATCTAATAATAATAGGTGGCATATGACTATTATTCAAAAAAAAAATATATAAACAAAGTGATGAATGACCATGTGTCATTGGATGACTGTCATTTCTGACCCACTCATATTTTTTTGTTAAATTATACATGTATATTAATCCAAATTGATGAATCATGCTATGACTAATTGAGGGATATTGAACTTGCCAAATAGTTTGGAATGGCTGGTGCATTGGAAACTCTATGCGGCCAAGCTTATGGTGCAGAGCAATATCAAAAGCTTGGAATCTATACCTATGCTTCCATTGTCTCTCTCATTCTTGTTTGTCTACCTGTATCTCTTCTGTGGATTTTCATGGACAAACTGCTAGTAAGTATTGGGCAAGACCCTTTAATCTCACACCAAGCCGGCAAGTATGCAATGTGGCTCATCCCTGCACTGTTTCCCTATGCCATTCTTCAATCGTTAGTCCGATACCTACAGACTCAGAGCTTGATTCTTCCAATGCTGTTTTGCTCGGTTGCAACTTTATGTTTCCACGTACCTCTTTGTTGGGCTCTAGTATTTAAGTCGAATATGGGAAATACTGGAGCTGCACTTGCAATTGGTTTATCATATTGGTTGAATGTGATCTTGCTCGGATTTTACTTGAAGGGTTCACCAGTCTCTGAAAAGACTGGCCTCTCCTTCTCAAAGGATGTTTTTCGAAGTATTGGACAGTTCTTCCGCTTTGCTGTCCCTTCTGCAGTAATGGTTTGGTATTCCTATCAGTGGAAAGATCTTTGGTGTTCTATTTTGCCATTCTTTCTTTTGGCCACTTATATACTGTTTTTGTGTCAATAATTGCAGTCTTGAATGGTGGTCTTATGAGGTTCTCATATTGTTGTCTGGACTTCTACCAAATGCCAAACTTGAGACTTCAGTTCTTTCTATATGGTCTGCTTCTTTTTCTGTTCCTGTCTATTTGATTATGTTGAAATTTCAATTGATTTGTTTATGATTTCTCACTCTCTTTGCAAGCAGCCTCACAACTGCTTCGTTGCACTATTACATACCATACTCCTTTGGCGCCGCTGCAAGGTCTGCTTTATAAACTGTTCTCTATGTACATAAACTTCATCTATACTGTTTACATTTTTATACATGTATGCAATATGTTATGCACAACTGAAAAGAACACATTGAACATTTTGTAGCACTCGAGTTTCAAATGAGTTAGGAGCTGGGAATCCACAGGCAGCTCGACTGGCTGTTTGGGCTGTAATGGTTCTTGAAGCTGCAGAGGCAACAATTGCTGCCACTACTCTGTTCTGTTGCCGCCATATTCTGGGACATGCATACAGTGACGATAAAGAAGTTGTGGACTACGTCAAAGACATGACTCCTCTTCTTTGTCTCTCAATCTTCATGGACAGCTTTCAAGCAGTTCTTTCTGGTAATCTCCCTGCTTCCATGAGCCAAATTATTTTTGTAGAAAAGCACATTGTTGGAGTGGATTTTTTTTGTACCCATTGTGCCAAATTTTGGCATTAGTACGATAGATGTGAGGCTGCTGAAGTTGCTCCAATACTCAAATTTCCTCTTATGGGTAGTAAATCAGCTCTCTACGAGACAAATTATACATGTGGCTATATTGAAAGATTTGAAGAGCACTATGTTAGAATTACAACTTAATAATTGTTCTCAATTTATGTTTGTTTCTCAAAATTGAAATGCCTAAAATAGGCTACTGTTAGTCATAATACCCTGACATGTTATGTTCTTTCTTTTGCCAGGGGTTGCGAGAGGAAGTGGGTGGCAACATATAGGGGCTTATGTGAATCTCGGAGCATTTTATCTGGTTGCAATTCCGGTGGCTCTTATACTGGGTTTTGTTTTACATTTGGGTGGAAAGGGCATTTGGATGGGACTGACAACAGGGCCTACTATGCAATTCATTCTGCTTTCTATCATAACGAGTTTAACAGATTGGCAAAAACAGGTTCTTTGATTAAACTTCTTATTTGTAGTCTTCTTCATTTGCACCGACTTTGGTTGCTGAGAATGCAGTAGAAAAAGAAAGGGTAATTTGGAATGTAATAACTATTTTCAGTTGCGAGTGCAAGGGGTGTTGTAAAGTTCCAAATTTTCCTCTCTTTGCTGTATTTTCTGGGAAAGTAAAAATGGGATGGTGAGATGTTTGGGTTGTTAAGCTAAACATAGAAATTGACATTTGCATATGATAATGGTGCAGGCAACAAAGGCAAGGGAAAGGGTGTTGACGGAGAAATCTCCAGCTCTCAGTGAATCCAATTGAATGAAGAAATGTTTCTGAGATGATGTTTTTCATACACCAAATGAGTTGAACATTGTAATTGCAATAAAGTTGAGAATTTTTGTTACGAAAGCTTCACTCTCTGATAATTGCCTCTTAATTGTTATGTATATTTGCTCTTACTAAATTTACAATACTGTAGAAAGTATTTTGTTTTGGCTTGTTTTGCAGTTTAATTTAGTGTCATTTCCACAATTGAGAACTAAATACAGTACTTGATTAATCAATTTGTCCATTTTGATTGGTGATCAAGGAGAACTAGAAGAAAAAATAAACACTGCCAATTGATCCACTTGATTGTTCGAACCACTCACAACGGAGGAAGGGGAAAAAAAAAAAGAAAAAAAATTGGGTTTATTTTCTTTTGTTCTGTTTTTCCTTGTTTCTTTGATTTTTTTAACTTTTTCCCTTCCAAAATTCTCAGCAAGAAAGTGGAACATCACACTCACACATACACATATTCTGCAAGAAAATCATTCACAGAATATCAAGAAAAGCTAACAAAATGTATTAATAGAAACTAACAAAAATTGAACACACATAGTTGATCGATAAAGAAGAAAACATCATGTACAAGCAACAACAACCTTAACTAGCACTAAAGCAACAAGAATTGAACAGTTATATATGCCCCAAACTTTTATATCTATTAAGAAGGGGACAGAACAAGAAGTGCATAGATAGAGAAAGAACCAAAAACACATGACCTATTTTTCTTCCACTAAGAATGATCAGATTATATGAACCCACATGAGGATATATTAGCTGGGTGGGTGTGCAGAGACCTAGTAAGGTGGTGGAGGGCGATGCCAAGGTGGGGGTGGCCTGTAGGGATCGAAATACGGCGGCGGAGGTGGACCGGGAGGTGGTCCATAACGCGGTGGTGGCGGACCGGGTGGTCCATGATGGTGATGTGGCGGTGGAGGAGGAGGAGGAGGAGGAGACCAGTAATCGGGACGATGACGATGTGGCGGCGGCGATGGGCCGTAAAAACCTGGTGGAGGAGGCGGCGGCCGTGGCGGACCATAAGGATCCGGTGGCGGTGGATGTGGGTGCCTTCTAAATGCCATTTTTTTACTTGATTTGAGATTTGACGAGTCGATGTAATTATTATATATATAGAGAGAGATATGAGAAAGAATGTTCTAGAGAGAGAACACGTAATAGTGGACTGACAGCTTCGATTGAAAACTGGTAGATAGAAACGAATCAAGGTTTCTCTTTCACTTCTTCCCCTAACTCTCTACCTATTAGGTTATTAGACTTATTTTTTTGATAATTCGAACCGTTCATATTTTAAGACTTATTGAGTATATCATACCTATTAAAAATTAAGTTGATCGGATATCAAAAAATATATGTTTGGAAAATTATTTATTAAATTTAAAAAGAAAATAGTTTGTAATTCAATGATCCGAACACATAGTTTTTAATATTCGATCAATTTGATTTTTTATAAGTATAATACATTCAATAAATCTTAAAATGTAAACAGTTCAAATTATTAAAATTAGACTTAAAAGTGAGCCTAATAACTTAGTAAGTTGAGAGTTGAGAAGTGAAGAAGAGGATGTTAATCCGATAGAAACGTGTTGATCTTCTTTCCCAGATGATTCCAATGGGTTTTCATTTCTGATTTTTTGGGTCATGATAGTGAAATCAACAAACTTATTATAAAAAAATTGTGATGTCGGTTCGATTTACGTTCCGTTTTCCGCCTGTTTATATTTTTTATATTAATGGTGATGAAGCGATGGTGGATGTGGAGATGGTGGTATTAGGGGTGTTTGTAGTTAAGTTATGATTATTTATTTGTCGGATTTGTAGATTAGAAAAAATTAATTCGTATTCATTCTCTAGATTGGCGGATGAATGCAAATCAGTTTGGCGATTTAAACTTTTATGAATTTTATATATAATATAACAATTATCAACATATTTTTTTGAATAACAATTGAACTCTACATAACTAAAAGCTCATTAAATAAATTGTCAAATACTAATAATAAATACATATAAAAAAATTATACATTATCAAAATTATTTCATTACTTTTTTTAATTCAAAAACTATTTAATTTGATTTTTTAAAAAATGACAAAATTAAATCTTATTTTTCCACACAAACATAATAAATATCAACACTTGTCATTTGATAAAAAGATTTTCAAATTAAAAACACAACAGAATATTTAAAGTCCTTTTCAATTGAAAATATAAACAGAATATCTATATATTGAAAACATAAAATTTTACAAATTACTAGGAGTGCTCGAGGTTTGGCGATTCGATTGTTACCAAAGGAACCTCAGATTCGCCATCTGTCTAAAATTAGGCTGATTGGAAAAAAAATCAATCTACAACCGTCCACTCGTTATCATGCATCCGTTCAAAATGCGGAGGATCGGTTCGGTTCAGTTCGGTTCGGTTGGTTTGGGTTAATCGAAATATTTGCTACTTATCCCTAGGTGGTATGGTGGTGGAGTGACGATAGTAGTGATGCGATAGTGATGGTATCGTTCACCGTAGTGATTGGTTATGGTGGTGGAGCGACGATAGTAGTGATGCGATAGCGATGGTATCGTTCACCGTAGTGATTGGTGTTGATAAAATTTTAATTCGAAAAATATGTTTTACCTTTAAAAACAAAAATTACTTTTTGATCAAATAAATTTTTTTTTTTCAATGATCATCAAAAATATTTTCTATTGATTTTTATTTTTTATTATATCAAACACTCAAAAATACGAAACTTAGCTTTAATTTTGTATGGTAAGCTCAGCAAAGGTTCTTCTCTAATCAAAACTCTTGCTATTGTTTATTATATTTTATGTCAAATTTAACAAAGCCTATGCACTTTTACGTAAATAATTTTTTATTCTGAAATTTTATAAGGAAAAAAAAGTATTTACATTATTAGAATAAAATTATTTATTTTGAATAAATTATAAATACATCTCTTAAAATTTACTCAAAATACGAATCATCCCTTGTGAATTTAGAAATTACATCCCACATTTGAGATTTCTAATTTCATAACAAATGACTCATTTTATTAATAAATTATCAAGTTAATTAACAATTTTTAATGATATCTGAAATATAATTCAATTAATAATTTAGATAATTTTATTATTGTATATAAGAGCAGTTAGGAATTTTATTTTTTAATTGGTTCTAATAAATAAAAAATTATAACAAAGGAATATTTCTAATTTTTTAAATCACAAAAAATAAATTTCAAAGAATGTATTTTTAATTTATCCTATTATTATTTTTTAGATAAGAAAATACTAATGATTTAAACTTTGCAAAGAACCAAACACATTTGGAAAATAAAATTGTTAAATTATAATACTTTGACATAACAACATACTAAAATTTGATTTTGACTTTTTATTATTTTTCGTTTTCTTGTTAGTTGGCCTTGTTTGGGAAACAAATATAAGTACACTTATTTCATCTTTTTATCTTTTTTTGGTCACATCAATCAACATCTCCTCTTTACTTTTTCTACACATAATACAAGAAAAGTCAAAAAGTACACTTATTCTAAACTTCCCAAACTTTATGGTTTTGTCTTGCTTAACACCTAAGACATACAGTCGTTCCCATTGGACAGGCACTATAATAAGGGCAAATTATATATACTTCCCTTGAGGTTTGACTAAATTACTGATATTCTTCTGAAGTTTTGAAAATTACATCCCGCCTCTTGAAGTTTGTATTTTTATAACAATTTATCCCCCTGAGGTTTATATTTCATAATATAATATTTAGGGAGAAATTTATAATTTTTCAAACTTTAGAAGGTATTTGTAATTTAACTAAATCTCAAGGGGTATATGTAATTTGCCCTTATAATAATCATGAGTTGGATTTTGATTTACAGGCAACTGGTTCCTCCTGGATTGTGCGGTTGTAATTTTGTGTGTTTTTGTGCTTTGGCTTCGGCCGTTGTTTATAAAAAATAAAAATAAAAATCGCGAAAAAAAATCATCGGTAAGGCAGGACCATTATTACTAAAAAATTTCATTAATTTTTTTAATATACATTAAAACTTCCCAAAAAATTAAGAGAAAATTAATGAAATATCTCTCTTCTTTGTGAAAAAAGAAATTTAATAGATGAAGAGATCCCAATAACTATAAAAATATTATATGATTTTTATCTTATAAAATTTTAACACCATGATCTTAAATTAAAAATCTCAAAAACTAACTAAACTAATTCAGTTATCTCCCATTACAACCGAGTTAGAACATTAGAAACTTTGAGATAATTTTTTTGGAATAAAAATATTGATAATTTATTATTATTTTGATGTAATTCTGTCTATATTTATCAAAAATATTTTATACACGAACTCTATAAAAAATCTGTAGGGAAAAGTAGATATCGATTGAAAAGTAAACGTGTGGTGATTTTATGACCACAAATAAAGTAGAATATAGAAAATTTTGCAGCCACACCAAATTATGCGTATAATTTGGATAAAAAGAATCTACCATTTCTGCACAGGATTTTGAAGCATATTCTCATTTCTCTATCTCCGAATAGCGAAAAAAGGGCATTCTTACGGTAAGGGATAGGAGTAAGTATGGTTTGGATTGGTTTGGATTGGGATAAAATTAGAATTAATTTATTATCTATGGTTTTTTAAAAATTGAAATAATTCAATTTGTTTAAATTGTGGAATCAATCTAAACCAATCTATTTAAATATGGATTAGATCAGGACTACGGATTCATATAATTAAATAATAAAAAAATATATAACATTTTAATTTCATAAAAATATAAACATAGTATTATATTAGTTCCACAATAGTAACATGTCTTTTTAAAATAATGACATACTATTCTAAATTTTAAACAACTACAAGAAAATTGGTTCCACCATAAGTATTTAGACCATTACAAATTAAAATTAAAAACTAACAAACAAAAGATAATATGGGAGTTTAGATTGAGTTTAAGTTTTATATGGAATAAGAGAAGATATTATTGTATAATATAAATATAGGCTATTTGTATACAGTCTAAATCGGTTCAATCTGGAACCGTAGAGTTTAATCCGAAATCAATTCGTGGACTACAGATTTTTAATTTTTCAATTCAGAACCGATTACGGATTTTATGGATTCCTTGCTCAGCTCTAGTAAGGCACAGACCGTGATCTATTCCACCGGAAGTTATTTGTTTGTTTATTGTTTTATTTTTTTTATTTTGATCCATCTCATTTTATTTGTTTACTTTTATATTTTGATCTGTTTCAAAATATTTATTCACTTCTTATTTTAGGATACTAAATTTTATTACAATTTCAAAAAGGGAAATTAGTCTAAGATCCCTCTCCTATTTTTGGTAATGAAAAAGATCCATAATATTTTTTTATGATGTTTAAGGTCCCTTTCCATATATCACAGAAATTTAACTCTCTCAAATCAAACTCATTTCTGTAACGTTCCAAATTTCTAATCCAAATGATAATATAACAATTAGGGGTGTGCAACGGATCTGCCGGCCCGCCTCACCCGCCCGACCCGACCCGACCCGAGGCACAACGGACGGATGCGTGACACCTGGCGGATGGATGCGGGTTTAGAAATACCAAATTCGCGGGTGTGGGTCGGGTCACGGGTAATCCGCCAATTCTATTGATTTACTCGACCCGTCCGCCTACACTAATTTTCCCTTTTTTCCCCCAAGTCTTGCCTTGCCCCTGTTTTTTTCATTTGAGGTTTGTAGCCCTAGGTTTGTTCGATGATTATGTCTGTCTCTCTCTCAACTCTGTCTCTCTCTCTCTCTCTGTCTCTCTCTCTCTCACTTGAACGGAGGAGACGCAAAACAATTGGCGTCGTTGACAATGATGGCTATCGACGATCGGCAATCGGCGACAGTGGTGGTGGCGAGCAACGATCGAAGTTCTCTTCTCTTCTCTTCTCTTCTCTTCTCTTTGTTTTTTGTCTTCGATCGGTGATCAGAAACTGTGTTCTGTGTTTTTATTTTGTTATTTTTTTAGTAATTAGGGCTTCAGCTTCTTCTATTCTCTTCTCTTCTCTTCTTGTCTTTGTAGAGATTTGCTTATTTTTTCAGGGCTTCGACTGTGTTCTGATAGGGCTTCGACTGTGTTCTGCTAATTACTTAGGGCTTTCACTGTGTCAAATTAATCATGTTTCAGGTTGCCTTGTTTCTGAGTATTTAATCATGTTTAAGGTTGCCTTATTTCTGAGTATTAAATTAATCATGTGTTAAATTAAGTTACAGATATGCTTATTTCTTGTGTTTGAGTATTTGATCAATGACAGCCCAAATTGATGACCTAGACTCCATGGTTAAGATTGCCTTGTGAGCAACCTTTTCTGTCTCTCAGTTCATCACATGTTGAAATTGTGTGCATTAATGTGTTATACCTTGAATGGAACTTAATTTTGTTTGTTAAGGGTTTGTTAGTTAGTTTGTTTGTTTTGGCAAAGATAAGAACTTCATTGAAATATATAAGAAGTATGCAGAGCAGTGGCTTTCTTCTCTTCCATATCGCTGAAGCATACTGATTGGTTACTGTACTAGTTCTGAGGCAAATATTTGAATAGAGTATGTTATAATATAGATTAAATATTTAGAAGGGGAAGAAAAATAGTTAAAATTTACCGACAAAAAAAAGAAAAGAGAAAAGGAAATTAAAACAAAGAAATGTGCCTTCTTTCTCTGCAATCTGGCAAAATTGTGGGTAATGTTGTTAATTGCGCCTTGGAGTACTAATGACGGGGAAGAAGACATGTATCTTGAAGTTTTCAGCTCATTATGTTAGGTTCTTCAGATTTTCTGGGTTAGGCTTGTGTCAAACCGTGACGTGATCAGACTGCTTTACATGTAAAATGCAGATTCTTTATTGTAAATACTGCTTCTGTGAATATGTGAAGCATGTTTGTGCTTCTTACTTCCAACTGCTGTAAATAATTCTCTGCTTCTCTCAAGTTATGAAATCAAAGGCCAACCAGTTTATTTCGTGTGCTTTTGTGTCTTTCTGCTGTGTTTGGAAAGAATGGAGTAACAAAAAGTGAATAAAGTAGAAATTACCTTTTTTATTGTTTTACTTTTTATTACCAATTTCCTTTTCTTTTCACAAATTAAAGATCTAAACACATTTTTGACTACATTATCAATTATCCTTCTTTACATGTGCTAATTGGTTGGCATCCTGGAAACATTTTATTTTTGGAACTTTGAAGCAGTGGAAGCACTTCCAAGATATGTCTAACCAAACAGAAACCTCACAACCTTCTTTCTCATTCTTATTGCTCTGCTCTTTATATTGTCCTATTTCCCTGTATTACTTGAGAACATTTTCTTGTCTGTTGTGCCACAATTTCTTTCTCATACAACAGAGTTTATTTAGATGATTTCATCTTGTTTGAAATTATAGGGAACAACATAGCATGGATTTCAAAAGCATATTTTCAATGATTTTTTTTATTGGTTTTTGGCAGTTGTTTTTGCCCAGGTTGTTTAAGAAATGTCACTGGAATTATGCATAGCACACTTGAATTATGCACAGCTCACTTGAATTGCCCAGGTTGTTCAAGAAATGCTCACTAGAATTATGCACAGCACACTTGAATTGCCCAGGTTATTTTTGCATTGCCCAAGTTGTTTAAGAAATGCCCACTGGAATTATGCACAGCACACTTGAATTATGCCACTACCAGAATTATGCACACTTGAATTA
The DNA here is from genome assembly GCA_025200525.1 of Camellia lanceoleosa. Taxonomy (NCBI): domain Eukaryota; kingdom Viridiplantae; phylum Streptophyta; class Magnoliopsida; order Ericales; family Theaceae; genus Camellia; species Camellia lanceoleosa. The sequence continues at coordinate 200,774,619 of CM045758.1, forward strand.
TCCCACTTGAATATTGAATTATGCAAACTTGAATTATGCCTTGTTTTTTTTTTTTTTTTTTTATAGGAAGTGCGCACACAATTAAATTATGTTGAAAATTTGTGAACTTTTAAACCGCCAAACCGATTCGTATCCATTCGCCAATCCGCTCATCCGCTCAATCCGCATCTGCCGGATTGGCGGACGGATGTGGATTGATTTTCTCCAATCCGCCAATCTGGCAGACGGATGACGGATTAGAGGTTCTGTGGCCGCAACCGATCCGCGCCCACCCCTAATAACAATTATGGCTCTTTAAAAAAAAATCGAATATAAATCTCCAAATTTACATTACATGATACAATAGTTCTTCATGCAACAATACATTAATCTAACAACAAGAAAATAAACAAATAAATATCCCCAAGGGTTTATAAGTTTCTAAGGCTTGAGTCTGGTTACACAAAACAATTATTCAAACCCACACATATATAATCCTTGGCTTACACACAGAGTCACAGCAAAATGAGAGTCTCATATTCTCAACACACATTTCCTCGCCTTTAGTTAGGCGGTATTATTACATCTTTTCCTGCACAAAAATCTTGTAGGGTGAGCATGAAACCCAGTAGGAAATCCTTAACAAAGTATATACATTTTATACAAGTCTCAAGAGATGAAATGCACATGCCATACTATGCCATTTTGAAAGAAAATCACATCTTTATCTTTGAAAACTATCATGCTCAATGATGTCATGCAATTTCAATTCTTCAAAACTTAACAATTCATATCAAGAGCGGTAATATACGACTCTAGTAATCCCTAAATTGATGTCTGCAAGTAGACTATACAAGTACTACAAATTTGTCATTTTTACCAGCATTGACTGGAAGACTCGACACCTATAATCTGTCATTTTTACCAGTATTAACTGGAAGGTTCGACACCTATTCAATTTCATCTATTCCACATGTTAAGACTTATCACCGTATTTACCTCAAAACCAATTCATGGAAACTTGTTTCTCAACATTCTTTTCTCAATGCAAGTTCTCAAATCAACTTTCAAAGTTTAATGTAAGCAAATGAATTGATATGCCAATAACACAAGATGAATATAGATATTTTTATTCCAATTCATCATCCAAGGAATAACACAATTCCGTCTTCTCAAGTATCTTCAACAATTACTCATTTCAAGACTATTTCAATGTTTTGAACAATAATTTCCAAAATGAACAACAATTCTCATATTCCCTGAAATTCATCATTTATATAAATATAAATAAGGAATTTTTCAAACATCTATTTATTTTGACACACAAAATAAATATAACAGTATCATTAATGAATTTTTAATCTCTTTAAAAAAAATCCTCAAATTCTAGGTTTTCTCACCAAAACCATACAACTCAAATCTTTTGAAAGAAAACTTTCCAAAATCATATTTTCTTCAATCAACAAAGATCAAAACCCATAGGATCATTTTAAAAGAACAAGAGACAAATCCACTTTCAAAATCGCTCAACTTCTTAAATCAACAATCAGTTTTCAAAGTTATCGAAAGATGATTTCGAAAATCATATAGATCTTGCAAAAACATATATATAACTCTAAAAAATCCCCATCTCAAGTTTTGAAGAAGAAATGAGATGAAACCCCAAAATTTATGGTGTTAAAATTCGATCTCCACCGCACACAATGAAATCCTCGAGAAGTTACACAACTTTGATGAAGAACTTCAGTCTAACTCCCAACGGATTTTGAGAAATCAAGGTTTTGATCCAATTTTTGGCGTAGGGAAATGTAGAGAGAATGGAGATGAAATGTTTTTAGAGAGAGAGATATATACAAAAGTGATCTGAAATATCAGATTCACGAACTGATAAAATATGGTCCGCTTGAGCGTGGAAAGTCACGCTTGAGCGTTGAACACACTTCCTAATACTTTTGCAGATAGGTCAAACTTCTAGAACTAAACATTCTCCGTTCGAGCACATAAACGGCCGCTCGAGCGGATAAGCAACTTCGAATGCATTTTACATTTTTGCTTCAGGAGCGCTGCCCCTCAACTCCACCAGGGCATTGCCTTAGGACCCACCAAGGGACGCTGTCCCTAGACCCTCGTGAGCTGACCGGGCAGCTCGATCCCCTACTTGCCCAGTCGAAGTGGAAAAACATGAAAGAAGGGTCGAAACCGAGATCGCTACAATTTCTCTCTCTTTACCTTCTCTATTTCAACCGAGATTTGGAAATGAAAGGAGATGAAGTGAGCTCTCATCAGCTATGGAAGATCAAGTGAGTTCTCTGAAACGGAAAGCTCACTCTCTTCTGTCTCATCCTCACAGTGGTCGTGATTAGGCGCAATCTCAGCGCCGAAAAGTTCGGAACTCTACAAGGGGACTTCAACAAGATCCAAGACCACTTCTACTCTAGCCGAAGCGTCGAGCCACAACGCATTTTTGAAGAAGCCTCTCCTCCTCCCCATTCTTCCATCAACCACTCCTCCGCCGTCTCTTTTTTCAACGAATATAGCCTCTTCTTTTCCAACTTTCTCTGGATTTCCAGCAAAAGCAAAGATTGCTCGAAGAAAGGGTTGCTACATTGTTTGGAGCAATGAGTTTATATATCGATTCGTGTGTGAAACAGACACTACACATATTTTTAACTGTACAATACAGTGTAGGAGGTTTGTTTGTATGTACGTATGATCAACAATCCTGATAGTTGTTAAAGTCTGCTTGAATTGAAGTGCTAATAATGTCTAAAATTTAAGTTTTCTTGTCCATTCCCAGGCTTTGTTGCTTCAGAGTTTTGGAAATGGTGGGTCTTTCTCTGGAGAAAAGGGAAATTTCTCTGGATTTTTGTGAATTTCTCTAGGTTGGAAGGGAATTTTCTTTGAGTTTTTCTAAATTTCTCTAGGTTGAAGTGAATTTCTCTAGACTGAGAAAATTTCTCTGGGTTGAAGTGAGTCCAAAGAAATTTGAGGGACCTTAGATATTATTGAAGCGTTGAATGTCCTTTATGCTATAAAGTTTTAATATCAGGGACCCTAAAAAAAAAAAAACCATTTCAAAGCTACTCTTATAAACAATTATAAACATATTTTAAAATTTAAGTAAAAATGCAATATTGAGAAAAATATTTTAAATTTTTAATTAAAATGTAATAGTTGCATGATTACTTAAGCTTTATATGGGATGTTGGTTATTATAGTTGACTATTTGGCTATTTTAACTTGACTAAAATAGTTGTTATTACAAAAAATTAAGGTTTTATAGACAAAAATTTAGAGGCAAAATTATTTTTAGGGACCAAATAATTTTGTTGCGAAAAGTGTCGTCATTATATTTTTAGTAACAAAAATTAGACATTAGTGTTGAATTATTATCCTTTTGAGACCAAATTTTTTGTTTCAAAAAATAAACTATTTTGAGACCAAATTATTTTGTTTCTAAAAGTCTATTTATTAGTGACATTTTTAAAATTTTGTCACTAAAAACCTTTTTTTTTTACTTTTCGAGACGACCTTTTAGTGACTATCCTCATGATGATGGAAATTAGTCTCTAAATGTCTTTTGTAGCAAAATTTTCACTTTTAAAGACTGAAATATTTAGTCTCTAAAGCTCTTATATGTTGTAGTGTGTGTTTGGAAAGTTGGTTGATGGTTGTGAAAGAAAAAGTAGGATTATTACAAGTTGGATATAACATTTTATCTTACTAACTATTTTAATCTATTTTATCTTTTAATCTATAACTTATTCAATCTATGGAATTTGTCTTTAAAAAAATGGATGAAAAATGTGTTTTTAAAAATAGATTATTCATCATTTTTTTAATTTTTTTTTGGTAACAAATGCGATAAATTGAATAGATTATAAATATCGAATTGATTTAATTTTTTTTTCTTTTTTTTGTAAATGATATACATGAAGGGTCAAACAAGATAAATTATTTGAATTATCAAAACGGAACTCGTGATAAACTTATTAGCCAGAATAGTACCTTCCAATTTAGATCATAGATTAGAGGGATCCCAATCCTATTATAAATAAGAGAAAAGCTGTGGTGCCAGAATAATCCACCCAGAATTTTTTGGGTGGTGAATTGTGTGGTGGAAATTAATTTATATAATGTGAGTTTTATGTGTAAAATAAATCTAAATTATAAAATAAAAATTATAAGTAGTTGTGGGGATATATTTTCTGAGTACCAACACGTGGCAAGGTGACGCCGACGTGTCAGCCAACGTGTCACGTGCTGTGGTAGATATGCTGAGGTGATCTCGGAGTTGCCGAGGTTATCTGCGAAAATACCGGAATCCGAGATAAGCGGAGAAGAGATAAGAGTCCTAGAATGAAGAAAGACTTGAGGATGGATAAGGGTAATACTCTTAGGGAGTTTATCCTTATCTCTTAAGAAATTCAAAGTAAGTACTGAATTGGAGTCCATAGAAGTTAGGCTTCTAGTAGGACTAGGATTGAGTAAACTATAAAAGAGAGACACCCACATGGGTCTAAGGTACGCAATTGATACTTTGAGCATTGTTTTTAGCACTATTGATTATCTTTGAGAGATATACTGACTTGATCATCGGAGTGCCCCCGGGTGGAAGAACCATCGCCGGAGCCTTTTCTTTCTGTACAGGACAGCAGGGTGCCATTTATTTTGCCTGTGTTCTACGGCTGAATTACTAAGGTGGGTAGTGTGATCGGAAAATCACCCACACAATTTGGCGTCGTCTGTGGGAAAGAAAGACGAATAGATGGCCAGTAACGGACAGAAAGAAAAGATTGGGGACGATGCTTCTACTGGGAGTAACAGACCTATCAACCTTGACGTCAAAGGGGACAACCACAATACAGAAACTCGTAACTAGGGAGACGGAGGAAGAGATGTCGGCCAGGAGGGCGACACTTCAAAGAAGACAGATCAAAGCAGGTACTACAACGAAGATAACCTCCAGGTATAGAGGGATAGGTGCCTACGGAGGGATGAGGAAGTGAAAAAATTGGCAGACAAGTTAGCAGACTTACAGTCGGTCATCAACTTCATGATGCAAAACAATGTCATGCATCCATCGTACCCGCTGCAGGACACGCCGATTCTAGCAATTAATACCTAGAAGGGAGGAAGGAAAACAATTCCTGAAGCACCTCAGCACACCAGGAGCGGAAGGCACTTTCACCCGCTTTGTAAGGAAGTCGGACGAGAGGAGCCGAGACAAGAGAAGTCCCAAAGGACATATCACACGAAGGACCCAGAGCACAAAGAACATCGGCATGTAGACGCTCTGCTTTGACACAAACCATAGAGAAAGATCAAAACGGACCTACCACGAGGCCGAAAGTAGTGTACCGAAAAGATTGAAGTCCAAAGATAGCTAAGCTCCGGGGAGGAGTAAAGAAGACTTGAGAAATTACCTTAAGAGGAAGGAACAGAATATTGAAGCCGAGGTTACCTCACCCGACAAGTCGAGGACACCGTTCTCGGTAGAACTGGACAAATTTGAGGCACCAAAAAGATTCAGTATGCCGAGGTTTCAAATATACGATGGTAAGTCAGACCTTAACTTCCACGTTGGTTATTCTTGAACTCAATGGCATTATACAGTGAAAACGAGCCGTTGCTCTGTAAAGTGTTCCCCTCGTCCTTTGGAGAGATTGCATCAGATTGGTTTCACAAACTGCCAAAGGGAAGCGTGAAAACTTGGGAAGGCCTAGCCGAGATGTTTGTGGCCAGGTTCGTGATAAATAAGCTACAGCCATTAAGGGTGGTCCACAAAGTCCTGGATCAAATCCGAAATCAACCCTATTTCAGAGCACCAGCAAAGGCCCCAGGGAAATACATGGGAAGGAATGTTGGTAGGCATTGTGCTTACCACAATGAAGAGGGGCGCCCAACTCAAGGCTGCAGAGCCCTAAGAGCACACTTAGAGGACTTAGTAAGGGAAGGCCATCTGAGGGACCTTGTCGATGAAGCCAGGACAAGAGAAGAACATGCAAGATTGCCTCAAGCACCAGCAGCCCCGCCTCCTCCAGCACAACAACCACATGCAGGACCTAGGGTGGTTAATGTAATTCACTCAAAAGTGAACGAAAATGACATACGCGGGGAGACCCAAAAAGTAAAACACATATAGCATGTGAACCAGGTCGGACAGAAAAGACCTCGGTCTGAAGAGTGCCAAGGACCGATGATAGCCTTCACCGAAGCCGACCTAGAGATGGTCCAACATCCGCATAATGATGCCTTGGTAGTATCCCTCCAAGTTGGGGAGTGCCAAGTGAAACGCATCCTAATAGATCAAGGAAGCTCTTGTGACATCATGTATGTTAGATGTTACAAGGAGCTGGGCCTTTACCCAGACAACATGGAGCAATCAAATAGCCCGATGGTCGGCTTCAATGGAACGTCGACGTGGCCATTGGACGCTACAAGCATGGAAGTACAAGCCGGCACTAAGAAGATCAGGACAGAATTCATTGTGATTGATACACCTTCACTTTACAACATCATCTTGGGAAGGCCATGGTTGCATGCAATGGGGGCAGTTCCCTCAACGTTGCATCAACTATTGGGGTTCCCAACAGAACATGGTATTGAAGAAGTTAGAGGAGATCAACTGCAGGCAAAAAATTGCTCCATGGCAGCAATGAAAACTACCTGCAACATTCAAGAACCAAGGAAGGCAAAGATTAAAGATGAGGACATTGAGGTCCTAGATGATGTCGGCAAGGAGCCATCCGAGAAAAGTGAAGAAACACTAAAGAAAATCCTTGTCCAGGAGGGCGATGAAAAACGCTTCTTTCTTCTCGGCTCAGGCCTAGCCGAAGAAGAAGAAAGAGAACTGGAAGCTTTTTTTAGAACAAACATAGAGGTGTTCGCCTGAACACCTTATGAAATGCCTGGCATTGACCCCGAGGTCACATGTCATAGACTGAACATCGACTGGTCGGCCAAACCTATAATACAACGAGGAAGAAGACCAACGTTGATGCACGTCGAAGTAGTGGAGGAAGAAGTAGATAGACTTCTGGAAGCCAGGGCCATCAGAGAAGTCAATTATCCGACATGACTATCGAACACTATGGTAGTAAAGAAGAAAAATGGTAAATTGAGGGTCTGCGTAGATTTTGCGAGCCTGAACAAAGCCTGTCCCAAAGACAGCTTTCCTCTGCCCAAGATTGACCAGCTGGTGGATGCCACATCCGGACATGGAAGGATGAGCTTTCTGGATGCTTATAGGGGGTACCACCAGATAGCTATGTACCCCCCAGATGAGGAGAAGACAGCGTTCATCACCCCAAAAGGCCTGTACTGTTACAGAGTAATGCCTTTTGGGTTGAAAAACGCAGGAGCGACTTACCAAAGGCTGGTAACCAAGATGTTCAAACACCTAATCGGCCAAACAGTAGAAGTCTACATCGATAACATGGTCGTGAAGACCAAAGAGCCTAGGGGTCATCCGACTGACCTAAAAGAGGTCTTTGAAATCCTCAAAACATATCGGCTCCGACTCAATGCATCAAAGTGCGCGTTTGGAGTTGGATCTGGTAAGTTTTTGGGTTACCTGGTGACACGAAGAGGCATTGAGGCCAGCTGTAGACACCCCATTTTTGACCACCCTTAAGACTTGGACACTTTATTTTGACCACTCTTAGCAGAAAAATCAAATTGAAGTTTTAATCTCAAACCACACCCATTTTTGGCCAAATTATTTTATATTATTTTGGATTTATAGTATTTTCTACTTTTATATAATTTGATGTGTTGGTACATATTTTAAATGTTTTATATATATATATATATCTAAATATATTTGAATAGTTGATAAAATGAAAATTATAAAAAAAATAAAAAATAATAAAACACAAAAAAAAGAGAAGAAAATAATAACAAAGAAAAAAGAAAAGAAAAGAAAGATGCTAGATTCAACTTGTATATATATATATAGATACTATATTATTATGATTATTGTTTTTTGGACGGAATATCTGGTCACGATGAGGGGTTTGGGTGAAGTATTAATTTTTAAAAGAAAGGGTGAGACACCTCTCTGCCTCTCCACTTCTAAGTTCACTTTACACCCACAGAGATGAGTGATAGCTGTTTAAAAACAAAAAAAGAGGGGCCTCAGGTCATTATGAGGGGTGAGTGGTGGAAAAAGAAAGGTGAGACAAGACCAAAACGGATCTCTCTCTAACAGACACAGTTTAGAGAGAGAGAAGGGAAGGAGAGGTGAAGGAGAGAAAGGTGAGAGAGAGGGAGAGGGAGAGGCCATGCACACACGGCTCTCTTCCCTCTCACCATGCACGGCACACACATGCACACATATCCCACACATCACACACATGCAGCCATACTTCCACCACTGCCATCACACACGCACCATGCGCAGCACATGCACACACCCAGCACAAGAGACATACACACACAACGCACAGGGAGGATACCTCTCTCTCTCTCTCTGGTTTTTCAGTATAATTGATCATCATCTGCAACAAAAAAAAGAAAGACACACATCACAGACCCAACACACCCACACAACCCATGCATACACATGCAACACACACGCCGCCGCTGCCATTACCATACACCTCCCACACACACCACCCAGCCACATCACAGACCCAACACACCACACACACACCCAGCCACACACAACACCACCACATCACACACTCATGGCAGCAGCACAGGATACAGAGGCAACACACATGCAAACCAAGGGGGAGACCCACCAACTTTTCTCTCTCTAGAGAGATACCCACCTCTCTCTCCCTCTCGGCAGTCCCATACACACGGCAACCCATGCATACACAGACCCAGCACCTCTCTCTCACACAAAGTTGGACACATGTAAACCCCTCTCCTCTCTCGGTCTCCGATCACACACAGCGGATGCACGAGGTGGGTGGCTCGGCTGTGCGACAACTCTTCGAGAGGGGGAGCTGCCCACATGGTGGTTCCAACCTCATGTTCCAAGTTGGCGTAACAAGTTCTCTCTCGATCTTTCTCATTCTCGGCATCAACCTCTCTCTCGACTATCAGACGGAGATCAATGTACACAAATAAACACGTTTCTAGAGAGAGAAAAGGTCACCACGATCCAGCTACTTCGGCAATGGTGTTTGGGCTTCGTTGGTTTGTTAAAATAGTATTAGTTAATTAAGTAATTAGGTAATGAGTCAATTAGGTCGTTAATTAGAATTTTATAATTAATTAAATAGTGTAAATTCATTATTTAGTTCCAATATGTAATAATTAGGTAGATTAGTTAATTAGAATTTTATAATTAATTAATTAGTTTAGTTAATTCGTTAGTTCATTAGAATTTAATTAGTGTATTTAATTAATTAGTTAACTAGCTTATTTATTCAAATTTTGTAATAATTAGTTAAGTAATTTAGTTGGCTAGTTAGTTTATTCGGACCCTCTTGCGTGAGGGCGTATTAATTCATTCAGACAAACAAACTTGTAATAAGTGTGCGTGTGTGTGTGCATGTCTTCCAACCCCACGTCTTTCTCCCTTTTATTTATCAGCTTATGATGGTTAGTTTAGAGGCATCATGTTTAATTTAGCATACTCATGTTTGCATCCACTTGTATTGCATGCACCAAGGCTCAGTTCGTCATCCAATTCGCATTGTCGTTTCAATACTTCTTTGAATACATGCTTAGACCGCATGCGATCAATTCGTTTCATATACCATATTAGTAGCCGAGTCTAGTAATTGCATATCACATGTGTTGTATAGTTAGGAATCATGCATATTTTCTAACTTTGTTTTGTAGTTGTTCGCGGGACGTCGGTAAATATGTGAGTTGTTATGCTTTAGCATCTCACTTGTACATAATTTTCTTATTATGTTTAGCATCCTACCATGAGTCTAATTGCTTAAATGATAAATTATTTAAATGCTTGTGGATGAAGGCTTGTTGCTTAAATTGGAATGATTCAACGAATGTACGTTTTAAGATTCACAAACCTAAGCCCACCTAAGGATGGCAAATTAAGCCTACCTAAGGGTGGCAAATTCAAACCCTTTTCGAGAAACAAATATGAAATTGAATTGTTCTAATTTGAGCAAACTAGTCTATACCTTGTATGCTTCACATAATAAATTTTAGGATTTATTAAATAATCAGAATAAGAACATATATTGTACATAAAAATCATATCATAATTAGTAGAGGCCGATTTTTGATCGGGTGAGTGGGGTGCTCATTATTGACCTTCCCTTCTCATACCTAAGTTCCCGAACTAAGACACTTTGGTAACGACGGACTAATGGCCTTTGTCACGAGTCATGGGTTTCCTAAATTTCCCATAAATATTTAGGTGGCGACTCTGAAATCTGGCAAAGCAGTCTATTTTTGGCATTTAATTCAAACATCGATTTTCCAAAAACAATTGCCGGATTTGGACTCTTTTTGTGTTTCCACTGTTTCACATTTCACTTGTGAAATCAGATTCAGAACCAACACAAGTAGAGTCCGAACTGTAAGGGCTATTTCATTCTTCCGAAAGGGGGTGCGAAAAGCCGAGCTACACCAGCCCAGATCAGATCAAGGCCATCCTAGATTTGCAGAGCCCGACATCGGCAAAACAGGTACAGATGCTTACCGGAAGGGCCGCAGCCCTAAACAGGTTCATAAGCAGAAGCTCAGACAAATGTAAACCTTTCTTCAACCTGGTAAAGAAAGCCATGGATTTCCTTTGGACAGAGGAATGTGAGGCCGCGTTGGCCGACCTAAAGAAGTACCTGACTACGACTCCAGTCCTCTCAACACCTGAACCTGGGGAAGAGCTGTTTTTGTACTTAGCAGTTTCAGAACACGCAGTAAGTGCGGTATTAATCCGAGAAGAAAAAGGGAAGCAAAAGGCAGTTTACTATGTAAGCAAAACCTTGGCCAACGCAGAAACAAGGTATCTACCCCTAGAGAAATTAATTCTAGCCTTAGTGATGGCCTCACAGAAGTTGAACCATTACTTTCAGGCGCACAAGATTGTAGTGCTAACAGAGCACCCTTTGAAACCCTTGTTGTAGCAGGGAGACTTAACTGGAAGGATAGCAAGATGGGCAGTGGCCTTGGGCCAGTACGACCTAGAGTTCAGGCCGAGAACGGCAATTAAAGGCCAAGTTTTGGCCAACTTCGTGTTCGAGTTCACCCCGGAATCTACCAAACATCAGGCTCCGTTGAGCCAAGATGAACGTTGTCCCAGCAAGCAAGGAGAATCCCAGCCAAAGGCAAAAGAACAAAGGAAGGAAAAACTCAGACCCTGCAACATCTACATCGGCGACTCCTTCAGACTGTTTGTCGATGGAAGTTCAAACCGACAAGGAGCGGGGGCGGGAGTACTATTGATATCTCCAGATGGAGAAATAATAGAACAGTCCATCCGTTACGAAACATTAATTGCAGGGCTAAAGCTGGCAGCAGCAGCAGAAGCAGATGAGGTAATAGTTTTTTGTGATTCACAACTTATTGTTAACCAGTCAACAGGAGAATTCGCAGCCAGAGATGAAAGGATGTCGGCATATGTGTAACAAGTCCGCGAGGGAACTCACGGGTTACACGCTACAGTTCGGACTCGATTTTGTTTGCGGTTCTAAATCCGAACTAAAGAGTCCAAATCCGGCAAATCGTTTTGAGAAAACAGATTTTTGAAAAGTGCCAAACATGGACTACTTTGCCAGATACAGAGTCGCCACCTAAATATTTTTTAATGGGAAAATTTAGGAAACCCTGACTCGATGCCAAAGGCCACGTGTCCGTCATCACCAAAGTTGCCTCGGCTCGGGAGCTTGGGTACAATTGGGGAAGGTCAGCTATGAGCACCCCCTTTCGCCCGGTCCTAAGACCGGCTTCTACTAACCGTGATATCCGATTTTGAAAACGTTATGTGTTCTTATTCCGGTTATTAGCCTAGAATTACTATGTTATGCACACAGCAAACATGTATAAACTAGATTGCCTAATTTGAAAATTAGCATTGCATATCCGTTTGTCTTGAAAAACACTTTGGAATTTGCTACTCGCAAGTAGGCTAAAATACGGATTTCAACGAGTTTTTCCAACTCAGATAATCCAACCTTCACCCACAGGCAATCAAACAGTTTATCACATAAGCATCTAGCCACATGGTAAGCATGCTGTCATGATAGCATTCACACACATGCGATATGCTAAAGCATGAAAATACTTACATCGTACTCCGCGCCAAAACAATAAATTAGTTAGCAAACATGCATGGTCCTAGTTCATGTCAAATTGACTAATGCAACACATACAGGATGCAATTAGGGTAGGCTTGGCTAACCTAAACATGGCATGTGAAATACGATCAATTGGTGCACGTATTCAATTTGGAATTGAAGTACAAATGCAGTTAGCATGATACGCCGAATCCGGTGCATGTAAGACAAATGTATGGATGCACGCATGCATAGCATGAGGTATGCTAATTTAAACATGCCCTAATCTACCATCATAAGCGGGTAAAATAAAAGGAAAAAAAGAAGTGAGGATTGGAAGACATGCACACACGTACGCAAACTTATTACAAATTCGCCCTCCCCTGGAGGGACCAAATAAATATTACAGATAATTAACCTACAAGCTAATTAAATATTACAGTCCATCTAATTAGCTAAGCAAATTAACTAATCTAAGGAAAACAGTAAACCGCCTCGGGAGGAGAGCCTGATGCAATGCATGCTCGGTCTTGCTCGGAAGTACACTGCCATGCGCAAGCTGCCTCTGTTTCCCCTGCTATACTCCTCTGAAGACTGCCAAAGTCTCAGGATGTGTTTACCAGATGTTGAGGAGTGCCACCGGCTGGAGGGAATCATCATCGGCTGTGATTTAGTGTCCATCGGCACAAAATGAATCCATCGACCACCGATTTATTGCCGGTTGGCACTCTATACAGTCGATCGGCAAGAAGTTCCTGCAGAACCTGTTGCATGGAAATGCAATTCAAGCCATATATGCACCAATCATGTCCCTTATCATGTTAGTGACTCAAAGGGACATGCTCCTTGGTTCTCGGACCATCAATCGCGTATTTCCATGCGTGATGGCCTAAGGGACCAAGTGTGCACATTTTGATGTCAAATGCAATGCAATCCAACAAACCAAAGCCCAATTCCTATCACTAGATCAAGGAACAAGACATGCATGCTAGATGCAATGTAACCTAGGCATTCAAGCTAAGGATGCAACATGGGAATGCAAGATGTACATGGAAGCATGCAAACAAACATGTAAGGTAAGCATGCAAGCAAGCAAATGATGGACTTAAACATGATTTAGGCAGCTCTAATTAGGCCCAAAACAGTGGCCATAATGCTAAGTTCATGAAGGCAAATGTACATACAAGCATGCATGGATACATGGTTCAAGACTTAAGCATAATGAAGCAACTTTCAAGCACACTCAAAAGGGGGAAACATGGACTTATGGCATGCATACTAGGCTCTGAAAATCATGCTAAAATGGTGCCAAACCAATTAAACAAAGCAAGCATATCATGCAATTAAGGTCCAAAACCTAAGGCTCACCAAAGAGGCATTGGACTACACTCATCAAGACCAAACATGGCATGAATTTAATGACCAAGACAGAGTTTTAGCACATAAAACAAAGCCCAAAAGACCACTTAGATGGCATCTAAATGACTTGAATTCAAAAGCATGCACAATGACCAAACATGGAGCATACAAGACAAGCTTTCAAATCTTCAAAGAGGCATCCAAGGCAAGCATACAAGCATGTCAAAGGGACTGAAATAACATGGCAAATGGTCCCAACCCACTAAATTAAGGCAAGGATGCATGCTATACATTCACACACTTAAGGCCAACAAACCAAAAATGCAAAGGGGCTATACTAAGCATGCCAAAGTCGACCCAAACAACTAAGGACAGACCTCAAACATAGCAAAATAAGCACAAAAGTTTCACAAAGCCAAGCCTAAAACATGCTAGAACAAAGGCTTACAACCTAAGGCATGTTAAAGCAACAATAAGGCATTACATGGCATGTATGCTAAGCAAGCATGGTGTACCAAAACCAACATACAACAATGCTATTTCATGGCAAAATAAGCATAAATAACAGCCGAGGCATGGTCAACATGAGGCTTAGCTAGGTGCTCATTAAAGAGGCAAAAATGGCCCTTTTCAAGGACAATAAGGAGAGGGGGTGTCCCTCTCCTTCGTGGGACTTCAAGGCACCATCCTTACCACTAAAATCCCTCAAGATTTTAGTGGTGAGGAGGCCCAAACACCAAAGTCCCGGAGCTCACTCAAAATGGCACAAAATGGAGCCCCTCAAGGCTTAAGAGGGGTCAAACACCTCCAAACCACAAAACACTCTAAACAAACTATTTAGAGGGCCCAAAAACAGAACTTTTTTATATTATACACTAAGCTCAAAAACAGTTCTAAGATAGGAAAAAATAGTATGCAAGATTGAGGTAAAAAGGGATAAGATTGTTACCCTTGAAGAACCTCTTCACAAATGGTGGACCAGCCCCTTCCTTGAGCTCAAAACAGCTACAAAGCTTCAAGAACAAATCTCTGGCCTTTCAAGAACCAAGAAAAGGTGTAACACTATGTGTTTGTGTGCAATAGTAAGCCTAAACACACACAATACAAGAGAATGAGAGATATAGATATAGGATAGATACAACACCCTAAACCTAGAACCAGAGCTTCTCTCACAACTTTTCTAACCTTTTTTTGTCTAACCCTAAAGCCAAGAGAGAAGGGCTCCTCTTATAGAGAAACCAATCTTGTAAAGCTTACCAAGGAAGCTAACAAGAAGGCCATCCCTCCATACACGTGTATGGAGGGGAACAAAATGCAATACAGCTGTATTAAAATATCTGCAAAAGCAGATGAACAGTAGTCGGCTGCTCAAAATTGCTATTTTGACAAAATGAACTGCCGACCGGCAATATACATTGCCGATGGCAACACAATACCAGCCGGTGGCCTCTAGCCACGGCCGGTGATGTGTGGCGATGCCTCACAAGGTATTCTCTACCCCTCCAAGGCAAAACATAAGTGTTTGGTGCAAAACCAGACACTAAACAGTCGAGTTCGGAGATCCTGAGGCAAGGCGCGTAGCCGAGACTTCTGGGAACTTCAAACGAACACAAACATGGATGATCACCGGGTGTTCAAACGGTGACGTCCAAGTCTTGAGGACGGTCAAAAATGGGGTGTCTACAATATGCAAAAGAGGTCATCAGATTGGCAGCCTTATTTCAAAACTGCCGACTACTGCAAGTAAGCCGAGATGATAACAGCCACGCCGACGCGTTGGCCAACCTGGCAAGTTCAATACAGACTGGAAAAAACAAGGACAATTATGATTAACTATATGTCGGGCTCGAGCATAGAACCACAGAACACAGAGCAGGAAGCAATGTGTGTGGACATGGGGTCAAGCTGGATGGATGCAATTGTTGCATTCCTGAAAGAAGGAAAGCTGCCAGAAGACCGCAAGGAGGCACATAAGGTCAGATTGAAGTCGACAAGATTCAGTCTCATAGCGGACGGACATCTCTACAGAAGGTCATTCACTGGACCCCTCTTAAGGTGCGTACACCCTTTGCTGGTTGAAGATTTTTTATATGAAATTCATGAAAGAGTTTGTGGAAGCCACGTTGAAGGCAGATCACTAGCTCACAGGGCCATTACCCAGGGGTATTGGTGGCCTTACATGCAAAAAGATACAGAAGCATACGTGAAGAAGTGCGAACAATGCCAAAGGTTTGCACCTTTAATACACCACCATTTCTTGACTGAATCCGATTCAAATTTTGGCCGTTTGCCCAGTGAGGCATAGATCTTGTTGGACAACTTTCCCAGGCAACTGGGTAGAGAAAATACTTGCTGGTAGCAACAGATTACTTTACAAAGTGGATAGAGGCAGAACCTCTTGCCAAAATCCGAGATGTGGACGTTAAGAACTTCATATGGAGAAATATCATCACCAGATTTGGCATTCGAAGAGCCATAGTTGCCGACAACGGAACGCAGTTTGACAGCAAACTCATCAAGAACTTTTGTGCAAAATTCAAAATCAAGAATTACTTTTCAACACCAAGTTTTTCCCAAAGTAATGGGCAAGCAGAAGCATCCAACGAAGTAATTTTGGATAGAATAAAGAAAAGTCTACAGGCAGCAAAAGGAAAGTGGGTAGACGAATTACCCAATGTGCTTTGGGTATATCAGACTACGCCGAGAAGATCAACAGGGGAATCCCCCTTTGCCATGGCTTATGGCACAGAAGCAGTCATTCCACTGGAAGTCGGCATCCCAGAGATCCGAACCTAGGGAGTTGAGAATGGGACTAATGACATACTCTTAGCCCGAGATCTGGATCTTTTGGAAGAACGAAGAGAGAAAGCTGTAATTCAGCTCGCAACATACCAGCAACAGCTTACCAAAGCTTACAACAAGAAGGTCAATCCAAGGGATTTTCAAGTCGGCGACTTAGTCCTGAGAAAAGTCGTCGGCAACAAGAAGGATCCCAGAGAGGGCAAGCTTGGCCCAAACCGGGAAGGACCCTACAGAATTACGTCGGTATTAGGCAATGGAGCCTATTGACTTGAAGATAATGAGGGCAAAGCATTGCCTAGACCATGGAACACTTGTAATCTGAAATTTTTCTATCATTAGATGTTCTTTGTTATTTTTTCAACGTCATTAATAAAATCATAGCAGAATTCCTTTACACTGATAAAAGATACGCAATATTATTTCTGAATAATGAGAACCCAAGTGGAACTCAGGTTCATATTGGGGGCAAAAAGAAGTAGAATATGCTTAACACTTGTTGAAATTTGTAGCAATTTATAAGTTGAAGTTAAGCCGAGATGATTCCTTATCTTCACTTGTTGAAATTTGTAGCAATTTACAAGTCGAAGTTAAATTGATTCCTTATCTTCACTTGTTGAAATTTGTAGCAATTTAAAAGTTGAAGTTAAGCCGAGATTATTCCTTATCCTCACTTGTTGAAATTTGTAGCAATTTACAAGTTGAAGATAAGCCGAGATTACTGTTTCTCTTCGCTTGTTAAAATTTGTAGCAATTTACAAGTCGAAGTAAAGCCGAGGTTATTGCTTAAACACTTGTAGAAATTTACAAGCTGGTTAACTCGAAGAAGATGCTTAACACTTGTTGAAATTTGTAGCAATTTACAAGATGATGTTAAGCCAATATATAATCATCTGTTGAAATTTGCATCAATTTACAGGTTAAAATAAAAAGCTAAGTATATTGTTTAAACACTTGTTGAAATTTGTAGCAATTTACAAGTAGATCATTGTTTAGCACTTGTTATAACTTGAGGAAAGTTTATAGGTTGGAATTAAAACAGTATGTGTTTTACACTTGTTGAAATTTTTGAAAAGTTTGCAGGTCAGTATCTTGTCGAAGTAAAGCTTGTAGTTATTATACCCGAGGTATGTGACCCCGAGAAAATTGCACAAAGGAGGCAAAGTGTGAAAGGCATGCAAAATATTCTAAGTATAGAATCATACAGAAGTAATCAAGAGAAAATAAAGATTGAGGCATTCAGAGAAAATAGTTGTAGTTTTTCACAAAAGAGGGTACAATCAAAGAGTAACTGTTCAGAAGGCGGCACATCGGCCACATAAAGAAGCTTATACTACCCAAGAAACAAAAAAGTACAAAATACATCAAAGTTATGATTCCTCAGCTTCAGGAGCTATTTGGGTTTGGACCTCGGCAGATTCTTGAAGAACTACTTCGGCCGCCTTCTCCGTTGCAAGTTCTGCATCAATCTTGTCAAGAGTTTTATCAATACTCTTGTCAACTTGAGGAACGTCGGATGAAGCGTGTTTAGGAGTAGTTTCCTTGGCAACCTCATCACCCACTTCATCTTGAGTTAAGTCCATGATTTACTCAGTTGAAGGAAGGGACTTGGCCCCAACAGCACCTTTCGATTTCCTTACTAAAGCCTCATCCTCCTCCTCATCTCCATCTTCATCTTTAGATTCAGAAGCATCCTCAGGTTGACTTGGAGGTGGAGGTGGTGGGAATAGAAAAGGGATAGCATCGGCATTACGGAAGGGTGAATCAGCAAGAAGATCAAGTTTTTTTATCAGGGACATCCAACCAAGAGAGAAGCCCCTGTTGCATGCCTGCCTAACTTGAAGTTTATATTCCTCAGTGACGTCGGCCATTCCTTGAGCACAGGCCTTTTCGTCGGTCGCTTTGATCTCAGCGTCTTTAGTGGCCAAGGCCTCCTGAAGTTCCTTTTCAGCTTGGGCCTTTTTGTCTTCGGCGTCTCTCTTCTCGGCCTCAACGACCTTCCTTTTGGCATCGGCAGATTCAACTTTTTCCTCAGCTATCTGTTGGGCCTTGGTGGCAGCCTCGACCTGGTCTTCTAGTTTCTTCATTTTTAATTGAAGGCTTTTGTTGGTCTTCTGAAGGGAAGAAAACTCCCTCTTCATCTTGACCAACTTTTCTCGATTCTTAAACGATTGCATTGAAAAAGAATGGGCATGCTGGATGGCCTAAAAGAAAACAGAAGTATTAGAAAATATTTTAAGTGTGACACAGAAAGAAAGAAAAAGTACCAAGCAGGAACACTTACTTGAACTGAGTGCTGTAGCATTAGAGCATAATTCTCGTACTCACTGTACCCGGCATTTCGCTCCAGATCGCCAGGAAGAAACAGCGCCGTACTGAGGGCAACGTCGACATTAATGTCATCGGCGCTTTCACTGGTCATAATTGGCCTGTCTTCTAAAGTAATTTGGGGGGCCCAAGGGACATCAAGTTTTTTGGACTCCGAGGTAGTTGCTGAGGACGACCTCAGCTTCTTTGACTTTGTGGACTCAGAAGGTTGGGCTTCAGTAGACCTTTTGGCAGAGACAAAAGAAGTCTTCTTACTCTCAGCCAGTTTGGAAATAGGCAAAGCGTCCTCAGATTCAACCTGAGTTACTTTGGCCTTTGACTGAGCCTTCTTGGTTCTTTTCGGCTTCGGTGGGGGCATGGTTTGCAATGGTTGATCATCGACATCAGTAAGGAGGTCGGCTAGGAGATCTTCAGCAACAAGTTTTGGGCGACCTAACTCAGCAATTCGGACAAGTCTTCGCCGACGTTTCCGTTCAGGTACAGGGATCAAGTATGGAGCCGAAGTTGATGGCTGATCAGTTGGGTCCGATGTTAATCCTTGATCCGTTCGAGATATAGACGCAGTTTGGGTTGTGGCAGAAGGTGGAAAAAGGCTTTTCTTCTTACTTTTAGGGACGTCGGGCAAAATCGACTTGTATGTTGGAATGAAGTTAAGAAGCAAAGGCGCTTTCCTTTTCTGGACTGGCAAGTCCAAAAGCTTCTTCAAATCCTTGCTGGGGACGTAGGATTGGCGAAAGCTTTTCGGTGGCTTACGAACATCTGCAAGAAGAACAGACATTAGAAACAGACAGAGTATTGAGGACTTGAAAAGAAACAACTAAGTATTGACACTAGGCTCTTATCCTTGCCGTCTTTAACTGACCGAGGAAGAGGGAAGAGATGGGCATCCTCGTTTGGGGCAAACTCCTAATTTCCCGAGGTAATGAGGTAGTCATCTCTAGCCCTCTTGTTGGAGTCTGGGAGGTCGGCTACAATTTTGAACTCTGTAGACCTCGGCTTAAGATAATAGACGTAGCCTTTTTCTTTCAGATTGAGGGCACACATGGTGTAACAGTATTGAATATCAGCTAAAGTTATCCTAACATTTTCCTGTTTGGCTAAGGCTATAATACCATTAATCACTCGATAAGAGTTAATGGTAAGTTGCATGGGGTTCAACTTTATAGTAATGGAGAACTTCACAAAAAAGGGGATTAAGTGGAAGCCGAAGTCCACATTCAGTAAAAGCAACAATAGGAAAGGGCATCGTATCATCTGTGGGCATGACAGAGTCGTCATCCCCAGCCAGTCTCAGATGGACGTCGGCAGGAATGGCGAACTCTTCCCTAAAGTATTCAAGTTTGGTTGGGGTATCTACCCTATGTTTCCACATGCCCATAATGTCGGCATAAAGGTATTCGACTTCAAAAAGAGGATGTTCTTAAGGGGTTTTTAGAACCTCGGCAAAACCTAGGTAAATACTGGTAAGGGTTGTTTCAGTTTTTCCTAAGAATTGGTAGGTTCTATAAACAAATCCCAAAACTGAATCTATGAAAGCAAAGATTGGGGGCACAGATCTGGAAGGAAACACAGAAAACAAGAAACAAAGAATGAAGTTTCAGAATCAAGAACATAGGTAGGAATCTCAAAAGTATAAAGAATACATGAGATATAGGGTCAAGAACAGTGACAAAAAAGTAGGTGAAATAGTGCAAGTGTTCAAGACATGGACCAAAGCAAAATTAAAGCATTCAGTTATGTGGTTCGCAAGATAGATGTTTGAACAAGACAGTCATGGCAAACTAATAATAAAGAATATCGAAGGCGTTAAGAATGAAAGGAACGGTGGCTTCCCAGGAAAAATGAAGCCGGTATAACAATTGCCGAAGTCAGGCGACGGTTGCAGACACAATGGAATGACGAAAGCTTCACTGAAATGGAAGAATGATAGCAGTTGCAGAGCTTGAGGTTTGAGCAATGACAGATTCAAGGGAAAGAGTTTAGAGAGAGAAAAAGTAAGTAAAATCGATTGCAAAAGTGAAAAGACAAAAGCAAGAGGCAAAAGTTTTGTCAAAAAACTTGAAACGACGACAAAAATAGAAGCATTTAATACACTTGGAATATCGCATGCGTCAGACGGCGCAGACAGATGCAAGACAGCTTACAAGCGCGTCACAGACACGAACCAATGAAGGTGAAACACGTAAGAAGAGTGGTTGAAAAGTGAAGCATGACAGCTCATGCGCGTAAAAGAGTTCATTAGAATTCTTGTTCTTAGAAGAAGACATGTCGGCCTGAAATGAACGATCTCGGCTGAAGAGTTCTGATGCCGATGTGCTAGAAAGAGGAACGATGTAGGTTGCATCACCTCAGAATACCGAGGTAATAGAACCTAGGGGGCAATTGTGGGGATATATTTTCTGAGTACCAACACGTGGCAAGGTGATGCCGACGTGTCAGCCGAGGTGCCACGTGCCGTGGTAGATATGCCGAGGTGATCTCGGAGTTGCCGAGGTTATCTGCGAGAATATTGGAATCCGAGATAAGCGGAGAAGGGACAAGAGTCCTAGAATGAAGAAAGACTTCAGGATGGATAAGGGTAATACTCTTAGGGAGTTTATCCTTATCTCTTAAGAAATCCAAAGTAAGTACTGAATTGGAGTCCATAGAAGTTAGGCTTCTAGTGGGACTAGGATTGAGTAAACTATAAAAGCGAGGCACCCTCATGGGTCTAAGGTACGCAATTGATACTTTGAGTATTGTTTTTAGCACTATTGATTATCTTTGAGAGATATACTGACTTGATCGTCGGAGTGCCCCCGGGTGGAAGGACCACACGAGCCTTTTCTTTTCAGGTGACAACAGGCGCCATCTATTCTCGCTGTGTTTACAAAATTGAATTACTAAGGTGGGCAATGTGATCGGAAAATCACCCACACAGTAATTTATAGATCGATAAGAATGGCATCGTAATATTCCTTTATAAATAATGGAACAATATCGAGAGCAATCAATCTCATCCCCTGGTTTGGATTACTTTTTAAAATCTATTTTCTCATATTTTTAATAAAATATATATAAAAATAATAAGTATTATTATTATTTTCATCAAATTAGCTTTTAGTATTTTTTTTTAAAATAAAAAATAAATTTTGAATCGTTTGATAAGTTTGCCCAACCCTGATTGGGAACCTGCTAAAGCTGGACTAGCCTACAGTCTAGGAACCCAAGCTTAGGCCACGCAGAAGTTATTTGGTGGCCATGCGAACGTGAGTGCCTCAAGTGTGATGTGATTGGAAGAGAAAGTAAGATCCGCAATTTTGTATTAAATGATTAAAGAAATATAAGAAGACATGAATTCTAGACTAAGAAATAATTTTTTCATCTGTCTTGAACCCTATGGATTTTTTTAATATTTTAACTATTAACGTTTTATGTTTATGCCGTGCAACTAACATGCACATAATTTTATATTAACTTCTAAAATTATGATACTTATTTTAATTTATTAGTTATTACATATATATTTTAAAATTTTTTGTTATAGATATTTATTACATATTATATTTTTTTTGTAGTGGACTGCGTTGAAACTATTGAGCTCATTCAAAATGAAGACCCACAGAAGGGCACCTTCAGAGCACGAAGATTCAAAGTTCCTGCTTGGTCGAATGGGATACACCCTCGAACATGTGTTCCGCGAAATCAATAGATGTATGGATGATCTCTCCAAAATAAGAGCAGAACAAGATGAAGACTTAATGGTAATGGAAGAACCACCGGATACACTCCGGCCGCAGCTTGTAGCGGACATGGTGGGCACCGTGTATGAGAGAGTATAGTTTTACTTTGCTTTGTTTGACTAATTCTATTCCATTTCCTAGTACCAAATATATATATATATATATATTAGCAGATAGCAAACGAATGTAATTAAAATAAATAAAAATAAAATTAAACTTTTACTATATATGGTGACGTGGGTAAGCCCATAAAGGCTATAGCTCACTATGAACAACCCAAACCCATCACTTGGAGCCCAATACATAACCCAGCTGGTAAAGTCCAGAACAGTTGGAATCCAACATGGCATAAAGAGCCAATGACATTCAGACATATGGCAGGTAAAGGATAAGCCACATCAGCAGACAAAGATCTGCAAAGTTATTGCCACTGCACATCACCATTAATGCAGCCCATCACAGCATTTATTACGACAATATCTCTCCGTCGGAACAGCACCCCCTTACCCTAAACAAGGTAAGCTACAGCATAGACTTTCGGCCAATATGACAGGTCGGAAGGGACAGCGAAATGATGACCAAAGGATATAAGCAAATGTTGAAGACAAGAAGAAAGTTAAGCTTTCTATTTCCAATCTCTCTTTACACTCTGCTTCTCTTTCTAACTTACTCGTCGGAGGGTTCACTGGGGGACTCCCCGTTCTCCGTTGAACTTATCTGCAGGTTCATTGGTGGGTTTGATCACCCAGATATTGGTGCGAGAAGCGTGGATCAGTCCGACCTACTTTGCCAGGTACCCGTTGTATATTAATTGCATCATCAGTTGGCCCCGTCTGTGGGAAAGCTTTGCTCCGTACGCCAGTTGTGCTCATTGTCGCTGGAGACCTTATCCCAACAACCTTTTCTTACTACCAATCAAAGTGTATGGTCACAACTAAATTCATGGCTTCTCACCATAATGTTGCCGACCATCAAACCGATCCTCCCAATCCAAACAAACCACCACAGTATTTCATCGAGTTTACCAACAGCATTAACCGCATGGCTGAGCAAAACCAAGCCCTGATAAATGCTTTACTCCAAAGAAACCTTCCTATGTCTCCGCTACCACCTCCAGATATTTTCCCTAACCAAGAACGAGCCCCGAGCCACACTATTCCGTAGCCCTATCCACCCAACTTGGAAGGCTTGCAACCTCCACCCCTACATATAAATCCACCACCTTCACCCCCGCATCCGTCGATCCTGGCACCAACCCCTGAAGGGGAAGCCAGTAATGTCCAGCCCTCCGATGGTGACAACAACCCTCTCTGGGACGCAGAACTCCGAGCCATGAAGCTTCAACTTCAAGGGGTCATGCAGAACATCCAGCATAAACCCTCTACCACGGCCAAGTCACCATTCGGTTCCTCCATCCGGGACAAACCCCTGCCCCCCAAGTTCAAAATGCCCACCATTGACTCTTTTGATGGTATGACAAACCCAGTTGACCATCTGGAGACCTACCGAACCCTTATGATCCTCCATGCCTTCCCTGACGAGATCATGTGTCGGGCTTTCCCCGTGACACTGAAGGGATCAACTCGACTGTGGTTCAGCCAGTTACCAGTGCATGGCCAACCCCCCCTCCTTTCACAGGTAATCACGGGCGAGCCTCTCTTCCTATATTTAGCCGTGTCAACCACCGCAGTCAGTGCAGCTCTTATCAGGGAAGACGCCTCTGTCCAACGACTGGTCTACTACATTAGTCGATCTCTTAGGGGAGCGGAGTAGAATTACCCACTGTTAGAAAAATTGTCTTTGGCCTTGGTTACTGCCTCCAGACGACTCCGTCTTTACTTCCAAGTCCATTCCATAATGGTCCTCACCAACCAACCTTTGAAGAAGGTCATGCAGCAACCAGAACTTTCCGACAGGCTCATGCAGTGGTCTATGGAACTCAGCCAGTTTGACATCTCCTACTGACCTCGAACAGCAATAAAGAGGCAGGCCATTGCTGATTTCATCCTGGAATTCACTAATTCTCCCCCAACCACAGCCCCCCCACCCCCACCAACCCTTACCGAGCCAAAAGACCCCCATTCTTGGACTCTCAACGTCGATAGATCATCCCGCAGGGAAGACAGCGAGGTCGGTCTCATCCTCACCGCCCCTGGGGGTGGCTATTTCAAATGTGCTCTCCGTTTCTTGTTCGAGGCCAGTAACAATGAGGTCGAATACGAGGCATTAATAGCAGGTCTCTGCTTAGCCAGGGACATTGGGGTCAGCCACATCCAGGTGTTCAGTGACTTCTAGCTCATTGTTGGACAAATTACAGGGGAATTTGATGCCAAAGAGGACAAAATGCGAGCTTACAAGGATATAGCCCTTCCCCTTGTTCGCCTCTTCAATACCTTCCACATCAAACATATCCCTCGGGCGGAAAACTCCTAGGCTGATGAGATGGCTCAGTTAGCCTCTGCAAATCAGTCAGATCTCAACCACAGTGTTTGCCTTGAATACTCGACCCACCCTGCCATCTGCCCCGACCAACAAGCGGTCCACTTCTTCCAAAATGAACCAATCCCCTGGGCGTCTGACATCTTTCTATTTTTGACAATGGGAGAATTACCAGAGGACAAACAGCAGGCCGTCAAAGTCAGGGCCCCGTCGTCCAATTACATCCTCGTTAACGGTCTTTTGTACAAGAGGGGCTTTTCACGCCCATACCTCAGATGCCTCAATCCAACTCAAGCAACGTATGTGATGCAGGAAATTCATGAGGGTATTTGTGGTAATCATTCGGGCGGCAGGTCCCTAGCCCACAAAATACTTCGCACTGGTTATTTCTGGCCCACTCTCAATCAAGATGCAACTGACTTCGTGCTCAAATGCGATAATTGTCAGCGTTTTGCCAACATCCCCCATGCTCCTCCTACAGAGTTGATCACACTTTGCAGTCCTTATCCGTTCGCCAAATGGGGGATCGACTTAGTTGGTCCACTTCCTACCGGCCGAGGCTAGACCAAGTTCGCGATAGTCACCATTGATTACTTCACCAAGTGGGTAGAGGCAGAATCCCTTGCTACCATTACTGAGCGGAACACAACCAAATTCATCTGGCAATCGCTCATATGCAGATTTGACATCCCTCAAGCAATCGTCTCCGACAATGGCAAACAATTCGACAACGCCAAGTATAGGAAGTTCTGTGCAGACCTCCAAATCCAACCATGTTTCTCCTCAGGTCATCTCCAAGCCAATGGCCAAGTCGAGGTTACTAACCGTTCCCTTTTGAAGATCATCAAGACTAAGCTGGAAGATGCTAAGGGACTTTGGGCTGAGGAATTGCCAAATGTACTCTGGGCTTACCGTACTATCGCTCAGACTCCCACTGGGGAAACCCCCTTTCGCCTAACATACGGCGCTAAGGAAGTCATCCCAGTGGCAGTCGGTATGCCTACCCCAAGGGTTTTATATCTAAATCCCGACCTGACCGAAGAACTCCGTCGGGCAGACCTTGACCTAATCGAAGAGCTCAGAGAAACCACTGCTGTCAGACTGGCCTCATACCAAGAGAAAATAAGAACACACTACAATCGCAAAGTCCGATCAAGGGAGTTCGCTGTAGGGGACCTTGTCTTGCGCGAAGTAACCCTTGCCACCAAAACTCCGACTGAAGGCAAATTGACAGCTAAGTGGGGGGGACCTTACGTTGTGAAAGCCCGACCACGACCAAGCACTTACCGACTTCAGGACATGGAAGGTCGAGATCTCCCCCACCCGTGGAACGCCAAGCACTTGAAGCGTTACTTTCAATCAATTCTTACTTTTGTATTGCTTAGTTATTATATTTTCTTTTTGACAAATTTACACACATGAACATACTTGTTCTCCCCTGGCATAACGTAAATTTTGATCAACTGGATCACACTTTCCATGACAACAATTTTATATCTCAGCTATCTGTGTGTTGTTTTAATAACATTTTTGTTGCAGCACTTATTAAAAAGCCTCAGCCAAACTGAGCACCAGAAGCCTCAGCCAGACTGAGCACAAAAAGCCTTGGCTAGACCGAGCGCCATAAGCCTCGGCCAGACTGACCGCCAAAAAGCCTCAGCCAGATTGAGCACTAAAAGCCTCGGCCAGACCGAGCGCCAACAGCCTCAGGCAGACTGAACATTAAAAGCCTTAGCCAGACTGAGCACCAGAAGCCTCAGCTAGACCGAGCACAAAAAGCCTCGGCCAGACCGAGCGCCAAAAGCCTCAGCCAGATCGACCGCCAAAAAACCTTAGCCAGACTGAGCCCCAAAAGCCTCGGCTAGACCAAGTATCAAAAGCCTCAGCCAGATTGAGCACCAGAAGTCTCAGCCAGACTGAGCACAAAAAGCCTCGGCCAGACCGAGCCCCAAAAGCCTCTGCCAGACCGACCGCCAAAAAGCTTCAGCCAGATTGAGCACCAAAAGCCTTGGCCAGACCGAGTATCAAAAGCCTCAGCCAGACTGAGCACTAAAAGCTTCAGCCAACCTGAGCTTTAAAAGCCTCAGTCAGACTGAGTATGAAGCACTCGGCCAGACCAAGCCTCAGCCAGACCAAGCATAACAAGTCTCAGCCAAACTGAGCGCCACAATTCCAGGTCCAAACTGAGTTACTTGCAACGTTAGTAAATTACAGCTTAGCCCCAACTAAGCATGCATACTTGTGGCATTCGCAGACACACTTAGTCACAATTCCAGGTCCAAGTTTTTACACCACTTTTCACTTAGTCAAATTCCAACAACGTTCTTACATGTTTCTTTTACTAGTCAGATTATTTTCTTTTCCATCAACTTTTACAAGTCAACCTCTTTCCTTACTAGTCAAGCCTAACTCCAATAAACCACTCTCATCCACTTCAACAGTGTGGCAAACACAAACTCATAATTTTATCACATTTTAAATTCCACTTTGCATTGAAGAGTTTTTAACTTTACTCTGCACTGAGTTTCTATTACAAGTTCAATTTCATTCTGCATTGAGGAGCCTTTAACTTTACTCTGCATTGAGTTTTTATTACAGATTCACTTCCACTCTACATTGAGGAGTTCTTAAATTTAGTTTTTATTACAACTTTACCTCCACTTTGTAGATGCACACAAGCCACCATTCTCATTCATTTTAGATGCACAAGCACAGACAATCGAATGAAAACACAACTGAAATTTTATTTATTCACAAATTTGTACATAAGTTCATTACAGTAATTCAAAAACAAAAACAAACACACAAAAACAACTCTAAGTACAAGATCTTCTTCTTCTTCTTCTTCACTTACTCCTTCTCACTGGACACGAGGTTTTCTTCTTCAATACTCTCATCCAAGGGGGTTTGGGCCACATCGTCGTCGTCAATTTTTACACTACTCAAGTTTAAGTTTGGGAACAGCTCCTCAGCTTTACGCTTGAACATCTTCCAATCACTGTCTCAGAACTCAGCGATTTCGTGTTTATAGAAGTCGGACCGTTGGAAGCTCTCAATAACTTCTGCCTCGATCCCGCTTGATGATCGTCTCGACGAGCTCGCTCCCCAGACTCTTCCTCGCCAAGTTATCATGGCGCGGCATCAATCGCCATCCGAAATTCATCGCACTTTGAATCGATCCATCCGCTGCAACACACAGATTGGGGTATGCCGCCATTTCAGAGACTGCCTTGGCCCTCTCCTCCTCCAACTCCTTCTGCAGGGTCGCCCTTTCAGAGGTTGCCTTAGCCCTCTCTTCCTCCAACTCCTTCTGCAGGCTCTCCCTCCCATCCATTGCCTTAACACGCTCATCTTCCACCTCCTTTTGCAGTTCAGCAATCTCCAGGTCTGTGTCTTCTTTTTCCTTGATCTACTGGGCACGCAGATTTTCATTGCTGGTCATAGCCTCTTCAAATCGTTCGATGGCGACCGCGTAGTCCTTTTGAGCATCCCCCAGCTTCTTCTGCTCACCTACCAGTTGGAACTCGAGTGATACAACCTTGCGGTGTTCATTCTCCAGCTTTAACTTGATCGCTCGCAGCTCAACATGGGCACTCTCTCAGCCTGCCCGCTCCCCTTTCAAACTTGCAAGTTGAGCCTTGGCCTCGTTTGCCTTCATCTTTGCAGCCACCGCCTTTCTTAGCAGAGCTCCTACTAAGGTGGTTACCTCCATTTGAGCAGAGCATAACCCTCTCAGCAACTCAGCCTCATTGAATCTGGCTACTGAGCACACGACTTCCTCATCCACGATCAAAACAAGGCGATTTGCACCTACCCTGGCTGGGCCTTCTTCTCCCTCCAACTGCCCAGCCACTGCGCGAGCGTGATAGATCCCGGTTGTCAGCCTGACACCCCCTCCTTAGGGCGCCGGACCCCCCTAGGGCTGTTCTCCTCCCATTGGCTCAAGGCCAGTTGCCCCGCCTTCTACTTGTACTTCGAGGGCGACCCTCGCCACCTCTGAGGCGATCTTCACCATTATTGGGACGACCTCCACTCTCTTCGAGGCAATCTCCACCACTTCTGGGACGACCACCCCTTCTAGGGTCTCCTCCATTCCCCCATTCTCTGCCTCTTTGACCATGCTGGTCTTTTCTGCTATCATTTCCCTCCTCCTCTTCACAACAGGCTCTTCTTCACTCCTCCTCACCCTCCTCTTCTTCTTTACCACACCCTCCACCTCCAGCTCCTTCAAAGCCCTCTTCTTCAAAGGATCTACTGGGGGCGGTCGGGGCACAAATCCACCTAAGTCTTTTTCCCCCAAGGGTTTGGGGCGAGGTCGGATCCTCTCCCGCGCAATCGGCTTTGGCCGTCAGCCTTCCTGGGACTCTTTGAACTTACTGGCTTTGGCGAGGATGGCCATATCCTCAGCCTCTTGCGCTTTCCTCCTTGCCTTCAATTCAGCTTGCCCCAGATCTCTACCGCTCGGCTGAGAACCCATCCCTGCTCCAAACAAGGCTGAGGGTTGAACGAGTTCGATTCACCTGACCCCCTCATTCTCCCGCCATGCCTTCACCTTTTTTATTCTCTCCTCTGCTGCTGCTCCCAGTTTTGGCTCTATAGATTTGGTGGGCACTCTCCAAACCATGTGCACCACAGCCCCTCCATTTGCAGTCATATAGAACCACCGCGGCCTCCAACCTTTAATTGATGACGGCAGCCCCGCCACCAAACCCCTCCCTACCACTGCTTGCAACGTCACCCAAATCTCTTGTTGTCCTGAGGCCTTATAACATGCGAAGAATTCGTCTACTGTCATGGCCACCCCTTCGTTCGCCTGCGGCCACACCCTGACATTCACAGCTTCTTCCTTGGCCATTTTTATGGTATGTCTGCGAATCGCTTCGGATGCAGGTGCAAGGAAAGTGAAAAAATGTTGCAGAGGTGTATCGTCAGCAATAAAGGAGTTAATACTTGGGATGTTTTGATTTTTCGCAAAGAAGTAGATAAATTGAATAATGCCAAAAGCCCAAGGCTTGCCTGTATTCCAAGGGTCGCAATTAATTTGCCCCAGTTTAAAAACTTTTCAAAACATCCGCCAAAACTGTCTTTTCAACACCCATTATGACCTATCGTTTCATTTATGATCCAACGCCTAATCTCCCCCCCACGAGATGTTGCCACGTGTACGACTACGATCCACTGTCTCCTCCCCTTACCCTGTCTTTTCCACTTTAAATCACCACGTGACACGCCGCCTCTTGAGCCTCGCGCCCCTTCACCTTACCCTTCGCGGTCGGCCCTCCTCGTGGTCGGCCCTCCAACTCAGCCAACCTCTGCAGTCGGCCCTCATCGTGGTCAGCCCTTCTACTCGGCCACGATTCGCGGTCGGTCCACCTCATGGTCCTCCCTCCCACTCGGTCCACCTCACGGTTGGTCCACCTCGCGGTCAGTCTATCCACTCGGTCACCCCTGCCGGTCGACCTCCATCCTGCTAATCTCTAACACCCTCATTCTCTTCATTAGTATTCCCTTCGTTGGACTAGAGCTGCACTCGGGAATGAGGGACTACTGACGTGGGTAAGCCCATAAAGGCCATAACCCACTATGAACAACCCAAGCCCATTACTTGGAGCCCAATACATAACCCAGCTGGTAAAGTCCAGAACAGCTGGAATCCAACGTGGCATAAAGAGCCAATAACATTCAGACATACGTCAGGTAAATGACAAGCCACATCAGCAGACAAAGATCTGCAAAGTTATTGCCACTGCACATCACTATTAATACAGCTTATCACAGCATTTATTACGACAACACCTCTCCGTCGGAACAGCACCCCCTTACCCTGAACAAGGTAAGCTACAGCATAGACTTTCGGCCAAAATGACAGGTCGGAAGGGACAGCGAAATGATGACCAAAGGATATAAGCAAACGTAAAAGACAAGAAGAAGGTTAAGCTTTCTATTTTCAATCTCTCTCTACACTCTACTTCTCTTTCTAACTTACTCGTCGGAGGGTTCATTGGGGGACTCCCCTTTCCCGTTGAACTTATCTGTAGGTTCATTGGTGGGTTTGATCACCCGGATATTGGTGTGAGAAGCGTGGATCAGTCCGACCCTCTCTGCCAGGTATCCGTTATATATTAACTGCATCATCATATGGTATATTAGGTAAGTGGTAAAAATTTTATTTATTAATTTAAAGATTTAAGATTTAAGTCTTATTCTTGTTAAACTATTTATTCTTTTATATTATTGTATATTTTAAATTAGAAAATGAGGACATCTATATATCTATCTATCTATTTATCTATATTAAGGAAAAAAGGGTTTCTAACCTCAAGTCTTGTGAGAACTCTAATATTCCAATTTGAATTTCTTAATTTTCCGATTTAAAAAAAAAAACCTCAACATTTATTAATTTGGTCAAAATCTCCTGATCAGCATTTGTTTACTTTTTCCAATCTATATGTCTTTCCACATGCCTTTCCACATGCCTACATTTATTGATTTGGTCAAAATCCCCTGATCAACATTTAAAATCCCTTTATATAAATAATTATAGATAAAATCCATGCATAGTTACTGCAGTATCATTTTCAATTTTTTCCATACACTATGGTTAGTGATAAGATTAATAAATTATTTTTATAAAAAATTTAAAAAAACATAATTTACATATTAAAAAAAATCTAAAACAAATATACATATCTATAATTATTCTGTGCATAGCACATGTGATAGGCTAGTATTATATAAGGAAAAAAGAGTTTCTAAATTACAAGTTTTGTGGGAGTTCTAATACATCAATCTTAATTTCCTAAGCCTTTTTGACTTCTCCAATACACACCTTTTTCAACTTCTCCTATACCTATTTAATTATTTTGGAAATAATAATTATCCCCCATTTTCGACTTCTCCCATACCTATTTAATTATTTTGAAAATAATAATTATCTCTTAATTTATGAATTTCAAATGGAAAAATAACAAAACAAAAATATTTCATAATCTCTCTATTGTAATTTCTCTCATCGATTTCAAAAAGAAAATATTAAAACTTTCTTTCTTTTTTTCTCCCTCAAAAAATCAGATACTATGTTTCATGAGAATTGTGAGTATCTATCTATACCTTATATATTATATTATAACGTAACCAAAAAAAAAAAATCAAATATACAAATAGATAAAATTAATAAATATGATTTTTATTTATTCAGTTAAAATCTTTCTTTTACCTCTCAATATCCAATTTTAAATTTAAAAAATCTTTAAAGTCTATTTAAACAAATCTAATTTGAAAATATCTCACACCATCCTACTTTAAATAAATAAAACTTACATATCTAACTCACATCATAACTTACCTAAATAATAATAATTAAAAACGAATAGAAACCATAGATAAATTAAATTTAAAAAAAATAAAAATTCACAACTCCATCTTATAAATTGAAAAAAAAAAAATTAATAGAAACCACACAAAAATAAAAAAGATAAGAATTTAGATATAAATCTCAAAAAGATATGACAATATCTAAATTTGAATTATGATTTAATAATATAATTATTTTTTTTTATGTATATCTATTAAAATTTTAAATCACTTAATGGGACAAATTAATCAATTTTTAAGTTTTATTTAAAGAATAATCTGATTAGTTATCTCAACTCCTAAACTACGCAGACAATAGCGGAGAAGCTGACGGATTAGGCGGGGCGAGATCAAAGTTGTTGGGAGGTAATATCCTACCACTCCATAAATTTATTTGTTTTTTAATTTTTTTTCCTTGTGTAATTCTCTTTCTCTATTGTTGGTTTGGTTTTGGTTTCGGTTTTAGTGAAATTTATGTGTTTGTTTACAGGTTTACATAGAAGAATTATTGGTGATGATAGTTACAATCGAAGTATCTATGCCCCTTCTGTACCAAAGATTTTGATCGGATTTGTTTTTTTTATGAAAATCGTAAAATCGAAACAAAAAAATAGGTATCGAATTTTTTATTTTTTGTTGTTATTTTATTTTATGAAAAATGTAAAAATTTATTGGGAATTCAAGATTGTACTGTAACATTAGATTTTTGTATAACTAGGTAAATTTAAAACTTTTAAATATCATTGTATTTTTTTATTTTTATCCTCTTTATATCCTGTTATACTATTACTGCTATTTATTAGTTTGTTAATAATAATTCAATTAATTGAAAATGAAAGCTTAGTATAACTTTTCATATATATTAATTAATTTGTTATCGCTATATTTGTATGTAATAGCATAATATATAGAAATAATCTTCAAATATAATTTCTATTTTTTTATGTAATTAAAATAGTTCATCTTAAAATAGTATATAGAGGAGTTAAATGGCTTCTTTTATTCCAAAAAAATCCAATCTATTTTTTTTTTAGACTTTTTAATTTTTAAATTGAAATATTAGTTGTTTATGTCCACAAAACAAAATTGATAAACACATATCCAAAAACTACACATTTTTTTTCCTTTTCTTTTATTTTTTCATTTTTTAATAGGTAAGATATTTATAATTTAAAAATGGTTGAAGCCTCAAAAAACTTTTCATAATCCGACTTATAATAAAGTGGTCATAAGTATCAATTTTTATATAAATATGAGAAGAGAATTAATCAAATTATACATTTCAATCAACCAGATACTCAAACTTTCACCATTTCAAGATGTTATTTCATTATAATTCCAATTGAGAGAATTTTAAACCCTTCATATTTTTTTTATTGAATTATAATTCGATAAAAATTTAAAAGATGAAACATTGGAAATTATTGTTTTTCATCAAAACTGATGAAAAGAAAAAAAAAATTGAGATAAGAATGAAAGTTTTTTTAAAAATTGATAAAAATTTAATGAAAAAGTTAAAATAATTCATATCAAATCAAATTTTTTATTCAAATTTAAAATCAAATTAGATAAAAAAAAATTAAAAGAAAATGATAAAATGTTGGAAATATTCTAAAACATTTTTATTGTTAAAGACTAGAAATTAATGTACGTGTTATATTCATATTGTATTTTTAATTATGAAATTAAAATCAAAAGAAATACAACTTAAATTATTGGATTAATCACAGAAATATCATATAAATTATTATTAAATATCACTTTACTTCACATTTAATAATAAAATTATATATTTGTCTGAATTATAATTTTAAAATTTTTCGATTCTCATAACAACAAAAGGTATATCATAACTCATGTAACCTTATTAGGTTTAAGTTTTATTTATTTATTTATTTACTACAAATTATCAAAATTACACTAAATATAGATTTACATATATATTTTTGATTTTTTTAAACTAATACTTTAAAAAGTTATAAACATAAAATTTAACTTATAAATTTTATGTGTATCACATGACAATATAATAAATTACTTCAACATATTTATAATAATTTTTTTTAATTTATAAAATCTCGTACATAGCACGGATTACCACTAATATAGCCTATGTTTGGAAAGTAGTTTTTGGGTTTTTTTTGGCTAAAATAATCACAAAAAACAAAATAGACTTTTTAGCCTAATAGACAAAATATCACATCAAACCCATAATCATTACATTGTTTCTCTCAAAAAAAACTAAAAAAGTCAAAAACCATTCCCAAACCAAACTTTTTAGCCTCAGGTTAAGATAGTCAAAAAAATAAAAAAACTAAAAAGTCAAACCACTTCTCAAACGAAACCATAATATAAGAAAAAATCACTAAAATTTAAATATCAACTAATAATAATATAGATAAATAGTATAGATATATTGATCAGCATTGATAGAGATTCCTCCAATCACTAACCCACCACCCTATACACATATGGCGGGGGGTGATTGGAGAAGAAGAAAAAAAAAAAAAAAAAACAACAACAACAACAACGACTACTACTGGCCAATGAAAGGAAAATGGGGTCAAGGGGGTGGAAGGGAAGAGCAAGGACCCCCTTCTTGCATTTTTTTCTTTGTATTTCCTACTTGCAAAGTCATTGGGTCTACTTTTAAGGCCAATTTTGATAATTCGAACCGTTCATATTTTAAGATTTTTTCATTATATCATACCTGTAAAAAATCAAGTTAATCGGATATCAGAAAATATATGTTCGGAAAATTGTTTATTAAATTCTTTAAAAAATAATTTTTAATTCAATTTTTCCAAACACATGTTTTTTGATATTCGATCAATTTAATTTTTTACAGGTATGATATGTTAAACAAATCTTAAAATATGAACAATTTAAATTATCAAAATTAGACCTAAAAGTGGATCTAATGACCTTATAAGTAACAAATATAAAGAAAGAATCCTGATTCGAAAGGGAAAAGAGATTTGAAACATTTTTCTATATTGATATGGGCTTGGCCACGTCACGTCCATGCCCCAAAATCCAGGCCTACCTTAACCTTGCAGACAACTGCTGTGCCGGTCTAGATAGCGAGGTGTCGGGCGGTGGGCCGAATTTCTATCATCGTACACCATCTAAAGGTCATCTCCTCCCCCCTACTTCGCTGATTAAAAGAACAAATAAATAAAAGGAAAATGAGCGGTAGTTCGAAAAAGGAGCTCGAATTTGGCTCGAGAGAGGAGAAAAGAGGAAGAGAGGGAGAGGAAGAGGGAGAGGGAGAAAAGAGGAAGAGAGGGAGAGAGAGAGGGAGAGGGAGAGGCAGAGAGGGAGAGGGAGAAGCAGATGGGAAGAGAGAGAGATAGAAGACGCCGATGCCCAGCCGCCGATCGTCTCGCCGACTGCCGTCGTGGCCTCGCCGCCCGCCGTCGTCGCCCAGCTCCAGATCGTCAGATCGTCGGCCTCCGCCTCCGCCTCCGCCTCCGCTTCCTCCTCAGACAGGGGCCCTCTCCCCTCTCCTCCTCCCCTCCTCTCCTCCTCCTCCTCCTCAGATAGGGCCTCCTCCTCCCTCCTCCCTCCTCTTCTTTCTTCTCGCTGCCTTTCTTCTTCTTCTTCTGTCAAAAAAAAAAAAATACAGAGAAAAGGAGGGGTCAACGAGAGAAAAAGAAAAGAAAAAAAAAAAAAGGGTCAAAGAGCCAAATCTCGAGCCTCAACTCTCGAGCTACCTAGCATTGCCGTAAATAAAATAAACACCAAATTACCTCTCCAAAAATTATTGTTCAAAGAAAAAAAAAAAAATTTCTTGCACATTTTGCTCATATTTAATGTCCTTGGAACAATACAAAATTGATAGGAATGAATACTCTTTTATGCTGTGTTTGGTTGAGAGATTTAGAAAAGATTTAAAAAGAGAAAGAAAAAAGGTGTATGAAATTATGTGAAATGTAAGTATATTTTTTTTTAGATTTCACCTATCTTTTTCATTTCTCTTTCCAAATCTCTCTTTAAATTCCTCAACCAAACACAGCATTAGTTGGCTGAGAGATCTTGTTCGGTTTGGGTAGGTATCCGTGATTCAAAATATTCGTTTTTAAAATTTGATCAATAAAATATGAAGCAAAATTAAGATAATTAGACATCATCAACTAGAGGTTCATACTTGTTTTTTTTAAAAAGTAGACGATATATTTTTAACATTATATTTATCTATTTTTTAAAGATAAATATGATTTGATCATATTTTTTTGATCGGCATATATGATTTGATCATATAATTATTAATATATTATTATTTTAATTTTTTGTATGAATAATTTGGTTAATGAATTCTACGAATTAAATGATTTGATTCACTGAAGTGGCCCAATAATCCCTACATTACCTCTCCTGTTAGAAGCCCAATAAAAAAGAATTCATTTCCTAGAAGGATATAGTGTAGAAATTGAGAATTGATCAAATTATTCAGGTAGGAGCAGGTTCCTCTCCTGTTGAAATCAGACTAAAGGATGTTGTTAGGCTTCCGTGGGCTTATTATGGAATCCACATCAATAATCTAAACTGTGGGGTTATATTTCTGTACATCAACACGTGACAAGATGACGCCGACGTGTCAGCCGAGGTTGACGTGTCTCAGTAAGTTTTGCTGAGGTTATCTAAGATTCTCCGAGGTTACTTCCGAGGATATCTTAACCCAGGATAAAGGGCTCTCATTTCTCATACCTCGGCTTAATTTCCAAAGGCCGAGATTCCCAAAGAATAATTAAGCCGAGGTAGTTGATAGATCGGCCATACCTGCCTATATATAGTATTATCTTGGTTAGGTGGATGTACAGCCATGTGAAGAAAGCCTTGAGGCCAATACCTGGCCAACTAGCTGGCCACGAGGCCATGTGAGTTGGCCATGAGGCCACTAGAGGCCATGTGAAGTAATGAAGAGCTTTTGCCTGGAAGGCTGCCAAAAGTGCATCAGTGGGCTGGCAAGCTAGCTCAAAAGTTAGTGGCCTCTCCACTAACTTCTCTGGTATATATATGGAGAGATACACACACGCAGAGAAGGGACAACGAGATACAACTAGGTATCACTGACAATTTCAAGCTTTAGAGAGTGAGGGAATTACAGTGAGTTAATTATAAATTTACCGTTCATTCAATATAGTGAATTACCTCGGCCTCCCGTGGACGTAGGCAATATTACCGAACCACATTAAATCCTTTGTGTCTTTGTGTTATTATCTGTGCCATCTATTCTGCCTGTGTTTTTACCGCTGAATTACTAAGATAGGCAGTGTGATCAGAAAATCACTCACACATAAACCATTTAATATGTAATTATGGAATCCACATCAATAATCTAAACCATTTAATATGTAAAATTCATTAAGTATTTTATCTCTGTAAAAATTATATTGATTGAAGATCGATATCCACATGATTAGATTATATTTGTATGAACGGTAAATATGATTTTTATAATAAATTATTGACACAAATATAGTTTGCTTAAATGATTATTCAAAAATTTATGGGTTTGGTTATGGTGTGCAACTTAAACCTTACACCTTATACCTTACACTTACACCTTACACTTGCACCTTTTGTGAAAAATTAAACCTTACACTTACACATTTTTTGAGGTTGCACACCATATGCAACTCACTTACACCTTACACCTTACACTTACACCTTATACTTATACTTACACCTTACACTTACACCTTTTGTGTAAGTGACATATGGTGTGCACTTGCACACTTAAAAAAACTCCAAAATTTATAAGGAAGTTCGAGTGCAACTCGTATATCATTTTGTGTGGTGTAATTGATTAATAAAAAATTGAAACTGAAATTAAATCCAGGAATGTGATTTCCACTATCACAATATATATTTTTTTATTTATTAATAGTACAGTAGTATCACTCTTACATCGAACAACTAAATCAAATTATTCAGAAACATGTAATTCTCTCTCTAAAATGCTCTAATCGATGTTAAAAATTGTAACCTGATCAACAAAATAAAAGAAAGACCGAAGATTTACAAGTGCAAATGATGGGAAACACCATATTCATTTTATAATTAAAGAAATTGATAAAATTTTAATTTTTTGAGTCATAATTTTAAAAAAAAAAATCATAACTAAACACAATCTCAATAATAATTAAAAAATTCATGTATCATAACTAAAATAATGTTATAATTAAAAAAAAAATAATTATAAATAAAGAAATAAATAACATAACTAATAAGGTATATGATGCACGTTTTCTAAAATGGTAT
Source organism: Camellia lanceoleosa (assembly GCA_025200525.1). Classification (NCBI taxonomy): domain Eukaryota; kingdom Viridiplantae; phylum Streptophyta; class Magnoliopsida; order Ericales; family Theaceae; genus Camellia; species Camellia lanceoleosa. Next base: position 200,813,071 of record CM045758.1, read on the forward strand.
ATATTAAAATTTTGGGCGTTGATTGAGGCCTCGAAAATGAGGCTCGAAATTGCCTCGAATGCATTTTTTTTTTTTTTCTGGACTAATACATTGCAAAAAAAAATAAAAAAAATAATAATAATAATAACAAGCAAAGCATCAACCCAGCAAAAAAAAAAAAAAAAAAAAAAAAGCAAATTCAAGCCAAATTTGAGCCAAAAAATTTGAGGCCTCAATCATTTTTGTAAAATTTTTCACAAATGATTGCCTTGGCAAAAAATAATTATTTAATCCAGCCAAGTCTCACCCACATGCTCAAGCAATGTGCATCCTCCAAGCAACAACAAAAAAATATTATTTTATAAATCAACTAGAAACTTTTATTTTATTTATTTAGTTTATCAGTCTTGGGTACAAAGAGGGATTTATGATTATCATTATGGAGATGGCGTATATATATTTAGAAGTACAAATTTTTATTATTTAAAATTTTTTAATATAATATTTTATATTTTTCATTTTTTTTACATTAATTATCTTACATGGATCACTCATAAGCAAACCAACCATCTAAAAAGGCTGGCACTCATCACAGACCGGTGGTCTCACCAATAAGGAGGTGGAGGGTGAGGTCCATGAGGTGGTGGAGGACCTGGTGGTCCTGGAGGAGGCGGCGGAGGACCAGGTGGGCCAGGAGGCGGCGGAGGAGGAGCAAAGAAGTAGGGGTCCGGTGGTGGTGGTGGTTGTGGTGGCCCCGGTGGCGGAGGATGATAAAATGGGCCGGGTGGTGGTGGTGGCGGCCCCGGTGGGGGAGGATGATAAAATGGGTCTGGAGGCGTTGGACCTGGAGGAGCTGATGGTGGTGGCGGCGGCGGTGGTGGTAGTGGAGGAGGAGGAGCGAAAGGATCCGGAGGAGGTGGGTGAGGCATTTGGTTGAAACTTATATGCCAAAGTCAAGTGGAGTGGAGCATGTATGGGTGGGTAAGAGCTCAAGGTTGGACTTGATTTTATAGAGGTTAAAGAAGGTTGTAGATTGCGAGATAAAGCAGTTGACTAGTAGTTAATTTTTTTTAATAAAGTGACTAGTAGTTGACAGACCAGTTGTTAAAATGTTATGAATACAATCACTAAAAATTTCTGTACTAAATTTTAAAGTTTATCTACTTTGTGTCTTTAGAACATACTAGTTTAATGGCATTAGTGACATATATGATAATCAAAATTTGATAAGTTGTAAAATAATTCAGAATTTGGGATAATTTTTGGATAGTACATGTTGTTTCATTTTAATATTATTTATTTATTCATTTATTCATTTTGTTCATGAATCATCCTTGATTTTTATTCATAAATTTTATCTTGTTCATGAATAGAGATTCATTACTTTGGTTTTGTTCATGTATTAATATTAATTATAATTCATGAACTTGACGGTGAATTTATGTTTGGGTACATTCTCCCTTTTTTCTAGGTTCTTGACCATTATTATTGTTAATGTATTTTGTAATGTACTTGAGGCCTATAAATAGTTTCATCTTCTACTCTTTTCTTCAACAACAAATCAACTCACTAACTATTTTCTATACAAGAGAGATTACTAGCAAAGAATGGTATTTTTTGTGGTGGAGCTTTGGATTCATCATCTTGTGTAGAGTTGGCTTGAACCATACGATGAGTGGTCGGACTGTTGTATCTTAGAGGAGATAGGTCATAGTTTTGTGACTGCTGCATCGGTATTTAGGTTCTTCCAACCGCAGTGGGCTTGATCTCCTTAAAGAAAACGAGATATTCGTGCCTCAGCGTGATCTATTTGTATCTTTTTTTCTTTGCATTATTTATCAATAAAATATATATTTTTTCTGGTATTTTCACCAATAATTTTAAGGAGATCAGACCATGGATTAAGTACCAGAAAAAACCAATGATGGAATTGGAGATCTCAACAAGCCTTTCAAGTTCAAGGGAATTCATTTTAAGAGGTAGAAAGGAAAAGTTCTTTTTTACCTTAATCATTTGAAAGTTGCATATGTTCTTATCGAGAAGAACCCAAACAAAATCCCAACCGAGAAGATGAATGATGAAAACTACGAGGCACATGAAGCAAAAGTGGCTTCCTATAATACAGATGAATATAAATGTCGCTTTTATCTCTTAAATTGCCTTGCTGATTAATTTTATGATTACTATGACACCACTTACACTTTCGCAAAGAAAATTTGGAAAGCTTTACAGACTAAGTATGATACTGAAGAGGTAGGAGCAAAAAAGTATGCAACTAGCCACTTTTTTCGCTTCCAAATGGTGGATGGAAAATCTGTTGTAGAGCAAGCACAAGATTTCCAAATGATAGTTGTAGAAGTCAGATCTGAAGGCATCAAGATTGGTGATAACTTGGTAGTTGCAGGACTTGTTGACAAACTACTGCAATCTTGGAGAGAATTCCAAAAGAGCATGCGCCACAAACGAAAGGAGACTTCCTTAGAGGCATTGCTCACTCACATCCGAGTCGAAGAGGAGGCTAGAGGCCAAGATGCATTAATAACATAAGCGAGGTAATGACAATTCTACCACAAAGGTAAACTTTGTTTCTGCAAATAATAACTTACCCAAAGGTCACAATTCTAAGAATGCTTATTTAAAGCCTTATAAAAAGTATATGAAGAATTATGGTAAACCTCACAATAAATGGATTAATCCAAATAAGAACCAAGGTCCATCACCTCTATAAAATTTTACATGCTTTGTCTGTGGCAAAAGTGGGCATATTGCTCGAACTTGCAAATTTCGAAAACGTGCACCTGCCCCAAAGGCTAACGTTGTCGAGGAGCCATTTGTGACAATGATTACAGACATTTGCATGGTTAATTTTGTGGACGGTTGATGGGCGGATTCTGGTGCCAATAGACATGTTTGTTATGATCAAGCTTGGTTCAAGGTATATACTCCCTTTGATGATGAGAAAACAATTATGCTTGGTGACTTTAGTCTAACCGAGATACTTGGGAGTGGTGAGATTGACCTTTAGTTCACCTCTGGACGTGTGCTTACTTTAAAAGATGTGCTTTATACACCGTCCATGAAGAATAATTTGATGTCAAGTTATTTGTTGAATAAGGTTGGTTTTAAGCAAACTATAAAATCTGATCAATATGTGATTACCAAGAAGGGTATTTTTGTCGGTAAAAGTTATGCTTGTGATGGGATGTTCAAATTAAATGTTGAGATTAATAAACCATCTACCAATTCGGTTTACATGTTATCTTCTATTAATTTTTGGCATGCTCGCTTGTGTCATGTTAACAGTAAATATGTGGGAATCATGAGTAGTTTAGGATTAATTCCTAAAGTGACAAAAAATTTTGAGAAATGTGAAGTTTGCAGTAAAGCAAAAATTACCAAGAGGCCTCATAAAAATGTTGAAAAAAATACCAAATTGCTAGAATTATTTCATATTGATTTGTGTGAGTTTGAAGGAATTTTAACTCGGGGTGATAACCGATATTTTATCACTTTTATTGATGTTTTTGCAAAATACACAAACGTATATTTATTAAAAAATAAAAGTGATGCTTTTGAGAAATTTAAAGAATTCCTTCTTGAAGTGGAAAGTCAATCCAGTAAAAAGATTAAGAGAATTAGAAGTGATAGGGGCCAGGAGTATGAATCTCTTGGATTCAACTCTTTTGTTCAGCCATTGAAAATTATTCATGAGACTACTTCACCATATTCACCTTCATCTAATGGCGTAGCTGAAAGAAAAAATAGAACGTTAATTAATTTGACGAATGTTATGCTTATTGATTCAGGTGCTCACTCAAATCTTTGGGGCGAGACTATTTTAACAGTTTGCCATGTGATAAATAGAGTGCCACATAAAAAGACTAAAATTGTACCTTATGAGTTGTGGCGGGGGCGTAAACCAAATCTAAGTTATTTGAGGGTTTGGGGTTGTTTAGCTTTTGTGAGACTTGCAGATCCTAAACGACCTAAATTAGGTGAACGAGCTACCACCTGTGCTTTTCTTGGGTATGCGTTGCATAGTACAGCTTATAGATTTTTTGATATGAAAAATAATATTATTTTTGAATTAGGTGATACTATTTTTCATGAAAATAAATTTCATTTCAAATCTAGAAATAGTGGGGGTCAAATAATTTCTGAAAATATTTTATCCATGCCTAACTTTTCTACTCCTTCTCAAGTTTTTCAAGAACAAGAAAATTTTCAAATCCAACCAAGGAGGAGTAAACGATCTAGAATTGAAAAAGATTTTGGCTCTGATTATTATCTTTATAATATGGAAGAAATTCCTCTTACGGTGCAAGAAGCTTTATCATTACCTGATACTATTTTTTGGAAAGAGGCTGTAAATGATGAGATAGATTCACTACTTTCAAATAAAACATGGAAGCTAATGGATTTACCTCTAGGTTGTAAAACTATTGGGTATAAATGGGTCCTTCGTAAAAAATTTAAACTGGATGGAACTATAGATAAATATAAAGCGCGGCTTGTCGCTAAAGGTTTTAAGCAACAAGTTGATCTTGATTTCTTTGATATTTTTTCTCCGGTTACTAGAATTACATCCATTAGACTGTTGATAGCTGTGGCTGCAATTCATGATTTAAAAATTCATCAAATGGATGTGAAAACAACATTTTTAAATGGAGATCTAGATGAGGAGATTTACATAGACCAACCCGAACGCTTTGTGGAGCCTGGCCAAGAAAGCAAGGTGTATAAGCGAACTAAATCCCTTTATGATTTAAAACAAGCTTCTAAACAGTGGCATGAAAAATTTGATTCCTGCATGTTTGAGAATGGCTATAAGACGAATGAATGTGATAAGTGCATATATTATTAAATTTGTGAGAATGTACATGTAATTATTAGCCTATATGTGGATGATCTACTTATCTTTGGCTCTAATTTGCATATTATAAATGAGACTAAAAATATGTTTAATAGCCACTTTGATATGAAAGATCTTGGTGAAACCAATTTTATTTTGGGAATTAAAATTACCAAGACTAATGATGGTATTTTTCTTGATCAGTCACATTATGTTGAGAAAATTTTAAAGAAATATAATTTTCTAGACTGTAAACATGTTGCTATTCCTTTTGATACAAGCATACATTTATTTGTTGTAACAAATGAAAAAGAAGTGATTAAGCAAAAGAAATATGTTAGCATGATTGGTAGTTTGAGATATGCTACTAACTGTACTAGACCTGACATTGCATATGCTGTTAGAGTACTTAGCAAGTTTACTAGCAAGCCAAGTTGAGATCATTGGCTCGCCATGGGAAGAATTATGAGATATTTATCTGGTACCAAAAATTATGGTTTGTCTTATAACAAGTATCCTGCGGTACTTGAGGGATATAGTGATGCCAATTGGAACACTTTATCAGGTAATTCTCTCTCTACCTTGGGTTTTATTTTTTTCTTGGGTGGTGGTGCTATATGTTGGAAGTCTAAAAAACGGACTATAATTGCTAATTCTACTATAGAAGCTGAACTTATAGCGTTAGCTTCAGCATGTGAGGAAGCGAATTGGTTAAGAGATTTCTTATATGAAATTCCTTTTTGGAAAAAACCAATTCTTCCTGTGTTAATTCGTTGTGATAGCACTGCTGCTATTGCTAGAGTGAATAACCATTTTTATAATGGTAAATCCAGACCTATTCGAAGGAAAAACAGTAATGTGAGATCCTATTTGAGTAATGGCATCATAACTGTGAATTATGTAAGATCTTGTGATAATTTTGCGGATTTGTTAACCAAGGCCTTGGCGAGAGATAGGGTTTGGAATACATCGAGGGGGATAGGTTTGAAGCCTATAAAATCAAAAACCATGCATGAGGATATCTAACCTAGGGACCAGAGATCCTCTAACTACGTTCAATGGGAAGAACGAATCATATGGTGGTTGTCAAAAATGCACTCCTTAATATTTTGTTATCCATCCCTATGATGTAAGTGCATTTATCTAGTAATGTTGGAGGGTTGAGTTTTTATACTCTTAATGAAATTCTGTAGCTCTTGTTGGGTGGGGTGTGTCAATTATAGGAATATCCTTGACAGATTTCACCTATGTTAGCATGAAAGTGGGGTCGCTTTCTATGAGAACAAGGCTTATTCTCAAATATGCTCAAGAAAACTGGAATAAGCATAATGCCGTAACATGTTGGCTATTAAAGCTCATGTCAACACCTAGATTATTATGTGTGAGCAGTAATACTTTATTTTCCCTAAGCAATCATAGTTCAAGTTTGAGACCATTACTGACTCTGGAGTAGAGGTTGCTGTTTCACTAATGAAGGTTCAATGCAGAGCACACCTTCATGATGCATAATACTCTATCTTTGTTTGGTAATCTTTCTTATCTTTGTTGATATTAAAATGAGTGGGGGATTGTTGGTTCATTTTAATATCATTTATTTATTTATTCATTTATTCATTTTGTTCATGAATCTTCTTTGGTTCTTATTTATGAATTTTATCTTGTTCATGAATGGAGATTCATTACTTTGGTTTTGTTCATGAATTAATATTAATTATAATTCATGAACTTGGTGGTGAATTAATGTTTAGGTATATTCTCTATTTTCTCTAGGTTCTTGGCCATTATTATTATTGATGTATTTTGTAATATCCTTGAGGCCTATAAATAGTTCCCTCTTCTACTCTTTTCTTCAACAACAAATCAACTCACCAACTATTTTCTATACAAGAGAGATTACTAGCAAAGAATGTTGTTTTTCTTGGTGGAGTTTTGGATTCACCATCTTGTGCAGAGTTGGTTTGAACCATATGACAAGTGGTCGGGCTGTTTTATCCTGAAGGGGACATGTCATAGTTTTGTGACTGCTGTATCGGTATTTTGGGTTTTCCCAACCGCAGTAGGCTTGATCTCCTTAAAAAAAACGAGATATCCGTACCTCAGCCTGATCTATTTATATCTCATTTTCTTTACATTATTTATCAATAAAATATATTTTTTCTAGTATTTTCACCAACAGTACAGTACCAAATTGTTGCACTTAAATTGAGTTTTATAGTCGATAGAATTAAGTTTGTTGGTCAGGACTTCTGTAGCTCATTAACTGGAAATTAATTTGAATCTCTTTAGATGTGTGTGGATATTATATTTAATGCATTTGTTTAATATTTTTTTTTATTTCCCTTAAAAAATTTCTTTCAATTAATTCTGAGTTATATTTGTTACTCGTTATGATTTGTTTATCCAAAATTTGATGTGATAAAATATGTAGACTTTGGGGCCAAATGGTATCTTCGAGAAGATTAAAGTCGAATTGAGATAAAGCCAATTGCACTTTTTTTTCTTCTTATTTTTAATCCCCCTAATGAAGGAAAACCATATTGTATGATGATAGAGGTAAAGCCGTGTGGGTTATAAATAGATTTAGCTTCCACAACTACAACAAGAAGTTGGCCTTCTGTTCTTCATTGAGTTTGAACCACTTTCTATACAAACAAAAAATAATTATATATAATTTTCATTCATAATGATATGTGTTATTATGGATCATTCATTTCAAAATAAAAGATCATTAAAGACCCATTTATTTATAATAATGACATTATCAATCATTTTTATAGAAATTTTTATATGATTTTTATGTATAAATATAAATTTTTTTCTCCCACCATCAAAGCTTAGCTTTAGCGTTTGGGGTTTGTTAGTTTTTTGCAATTTTATTTTTTTTATTTTCTTAGAAGTTAAAAAAAAAAAATTACCATGTTTGACAAGTTGATAATTTTTTTTTAATATTAATATTAACATGACATTTTATTTTTTAATTGATGACAAATAGTTTAGTGTTTCTTTGATGTTTTTAAATCAAAATTTAACTTTATTTTGTGAGATTTTTGAATGACATTATGGGTCTCTGGATCCACACGCTCAACTCTCCTCAGATGTATGAGGTAGAGACCATGATAATAAAATAAATCTTGTGGTTTTAATTTTTTAATTTAAATCTATATTTTTTTAAATCTAAATTATTTGTCTATTTTTATTAAATAAAATCAACATAAAAAGTGTATTTTTAGCCATTAAACTTAATGTAGGTATACATAAAATGTTTAAAATATCATTTTTTGTTGTTGAATTTAATGGCTAAAATACCATTTTTTTCGTTAGTTTTACTTAATATAAATAGATAAACAATTTAGATTGAAAATAAATCAAAATATTAGGGTTTTGTTATAAGGGTCAAATCCTAGGAAGTTTTTTTTTTTTTTTTTTTTTTTTTTTTTTTTTAATTTTCCCAAAAAACTTTAACCAAATTATTATTGATTTTCTTACTAGTGGTATTAAAAAAAACAAGGCTACGAATTGTTAAAAATTAAATAATGTTCAAAAATTTTCTTATTGGTTGTATTTAAAAATTTTCTTATTGCACTCTCTCTTGTCTCACCTCATTCTCTCTCTACATTCTCCAATCTCTCTTTTTCTCGGCCTCACTTTTCAAATTTTAAATTTCAAAACACACATTCACTCACTCATGCTCTTCTCAGTCTCTCCCTCTAAACTCTCCTATCTCTTTTAAGGCTCTCAGCCTCACTTTCCAATTTCCAGCTTCCCTAAACACTCTTTCATTTGTCTCTCAACCTCACTTCCTTTAGCCTAAACCTAACAACCTAGCGGCATCGACAAACAAGTCTTTGTTGTCGTGACCGCATTTGAGAGCAACGTTGGGGACTTTGGTCCTCCGAAACGTCAATATTTCGGTTGAGAAATCACCCACTGTGAATGAATCGTCGCCGTACAATACTTAGTAAAGACACATTTGATAGTTGCTGTAGCCCGACGAGTAAATTTGGTCAAATCGAAGATCGGGTCGGTCTGAGTGTAGCATTTTTGGCTCGGGGAGCACTAGATCCAAACGAATCATCGCCGTACAATACCTGCTGAAGTCACGGCCGGTGGTAGTGTTGCCATAGATAACCACGAATAAGGTTTTGGCCCTAGGTGTCGCGCTGGAGGTGGCATGGAAGAGATGTTCAAGGATGGCAGTGAGGGTGGTTTTGGAGAGGGATATTGTCGATGAGGGTGGTGCAATTGTACGGAGAGGGTGATTTCAGATTCTGATCGGCAATGATGGTTTTTGAATCTTTGATTGTTGTTTATAAGAGGTACTGTGGTTTTGGAAGAAATTGTGGGAGGAGGGTTTAGAATTGGAGGGGTTGGAAGAGAGAGGTAGAGACAAGAAATGTAGAGGAGTGAGATATGTGTTTTATGCTCTTAAATGTGAAGAGTACACCCTATATTTATGGGTTTTTGTGGTTAGTATAGAAAATGTAAAAAAGCAAAAAAAAATAAGGAAAATGGATTTTGAGGCAAAGGGCATGTGAAATTGGTCTCTTTTTTTTTCCTTTTTTTTTTCTTTGTTTTTTTACATTTGCTTTGTGTGCTGGCTGGTGTTGCTAGGTTTGATTATAGTCATGTTAAAAAATGTTTGTGAATTTTTTTTTTTTAGTTTCAAAGTTGAATTCAAAATTTAAATAAATAAATAAAATTAAAGTTGTTTGGTCATTAAGAGACAAAACATCATTAGAAATATTTATGTTTAGTGATGCGATCAAAATATAATTGGAATATTTTTTTTGGAATTTTTTTTTTCTTTGGTGAACAAATTTAAATTGGGTTTAAATTGGGTCTTGTTAAAAAAAAAAATGGTTTAGTTTTACTATTAAAATGTAATCTTTTCACAAAAAGAGATAACAGAGATAATGGGAATGTTATGATTTGTTTAAAGACTGAAAAAGTCCACCTCAATGACAAAGATAACATATTTTTATTTCTGGATAACTAATCGGACTTGTATTTATATTTTCACATCAAATTTTTAGCAATAAATTTGATAAATTATATTTTAACTTAATAGTTTTATATTTAATTATGTTCTGATCTTATTATTAATTATACCAAATTTTATAAGTTACATTTTAACTTAATAATTTTATATTTAATTATATTTTGATCTCATTATTAATTATGTTGTGCCTTTAATTACTGCATACACTAATACTCTATAATGATAAGGTAAATCGGTGTGGGTAATCGCTTACCTTCCGCAGCTACAAGTTGCCTCCTTTGTGTGTTTTGGGAAATTGGTAAAAAATTATCTTTTGGCTTTTTATCAAGTTTTTTAACTTTTTGGAAAGTGATTTGGGAAGTTGGTAAAAAGTTAGCTTTTGGATTTTTAGTTTAATATTTGTTTATGGTGTCAAATCAAATTAAAATGACCAAAATACCCTTACCTAATATAAGAAATTTATTTTTTTATTTTTTTGTCATAGGCCCTAATTTGTAATTTTACACTTGCGTTTTTTGCACTTTCCAAATCAATTTTGTTGCATTTTTGACACTTGCATTTTTAGATATTTTATTCAAAAACGTGACTTTTTATTTTGTTCCCAAAACGGCACTTCATCTTTGAACCGCTTTTCTTTTCTCATTCTAAGGGCTTAGATTATGCTGTGACTTTTGTTTTGGAAATTGATTATTTTATTTTATTTTTTGACGTTTTATAAAAAAAAATAAAAATAATAATGTGTAAGAAAATTGAGGGAATAATTAATTTTTTATAGTAGTAAATTTTTTACTAAAATAAATTATTGCCAAAACTGCCCTTAGTCGGCATTTGATATTTTTTTTTTTAATATTTTTAATTGATACAAAATAAAATTTTAACTTGTTAAACCAAAAATGAACCTTTTGTAAGATTTCCCAAACAATGTTAAGGGCCTCTAGATCCACGTTCAACTTAGCCAATAAAAAAAAAATGCAAATTACAAACACCCCTTCTGAGATTACTTAAATTACAAATTACTCCTTATAGTTCTAGAAATTACATTATACCTCTTCAGATTTCTAATTTTATAACAAATAGATCCTTTTATTAATAAATCATCAAGTCAATTAACAGTTTTTAATAATATTAAAATTTTATTTCAATTAATAATTCAGATAATTTTATTATTATATAGTTGAATAGTTAAAAATTTTACTTTTTTAATTAATTCTGTTAAATAAACAATTTTGATAGGGAGGTATTTGTAATTTTCCAAACTATAAGGGCAATTCATATTATGAGTAAATCTCAAGAGGTGTATTTATAATTTATCCGTTAAAAAAAAAAAAAAAATCCACACAAGGAAAGTGTTTACGTATATAAAGTGCATACCATATATACTTAAATAAATTTTTATAAATATCTATATATATATAAATTATCTCACAAAATTACGTAAGTTCTCCTAAATATACGAAAGTTATGATTTCTTAAATTTTTATGAATTAACTTACGTATATTTATTAAAATCTATGTGATTTGATAAAATAATTTATTTATATTTGTAAAAACTTATATAAATATATATAATATGCATTCACACACTTAAAAATTGCCCATCACACAAATCAACCACCGCTGACACTTTACATTCATGTAGCCGTAGGGATTCACATCTGTTGATCGAATTAGGGCTGAGCAAGAAATTCATGAAATCCGTAATCCGATCCAGTCCAGTTCAATCCAATAGGTTTGGATTGGTTTTTTGAATCCGAAGTTCAGTTCCGAATTGAAGAATTAAAAATCCGTAGTCCACGGATTAGTTCCGGATTGAACTCCATGGTTCCGGATTGGAATCGATCCGAACTGTATACAAATAGTCTATATTTTTATTATACATCATCTCTCATAGTATCTTCTCTTATTCCATATGAAACCTAAACTCAAACCTAAACCCGCATAATATCTTCTTTTATTCCATATAAAACCTAAACTTAAACCTAAACTCGCATAATATCTTCTTTTATTACTTTTGTTTGTTAGTTTTTAGTTTTAATTTGTAATGGTCTAAATACTTATGGTGAAACCAGGTTTCTTATAGTTGTTTAAATTCTAGAACAGTATGTCGTTATTATAGAAAGACATGTTGTTATTGTGGAACTAATATAGCGCTATGTTTATATTTTTATGAAATTAAAGTGTTATATATATATATATTTTATTTAATTATATGAATCTGTGGTCTTAAACCGATCCAATCCGTGTTTAAATGGATTGGTTCAGATTGGTTCCAATTTTTCAGGAATCGTAAATAACGGATTAGTCCTGATTTTATTCCAATCCGATCCAATCCGGACCATGTCCACCCCTAGACCGAACCACATAACTCAACCTTTTGTGTGCTTGTCATGGTTGGTTTATAACAACAACAAATTATACTTTTACCAAAAGTCATTTTTTAGTTGTGGAAAATTTTTACCGGTTAAATTTTTTGATCATTGCTAGATGATTGTCAGGAACGGCATTGGCAATTAATTTTTTTTAGTCACCCAAAGTTTTTAATAAATGTGCTTTTTTTATTTTAGCAAGTAAAATATTTAATCACTAAAAATTGTTGGTTTATTTTTTGTTATCCATTATTTAGTCGCTAAAAACGTGGCACTCTTTTTTTACTACAAATTTTTTAGTTGCTAAAATCATGGTGCTCATTTTTAGCTCCTAATTTTTTAGTTACCAATTTTTTTAATTTTTTTGGGTACTAACTGTTTAGTCGCTAACAAATTCCTTTTTTATTTTTTGGCTACTAAATATTTAGTTGCTAAAAGCTCTATTTATTAATTTTTTTTAAATATACACACTACAAGAAAAATCACCTTTGGCGACAAAATTTTTAGTCGCCAAAGGTCCATTTTTAATCGCCAAAAGCCGCCTTTTTACCTTCCCCGACTAAATTTTTTAGTCACCGGTTTTGTCGCGAATAAACGGTCGCAAAAGGTTTTGGCGACTAAAAAGGTTTTAGTCGGCAAAAAGACAGGTCTTTAGCGACCAAAGTTTTGGTCGCCAATACTCAATTCCACTGTTTAAAATTATACATTTGGCGATTAATCTTTTAGTCGCCAATAGTTGATGGAACGCTGACCAAACTGTTTAGTCGCCAAAACAAATACTTTTGACGACCAATAGTTTAGTCGCCAAAGGTTGTTCGGTGGAAAAAAAAAAAAACGAACTTTTTTGCTTTTTTTGAGATTCGAACCACCAACCTTCGACCTTCTAAAGGTTTAACAACACACTCCTTCCACTATGCCACTACAACATCACATGTATATATATGCAATATATATTATTTATATACTATATTGACCCTTATTAATATAAAACTATATATATAAATATAATTATTTTTATGCAATATAATTTATGTAAAAAATAAATTATTTATTAAAAAAAAATTGAAGCCACTTTTGGCGACTAAACCTGTTTTTAGTCGCCAAAAACGTCCCCTTTTGGCTACTAAACTGAATTTTAGTCGCCAAATTGTCTATTTTTAGCTACTAAATTTGTTTTAGTAGCCAAAAAGTTTCACTTTCAGCGACCAAACTGTTTTTAGTCGCCAAAACACGTAGAATTGGCGACCAAACTGTTTTTTAGTTGCCAAAACCTATACTTTTGGCTACTAAATTATTTTAGTCGCCAAAAACCATCACTTTTGGCTACTAAAAAACCTTTCGTCGCTAAAACCCATACATTCGGCGACTAAATCTGTTTTTAGTCACCAATAACTATACATTTGGCTACTAAACTCTTTTAGTCGCTAATTCCATTTTAGTCGCCAATTGTGCTATTTTCAGCGACGAAAATTTGGTTTGTAGTCGCCAAAACCGCTTTTTCTTGTAGTGACAAATTGAATATTTTTCATTAATTTCTAAATTATATGCATTCCATGATCAATATAACCTGTAACCTGTACATACGTAGAATAATACATCTATAAATTATAATCTAAATCCATTATCAATAATACCCATTTTATTATCAATTATCTAAAAACTTTAACTTGTAAATCATATTCCAAATATCACATAAATCCATACTAAGCAAGTATAATCCATCTACATTAAATATTATATACAAAAACATTTGATTTCCAAAACAAAGGATTGTACAAAAATAAATGTCTTCTATATACAGAATAAATTCTCTTCATACACAAAAATAAATATCCACAATAGCCCATGCAAAAGCAATTTGTATAAAATAAAAAAAAAATTAACTATTAGCACTTATTTAATAAAATTGACATTTTAAATTATAACAATTATAAAATTAATAATTCTAATATATTGTACTCTACAAATTATCATAATTATAAAACCAAAAATGTGAATTTTTTAAGGTTATATATTAGAAAAGTAACTGAAGCCACAGAGTGAGAAAAAATAGAGCTGCTAGAAGAAAGTTTCGATAATTCTTTTAGTTGCTTTAATAGGTGCAATCGTTGTAGCTCATCAATAATAAGTCTTTAGAATAGAACTAGGGGTCCAAATCAAACTTTGTTCTAGATTATCACATTCATTTCTCTTCTATTCTATTTGAATCCATATCCAAAATAGAAATATATATATATATATATTTTTAGTTCAATCTATTACCAATAAATTCTTTTGATCCATGCTTGTTATATTTTACTTAAATCAGTTGAATTGTTGTTCATATTAAAATGAACTGAGATTGATAAGGAGCTGATAATGATGCTTGAACATGTGTACTTGTTTTGAGTGTTATATATATATATATATATTCTACATAATAAAGTGAATCTCATGATTCACAATTAAGTATTTTAACACAGCAATTCATGATTTGATTTGCAATTTGAAAACAATGGCAACGAGTATGTAAGTTACGTACTAGAAAATTTGAAGTAAACTAGTTAGAAGAATGAAGAAAAAGAAATCAAAATGTGTTAACATGTCTTTGTCTCAACGAAATAATTAGTTTGTCTACATAAAAGAGAGGATCATATAAATTTAAAGGCATGAATTGGGTCAACATTCTTTCTTACAGTCACATGACCATAATAGACTACTACGACCTCAAAAAAATTGAATTCAATGTCTATTCTAAATCATATGAAGATTTAAAAGAGAAAGAGAAAAGTATATATAAATTATGAGCAGAGTACAACACATTGGGATGATGAAAATTAGTCCATCTTAAGTTAAATTCAAAATATGGTTCCAACATATCAATAATGTCTTCCTTCTTCTGCTGGGTGACATAGAAAGCAACACAATGGCTCTACCAATAGTTAGTTCTCTTAATATCTTTTGGCTTTGGAAGAATGGAAAAGGAGAGCTTTGCAACAAATTTATCCCCAATTTTTGTG
Organism: Camellia lanceoleosa; assembly: GCA_025200525.1. Lineage (NCBI taxonomy): Eukaryota > Viridiplantae > Streptophyta > Magnoliopsida > Ericales > Theaceae > Camellia > Camellia lanceoleosa. The sequence continues at coordinate 200,828,266 of CM045758.1, forward strand.
TAGAAAATGACAGTTTTAGGTTGTGAGGAGGTATATCAGTGGATGGAGAAAATGTATGAGGTATATGCAGGATTGGTAAAATTTATCCCCAAATGCTACTTTTGCATTCAGCAACCACCCATCGAACAGTCTACTTAATAAAAAAGTTTTGGATCTGAAAATGAAATCTACTCCTCAAGCATTGCGATTTTTCCCATAAGATTAATTTAATTAATTCATTTATGTAGATGACATTCTTACAATTTGCAATTACAACACAAGAAAAGAACTCCTTTAAGGTTTCAACATCCTGATTGTTCTCGACATTGTTAGGATTGAAATCCTCATGTTACACACACACACACACATATTGTCATCAAGGTTTTAAAAATAGCGGCAACCGTTACGTAACGCCGTTACGTAACGATTGTGGTGGTTATCGCCACTCTTTATGGCTGTTTTTACAGTGTAATTGAGATTCACAGGTGTGTCGGTCGTAGCGGCTGCCGTAGCGGCTGCCGTAGCGGTCGTAATGGTGCTATAACGGCCGTAACGGCCTATTACGCACCATTACGTAACAGTTTCGAACTGTTTTTTTCAAAAAAACAAAAAAAAAAAAAATGAAAATGGGGAAAGAGGGATGATGAAGAGGGAAGATGAAGAAGCAAGAGATAGAGAGAGAGAGAGAGAGAGAGAGAGAGAGAAGAGGGAAGATGAAGAACATGTTATTGATTTGTTGAAGTTATAAAACTTATGCTATTCTATTCAGCTGTTATCACTCAACCATTTTGTTTGTGTGTTTATCTATATATTGTTTGAAAATAATAATAATAATCATAATAATAAGTGTGGTCCTTATCTATTTGGCTTAATTAAAAATATATATATATATTTATTCTCTTACTTTTATTATTGTTTATCTTATATATAATAGTTAGTGATTAATTTTTTTGTAAAATATCTAGAAAACATAACAGTTGTATAATTATATATTAATACATATTTTATACGTGTCAATTTTTTTTGATTAGTTTATTTTATTTTTATTTATAGGTTATCCAAAAAGAGAATGAATATTCAAGTGATCCAAAAAAAAAAAAAAAAATCTTTATAATTTATTTTTTTAATTTTTATATGATTACATTAGCATGTATAATTTATTTTTTTAAAACTATATGCTTCCACAAGTATAATAATTAAAAAAATAAATTTATACATCTAAGTCCAATAATTATTTTTTTTGCCATAAGCGTAATATGGATTTATGACAGATAAAGTCATTAATTATTAAAATAAAATGTAAAAAAACTCATCTTATAGTGATTTAAAAATATGAAATATATTAGATCATACTTAAAAATTTACAAAAATTAATCAATATTTATTTTAAAACCCAATAAAAATGATTATGGAAAAAAAATATGCGTATCGGTAAATTTTTTTCAAATTGTGTGAAAAATAAAAAAATTCAAGGTTCCGGTTACCGCAACCGTTATACTACGACCTTTACACCCTGCAACCGCAACCGCTCTACTGCTACCATTACAGCAACCGCAACCGCAACCGCTTTTCAGAACCTTGATTGTCATAGAAAATTGGAACATGAAAACAAACCTAAAATAAATTGCCCATGAAATCAGAACAAAAGCAACCCCTCGTTCCCAAAGCAATCTCTCCCATAACTAAAAACTTCAAAAGAAATAAATTGGCTCAACAAATCTAAAGCCTCAAAACATAAATACACATATGTATATATATATATTTATAGACATGTATCAAAACAAAATAGATCTCCAACTCAAAAACCTAGAGAGCAATGATAAACTAAGATAAAAAGAGTTTAAAGTAGAGCAAAGACGATGGCTTACTTTCATATGGACCTTTCCAAGATTCTTTAGCTGAGGAATACATTCCTCCAAGTGAAGCCACCGCCGCCACAACATCAAGCCCACCTCCAATGGAAGTGAACAAAGCCGAGAAGCGAGCAGTGGAGGCTCCAATCCCCAGCCCAAGAAGATCAAGCGTGGTCGGCTTGTTCATATAGAACAATGGTGGACCCACCATCAAATTAGTCAAACCGGCGGTGGCTCGATCAGTGTAGAGCCCTAGCCCTAGCCCAGCCGTTACCAATGAGTTGCTCTATGGCTTCACCATCGTAGGGCTTACAGTCAGATGTACCGGCAAAGACCGTAGGTGGTGTTGGCAAAGGTGGTAAGGACATACAGAGCGACTTGAGGGATTGAGATCGATGACCCACATATGGGGGAAGAGAGAGCTCTTTCAAAGAAACAAATTCAATTTAGGGAGAAAAAAATGGGGAAAGAAGAATATATATATGGTTATTGGTGACTAAAATATTTTTTAGTTGCTGAAAATATTTTATAAATCCCTCCAAAATTTGAAATGTCTGCCTCCAAATATTTTAGTTCTTTACTAAAAAAATTTTTAGTCGCTGAAAATAAATTTTTGGTGACCAAACCTTTAGTTGCCAAAAATAAAAAAGTAAATTTTTGTTTTTCATTCGGCGACTAAATAATTTTAGTAGCCAAAACTAACTATATAGCGACTAAAATATTTTTAGTCGCTGAAAAATTTTTAGCTACCAAAGATTAAAAATAAATTTTTTTTTTTTCATTCGGTGACTAAATAATTTTAGTAGCCAAATTAACTATATAGCGACTAAAATATTTTTTTAGTTACCAATTGTGGCTAAAACAATTTAGTAGCTAAATATTGTATTTTGGCTGACTAACATAATTTTTGGTCGCAAATTTCACAACTTTTGGCCACTAAATTTTTTTTAATCGCTAAATTTAGTCACCAAAAATGTATTTTGTTGTAGTGTTAGAGCATCTCCAATGGTGAACTATTTTTTTCATCAAATCTGATGAAAAAGAAGGCTCTTTCTTTAATTTGATACGAGTTGCTCTAACGGTGAACACTGTTACTTGCATCAAATGCCCGGGGACGTTCGGTGGGATGACCGGCCGATCAACCGGTTACGCTACTAAATTTTTTTTCCCCCCTACTTCTATTCTGATTTTGTTTCCCTTCATTTCCTTTTCCTCAATTCAAACAAGAATTCGTCAGAATATCCACAATGAGAATTCTTCAGAATACGTATATATACAAATTATATATTTTTACATAATTTAATTATTAGTCAAGAAGATTGGAAGATTGAGAAATTGAAAAAGATTAAACAACTGTTAGTCAAGAATACATATATATACATATGCAGTTAACAAGAACACAAACTTGGAAGATTGAAGATTGTTGTTAAATTCCAAATCAACATATCACCATCAAACTAATTCCAATTAGAATTGAAAATAAGAAGAAAATGATGGAAATGGATTCAAGGGATGACCTATGGGTCGACCTAGGGGATGACCTGTGGGTCGACGTGGGGGTCGACCTGTCAATGTAAATTTTCACAAATTTTTGCCTTAAACAATTTATATATATGAATAAAGGTTGGGACCCCCTTTGGGGGTCACCCCCTTTACCCCCCTTTGCCACGTGGCAAGAGGTGATTGGAGGAGCAGGAAAAAAAAGAAAAAAAAGAAAGAAAATGTGACCAATGAGAGAGAGAGGGGGTCCAAAGGGGGTCCTAAAAAGGGGGGATGAATCATTGTTGTTATATATATATACAAATGAATCCTCTATGTTGAGGTAGATAAAAAAATTATCAATTATCTTCGTAATCTATATATATATATATATATGCAAATGAGTCCTCTATATTGAGGTAGATGAAAAAAATATCAATCGTCTTTGTAATTTGTATATATATACAAATGAATCCTCTATATTGAGGTAAATGAAAAAATATCAATCTGTATATATATACAAATGAATCCTCTATGAAAAAATATCAATTTGTATATATATAAATTTGAATCGATACAGAACTTTTTTAATTCAATCTATTGTTTACCATGCGTTTTTGTCTTTAATTCTCTGTCTGTGCGAAAAAAATTCAAAAATTTCTCTTTGAACCTATGTAGTGGCAGTTCCCAAGTGAAACAGAAGCAGCTGTGCATTTTTTTAATAAACCGGTCGACAACCGGTGGGACAACCGGTCAGACGTCCGGCCGGTTGTCTGGTGGGACCCACATCCAACGTAAACGCACAGTGTTTTGATGAAACCTAACCCAGCTCCTCGATTTGGTGAAAATTTTGCTCCATTCTCAATTTGATATCACTTTGGTGAAACCATTGGAGAGATAAAAGTGACATTTTTTCATCAAATTCAAATCTGGTGCTGAATTTGATTCAGTGTTGGAGATGGTTTTAGTGATTTATTTTTGTGATCAATTGCAACAGTTTATCTAGAAAACAATGTGAGAGACGAATGATGGTATCTTTAAATAAAAATATTATAAAAATTAATAAATTTTATAATTATTTTTATTTGAACTTTCATCCAATAACAAATTTTGAAAGTTGAAACGAAATTTTATTATTACAATAATATGATATGGCACATTAGTTAGTAAATAATATTTTTAAAATTTGTTTATTTGTACTTTTGACCATTAACGCATGAGTTATGCCATTACACAAACATTATTTTGCATTAAATTCTCTTTAATGAAATAATGCGGTTTTTGTGGCTCTTTTGTTTTAATTAGGAGGGTTCGCAATTCGGTTGCGATCGGAAACTTCTAATTCGTTATTTCTACTTTGGATGGTGGATTGAAAAAAATCAAACTACATCTGTCCGTCAAATTAACGAATGTGGATTGAGTGGATTGACGAATGGATGCGAATCGGTTTGATGGTTTAAACTTTTATAAATTTTGAACATAATACAACACATTGTCAATATTTTTTTTTAGAATAACAATCTAACTCAACATAACTAAAAGATTATCAAGTAAATTGTCAAATACTAATAATAAATGAAAAATTTATTAAAAAATTATTTTTCAAGTGTTTATATCCCAGTTAGTCTATAAGATATTCTTATATTCTAATAAGTCTTATTATTTGGACATTTGATCTACCAAATCATAATTCTCATATTTAAGGTATTTTATGGACATTTTTACCTTTACAAATATTTTTTGAATGGTTAATAATTTGGTGATGTAAACATTTATATTTTATAATGTGAATATTCACATTGACATGTTAACATTTACATTGACGGTGTGAATATTCACATTGAAGATATGAACATTCACACTGTAAATGTGAATATTATTCGGAATATTTTGGTAACTATGCCACCCATATGACTTATTAAAACATAAGAAAATAATGTGGACTAAATAGAACATAAGTAGATGAAAAGATATTTATGAAAAAGTGCTCCTTAATAAATACATATAAAAAAACATGCATTATCAAAACTATTTCATTATTTTTTTATTCAAAAACTATTTAATTTGATTTTTTTTTTTAAAATGACAAAATTTAATAACAAATATCAACACTTGCCATTTGATAAAAGGATTTTCAAATTGAAAACACAACATAATATTTATACTATTTTTCAATTGAAAACATAAACAGAATATCTAAACAAATTATAAATATAAAGCCTTACAAATTACTAAGGTACTAGCGGTTTGGCGGTTCGGTTGTGGCCAAAGGAACCTCAAATCCGTCATCCATCCAAAACTAAGCGGATTGAAAAAATCAATCCGCAACTGTCCGCTCGTCATCACGCATCCGTCCAAAATATGGTGGATCGATTCAGTTCGGTCGGTTTGGACGGATCGAAATATCCATCAAAAAAATTATCTAGCATTGTGACTCATGATTTTAAATACGAATTAAGCTTGTTTCAGCACTAAAATTTGAAGTTCATTTTGCCAATCCGGTAAAATTTATAAGTTTTTAAAATGTTTAATGTCAGTTGTTGTACTTTGACAAGTTAATTGTCTGGTAAAACATTTCTGATTTTCAGGTGTTCTTTTTTTTTCAACCCGAGCCAATCCACCCATCCTAATGGCAGACCAAAGAAGCATGATATAGACAAGTGCTGTTATGAAAGTGCCCTAGCTCATGCACTAGTAAGAAAAATAAGAAGAATTTAATTTCTTGTCTGACAGATAAACTATACCAAGAGGCAGTATCTACTACCTATTAAAAGAATTTTGAAACCATTAATGGATATAAATCCATATTACATGAAATACTGTTTCTTAAAGCACTGATGTAATATACAAGTCAATTGACCATCTTGTGATCATTGCCAAGATGAACAAGAATCTAAGACCTCTAACAGAAGAAGAGCTTCAGATACCGCCCATAAGATTTGTAAGTTGTCTGCGATATAGTTAATTCTGTATATTTGCCTGTGATAATTTCGAAGCCTTTGAAACTGTATTGAGAAACTTCTGACTGCACATAAGATTTGTAAGTTGTCTCATGCAAACAAGCAACCTTTTAAAGACTTAAAAGAAGAAACAACAGAACAAGAAAATAAATAATGTCTTGCGGCAGTATTATTGCTAAAAAATGAGTTAAGGTAGAAATGATATGTATATCACAACTATACATATATAAACAGAAGATGGGAAACATGAGCTTCAGAGATATAGTTAATTCTGTATACTTGGCTGCGATAATTTCAAAGCCTTTGAAACAGTACTGAGAAACTTCTGAAACTGCACAGAAGATCTGATCCCTAAGGATTTTTTACATAAAAATTATGCATATTTGATTAAAAAACTTGAAAGATTTAGATGCAAAGCACATGAACTGAGTCTGAGACATGTCAGACGCATAGAGCCTTAAAGAATAGGCAAAAATGTGAGTATATGATACATATTAAGAAACGACTCCATAAACCTATATATATATATGCTCACTATTGAAACCTGAGTATTTCAATGAAAGCAAAGTGCCCAGCCTGGCCACAAATTAATTCTGGGTACCAATTAACCGAATTAGATTAGAAGAGCTTTTTTTCTAATACCAATGATAATACAAATTCAAGAAGAAGAATAAGTAAATTGGTAATTCAATTTGGAAATTTTTGGTCCTGCCATTCAAGCACACCAAATTAACCCGTGGGGAAAACAGAAGAAAAAAAAATCAAGTGAACAATTACACGGTGAAAATAATGTTAAACAATAACATCATCTATAACTTGCATAACATGTATATATGTTTATCAGAACATATGTACAAGATATGGTCAAACATGCTACTCTTCCATAATACTGATCCAAAATAGTAACAATAGCAGTACAAAACAGAGAAACAGGTGGAGAAAGATATGAGATGCAAGAACAAGATCCACAAATTATTTTTGTCTCTTCAAATGGAATGATAGTAATTCATGGGAGGTGCATGTGGTGTGCAGAGAGAGTAGCAGAAGGTGATGACAGAAGAATAGGGAGCACAAAGGAGTGAGATGCAATCAGGCATGCACTTCATCATCTGTGCTCTCTATCTTCTGTCAACAACATATCCCCCACTGCCTCCTCTTCACTTCAATTCAGTGTATAGTAAATATGAAAAGTTTCATAAAAGAAAGAAAGAAAGAAAGAGAGATTTTAATGGCTTAAAGCACAACTGAAACCTTCATGTTTGGCAATTCATCAACTGCTAATTGTATCCAAATGGAGTGAGGGGCTGAAGGTGATGACAGAAGACTAGAGAGCACAAAGAGTGAGATGCATACTTCATGCACACCATCATCTGTGCTCTCTATCTTCTGTCAACAGCATCACCAATGCCTCCTCTCCCCTTTTGGACACCATGAGAAAGAAAGAGAAGAGAACTAACTTTGGATGACCTAAGTACTTCCCAAGACCTCTCTATTTATAGGAAAATTTGGTGTGATAGCTGAGATAGTAAACAAAATATGGTCATCATAACATTATTGTACATATTCTAATTAGCAATGCCAACTTCAAATTCAAACTTCTCTGCATTTACTCTTCCAGCATTAATATTACAGTTACTGACCAGGTGCGGCTGCTTCCAAATGCTTTTTATGGAAACTAATTATCATATTATTGAGTTAGAATATTAATTTAGCACTACTTAGCCTCTAAAACATGATTTGTGGTGTAAAAGTATAAATTGACAACACAAAGCGATCCTTGGTTGATTGTTTTCCCACCCATGTAGGATGTAAAACTCAAAAAAATTCTGGTGGTGAACTTAGAATAAGAACCTACAAAGTAATTTGTTGCAGTGGGGAATCATATCTCTTTTTGAGGCAAGAAAACACGTAAAGAATGATCGACGTGTAACAAGCAAGGCCGCGGAACATCAAGAGTATTGTTAATCTTTTAGCAGAGGTCAAAGTAACTTTCTTTGTTCACAATGTCAATTAGGCATTTGCTTCCCTAAGCCTGATGAAATGAGGTGGCTGCAGGGATTGGCAGTATATGGCCAACCTGGAAGAATATGGCTGCTTCAGATCCAGCAAAATGAGAAGAAGTTATGGTTAGGGTTAGGGTCCATTTATTAAAGATCATAGCTGAAGTTATTTGGTTGTTTTATTTTATTTTTTTGTAGATGAAGTTTTTTTTGTCATTAGAATCTGCATTTCAGCTTTTTTTTAATATTTCTATTAACCAATGAGAACTTCATACTCCATTGCCAATGTTATTATGGTTGCCATTTTAAGTTTTCAATACCAATGGACCTATGTTCATTTGTTCAAGTGAAAAATATTTTTTCAGAAACTATCTTCCACCAAAAATATTAGTAGCGTTTGGTTGCGACACTAAAAATGATGGTGTTTGTGATGTGAATGGTGGTGTTGGGTGATGGTGGTGGTGGTGTCAATAAGGTTCTAGTTTGTCTCGCCAGATACGTTACAAAAATTGTTAATTTTTGTTTTTTATTATACTAAATGCTAGAAAGTACATAAAATATCTTATGTATTAAAAATCCTTCAATTATCTTTTTTCTAATTGACATAATGTTTTCGTTTTTCAGTTGACATGATGTCTTCTTAATTTGGACATTAATTTCACTCGTATAAGCAGAGAGCGATATTGTTTTCAAATTCGTGTAATGAATTACAATGCCATTTGATATAATCAGATCATCATGTGGAGTCACATCTATTACTACTATAAGTTGAGACATGACATATACATTATTGGTTTATTTGATATGATCAAACTAACAACACTTGTGGGCCTCGTTCATGTCGATTGATGGGGTTCTGCGTCACAATATCCCCATCTGATGAGTTAAATCACTTGTAGCTCCATGTTTGTGGAATTCTCCTCACAAAATATGAGAGAGACAGAGAGAATGTGTGTGGTGTGTTGTCAGAGATTAGGAATGCATGCAAGTTGCCAATTAGAAGCATGGAGAAGATAGGAGAGAGTAGGAGAATCCCTCTTCACACATGCCTTATCCTACTCTCTCTCTCTCTCTCTCTCTCTCTCTCTCTCTCTCTCTCTCTCTCTCTCTCTCTCTCTCTCTCTCTCTCTCTTCATTATTAGAACATGGAGTTGCTTTCTTTTTACAAAAGAGATGGGGAAGATGAGGAGAACCCATCCTTCCATCTGTCATCACCCCATAGCTGCATTCTTATTCCCTTTTTGTCCTGTTCACCTCATCTTCCAAGAAGCTAGTTTTAGAATCTTTCCAAAGTTATCAAAATTGGACTAGATCAATAGTTGGACCAAGCAAAGTTCACTTTTTTCATTCCTTTTTTGTAGTAGGAACCAAAAATTTATTGAGTCTCATATAGCATATAGAAATGTGTATGTTACTTCAAAACTAGTTCGAAATGTTCTTAGCTATTTTTGAATTTTAAATAAAGATTTGTTAATTTTCATATTCAATCCATAAAATAGAGATGAAATGGAATTCAATCGCTACCAATGATATGACTAAAGGAGAGGGTTATGGTATGGAGGAGGAAAGTCAAAGCTGCTTTGTGAGGTGGGCTATCCTGAAGTGAAGTGGAACCAAATTTATAGCAAGTGGCCGTAAAGGGGTTTGTGTTCACATGCTCTCTTTAGTCTATCTTCTCTGCTGTGGCAATTGGCAATTGACAACTGGTAGGGAAAATATATGATTTTTCACAAGTAAATCAATTAATGGGAATAAAAATTAATGTGAAAAAATTAAATCAACATAACACAAGAATTTTTACGTGGTTCTTTCAATATGAGGTACGTCTACGGGATTGAAATTCGATTCCGCTATCAACCAAATAGTTTTCAAATGCTTACAAACGAAATACGAATAGTCTTACAAAATCACCCTTAGATGAATTTTAAATAATCACAATTAAATAAAAAGAAAGACCTCACTAAATAGATGAACAAAAATTTTCAAAACAAAATTAAAGAAGATTACAAATCTGAATCAAAATAGCTTCGCTGAATTGAATTCGACCGAATTGAATTCAATCCAAAACCATACACCCACAGCAAGCTGATGCTTGAAGAACAATGATGATAACCCCCACTGAAGTTGATCACGCAGCACACTACTCCAACAGCCGTTGCCTTTTTCAGAAAAAAACAATACACTCTTAAAATAATATTGTTGATCTTTAGGTTTTATATCAAAACCTTAGTTGTTACTAAACTGAATATTAAATATTTATTGAGCTTCCAAAAGTTAGTTATAATATATAAAATATATTATACCCAAACTAAATCAAATTAAGGCCTCGTTTGGGGAGTGGTTATTTTAGCCAAAAAGTCAAAAAGTTACTAAAAGTTATCACATCACCTCTCTACTTTTTTACACATCTTTTCGTAAAAAGCCAAAAAGTTACTAAAATAGCCTGTTTCCAAACGAGGCTTAAAATTCTTTTAACAAATTAATTGGGTCTCATACTCCACTAAAGAGATATACCCCAACAATTCTCTCCTTATTGACTTAGGTGGAAACATCAACTATACTTGCCAAAGTTTGACACTTTAAATGTTTGTCCCTCGACAAAATCTTAGTCAACATATCCGAAATATTATCATCTGTGTGAACCTTTTCGAGTTGTAACAATTTCAAATCTAACACATCACAAATCCAATGGTATCTCACATCAATGTGTTTCGATCTCAAATGAAAAGTATAATTTTTAGTCAAGTGAATAGCACTTTGACTATCACAATAAAACATATACCTTTCTTGCTTCAAACCTAACTCTTGCAAAAATTTCTTCAACCATAACTCTTCTTTGCAAGCTTCCGTAATGACAATAAATTCAATTTCGGTAGATGAGAGAGCAATACATTTTTGTAATTTAGATTGCCATGCCACAGCTCCCCCTGCAAATTTTATCACATACTCCGAAGTAGATTTCCTAGAATCAACATCATCGGCCATGTCAGAATCTGTGAACCCATCAAGCATCGGCTTACCATTCTCGAAACACAAACGCATCTTCGAAGTCCCTCAAAGATACCTTAGAATCCATTTTACCGCTGCCCAATGTTTTTTAACCATATTAGAGAGAAAACAACTCACTACATCAACGGGTAATATCCGGCCTTGTACAAACTATGGCGTACATCAAATAACCAACCGCTGAAGCATAATGAATTTTCAACATCTCTTCCTTATCTTTCTCACTTGTAAAACATTGATTCAAACTAAGTTTGAAGTGTCCCACAAGTGGACAACCAACTGACTTTGCTTTATCCATATTGAACCTTTCAAGAACTTTTTCAATGTAGTTTTCTTAAAACAACCAAATCAGCCCTTTCTTGTAATCACAAATAATTTTCATACCAAGTATTTGCTTTGTCGGCCCCAAATCTTTCATCGCAAACGACTTGCTCAACTCTAATTTCAACCTGTTAATCTTGGTAGAATTTTGACCCACAATTAACATGTCATCAACATAAAGCAAAAAAATAATAAATTTGCCATCCGAAATTTTTTTCACAAACACATAATGGTCTGAAGTAGTTTTAGAAAAACCATTATGCATCATGAAAGAGTTAAATTTTTTGTACCATTGCCACGGGGCTTGCTTGAGGCCATACAAACTTTTCTTCAATTTGTAAACAAATTTCTTTTTCCCTTTCTCTATAAAACCTTCCGGTTGCTCCATATAAATTTCTTCTTCAAGGTCACTATGAAGAAATGCGGTCTCCACATCAAGTTGCTCAACTTCAAGGTTCATACTTGTAGCTATGCCAAGTACAACCCGAATAGAAGACATTTTCACAATTGGTGAAAAAATTTCATCAAAGTTAATAACTTTCTTTTGCCCAAAGCCTTTCACAATAAGACGTGCTTTGTACTTCAGATTCTTTCCATCATTCTTCAATTTGAAAATCCACTTATTTTTCAGAATTTTCCTCCCCTTAGACAATTTCACTAAATCATAAGTGTGATTTTCAAGTAAGGAATTCATCTCCTCTTCCATGGTCTTTTTCCAATCATCTTTTTTTGAATGCTTAATTGCTTCTTGGTAACTCTCGGGTTCCCCTTGATCGGATATCAATACAAATTCATTGGGAGGATACTTTCTTGAAGGTTGCCGATACCTTGTAGATTTCCTCAACTTAAGTTGTGGTGGCGGTTCTTGAGTTGGATGCCTTTCCTTAATTCCAGGCTCAACTTCATTTGGAGTAGCATCATCATCTACATCTTCAAGAGGTGGTTGCACATCTCCCCCATTTTCATTATCCACCGAAGACGAATGGGATGGATCTATGTCAATGAGATCACTACTTTTTGACTCCAGTTAATTACCTTTGCCAAAGTCTTCAATTGTTTTGATTTCAAGAAACACAACATCACGGCTTTGAATAACTTTCTTGTCGACCGAATCTCACAATCTATAACCAAACTCATTACACCCATAGCTAAGAAAAATGCATTGTCTTGACTTGCTATCAAGCTTAGACCTCTTATTCTTTGAAATATGAACAAAAGCTCGACAACCAAACACTCTCAAGTGCTCATAAGACACATCTTTGCCGGTCCAAAATCTTTTAAGAACATCACCATTCAAAGGATAAGAAGGAGATAAATTGATCCCGTTAACCGCTGTCCTCATTGCCTCATCCCAAAAGGATCTTGGCAATTTAGTTTGTGAAAGCAAACACCTTATTCTTTCAACAATGGTGCGGTTCATCCTCTCGGCATTGCCATTTTGTTGAGGAGTCTTCTTAACTATTTTTTGGTGCCGAATACCTTGGCTGCGACAATATTCATCAAATGGCCCAATGTATTCACCACTATTGTCTGATCGGATGCACTTCAATTTTTGCCCTTTTTTCTCTTTCAACCATGGCTTGAAAATACTTAAATACTTCTAGATCTTGATGTTTAGTTTTTACTATAAAAGCCCAAACTTTCCTTGAATAATCATCAATGAAAGTAACAAAATAAAGTGCACCACTATGTGCCTGTTTGGCACAGCTTATAAGCAGCTTATTTGAGCTTTTAGTTTATATTAAGTTATTTTAGAATGTTTGGCATATCTTATCAAACCAACTTATAGCTTAAGATAATAAGCTATTTTTAGCTTATTTCCCAAAGTAGCTCTGGGGGTGCTTATAAATTCGACTTATGCGGGCAGCTGGTAAAGAGAGGCTAAAATGACTTAAATACCCTTCACCAATTTGGAGTATTACCAAATTGCCATTATATAAACCACAAATTAATCACTGTTCACTCTAAGAAAGAGAGAGAGATAGGCGATTTCCGGTGAAGATGACGATCACCAAAAAAACGATCACCAAAACAGAGGAAGGCCACGATGAAGGCTTCGGTGGTCAGATGTGAGCTTCGAAACCACACACAATCTCCAAAAAAACCCAGAGAGAGAGAAAGAGAGAGAGAGAGAGTTCATTCTCGGCTATGGTGGATACCAAAGCAGAGGAAGATGACGATGAGGGCTTCAGTGACTTCATGTTCGCGTCCTTCACTAATCACGCTCTCTATTCTAATCAGATCCACAGTCGGAAATCGACCATTGACTACAATGACGACGAATGGGGCGATTTTGTGGAATCTCCACTTCAATCCGAGCTCTCTAGTGGTCTCTCCACCACCCAATCGCTTCCCAACCCCTTCAAAACCTTTCAACCCACTTGGGTTCTTTCCAGATCAGTCAAACACACCCTCACAATTGACGGCGAGTCCAATTGAATCGGCACCGAGTCATTCTAGTTCGGAGAAGACTCAATGGATGAAGCCTGACTTCGGCTCCAGCAAATGCAAAATCAGATCTAGGGTTTTGCAAAATTGTAATGAAAAAAAAGAAGAAAAAAAAAAAACAAAATTAACTTTTATTAACTTCCATTTAATTTATTTCACAATTATTGATAAAAATTGCATAATTGCACAATTTAAATAAAGAAATAAATTGCACAATTGTTATATTACTAATTGTTATGAAAAAAAATAATAAATTAAAAAAATAACAATTGTTATATTATTAATTGTAATAAAAAAATTAATAAAAACAGAATTAATATTACAAAAATGGATATTATAAAAAAAACTATTATAACTTCTATTAAATAAAAACAAAATTAACTTTTATTAACTTCTATTAAAAATGGATATTATATTACAAAATTAATGAAAAAAAAAAACTGGGTAATGAAAAAAAAAAGGATATTTATAAAAATGAATATTATAAAAAAAAACTGAATAATGAAAAAACTGGGCATTTAAAAAAAAATGGATATTATAAAAAATGGATAATGAAAAAAAATTGGACATTTATAAAAATGGATATTATAAAAAAAACTATGATAACTTCTATTAAATAAAAACAAAATTATAACTTCTATTAACTTCTATTAAAAATGGATATTATATTACAAAATTAATAAAAAAAAATTAATGAAAAAAAATGAAATACAAAGAAAAATATTATAACTTCTATTAAATAACTAATTGAAATTAATATAAAGAAAAATAATAAGTAATGACATCACAACATTAATGATATTAATTTATATTAATTGTAATGAATTAATAAATTAAATAAAAAAGTAATGATTCTAATTAAGTCATTAATTGACACTTATTACTTTATAACGAAAATAATAATTTTTGTAATACTAATTATATTAACTTTTATTAATGAAATAACTTTTTTAAAATTAAAACTGAAAAAATGACAAAATAATCATTTTTATATCATATAAGGGCAAAAAGGACAATTGAATAGCAAAAAGTTATTTTACAGCTTATCAACTAAATACTATTCTGCTGCTTAAATCCATAATTTCACAACTGCATCAAATAGGTTAACAGCTATTGTTCACAACTATAAGTTATAATCTGTTAAACTAATCTATAATCACTTTTCCATAACTCTACCAAATAAGGCTTATGTGTTTTAACTTTCAAATGACCACAAACATCCGAATGAATCAACTCCAAAATATTTTCTTTTCTAGAAACAACATTTTTATGAAAAAAAACTTTATATTGTTTACCCGCTAAACAATGAATACAAGTTTTAAGATGTGTATCTTTCAAATCGGGTAAAAACTTTTTCTTGAACAAAACTTATAGCCCCTTTTCACTCATATGCCCAAGCCGCTTGTGTTACAATTCGATAGAAGTATCTTTTTCAAGTGCATTGATAACACCTTTACAAATTTTTTCTTGCATCAAATAAAGTGTATGAGTCTTCTTACACTTAGTCACCACCAAAGAGTCTTTTGTAAGCTTCCATATTCCATCATCAAATTTGTTGTTGAAGCCTTCATCATCTAACTTCCCGGTAGAGATTAAATTAAGGCGAATGTCAGGAACATGCCTCACATCTTTAAACAACAACTTGCAGCCCAAATTTGTTTCCAAGCAAATATCACCATGCCAATAATCTTAGACAAACCTTCATTATCCATTCAAACAGAACCATAATCTCCTTTGGTGTAGGTAGTGAAGAAATCAACTCGAGAAGTCACATGAAAAGAAGCACCAGAATCAATCACCTAATTGCTCTCTTGGCCTACAAAATTAATACAATCATCTTTGCAAACGACCATGAGATCACCATTGGTAGTAACCGTCATTGTGTCTTCTTACTTCTTATCCACACTTTTGTTACGTATTTTCTCCTTATTCTTGAGTTTTCGACATTCCCACTTCATGTGCCTTTTCTTATGGCAATAACGGCACTCAATGTCTTTCTTTAAAAAAGAACCATCTCTTGATTTGTCATGGCTTTGATCACGACCATGAGAAGTCTTACTCATCCCCCTTGTTTTGTTCCGGCCTCTTACAACAAATGCTTCTGAATGAGAGGAACTTGCTGATTTTCTTCTAGTTTCTTCATTCAGCAAGCTACTAATGACTTGGCTCATTGTGACAACTTCATTGGGCGCCAAATTACTAACCATCACAACCAAAGTCTCCAAACTTTCGGGTAAAGAACTAAGTACCATCAAAGCCTGCAACTCATCATCAAAAATAATTTTCATAGAAACAAGTTTGTTAACAATACTCTTTATTTCATTCAAATGTTCCGGAATAGGGCTGCCATCTTTATATTTTAAATTAACCAACTTATAAAACAGAAAAACTTTATTTGTGGTTGATTTCCTGTCATAAAGGCCTTCTAATTTTTTTCATGAATCATGTGCCAAAGTTTCAGTAGCAACATGATGAAACACACTGTCATCAATCCATTGGTGGATAATACCAACGACTTTTCAATTAAGCCTCTTCCATTCATCATCTTTCATATTATCAGGTTTGCCACTATCACCCTTAATAGGCCCATACAAATCTTTACAAAATAATAGATCCTCTATTTTAGTTTTTGCAAGTTACTCAATTGCTTCTATTGAAGCTAGATATACAACACACATTCCCCTCTATTGATTTACACAAATAAATAAACTCAAATAAACTATAAGCTCTGATATCAGTTGTTAGGGAAAATATATGCTTTTTTACAAGTAAATCAAGCAATGAGAATAAAAACTAATGCGGAAAAATTAAATCAACACCAACACAAGAATTTTTACGTAGTTCTCTCAACATGAGGTACGTCCACGGGATCGAAATCTAATGCTACTATTAACCAAACAGTTTCCAAACGATTACAAACGAGGCACAAATGGTCTCAGAAAATCATCCTTAGGTGAATTTCAAATAATCACAAATAAATAAGAGGAAAGATTTCATCAAATAGATGAACAAAAATCTTCAAAATAAGATTGAAAAAGATTACAAATCTAAATCAAAATAGCTTCACCGAATTGAATTCCACCAAGTTGAATTCAATCCAAAACCAAGCACCCATAGCAAGTTGATGCTTGAAGAATGATGCTTGAAGAATTCAATCCAAAATTCTTTTAACAAATTAATTGGTCTCATTTTAGTAATATACCCTAACAATAACTTCATATTATAGAGCTTTTTTTGACCAGCAGTTCTATGACTCAGAAAAATAAAAAATAAAAAATAAAAATAAAAAAATGTTCAGAATTTGTAATTAAAGATTAAAATTATGAAAGAAGATCATTTTCGGCACTTTTTTTTTTATCTAGCTAGTAAATTCAAAGGCCACAGTCAATGATAATAACTAAGGGGTTGTTTGGGGTGTTCTAAATAAGTGTACTTTTTGTCTTTTTAGACTAAAAAGTTGAGGTTGAAAATATGAATATTTAGGTTAACTTTTTGACTTTTTATGAAAAAATGTGTAATAAAAAATTGTGAAAATTGGTTTGTAGAGAAAAATTAGAATTGAGAATTGTGCAGCCGTAATTGTTGACTTTTGATAAATAGTAATAATTTTTTAACTTTTTAAATAACTTTTTGATTATTTGATTTTTTAAAGTATTCTTAAACTTCGCCTAACTGTTGAATGATGATTGGATGAAAAAAAGTGTTGGAGATGATTCAGACTCAAAATTTATTAGTATAGCTCCATAACAAGAAGTTCAAATATATATACTATTCTAGGTGCCTAGACTTTCTAATTTTTTAATCACCTTCTTTTTCTTGGATTAGTAGCCATTTTAGGAGTGAACGGTGGAGATCCCCGATCACTTTTATGTTTTGAGTATGACAACACCAAATCAATTTTTTGTTTAAAATAATTTCAAATGACTTTTTTTAAAATAATGATTTACAGTTTATTCCATTGAAGTGGTGGCGCGACAACAATAGTGGCTATAGTATGTTGAAGGTGGGTTTATTAATGTTCAATGTATTTAAATATAATTTTAATTAAGTTTACAAAATTTAAACCATTTAAATCAGTTAACAAATTTGGACGAGTTTTAACAAGTTTTAAGTTAGTTTAATTGGATAGGTTTACTGTTTCCAATTTGAATTTGTCAATATAAAATAATTATAATCTAATATTTTGTTTTTGAAAAATTATTTTGTTAAAATCCATTTTACTCTTTTTAAATACGTAATATTTGATATATATCTTTATTCCTCTGTTCTTATTATATTATATTTATCACTGTTAATTGGATGCTTCTGTTAACTTTAGCATATCCAGAGGCAATATAAGGATAGATGCATATCAACTTTTTGACCACTTTTTAGACTGCGCCCATCTCGTAGATGCACACATACAGTCCCCCCCATAAGCATCTACAGAGTCCCGAATATTCACTCCTCCATCCATACAAAGCTCAGTGTGGCTCATTTTCAATTCAATTATATACATATATTCTGTGTATCAGTATACTTTCAATTCACTTTGTTTCAGAGATATGGATGTTTCTTAATGAACCCTTCATGCACAATTTGGACCGACAGTAGTAAAACATGCAAGTCTCCCACCCCCCCGGACGGCCAAAAAAAAAAAAAAATTACAATTAAAACTAAAACAAGGACTTTAAGAATTCTTTTGTATTTATGGAGATGACTTTTATTGTATGGATTTTTGTCTTTTGAAGCCTCTGAACATTCTGGTAATTGAGAATTCATGCAGCTCCATCTTCATTGATTACTTCATTTTGGGGTACAGTCCACAAAAACAAATTAGAGATCAAATATTAGGCTATTATATCAGGCTATTGTATCGAGATCTCAACCATAGTCTATGTTGAAGGAATTGACTCAACTTCTCTACGAAGCAAGAAAGGACTCGAAGGGTCAAAATGGAAGATCCTAAAATCTCTAGAAGTTGCTGTAAGCAAACATCATCTTGAGTTCAACCTTTGAAAGTCAAACAATGAAAGCTACAGGGAAACTTCCTATAAGGCGGTGATTTTAGCGTCACTGCATATGTCGCTCATCCTCAATCAGAAACCTATAAATAGAGAGATAATGAATTGTATTTTGCATGACAAGCATGAAATTGTAGAGAGTAGTGAGGAATTGAGTGATTGTAAATTTTCTTCAAATTTAGTGAAATCAAGCTATCTTTGTGGAGTAGGCAATTGGCCAAGCACGTAAATGTCGAGTTTGTCTCGTACATTCATGTCCGAAATCCTCTGACACAACAATCAAGAAGGATTTAACACAAGCATGTGTTTTATGCCACAGTGAAGGTCCAAAGTCGAGGCACTAAGACCATCTAACCTTGGACTCCTTATATAATACAATATATGAATTCATGTTATATTTGCTAATTAAAATGAGCGTTCAATATGAAGTTTTACACCCCTCTTAACATCCATGACCTGCAAGAACCACACAAAGATCGTGTTAGCATGAATTAATACAGTGAAATACATACACTGATCAATGAGTATATTTTTTTTAATATTTTGCTCATAAATTTTTCTTTTTTCTGTTAATATACTAATTAAATTCAATTTTATTTTTTTTTCAAGCTCAATTTTAAGTTCGGCTCGTTTGTATAATCAAGTTGATTCAAGTAAACTCGAGTTTAATTAAGCTCAACTCACTCGATTGATTCTCAGCAAGCCAAACTCAAACATCTCACAGCTCAGCCTTACTGGGATAGAAGGAAAACCCAATTGATTACAGGGGGTAGACCTCCCCTGCCCTATGAATAAACACAACACACCACAAACCATGGACTCTGCTGATATGAACTGGGCCTAAAAGAGCCATAGGGTATCAAAAGTTTCCAAATCAGCTTCGCAATTTTTAAGCCCATATATCTGTCCAAATTTTTAGTTGACTAGACCTGGAGTACAACATCAATTAAGCCCATATATCTGTCCAAATTCTTAGTTGGATATATGAAAAATATACCCACTACCTAAAGCTATGTTTGGTAATGGATTTTTGGTTAAAAAAATATAAAAGACAAAATTAATTACATAAACTAATAAGACAAAATATCACATCAAAATCATACTCATTACACTTTTTTTTCTTACAAAAGTCAAAAAAACCAAAAACAAAAACAAAACGAAACTAAAAAGAGTAATACTAAGGATCATGAAAAAAATATTATCAACATAATTATAAAAAATTTTCCACTCTTAGATTACACATATAATAAAACACCATATATTAATCAAAGAATGAAAATTTTTTATAAAACATTTCATGATATATTTTTCACAATTTTTAGTATTATTCAACTAAAAAAATTAGACTAAAATAACTAAAAAATTAAACTATTTTAACTCCTCCCAACCGAAAACTAACTGGCTACCTTACAAGACTACCTAGAGAGTAATTGATCTTGTGTTAACTTAATTGATGTTGCCACCTAATTTTATTTTAAATTTTGCATTAAATAATAATACATGTGTGTCAATGCCATTTGGTATCACTATTTTTATATTTATATTATGTGAAAATATTATATTGGTTGTGTCTATGTCCAACAATTACCTACACAAAATTACCTTATACAAGTGATTTCATAACAATATATAAGTTAAATGTAAACTCCCGTAAGATTATTCATAAAATTTTTAAAATTAAATTTACAAAAATTTAATTTATGTATTTTTATATGATCATTTATATAAATTTAAAAAAACTTAAGTAACTTTGTATAGATATCTCATACGGTGGGAAAATTTTCCTATATTATATGGTTATATATATATATATATATAGGCACCGTTTGGAAAGAAGGTTTCCAAGTTTTTTTTGATTATTTTAGTCACAAAAAACAAAATAAGATATTTTAAACATAGCAAACAAAACATCACATCCAACCCATAATCATTACACTCTTCTCTTACAAAAAAAAAATTAAAAAAGTCAAAAAATCAAAAAGTCTTTCACAAATTAAGTTTTTTAACCCAAGCTAAAATAGTCAAAAAAAAAAAAAGGTCAAAAAATCAAAAATTCAACCCACTTCCCAAACGGAGGCATAAAGCGCATTGTTATTCTACCAAAAAAAAAATTCTTACCTCATATTTTATCCAAGTATCAATTAATTATCTTATTTATACATCATTTAATTTAGAAAATGAGTTTGTATATCATTTTTCCATAAATTAAATGACAAATAATGTTTCAAATTCATGTTATAATTTCTGCATTAAGGTATCCATAAAATAATGTTCTTATCTAGAACCCAAAAAGAAAAATTCAACCATAAACTTGTCTGAACACAGCAATGATCATTAGATCTTGTAGATCTGAAACTTGGGGTTCTTCATAGATCATCACTACAACTTTCAAGAATCCAAAAACCATAATCATATCAATTAACAACATTAAAGCCAAACCAAAATAAAAATAAAAGAAACAATGAAGAGATTAAGGAAAAAGAAATATACTTAGATTACCTTCATGAACAGTCCAGAATGATCAGTGCATAAAAGGAATTGAGATAGCAAGGGAAAGGGAGGAACAACTGGAAATCATCGGAATGGGCGGCCTTGGGAAGAAAGATAAAATATAGTTCTCAAGTCCCATACCTTTCTCTTTATTGCAAATCAACCCCTCGATTGACTTTATTTTCTTCCCTGGCAACCCCATTCCTATAACTCCCAGAAATTCTAAAATCTCTCATTCCCTTTTCTCACTCTCTTGCTTCTTCTTCTTCCTCCCTCTACAATCAGATTATCAGAACAAGCAAAGTGCTTTTGCCTTTATTTATACACCAAGTCAACCATCCCCACCCACCTCTTGGAAGAGAGAATATTGGGTTTTGCAGACTCATCCTCCCACTTGTACCTATTTGTCAATTAGTCCTAGATTTCAATTTTCTTCACTCCTGCATTTGATGATTCTTTAATCTATGTGCTTTCATAAGTAGAATGTAGATAGATATTTTTTAATCATCACTCATCAATTTTTATCTATATTTATATAATAAATGCCATATACAATAATAGAATGTGCAGGAATAACCATATTTAAAAAAGAGAAAATTACACATAAGTAGGAATAAAAAACAAAAAATTGTTTATAAAGTAATAATTATTATAAATATTAATAATTAAAATTATAAATTTTTTAGTTTTTATAAATATTTTTTATATTCTCTACTGATGTGTAATTCTTCCTTTACAAAATAATAAAATTCATCTTATCATATGTTTGAAGTCACATAAAAAAAATGATAAATTTAAATAAAATATTTTAAGGACACTTGGTTGATAAATTCAAATTTTGATTTTCCTTGACTAAAGGCCTTAGCGCTAATTTACTTTATCTAAAAGGACAAACTCCTAAAAAATAACTAAACTACCCTGTACATATATATATATATATATATTGTTTGCTAAAACCAAACAATTCATTCTCTCATCATCTCTCTTATCTCTCTATTCTTCCATCTCTTCTTCCCTTCCTAGATCTAAGGTTTCGAAATCTCTAAGCTTAGGCCATCGACGATGCTGTTGGTCCTCCATCGCCTCTTCGTCGTCGTTTCTCCCTATCTCATTTTCCTCCTCCTTCTCTCCTATTCAAACCCTAAACCTAACCCATCGAGAAGAGGTGGAGACGGGGAGGCGGGCAACGCCGTAGGCCATGACGACGATGAGAAGGCTAATGAACAGACTTAGATCCAAACTCTCTCTCTCTCTCTCTCTCTCTCTCTCCAGATTCGAGTCTCTAAGTCTGAGATCTAAGATCGTGCCGACGAATAGCAACGACATCACGACCCAAACCTTGTACCTGGAGGTTCGAGGTCGCAACAAGACTATAAATGAAATCATAACAAATTAATAGTGCAGCGGAGTAAAATAAAAGGGTACCCAAATCTTAATTATAATATATATATTGGAGCTTCTATTCATTTACATTGTCAAAGCTAAACTATGACTACAAAGTGCCTTGTGCCTACTCCACGCATTGGTCCTGATACGTCACCTGAAAGTGGTTAACTACTATAAGTACATGGCAGAGTAAGAAATATTATACTGAGAGTATAAAGGGTATAAAATTCACCATAAATAATTATTTGGGCTAAATAAAGATTTGTTCGATACCAGAAATACATAAATCATTTTGAATAACAGAAACATAACACAAAAATCATATAGACAAATAATCATAACCACGGTATAGGACAGAACAAAATTCTAGAGGTGGCTTCCATAATAGTATAGCACTTAGGTCCGCACAGCATTTTCCTCTACACCAAAAATCAGATGGTCGGAGGGTCACTTAAAGTGACAATAGAATATGACAGAGGGTCACATAAAGTGACAATTCAAAAGGCTAATGGATATTAAAGTCCCTCCCTCAAGGCATGGGACCCTGTGGTGCATAACATTAACCATTACGTCGATTTCAGAGGGTTATATAGACGACATCAAATACTCGACAGTCCCTACCGAATTAATGAAGAATTTAGTAGGTTGCTAGAGAGACTTCCATGTATTTCTCAAATTTCAACAAAATCTCACTATTAGAGGAGGAATTCCAGGTATTATATTAACTAATGGGGACAGTAGTTGGTTAGATGCAATGTCCCAAAAAATAAGAGAATGGTTTAATGTTAATGCAACCACTGTCATAATTAATGAAAATTTTTATTAATTTTATTTATGAAACCACTCAAACTTTTATTTACTTACTACATTTCCCTTATCATCAACTATTACATCTTGAGTCACATCAATATTTTTTACACTAATTATTACATTTCGTAAAACATTAGAAAATTTTGCGGGATCCATAAAAACTGATCATATACGATCAATTTCCTCTTTGCTAACACCAACCTCAGAAATCGACGGACCAGGATCAACATCACTAGTGTCACTACCACCTCTGCGTACATCAATCTCAAACAAACTTAGACGACATCTGCGTTCATGAATAACTGAACTACTTTTCTCAAAACCTTCTAACAAAAAATCTCTTCGTCTCTTTGGTAAACACACAAACTTTGTCTATGTTAGAATCGAAATGGCCTTCGTTGGGGCACAATGCCAAACATCAACATTATCATTAGTATATTTTTTAGATAACACAACAATAGATGGGGCCCTCATTTGCGAATCTTCTGGCATGTCACTCATAGAATACTTCAAATTTCCCTTCATTTTACAATACGTAATCCCCCTTTTAATATTCGAATTTTTAAGTCGATACTTCACTATCCATGGCACCTGTTTGTCGTTAATTGGACAACAACCATTCTCATAATAGACTAACTCGCATTGACAATCCACGGGGAAAAGAAACCACGCTTGCAGACTATCATTACCATCTAACCTCCAATCATAAACATTTACTCTAACCAACCCACTGGCATTAGGTGCGCAAAGGGGGAAATATTTTATCAACCTTAATACTCTTTTGTTTGTATTTTAACCTCAACTGAGAAAATAAATTAGGCAATGCAAGTTCAATACAACTGAAATCACTTGCTAAAACACCTTCAACAACACCAGTTTTCATATCGTCCACCTCTATTCAAAACTTGAACATTACAAATAAAAATACATAAATTATAATTCTAAAAATCTTAAAGTACATTTGACTCCTTAACGTAATTTTGCATTCTTTTCCACTAACAGTAGCAGCCATTGAATATATGGTACCATCTGAATACTTCCAACATTTCCCAATAGCGTATCTTTGTAGTCCGTCCAAACATTAACTTGGAAGAACCGGTCCACAACTTCTATTCCGTGATGAACGTACTCTTTGTCCTTGCCACCAACGAGCTTGAATTTCATTTTCTTTAGCATCTGAAACCGGTCTGACTGGTCAGGATCAATAATCTAAGTCTCAGATATAACCTCGCCAACTCCAATAA
This sequence comes from Camellia lanceoleosa, assembly GCA_025200525.1. Taxonomy (NCBI): domain Eukaryota; kingdom Viridiplantae; phylum Streptophyta; class Magnoliopsida; order Ericales; family Theaceae; genus Camellia; species Camellia lanceoleosa. The sequence continues at coordinate 200,853,245 of CM045758.1, forward strand.
ATATCTTGTCAAGTGTAGGAACGGAATCTGACAGACTATTAGTTTCGTCTTTAGCGTCTTGTCCCAATTGAACATTCCCAATTAATTTTATACCCTTAACCACGATCTTGTCTGATTGACGGTCACATCTTTTATTACCCAACTTAATACCATTAAGCAATCTCGCCACACCTTTATTATCAAATTTAACGTCCCTTAATTGTTCATCATACAGTTGTAACTTCCTTACTCCCGTCTTAGTCTTCTTAATATATCGGGGAATATTCTAAACGTATTGTCGGCGAACATACGCCGCCTTAAAAGGTGCGCGACCACAGTAACTCCACTTAAATCCACTGGTCGCCGATGTCCTTGACCTTCGGTACGCGAGGGGAGTCCGATATTGGCTGCTTACTACTCCTTCCATTTTTAATAAAACACTCCAAATCTTTTATCCTACAGATTTTGCAGATTCTCTTACCTCTGCTAACCCATGTCGGATAGTTCGATACACGTGTCACGTTTCTGGTGGTTTGCGTGATTGTAATGTAAAAATTTTTGCAGAATGATGGACATAAAGCAAAGGCAGAAAAATGATTATGCTTTTTAATTATTTTGAACGGGGCATCTTCGTCCTTACACGCGGGCCACTTTGGCTATTTATTTGGTACCGAAAAACATTTGTCGACAGAGAGGAATATGCTTTTGTAGTGGGATAGCTATTGTGATGAAGTTGTTTTCTGGTACATTGTTTTGTCCCTCTTTTTCTGTCTTTCTTTTTTGTTGATTATAGTGTGTAGACCGCCCCCGAAATCCGCTCCGCGCGCGAAGGCGCGAATCATGGTTCTAGCTACTACAGTTCAGACTCCTGTCACGGTTCTGAATTTAATCTCACAAAGTGCAATGTAAGACTGATAAATCACCAAAGAGTCTAAATCTGACAATTGATTTTAGAAAATCGATTTTAATCAAAAAGCGCCAAACATGCACTACTTTGCCAAATTTCAGAGTTGCCACCTAAATGTTTTGTTTTGGGAAAATTTAGGAAACTCTGACTCGTGTCTAAGGCCAAGTGTTCGTCATTACCAAAGTTGCCTCGGCTCGGGAACTTGGGTACGAAAGGGGAAGGTCTTGAAATGAGCACCCCCGCTCGCCCGACCAAAGATTGGCCTCTACTAACATGATATATTGTTTTTGAAAACACATGTGTTCTTATTCCGATTTATTAGCTAACCTTACTATGTGATGCGCACAGCATACAAGTATAGACTCAATCACGCGGATTGGAACAAAACAACTCGTGTTTGTTTTTGAAAGTGGTTTGAAGATGCTACTCGCAAGTAGGCTAAGTCGTGGATTTGTCACCCTCAAGTGGGCTTAGAAAAACATAATTTTGCCACTCCGCAAAGTGGGCTTAAAACTCACAATCATCGAGTTGTTCCAATTCAGGCAATTGAGCCTTCACCCACAGGCATTCATGCAGTTAAACAAATAAGCGCATAGCCTCATGGTAAGCATGCTATCATGGCAATCACTTAAATACATGCAAGGATGTTAAAGCATAAACACTTACAGTGTACTCCGAGCCAAAAAAAAAGCTAGTTAGTAATCAATGCATGATCCTAACTATGTCAACAATGCCTAATGCAGCGCATGCAAAATGCAACTAGATAAGCTCGGTTATTCTAAGATGTCATGTGAATGCAACTAGATAACATGTGTTCAAATTGGTATTGAAATACAATGTAGTTTGTATGATGCGCCAAGCCCGGTGCATGCAAGACAGATGAATGGATGCACGCATGCAAGCATAAGGTATGCTAATTGAAATATGCCCTAATCTAACCACTGAAAGCGGGTAAATAAAAGGGAGAAAGACGTGGGGTTGGAAGACATTCACACACACGCACACTTATTACAACATTCACCCTCTCAACGAAGAGTTCAAATAATATGAAAGCTAACTAGCTAATCTAAGCTAATTATTACAAAATGAAACTAATTAACTAATTACAAACACAAATGAATAGCTAAGTACATTAACTACTTAAGTACAAAACCAAATCGCTAACTAGCTAAGCAAAGCAATGAAACAGGAGCCTCGAGGCGAGAAGTGCATGCATGCTCGATCGCCTCGTTCGGAAATCCATCACTATGCCCCAACTTGCCTCTGTTTGCATTTGATCTCAGAATACTGCACAAGCTTCCAGATAGCTTCTACTCCATCATGGAGACCTCCAGGAAGGCTGGTGACCACTTAGTGGTGTTGTAGACCACTTGTAGACCACTTACACATGCTGCAAACCAGAAAAAGTGGTCGGCCAGCCACTTTTCTTGGTCTGTCGACCAGAAATTCTTCCCAACTTCATTTTTGCTGCAACAGAGAACAAGAAGGGGCACAGGAATGTATTTGCAAAGTATGTGTGCACAACCACTCACCCTATCATTTCTTAAGCTCAAGGGAGTGCGGTTCTCGACTCTTGGGACACCAACCGATCATCGCAATGCATGATGGCCGAGAAGCCAAGATTGTACAAATCAATGTCAATGAATACACAAATAACACATAAGGGCCTTAACCTCTATCATGCTTGATCAAGAGGGTCGGCAACCGAGAAATGAGGCACGTTTTATCACTTCAAGTATGAAACGTCCCTCGTTTCTCGTGTTTGAATTAACACCCTATCTAAACACAATGCAACACAACATAAGCATGATCAACCTATCAATGCTAATGGCATGCAAACAAAATGCAATGCAACAACATGCAAACAACATGCAATGCAGCAAAATGCAAACACAATGCAATGTAACAACATGCAAACAACATACTCTTCTATGAATGCTAGAATGGTATGCACAAGGTTCCAACATGCAAACAATGCATGCATGGCATGTTTGAAAGCTAAAGCATCAAAAAAAGTAAAGAGCATCATACAAGAGGCATGCAATATAATGCTCAATGGACTTAAACCGAATATGGAAAAACCTAAGTCATGCCAAAACAGTGGCCAATTCACACAAAAAATTAGGCACAAAAGAGCAAAGAACACATGCTCATTCATTCGCTTGTAAGCAAGGCAAAAGTCTTAACTTTCAAACACAATGAAAGAGTGACATATATGAGAGCATGGCATAGGTACAAGCACTAAAATCATGTGAGAAATGATGACATATCATGCAAGCAACACGAGTATGGCATGCTAGTGTAATGACCCCAAAGTGCGTATAGAAGGTTATCTTGATTTAATTAAGGGTTAATGTGTTTGCTATTGGAATTGAGAACTATCTGCCGAATTATGCTTGTGAAACTGGAATTGGTGACCTTTACCAACAATCTGAAAATTTTTCCTCCGCTCGAGCGGAGGGGTTGGCGCTCGAGCGGGCCTTTGGGGGTTCCAGGAATTTTGTAGGCGGGCTGAAATTCTGGGAGTGGTGATTTTCCGCTCGAGCGTAGAAGTGGATGCTCGAGCGGACAACCTTGTTGGTCTTCGCGCTCGAGCGCGATGTTAGGCGCTCGAGCGAGACTCCAGGATGAGTTGTATTTCTGAGGCATGTGGGCTCATTTTTGACATCTTATTAGTGTATTTGGAATGCCTTTTTTATTATTTTGGGATTTTGGTTGAGGTGGTAATATGATGGTGAAGTAAGATTGGACCAAAGAAGTTAATTCGAATAGTTATTTTACGAACAGCCTCCACTCTTTTGCTTTTTTCTTTTTCCACACTTGGAATTTGGATATGAGGTTAGAACCATTGGAAAGCTTATTTCCGGGGCTTCAATTTGGACACAAGAACGACCTAAAACGGAGTCCGGATGGGAGAGTTATACCTGTCCAAAGTTTCGAAATCTGTGCTGAGGGCAGGTCCGCTCGAGCGGAAATCACGGGACAGCAGCTTTTAAAACGGGATTTTGGATCATTTCTTACATATTTCTTCTTCCCTCTTCCTTCCTCTTTGCCTTAGTCCGAAAACCCTAGCTCCAAAACCTTGATTTCCTCTACTTTGATCAACAACCCACCATGATTCTTGTATCAAGGATGAAGAACAAGAGGAGATAAACATTTTCAACCGATTGGAATTCGAGATTGCGAAGGATTCTTCTCAAGCTTGGTTTTCTTGCTTGGTTCTCGAGGTAGGGGTTCTAGTCCTTTTCATTACTTACGTGGATGGATAGATTTGTAGTATTTGACTAGCTAAATACAAGAATTTCCATTTGTGAGCATGTAGTGTATGGTATGAGAATTGGGGGTTTTAGGGTATGGGTTGTTGAGAGTTGAATTGATGAGTTAGAATGATGGATTATGAATCCAAAGTGTCTATCAATGGGAAAGTGGAATGATAAGTGATGAATTAATAAGTTTGAATTTTATTGGAATTTATAGATTTCTTAGAAACCCTAGGTTGCTTCTTGATGATAAGCGATGATTTGGGCCAAATTGGAAGTAGAATTATGAAATTGAGGTATTGAATTATATCTATACAAATTTAATTGAATTTTGGAGATGTTTGCAAATTATGTTTAAAATTTACGAATGAACCTCAGTTATGTATAGGGTGAATCATGCTGTTATGTGAGATGAAATTGAGAAACAAGATTATTAATGTTATGAATGATAAGAACCTTGGGAAGAAATGATGAAATGGGATTTAAGACTTCACCTTGAAAGATGTTGAATTATATTTAGGGGTGATAAGGTGAATTATGCCAAATAGTGTAGCTTATGTTGGATTGTATTGAGATATGTATGGAGAAGTGTGTTGGTTTAATGATGTGAATTGCAAATTGCTGTGTACTCTGGTATAAAGAGGATAACAAGTTAAGAATGGAATAAATTATATGTGACCCGATTTTTATGTGTATTCTGAATTGTGTAGGGTCAGCTACAGAGGCGGACCAAGCGTCTAAGCACTGTGAGTAATAGTACTACAATTGTAAACCATTCACTGTTAATGATTATTGATATTAATATTCTGTTCTTTGTGGGTAATTATGAACAATGAAGGATCTGACATGCATCAATATGGCTCTGAATTACTTACATTTCGGGTGTGTTTAGTGGTTAACGGTAATGTATCGATAATGTGTTACAACCTGTAGGTTACCATGATTCTGCTCAGGTATGATATGTAAGCTATTAATGCTATGGAATGGGTAATTGAAGAACATTATGAATGTAAATTCTGTTTACTGGGGCATAATATTCTGAATGGGAACATGACATCCCGAACACCCTCTTGGGAATTTCAGTACATGTGTTACAATATAGATACCTATTTATTGTGGATTAACATGATTGGGCAGCTGGTTAAAACTATTAGTTGTGCTATCGACATGTGCTTTGTGTACTGTTAATGAGCATCATTAACGTTTTGTTATCTGTAAATTACCCTTGTTAATTTATAGTGAACAGGAAGAACCATGATGTGTGTGCCTTCTGAGTCCTTATGCTTTGCCAAGGATGACTCAGGTTTGTTGTGAAGTAATTTATTCCGTGCCTAGTAGTAATATTTTGATATACGTGAGATGACTTATGTATCCTGTTGTATGAGGTTATTTATATGAATTTGGGGCTAATCTGTTATGGATAGTCATTCCGTTTATGTAATATGTTCTGTAAGTAGTTCCGTTTACAACATGACATGTTATAGTATACAATGTTGATGTAAAACTTATTGATTTCTGGTATGGAACAAAGTGCTACACTTCGGTGGGAGCCACCTCTTGAATCCATACAATGTGTATCATTCTGGGCCGAGGGCCATTCTGTGTATCATTCTGGGCCGAGGGCCATTCTGTGTAACATTCTGGGTCGGGGGCCATTTTGTGACATTCAGTAACATTCTGTGTAACATTCTGGGCCAGAGGCCATTTTGTGACATTCAGTAACATTCAGTGTAACATTTTAGGCCGAGGGCCATTTTGTGACGATTTTGTGACATTCTGTATCATTCTGGGCCGAGGGCCGCTCTGTATATGCTTCTGGACTCATGTCTGTTTGAAATATAAATACAGGGTATAGTTAATCATATGCTTTGCAGTTATGTACTTTATTGTGTCAGTGGTACTTTACCTTATTTATGTACTATTATTCACTGAGTTTCACTCATTCGGTATTTTGTCTGTTTCTGTAGGTCATCAACTGAGGGACCAGTCCAAACCCTTAAGATTCGTCTCCCTCTTGTCAACCTCGGTGTGTCCAGGCACTAACTGAAGCCCGTGTATTTTGTAAAGTGTTGTTATATTTTTGGAGTTTATGCTTGATTGTTTTTCCTTAGATGTATTATTCTATGCCCAATTGCGGGCTAAGTCAAGGTACATATGTGTCAGTTTTCTGTATATTATTTACTTGATGTGATGTTGTGATCCTGGCATGTCAATAGTAGCTCAATGGATATGTTTCAATGTTGTTCTTTATTATTAAACGCTTCCGTTCAGGCCCCCCATATTATGTATATCAGGTTTAATGCTTACGTCTACATAGGTCATGCCCGAACTTTTAGGGGCGGGTTACGGGGCGTGATAGGTGGTATCAGAGCACGAGTTGCCATCTCACACACGAATCCATTGAGCTTTAGGATGTCTAGAAAGACTTAGGCATTATGCATAAAATTCTGCAAGTACATGAAAAGCGTGATGGCAACGTTACATGCGTATGTTTTACCTACTAACTCTGATGATTACGATCTATGTCTGGTGTATACTCTTTTGTTGTCTTTGTTTATCTTATATAGGTTGGTGAATAATGCAAGCTATGCAGATGGGATTAAGTGAACAACGTTGCACTGTGAAGGTGTGGTAAGAATTTGGATTGATCGGTAAGACATTTTATGTGTAAATGATTGGATCAAATGTGTGCTATCGGTTAATAATTATTTGTGGGAAATGATGACGTTACAATTGGGCGGTTTAATAATTATTTAAGTTAATTGCACATAGCTAAGACTAAAGGAAATGCTATATGTGATACCTTTATGGCTTGTTATGCCTCCCTTGCCGTAACACTGTTTAGGACGATGATTCTGAGAAATTACTATGTTGGAATCTTTTGAGAAGATGCATTTCGCGTAATAATTGGAATTGAGATAAGTATGCTCGGCTGTAAGACGAAGTCATGCATGTAGTGATCCTCCTTAAATTGTAACAGTATGTAAATGATATGGTTTTATGAACCGAGAAATACCAACGACTTTTGATGGGAAAATATTGAAGTATGTAATATGACTGTGTCTGTCTATAGTTACAGCATCTGTTATCTGTATTCCGTATTCCGCACTCTGTACTCTGACCTCTGTAATTTGTACTTTGTAATCTGAAATCTGTGCTCTGTTGTCTGTTTTGTTTATGTCTAACCTGAAATCGGTCATTGGGACTTCCTATAAAGAAGAGTTGACTAACATAAGGAACCCCGCCTGTTCTGCATGACATTATGATTTTTGATAAGAATAAATGGTCCTAGGGGAATCGACGTACTTTCATAGTAACCGGAGAGAAAACTTAATAAGAGTGGATGTGGTACTGCATCATTATGATTGACTAATAAAATACGATTCTAAACGCAATTCTTCATTTTAGCTTTGAATGGTCCCTTTTGCTCGAAACGACGGTTGCCATTTTGGTACTTATTACTGAGAATTGTATTTATGGAAGAATTTATGGAAGTTTGATTTAGTGTTATGAGGATAGATCTGCATGCATTCAAACAAGTGTCATCCTAATTGTTGAGTTGCGGCATGATTTTCTTTATATTCCTGCACTTAAAAGTAATGCTATTAGGAATTAACCACGTGTGCTGTGATCTTCCCTTCTGTTGTACTAAATTTGTTAAAAATCGTTGTACATAATTCTAAACCAATGTAATGGTGTTACCTTTGAAATCTTTTTGGAAAATTAAGGAATACTAAGAACCAAATGTGAAGCTCGTGGTTATATACTAACCGAACTATGCGTAATCCGACTTGACTCTAACCACGTAAGTGCAGGTATAAACAAAAAAATGATAATCATGTTGGTTTTAAATTTGAGCCTGTTAGAGACTTGATTTGAACTGATAAGTCTAATGCAGATAACGAATAAAGAGCCCCAAAGTCGTTGATTTAACACTTAATTGTTATTATGGGTCTACTTGTTATAAAAAGCTTATACCTTTGAGGAATTGTGATAATGGGAGTTACTTGTGACCTTACCAAGTTTGACTTACGTTTGATAGTTATGAAATGATTGAGAAATGTTATATGTTCAGGACGGAACTAGACTTATAACCAGGTGAATCAAGTTTGGAGGACCAAACTTCTTAAGGTGGGGTAAACGTAATGACCCCAAAGTGCGTATAGAAGGTTATCTTGATTTAATTAAGGGTTAATGTGTTTGCTATTGGAATTGAGAACTATCTGCCGAATTATGCTTGTGAAACTGGAATTGGTGACCTTTACCAACAATCTGAAAATTTTTCCTCCGCTCGAGCGGAGGGGTTGGCGCTCGAGCGGGCCTTTGGGGGTTCCAGGAATTTTGCAGGCGGGCTGAAATTCTGGGAGTGGTGATTTTCCGCTCGAGCGTAGAAGTGGATGCTCGAGCGGACAACCTTGTTGGTCTTCGCGCTCGAACGCGATGTTAGGCGCTCGAGCGAGACTCCAGGATGAGTTGTATTTCTGAGGCATGTGGGCTCATTTTTGACATCTTATTAGTGTATTTGGAATGCCTTTTTTATTATTTTGGGATTTTGGTTGAGGTGGTAATATGATGGTGAAGTAAGATTGGACCAAAGAAGTTAATTCGAATAGTTATTTTACGAACAACCGCCACTCTTTTGCTTTTTTCTTTTTCCACACTTGGAATTTGGATATGAGGTTAGAACCATTGGAAAGCTTATTCCCGGGGCTTCAATTTGGACACAAGAACGACCTAAAACGGAGTCCGGATGGGAGAGTTATACCTGTCCAAAGTTTCGAAATCTGTGCTGAGGGCAGGTCCGCTCGAGCGTAAATCAGTCCGCTCGAGCGGGAATTACGGGACAGCAGCTTTTAAAACGGAATTTTGGATCATTTCTTACATGTTTCTTCTTCCCTCTTCCTTCCTCTTTGCCTTAGTCCGAAAACCCTAGCTCCAAAACCTTGATTTCCTCTACTTTGATCAACAACCCACCATGATTCTTGTATCAAGGATGAAGAACAAGAGGAGATAAACATTTTCAACCGATTGGAATTTGAGATTGTGAAGGATTCTTCTCAAGCTTGGTTTTCTTGCTTGGTTCTCGAGGTAGGGGTTCTAGTCCTTTTCATTACTTACGTGGATGGATAGATTTGTAGTATTTGACTATCTAAATACAAGAATTTCCATTTGTGAGCATGTAGTGTATGGTATGAGAATTGGGGGTTTTAGGGTATGGGTTGTTGAGAGTTGAATTGATGAGTTAGAATGATGGATTATGAATCCAAAGTGTTTATCAATGGGAAAGTGGAATGATAAGTGATGAATTAATAAGTTTGAATTTTATTGGAATTTATAGATTTCTTAGAAACCCTAGGTTGCTTCTTGATGATAAGCGATGATTTGGGCCAAATTGGAAGTAGAATTATGAAATTGAGGTATTGAATTATATCTATACAAATTTAATTGAATTTTGGAGATGTTTGCAAATTATGTTTAAAATTCTGAATGAACCTCGATTATGTATAGGGTGAATCATGCTGTTATGTGAGATGAAATTGAGAAACAAGATTATTAATGTTATGAATGATAAGAACCTTGGGAAGAAATGATGAAATGGGATTTAAGACTTCACCTTGAAAGATGTTGAATTATATTTAGGGGTGATAAGGTGAATTATGCCAAATAGTGTAGCTTATGTTGGATTGTATTGAGATATGTATGGAGAAGTGTGTTGGTTTAATGATGTGAATTGCAAATTGCTGTGTACTCTGGTATAAAGAGGATAACAAGTTAAGAATGGAATAAATTATATGTGACCCGATTTTTATATGTATTCTGAATTGTGTAGAATTCACTCTGAGGCGGATAGCGTCTAAGCACTGTGAGTAATAGTACTACAATTGTAAACCATTCACCGTTAATGATTATTGATATTAATATTACATTCTTTGTGGGTAATTATGAACAATGAAGGATCGACATGCATCAATATGGCTCAATTACTTACATTTCGGTGTGTTTAGTGGTTAAGTAATGTATCGATAATGTGTTACAACCTCAGAGGTTACCATGATTACCTTTCGGTATGATATGTAAGCTATTAATGCTATGGAATGGGTAATTGAAGAACATTATGAATGTAAATTCTGTTTACTGGGGCATAATATTCTGAATGGGAACATGACATCCCGAACACCCTCTTGGGAATTTCAGTACATGTGTTACAATATAGATACCTATTTATTGTGGATTAACATGATTGGGCAGCTGGTTAAAACTATTAGTTGTGCTATCGACATGTGCTTTGTGTACTGTTAATGAGCATCATTAACGTTTTGTTATCTGTAAATTACCCTTGTTAATTTATAGTGAACAGGAAGAACCATGATGTGTGTGCCTTCTGAGTCCTTATGCTTTGCCAAGGATGACTCAGGTTTGTTGTGAAGTAAGTTATTCCGTGCCTAGTAGTAATATTTTGATATACGTGAGATGACTTATGTATCCTGTTGTATGAGGTTATTTATATGAATTTGGGGCTACTCTGTTATGGATAGTCATTCCGTTTATGTAATATGTTCTGTAAGTAGTTCCGTTTACAACATGACATGTTATAGTATACAATGTTGATGTAAAACTTATTGATTTCTGGTATGGAACAAAGTGCTACACTTCGGTGGGAGCCACCTCTTGAATCCATACAATGTGTATCATTCTGGGCCGAGGGCCATTCTGTGTATCATTCTGGGCGGAGGGCCATTCTGTGTAACATTCTGGGCCGAGGGCCATTCTGTGTATCATTCTGGGCCGAGGGCCATTCTGTGTAACATTCTGGGCCGAGGGCCATTCTGTGTAACATTCTGGGTCGGGGGCCATTTTGTGACATTCAGTAACATTCTGTGTAACATTCTGGGCCAGGGGCCATTTTGTGACATTCAATAACATTCAGTGTAACATTTTAGGCCGAGGGCCATTTTGTGATGATTTTGTGACATTCTGTATCATTCTGGGCCGAGGGCCGCTCTGTATATATACGGACTCATATGCTTTGAAATATAAATCAGGTATAGTTAATCATATGCTTTGCAGTTATGTACTTTATTGTGTCAGTGGTACTTTACCTTATTTATGTACTATTATTCACTGAGTTTCACTCATTCGGTATTTTGTCTGTTTCTGTAGGTCATCAACTGAGGGACCAGTCCAAACCCTTAAGATTCGTCTCCCTCTTATCAACCTCGGTGTGTCCAGGCACTAACTGAAGCCCGTGTATTTTGTAAAGTGTTGTTATATTTTTGGAGTTTATGCTTGATTGTTTTTCCTTAGATGTATTATTCTATGCCCAATTGCGGGCTAAGTCAAGGTACATGTGTGTCAGTTTTCTGTATATTATTTACTTGATGTGATGTTGTGATCCTGGCATGTCAATAGTAGCTCAATGGATATGTTTCAATGTTGTTCTTTATTATTAAACGCTTCCGTTCAGGCCCCCCATATTATGTATATCAGGTTTAATGCTTACGTCTACATAGGTCATGCCCGAACTTTTAGGGGCGGGTTACGGGGCGTGACAGCTAGGGTCCTTAAGCATTAAAGCTAGTGAAGGGGACTACACAAGAGGCATGCAATACATGGCACAAATGATTGAACCAGCCATAGACAGAACTCAATTAGGTCAAAACAAAGACCAAAATATGCTGAGATAGGAGCTCAAAAGCCTAGGCATGCATGCATACTCATTGGCCCATAAATGAGGCACAAAGGCACAACTCTTAAAAGCACTCAAAGAGTGAAAGAAGTGAGAACATGGAAATGCTATATGCTCTAAAATAACATGTTAAATGGTGCCATACCATGCAAACAGCTCATAGAAAGCATGTCAAGAGGCTTGAAACACAAAGCTAGTCAAGGGCTTTACACTACAACCATACTAAGTAATGCTCAAATGGTCGTAACCATTCAAAATAGACCTAAGGCAGGTCAAAATAGTAGCAAAAACATGCTAGACTCACAGCATAGATGGCAAAAAAGATATGCTCATGTATTAGCTCACAAACAAGGCATAATGGCACAACTCTTAAACACAATTAAAGAGTGATAAACATGAGAGTATGGCAAAGATATAAGCTTTGAAATACCATGCCAAATGATGCCAAGGTATGCAAACATCACAAGTATAGCATGGTAGTGGCCTCAAAACTCAAGACTAGTGAAGCCATTTACACTATAGCTATACAAAGCAAGCCCCAAAAGGCCAAGAACACCCAAAAAAGTCCTAAAGCATGTCAAAATAATGCTAAAACATTTATGGAGTATAGCCAAGGCAAGCTAGCATGAAGGGCCAAAACACCAAGTATACTAGGCCAATGGGCAAGATTGCACTACAAGTGCAAAAACCAAGCAAGAGGTGACTCCACTAACCAAAAATAGAGTTATGGCATGTCAAAATAACACCAAAAATGGGCTGAGACTAAGCTAACACATGCTAGAATAACAAGCTAACTCATTAGGCATACAAGGCTAGCAAAGAGGATTTACACTACAAGTGTAAGAAGCATGCAACAAGTGATTGAACCAACTAAAAATAGAGTTAAAGCATGTCAAATAATAGCCAAAAATGTGCTGGAGTGGAGCCAAAACATGCTAGAATTATAGGCTAAAATAGCAAGCATACAAAGCTAGTGAGCAAGGTTTACACTACAAGTGTAAGGAGCATGTAAGCAACAACCAAACTAGCCTAAAACAGAGTTAGAGAAGGCCCAAAAAGTCACAAAAACATGCTCAAACTAAGCCTCAAGAAGGGAGAAATACATGCTCATTTGATAGGCCAACAACACATGCTAACAAGACAAGAGGAGGGGGGACCACCCCCTCCTATTTTGGGCCTCAAAACTACCTTTCCACCACTAAAATTCCTCTAGAATTCAGTGGTGAAGAGGCCAAATAAAGGTGATTACAAAGGCCTAAAGTGATGGCTCAAAAGCCTAGCAAATAAGGCATGCAAGGGAGTAGACCACCCCCAACACCAAAGAAGCCTTAAACAAACATTTCAAGCACTTAAAATCAGAACTTTTTGCAGTTGAGAGTTAAGCCAAAGTAAGCATGCAAAGGTGGCCTAGTAAGCAACTACAACAAGGCTTTAAAAGGATTAGAGACTCACCCTTGAGGAATCAAATCAAGACTACAACTTCTGAGGAAAAAACCAAGCCTTGAGCTCCAAACAAACCTCCAAGAACCTCAGTCCAAGATTGAAGGTGTTTCACTATGTCTTTGTGTGCAAAAGTGTGAAGAAAAGGCACTTTCAAGCACAAATATGGAGCAAAGGAAGAAATATAGAGATAGATGATATACATATGCCGTAAGCAATTTTTCTGAACCTAAGACAAGAGGGAGGAGGCTCCCTTTTATAGAAAACCAAGCATCAAGCTTGTTGAACAAGTTTGGAGCTTCAATCAATCCTTCCATACACGTGTATAGAGGATGCTTTCTGTGCCCAACAGCTGGCATAGAAAATATCTGCAGAAAGTGCAGGAAAGCTACCGACCAGTTGAAGTGGTCGGCCAGCTACTTGTACTGGTCGGCCGACCACAAAAAGTGGTCTGCAGGGACAAAAAGTGGTCGGCAAAGGGAGAAGGTGGTTTGCACAGAGAAAGGAAGGTGGTGGCATGGCTACAGACCACCTAGACCAGCTGCAGACCACTTGTAGACCACCTAAGTAGTCGGTTTGATACTTTTCTGGTCGGCAGCCCATTTTTTTGGTCGGCAGGTAAAATTCTGCTTTCCAAGTTCAACTTCAAATGGGCATAACTCCTTCGTATGGACTCCTTTTCAGGTCAATCTTATGTCCAAATTGAAACCCCAGAAGTAATCTTTCCAATAGTGGCAGCCTTGCATAAAAATTCCAACTGTGCAAAAAGTTATGCTTATTTTGGTGAAGCCGCTCAGTTTTGGTCCTACCCGGATTCATGCTGAACTTCTCCCAAACTAGTTTTCTTCTCTCCTTTCCTCTTTTCTTCAACTCCAAACCCATAAACAAGGTGTTTTGAAAGATTTTTCAAAGATTTCATTTCTCTTTTATTCATTTCCACTTTGTCCTTGCTCGGTTTACCGAAAAGCGCAACATTTAATGAAATGCGAACGTCAGAACATCGTAGGAACTTTATTTCCAAAACATTTTGAAAGAGAGAGTTTTCAAGGTCTAAAATCTTTTGATCAAGATTGTTTTGGTCCAAAAGGGGCATGAAGTTGGGATTTGACTCTCTTATTGCCGAAGAAATTAAACCTTTGCCCTGCACACCTTTCACCACCAAGTAAACCATCAGTAGTGCCCAAGTCTTAAGGACGGTAAAAAATAAGGTGTCTACATAGTGGTATACAATGTTGTACTCCTTAGAAGAGTATCACGAGAATTACGGGTAGTTCATTCAAATATGTGTAGATCGCCTTTTGACGTGGCAAATAGGACTGTGAGAAGAAAGCCGGCGTTCAGCTCCAGCGAACTTTGTTCTGGTGTAAGAGGAGCTGAGGGAAAAATATATCAAAGCTAAGGTGTCTGAACAGAAGGGTTAGCAGAGGTAAGAGTAAATATAAAATCTAATTTGGCATTGGATTATCAAATATGGGATTAATTAGGGATTATTATTTGGGGCCAAATTTACAGAAATATGGAATTATAATACTAGTTGGGTTAAATTAGAGTTAAAGATAGTAATAAATAAATATAAAAGTAAGAGTAAATAAATAATAATATTGATAACAATAATAATAATAATAATAATAATAATAATAATAATAATAATAATAATAATAATAATAATAATAATAATAGTGGGTGTAGTAGTAAAATAAATAATTATTTTTCTGTTGGTATACGAATAAGTGTAATTTAATTAGGAATTAATTTATTTATATAGTTATGCTAGGAAACTGTGTCAAAGTGTAATTATCTTAAATATTTATTAAGATAACTATAAATCTATGTTAGTAATGAGCAAATCAGGTGAGTTATGAAACAAATCTGCGGGATGATTCGGGTGGGCCATGTGTTGGCCAGATAAAGGTTTTACCTCCCTATAAATACGAAGGAATGGATCAATCTGTGGAAAGAAAAAAAAGAAAGGAAAAAAAAGAGAGAGAGAGAGGCACGTAAGTACTGAAAGTAAGAAACTTATAGTAGGAAGATTGTGATACTAGAGTAAGGCTAAGTGTCAATATTAAGGTGAGTTATATTATACCTTGAGTTACCATAATATATTTTACGTATGTTTTGACTTACCATAATTTATTTTATACAAGTTATATTTTATAAGTTATATTAATTCAAGTTATGTTTTAGAAATATTTCAGTTACGTGGGTTAATTTCTAAACTTTATTTGTTTAAATGGAACCCATGGATATATTTGTTTAAATTTTAAAGAATATTTGACTATAACCTTATAAACAATTATATTTTGTAAGTACCACCACAAGAGTCCCATGCCTTAGAGGACTTAAATAACCATTGGCCTCTGTTTGACCACTTTGTGGTCTTCTGTTTGTCATGGATCCATTGACTTCTATTCTGATTGTCACTTCTGTGACCTCTATTCTGTTTTGTTCTGTACCGTGGTTATAGCTATTTATTTCCATAAATTCTGTATTTCAGTTTCTACCACTTAAATAATTTATTTACCAAATTGAGTTATGTAAATGTTTTGGCTTAACTAACTATCCATGGTTATTTTGTATTCCCTATACTCTTGGTATAATATTTCTCACTCTGCTGTGTGCTTATAGCTGTTACCCTTTCAGGTGACGAGATGTAGGGAAAACTCATAACCTCACGAAATTGGACCCGCACGTGGATTGATATTGAACCACTATTTTGTCTTTCTTTTCTTTTATTTTTTTTATTTTATATTTTTACTCCCTTTTGTTCTACTCGGGGCTGGTCACTAAATAATAAAATTATAAAAGCCCTATAAATGTATTTCTCTTATTAAAATAGTAAAATGGAGTAATTTCCTGTTTAATTATTTTTAATTCCACTTGCGCAGTTTAATTTGTTACAAATAGAAAAAGTTAGTAAGTTGCGATTCCAACCTAAGCCCTTGGGATTGGGTCATGGCAAAGGTGGTATCAGAGCAATGGTTCAAAAAAAAAAAAAAAACTACTCTAATTTGATCAGGAAGTTCGAAAAGTTATAAATAAATCTATAAATAAAACTATATAGCTAAGTAAACATAATAAAATAAAATAAAATAAGATAAAAATAATAATAAATATTTACCTGCAACATTAGTCCTTTTGTGTAAAATCTCACGTTTATTCTGGTGATGTAGGAATGTCAGAGATTAATCTTGATGATGCGTTTTGAGATGAGCTCGAGATCATTAACTTAGACGAGATTTTAGCCGAGCACCCCGCCCCCGCCTCACTTGATGGTTGGGGAGATTCAGAGGACATAATCAGAGGACTGCACCCAGGCCTTGCCCAGTTGATGGGTCGGCTAGTTTATATCCAGGCTGACCCTACCGATGTCCCATATTTACTGTGAAGGCAAAGCCGTGCCAATACACGCAAACGTTTCCTTGGACCCACTCGTGTCCTTGGCGTTGCCTTGGGACATAACCGCCGGCACTATATCGTAGGCCCTCTACCCCCAAATTTTGTGGCCAAAAGGGGGAACGTATACCCTGAGGACTATATTTTCACCACAGTCCCTAACCTGCTAGAGATAATTAATATTCAAAATGTTGACTTTAATAATGACTTGTCGTACATTGAGACACCCGACTGGATTGTCAACTGAGCATTCTTGGGATACATATAGTCCGTCCCCATTTTCACACTCCAGACAGCGTGGATGTATTTTGGTGTAGTCTAGTTCGGGTGGGAATTTGAGCTTTTTATGCAGACTGTTTCCCATGGTTTTTCGGCCCATTTGACCTGCCACTCTAGATTTGGGTAGAAGAAAATCTTTTTGTATGCCGACCATGATGTGTTCTAATTTCTTTTTTGTTGTCTTTTTGTTTTTGTTTACTACAGGGATGGGATACTAGCATATTCTGACTGATGTAATATGAATTGTAAAAAAAATGTAAAGTTGGCATTTTATATAAATATAGATTGTGCTATACATGTTTATATATATGCTGCGTTGTGAATGTAATTCCTCGTTTATTACTTTGTAGAATGGCTAATAATGGTAATGGAAGTGAGTCATCAGCCAGTGGCACTGAATTGATGGAAAGAATAATGGAAAGAGCGGTTACTAGCTTTTTGCAAGCCTTGCAAACTAACATCAATAATGGGATGCCGGAACGACGAGAAGAGCCGGTTACCATAAAACAGTTCTAGGATATGAAACCCACCACATTTACTGGCGGCCCAAACCTAATGGTAGCAGATACTTGGGTGAAAGACATGGAAAAGATTTTTCGCACCCTACCCTGCACCGAAAGACAAAAGGTAACTTTTGCCACTTTCATTTTCAAAGACAATGCACAGGAATGGTGGCTTCTCACTCTGGCCAAAGAAGAAATTATGAATTGGGCAAGATTCTTGGAAGTATTCTACAAAAAATACTTTCCAGATTCATTACGAGAATAGAAGGCATCAGAATTCATACATCTAAAGCAAGGAACCATGACGGTGGCCGAATACGAGAGCAAGTTCACTCAACTCGCTAGGTTTGCAACATACGTCATCTCCCACTAAAACTCGAAAAGCAAGAAAATTTGAAACAAGATTGGATGCTGAAATTAAAGACAGGCTCGAGGTCTTGAAACTGCCAACCTATGCAGAAGTGGTAGACCGGGCGTACATTGCAGAAAAGGGGATTAAAGCCTCGCGTTCTGGGGAATCAAGCCACAAGAAATGATTCTGGGAAAGAGATAACAGAAGACCCGATGTTGCGCCTCCCAAAAAGGAGAATATGGGCACAACCAGTTCAGGCCATCAAGGTCCTACTGTAGACACCTCATTTTTTACCGTCCTCAAGACTTGGACGTCACTGCTTGAACACTCGGTGATCATCCATGTTTGTGTTCGTCCTGAGTTCCCAGAGGTCTCGGCCACGCGCCTTGCCTCAGAATCTCTCGACTCGACTGTTTTGTGTCTGGTTTTGCACCAAACACTTGTGTTTTGCTTTTGAGAGGCAGGGAATGGCTTGTTGGCCATCCCCACACATCACCGGCCATGGCTTGAGGCCACCGGCCACTGGTTTGTTGCCACCGGCCAAATGTTTGGCCGACCAGCACTATTTGTGGCTGACTGACCATCTATTTTGGTCAAATTGCATTTTTGGCTGGCCGACCACTGTTCATCTACTTTTGCAGATATTTTTATGCCAGCTGTGCCAGCTGGCATACACTTTGCTCCCCTTCATACATGTGTATAGAGGGATCTCCCTCTTGACTAGCTTGTTTGGAAAGCTTTACAAGAGGGATTGTCTATAAGAGGGAGCCTTCTTCTCTCTTATTTTGGTTGAAAAAAATTTCCAGAGCTCTGAGTTTTAGGATTAGGGTTTGTGTATCACCTATCTATATATCTCTCTCTCTCTTGTGTGTATACAGTGTGTGTTTAGTCTTAGGGTTGGTTTGGGATATCCAAAAAGAGTGTACTTTTTGACTTATTGGCTTATATGGGTTGGGTTTGATGTGATGTGTTAGAGAGGTGATGTGATTTAAATAAGATGATGTGACTTAAATAAAATAGTGACTTTTTGACTTTTTGTATTATTTAGGTTATGCCAAACTTGACCTTAGTTTTGCACACAAACACCTACCATTACACCATATCTTAGTTGCTGAGGCATAAGAGGGCTGTTCTTGAAGTTTTGGAGCTGATTCAACCTTGGAGGAGCTGCTGGTCTCCCATTTTTGAAGAGGGTCTACAAAGGTAACAATCTTACCCCTTTTTTCCCATTTTTGCATAGCTTTTTAGCCTACCTTGCAACTGTTTTTAGACTTTGTGTATAACATATAAAAGTCTTATTTTTGCCTTCTCTAAATAGTTGTTTAAGAGTATTTTGTTGTTTGGGGTTGTTTGACCCCTCTTAGGCCTTGTTTGGCCCTTTTTTTGTGCTATTTTGGTGAGCTCCGGGACCACCTTGTTTGGGCCTCCTCACCACTGAAATCTTGAGGGATTTCAGTGGTGAGGATGGTGCCTTGAGGTCCCAAAAAGGGGAGGGCCACCCCCTCTCCTTGTTGTCCTTGAAAAGGGCCATTTTTGCCTCATGTGTGAGCACCATGTTTAAGTGTATGATGGCCATGCCTTAGCTGTTTTTTTTTTGTGCTTATTATGTCATAATATAGCTCTGTTTTTACTTGGTTTAGACACACCATGCTTGCTTAGCATACTTGTCTTGTAATGCCTTAAATTTGCCTTAACATGCTTTAGGCTTTGACCCTTGTTCTAGCATGATTTAGGCCTAGCTTTGTGAAGCTTTCATGCTTGTTTTAGTGTGCTTTAGCTCTGTTTTCAGTTGCTTTGGTCATGCTCAACATGCTTTATATAGTCTCTTTGCATTTTGGCTTGATTGGCCTCGGATGTGTGAGTCTTGGTTGCATGTTTTGCTTGCTTTGATTAATTGGTTTGGCACCTCTTTTCCATGCAATTTTAGAGCTTATAATGCATGCTATTAGCCCATGTTTATTCTCTTTTAAGTGTGCTTAAAAGTTGTCTCTATGTGCTTAAGTGTTGGACCTTGCATGCATGCCTATTTGTATGCGTTTTGGCTTCCATTCTTGAGCATGTTGGCCACTGTTTTAGGCTTGTTTGAGGGCTGCCTAAATTAGTCTAAGTCCATTCTCGCATGTTGTGGCATGCTCACCTTGTGTGTTGTTGCATACTTGGCTTATCGCATGTGTTGCATGCTTAAATCTTAGTGCATTTGGCATGTATTCTTCTCCTTGCTTTGGTTGCTTAATATGCCACATGTCTTGCATACTTGCATGTTGGCATTGCATCCCATATGCTTGCATGTTTGCATGCTAGCCTTGCATGTTGTTACATACTTAACCTCCATGCCTAGGTTGCATTGCATGAGCATGCATGTCTTGCCTCTTAACTATCCATGATTGAGGTTGGGCCTCATTTGTTTGTTTTGTGCATTGCATTTCATTTGTTATCAAAATCCAAACTTGGTTCTCTTGGGCCATCATGCATGGAAATGCGCGATTGGTGGTCCGAGATTCGAGAACCATGTCCCTTTGAGTCGTAAACATGATAAGGGATGTGTTGGTGCATACATTTGCTTGGAATGCATTGCTATGCCTTGTTTTGCCCTCTGCTGCTGTCAAAATAGGATTCTGCAAGAAGGTTTGGCCAGCCGGCCATCTTTAGTGCCGACCGACCAACAATTGATGGCCGGTGATTATTTCCTTTGGCCGGTGATCATTTCCTCTGGCCGGTGACCATTTTCCTTGGCCGGTGGTGTCCCTCAGGGTTCATAGAGTGCACCTTGGGAATTTTGCAATGATCAGAGAAGGAAAACAGTGTGGATAGAGGCAACTTGTGCATAGCAGTGGACTTTCGAGCGGAGCCGAGCATGCATTGCATTGAGCCCTCTTCCCGAGGCTGTTTATTGTTTTATTAGATTAGTTAATTTGCTTAACTAGTTTAATTGGTCTGTAATATTTAATTAGCTTGTAGGTTGGTTAAATTTGTATTATTCTTTCGGTCCCTCCGAGCGAGGGCTAATTTGTAATAAGTGTGGGTGCGTGTGTGCATGTCTTCCAACCCCATTTCTTTCTCCCTTTTACTTACCTACTTTGATGGTTAGTATTAGGGCATATTTAAATTAGCATACCTTATGCTATGCATGCGTGCATCATTCATCAGTATTGCATGCACCAAACTCAGCATATCATGCTAACAGCATAGTATTCCAAATCTAACTTGAATACGTGCTACTTGTTGCATCCCATATGCCATCTTAGGATAGCCGAGCCTATTCTAGTGACATTCTGTATGTGTTGCATTAGCCACTTAACATGGACTTGGATCATGCATGATTGATAACATGTTTACTATTTTTAGCTTGGAGTACACTGTAAGTGCTTTATGTTTTAGCATTTCGCATGTGTGTGAATGTTAACATGTTAGCATGCTTACCATGTGGCTAGATGCTTATGTGATATAAACTGCCTGAATGCCTGTGGGTGAAGGTTGGATCGTTTGAGTTGGAACGACTCGTTGAAATCCGTGCTTTAGCCTACTTGCGAGTAGCAAAATTCCAAACCATTTCCTAAACAAAACGGATATGCAATGCTTTGTTCCAAATTAGGTGATCTAGTCTATGCTTTTGTGTTGTGCGCATCACATAGTAAGATTAGCTAATTAATCGGAATAAGAATGCATGTGTTTTCAAAAACAAGATATTACGGTTAGTAGAGACCGATCTTCAGATCGGGCAAAAGAGGGTGCTCATAGCTGACCTTCCCCAATCGTACCCAAGTTCCCGAGCTGAGGCAACTTTGGTGATGACGAGCACGTGGCCTTAGGCAAACGAGTCAGGGTTTCCTAAATTCCCCCATTAAAAAATATTTAGGTGGCGACTCTGTATCTGGCAAAGCAGTCCATGTTTGGCACTTCTTTAAAAAAATCTGTTTTCTCAAAACAATTTGTCGGATTTGGACTTTTTGGTTCAGATTAAGAACCGTGACAAATGAGTCCGAACTATGGGGTGAGGCCCTCACGCGGGGCGCATCCACACCTACCAACCCTCGAGGTAGCACTGTTCCAATTTGTCCTACTTGTGGGAAGGCTCATTGGGGACAATGCCATCGAGACACGGGAGCATGTTTTAAATGCGGTCAAGTTGGCCACTTGCTGAGGGATTGTCCAAAGCTGACTAATCTTACAGCCAGCCCCTCTGGCCCAGTCAGGAAATTCGCAAGACTTGGAAGAGAGAGGAAGGACCAAAAACGTCAAGGACGGGCTTTCGTCTTGGTACCTAGAAAACCAGAAGTTACCGAAAATGTTGTGTTAGGTACACTTTCTGTCTGTGGTCATTTAGCTCATATCATCATTGACTCTGGGTCAACTCATTCTTTCGTTGCACCACACTTTGCTGCCAAGTTGGTAACAACACCCGAACCATTAAGATATATATTGTCTGTGTCTTTTCCTTCTGGTAAGTCTGTCTGTAGTATTGATGTGTACAGATCATGTATTATATCCTTAAAAGGCAAAACCTTATATGTAGACTTGATTCCTCTTTGCATTAGGAACTTTGATGTGATCATAGGTGTGGATTGGCTGGCTGCCAACCACGTCTCTATCGATTGTAAAGCCAAAAAGGTCTTCCTAAAGTTACCAAACTAACCCGAACTTGTCTTTGATGGGACTGGAGTTTCTAACCCTCCCTGTATTATATCCTCCATGACAGCCCAACAACTTTTAAGAAAAGGTTGTGGTGGTTATATTTGTTATGTAATCGATACACAAAAAGATGCCCCCACCGTTGATGCGATCCCCGTAGTATGAGAGTTCCCGATGTTTTTCTTGAAGATCTACCTGGTATTCTGATTGATCGGGAGATCGAATTCACCATTGAAATCCAACCTGGCACATAACTAATATCAAAAGCTCCTTATCGCATGTTGATGACAAAATTGAAAGAGCTGAAGACTCAACTCCAGGAACTACTAGACAAAGGTTTCATTCGACCTAGTACCTCACCCTGGGGAGCTCCAGTATTGTTCGGAAAAAAAAGGATGAGACGATGAGATTATGCATCGATTATCGGGAGCTGAACAAGGTCACCATCAAGAATCGGTACCCTCTGCCGCGAATCAATGACTTGTTCGATCAACTTCAAGGTGCCCGTGCATTTTCCAAAATCGACTTGCGTTCTGGCTATCATCAACTAAAAGTCAAAACGGAAAGTATCGAAAAAAATTGCCTTCAGAACTCGTTACGGGCACTACGAGTTTCTGGTCATGCCTTTTGGCGTTACAAATGCCCCAGTAGCCTTTATGGACCTCATGAACCGAGTGTTCAAACCCTATCTCTATGAGTTCATCATCGTCTTCATTGACGACATCCTCATATACTTCATGTCACTAGAGGCCCATGAGCAGCACCTGCGAACGGTTCTACAAACACTACGGGATCACAAACTTTTTGCCAAATTAAAGAAATGCGAATTCTGGATCAATAGTGTACAGTTTCTTGGTCACGTCTAGATGGCATCTCGGTTGACCCTCAAAAAGTTACAGCAATCGTGGACTGGCCACAACCTACTAATGTGTCAGAAATCTGAAGTTTCTTGGGTCTAGCTGGCTATTATCGATGCTTCGTGCAAGATTTCTCAAAGTTAGCATCACCCTTGACCCAGTTAACTCAGAAGAATACACCCTTCGAATGGACTGATAAGCAGGAGCGTTGCTTTCAAGAATTAAAAAGTCGACTTGTGTCAGCTCCTATACTAGCACTCCCTACAGGAACAGATGGGTTCGTAATCTATAGTGATGCCTCATACAATAATTTGGGTTGCGTTCTCATGCAAAACGAAAAATTCATTGCTTATGCGTCGCAACAATTAAAGACTCACGAGAAGAACTACGCGACTCATGATTTGGAATTGGTTGCGGTAATCTTTGCCCTCAAAATCTAGCATCATTATCTCTACAGTGCAACCTACGAGATTTATACTAACCATAAGAGCCTTAAATATCTGTTCACACAAAAGGAACTGAATATGAGGCAACGACGGTGGCTAGAATTTATGAAAGACTATGATGTAGAAATTCATCACCATCCAGGCAAAGCTAACGTGGTGGCAGACGTACTAAGCCAAAAGATGACGAGAGGTTTGGCATTTACTCTCGTTTTCCATAAGATCAATGGACTACTCACCAACATAACCGTGGAACCTACACTGATTGAAATGTGAAGATAAACTTTTAAAGAAAAAGTACGATGAACAAAGAAACACACATGATCCTGATTTCACTATAAGCAATGAGATATTGAAATTTCGAAATCGAATTTGCATACCCAACATCCCAGAACTCAAGAAGAAGATGCTGGAAGAAGCTCATAACTTGAGTTTTGCAGTCCACCCTGGAAACACAAAGATGTACCATGATCTGAAGGAACACTACTAGTGGACCAGAATGAAAAGAGACATCGCAAGCCATGTTTCCAAATGTCTGCATTGCCAGCGTGTTAAAGCGGAACATCAAAGACCTGCAGGACTGCTGCAACCACTCCCTATTCCTGAATGAAAATGGGAACACATTACTATGAACTTCGTGGTCGAGCTACCACAGTCATTTTTTAAGAATGATGCAATATGAGTTATAGTGGACCGATTGACGAAATTGGCGCATTTTCTACCAATCAAAATCATGTACCCCTTTAATAAGTTTGCCACTTTATACATCAAGGAAATTATTCGTTTACATGGTATCCCAGTTTCGATCATGTCTGACCGAGACCTCCGCTTCGTGTCTCACTTCTGGAACAAATTGCAAGAAGCTTTGGGGATTACACTGAAGTTTAGCACGACTTATCATCCACAAACTGATGGACAATCTGAAAGAACAATCCAGACGTTGGAAGACATGTTACGTGTGTGCATGTTGGACCTCAAAGGTAACTGGGATGAGCACCTACCTTTAGTGGAATTCGCCTATAACAACAGCTACCAAGCAAGCATTGGAATGGCACCATACGAAGCTCTATATGGAAGGAGATGTCGATCACCTATGTGTTGGACGGAAGTCGGGGACAGGAAATTGTTAGGCCCCGAGATCATGCAAGTCACAAGTGAGAAAATCCAATTCATCCAACAGCGAATTCGCACTGCTCAGAGCCGCCAGAAAAGTTATGCAGATACTAGGAGACGGAACTTGGAATTTCAAGTAGGGGATCATGTGTTCCTCAAGATCTCACTAACAAGAGGAGTGATCCGATTTGGAAAGCAAGGAAAGTTAAACCCACGTTACATCGGGCCATTTGAGATACTAGAAATGATTGGTCTTGTAGCATATCGCCTTACACTACCACCTGAACTATCCAATGTTCACAATGTGTT
This sequence comes from Camellia lanceoleosa, assembly GCA_025200525.1. Taxonomy (NCBI): domain Eukaryota; kingdom Viridiplantae; phylum Streptophyta; class Magnoliopsida; order Ericales; family Theaceae; genus Camellia; species Camellia lanceoleosa. The sequence goes on from CM045758.1 coordinate 200,878,399, forward strand.
TCACGTTTCAATGCTTCGGTGGTACCTTCGAGATCCAAAGCACGTTGTTGATTACGAGGATTTGGACGTTTAGGAGGATCTCTCTTATGAAGAGCAACTAGTGCAGATTCTTGATCGTCGTGATCAAGTTCTCCGAACCAAGACCATACCGTTGGTAAAGGTCTTATGGCAAAATCATCGTATCGAAGAAGCTACGTGGGAAACGGAAAGTCAAATGCGAGCCAAGTATTCACACCTATTCGAAAATTAAGGTACGTCAAGTTTGGGAACAAACTTCTATTTAGGAGGAGAGAAATGTAACACCCTGAACGTTTAATTACATACCACATAAATAGTTATAGTTATATATAATTGTGAATGTATGTGATAATATATTATTAAATAAATAATAATAAATACAGAATCTAATTTGGATAATGTATTATTAAATAAATAATAATAAATATAGAATCTAATTTGGCATTGGATTATCAAATATGGAATTAATTAGGGATTATTATTTGGGGCCAAATTAACAGAAATATGAAATTATAATACTAGTTGGGTCAAATTAGAGTTAAAGATAGTAATTAAATAAATATAAAAGTAAGAGTAAATAAATAATAATATTAATAACAATAATAATAATAATAATAATAATAATAATAATAGTGGGTGTGGTAGTAAAATAAATAATTATTTTTTTGTTGGTATACGATAAAGTGTAATTTAATTAGGGATTAATTTATTTATATAGTTATGCTAGGAAACTGGGCCAAAGTGTAATTATCTTAAATATTTATTAAGATAACTATAAATCTATGTTAGCAATGAGCAAATCATGTGAGTTATGAAACAAATCTGTGGGATGATTCGGGTGGGTCACGTGTTGGCCAGATAAAGGTTTTACCTCCCTATAAATACGGAGGAATGGATCAATTTGTGGAAATAAAACAAAGAAAGGAAAAACAAAGAGAGAGGCACGTAAGTACTGAAAGTAAGAAACTTATAGTAGGAAGGTTGTGATATTAGAGTAAGGCTAAGGATCAATATTAAGGTGAGTTATATTATACCTTGAGTTACCATAATATATTTTACGTATGCTTTGACTTACCATAATTTATTTTATACAAGTTATATTTTATGAGTTATATTAATTCAAGTTATGTTTTAGAAATATTTCAGTTACGTGGATTAATTTCTAAACTCTATTTATTTAAATGGAACTCATGGATATGTTTGTTTAAATTTTAAAGAATATTTGACTATAACCTTATAAACAATTATATTTTGTAAGTACCACCACGAGAGTCTCATGCCTTAGAGGACTTAAATAACCATTGGCCTCTGTTTGACCACTTTGTGGTCCTCTGTTTGTCATGGATCCATTGACCTCTGTTACATTGTCATACATGACCTTTGTTTTGTTACATTACATCAGTAGTTATGGTTATTTATTTACATAAATTCTGTGTTTCAATTTCTGCCACTTAAATAATTTATTTACCAAATTGAGTTATGTAAATGTTTTGGCTAACTAACTATCTATGGTTATTTTATATTCCCTATACTCTTGACATATATTTTTCTCACTCTGCTGTGTGCTTATAGCTGTTACCCTTTCAGGTGACGAGATGTAGGAGAAACCCATAACCTCACGAAATGGAACCCGCACGTGGATTGATATTGAACCACTATTTTGTCTTTCTTTTCTTTTCGAATTATATTTTTACTCCATTTTGTTCTACTCAGGGCCGGTCACTGAATAATAAAATAATAAAAGCCCTATAAATGTATTTCTCTTATTAAAATAGTAAAATGAAGTAATTTCCTGTTTAATTATTTTTAATTTCTGCTTGCGCAGTTTAATTTGTTACAAATAGAAAAAGTTAGTAAGTTGCGATTCCAACCCTAAGCCCCTGAGATTGGGTCGTGACAGAGTTACCGTGGTTGTGCACCTTTTAAGGTGGCATATGTTCGCTGATAGTACGTTCAGAATATTCACTGATATATTAAGAAGACTAAGAGGGGAGTAAGAAAGTTACAACTGTACGATGAACAATTAAGGGATGTTAATAATAAAGGTGTGGCGAGATTACTTAATGGTATTGAGTTGGGTAATAAAAGATGTGACCTTCAATCAAACAAGATCGTGGTTAAGGGTATAAAATTAATTGGGAATATTCAATTGGGACAAGACGCTAAAGATGAAGTTGTGGTCCACTACGTATTGTTTTTCGTTATAAGTGATAATAGTCCGTCAGATTCCATCCCCACACCTGACAAGATATTTATTAGAGTTGGCGAGGGTAATCTTGAGACTTGGATTATTGATTCTGACTAGTCAGACCGGTTTCGGATGCTAAAGAAAATGAAATTCAAGCTCGTTGGTGGCAAGGACAAAGAGTACGTTCATCATGGGATAGAAGTTGTGGACCGGTTCTTCCCAGTTAATGTTTGGATGGACTACAAAAATACGCTATTGGGAAATGTTGGAAGTATTCAAAATGGTGCCATATATTCAGTGGCTGCTACTGTTAGTGGAAAAAATGCAAAATTACGTTAAGGAGTCAAATGTACTTTGAGATTGTTTAGAATTATAATTTATGTATTTTTATTTGTAATGTTCAGGTTTTGAATGGAGGTGGATGATATGAAAACTGGTGTTGTTGAAGGTGTTTTAGCAAGTGATTTCGGTTGTATTGAACTTGCGTTGCCTAATTTATTTTCTCAGTTGAGGTTAAGATACAAACAAAAGAGTATTAAGGTTGATAAAATATTTCCCCCTTTGCGCACCCAATACCAGTGGGTTGGTCAGAGTAAATGTTTATGATCAGAGGTTAGATGGTAATGATAGTCTGCAAGCATGGTTTCTTTTCCACGTGGATTGTCAATGCGAGTTAGTCTATTATGAGAATGGTTATTGTCCAATTAACAACAGAATAAAGGGTGGGAGCTCGAAAACATTTGCACCGAATCCCCCTAAAATATGAAACGACGTCGTTTTAATATTTATTTTCATATTTTTTTTTCTTTTCTTCCGCCATGTTTGACGCAGAGCCGAGCTCAACTTCTTCTTCTTCAGAGGGAGAAAGAGAGAGAGGGAGAAAGAGAGAGGAAATGAGAGAGGGAAAGAGAGGGAGAGAAGAGAGAAGAGACACACACACAGAGAGGGCCATGCATTCCGGCCGATCCTCCGATCGTCGCAGCTCGGAGGATCGTCGCAGCCGGCGGATCGCCACAGCTCGACCGGCTGCCTCCGCCCGGCCGCCGTCGCCTCCCCTCTGCCTTCTTCTCTTCTTCTTCTTCTTCTCTTCTCTTCTTCGTTCTGCTTCGTCTTCGTTTTCTGATCGAAAAAAAAAAATTCAAACCACGAAACGACGTCGTTTCGTGGTTTCGGGGCATTCGGGGCTTCCGAATTCGAGCTCCCAACCACAACTCTTAACAACAAACAGGTGCCATGAATGGTGAAGTATCGACTTAAAAATTCGAATATTGAAAAGAGGATTACGTATTGTAAAATGAAAGAGTATTGAAGTATTCTACGAGTGACATACCAGAAGATTCACAAATGAGGGCTCCATCTATTGTTGTGTTATCTAAAAAATATACTAATGATAATGTTGATGTTTCGCATTGTGCCCCAACAAAGGCCATTCCGATTCTAACATGGACTGGTTAGGATCAACAATCCAAGTCTAAGGATTACCCTCGCTAGCTCCAATATATATCTTGTCAAGTGTGGGGACAGAATCTGATGGACTATTATCACTTATGACCAAAAACAATACGTGGTGGACCACAGCTTCGTCTTTAGCAGCTTGTCCCAATTGAACATTTTCAATTAATTTTATACCCTTAAACACAATCTTATCTGATTGACGGTCACATCTTTTATTACCCAACTCAATACCATTAAGCAATCTCGCCACACCTTTATTATCAAATTTAACGTCCCTTAATTATTCATCGTATAGTCGTAACTTCCTTACTCCCCTCTTAGTCTTCTTAATATATCGGGGAATATTTTGAACGTACCGTCGGCAAACATATGCCGCCTTAAAAGGTGCATGACCACGGTAATTCCGCCTATATCCACTGACCACCGGTGTCCTTGACCTCCGGTATGCAAGGAGAGTCCAATATTGGTTACTTATTACTCCTTCCATTTTTAATAAAACACTCCAAATCTTTTATCCTACAGATTCTGCAGATTCTCTTACCTCTGCTAACACTTCTATTCAGACACCTTAGCTTTGATATTTTTGCCCTCTGCTCCTCGTACACCAAAACAAACTTCGCTGGAGTTGAACGCCGGTTCTCTTCTCACAGTCTTATTTGCCATGTCAAAAAGCGATCTACACACATTTAAGTGAACTGCCTGTAATTCTCGGGATACTCTTCCAAGGAGTACAACATTGTATACCAATATAATCAACAAAAAGAAAGACAGAAAATGAGGGACAAAACAATAGCTATCCTACTACAAAAGCATATTCCTCTCTGTCAACAAATGTTTTCTAGTACCAAATAAATAACCAAAGTAGCTCGCGTGTAAGGATGAAGATGCCCCATTCAAAATAATTCAAAAGTATAATCATTTTCCCGTTTTTGCATTATGTCTATCATTCTGCAAGAATCTTTACTTTATAACCACGCAAACCACCAGAAACACGACACGTATTGCACTATTCGGCAAGGGAATCAAAAGTATTCACACCACTCACACCTGGGCCCAGGTGTGACTTCCTTTTAACTTCATCCATACACGTGTCCACAAGTACAATAATGGACGGCCCAGATCAGCTCGAGGGAGGATGCTGGTAATATTAATACAGCGCCTCCCCAGTCACACCACTCACACCATTCACACCGGGTTTTTTAACTAATAGGGAGGCTTTGTACAGCTAGTGTGAGTTCACTGTTTACCTTTATAAAATGCCTCGCCAAGCCTCTTTCCGTTTCTATGCCAAGAATGTTTTCCTCACCTACCCACAATGCCCATGCCCAAAAAAATAACTCTTAGAACTCCTCCAATCCCTTCTCTAACTAGCCTATCAGCCATACTACATACTTGTCGCAAGGGAGCTCCATGAAGATGGAAACCCTCATCTTCATGCCATGGTTCAATGCATAAAGAAGATCCAAACTGCCAACCTGAGACTTTTCAATCTTACCGAAACCAACGGCAGAATCTATCATCCAAATATAGAAAAACTCCACTCTCCAACAGCAAATCGACAGTATATACAGAAAGGGTGCAAGTTCAAATAAGAAAATTTTCATCTAAGGGAAAAAGTCCTTCGAAGAACAGAAACGAACTCTGGCAGGGAATACTTGCAGAAGTAAAAACGGAGGAACAATTCTTTGCAACATTTTCGAGGTATCATTACAAAAGAGAGCGGCCCCCATATATTAGCCCCTTTAATTCATTTCCTTTTTTAAATGAAGAAGTAAAAAAATTGGCAGAAAATAATATTTTATTTGTAAGTCAGAATTTTGTAAAATACGAACTATGTCAAAATTGTTGTTTCTCTGCACAAGAATAATATATACAATTTATATACTGACGAATAACTCTCTTCCTCCTCTGATAACAGGATCTGGAACAGTGGCCCATCTGCCCAATCTTCCTCTACCTCGAAGAACCCTCAAGAACAGGAAAAACAGCCTGGGCCAGAAGTCTCGAATGACACAATTACTTCTCCGGCATAATAAGTTTCAAGGACTACAATCAAGATGCCATCTATAATGTCATAGATGACATCAAATACTCGACAATCCTGACCGAATTAATGAAGAATTTAGTAGGTTACCAAGGAGACTTCCATGTATTTGTTAAATTTCAACCATATCTCACTATTAGAGGAGGAATTCCATGTATTATATTAACTAATGGGGATAGTAGTTGGTTAGATGCAATGTCTCCAAAAATGAGAGAATGGTTTATTAGCGAAGTTTGTCCTCGTACACCGGAACAAACTTCACTAAAGCTGAATGCCGGCTCTCTTCCCACAGTTCTATTTGCCCACGTATCCATCTTCGTGGAGCTCCCTTGCGACAAGTATGTAGTATGGCTGACAGGCTAGTTGGAAAAAGGATTGGAGGAGTTCTAAGAGTTGTTCTTTTGGGGCATATGCATTGTGGGTAGGTGAGGAAAACATTCTTGGCATAGAAACGGAAAGAGGCTTGGCGAGGCATTTTGTAGTGGTAAATAGTGAACTCACACCAGCCATACAAGGCCTCCCTATTAGTTAAAAAACCCGGTGTGAATGGTGTGAGTGGTGTAATTGGGGGGACGTTGTATTAATATTACCAGCCCCCCCCTCGCGCTATTATTGTACTTGTGGACATGTGTATGGATGGGTTTAAAAGACAGTCACACCCGGGCCTAGGTGTGAGTGGTATGAGTACTTTTGATTCCTTTGTCAGATAGTGCGATACACATGTTGCATTTTTGGTGGTTTGGGTGGTTGTAAAGTAAAGATTCTTACAAAATGATAGACATAAAGCAAAGGCAAAAAATGATTATGCTTTTGAATTATTTTGAATGGGGCATCTTCGTCCTTACACGTGGGCCACTTTGGCTATTTATTTGGTACCAGAAAACTTTTGTTGATAGAGAGGAATATGTTTTTGCAATGGGATAGCTATTATGGCGAAGTTGTTTTCTAGTACATTGTCTTGTCCCTCATTTTTTGTCTTTCTTTTTTGTTGGTTATATTGGTGTACAATGTTGTACTCCTCAGAAGAGTATCCTGAGAATTACAGGCAGTTCACTCAAATGTGTGTAGATCGCTTTTTGACGTGACAAATAGGACTGTGGGAAAAGAGCCGGCGTTTAGCTCTAGTGAAGTTTGTTCCAGTGTAGAAGGAGCAGAGGGCAAAAATATCAAAGCTAAGGTGTCTGAACATAAGGGTTAGCAGAGGTAAGAGAATCTGCAGAATTTGGAGGATAAAAGATTTGGAGTGTTTTATCATAAATGAAAGAAGTAATGAGCAGCCAGTATCGGACTCCCCTTGCATACCGAAGGTCAAGGACACCGGTGGCCAGTGGATATAAGCGGAGTCACCGTGGTTGTGCGCCTTTTAAGGTGGTGTATGTTCGCCGACGATACGCTCAGAATATTTCCCAATATATTAAGAAGACTAAGAGGGGAGTAAGAAAGTTACAACTGTACAATGAACAATTAAGGGACGTTAATAATAAAGGTATGGCGAGATTACTTAATGGTATTGAGTTGGGAAGATGTGACCGTTAATCAAGCAAGATCGTGGTTAAGGGTATAAAATTAATTGGAAATGTTCAATTAGGACACAATGCTAAAGACGAAGCTATGGTCTACAATGTTTTGTTTTTCGTCATAAGTGATAATAGTCCGTCATATTTTGTCCCCACACCTGACAAGATATTTATTGGAGTTGGCGAAGGTAATCCTGAGACCTAGATTGTTGATCCTGACCAGTCCAACTGGTTTCGGATGCTAAAGAAAATGAGATTCAAGCTCATTGGTGGCAAGGACAAAGAGTACGTTCATCACGAGATAGAAGTTGTGGACTGGTTCTTCCCAATTGATATTTGAACGGACCATTGTGACGACCCCACCATGTATAATGATTAGCACTTAATTAATTAAGAAGATTTGAATTTGAATTGCCCATTGTTCTAATTTAATTTGGGATTATAATAATTATTTAGTTTGATTCATATATGATTCTATTCAGGATTTATTTTGGAATTAGAAATTGAAAGCCTACATGGCTCAAGAGAATATAATTGGTGCGTTGAATTAGTTTAATTTCGAGTGTCGGACCGTATGGGAGCTTAATTAAATATTCGATTCAAATTTGTAAAATTGAGATTTGATTAATTAGGTTCAAATTGGAGTTAATTAAGTTATGAGAATTGGGAATTAAGGTTATTATGAGTTAAATTTATTTGTGAGGTATTCGATTGCGGTATTCAATTGAGTATGTAATTTATTGGAGAAGATTTTGAAGTATAATCAGAAATAGAAGACCTTAATGATTTAAGAAACCAAAATTGAGGATGGAAATAAGTTTAATTTGATATTTGGAGCCTTTTGGGAGTTTGATTAAAAATCTGATTTAGAATGATGAATCTTAATATAATTAATTGGGCTCTAAAGAAAGTCAAATTAGATGAATTAAATTATTTGGGACTCATGATTAGTTATGATTAATTTAATTGTGTGTTAATCAAAGTTTATTAAGAATAAGAATTATTTAATTAAATTAATCTTAACCGTAAATTAAATTGTAGAATGATTTAGAGTTGAAAGATATGTGAGTGTGTGCTGAGAAAATTTGGGTGTGCAGAGAAATCTGGGTGTGTGTGCATGTGGTGTCAACAAGTATAGAGGGGTGTGTGTTTATTTTCCTTATGGGAGTATTGAGTTCAAACACAGAGAGAGAGAGAGAGAGAGAGAGAGAGAGAGAGAGAGAGAGAGAGAGAGAGAGAGAGAGAGAGAGTAGAGAACTCAATTCTTTGGTAAAGAATAATTCAACTTGCTGGAAAATTTTGAAGAAGCTCAAGGGAAACCCACTTTTGTGCTAAGAGTTGAAATTGAAATAGAGAGCTAAGGAACAAATCAACTAATTTTCTGAAATTGAAGCTTAAGGTATGAAATTTATATTTAATTGTGTAGAATCTTCACATTATATTTGAAATTAAAGATGAAATTGGAATCAAAATCATGAGATTAAAAGGAATTAGCAAGAAGATAAAGAAAATTAAGTTATGCTCATGTTTATGGAACTAATTATTTTGAGTTTGATTTTTATAATCTGGCATGAAACTAAGTTTCATTGTTACATGCGTGAGGGAATTCTATGAGTATTTGAGTTTTTATTTACATGCATCTTGGTTTTTAAAGGAATTGAGTCATTCAAGTTCATATTTTGAAGAGAAAATGAAATGTTTTATGAAAATCAAGTTTATGGAAATTTGGAATTAATCCTAAAGTTTGATAAAGTTTTTATTTTATAATTAGACTTTTAATCCATGCATGTAATGTAATTTAAGATTTTATTTAAATTAAATATATTTTGGAACATCTGTGATTATGAATTAAGTCAAGGTTACAAATTAAGTTAAGTTTAAGATTATGGAAATAAGTTGAAAAATAATTAGTTTGAGACTTTAATTCATGTTTAAAAGACCTATGAATTTGAATTTGGGGTTTGATATAAAGAAAATCCATTAGAATATAAAATTAGTAATTTTGATGTCAATTTCATACATGTGAATGATTTTCTAAGGAGTTTATGACTTTAATTTCATGTTTTGAAGGAAAATAGAAAGAGCTTGAAGCCAATTTTATGTAATTAATTACTTTGGATTTGAATTTAGCTGTCTTAATATGAAATGAGTTTCAATTGTACATGCATCACGAATTTTTAAGAGTTTTGGAAGATCAATTCATGTTTTAGAATTTGTGGATTTGAAATTAGACATTGACTTGATTTTGATCTCTAACCCATGCATGTAATATAATGAAAGAATTTTATTCAAAATTTAAATATGTTATGGAATATCTATGATTATGAACTAAGTTTTGGGTGTGATAAAAAAAAATAATAAAAATAAAAATAAAAATAAAAATAAAAAAAGAAGAAGGAGAAGAAGAAGATTCTATACCACACACATGCAAATCAATTGAGAATGACTTCCATGGAACTTTGAATTTTAGAGCTTACACTTGCATGGTGTCACGACCCAACCCCAGAAGCTTAGGGTTGGAATCGTAACTCACAAATTTATTCTAATTGTGGCAAATTAAATGGCACAGGCGCAGGCAAATGGAAATAAAAATAATTAAACAGAAAATTTACTTTATTTTACTATTTTAATAAGAGAAAATATATCTATAGGGCTTTTATTATTTTATAATTCAGTGGTCGGCCCTAAGAAAAAAAAATAAAAGGGAACAAAAATAAAATAAATGAAACAAAAAACAAAAACAAAAAAACTAATGGTTCAACATCCAATTCTTGTGCGGGTTCCATTACGTGAGGTTATGGGTCTCCCTTACATCTCGCCACTTGAAAGGGAAACAGCTATAAGCATACAGCAGAGTGATAAATACTATGCCAAGAGTATAGGGAACACGAAATAATCAGGGATAGTTAGTTAAGCTAAAACATTTACACAACTTAATTTCAATAAACAAATTACGAAAATTATATAAATAAATAACCATAACTACGGTACAAAACAGAACAGAACAGAATAGATGTCACAAGAGTGACAATCAGAACAGAGGTTAATGAATCCATGACAACAGAAGACCACAAAGTGGCCAAACAGAGGCCAATGGCCATTTAAGTCCCCTAAGGTGCGGGATTCCCGTAGTGGTACTGTAGACACCCTATTTTTGACCGTTCTCAAGACTTGGACGTCACCGTTTGAACGCTCGGTGATTATCCATGTTTGTGTTCGTTTGGAGTTCCCGGAGGTCTCGGCTACGCGCCCTGCCTCAGGATCTCCGAACTCGACTGTTTTGTGTCTGGTTTTGCACCAAACACTTGTGTTTTGCCTTGGAAGGGCAGGGAATGGCTTATTGGCCATCCCCACACACCACCGGCCCTCCCCTATCATCACCGGCCGCACATGTGTACCACCGGCAATGTTTTCTTAAAAACAATGGCCGGCCGGCACTATGTTTAGCCGACCGGCACTTTATTGTGCCGGTGACCTTTTTGGCTGGCCGGTGTGACCTCTTTGCACCCTACAAGCCTGGTGCATGCCAGCTGTGCCAGCTGGAATGCACCATCACATTCCCCCGTGCATAAGTGTGACCACTTTGCACCTTTGAACCCTCTAAGCTTCTAGAAGCTTGAACCTTTGGCCAAGCTTCTTGGAGAAGCTTGGCCAGCTGTCTTAGCTTCTCCAAGAAGCCTAGACTCTTTTGCCCCCCTTGAACCTTTCTCTTTGCTTAGCCATTAAGTTATTTGGCTTTGTCTTGGCCTATATAAGCACCCCTCCTCTCCCATTAAAAGGGGTTAGCCATTTTTGAGCAAAAACCAGAGCTTCTATATCTATATATCTGTGTTATACTCTCTCTCTCTATATCTCTCTCTCTCTCCCATCCTTGTGTGTGTGTTTTAAGCCTAAATAGTGTGTTTTTACCTCACTTTTGCACTAATACACACACCATTACACCTTAGTTCGAGATTGAGGGACTTGGAGGGTTGTTTGTTGAGATTTTGGACTGATTTTGATCACTAGAAGGGGGCTGCACCACCTGTTCTTCAAGAGTTCTTCAAGGGTAACTACTTTACTTTAGTTTCCCCAATCTTGCATTGACTTTTGACCTATCTTGGTTTGTGTTTTGAGCTTTGTGTATAACTGAAAAAAGTCTTATATTTTCTTGATCTTGAACTTTCATTAAGGTCACTTTGTGGTTTGAGTGCAAACTCACCCTCTTAGGCCTTATTTTGGCCTCTTTGGTGCCTTTACTTTTAAGCTTTGTTTGCTTTGTTATTTTGGTCTCCTCACCACTGAAAACCAGTGGGTTTTTAGTGGTAAGGAAGGTGGTTTGAAGTCTTGTATAGGGGAGGGACACCCCTCTCCCCTTTGTCCCTCTTTTGCCTTTGTCTTTGGCTTAAAAGGGAACATGCATGCTTGCTTGTTTTTGGCGCCATTTCAGAACTTTTTTGGGTGTTTTGGATCATCTTTTATCTCTGTCTAATGGTGTTTTGTTGGCCTCTTGCATGCTTAACATACTTGCTTAGCATTCCTCTATTTGGCATAGAAATGCATTTTGTGTTTAGGCCATGATTTTTGCATGTATTAGCTTAACTCCATGAAGATATTAGCCTCATTTTGTCATGTTTAAGGGCTGTGAGCCACTAATTTTTCCATGTTTGGCATGCTTAGTGTGGTTGTTGTGCATTTTGGGCTTGCAAGCCTTGAGTATTTTGGCCTCTAGCATGCTCACCTTAGTCCATCCTCATGATTTGGCATCATTTAGGATCATATTTCAGTCTATAAATCATGTTTGTATGCTTGCATATGTGACCTATTTCATGCTTTGAGGATGTGTCCTTTTACGCCTAGGAATAGGCCTGTGCATGCTTGCTTGTTTGAGGTATTTTGAGACTACCATGTCAAAGGGTTTGGGTGTATTTTTGCATGATAGAGCTCTATTTTTGCTTGCCTAATATATGCCATGAGTGGTCATTTTAGTAGGCAGTGGAATGCTCCACTTTGTGCCTTAGCTTTAGGCCTTTATGGTTGCATGTTGACTTGGGCATTTGCCCATCTTTTGGGGCACTTTTGGCCACTGTTTTGGGGTGGATTAAGGTCTGCCCCATCATGGTTTAAGTCCATCGTTGCACATTTGTCTAATGCTTGTTGCGTGTTTGATTAATATGGTTTTGCTACATGTCAATCCTATTGCCTAAATTGTCCATGTTTACATTGCATTTGCACCTTGCATGTTGCATTACATTTGGCATGCCTTGCATTTTAGCATCATGTTGCATTGTTGAGCCATGTTTGCATAACATGCATTGCATTACTTGGTTTGGGGTGTCAAACCAAGTGTAAGGGTTGAGAGGAGTTCATACCACAAGTGATGCAACTTGTCTCAACTCTTGGTCACTAAGGCCCTTGATCTTGACATGATAGGGACTTAGTTCTCATTTGTGTGTTGCATGCATATTGACATTGAAATGCAATCTTGGTTCCTTAGGCTATCATGCACCAAGATGCATAATTGATGGCCCAAGAACCAAGGGTCATGCTTCCTTGAGTCCCATACATGATAGGGAGCATTGGCCATGCTTACATATGCTCAAAATCCCATACCATGCACTGCTTGTCTGCTGTTGCTGTCAAAACTGTCTTCTGCAGGAATTTTATGTTGACCGGCAGTGTAGAGTGCCGACCGGCACTATATGGGTGGCCGATAACCTTCTAAGCAGCCGATGGAAATTTTAGATGGCCGGTGGGCGTTTCCTCCAAATGGTGTCGGCGGCATGCATAGAAGGTGTTCAGGACTTTGGCGATTTCGAAAGGCGGGCGACAAGAAAAGCAGCGATGGTATGGTGCGGGTTTTTCCGGGCGAGTCGAATCCGAGCATGCATCATTCGTGCATCCCGAGGCGGGGGCTGTGGCCTCCTTTCTTTTTGCATTTATTTACTAAGTAATTAGAAATTTTGTAATAATTTATTTATTCACTATTTCGGACTGTATATTCTTTTGGTCCCTCCGAGTGAGGGCATATTTGTAATAAGTGTACGTGAGTGTGTGTATGTCTTCCAACCCCCATTTCTTTCTTCCCTTTTATTTACCTACTTACGATGGTAGATTAGGGCATATTTAAATTAGCATACAGTATGATAGCATGCGTGCATTCATACATTTGTCTTACATACACCGGGCTCGGCACATCACGCTAACTGCATATGTATTTCAAATTCCAAGATGAGTACTTGTTAATTACAGCATTTCATATGCCATGTCTAGGATAGCCGAGCCTATTATAGCTGCATTTTGCCTGTGATGCATTAGCCACTTAACATGAACTAGGATCATGCATTGATTACTAACTAGTTTCTGTTTTGGCTTGGAGTACTAGGTAAGCTTTTATGCTTTAGCATACCGCATGCGTGTGAATGTTGTCATAATAGCATGATTACCATGAGGCTAGCTGCTTATGTGATATAACTGCTTGAATGCCTGTGGATGGAGGTCGAGTTACCAAAATTGGAATAATGCATTAAAACTGTGAGTTTTAAAGCCCACTGGATAGTGGCAAAACCATCTTTTCTAAAAACCCACTCGAGGGTGGTAAAACCTACATTTTAGCCTACTTGCGAGTAGCAAACCATTTTCAAAACAAACATGAAATGTTTTGTTCCAATTTAGGCGATTTGGTCTATACTTGTTTGTTGCACGCATAACATAGTAATTCTAGGCTAATAATCGGAATAAGAGCATGTAATGTTTTCAAAAAAAGATATCATGGTTAGTAGAGGCCGGTCTTCGGACCGGGCGAAAGGGGGTGCTCATAGCTGACCTTCCCCGATCGTACCCAAGCTCCCGAGCCGAGGCAACTTTGGTGATGACGGACACGTGGCCTTCGGCACCGAGTCAGGGTTTCCTAAATTTCCCATTTTAAAAAAATATTTAGGTGGCGACTCTGTATCTGGCAAAGCAGTCCATGTTTGGCACTTCTTTTAAAAATCTGTTTTTCTCAAAACGATTTGCCAGAGTTGGACTCTTTGGTTCAGATTAAGAACCGCAACAAACAAAAAGGGGAGTTCGAACTGTAGCATCGAGGTCCCTCGCGGAAGCTGTTACAGGTACTTACAAAACATAATTGTTTATAAGGTCATAGTCAAATATATATTAAAATTTAAACAAATATATCTATGGGTTTCATTTTAAACAAATAGAGTTCAGAAATTAGTCCAGGTAATTGAAATATTAATATAATTTATAAAAAATAACTTGTATAAAATAAATTATGGTAAGTTATGGTAAGTCAAAACATACGTAAAATATATTAGGGTGACTCAAGGTATAATATAACTCACCTTAATATTAATTTATATTATTTCCTTCCTATTTACGCTAGCTTCTCGAGATCACTGCCTTACTCCTTTCTATCTGTCTGTCTGTCTGTCTGTCTCTCTCTCTCTTTTTCTTTTCTCCTTATTCCTTTATGCAATTCGCAGCCCCACTCTCTCTTATATATACACAAGCACCTGATGCCTAACAAATGGTGACTCACTTCACCTAAGGCCTAGACAATACAGGTGGCACAACATCCTTCTCCTGGAGGGATTTACAAATCTTCTTAATTAAATGTTAGTTAATTAACCTTATCACTTGTTGTTAGCCTTATCACATATGGTATGCTTATTATTATTACTATTGCCTACTATTATTATCATTATTATTCTTATTCCATATATTTATTTTATTATTATTGCTATTAGTATTTATTTATTTATTTATTATTTTAATAATATATTATCACATATAACCACAATTATATATAACTATAAATATTTATGTGGAATTTAATTAAACGTTCAGGGTGTCACACATGGTTTATAAATTTACATAACAAAGTGAGGGTTTGATTTCTGCATGACAATTTGAGGTTGTTTTAAACCCATGCATTTTTGTTTGAAGCTAGAACTTGTGAATTCAAGTGTTTTTGAAGAATTTTTGGGACTTATAATGTATGGAATGAAGTTGCATTGATACAAATGTGAGCTACAAATTTGAACAAAATTTCAAACAGTTTTTCACCCAGCGCCGCACGTGTGAAAAATAAGGAAGTGTGAGCAAGCATTCTGCTTAAATTGCAGGTGCGAGAGGCACGTACGGAGATGGTCCCGTACATGCGATGGGAACCCCCGCATGTGCGGTTGTAAGGGGCAGCCCGGTTTTATTTTTCACTCCATTTTTTCACCTTTCGAGCCCCCGTTTACATGATTTAAACGTGTTTCTCATATGCATTGCATTTCATGAACACCAAGAAAGTGTAGAACGAATGATAGAACTGAACGAGTAAACAATGAATAGAAACCGATTAAGTAAACAACGAATCGATTGAACGAGTGAACTGTGTATTGAGTTGTTGTGCTTGAACTTGTTTGTTGTTTAGGTCGGACACCGCACTGTTAGTGCATTGTAGCACGTGTTTCAAGGAGCTCACTGTGAGTAACAATGTTGTAAAGCTATGTTCAATTATAATTATGTTCTGAATAATTAACTGCACTGCTTTCTGAAATGATATTGTTTACTGAACGAATGTTTGTCCTATTTTAAGAACCGTACTCGTGGCATCCATAGCAACTGACCGTTATTACTCTTTATTCTTTATCATATCGCCTCTTTATCGCTCTTGTTATAGAGATCTCTATTAGTTCTAAATTTTGGAACTACCATTTACTTTTTTATGGCAATCAATTGATTGTTCGGTCTTCTAAGACCTACTCTACTGTACTGTTATTGGATGTACCACGTATGACTACTATGATTTCTAAATGATTGATATGACATGAAATATGAGACATTGATTGAATAGCTGATCTACAAATGCAATTGACTGTTTTAATTACTGAAAGGACATTCATTCTTAACCCCTTTATACATTTGTTATTCACTGGGCTTTAGCTCACAGTTTATTATATATGTAGGTGGTCAAGCACTAGAGCAAAGTTAGCAGCGTTGACCTAAACCCGTTTTATCAAACCAACCTATTGTGCCTCACTGCAAGGTTCCGAACCGTTAATGTCAAGGCTTGTTTTTGGGTGCCCTCATATGAAGTCAAGTGAATGTCGTATAAATCATTTTGGCTTTGGGATTCAATTCCCTAATATCTGTTTTATTTTTTATATAACGTCTTATGGACTTAAGTGTTTGTGCATATATCGGTATATGAAACTTGTGTTACTCATTTAAGTCCTCATAGCTCTTTGGAAATTTTATTTTAATATTTACAGGCTTTTGCTGGCCTCTTTATTGTACAATTGTTATTATTGGGCCTTTGGTAATCACGGATCACTAGCCAATTACGATGTTAAACCCTTAGAGATGGGTTTGGGTCGTGACAGAGTGGCATCAGAGCACAAGTAAATTTCTCACACACGTGTCCATTGAGCATTAGAATGTCTAGAACGGATTTAAGTTTCATGCATATAGAAAGTAGGTAATAAGTTATGCATTCAGGAATATATATATATACATTTGTGTAATATGTTTAAGTATTGAAACTAAGTGTTATGAGCTATTATGGAATTGTGATAATTATAAGGAAACTGGAATATGTTTAATTATTTTAGCAATGAGGCTAAAAGCTAAGAATTATTGAGAAATTTCTAATGTTATAAGGAAATCAGAATTTTTTACTAGAACATTGAGGAGTATAAGTATGTTGATTTATGGAAACATGATGTTATGAGGAATGAGAATATTTAATGGAAGCCATGAAAGCTATAAGGGTTAAATGTCAAATTAGACTATGAGAATATTTGGGAGATTGAGGAATTTAATGATCAATTAAATACGTGGAACTATGGTAATTGAAGATAAGAAAATTATTTGATATGTAAGAACGTATATTTCAACGGAGAACCTATTATGTGAAATGTTAAACCGTAGAGTCTCATGCCGTTGTTGAATGACCTTGAAAGTCCGATTGGAATCATGTTTGGCCAACGTTACTTCGAATCGGCAATTCTTGGTAAATTCCATGGGAATGAATAGGTTACCCTACCAATGTCGTTAGATGCTTGTATGTGTATGTTTACTCGTATATGATATGTGCTTTGTGTTATAATCTAAGTCAGTTAAATTAACCCAAGTGTTATCAACCATCTTCTTGTGTTTAACCCTTCTCTTCTGTCATCAGGAAAAGATGGTGAAAGGTGTGAAGGAAGTGGACGTTGAATCCTTATTGAAGAACCTAGACAAAGTAGAAGAAGTGTTAAAGATTATGATGAAAGCTACGCAAACATGCCGTAAGAAAATACAAGATCAAAAGAAAAAGCTAAGTACGAAATCAATGAAGGAACCAAAGAATATATTTGAGAGTGTTGTGATAGGAGAGACGAGTAATCCTAAGCAAGGTCGTAAAAGAAGTGAAGCTACCCCAACATGTCCAATATGTCTCAAACGTCATAAGCAATTATGTTATCAACTCACAGGAGCATGCTTCAGATGTGGAGAAATAGGGCATTGAGTGAAAGATTGTCCAAAACCTAAGGGATGTTCCAAGTCACTCAATCAGATTATAGGTGAGTACTTAATGGACAAAATCAATAAGAATATGTTTAGTATATGCAAGAAGTTTTAAATTTGATATGTCTGCATA
Source organism: Camellia lanceoleosa (assembly GCA_025200525.1). Taxonomy (NCBI): domain Eukaryota; kingdom Viridiplantae; phylum Streptophyta; class Magnoliopsida; order Ericales; family Theaceae; genus Camellia; species Camellia lanceoleosa. The sequence continues at coordinate 200,896,239 of CM045758.1, forward strand.
TGCCTAATTTGATTTTTTTTTTTTTTAAATTTGGGATTTCTGCATTTCTTTCTATCAAGATTGTTTAGTCAGATGAAATTATATGCTTTTGGGAGGTGTACTCCCCGTTAGGAGACTAGCACCTATGAGAATTAGAAAGGAAAGACCCAAGGTACTAGAACCCTATTGTTATTGAACCTTCTAATACCAGTGAAAAAGATGATATTCATGTTACTCTAACATAGTAATATTCCTACATGAATGATTGATAAAGTTAGAAACCATTACTTGGATATAAAAACGGATGTTGTTGAAGGTGTTTCAACAAGTGATTTCAGTTGTATTGAACTTGCGTTGCCTAATTTATTTTCTCAGTTGAGGTTAAGATACAAACAAAAGAGTATTGAGGTTGATAAAATATTGATAAAATATTTCCCCCTTTGCGCACCCAATGCCAGTTGGTTGGTCAGAGTAAATGCTTATGATCGGAGGTTAGATGGTAATGACAATCTGCAGGCGTGGTTTCTTTTCCCCATGGATTGTCAATGCGAGTTAGTCTATTATGGGAATGGTTATTGTTCAATTAACGACAAACAGGTGCCATGGATGGTGAAGTATCAACTTGAAAATTTGAATATTAAACGGAGGATTACATATTATAAAATGAAAGGAAAGTTGAAGTATTCTACGAGTGACATGTTAGAAGATTTGCAAATGAGGGCCCCATCTATTGTTGTGTTATCTAAAAAATATCCTAATGATAATGGTGATGTTTGGCATTGTGCCCCAACGAAGGCCATTTCGATTCTGACTAAGTCCGTGGGTTTACCAGAGAGACGAAGAGATTTGTTGTTGGGAGGTTTTGGAAAAAAATGGTTCAATTATTCATAAACGCGGAGGTTGTCTGAGTTTGTTTGAGATTTATGTATGCAGAGGTGGTGATGACACTAGTGATGTTGATCTTGGTCCATCGATTTATGAGGTTAGTGTTAGCAAAGAGGAAGTTGATTGTAGAGGATCAGTTGTTATGGACCTCGCAGAATTTTCTAATACTTTACGAAATGTAATAATTAGTGTAAAAAATAATGATATGACTCAAGATGTAATAGTTAATGATAAGGGAAATGTAGTAAGTAAATAAAAGTTTGAGTGGTTTCATAAATAAAATTAATAAAATTTTTCATTAATCATGACAGTGGTTACATTAACATTAAATCATTCCTTCATTTTTGGGGACATTGCATCTAACCAACTACTGTCTTCATTAGTTAATATAATACATGGAATTTCTCCTCTAATAGTGAGATCTAGTTGAAATTTAACAAATACATGGAAGTCTCTCTAGCAACCTACTAAATTCTTCCTTTTAACCCCATTCATACACATGTCCATAAGTATAACAATGGACGGCCCAGATCAGCGGGAGGGGCTTACAAAATAATTGTTCAAAAATACATTTAATAAAATTTTTATTCATGGGTTTCCCTTTATAAGCAAATAGGGTTCATTTAACAAATAATATATTTAAAAAACTAATATAATTTGCTAAACAGATTTTACGTAAAACAGTTTATGGTAGCTCAAAATATAATAAACTCACCACAAAGTGGATCCTTTATTCTCACTTCTAATTTCGGCTCTCTCTCATATGCCCCTCATTTGTTATTCTTGTGATTTTATTATCATGTAACTCACTTATTTATAGGTGAAAAAATCCTTACTATGCAGCATTCTGCAGCACACCATGTGGTTTCACCACATAGTTCACCATGCCAAACATGAGGTTTCTAGAAAACTATTTGCACAAGTTTCTTATATTCTACTATGGCCCAAAAAAATGTTGTAATTACATTTTTTTTTCACAGATTAAGTAAATATATTTTGGGGTGTCACAATCTTCCTATAGCACCTGTATCCTTCGAAGCTTTTGGGGAAGTGTATTCAAATCCTTTATTTTTTATTTTGGAAATCTTTGGTGTTGTTGTATGTTGGTTTTAGAGGAGTATAATCCGATTTAAACTTGTTGGGTTTGGTTGTTCGCACTTGTTCTTGTCAAAAGCTCCTTGGAGACTTAGAAATTCTATTCTAGGGTCGACACCAGCCTTCCAAAGGGTCGACCCTTAGCTGTTGGTGAAGTTTCTGGAAGTGTTGCTAGAATATAGGGTCAATACCAGTCTGGGGAGGGTCGACCCTCTTATATTGCAGAATCTATGTGTTAGTTGCTGGAAATTAGGGTCGACCCCCTCCTGTCTAAGGGTCGACCTCCTTACTTGTTACCAAATTGTTTTTCTACCTAAGGGGTCAACCCCTGCATGTTTTTTTTCAAATTTTTGGGGTTTGTATAAGCCCTACCTTTGGGGTTTTTTTGGGCTTATTATTTTATTTGACCTTGGGGCTATTTGCTACTACTATAAATAGGCCCAAACCACTTTGTCTCATTATTTTTCCTCCCCTTTTTCCTTTCAAACCGTGAGTTCTCTTCTCTCTCTCTAAAACTCAAACTTTTTCACTTAAATCTCTATATCTACCCACCTAGAGTGATCTTTTCGCCTTACTCCTTTGAGATTAAGTGTAGAGCTTGTCAAGGGCTACGTTTTGATCGGGGCAAATCGTTGTTTCGTCACTATTAACTTTTAGGCTTTCCTCTCTTCTCCCTCATCTAAGCTTGAAGTAGGGATCTTTTTTACACTTCCATATGATATTTAGTTTAGTTATTTGTATCTTGTGTAACAATAATGCAATTTGGGGGTGTTTAAGGCAAACCTAGAGTTTGGGCACAAAATGAAAAGAGGGGTTTTTGGGTGAAGGTGAAATAAATGCTTAAGGGGTTTGAAAGTAATGTTGTATTGTGTACGATTTGATGATTTTGGCACTTTGCTAATATTTGGGGGAAAATGGGGATTTTCCCTACTTGAATCAAATTATTATTTTGTATAAATAATGGAAATTGACATTAAAAATGTGAAATTGAAAGGGTATTGATATGAATAGTGGGATTGGTTATGTGTTATTTCATTCTTTGATAGTTTCGAATAAACTATCTATTATGAGATTTGATATTTGTTTAGAAATAACTATATTGGGCTATCGGTAGAGGATATCTATGATTGTTGTAGAAATTGCATGTGGATTAGGTAAATTGAAACTAATCATTTGTGCTTGTCATTGAATATGACTATATTTAGGTACATTGTATATGTATGGTTATTTGGAAGTCGAAAGGGGATGTACTCCATTATTTGAGTTTGTGATTAAACACATTGCATATGTATGTGTGATTGTTTGGGAGGAGAAAAGGAGATGGACTCCATTATAATTAAGTTGGCCGGAGTATTCTGAGTGAAAGTCCCGAAGTTATATATAGGTGTCTAGCCCGCGGACAAAATATCCATAAAATAGCAATTGTAGTGCTTGTATTGACTACGTTTACATAGGTCCCGTTTGACGGCTGCCCGCAGACGAAATATCTGTAAAAGAATACATATGGGTCCATTTGACGGTTGCCCGCAGACGAAATATCTGTGAAACAAAAGTTTGAAGTGCTTACGAGTTGATAAGGTGGTTCTAGAACTAATGAGTTGTAATCTCTTTTGGGTTGTTGAGAAATGATGAAATTGGCTTATGTAATTAAATGAAATGAAGGGGAATGGCTTAATGATTGAGTTTGGTAATTTAAGACTACACATAATATGGATGCCTTTATCTTTGATGTTGCATATGCATAGTGTACTTATACCTTTGCTAAATTTCATATACTGTGTTAAATGGTTTCTACTGGGCTGTAGCTCACCCTTCTTGAGGATAACATTTTCAGGTAATGATGGCATGCCTCCACCAAGGCAATAGCATTGGAGAAACTTTTGGAAGCAAAAGCTTCTCGTTCTGATTGTATATTTTTGTAAAGCCAAGGGCTTAAGATATAATGAGCTAAGCTCACTTTTAATTGTAACCAAGATATGTCTTGGAAAGATGTGAGCCCATAGGGCATTTAACTTGTTGTTATTAATTTGCATTACATGATGTAGATTCAGAATGAACGTTTGTGAATGTATAATGCATGTAATCCCTTTTGTAATACGAACTCTGTCATATGAAAGCGTACCAATTATATTATATTCATTTCTCTTATGAGTTGGGTTATTTGTATTATTTTGAGGGCGTTACACTTCCCTTCTTTTAAAATTTCATCCTCAAAATTGATTTAGAAAATTATCTTTTCGTTTCTGCTACGCGCTCTAATACAATCATTTCCTACTAATCATTTCACAAAACAGAATGTACACATAATTCACAGAAATGTCCCCTCAACTTTTCTTTGCTTTTGGCAAAGTAGTGATTGAAAGAGGACAAAACATATCCCTTCAGTTTTTCTTTTCCTCGAACAGAGTAGTGATTGAAGAGGGAGAACATGACAATTTTTACCCAAGGTGAATCCCTGCAAAACATTCCCTACCCTACTTCTTAATTATGCGTGTATCCTATATTTCAATATTTTTAAAAAAAATAAATTCTTTTAAAGAAAACCATTACTCTGATACCAGTTTTGTCACGACCTAAATCCGATACTCAGAGGTTCGACGTTGCAACAAGACAATAACTGAAGTCATAACAAATTAATAGTGCAACGGAGTAAAATGAAAGAGTACTCAAATTTTAATTACAACATTTACATTGGAGCTTCTATTCATTTATATTGCCAAAGCTGAACTATGACTACAAAGTGCTTTGTGTCTACTCTATGCACTGATCCTGGCACATCACTTGAAAGTGGATCCTTTACTCTCACTTCTGACTTCGGTTCACTCTCTCATATACCTTTCGTTTGTTATTCTTGTGATTTCATTACCATACAACTTACCTATTTATAGGTGAGAAAATCCTTACTATGTAGCACTATACAACATACCATGTGGTTTCACCACATGGCTCACCATGCCAAATATAAGGTTTTTGGAAAACTTATTTGCACAAGTTTCTGCTATGGCCCCAAAAAATGTTGTAATTATATTTTGTTTTTATAGGTTAAGTAAATATATTTTGGGGTGTCACTAGAGAGCTCAAGTCTTCTTTGGCACCAAATTTCTTCCTTTACCATAAGCCACCACCGAAGCAGTCAGTCATGAGAGAGGCGATTGTTGTTGTAAATCCAGCCATTACTAGCGTTCTTCTCAATCCACCGTCTTAACACCACTGCCATCTCCTTTCATCTCCGTTTTCTTTGGTGCCTCCGTCGCCACCCCCTTTCTCTCTCTCTCTCTCTCTCTCTCTCTCTCTCTTTTTCATCTTCGATACTAGTGAGAAAGACTGTGAGATACACTTGTAGAAGGTCTTTGGTGTTAAAGATCAAGAAGATAGACAAGCGTCGGATTCTGAGACCTTATAGCAATGAACGGTGTACTGAACTTCATGGATGGACTCAGACAAGAATGAATCGATGTTCAGATTCATTTTTCCTATTGTGATTTGAATTCCTTCAAGAGCTTAGCGAACAACTATCTAGGGATAAAGGTGAGGTTGTTCATAAAGTATGTTTGTTGAACAGATAAGATAAATGTTGTTGACTTTTCATTTTTTTTTTAATTGTTATTGTTGTTGTTGTTGATAATGATGATAATGAATGTTATTGACGAAGAACAAACAGATTGTAACAGATTAAAAAATTAGACAAATTTGTTCAAATTTGACAAATAATAAAATTTGAACAGATTAAATTTAACAGATAGAGAGAGGAAAAATATGTGTAAAAATTCTAACAGATAGAGAGAAAAAAGAAGTGGAGAGAGGAATAAATAAAGAGAAAGTTTGAAAATGATGTGAATTTGAACAGATAGAAAAAAAGGTTATAAAAGTTCAACAGATAAAAAAAATTTGAACAGATAGACAAAACATTTGAATATATAGATATAAATTTGAACAGATAGTCAATGAAAAGTGAAACAGATAACCAAAAGTCAACAGATAAATAAAGGGGTAAAATTAGAAACAAAATGTCTTTCTAGAACAACAAAATGATTTCTTACCAAACTATTTCACAAAAAGTGGACTTCCCACCACTAAATATTATTCTCTAAATCTAATATCTTATACCCTCCTTATCTTGAAATTTTTAACAAATATCTCATATTTTTAATGATATATAACTACCGTCTTCTTAAAAATGAAGTGTTTTATACATTTTCAAAACGAAGCCTAGGGCTTAGGGATGGCAATTTGAACTCGGCCCGACGGGGACCCGATCTCCCGACCCCGATTTGAACGGGTTTTCTCTCAAAAATATCCCTAATGATGCGGGAATGGTATTCAAAAATTAATTCCCGATCAGTTTCGGGCCAGGGACGGGGATAAGTGTCCCAGCCCCGTACCCGGCCCGTCCCCGTCCTCGTCCTCGTCCCCGTCCCCGTCTCTATTTGCCCCCGAAGTGAACTTACTATTTTACCCTCTCTATATATATACACCAAACCCTTATCTCACTCTCACACCTCTCCGATCAGTTTCTGTTTGTGTCTCTCTTTCTTCCCTCTACTCTCTCTCACTCTAGCACCTCTCCACTGCCACTGTTCGCGACGGCCACTGTCCGCGACGCCACCGACGTTGTCTTCCCTCTACTCTTTCGCCTCTCTCTCTAGATTCTCTCTCTCCTTCCCCCTCTAGATCTAGGATTTCGAACCCCTAGATCTGTGTTTTCCATATCTGAGTTTGGCTTTGCTAGTGGCTTTTCCAGATCTGTCTTCCGCTGCCGTCGTTGCCATTTTCCTTATCGTCAATCGTGAATCCGTTTGGCATGAGAAGCTTCGTTTCATCTCCGGCGGCACAACTAAGACGTAATGTTATGGTCAGATCGGAGATGCCGATGGTGTATGTAGTATATGTCTCTGTTTGTTCTCTTTTTTTTTTCTTTTTTTTTTTGATCTGTGATATTGAAAATGAAACAATTGATAATGATAGTGGATCTGTGATAGTATATGTATGTATATGTCTTCATTTTTTTTGATCGGAGATGCAAATAGTCTATGTATGTATATGTCTCTATTTGTGATGTTGTTGTTGTTGTTGATGATGTTGTTAATAGTAGATCTGTTGTTAATGATGATGATGTTGTTGATGATGTTTTTGGGCCGGAAAATTTTCGGGGTCGGAGAAACCCGATCCCCGTTATGGGGCGAGGGATGGAGACGTTGATAGGTTCCCCATCGGGAATCGGGGCCGGGGACGAGGAGGTTTTCACAATCGGGGATCGGGAACAGGGAGTGTGATCCCCGGCCTCGCCCCAGCCCATTGTCATTCTTACTAGGGCTTCGTTTGGGAAAAGCTAATTTAGTCTATTTTTTGGCTTCGTTTGGGAAGAATGGATTGGGTGGGTTTAGGGTTATTTTAGCCACAAAAAGATAAAATAGGCTTTTTAATCCAATAAGACAAAACATCACATCCAACCCATAATTATTACATTCTTTCTCTCGCAAAAAATCAAAAAAGCCAAAAAGTCCTTCCCAAACGAGACTTTTTAGCCCCAGGCTAAACTAGCCAAAAAGTCAACTCACTTCCCAAGCGAACCCTTTGACTAATTGAGCCTGACTAAATTAGTTCCGTTTGAGAATAATTTTTAAGTATGTTTGGTTTAGTTTTAAAATTATGATTTGAATGTGGAGTTGTGTTTTGAGTTTTGAATTTTTTTAATTATAATTTGAAAAGATAAAATTTGTTTGATTATGAGTTTTAAAAATAGTTTTGGGATGATTTTTTTTTATTTTATTGATTGATGTATAGAATGTGAGAGGAGAAAGGAGAAATGAGAGAAAAAAAGTGATTGATTGATTAATAATAATACTCCCTCTGTCCCAAAATAATAGTCTCTTTTGGGGAATTCAACTTTTTTTAGTAGTACAATTATTGCATTTTAAAATATTAATTTTCTAAAATTACCCTTTGATAATATATTTTTTCAGGAATATCAATTGTCATGATTGTACTTTTTGTATTGTTAATAAATTTAAAAGAACGAAAAAAATAAGAAATTCATATTATTTTAGCCTTTGATTTTTGAAAATTGACTAATGTTTTGTGAAAATAAAAAATAAAATAAGAAACTAATATTTTGGAACGGAGAGAGTAAAAAAAAGAAAAGAAAGAAGTGTTGAAAATAATTTGAATTGTATTTTAATTTTTTTTTTATTATAAATTTTGATTCAAATCATGATTTGAAAACATAATTAAGTTTTGAAAATTAAACCAAACATTACCTTTAGCTTTTTTTGATTTGGATGTGATAGTTGTGAGAGAAAAAAATGAGATAAGTATGATTTTGATGTGCCATTTTGTCTTATAACTTATTTGGGCAATATTTGGCATCTCCAATATTAGTATACTATTTTCTTTTCTTTTTTTTAATCTTTTTTGGGTCATATTATCTCTCTACTTTTTTTACACATTTTTTTATAAAAAATTACAAAATATACTTATTTAGATCATTCCAAACACCATTTTTATCTATTTTATCTTTTTTGTACTTATTTAGGCAAAAAAATTGTTGTCAAACAGTAACTAAAATAGAAGGAAAAGTCAAAAGATGCTTGTAATATATTTTGAGTACTTGGCTAAAAGTTATTTTTTGAATTTTAACTTATTTTAAATCACGTTATCTTTTTATTTTTTTATACATTTTTTTTTATAAAAAAAATCAAAAAATTAACTTCTAACCTACTTCCTAAAACAAGTCTGGCTTTTTAGTTGACCGTTTGATTTTTTGACAATTTTAACTTGGGACTAAAAGTTTGTATAGTCTGATTTTTTTTTTTTTTAATAAAAAAATAAAATTATTATGATTTAAATATAATTTTTAGCTTATTAACTTATTTAAGCTATTTTATCTTTCTTTTTTTAATTAAAAAGCCATTGCCAAACCATCTCATAATCTACTGTGGCCATGAAGCTCGTCATCTTCAGATAACAAAACTTAGCTAAGAGATGACGCCAAATAAATTTAGCTAGTTTGGACCACGTTATTTTAATAAATTTTTAATTAAATATGTAAAAAAATTAATATATTTGAGATAATTTTTTAATTTTTTATAAAAAAAAATATATAAAAAGTTAAAAAAAAATAAATTTTTTATTTTTTATTATAAGTTATTAATTTTTGGAAAAATTACTCATAGGTCTCATATTGAAAAATGTTACTCCATCTAGTCCTGAGTGTTTTTTTATAAACCATTTAGTCCTTTTTTTACATCAGAACATCATTATCAAAACAACATCAAACATCACAACATTAATCATCAACATTGTGAACATCAAACATTCTTGTCCAATAACATGAACTACAAATTCATATATGACCCAACAATCAACACAAACCGAAAATCGTAATTCGGAAAAATAATACGACTAGGGCGCAGAACAACGATACTTCAAGACACAATCACAGTGAACACGGCGTTCACAGTCTCGGCATCTGAAGCAATCCTCCTGAATCTCCGAGGCCGACGGCTTTTCCAAATTTTTTCATCACTCTCTCTCACCTTCCCTCCTCCCTCCCTCTCTCTCTAGATCGCAGTCTCTCTATCTCTCGCTCTCTAAACGAACATTCTCTCTGACAATTCCACATCGATCTTCAACAAGATCTCGTTCTTCTTACCCCTTTCGATCCCCCAATGAACAGCCACGATCGAGCGAGAGAGAGAATCGAAGAAGTCGCACTCACACCGGCGCAGAGGCGTCCTCTCGGCTGGATCTGAGCAGAGATGGCGTTGTCTGACATGAGAGGTCTCTCCGTCTTTATCAACGACATTTGGAATTGCCAAAACAAAGACCAGTTTTTTTTTGTGTTAAAATTGGACGAGTAGGGTTTTGATTTTCGAACTGTAATCAACATTTTTGTATTAGGTTTTGGACAACTCTTTAATAAGCTAATTTAGCAGAGACTTGAATTTAGTAATAGTTGAATGCGGAGTTGTATTGGTTGGGTTGATCTCGTCGTAGACATTGAAGTGGTCTCTGAGGAAAAATAATGTTTGATGAATCATGTTGGAGAATAATGTTGAAGAATAATATTTGATGAATAATAATGGTTGATGAATAATGTTTGATGTTGAAGAATAATGTTTGATGAATAATGTTTAAAGTTGAAGAATAATGTTTTATTTTGATGTTTAATCGTTATTTAAAAAATTGTTTAATCGTTATTTTTTATGTTGTTTTGATGATGATGGTGTGATGTTTGATGTTATTTTGATGATGATGTTTGATGTTATTTCGATGATGTTACTCAAAAATCTGATTTTTGATGTTTGATGGATAATGTTTGATGTTTGATGAATAATCCTAATGTTTAATGGTTCAGAATCTGTGTTTGATGTTTGATGAATAATCCTAATGTTTAGTGGTTAATGCTTGATGAATAATACTGACATTGCTAATGTTTGATATTGGATGAATAATGTTTGATGTTTGAAAAGAAGGGAAATCATAAAAAAGCCTATAGTAAGCGTTTTAGGAAATAGGACCTATTAGTCTAACAAAAAAATTTCGGAACTACATGGGTTAACATTTTCAAATTTAAAATTTATTGGTGCTTTCCCCTTAAATTTTTTAATAATTTTATAAATTAAAATATTGAGTTACGAAACGAGTAGGACTTTTTACAGTAATTCGTCGAGGTTGTTACACAATTGAATATATAATTTGATGAGACAAGGGGTAACTGGTGTGCTGTGCTTTCAATAAAACGTCATTGCTTTGATGCTTTTGGTTTTTTTTCGTTTTTTTTTTTTTCAGTTGTTGTAAAGTTTTTTTAACAGTCTAGTTTTGTGGTTTGAAACAAAACAAAGATAAAACTTTACAAATCTTTAAAGGAAAACATTTATTGATATATATATATTTTTTTGTGAGATTTAATGAGTATTTATTGACTAATATTTTTGACATTTAAAAAAAAAAAATCAAATGAGACTAGTTTTTTTTTTTTGGCAGTAGGTTGATTTTTAAAAAATCAAATGTTACTAGTTGTATTTTTTTTACATTGATATTTATCAAAATATAACTATGTATATTTTATTCTCCACCGACTAGAATACAATTATTTGTTGGTGTTGATAAATTTAGAAATAATACATGTAAAAAACGAAAAACATATTGTAGATGACTTATTAATTTTATGTATTTATTTGTGAATAATAAAATATAGTTAGTTATACTCTAATAAATATCAATGTAAAAAATAAAAAAATAAAAAGGAATGAATTGTGTTTAGTCCAAATATTAGATTAGACAGCATTGTTAGGGCTCGTAAGCTCCATCATGGATTTCGTTTCGATCATCTGAATCATTCATTTTTTAGGTCACTTTGGGTAGATCATCCATACCAAAAAATTAAGCCTATTTGATTTACATAGTTATATAATTTTATTATATTTGTCTTTGAAAAAAGATTTGGTTTATTTTCAAATCATTCCTATTTTTTATTTTTTTGGAGACAAATATAAAAAATTATATAGTTACAGAGATCCAATCAACTTGAATTTTTTTGTGGATAATTTATGCTAAACTGTTCAGATGATAAAAATAAGATCCATGGTAGATTCCACGGACCTAAACAATACAATCCAGTCCAAAGATTGAATTGGAGACAACCTACAGCCAAAAAAAAAAAAACTAGTCTCATCTTTTGTTTTTTTAAATGCCAAAATATCGGCCAATAAATACTCATTAAATCTCGTAAAAATGAAATAAAAATATATCAATAAATAAGATGTTAGCAGGTATTTTAATATTATAATGTGTTATAGGTTGGCTTTCCTTTTCTTTCCCTCTAAGTTATCCAAGGTAAGCTTCCTAAGGTCTTGGTCTTGGTCCACCGAGTCTTCATCCTTCCAAGTCTAAGTCTTCCAAGTCAAGTCCATGTCTTCCAAATCTTTCAAGTCGTCTTCACCAAGTCTTGGTCTTATCTCCAGTAACTTATCCACCAAGAACCTTTTTTGATTTCTATATATATATTAACTTATGTCCTATCTTAGAGAATACACACGAGTGAAGGAGTTTTTGTTGCTTTGTTATGACTTGTGTGAGATTATCAGACAAATAAAAAAGGGTGTATGTGATAAAGCTTTGGGTTCAACCAATTGTGCAGTATTGGTTAACCATACGACTTAGTCGGGCTGTTGTATCTTAGGGGGACAAGTCAAGGTTTTTTCTGCTGCACCGGTGTGAGACTTTGCCCAACCGCAGAGGGCTTGAATCTCCTTAAAGAGAGCGAATTTCCCGCGCCTCAGCCCTTTCAATAATTATTGTAACTTTATTTTTTGTATTTTCTGGTATTTTATTTGTAATTATCACCAACAATTTTAAAGAGATTCAATCAGCATAAAGTCATGGAGCCAGTACTGGAGAAGCCCAACGAGAACACCGGCGATCTCAACAAGCCCTTCCGGTTCAAGGGAGCTCATTTCAAGAGATGAAAAGGCAATGTGCTTTTCTACCTCAGTCTCCTCAAGGTGGCCTATATCCTAACCGAGAAAAATCCGAACAAAGTCCCCACTGAAGAGATGATCGACAAGGAGTATGCTGCTCATCTTGAAAAAATCGAGAAATACAACACAAATGAGTATAAATGTCGATATTATCTTTTGAATTGTCTTTCAGATCAATTTTATGATTATTATGATACTACTTACACCACTACCAAGAAAATTTGGAAAGCCTTGCAGAATAAATATGACACTGAAGAGGCAGGCGCTAAAAAATATGCTGCAAGTCGTTTTTTCCGCTATCAAATGATAGATGGAAAATCAATGGTGGAGCAAGTTCAAGATTTTCAGATGTTAGTAGCTGAAGTTAGATCTGAAGGCATCAAAATTGGAGACAATCTTGTTGTAGTAGGTATTGTTGACAAACTACCATCATCTTTGAGGGAGTTCCAGAAGTCAATGCGCCACAAACAAAAAGAGACATCCTTGGAGACTCTAATCACACGGATTCAGGTGGAGGAGGAAGCACGAGGACAAAATGCGCTTATGACACAAGAGCATTCCACTACTAAGGTAAATTTAACTTCTGGAAATACTTTACCTAAAGGTCAATTTTATAAAAATAATCACTTGAAGCCAGTTAAGAAAATTTAGAAAAATACTAGAAGGCTACAAAATAAAAATTACCCGAGGCAAAAGAAATGGAACCAAGAACCCCCTTCACAAGATATGACAAATGTGACATGTTTTGTGTGTGGCAAAAGTGGGCATATTGCTCGAACTTGCAAATTTCGAAAACAACAGTCTCGACCACAGGCTAATGTTACCGAGGAACCATTTGTGGCTATGATCACAGATATTTTTATGGTTCAATCTGTAGAAGGGTGGTGGGCAGACTCTGGTGCCAATAGGTATGTCTGCTATGATAAAGATTGGTTCAAAGATTTTACTCCTTTTAATAAGGAGAGGACTGTTATGCTTGGTGACTCTAGTTTAACCAAGGTGCTCGGGTGTGGGGATGTTGAGCTAAATTTTACCTCTAGACGTGTGCTTCTTTTAAAAGATGTGTTGTACACACCGTCCATGAGAAAAAATTTGATGTCAAGTTATTTGCTCAACAAAGCTGGTTTCAAGCAGACTATTGAATCTGACCAATATGTAATTACTAAAAAAGGCATATTTGTGGGAAAAGGATATGCCTGTGATGGAATGTTTAAATTAAATGTTGAGAATAAGAAAACACATGTTTCTGTTTACATGCTGTTTTCTATGAATTTTTGGCATGCTCGTCTGTGTCATATTAATAGCCGATATGTGGGAGTCATGAATAGTTTAGGATTAATTCCCAGACTAACAAATAAGTTTGAGAAATGTAAAGTTTGCAGTCAAGCAAAAATAACTAAAAGGCCTTATAAAAGTGTGGTGAGAAATACAGAATTGTTAGAATTAATTCACACTGGTTTATGTGAATTTGAAGGAATTTTAACACGTGGTGGAAATAGACATTTTATCACTTTTATTGATGATTTTTCAAAATACACTTATGTATACTTGTTGAAAAATAAAAGTGATGCCTTTAAAAAATTTAAAGAATTCCTTCTTGAAGTTGAAAATAAATTCGGTAAAAAGATTAAAAGGTATAGAAGTGATAGAGGCTGGGAGTATGAATCTTTTGGATTCAACTCGTTTGCTCAGTCTTTGGGAATAATCCATGAAACTACTCCACCATATTCACCTGCATCGAATGGTGTAGCAGAAAGGAAAAATAGAACTTTAACTGATTTAACAAATGCTATGCTAATTGAAGCAGGTGCTCCTTCAAATTTATGGGAAGAAGCAATCGTAACTGCATGTTATGTTATGAATAGAGTGCCACATAAAAAAACAAAAGTTACACCTTTTGAATTGTGGAAAGGGCATAAGCCAAATTTGAGATATTTGAGGGTTTGGGGTTGTCTAGCTTTTGTCAGATTTGTGGACCCTAAAAGACCTAAATTAGGTGTGAAAGCTGCCACTTGTGCTTTTCTTGGATATGCAACAAATAGTACAACCTATAGATTTTTTGATATTGAAAACAAAATAATTTTTGAATCAGGTGATGCAATTTTTCATGAAGAAAAATTTCCTTTTAAATCTAAAAATGGTGGGGGTCAAAATTATCAAGAAAATATTTTATCTAAAACTGGTTCCTCTACTCCTCTTTTACAAAACCAAGATCCTATAGTTTTTGAACCTAGAAGGAGTAAAAGAGCCAGATTAGAAGAAGATTTTCGCCTTGATTATCATGTTTTTAATGTGGAGGAAACTACATTAACTTTACAAGAAGCTTTGGCATCTCCCGACTCTATTTTTTGGAACGAGGCTGTAAATGATGAGATGAAATCATTATTATCCAATAAAACTTGGGTATTAGTAAATTTACCACCAGGTTGTAAAACTATTGGCTATAAATGGATTTTGAGAAAAAAAACTTAAACCGAATGGAACTATTGATAAATATAAAGTAAGGCTTGTTGCAAAAGGTTGTAAACAACAAGCAGATCTTGACTTTTTTGATACATTTTCTCCGATTACTAGAGTTACATCCATTAGATTATTAATTCCAGTGGCTGCAATTCATGAGCTAAAATTCATCAAATGGATGTTAAAACAGCCTTTTTAAATGAAGACCTGGGTGAAGAAATCTATATGGATTAACCTGAGGGTTTTATGGAACCCGATCAAGAAAGCAAAGTGTGCAAGCTAGTTAAATCCCTATATGGCTTAAAACAGGCCCCTGAACAGTGGCATAAGAAATTTGATTCTTGCATGATTGAGAATGGCTATAAAATGAATGAATGTGATAAATGCATTTACTATAAATCTGAAGAGAATTCACATGTCATTATTAGCCTCTATATGGATGATTTACTTATATTTGGCTCTAATTTGCATATCATCGTGAAAACTAAAAATATGCTTAGTAGGCATTTTGATATGAAAGATCTTGGTGAGGCTAATTATATTTTGGGAATGAAAATTACCAAAACCTGTGATGAGATATTTCTTGATCAGTCGCATTATGTTGAGAAAATTTTGAGAAAATATAATTTTTATAAGTGCAAGCATGTTCTTACTCCTTTTGATCCTCATGTGCGTTTATTTCCTATTGAAAATGATGAGGATGTAATTAATCAAAAGGAATATGCTAGTATGATTAGTAGCTTGCGTTATGCGACTGACTGTACTAGACCTGACATTGCATATGCAGTTGGAGTACTTAGCAGGTTTACTAGCAAGCCTGGCAGTGATCACTGGCTAGCCATTGAGCGTATTATGAAATATTTATCTGGTAACATAAAATATGGCTTGTTTTATAATAAGTATCCTGCAGTACTTGAAGGTTACAGTGATGCCGATTGGAATACCTTGTCAGGTGATTCATTATCAACCACTGGTTACTTATTTACATTGGGAGGTGGTGCTATAAGTTGGAAATCGAAAAAACAAACCATTATTGCTAATTCAACAATGGAGGCTGAGCTTATTGCTTTAGCTATAGCCAGTGAAGAAGCAAATTGGTTAAGAGATTTGTTAAATGAAATCTCTTGTTGGGAAAAACCGATTCCACCTATATTGATTCATTGTGATAGCACCGCAGCAATTGGTCGAGTTAATAACCGTTATTATAACGGTAAATCCAAACCTATCAGAAGAAAACACAATACTGTGAGATCCTATACGAATAATGGCATCATAAATGTGGATTATATTAAATTTGGTGATAATCTTGCAGATCCATTAACTAAGGCCTTAGCAAGAGATAGAGTCTGGAATACATCGAGGGGGATGGGGTTGAAACTTATTGAATATAGCAGGAGCCATGTATGAGGATACTCAACCTAGGGACCAAAGATCCTGTAACTGGGTTCAATGAGAAAAACGATCATATGATGGCCGTGAGAAATGCACCAAATTACTTTTTACCCATCCCTATGATGTAAGTGCATTTATCTTGTAACATTGTAGAGGTTGAGTTATTTAAAAACTCTTAATGAATTTCTGTAGCTCTTATTGAGTGAGGCGTCATAGTTACAGGAGCACCCTTGATAGAATTCACCTATGTGGATGTGGTAGTGGGGCTGCTACCTATGAAATTTGAGCTAATTCTCAAATATACTCATGAATCTTGGGATCGCACAAGGCCGTAATGTGCTAGCTTTTAAAGTTTTTGTGAACACCTGGAATATTATGTGTGTGCAATAATTATTTATTTCCCTTAAGTAGTCATAGTTCAATGCTGAGCACACTATTGGCTCTGGAGTAAATATTATTGTTTCCCTAATGGAGGTTCAATGCAGAGCACACCTACCATGATGTATAATATCCTTATTTGCCTAATAATCTCAGTTTTTGTTACCTATAACTAGCCTATCACTCGTGTTATGCACGAGATAATTATAGATATTTATATTTGTTATAGATTTCTTTAATATATGAATTATGTTTTTTAAAAAAAATTTATAAAAATAATTTAACAATCTTATCACTAACCATAGTGTATAAGAGAAGTTGAAAAGGGTACGGCAGTAACTATGTATGAATTGTATCTATAATTATTTGTATGAGGGAATTTTAAATGCTGATCAGAGGATTTTGACTAAATCAATAAATGCAGGCATGTGGAAAGACATGTGGATTGAAAAAAGTTAATAAATGTTGACCAGGGGATTTTGACCAAATCAATAAATGTTGAGATTTCTTTTTTTTTTTTTTTAAATGTCTTCTTTTTTTTTCCTTTTTTATATTTTATTAAAGTTTAATATTTTGATAATAATCATATGTGTTGGACTTTTCAAGGAATTAAATGTCTTTTTTTATTATTTATTATATTATATTAAAGTTTAATATTTTGATAATAATTATATGTGTTGGACTTTTTAAGAAATTTTTTTTATGTTTGTTCTTACTGCATTAAAGTGTTATTATGAGAGATAATAATCATGTGTTGAGACTTTTCAAGGAATTCATGTGTTAAATTTTAAAGAATTTTTTTTTAATGCTTGTTCTTAATGCATTAAAATGTTATTATGAGAGATAATAATCATGTGTTGAGACTTTTCAAGGAATTAATGTGTTGAATTTCAAAGAATTTTTTTTTTAATGCTTGTTCTTAATGCATTAAAATGTTATTATGAGGGTAAGACTTGGAGGTTGGAAGAAGTTAATAAATGTTAAGATTTTTTTTTTAAAATCAAAAAATCAGAAAATTTAGATTGGGAGATTGGAGCTCCCACAAGGCTTGGGGTTAAAAACCCCCTTTTGCTTAATATATAGTCTAGATATTAAAATAGGTGGGAGAATGTTAACAGATATTTTAATATTATAATGTGTTATAGGTTGGCTTTCCTTTTCTTTCCCTCTAAGTTATCCAAGGTAAGCTTCCTAAGGTCTTGGTCTTGGTCCACCAAGTCTTCATCCTTCCAAGTCTAAGTCTTCCAAGTCAAGTCAATGTCTTCCAAGTCTTTCGAGACGTCTTCACCAAGTCTTGGTCTTATCTCCAGTAACTTATCCACCAAGAACCTTTTTTGATTTCTATATATATATTAACTTATGTCTTATCTTAGAGAATACACACGAGTGAAGGAGTTTTTGTTGCTTTGTTATGACTTGTGTGAGATTATCAGGCAAATAAAAAAGGGTGTATGTGATAAAGTTTTGGATTCAACCAATTGTGCAGTATTGGTTAACCATACGACTTAGTCGATTTGTATCTAGGGGACAAGTTTTTCAAGGTTTGCTTGGGTGTGAGGCTTTGCCCAACCGCAGAGGGCTTGAATCTCCTTAAAGATAGCGAATTTCCCGCGCCTCAGCCCTTTCAATAATTATTGTAACTTTATTTTTTTATATTTTCTAATGTTTTATTTGTAATTATTACCAACAATAAATTTGTAAGGTTTTATCTTTGTTTTGTTTCAAATACAAAATTAGGCTGTTAAAGAAACTTTACAACAACTCCAAAAATGGAGGAGGCATCAAAGCTATGCTGTTTTGCCCGCACAGCACACCCCGCCACAGCAGGTACCCCTTGTCCAATTTGATGTAATTTTCATGATATTTGCAACTTTATCTCTTAAATTACATAGCTGAACTTCCTTTTATTTTCAAGAAAATCATCACAGATTACAGATTTGTTTATATGTTTAGGGAAATTATATATGTGGAAAGTTTGCAAAATATTTACATATTAATTAAAAAAATTATTAATTTTTATAAGATTTTTTATTGATTTGTAATTATTTTTAAGATCAGATACTACAATTTTTTTTTTTTTTTTGATTCGGTGGATTGAATACGTTATTGAATTGCAAACTCTGTGACTAGGTTAATGAGTTGACCAATTCAACAAGATGGGCCAATTTGAGGCCCACACTATCCAAAGGTATAGAACCCGAATACTTTCATCAGTGGTGATTGAGACTTCCTCTCAACACTACTCCCACCACCCCACATATATGAAGATTGATAATTAGAGAAGAAAAAAAAAAAATAATATTGATAATAGTAATAATAATTGACCAATCAGAGGCCAGAGACGATCGTGTTGGGGGGATCATTTTTCTACTTTCATTCACGAACCTCAATTACATCTACAATTTCCAAAGCTGAAGTAACAACCTTTGAACAGGTTCAGGTTCGGTTCGGAACAGGGTAGCCCATTATTAATAGCCTTCTCCACATAAGCATTTTCAACGGGTTGCTCTTTAACTTTTTCTTTGTTATTTATTTATTATTATTGAGAAATGTTATTTTTTACCAGATTTATTTTGCCTCATATACATCAACTCACCATATGACCCACTTCCCTTCCCGCCGTCGTCCACCACCGGAATAACTCCGGCGCCGACTGACACACTCTTCACCGTGCTCAGCACGTGCCAATCCGACTCAGTACACGCTCGCGTAAGCGCGTACCCACACTTCCTCCCATTACAATACATAGTCCACGTGGGCTCCCAAACAGCTTCGCCGGACGCCCACGCGCAGCCGTGGACTTCTCGCATTCGAGCGCGATTCGGACCAACCCGGACGACATTTCCTTCACCAGAGTGGAAGTTGAGACCGCCAGCTCGATCAGTAAAACGGGTTCGGATCTCGGGTCGAATTGGATTGAGAAGGTGACGTGGCCTCTCCGGTGGCCGAAGAGGGTGCCGGTGACTTTCCGGCCGAGTGGTGGTGTTGGGGAGGGGAGGGTTGGGATGGAGAGCCAGCGGCGCGTGGGGAGAATTGCCGGGAAGGAGAGGAGGCTGAGGAGGGATCGGACTAGAGTGGAGAGGCCGATACGGCGGCTGAAGGAGGCGGCCGGAGAGGATTTTCCGGCGAGCCGGTTGTCGGAGGAGGTGGGTTCGGAGAGGAGAGGTGATGATTTGACGTAGTTGGAGGAGGGCATGATGTGTTTGGTGGTTTTGGAGGAACTAGTTCTGGGAAGGGTGGTGAGTAGTTCATGTTTCATGGTATAGAGAGAGAGAGAGAGAGTAATGATATGATCAAAACAGCAAAGACAAGAGAGAGACAGAGAGATTTGGGTTTTCTTGAGAGGAGCTTGATAGTGTGATCAGGAGGTTACTGATCAATACAGAAAACACGAGAGAGAGAGAGAGAGAGAGAGAGAGAGATATTTAGTTTTAGTTTTCTTGACAGAGGAGCTTGATAATGTGATCAAATCAAACATAAGAGAAACAGATTTGATTTTTGCTGCAAAAGATCTCAGAAAAGGGGAGAGAGAGAGAGAGAGAGATAGAGATTTTTGGTTTTCTTGAGTTTGATAGTGTGATCAGGAGGCCACTGATTAGTATTAGTACAGCAAACAAAAAAGAAAGAGAGAGAATTGCTCAAGAAAAGGAGAGAGAGAGAGAGAGAGAGAGAGAGAGAGAGAGAGAGATTTGATGAGGAAGTGTTTGTAGGGAGTTGATGAGGAGTGTTACTATTATGGGAGGGAGGGAGAGAGAGAGAGAGAGAGAGGCCGACAATGGTGATGATAGGTGTTCGGAGGTTGGGCCAATATATAAAGGGAAAAATTAGGGATCATGAAAATTTTGTTATGAAAATGATCATGAAAAATTTATGATCTTTGGATTACCTTGATTAGTGTGTGGTGCTTTATTTTAAGTGTAATTCAAGAGTCACAAAATTTTCATGATTATTTTCATAAAAAATTTTTCATGATACCTAGCATTGTTGATATATAAAGGTAAACGAAGGAGCTTTGTGCTGAGCTTATGATGATTATCAATGTCCCCCTTGTACCACCTCATATCAATTAATAATGGGTAAATTACCTTCCCCTCTCCTTTTTAGGTTTTTTTTTTTAAAAAATAAAATTAGCTTTATATTAAATTAATGTGATTTTCTATACAAAGGAGAATGATGGGAGTTGTTTGGGTCCAATAATTTGAATCATTTATTTTATTATGCATTTTGTATATTTTATTCAAACAAAATTAAGTGGTGATTTGGAAATCCAAATAAAAGTTTGGTTTTGCAACTTCAAAAACAGCTTGAGATAGCTAAAAACACCATAACACTATTTGGGAAGTTAGCAAAATGTAACGTGTGAAATTATATGAACTACCCTCCATGTTTAAGTCTATTTTGAGAAGTGGGTTATAATTCACTTCCTAGATTATAACTCACTTCCTCCCTCACAAAAAAGCTGATTATAAGTAACTTTTTACAAAAAAAATTGATTATAATCATCTTCTCAAAATAGACTTTACAAGTTGATGGCTAGGGCAAATCACCATTTGAAGGTATTTTAATTATTTTATTATGATGTGACATCATAAATAAATATTAATTTAAAAAAAAAGTAGTTTTTTATCAAATTTTCAAATCACTTTAAAAAAAAAGTCGAAAAACTTGTTCAAAAATCAAAAGTCAACTTTTAACCATCTTCCTAAAACACTCCTAAATCGATCTGATAATCATAATTTATTTAATTTATTAAAAAATAAATGATAATTATATTTTTAAAAATAGATCATTCATTTTTATTTATTTTTTTGACAAACACAATAAATTAAATATATTACAATTGTTGAATTGATTTAATTTTTTTAGTGAATAAAATATGCAAAATATTAGACAAAATAAATTATTCTAATTATTAAAATAAAATTCATGATAAGTGTGATAGGGCTAAACAATAATTTTCAATCCAGATTATCTACGGGAGGTAATTTGCATCCTATATAGAATTCGTTTGAAATGTGAGTTAATTTTTTTGACTTTTTAATTTTTTTAGACCTCGTTTGAGAACTATTTGTTTTAGTTTAAAAATCAAAAAATTATTAAAAAAATTAAAAAGTCTATAACTTATACCAAAAAGTTAAAGATTTCATTTTCTTTCTATTTTTTATACATCTTTTCGTAAAAAATTAAAAAATCATTTCAAACATATTAATTTTTTTACTTTATATTTTACCTAAAAAGTCAAAAATTTATTAAAATAGCATGTTCCCAAACGAGGCAAGCCTGGCGCTAAAAACCCTTGTTTGGGATAGACTTTTTGATTTTTTTAATTTTTGTAAAAGAAAAAATAAAATAATTATGAATTGAATGTAACATTTTGTCCTATTTATTTTGTCTCATATAATTATTTTGGCCTAAATTAATATCCCAAACGGGGCCATAATCATGCTAAGCACCATCATGGTTACTCGTGCGATGCTTGATGATCATTGATCTGCAACGGTTTTGATACGTGGGCCTACCCCATTTTGCAAGATGACGAGTGTGCACTGTATTGAGGTGGACCACATGGTATACTATATCTTGGTCATATTTGATGATATTGCAATTTGCATGTTTAACATTTTGGAGTTGAATGAAACTTTATTTTGCGACACTTTTTTTTTTTTTTTTAAACATATTTATCAAAGAATAAT
The DNA here is from genome assembly GCA_025200525.1 of Camellia lanceoleosa. Classification (NCBI taxonomy): domain Eukaryota; kingdom Viridiplantae; phylum Streptophyta; class Magnoliopsida; order Ericales; family Theaceae; genus Camellia; species Camellia lanceoleosa. The sequence continues at coordinate 200,918,602 of CM045758.1, forward strand.
ATCATGGATTATGAAAAAGAATATTATGAAATGTTTCATGCAAATTTTTTATCTTTTAATTATTGTATGATATTTTATTATATATATAATCTAAATGTAGAAAATTTTTCATGATTACTTTCGTGATATTTTTTTTATAATTCCTAACATTACTTTTTATCAAAGGCAAGGTATTTGAATTAAAATTACATTTTCAAAACAAGACTTCATGAAATAATATAAATTTAAAAAATTAAATTTATTTAGATTTTACAAATATGATTTGAAATTGTTTGGACTTAATTTAAAAAAAAAAAAAAAAAAAAAAAAAAAAAAACTAGCACAATGACTCATTTTTTTATAATAGATTAGAACTTGAAATTGTTAGAGAGGCGAAGAATACACGCTTAACTTTGAAATGACTACTTAAATTAGAGTATTTCTAATAGAATCAATTAAAATGACTAGTTTAATTAAAAGTGCATTCTTTATTTTAATTAGTCACTTTTTATATTGGAAATTTATTAGAAATTTTTTTTCAAAATGTTTGTATTTCAATTAGTTCATAAGATATTTTTATATTCTAATAAGTCTTATTATTTGGATATTTGATATATCAAATCCTAATTCTCATATTTAAAATATTTTATGGATATTTCTACCCTTATAAATATTTTTTGAACGGTTAGCAATTTAGTAATATGAACATTCATATTTTACAATATAAATATTCACATTAATGTGTGAATAAGGTAACTATTTGCAACCATATACATATGATTTAGGCCTGATTTGGCATTTCATAAAAAAGACAAAAAGTCAAAAAATAACTCAAAAAGTTAAAAAATTATCACTATTCACCAAAAAAATATTAAAAAATTAATTTTACACATAATTAAATTTCAGACAACTCTGACGTCCCACAAGTGGAGCTGACGTTTTGGAAATGATTCCTTGTTTTTCAGGCATTGAATTGGAGGTGTTTTTCGGCCCATGAGGGCCCATCACGGGTCTCGTTTTAATAATCTGAACCATGCAATGTGTAGAACTCGTCGAGTACTATATGTCTATAAAAAATCACGTTGATCGAATATCGGTAACTATATGATCAAATCAGTTAAAATTTATAAAATGAATGGTGTTATAGTTAACGGTTGAAAAAAAACTAATTCGATCAGATAGCTATCGATATCTGATCAATATGATTTTTACAAGCATATATTACTCGACGAGTTATACACATTGAACGGTTTTGATTAGCAAAACGGGCCCTGTGGTGGCCCCCACGGGCCGAACAACACCTTCAATTCAATGCTCGAAAAGCAGGGAATCATATCCCAAACTACACTCTGCATAGGCTGTCGTGAATTCATCCCACCGTACTGCCTATTTCATCCCAATTTTCTCCTATACACTAATTTATATAATTTTTTAATACACATTTTTTCATAAAAAGTCAAAAAGTTATCACAAACAACCATCTTTTCTCAACTTTTTAGTCCAAAAATTCAAAAAGTGTATTTATTTAGGACACCCTAAACAACCCCTTAATTTTTGAAGAATTTGATTTTCACTAAGACCATCTATATTCCATTCATATAATTTTTTAGCCGAAACAGAAAATTGATTGTTAATATTGGTTTCTTCGAATTAAAGATCGAGAGGTGTAGGTTTAGGACACCAATTTTTGGTAAGAGTAGTAGGATAAAATTTGGAGTGTGTGATTCGGTTAAGATTAGTAGCTTGGAATTGTTGGGTTAATTTATCAATTTCATTTGTGGATGTGTCGGAGTCACTACTAAATTCAATAGGTGGTTGTTGTCTTAAGACAGTAATTTCTTTTTCGTTAGATGTAGTAGATATCTTAGTAAATAATTGTTCAATAGTTTTAACAATATTAGTGTCTTGGGTAACCAGGTTTAACCGTTTTCTAGTGCTAGGAAGATTAATAAGAGGTTTGTCTAAAGGTTTACCAGTGAATGTATGACTAGTGAAGTAATCCTCAAAAGAAGTTTCTATTTTATCTAATTATTTACCAATAGTTTTTAAATATTGATTGATATAATTATTTTGTTCAATTATTTTTTTGATTTCAGATTCATCACCAAGAAGTTTAAAGGGAGAAGCATGTACAATAGTACCTTTACGTTCAATGAGAATAGTTTCTAGAGAGGGATAATTGGAAGAAACAAAAGTATTAGGGGAAGTTTTCCATTTAATTTTTATAATAGTATTTATTTTTTGATAATAATTTTCAAGATAATCAAAGAAGTGAATTTCAATATTTATTTCGTTCATAAATTTATACTATTTCTTGGTAATCTTGGATTATTGGTGTTCATTATAATTATTTCTATAGGTTTGTCGTTTAGATTTATTGGCTTTAGATTTAAATTCAGCATGGAGTTTATTAAGATCTGGAGTAAAAGGTTTACTAAGAGTTAATAATTGTGGGTTAACAGGATGAACGACTTCAAAATCAGTCTGAGTAGGTAAATCCTGAAATGTGGTTTCATCTTCATAAAGATGTGTGTGAATTGAATAAACTGGTTTACTAATTTGGGAAGTAGAGAAATTATCTATTTCTTTTAATTTACTATCTAAATCTTCATAGAGATGAAGTTTCCTATCTTTGCGAGTAAATAGAGATGTATTAAATATTTCATCATCTTCTGAGTCGGTGGGGATACTAGAAGTACTATGATGAGATGAGTGACTAGGAAGGCGATTAAAGCGTATATGAATTGAACCATTATTAAATTGTTGAATAGTTTGAATATCTTGACTAGTAAAAAATTGTTAATTTTGGGAATAATTTTCATTAACTGTAACCCAGTCTTCAAGAAGAGTAATATTGTTCCAACAAATCATTTCTGATTCGGTCTTCTCTAATCTATCTTAGTAATTGATTTCAGTCATCTTTATTCTGTTTAACTTTATTGTGCCTGTTTGGTGCAGCTTAAAAGCTGCTTATTTCAGCTTTCAGCTTAATTTAAGTTATTTTGATGTGTTTGGTTTAGCTTATAGCTTATAGCTTATAACTTTTTGGAAGTTAGAAATCAGGTAGGGCAGGAGATGCTTAATTTATAAGTCAGAAATCAGCTTATGTTCATAGTTATAAACTATAAGCTGTTTAGGCATAAGCTATAAGCACTTTCCTACAACTCTACCAAACAGTACCAATTATCTCTTTTCTACTCTGTCAGTAGCCACTCACATTTCGTCCCGCATCCTGTGTAAGTCCTTAGGTTTAGGCAGTTAATGGAAATAAGGGTTCTCAGAAAGGGTATGAGTAAACACATTGTATGTGAAAAATATGATAAGTTAACTCAAAATTTAGATTTCTGACAATCTTTTATAAATTTAGAAATATGAATTGATTATTCAAAAGCAACTCTTTAGTTAGCTCTAGATCTACAACATTAGCTCCTATACCTAATAACGATTTACTTATTAACGAAGAAGAACATGAATTTCAAGATGTTAAACTTGATTTAAGTTGGAATATCCCTAAAGTAAGGATTAAAGAAATCTATAAAGCCAATTTTTTACAATCAACCTTTAATGTAGGTTTACAGGTCAAAACTGTTGAACAAGTTTATACTTTAACTAAAATTAGAGAAACTTGTTAGTTATTATCCAAAGAATCAATTAAAAAACATGTTAAAGATGGTCATAACTTTATTCATCTAAGATTAATTCAAGTTAGAATCAAACCATTAACTCAACAAGGTAAAAATTTGACAATGTGAATATTCACATTGACATGTTAACATTCACATTGATAGTGTGAACATTCACATCACAAAACATTCACGTTGTAAATGTGAATATTACTAGGGATATTTTAGTAATTATGCCACCCATAAGACTTATTGGAATATAAGAAAATAATGTGGACTAAATAAAACATAAGTAGGTGAAAGTGGATTTATGAAAAAATACCCATTTTTATATACATTTTCTAATCTTTTATTTTAAGTACTCACCTTTTAAACCTTCTTTTTATTTTTATTTTTTAAAATTTAAAGTACAAATGTAAAGTACAATACAAAGAAGCAATGATAAAATACATTAATATAAATTCTTTGACTAATCTAATGTGACTATCTCATGTAGTAATTCTTCAAAATTACAGTAGAGTTTTCTAGAATTATTAATTGAGAATAGCTTGCATTAGAGGCTACTTTGTCCCCATCCTTTTGGAAATAGTAAACAAAAATCAAATTTAAAATAATTATTTTTATTTTTTGAATCAAAATTAAAATAGTTGTTTAAATTACTAGTTAATTATGCTTAATGATAACCCCTTAATATTTTAATAATCAACATTTTAGGATGGTTCCAAACAAAGCACGCTTTGGGGTTGTGACCAATCAGATTGGTGGGCTAACACTTTGACTTGCCACGTGTCTGCATCACGACCACACCTATTTGTTATCTTTCTTTGCATCAGCATCTCTTTAAATTATGATTAAAAATAGAGATTAAAAAAATGTAGATTATAAAATCCCTAATTGCTAATTTTTTGTACAATTATATGATGTAACACAATTGAAGAGAAAAAAAGAATATATATATATATAAAGACAACAAAAGACAATATATTATCTTAAGAAAATATTTAAATCCTTTGTCATTTGCATGAATCATCGCATTAAGATTAGACTCTCTAGCTAATATGTAAATAAAAAAGAAAAAAAAAATTGACATAAAATTTTGAATTATTAAATTATTGGGAGATGGTGTAGAAAATGCACACAAATTCAAATTGAAGATGTGTACTGCATGAATAATATATTGTTCAGGACATTAATTTTATGGAGATGTAAACATCATATGTTGGATCATGCTAATGATAATATATAACCAAGAAGAATGTAGTCTCGAGTCAAATATATACAATAAGAAAAGAAATACATGACATTTATTAATTGACAAGATTATACAAAATTTACTTGTGGGGTCTACTTCTAAAAGTATTTTTGATGGTGTTTGGGAAGTGAGTTTTTATGTAGATTTTATGAGATTTAGGTTTTTATTAAATAAAAAAATTTTAGTGTTTGGGAAGATAGTTGGGTTTTCATGTGGTTGGATGTAATGTTTGTGAGAAAAAAAGTGAAATGATTATGGAGTTGGATGTGATATTTTGTTTGGATGTGTTTTTCAGAACTGCTGCAGACCCCCAGTGAGGTGGCGCGCCCCCATTAGCCGAAACTCAAAAAAAATAAAAAAAAAATAAAACAGTTTTTTTTTATTCAATCACAGCATGCCACCTCACTGGGGGTCGACCCCTAGTGGGGGGTCCAAAGCATTTTTGATGTGTTTTTTTTAATTTTGCAAAACTTTTGTCTTTTAATGAGAAAAATGAAAAAAAAAATTTGGGAACTTGATTCCCAAACACCATTGTGCTTGGTTCTGTAATCAATGAATGATGAAAAATGAAACCTATAAAATAATAGTCATGTTTCTCACAATTTATTATAACTGCTTACTATTTCTTTTCCTACTTACAAATCAAACAAGAGAAACGAAAATCATTTCCCGTCATTTCTTATCATTTCTGACCAAATGATGCAAACAAAATGTTAATTTTTGGTTTACGTTTCAAAACTCAACTTTATTTTTAAATCATGATTAAATGAAATATCTTAACTAAACAAAATACAAATCAAAATTACTTTCAAAACTCCTTTCATTCTCTTTTTTCTTTTTATTTATTAATCAATTAATCAATCACTTTTTCTCTCTCATCTCTCCTCTCACATTCTCTCACATTTTATACATCAATCAATCAAAAAATAAATAATTTTTTTTTTATAAATCATCCCAAGACTATTTTTAAAACTTATAACCAAATAAATTTTCTCTTTTCAAATTATAATTCAAAAACTTAAAACTCAAAACACAACTCTACATTCAAATTATAATTCTAAAACTAAATCAAACAGACCCATTAGCCTTTGGAAATTGCATCCATCTATATCATAAGCATATCAAAAGCACATAACAAAATTGAAAATGTCCTATTACAGCTCAGAAACAACGTTGTTCTTCATCAAAAAGACCAAATTATGTTGATCAAAGTAAGGTAATTAACTCATTTTCCATCACATTGGAATGAATTTCCAAGTATTAATCACTATGAAGCCATTTGGCTGCCAGAGTCATCATTAGAAACCGATTCAATCTTGCATACTTTTCTCTTATGAAAAACTTCACTTGACAACCTGAAACAAGATATGGTTAAATATGAAATTCAATGACAAGTTAGGGCAAAGTTAATTAAAGGAAAATGCTATCTACCATTAATTGTTGCTCGAAATTATCCTGAAAATGAGGTGTAAAGTGAAGATTTAAAGTTTATAGAATGTGAATCACACTTAGAATGATTATGGTTCATAGATGTATTTTTTTTTAGTATATAGTATTATTGTTAAATTAAAGAGTTAAATACATTAATAGTCTTCAAAGTATGCAAAAATGTTATATTTTAGTTATCAATCTTTTAATTTTTCATTTTCGCACTCAAATTATGTGATTTGCTACACTTTAGTCATTGATATTAGTGGCATTCAAAATCAATAAGGAGAGGAGCAATATTTTTAGAACTTTACGAACAAAATGCAGCAAAACTAAAATTGGGGACCAAAATGCAACAAATCGCATATTTGAGGGAGCAAATAAACAAAGCACAACTCTGGAGGCCAAAATGCATATATTGGTTTGGTCCTTTTGAGTTTGTTGAAACTTCATGTAAAATTTCATAAAAATCCCTTTTTCCATTATTGGAATTAGGGGTGTTCGCGGATCGATTTTGTGCGATTTGCGGTTCAGTGTTGACCCGCCCGCATCTATGCGGTTTTGGAAAAAGTCAACCCGCAACAGCCCGTAATGCGGTTTGCGGTTTGTGCGGATAGGGTTTGTAAATGTGCGAGCGGTTTGCGGTTTATACTTTTTTCTTTAAAAATTAATTTTTAATTTTTTTTTCCCATCGAATTTAGGCATTAGATTCATTTTATATATTTGTGATCATTTGACAATAATTTTCTAATGAGTTTACAAATAAAAATTGAATATCAATGCATTAAATGAAAGTACCAAAAAAAAAGAGACCCTACACTAGCATTTTTGCCATAAAAAAAATGTATATCAATGCATTAATGGTTGTACTCAATTAGAATTGCCAGTTCAGTAATCAATAATCAAACTAGAAGTTTCATCGACCACCAGAAGGAAAATTTTATTAGGAAAATTTTATTAAGAAAAAATGGATGAGTCATCAATGAAAATTATAGAAGAAACCAAGTTTAGGACTTGATAATTTTACGACATTAAGAAAGTTGAGAAATACTTAAAAATAAGGATCCTAGTGTCATAGAGAACATAATTCAAACTAGAAGTTTCATCGACCACCAGAAGGAAAATTTTATTAGGAAAATTTTATTAAGAAAAAATGGATGAGTCATCAATGAAAATTATAGAAGAAACCAAGTTTAGGACTTGATAATTTTACGACATTAAGAAAGTTGAGAAATACTTAAAAATAAGGATCCTAGTGTCATAGAGAACATAATAGTGCTCCTGTTAAAATTACAAAGATGTTATATAAAAAATAATAATAATAATAATAATAATTAAAGTGCGGGCGGTTTTTGCAAGTTGCGGGTTTAACCCGCAACCCGCAACCTGCAAATTTATCATATTTCAAATTGCATCCGCCCGCATTATATTTGTGAAACCGCCTATTTATATGCGGGTTGGACGGGTTGGGCAGTTCAGATAAACCGTTGCCCACCCCTATTTGGAATTTGAACAGTGGATTAAAGTGTAACCTATCACATATTTTGGGTATCAAAGGTAAAAACAAATAAAATAAAAGATTAAGGATTAAAGTATAACATATAACATTTTTAAGGATCATTAGTGTAATTAACTATTCATTACAAATTCCACATAGTGTATAAAAAATTATCATATATAGATTGTGTGCCTGATCAATGGTGTTCATGATTTTTCATATTATTTCTATTTTTTATTACTTTTTTTTGTAGCCATGTAAGCATATAGCCCATTGCTACACGGGCACACACATCATGTCGTTCCGGTAAAAATGAATAATTACTGGAGAGTGTAATGTGTGAAGTGTATCAAGAAAAAGATTGTAAAGAAAAGAAGTGAAAATACCCCAAGCGCAAAGAAGTCTCTGAGTCTCTTTCTGTGTCAAAGTAACCATCACAAACTATATTTGAACTTAGAACAGATGGCTTTCTTCCAAGACAATGGAATTCATGAGTAGGCGTAGGTGTTGTGCTTGGTCGCCCAAGCTCCTCAATCTACATATAATCAACAAACAAAATTCAAAATCTTGAAAACCCTAACAATTATTAAAACTAGCATTCGTTATTTCATAGTTGGGTGGTGAAGCTTTTGATTTTTACCTGCTCGCGCAGAGTTTCATTCTCTAGCTTGACCTTTTGCTCCTACAAAAACAAAATTTTAATACATCGAAAAAGAAAAAGAAAGAAAAAAAAGAGAGTTGATTCCATTACAGTTCAAAAATAAGTTTACCTGCAATTTTGATTTCTCAAGCTGCTCCAACAATACTTGTTCCTGAAAGCCCAAAAAAAAAAAAAAATAAGTAAATAAAAAATAAAAAAAATGGAGCAATTAATAGAAAAAAATTTAATTTAATGTGGATGTTGAAATTAATTGGAGCTGAGTATGGGGTATTTTAACCGAATGAGCATTTTATTTCTAGAAATTTGGAAAATAAAATATGAAAATGTGAGAAGCTTTGTTTAATCATTAACAAAATCCATGTAGTAAAAGATTTTTGAAAATTTCTACCAAATAAACACAAAACCTTATTGCAAATGTTTATAAGACAACGTGACAAAATATGAATTTTGGCTTTACACCCATTAATATTCACAAACTAAAGACTTATTTTTTGTCATTCGGTGAAGGTTAAATTATAAATACTTTAAAATTTCTTTAAATTTGACATTCAACTATAAAAGAAAGAATTCACCCAAAAAACTATAAAAGAAAGTCCAACACATAATGATAATATTTGTGTCTAAATTTAGGTAATAATTTGAGATTGTACCTTTCTATCCTTGACGGACAATATCCCTTCATTCAATTGATGCTCCAATTGTTGAAGTTCCTTGAAACTCATTCCCTCCAAATCCTTACCCATTTTTCGTCTTCAAAATAAGAAAAGAAAAATTTTCAATCAATGAAAAGAAAAATGCTTATTCCATCTTATTCTATCCGCGAACCAAACAAGACATAGGGCCTGTTTGGTGCAGCTTAAAAACTGTTTATTTCAGCTTTCAGCTTAATTTAAGATATATTGATATGTTTGGTTTAGCTTATAGCTTTTTGGAAGTCAGAAATCAGCTTATTCTTTGAGTGGGCAAGAGATGCTTAATTTATAAGTCAGAAATCAGTTTATGTTCATAGTTATAAGTTATAAGCTGTTTAGGCATAAACTATAAGTACTTTCCCACAGTTCTACCAAACAGGGTCATAAGTGAAGATGGATAATTTACACAAGAGGAGACTTACCTATACCCCTTTTGTAGTTTTGCAACTTCACCTCTTAAAGCATCTAGCTCGGGGGGCTGCTTTTCAAGCTTCAACATACACAAAAGAAAATAGTAGGGGAGACCTCAATTATTTAACAAGTTGTGCACAAAAAAAAAAAAAAAAATTAACACACAACACACATGCACTTAGAGTTTGCTGTATTTTATTGGATGTCTAATTATTAAAAGAAAATTATAACAATGTTGCTTACTTAGAAAAATATCCAAAATTTGAAACCTATAGACAATATTCATTGTAGTTGTGGACCCAAAACAAGAAGTTTAAACCCACACTGTAGATTTCAAATTCGAGGTACTTGGCATTTTTGAAGAAAATTGATCAAGAAATACCTTAAACTCTAATAGTATTGTTAATGTATATATTTATGTTTATCTCTTTGTATTTATAGATATAGCTTATCTCTATCTCTATCTCTATCTCTATTTCATTGTATCTCTATCTCTCTCTATCTCTATCTCCTTCTATACTTATCTTTTGTGTTCACCTTATAAATACAGGCTCTTCTATTATATTCTATTTATTCAATGATGCAGATACATTATTCTAACAAGTATAATGTGTACATGTATATTCATATTATACCATATTTTGAAGCACGTGGCATATTTGTTTCTATTTGCATATGACAAATCAGAATGATCCTTATTTCATGGAACATAGAAACATGAAACCAAAATACTTTGTCTTAATCAAGCACTTGGATATAAAAAATAAAAAAATAAAAAAAAAACCTTAAAAATAAATAAATAGGTTACCTCTAATACTGCTTTCTCAGTTGAAGGATTTGTAAGTGTAGAAGATTCAAGGCCATTGTTGTATCTTGCAAGAATGTGTTCCATGCTTCAAAACGAAAGATAGAATATACATGTTAGAAAAGAGTCAAACATTTTCTCTCATTTTTTTTATTTCTTTTATATTCTGTTTGTCGTTTAGTACACAACAGAATTTATTTTTCAAATACAGTGAAGATTGTCCAACCATTTGCAAGGCAAGTCAATAAGTGAATTTACAACTACTTATGAATGTGATTTAATACTAACATTATAGATTAAAAAGGCATTCAATTCAACTTAGATTCCTTCTGTTTCTTGGAAAATTAAAGAAAAAGAACAAGTTCACTCCATGAGAAATCAAAGTTCATGTTCCTAATTACACAATTTTCAGTGAGTTGAAATAAATTTCCAATATTTTCGTTAGTAACACAAACATTAGTTGTATCATTATTCCAATTAAGATTTAAAAAAAAATAATAAATAAATAAAAATAAAAAATAACTGGTGAGTTAACTAGGTCCAACCTACCAAGACTCATGAGTCATTTTCTTGATTAGTAGTTATAATTATTATACTTCTAATGTTGGTAAATTAAAAAAAAAAAATAGTCTAGAAAACATGTGAATACTTTGTAACCACATAAACACGCACATGCATATATATAAACAAGCTATATATGATTGTGTTTTGAGTTTTTCACAATTGAATCAAAAGTTAATTAAAAAAGTGATAATGATCAATTTAACCTTGATGTCAAGGGTTTAAGTCCTTCGGCACTTAGTGAAAAAAGAAATTAATGGACGATAGATTAAGAAAAACACAAAGATGAGGATGTACCGGGGACTGGCGAATTCATAGAGCTTGCCTGAGTTGTTGAAGATTATAAGACCAACCTCGGCATCACATAAAATTGACAACTCCTTGGCCTTCTTGAGCAGACCGGCTTTTCGCTTAGAGAAGGTGACTTGCCGGCTATTAACATTCTCTATCTTCTTTATCTCAATTTTCCCCCTACCCATTCTCTCTCTCTCAAACCCTTTTCCTATCAAGTCTAAGACAACACAAATGTTATTGTAGGGAAAAAAAATTGATTCTCTTTCTCAAAACTCTTTTCCCCTCAAGTCTCAAAAAAAAAAAAAAATTGATCATCTCTATATTTATCTTTCAAGACTAGGCTGAATTGTTTGTGTCTAATGAAGGAAAGTGTAGCTAAACTTGGAAGGAATGACAGAAGGGAAATAATCGGCTTACTATATGTAGCAACCACCCAATTATGGTAATATACCAATTTCTTGCTGGTGAGGTATATGCCACTTCTGGAATGTGATCACAAATTGAGGGTATGTTTGGTGGTATTAGAAGAAAAAAAATGAAATGCTTTTAAGGAGTATTAGGACGCCCATGGAGTGTGACTCACCATAGACTATTTTTGTACATAGTATGGTTGTGGTGGTTGCATCTATCATTATGGTGATGAGGAAGTGGAGATGCTACTGCGCGGGCTGCGCAGCAGCGGTTGTTGTGCAGCAAAATGGACTCATTTTGGGATCTATTTTAATAATTCGAACCGTTCACATTTTAGAATACATCAAGTAGAACATGTCTGCAAAATATCAAGTTAATCAGATATCGTTTACCTATTCATCCACTCACATTTGTATTCATTTTAATACTTTAAATCATAATTATTATTTATTTTTGTAGATACAAATGTATGTTGATGAATAGGTAAACGATATTCGATCAACTTGATTTTTTGTAGGCATGATCTACTAGATGTATTCTAAAATATGAATGATTCAGATTATTAAAATGGACTCCAAAATGAGTCCATTTCACCACACAACCGTCGCTGCTGCTCAGCCCGCGCAATAACATCCCACGTCCAGGTGATGAGGCCATTAAAATGGAGAAGGATTTTTTAGGGTGATTTTTTTGTAATGATAAAATAATAAAATAATATTAAAATCACACACTTTAAAATAATGTAGGTTTACTTCAATTTTAAAAACAGATGGTTGGATTACCATTGTCAGACCATTGTTAAAAATAAATAAAGAAAGAAATTACAATATGATGGTTGGTAAATAAACTTTGAAATGGAAACTTCTTGTAGAATCATTTAGCTTTTCTTAGAATATATATATATATATATATATGCAAGAAATGTCCAAATGCACCACGAAAATATTGAAATTGTTGCATCAAACATCTTACCTTTCTTTTCCTTTTTGTCCTTTATTAATTTTTTTTATTTTTATTTTACTTGTTTTAGTAAAGTTATTTATTGCGGAAACATGACTATGTTGCCACTAAACCTTAAAATATGCCATTTTTATTTCGATATGTCCTATTTAGTATATTTTCTTTTTATTTTTTTATTTTTTTAACAAGGTTATTCCTTTTGTAGTATATATTACGATCAAATTTGTCAGTCAACTATCTCATTAAAGTTAATATGGTCGGTTGAATTGCCCTAGTATTGCACCAAAAGGCTGGAATTTGAACCACATCGGTACCAAATTTGCCTAAATAATATTTGTAATACTCTATTTTCAGTAAATCTCAACAAAGATAAGTAACTAAAAAAATATAACATATATCTTGATGAAGATGACTGAATTAAGGGTTTTCTTCTTCTCCTTCTTCTTTTTATTTATTTATTTTTTTTTCTGTTAAATGTCAAAATTTCCAATATTGCAAGTTGCCCCTAATTCTGAACTCTTTCATCATATTTGTGCATGATGGGTTTCTCTTTTTATTTCAATGATTAGAAAATTTAACCAAAAAGCAGTCTGATATTGAGAACATATAGAAAGCAGCCACTACAACAGAAATCACTTTTCGCGACTAAAATTGAAGTTTTCGTCGCTGAAAGTAGGCCAATTGGCGACTAAAATGGAATTAGTCGCCAAAATTGAGAACTTTTGCCGACTAAAATAGTTTAGTCGGCAAATATAAGCTTTTTAGCGACTAAAAGGCAGTTTAGTCGCCAATTGTAGGGTTTTTAGCGACTGAATGTTGTTTAGTAGCCAAAAGTCACAGTTTTTGGCGACTAAAGTCGCCGATTATATCTGTTTTGCCGACTACACACATTTTAGTCGCTGAATGTGCAGGTTTTTGGCTACAAAAAAAAAATTTAGTAGCTAAAAACTGTCAATTGCCGACTAAAACAGGTTTAGTAGTCAAAAGGGGACGTTTTTGGTGACTAAAACCAGATTTAGTCGCCAAAATTGATTTATTTTTAGACGGAACTTTATTTTTTTGCCACAAAAAATAATTAGTACCTGAAATTTATAGCATTTTAGTCGCCAAAAGTGGGCCAAAATTTTTTTTAATAAATCATTTATTTTTTACATAAATTATATTTAATAAAAATAATTTTATTTATAAATATTGTTTTGTATTAATACCGGACAATATATTATATAAATAATATATATTTCATATATATTCATGTGATGTGTAGTGGCATAGTAGAGGGAGTGTGTGGCTAAAGGTGTGAAATGTTGGAGGGTTGCGGTTCGAAACTCAGAAATAGCAAAAAAAAGTGGGAATTTTTTTTTTTTGACGAAACACCTTTGGCGACTAAAAGTTTAGTCGCCAAAAGTTCTTATTTTAGCGACTAAACGGTTTAGTCGGCGTTTGGTTGAGTATTCGTGACTAAACTATTAGTCGGTGAATGTGTGATTTTGAAAAGTGTAAAACACTATTGGCGACTAAATTATTTGTCGCCGAAGACGTCATTTTTGGCGACTAAAACAGGTTTAGTCGCCAATACCTCTCGTGACCATTTATTGGCGACAAAAGCAGCGACTAAAATTTTTTGTCGGGGAAACCAAAAACTCGACTTTTAGCGACTAAAAGTGGACCTTTCGCGACTAAAAATTTAGTCGCCAAAGGTGATTTTTCTTGTAGGCTTTGGTAAATAACTGAAAATATAAAAAGGAAATCAGATTTAGTCATCAGTATCCCAAATATTATTTATATATTAAAAATAAAAGGTTAAAATACAAATTTACCCCTGAAGTTTATGAAAAATACAATTAAAACTTGCTAATATTCTGAAAATTACATCTTACTCCTTAAGTTTCAAATTAATTGCATTACAATTTCTCTCACTCATCACCTCCAGTTAAAAGTAACAGATTTTGATAATGTTAACATTAAAAGTTTTCAAAATACCAATTTTAACCTTAATAATCCAAACCAAATTTCTCACCCTCATAACTCACTCAAACTTGGTCGCAACCCTAAAAATAAGAAATACTGTGAAGCAATAAATAGAGAAAGATGAGAGATAGGGGAAGAAAGCTCCAGCCCTCTATTTGTTTTGACAGAAATATTTTTAGAAAATATTTTTTTGCATTTTTTGGTGTTTGGTACGACGAAAAATAAGCATATTTTGGCAGAATATAACTTTTACTTTTTAAAAGGTAGAAAATGCTTTTCGAACTAAACTTTTATCAATACCACCACATTGCCATCACCACCATTACCTCCACCACCACACAACCACCACCATTATCACCACCAATGTCGTCACCACACCATCACCGCCATTGCCGTCACCACACCATTACCTTCACCCTATAACTAGCACCACTACCACCACCACCACTACTATCGCCGCCACCATCACCACTCCCAACACCTCCACATCTACCACCACCTTCTCCTCCACTCTGTCGCCACCACTAATGTAACTATTAGTGCATTAGTTTTGAAAATGTAACCAAACATAAAAGAAACTTTTTCTACAGGAAACATTTTCTAAAAAAAAAAAATTCTGTAGAAAATGTTTTTGATTGAAAAATGTTTTCCGTCAAAATAAAAGGAGCATAAAATAAAAGATTTGTTTTAGAATTTTGTTTTTAACTTTTAGGTAATACTAGATTAGAACATCCGAAAAATAGAAGAAAACTTTTATAAGAGAAAATTTGAAAAAAGTTTACTATCCTTGATGAACTTATTTTGAATTTTTTTACTTTATAAATCTTTTTAAGGTAATTTGGGAATTAATTTTTTTAATGATTTTTTTTTTTACTTTTTAAAAAAAGACATACAAAAAAAAATAAAGAGAATAATTTGACAAATTTCTAGGGCATGTTTGGTTTTGTCTCTCAAAACATGTTTTTGGAGGAAAAAAATTTTCAAAAACATGTTTGTATAACTTTTATCTCTACTACACATCAATCAATCACTTTTTCTCTCTCATCTCTCATTCTCAATCACTTTTTCTCTCTTACTCATCTATTCAATTACAAAAAAAAATTATCAAATTATCCTAAATTTCAAAACTATTTTTAAAATATACAATCAAATAAATTTTTAAATTTGTTAAACTCTCTCCAAAATATTATTTTTTAAATAATATTTCAAAATACAAACCAAACAAAGCCATAATGATTTTTTTTTTTTTTGGGACTAAAATCTCACTTTCCCAAGCATAGCTTAAAAATGCATGAAAACAAAAAACAATGGCATAAATTTAATTTATTTAACTAAAGACAAAAACAAAATATGATTTTATTTGACTTGGGGCCAATTTTAGAAACATGGATAAAAGTTATTTTTGACTTTTAATATATTTTGAATCATATCATTTTTTTATTTTGTTACATAATTTTTTTTAAAAAAATTAATTTTTAACAAACTTTCTTAAAAAAAAACCTTTGTCAACTAGATGAATCCAAGAAAAAATCAATTCATTTTCAAGAAAGGGAAAGGAAATCCCATAAAAATGGTTACAACTATAACTATTTTCCATTCCATGTGCACAGCACGCTATGAATCAAAACCCAAACCCACGCGTGATTTCAGTACATGCGCTAAAGAACAGCATAAAATACTACACCTGGCGAGCGTTGGTGGCGAGTTTGTATAACCTGTTTTTCAAGCGCGTGAATATTTATTGAAACCTCGTAGCGCTCGAAACGGCCCAAACCCAAACCCCAAAGCTCAAAACCCAGGCCCAGCCCAAGTACAACCCAAGCCTCACACCGAATCTGATCCGTCGGCAGAAATCTTCTAATGTGGAGAGTTGGACGGCTGAGATCTGCAGACCCTACCACTTTGAATTCAAAAACAGCCCTAAGTTACGAACGTCACAATTTCGTAGCCTCAGCTTCGGCTCCGAACCTAAAGCTACACAATCAAATCAAATAAAAAAAATAAAAAATTGCCAAAACCAATAAAAAGCATATCAAACTTGATGGTCCTGTATCAACTGAAAAAGAATCGACTCATATAGCAAGTACATCAACACTGTGAGATTCACACACACACTCTCTCTCTCTCTCTCTCTCTCTCTCAAACCAGTAAAGATTTGCAGGAATCTATTCCATGTATAGGTTCTTGAATTATTCTCTGTTTCTCTCTCTAAATCTATTCCATATATAGGTGTGTAATGTGTATAATATATAGGTGTGTAATGTGTATAAATTTATGCATTGATGTGTTTGTATATGTTAGGGTTTCTTATATTCTGTTTCTTGATCGAATTACAGAGTAAGATTGGGGGCATTAATGGAGGATACAATAAGAAGCGGGAGGCATGACTTGAATTTGGCTTCAAGAAAAGCCGAAGAAGCAGGTTCTCATTCGACTTTTTTCTTTTCTCTTACTGTTTGGTTGCTGAGAAAATGTAGGAACAAAATAATGTGCATTTTGAATCTTGACGCTTTCTCATTACTCAGAGCAAATATGACGTTTCTTGGCTACCAAATAGAGCTTATTTATGTTGTCCTGTTCGAGAATTCGTTCGATTGATTTGTGTTTAATTCTTCAGCTTGGAGGCGTTTCGAAGCAACGCAGTGGCTAGATAGCTTAGTTGGACCACTAGGCATATCAACTCAACCATCAGAGAGAGAGTTCATTTCTTGCTTGGGAAATGGTTTGGTCCTCTGCAATGCCATTAACAAGATCCAACCAGGATCAATCCCAAAGGTAATCATATTACCATTTCATATATATTGATAACTCGGTATCCGGCCCATTGGACCAACTAATCCGGGAACCAATCCCACCGTTCACTTGCGGGGTCCCAATTAAAGAATGGGCAAAAGCCCTGTATGGACTAGCCCCAAGAAATTGTTTGCGAAAGTTTTTAACTTTAGGTGTGTGTACACAAAATTACTTAATTAAGGATATGAATTCAAATGTAATCAATTGGAGAAAATGCCCTTTTGCACCTATCTGTATTTTTGTCTGTGATTTTGGTTTAATTTCAATTTTTCTGATTATTGTGGTTTGGGAATTATTGTAAGGTCGTGGAGAGTAACACACCCTCACAATTCCTAACATGGGATTCTCAACCATTGCCCGCTTATCAGTACTTTGAAAATGTTCGAAACTTTTTGGTAGCAGTTGAAGAATTGAAACTACCTACATTTGAAGCATCTGATCTTGAAAGAGTAAATTAAGAACCCTGTTCTTAATTTCTATTGTGCGCAAATAGCTTAATGTGTTTGTGCATGTGTACAATCCTTAAATTGAGTTTTCTTTTATTTAATATCTTCAGGATAACTTGGAAGTTGGGTCATCGGTGAAGGTGGTTGATTGCATTCTAGCTCTGAGAGGATACCATGAGTGGAAGCAATTGAGTGGAGGAAATGGATTCTTTAAGCCCCTGAGATCTCCTATGGTTATGCATTCTGCAAATAGGGTTCACTCACGAGCTTCAGAAGCAATCTCCTCAAACCCTTGCCGACAATTAGACATGTCCAAAGCCTATAACGACATTCCACTCACCAAGAGTGGAACTCAAAAACTTGAAGGTTTTAAGGATTTTTCTTTCCTATGTTTCAGTACATACGCATACTTGCATAAGGCATTTGTCACACATATATAGGAAATATTTAAGTATTACTCCAAATGATGATTACTAGATTTAATGGAGTTTGTTATGCATGATCAATTAAGGAAAGGTGGTAAGGAATTGTCTTACATAGCTGAATTCATATTATTCTAAGTGCATTAAATATTTGTCTCAGATAGTGACTTAAATATTTTGGCAAGGATTATAATTGATTCTATGTTTGTCGATTGAAACTCCTAAGCCTGAAACAATAAACCATAAGTATTTTTATTTGCTATAGTCTATAAACTAATTTTAATATGGGTAATTTTTATCATAGGAATAATAGAAAATTATTATTTTACTTAATGAAGTCATATTTAAAGTTGTCACTTGCACATGTAGCAGCCTGCAGATATACATATACCTTTCTTGTTTGGATTATTATTATTATTATTATTAGACTTACTTTTTTTCATCCATTTGATTTGTAGATTTGATTGCCAAGGCTATTGTTGAATGTATGATTGACGGAAAGGAAAACATAGATAATAATCTTATTGCTCCCTTTCGTAATGGCAATTTGGTAATTGTTAATCCTATTGATACACAGACTTTCCTTTCATTTCACATTAAACAAATTGAACAATAGCTAGAGTTGAAGTAGATATTTTACAGGATCCGGGCAAGTTATTTGGCAACATCATGTCTACTTGTTTGGAGGAACAACTCCAAAACAAGTTCCCTGAGGTGAGTAAGCTTAATGTACCTTTGTAGTACATTATGATCATCACTTAGCTTGGTGGTCTCACTATGGTTCTTGTTTATGTGTCTTTAAAGTATTAATGAGTTACATTAACATCCTTTTGCCCAAATACAGTTTAAATCGATCTTCAAAGATCTCCTTGGAGGAGGTAGCTCAAGTGCTCATCCAATAGCACCACCAACTCTAAAGCCTCTAGAGAATTTATCTATTAGAAATCACAAGGTATGTTTTATATTTTAATCATATTAAGTATGTCTTCTATAAGATAGGTACCATTTTAACTCTAAAATAATGAATTTGATTAACTGATTTCAAAACCTCACTATGTTTTTCAAAGTTTTATCTTGTTTAGAGCATTGTCTTTCTTAAAATAATGAGTGCAAAAGCACCTTTTAAGCTTCACTTTATCAATATAACTGAAGTATATCAACATTAAACCTAAAAAAAGGCACATATAGAGTTTAATGGATTGCTGAAATATAGGGATCTCTCTCTCTCTCTCTCTCTCTATATATATATATATCATGCATGCGCACACACACAAGCAAACAAATATATTTGTATTGTTAATAATATGTTTTGTGTCATGAATACATTCGTTCTTACAGTGTTGCAGAGCTTGCTTGAAAAAGGGTGGCTGCAACCACTGGTATCTATTTCAAGTGCAAGAAAAAGAACTATCAGTAAGCTTTTTGTGAACCCATCTATGTCATATGTGTGTACAACTTATTGAATATTGATTTTGTTAAACAATCAATACACCAGTCCTTTTTTCTTCCACTACAGTGTGCCTTTTGTTTCAGTTACCATTCAGTATTTCCTCTGTCTTCTTGTACAAGCTAAGCACATGATTCAAAAGTTGCATCGAATGAGCAAATTAATTAACTAATTTCTATTTACAAACACCATACAATACTTGAGGAAAAAGGAGAATGCTTGATGATGTCCCTTTTTAATGTTCTTGACTTTACATTGCCAATTTCATTTGTCTATCCATACACGATCATATTTTGGTGACACGTGTCTGGGTGAGAATGTCTTCCTCAATTTTCTCTCTGTTTGTCATGCAGAATCTCAAGGAATTGCTGTCCAGAACAAAGAGGGAATTCAAAGACTTACAATCTCAATTGCAAAGCGATTTGAAACATTTGGGTAAGTCAGCTATTTAAGAAATTTTCAGCAATATCATCCCCAGAAATCAATTAATCAATCTCTATTCTACTATTAAAAAGAAAGGTCAATCAAAAGCTTGTTTCGTGGGATTTGATAAGCATATGCATCCTAGTATGTTTTGCAAGTTCATAAGAGCACGTGTCCTGAAATGCTAAATAGTTTTAATTTTGCACGAGTTTAGGGAGTCAGGTACAGGAGATGTCTACTGCTGCTCTTGGGTATCACAAGGTTGTGAAAGAGAACAGGAACCTATACAACATGGTTCAGGATTTAAAAGGTTGGTTAATTTCTGAATAACAATCATTTACTGTTTTGATGAAATTATCAGTCTTGGTTATTTTGTTTCTTTTAAAGATTAACTACAAAGCATATAACCAAGTGTGTTTACTCTATCATGGTTGAAAATTTTCTTCAGGGAATATTCGAGTTTATTGCAGAATTAGACCTGCCTTCAGTGCCGAAGCAAGAAATGTGATAGATTTAATTGGAGAAGATGGGTCATTAACCATTTACTGTTTTGATGAAATTATCAGTCTTGCTTATTTTTTTTCTTTTAAAGATTAACTACAAAGCATATAAACCAAGTGTGTTTACTCTATCATGGTTGAAAATTTTCTTCAGGGAATATTCGAGTTTATTGCAGAATTAGACCTGCCTTTAGTGCCGAAGCAAGAAATGTGATAGATTTAATTGGAGAAGATGGGTCATTAGTGGTTCTTGACCCATTGAAACCCCAAAAAGATGGGAGGAAAGTTTTTCAATTCAATCA
The DNA here is from genome assembly GCA_025200525.1 of Camellia lanceoleosa. NCBI lineage: Eukaryota > Viridiplantae > Streptophyta > Magnoliopsida > Ericales > Theaceae > Camellia > Camellia lanceoleosa. The sequence continues at coordinate 200,939,478 of CM045758.1, forward strand.
TGTGTTTGGACAAACTGCTACTCAAGGTAATACGCAGATTCTTCTGTTTTACTAATTTTGTGAATTATCTTCACTTGGCATAATAATCATTTTTTCCCCCCCACAGATGAGATATTTAAGGACACTCAACCAGTAATTAGGTCTGTAATGGATGGATACAATGTATGCATTTTTGCTTATGGTCAAATTGGATCTGGAAAAACACATACTATGGTGAGGTTCTTTTCTGATTTGGCTTCAGATGCAAGTATTTTTTTTTCTCTCCTATTTTCCTGCATGATTTATTGTTGATTGTCAAATATATGATCTCTGTTAATTATTTTATTTTCAAACCAAGATTTTATCACTGCATATGTCTTCCTCTGTGACAGTGTGGATCAACTAGGGACCAGGGAATCAATTATCTAGCTCTCAATGATCTCTTTCGGCTGTCTAATAGAAGGAAGGACATCATGAAATATGATATTCATGTCCAAATGATTGAGATATATAACGAGCAAGTACGAGATCTTCTTGCCGAAGATTCTGCAAACACAAAATATCCTTTTGCAGTTGCATTTCTGCCACTTGGCACATCAATTTTCTGCCTCTCGGCACTTAAATTGCTTTCCTTGTTTGAAAAATGTACTTTTTGTTCCACTTTAATTATTCATTTGCCAAATTTTTGTATTCTTGACTATCAGCAAATTAGAAATTCGAAGCTGTACTAGTGAAAATGGCTTGAGTATTCCTGATGCTTCAATGCATTATGTGGAATCCACCAATGATGTTCTTAGCCTGATGAAACGAGGTGATCTCAATCGTGTTGTCTATTCCATCGCCATCGGAACCAAAGTAGTCGTTCCCACAGGTCCAATATTTATTTTATTTTTTTCATCTGTTAAATTTGATGAAAAAGTCGATTTACATTAATTGTTTATTTTGCAGTGTCTTGACAGTACATGTGCACGGTAAAGATGTATCTGGAAGTATTCTTCGCAGTTGCCTCCATTTGGTGGACCTTGCAGGAAGTGAACGGGTTGAAAAGTCAGAAGTTAGTGGTGATGGCCTCAAGGAGGCACAATACATAAATAAATCTCTTTCCTGTTTGGGAGATGTGATCTCGGCCTTGGCTCAGAAGAGTTCTCACATTCCTTACCGAAACAGCAAGCTTACGCTACTCCTGCAGAATGCATTAGGTTGTAATATGCAATATAAATGTACCCGTCTTTCAAAGCTCTTCATTTAATTAACTCATTATTGCAAATTTTTGCCAAAATCACCTATTCTAAATGTGAAGGGTCACTTCTGATTGTGGAGTTTAGGCCTTCTCTGTATGAAATTTATGCATGTTGTATACTGACAGTTTTAATACTGTACAGGAGGACACGCAAAAACATTGATGTTCGCTCATGTGAGTCCTGAAGCAGATTCTTTTGGGGAGACAATCAGTACTTTGAAGTTTGCTCAGAGGGTCTCGACAGTTGAACTTGGTGTATCTCATATGAACAAAGAGAGCAGTGAGGTTATGGAACTCAAGCAACAGGTAAATGCATCTTCTTACATCACTATTGCATGGCATGTTCACACGTTGCATATCTTTTAGGCCATTTTTTAACAGCTTAAGCTTTTGGGACTATGGTAATCTGACATTGCATCAAAGCTCAGGTTGGGGAGGTTTTGGGTTCTAGTTTCTCCGTTTGCATTATTTTTTCTCTGTATGTATGAATATTTGCATCTCCATGTGCAAGACGGGACTGCACATGAGGGAGGGTGTTGGAGAGCTTAATATACGTTGTTGAGCCCATTTTTTAAAATCTTAAGATTTTGGGACTAGTGGTGATCTAACATGAACTGTTAACACATTGTAGATTGAGAGCCTCAAGAAGGCATTGGCTAACAAGGAAGCACGGACTGTTCAACCTACTAAACCAAAGGAGCCAAGATCACCATTTGAGAAACCACCGCATGCAATGACTGAACGTACTCCTCCACACTCCCGAAGGTTGAGCATTGAAAATTCCAACAAAATGGAAATGAGGAGAGCAATCAATTCTGTTGACAAAAGGGGACCTAAAAGCCCTTCTATGCCAACTGTCAGTAATGGTGTATCCATGATCGACATATATCGTCAAAGGGCTCCTCGGAGTCCAATTCTTCAACCCAAGACACTTGAGCCACCAAAACTTGTTAGAAATGAGGTTCATATCATGATGCATGGTGAGTCTAACTTTTCTACGGAGCCTCGAACCCCTGGCTTGACTAGTAATGCAAATGGAAAAGGATCTCACATAAGGAAATCGCTTCGGACAATTGGGAAGCTGATTACCGGATCTGAGAAAAGGTAGTTAAAACCATGAATTGGTATTATCCTTGGCTCCCTTTGTCTGTTATTTTAGTGCATAACTTGTTAAATGGTGAAATTGGGAGGTGCTTAAGGTTGTGTTTGAATCTTGAATTTGGAAAAAGGATTTGTGGCTGACGGGGAAAAGTGAATGAAAAATAAGCTAGATTTTTGTCACTTTTCCCTTTTCTTTTCCTTTCCCTCCCTGAATCATAGTACCAAACATGGTCTAAATGTTCTAAGTTTAGGCCGCTCTCTGAAAATCTCAATGCTAAAAATTGCAGGAATCAACAAAAAAAAGTTGAAGCATCCCCAATAAATGGCATGCGCAAGATTCATGATGTAAGGTCACCAGTTTCGTCTAATGCATCCCCACTAACGGGTGTCGTTCAAACATCAGACAGGAGATCTTCCCTTGGAGGTAAATCAACAGACTCTTGTAAGTTAAACTAGCAGAACCCTCATTTGCACACCTTTTTGCTTTGTGGTCTACAACGGGGTATATGATGATTCCATATTATCAATTGCTTATATTTGTGTGAAGGTACAAATGAAACTAGAAATTCGAAGACACCGCCTCCGGTCCACATATCGGCCAAGGCAACGAATCAGTGGATGTAGATCATTTAGCAATAAGCAAAAGAGGATAATAGTGGTGTGGTGCTTCGGCTCGAAGCATACTCAACGCTGAGATTTGATTTAGGACACATTTTTTAATTCAGAGTAGCCATGACTTCTGTTTACAACAAACCATTTGTTGACATTTTGCGAGATTAATAATTCATTCATATGATTTCAGCTTCTTTTTCTTTTTTCCATTTTTCTTTTTTTTTTTCCCCCCTGGGGCCAAGGTTGAACTGCATTTGGCACCTTATTGAAGTTCATATTGCCTTTTGGAATGACACATCTCAATTCTTGCCAACAAAATTTGTATGTAGTGTTTGGTTGTGGTTTTCAAAAATTAATTCCATTCACTTTTAAAAACTCGGTCGAAGGCGGAAAAATTTGGGCTAATCGGTTGTCCCACCAATCGTCAGGCCGGTTTACCGGAACAGTGCAATATATATATATATATTGCAATTGACACATGTTAATTTTTCTATATTTAATAAAAAATATTTTCTGAATTTTTAAATTTTTTTTATGAGTTTTAATAGAATTTTGAGTTGTGTGTTTGATTATGAGTTATAAATTTTTATATCAAATATCATATGTCACATCAAAAGGTTCCACTCAATTCAAAACTTTTTTTAAAACTCATTCACCAAACAAGTTTTTCACACTCAGATCATAATTTCAAAACTCACAAACTCAAAATATAATTCTATTTTCAAATCATATTTAGAAAATTTTACCAAATGCAAACTTTTATTTTCTCCTCACTTTCTTCTCGTTGGCTCTTAAAGTGAGGAAAGAAAAAAAGATGTTGAAAAAAAAAAAAAAAAAAAAAAAAAAAAAAAAAAAATTCTCTCCTCTCCTTTCTTTTAACCAAAGAAGAAATGATTTTCCTTTCCAAAAATATTTAACCCTCGTCTAGAAATTAGGTAAAAACTATGCAAAGAAACCTTCACTTGAAAATTTTTCAGGTGGTTTGTTCAAAAAATACACTTTGTAGGGGTAATGTGGGAGGGGTGAGGATTTGGGTTCTGGTCTGTTTTTTCCCCTCTAATTCAGCAAATTTCATATCTTTGTATATATTTTTCTAATTTTCATGTCCTTTTACAATTATTTTTTATACCCCTTGTAAATTTATTTCTTTTTTTCCAATATTTTCCCCCTCAAAACACGTCTCAAAATCCAAACCAAGAGCAATTCACATTTGCCTTTTCTGAGTTAAAATTTAAAGACAAAAAAAGGGTGAACATGAAACAATGGTTAGGATTTGGCCGCACAGTATTTAATACAATGGAACTTGAAGAAGGTCAGAGGATAAACTGATAGGGCATTCACAAAGTATATACCCAACACATATCAGTACAATGTCCTTCCTAGGCCCCTAGTACTTTGCCATGCTCAGTTATAATATACTTTACGACTGAAACTTCATTTTCGTGGAAGCCAAACAGTCCCAACGGTCATCCAGTTAGTGTTCAATATGAGAAAAAAACCAAATCTAATTAAGGGCTGAAAATTTTCCAAGCCAAAATAGTTTTGGACACTTTCACATCAATGGAACAGCTCCAAATTATGTTCACCTTGGAATGTTTTTGATTGACCCACTTTGTATCAATAATTTGACATACACAAAATCCAACTACAAAAATGTAAATAGAGCAATGTGAGTGAAGCAGCTTCTTCAGTGATGAGCTTACTATTTGATTTTTATGTTTGCGTTATTATTTGCGTTATTAAAGTTGATAAGGAAAGAGAGGTAGAACTATTTGAGGAAATCAATATAAGAAATTAATTGTATGATTTGAGAATGTGAGTGGGTTGGATTGGACTGGTTAAATGATAAAAATTGATGGATTAATTGGCTTATAAGAGGTTAAAATTTGTCAACCTACATACAAACTGACTTGCCCTATCTGCATGTATACGCAAAACTATTTCTAACTCACCCAATTGGCTTAAACCGTCAGTAATTTTAAAGATAGGTGAGTTGCCGACAAATTGAAATTTTTTTAATTGTAAGCTGTTAATTGATGATTTTCCTTCAAAACCAATCCAAACTGACACCCCTAGTTTTAACAGTTTGTTTGACCCTCCCCCAAAAAAAAAAAAAAAAAAAAAACAGTTTGACATTTAAAACAATGTGATTAATCATTAAGGGCATGTTTGATTAGATGGATTAGAGCACGGGATTGGGATTATTAATCCGTGGGCCGAATTATCCTATGTTTGTTTTAACATATTGGTTTGGGATTATTAATCCAATGGATAATTAATCCAACAAATTTGTAGGATTATTAGTAATGGGGTAGGGGTAGGATTATTAATCCAATGGATATTAATCCAATTGGATAGTGAATACCACACTAATTTAATAGGATTATTAATACTTCACTATTAATCTTGTGAATCAAACATGACCTAATTGTATTGAATTTGATTGATGGTGATTATTTACTGGTTTTGAAATGATTGAACAACCGAGAATAATTTATTTACAAATACTTACATAGCGTTTGGTAACATATATTTTTTATTTATGTTTACAAAAATTTTATAAATTGGTTTTTGTTTATATTTAAAAAAACATAAATTACAAACGCGTTTGGTTTAAACAAAATATTTAAAAAATTTTAAAAACATAAACTAAAAAATATGTTTATTCAAACCTAAAATATTTATATTTATTTTTTGTTATTTATGACAATGGATAATTAAAAAAATTAGTTGAAATTGAAAAAAAAATTGTTTGAAAAAAAATTATTGAAAGAAAAAATTATTTGGAAAAAAATTAATTGAAAAAAAAAATTGTTAGTCAAATTTTTAGATTTCTATTTAAAAACTAACGTAAACTCATTTTTTAAGTTTACATTTATTTATCAAATTTACAAACTGAGACAAATATTTTAAACTAAAAAAAAATTATCAAACAAATTTTTATGATAATTTTTAAAATTTTTGTAAATATAAATTAAAAATTAAAAACGAAATAGTTAGTAAAGAAGCTTTACATTTTATTTGGAAACCTAGAGCAATTTATCTTTTCTTTTTAAACGGGTTGTTACAATAACTTATTGTCAAGTTGACATTCATAGCAAATCATGGTACAACAGCTTTCTTGGAAAATACTTCAAGCTCCAACTGAAACATCATTCTCATGGAAAATTACAATAACTGATTAGTTGTACCTTATTAACAAATATGGGAAGGCAGATCCAAATGGTGCAAAAGTACATGATCTGTTATTTCTTTAAAAATATATATATATAATTTTTATAAATACAAAAAAAAACTTTTTTTTTATGTTTGGCTGCGGTTTTAAAATTAATGTATAAATTGTTATATTAGTGACGATAGTGATGCCCAATAGTATTAATGTTGAAAACTTTTGTATAATGTAGAAATAATTAATAGCTATTATGGCTACTATGGTAATTTCAGAAATTTTATGGGGGCAATTGTCCTTGTTGCCCTCCTTTAATTGGTATATCACTTGGCTTAAACAAGATAAAAATAAAGGAAATTACAATTTATGGTCTTTTGAAAAAATATTTACAAATATATGAAAAAATTAAAATTTTAATTATAAATATTTATAAAATTTACCACTAATGTACAAATTTTTTTTTTTTCTAAATTTGTACTGAATTGTAATATCCCCGTAACAATATCGGTATATAGAGAGTTTTGAAGAAATCAATACAGGAAAATTTGGCAAATTTTACTATTCTATGAACATAATAGGGTGCTACTTAGGGCTGCACATAAGGTTATCCGACCTGCACAACTCGTCCTACCCGATCCAACCGGCACACGTATGGGCAGTTTTACAAATACAATAGGGTAGGGTACAGTTTGGAATATAGAAAGTTTTCAGATTGCGGGTTTGAACCGCACCCGTCACAACCCACCCGCACTTAGAATATATATATATATATATTTTATTTTATAAAATCTGAACAGTTCATCTATGACCTATCCTAGATATTTTTGATTTCATCCCATTTGTTATCAAAAATAAAAATCTTGTAACTAAGACTATTATAATTATTTGATTTTTCTTAGATTGTCTACCCATTGTGGCTTAAAAAAATTATGACTTAAAAAATAAAGGACAGAGTATCAAACTGGGCTCTGTATGTAGTGGTGCCACTAAATGGGACAACTCTCCAAATGAATTTAAACAATTTCAAAATTATTAATATTAGTGTTCATTTTTGTGCAGCTGAAACGTTGGAGTGCCCTACTTGAGTGCATACTTGGACTCAATTGGGACAAATTTTAGTCATGGTGCTAATTTTGCAACAAGAGGTTCATCTATCAGACCGAGAGGATATAGTCCATTCCACCTGGGACTCAAAATCTCCTGTTTTGTTGTGTTTTTAATTTTATAAGTTTTAATTTATTAATTATTAATGTTGGAGTATTTTAAAATAAATTTAGAAAAGGATTCAAAATAAATATTTACAAAATGGGAAAAAAATCAAAAATTAAAATTAAAAAAAAAAAAAGTCCAATCTGCAAACCGCCCGCACATCCATGAACCCTATCCACACAAACCGCAAACTGCAAAATGGACGGTTACGGTTTGACTTTCTCCAAACCGCATAGGTGCGTGCGGATCTAAACCGACCTGCAAACTGCTCAAATCTAAACCGCGACCACCCCTAGTGCTACTAGCTTGTCCAAACAGTTTGTTTGCCTACCACAAAAAAAAAAAAAAAAAGTGTGTGACATTTTAAAAGAGTTTGATTGATGAAATAGTATTGAATAAGATTATTAGTGATGATTTACTGGTTTTGAAATGATTGAACACATGGTTTTGATTCGAGTGGGAAAGACCAAGCACCACCTGCGAAAACCACGACATCCTTCAAAGAAGCCCTCACGAGCCAGGGGACTAAATGAAAGGGCTTTCGAGGATAATTTGTTTGGTAGTGATGGAAAAACCACCTGCTGCTGTTAGATCCCAGAATGTAGCTGATATAGTGGGGATGGAATATCGGAGGCTCTAGCCTCTGTTTCCCCCCCACCTTGTTTGTTTGTTTGTTTTTCTGTCCTGTTTCTTGTTGGTTCCTTTACTGTCTCCGCTGTACCAAAAAAAGAAAAAGAAAAAGAAAAAAAAAATGATTGAACGACCCTGGAAGAAGCTGAATTTGTTTTAGAATAATTTGGTTGACATTTTCATTCAAAATATAGCCAGATAGTTCCAAGCTTTCGCCATGCTGCTGAGATAGAGAACAAATAATACTTCCCCAAGTTCCCAACTGAAATAACATCATTTTCATTGGAAAATTAATGATAACGTAACGGTCTTACCTAATTATTAAAGTATATATATGCAGAAAAGGCAGATCTAAAGTGACCTATTAATACACAATTTTTAAATGTGCAAGTGTATATCATATGTATTTATGTAAATTCTCATAAATATATGTAAATTATCTCACAAAATTATATGAGTTTTCACAAACATACATAAGTTAACCTATAAAAATTTGATAAATCACAACTTAAGTATATTTGTGAGAACTTACGCGATTTTGTGAGATAACTTATGTATATTTGTGAGAACTTACACAAATGCATATAGTATGCACTTTCTACATACAAACACTTCCATTCCATAAAGAATTATTTTCTTGAATTTAGTTGAAGGACTGCTATTAGCACATACTTTATTTCTTTGAACCCCCTCTCTCTCTCTCTCTCTTTCTCTCTCTCTTTTTTAATTTCAATTTTGTCTAGAAATAAAATTTCATTTCTACCTTCATCCCTAATCCTCTAATCCTAATTTCCCAAACCCGTCAACCACCGTCCATTTTTCTATGGACTCTGAACCCTAATCCTCAATCTCTCTTTCCTTCCATCCAAAACACCTCCTCTTCTTCAACGTCTTCAAACCCAGAGCTCTTTCTCTCTCTTCACCTCTAAAACAACCTCTCACTCTCTTTCCTCCCAGACCCAAATCCTCTTCTCTCACCCTAAGGACACCTACATTATGTTTGGTTAACAGATTTGAGAAGGAATTTGGAAAGGAAAAGGAAAAAAGATATGCGAAATGTGAATGAAATATACCTATATTTCATTTAGTTTCACATACATTTTCTCTTTTACTTTCCAAATTCTGTCTCAAATCCCTCAACCAAACACAGTGCTAAAGTTTTTTCTTCTTCATCATCTTTTGCGACAATCCCCAACGACCTATCAACAAGATGAGCTTGCATCGATTCAAACCCTTCAAGATAACTTGGTTTGCACTGTTAGACCCCTGTTTTTTGATGCTCTGAAGGACCGTCCTAATGGGTACTTGAACACTCTATTGACGGTAGTTGCATCGGGAATGTCGAAATAGCTTGATATATACAATGGTGTTTTGATGGTTAGGGTTTTGCTCAATTGGCTCCTAAACGTTACATGGGATCGCAATGGGAAAAAGAAGAAGAGGATGAGGCACTAGGGTGCGATGGTGGTTTGCTGGAGCTGTGGCAAAGGGGGTGGTAAAGAAGAAAGAAGTGGGAAGAAGAAGGAAGGCAGCGACAGTGGTGGGATTATCAGCGATGAAGGCTTCGGTGAGTGAGTTGCTAGAGATGGTGGTTGGGAGTGAAGGCTAGGGTTTGGGTTTGGGTTTGGGTTTGGGTTTAGGTTTGAGTTTGGAATTAGGGGTATAGTTGGTATTAAAGTGATGGTTTAAAGAAAAAATAGAAGAAACTCAATTAACTGGATGGGGATTCAAAAAAGTTAGAGAGCCAAAGAAAAAAAAAAAGAGGTACTAATAGCTGCCCTCTTTTGTTGCAATCTTAAAATTATTAATTTAGTAATTATGGAAGTGATTGTAATGGTGGAATGTTGGAGATGGAGGTCGTAGGGGTGGCGGCAAGGGTGGTGACAACGATGACAAGTAAAGATAGTGGTAGTAATAATAATTAATGGTGGGAGGTGATGGTGATAGTGGTGATAAGATTAGTTAAAAAACTTTTTTCACAACAGGAAAGTACAAAAACTTTTTTATACAAATAATAATTTTTCTATGGACTTCAATTTTTCATCGCATCAAACTTCATAAAATGTTTAAAATATTTTATCTAAGCAAACAACACATGTTGAAAATATTTTTTTGTTTGTTGTCATTTGTTTCTGTCATTATTTTTCGGCAAATTTCACTTCAAATTCTAGATTCAAACTCAAAACAGTTGAACATTTAGAACATTGTAATTAAAATGACAACAAACAAAACAAATATTTTTGTTTGTTGTCATTTTTATTTTTTATTTTTTATCTTTTTATTTTTCGGCAAATTTCACTTTAAATTCTAAATTCAAACCCAAACAGTAGAACATTTACATCATTGTTATCAAAATGACGCCAAACAAAACAAACAGTTGTGAGAAACCATCATTATTGAACCTTCACAACATTGTTTTATTTGATTTGAGTTTAATCCTATATTTCACAAGTATAAATTGAATCCACTACAACAAAATAAGCCAAATTTACAAGAAAAAACTAATAATAAAACAATAGAATTTTTATTTCAAAAGTGTATATTTACCAGAAGGAAGCATATTTGCTTGTGGTTAAGAATCTATAACTTTCAATGAGCTCAAACAAAAAGAGTGGAAAATGATGTTTCGTTTGTTTGAGTAGAAAGTATTTTTTCCCCGAAAATCATGTTTTTTTTTTAAAAAACATATTTTTCGCCGAAACAAAAAGTGTGTTAATGTGATTGTAGATAAAAATCCCGGTTCTTCTTAGCGAATGAGTAGTCATATGCCCGAAGTAACCGCTTTTGAAACCTCACAAGATTCAACCTCACATTTTGATGATCAAGATAGATCTTCTTAGTGAATTCCCACCCTTTCTTCCCCACATTGCTCGGATCAGTTAGCACCGGATCATTCTCGTCATACTCATTGAACAATGAGCTCTCCCTCGGAAGAATTTTGTAGCCAATGTACTTCAAACTGAGCTTTGTCGACGGTTCCCCAAAGTAAGTCTCTGAAGCCCATTCTGTTCCAAGTGGGATCACTTCGATCAACACTGACCCTGGTTTCATAAACAAAAAATGTATCAAAGCCGCACCGTGGACACCAATCGTAACATCACTTGAATTAAGCACCCAGTAAATTCTCGCCAACTCAGAAGTCTGGACAGGCTTCAAAACCTCCACTTAAAATCTAATTTGTTCTGCCATTTTCACCAACAAATCCTCGTTAGTTATCGCTCTAGACTCTTGTCGCGATAAGATAACTAGTTTTGGTTTCTTGAATTCCGTCCTTATTTCAAGTAACTTTTGTGATGAAGACGGTGAAGAGAATCTCTCTTCACGTTCCTCATCCTCAATTAGACCTTTGATTCGAGGCCAATAAGCCTGGTCTAAAATGTCACGAAAATCTTTAATAGTCTTACCCCTTCCATCAACAAAGGATCGACAGTCAGATCATCGTGGATTCTCAAACCAGCCATGGCTTCAGGGAAACAATGGGTTCTATTATCTCCGCTAAAATCAATTGGTGGATAATCCAATAGAATCGAAAGGATATCACCATACTTAGTAAACCACCATTCATGATAATCAAGAATAACAAACACAACCCTCTTGTTGAAATGTTGTAAGGTGATGTACAAAGGCACAATCCCATCATTGAATTCATGGTAAATATTGCCGGTATATCCCCCGGTGGAGAAGAACACCGCGGGAACGTCGTGCCATGCATCGCAATGACGGTGGGACCCGGTTTTTCGCTTTGAAACAAGGTGTAATTCACTAACAGTGTCCATAGTACTTTTCTCCCATTTTCGGGTGTAGGGCTTAATGTTTTCATGTTGGAGTTCTTGTTCATCGTCTTCTTTGCCATCATAGGTGAGGTCAGGAACATAATCTATGAAGCCGTTGGCGTTTGTTGAGGTGTAGAGACAGATTGAAGAGGAGAGAGAGTCTGTTCTCACATCCCCTTTCATGATACAAATATCGGATCGAATACTGTTTCTATCGCAACATATTGTTCTTGAATTTAAAACATTAAAAAAAATTTCCAAATTAGAACACAATGTTGAAAATGTAAAAACATTGCCAAAAAAAATACCCATTTCATTTTAGCTTGATTGAAAGCAAAAATACAAAATACAAAATACAAAATACAAAAAAAAAAACTGAAGTCTGAGGAACAAAAGGGTATTGGCTATATCCATACCGCCATGATTAGAAGTTGAGAGGGAAGATTTGCATGACAGTACGGCCGAGCTGGGGCGACGTCAGACTTAACGAAATGCACGGCGCCGAGCTAACTCTGTTGACGCGACTGACTTGCACGGTCAGAGACATCGACCGAGCAAGCATAGCCCGCCCTAGCCGAAATTTGTGACTTCAGCGTTCCGGACGGAGTTCGGAATGGCGAATGGAAACCGAGCTATTTGGTGACCCGGGCTGGGCCGAGGCTGCAACGAGGCCGGCATGCCTCCGACCGGCCAACCGAGGTGAATGGTTCCCTATAGCCGAGGACTTAGATGGAATGGTTGGAGGCCGGCATGCCTCGTAACCGGTTGGTCTTGATGAATCGGTCAGGAGTAGGTCGGTTAAGGTGGTCTGGCTTTCACGTGATCCCAAGGGACAGTTCGGCAATATATAGCTCGGTTATGTACGCGTAATGGTGATCTTCCACAAGTAATAGGCCGGTCGTGGTACTCCGGTTTTGTGTGCCACCTGGGCCAATGGCACGAGGGAAAGGACATCTGCTCCACGAACGCCTCAATATCGTTAAACAGTTCTATGTGTACTAGTGGAAGGACAAAACCTTTACATGCGTAAGGTGGTGAGAGCTGCGCACTGCCACCTGTCCAGGGAAGGACAACAGAGGTAGTGCGCGCACAACTTTGAGGTTGCATGGCCAGCCTAGAAATAGGGGAAAAGACGAACGTCGGAGGTATGGAATTCATTCTCACAAACACTCTCTTCTCATTGTCTTCTTCCTTAGAGAACTGACTTGATCGTCGGAGGGTCTTTTTGGCACACCACCGCCGGGCAGCTCACCATTTTTGTGTTGCAAGGATAGACGCCGTCACCGGAAGCTTGACGTTCAAGGCGTACGGAGAGCAAAGGATATTTCGCCCCTGTACAATTGGCGCCATCTGTGGGAAGTCTTTGATATTCAACCCTTGTTCTATAAGCTTCTTCAACCATTTCCATGGCCAACAACGACGAAGTTTCGCTGTCCGTCGTCGATGGTGTCACTCCAGAGTATGTACGAAAGAGAGAAGGCCCCCCTAATGTTCCAACCATGGCGGGCCTGGAAACCTCTTCGCGAAGAGCGCGCGACAAGCGTGGAAGGAGTTCGGATCGTTCACAGAGTCCAGAGGGCCGCCGGCGCCGGGGGGAGTCCCGTGAGGAGCGTCTGGAGCACAAACTAAAGGATCAAGAAGCCCTCATTCGTAGGATGGCGGCGGAGATGGAGCTACTGCAGCGCCAAGTTAGGGGGAAGGGTGTTGCTGGAGAGGGCAACCTCAGTGAGCACACCTCCTCCCCTCGTTCTAGCAGTCGCCACCAGAGGAGGACTCATTCAATCTCCATCACCAGGAACTATGGGGTGGGAGATTCAGACCAGCGAGAGAGCAGATCCTTCACTCGCGACAGCACCTATCGCCCCTCACGCCCATCGTCAACGTCACGATACTCTGCCTCCTCCCGTTCCAGGGATCTCAGGGGCGTCTTTGGAGGAGGAGCGCGCCCGTCGGGAGGCTCGAGGTGCCGGCGCTCGAAGGTTGAGTGCCCGATTCGTTGCGATGAAGAAGTGGTGATCTGGAACCGAGACATAGCCCAGACGGTGGACAAAAAGTGGCGCAAGGCTTCTGACGCCGTTGTCCCCAGAGATTGAGAGCACCCCACTCCCTGCTGGATTCCACCAGCCAAAATTCACTTTGTACGACGGCAAGACGGATCCGTACATGCATGTGAGTCATTACCGGCAAGTGATGGCTGGCCACCAGCGGAACGATGCCTTGATGTGCCTCATATTCCCAGCAAGCTTGGGAGAGCTGGGCTTGAAGTGGTTCGAAAGGCTCCCGGAGGGGAGTATCGAGGGGTGGCAGCAACTAGCGGAAACCTTCGTCACCAGATTCAAAACTAACACTCGAACGCCGAAGGAGGTCGACCATCTCCTGGGCGTCAAGATGGAGTCTGGGAGTTCGTTGAAGGCGTACAATGCGAAGTACTGGGAAACTTACAACGAGATTCTCGACTGCCCTACCAATCTGGCGATCACTCAATACAAGAGGGGTCTCCTAGTCGGACATAGGCTGCGAGATTCACTCACGATGCATCAGCCGACCACCATGGAATCTTTGATGCAGCGGATCAACGAACACATTCGTGTGGAAGATGATGCCGCCTCTGCGACCGAGAAGGATAATCCAGTCGCGGTGGACAGAAAGGTAGCGGGGAAAGTTCACTCGGTCGGGCAGGAGGAAAACCGCCCTAGTGACCGACCAAAAGATCAGCGTCGAGGGACCAGCCAAAATGACAGAAACAGAGGTCGCAGAAATGACCGGGCTGATGCACCCCGCGACGCAGCAGAAGATGCCAAGAGAAAACTGAAGGCACGGACAGGGATTACCACGGTCTTCAAAATTCCCATCTACCGCATTTTGAGCGAGATCCGATGAGAGCCTTTTGTCTGTTGGCCGGCCAAGTTAGGGAGTGCGCAGCGAGGCTTCAATCCAAAATATCGCTGCACCTTCCATGAAGAACGGGGGCACCGGACAGAGGATTGCTTGCCGCTCAAACAGCATTTGGAGGAATTGGTGGCGGCGGGGCATCTTGACCAATATATTGATGGGGGAGTCAAGGCCGCGCCAACCGGACAAACCGAGCCTAACGGAATGGCCGCCCTAGAAGCGCCCCCGCAAGGTGTGATCAACGTCATCCACGGCATTATTGAACCAGCAAGGGTCTGCGAGCTGAGAGGGATGATCAAGAAGGCCGAGCACATGAGGGAAGTGCTCTCAGTCCAGCCCGCGGTAAAGAGAGGAAAAACCGAGGAGAAAGACGTCCTTTCATTCTCTACCAAAGACTTGAAAAGGGTGCAGATGCCGCACAATGACGCCTTGGTGGTGACTCTTCGCGTCAAAGATTTCGATATCAAGAGAATATTGATCGACCAGGGGAGTTCGGTCGAAATAATGTATTATGACGCATTCAAACAAATGAAGTTGGAAGACAAGGATTTGGCTCCTGCAACATCTCCTTTGGTTGGCTTCAACTCGCAACCAGAATGGCCGATCGGAAAGATTATCTTGTCGGTCAGGGCGGGATCGGTTGTGAAGCAGGTAGAATTCTGGGTGCTCAAAGTGCCATCGACTTATAATTTGATTCTGGACAGAGGTTGGCTGCACGCCATGCAAGCGGTTGCTTGGACCTTCCACCAAGTTATGCGCTTTTCGACATCGAATGGGCAAATAGAGGAAGTCTGGGGAGACCAGGTGATGGCCAAACAATGCTTCGTTGCGGTAAATGGCAGCCGAGCGGCCAAAGGGTTTGTTCAGATGATCGAGGGGCCCGAGGGGAAGGAGGTCCTAGAAGACGTGGGTAGAAAGACTGAGGAAAAATTAGTCGAAGATTTGATGGAAGTGCGCATTGACGAAAACGATCCGACCAAGTTCTTCCTCCTAGGATCATCCCTGTCTAGCGCCGAACGAGCAGATTATGTCAGTTTCTTGGTTTCCAACTTGGAGGCTTTTGCCTGGACGCCTTACGATATGCCTGGCGTCGACCCAAGCTTCATTTGCCACCAGCTGAATGTCTTCCCTAATGCACGGCCAGTCATACAGAGAACGCGCCGTTCGGCCTTGCACCATGCTGAAGTAGTTGCGGAAGAAGTGAAGAATTTATTGGAGGCCAGGGCCATTAAGGAGGTGTAATACCCTCGGTGGATCTCTAACACGGTGGTGGTCCCTAAGAAGAACGGCAAATGGCGAGTTTGCGTTGACTACAAGACTGTCAACTGCGCTTACCCAAAGGATAGCTTTCCCCTCCTCCGAATTGACCAGTTGGTGGACTTAACCGCTGGCCATCAGAGGTTTAGCTTCTTGGATGCATATCGCGGCTACCATCAAATAGCCATGTACAAGCCGGACAGAGAGGTCACGTCGTTCACCACCCCCAGAGGCTTGTATTGCTACAAGGTCATGCCGTTCGGATTGAAGAACGTCAGAGCAACCTTTCAGCGGATGGTGACAAAGATGTTCGCTCCTCTCTTGGGCTGAACTATGGAAACCTATATCGACGATATGGTGGTAAAAAGTAAGGAAAAGTCTCAGCACCTCGCCGACCTAGCAGAAATGTTTGCCATACTTAAACATCACAAGCTTCGTCTGAACGCCTCCAAGTGCGCCTTCGGAGTTGGCACTGGAAAGTTCCTGGATTTTTTGGTCACGAACCGAGGAATTGAAGCCGACCCTTCGCAAATCAAGGCAATACAAGAGTTGGAGCGCCCGAACTCCACAAAGGACGTGCAACATCTTGCCGGGATGGCAGCCGCGCTGAACAGATTTATCAGCCGGTCCTCAGATCGTTGCAGGCCCTTCTTCAAAACTTTGAAGTCCAAGTTCTTTTGGGATGAAGAGTGCGACCGTGCACTGGCGGACTTGAAAGCGTATCTCTCCTCAGCACCTATTTTGGTTACACCTCAGCCGGGCGAGGAGTTATATCTCTACTTGGCGGTCTCTCAACATGTGGTGAGCGCTGTTCTAGTCCGCGCTGAAGGCATTCAGCACTTGCCCATTTTCTATGGGAGCAAGACTCTGCTCCCGGCCGAAACGAGATATCTTCCCTTGGAAAAATTGGCGCTGGCTCTCATGATGGCGTCAAGAAAGCTGGCGCACTATTTTTATGCCCATACAATAGTAGTGTTAACCGAGTTCCCGCTCAAGGTGCTCTTCGAAAAAGCGGACTTCACTGGGAGGATTCTGAAATGGGCCGTGGAATTGGGCCAGTACGACATTAAGTTCCGACCGCGCACCGCGATCAAAGCTCAAGCCCTTGCAGATTTTATGGCGGAATTTGCCCTTGGAACACATCCAGTCTGCCTGATTGATTTGGTTGGCGCGGATTTAGCACAACCCATGGTCCTGGCAACAGAGATAAGTGTTGACTCGCGAACGGGAGAAGGGCAAAGCTCGACCGAAATAGCAAAGGCCGACGACTCATTGAAAGAAGAACCCAGCAAAGACGTGGAAAGAGACCAGATTGAGCCTACCAGAGACTTCGAATTGAGAAGCTCCCAAATTCCGTCTGACTGCTGGAAGCTGTTCATTGGCGAGATGTGGAAACTATTCGTCGATGGGGCGCCTAATAGGCATGGGGCCGGGCTGGGAATTGTGCTGACTTCGCCAGATGGGCTGATTATTGAGCAAGCAATTACGCTCGGCTTCCCAGCGTCCAACAATGAAGCGGAGTATGAAGCCCTCCTCGCCGGTGTAAGGAGCGCGTTGAGAATGAGAGCCACAGCCCTTATGGTCTTCAGCGACTCCAAGTTGGTGGTCAATTAAGTCTCAGGGGAGTATGAGGCGAGGGATGAAAGGATGACCAAGTACCAGGCATTGGTGCGTGAAGAGATCAAGAGGTTCTCTGCGATAAGAGTGGAACAGATTAACCGTGAAGAAAACAACACGGCCGACGAATTGGCCGGTCTCGCTTCCACTCAAACAACCTTTTCGAATCCCTTGATGATTGAATTTTTACCCCGGCCAAGCATTGAGGAACCAGAAGCAACCGAGGTACTCTGCACCGACTTGGGACCTTCCTGGATGGACCCCATCATCGCCTTTCTGAAAGATAGAATTCTACCAGAAGAAAAGAAGGCGGCCCACAAGATCCGGGCAAAGTCAGAGCGGTTTTGGCTCTTACCTTCCGAAGCCTTGTACAAGAAATCTTTCACGGGGCCGTATCTGAAGTGTGTCCACCCCTCTAAGGTGGAAGCTTTCCTCTATGAGATCCATGAAGGCATCTGCGGCAGCCATACTGGGGGTAGATCTCTAGCATACCGAGCAATCTCGTAGGTTTATTGGTGGCCGTGCATGCAGGCGGACGCGCAGAAATATGTTCGTAGATGCGAGAAATGTCAGAAATTTGCTCACCAGATCCACCAACCGGCGAGGGAATTGCTCTCCCTTACAAGTCCTTGGCCGTTTGCACTTTGGGGTTTGGATATTGTGGGGCCACTTCCAGCGGCCCCGGGCAACCGCAAGTTCTTTATCGCTGCGACTGACTACTTCACCAAGTGGGTCGAGGCCGAGCCATTAGCGACCATAAAGGAAAAGGATGTGAAGAAGTTTGTCTGGCAAAATGTGATCACACGCTTCGGGATACCCAGGGCCCTCATCTCGGATAACGGCACTCAATTTGATGGGAAACTCTTTCGCGGATTTTGCGAAGAGTTGAAGATTGAGTTCTACAATTCGACTCCGGCCTATCCTCAGTCAAATGGCCAAGCAGAGGCCTCAAACAAGACCATCCTGAACGGGCTAAAGAAACGGCTTGAGAAGGCCAAGGGAAAGTGGGCTGAAGAACTTCCTAATGTGCTCTGGGCATACCGCACTACGCCAAGGCGATCGACTGGAGAGACACCATTCGCTTTGGCCTATGGTATGGAGGCCGTCATCCCATTAGAAATTGGCATGCCAACCATCCGCTCAGAAAGTTTCCAGCCAGACCTGAACAATGAAGCCGTGGCATTAGAGCTGGACCTTGCTGAAGAAAGACGAGAGTGCGCATTAATCCACATAGCGGCCTATCAGCAAGAACTCTCCAAAAAATATAACAAGGCAGTGCACCCCAGGCTATTCAAGATTGGGGATTGGGTCTTAAGGAAAGTGCTGGGCAACACAGTGATCCCTGGCGAAGGAAAGCTCAGTGCAAATTGGGAAGGACCATACAAGGTGGTTGGACTTGCTGGCAAGGGGGCATACCATCTGGAAGATTTAGATGGCAAGGCTGTCCCCCGACCATGGAATGCGGCCAACCTTAAGGTCTTTTACTTTTGAAATGTAATTTGCCTATGTTGCTTAGCTTTTCTAGACCCCTAGCCCTTTGGCATTTGATGTAAAAGATGGCAATGTTTTTGTAACAAAAATTAGTCCTTCTTGTTTGGTATTACGCTTGTCCAATGATATAGCAAGACACAAGAAGCATTTATGGATGCCAGGGGCAGGAACCGACCTGAATGTGACCGGACTGTTTTCCTCGGAATGGGAGCAGACCGCACAAGCAGTTTGCCTATGACATTAGGGCTGAGTTGGTTTTGCTCGCCCAGTTGGAATGTTGGCGGCATGACTAACCTAACTAAGACATTGGTGTTTTGCCCAAAGTAGGAGCCGAGCTGATTTTGCTCGGCCAATTTGGCATATTGGTGTCCTGTCCAATATGAAAAACGAGCGGATTTTTCTCGGCGAAATTCACGATGTGGGTGTTTTGTCCAACCGATCAGTGGCCGAACTGACTTCGCTCGACAGAATGGAAGTGTTGGCAGTATAGCCGACTCACAAGGCAAGCCGATTTTTGCTCGGCCTCATCAACGTATTGGAATCTTACAATTTTGCGAACTAGCCCAAACCAAGCAAGTATTGCTCGGCCGAGTTCAATGTCATTTTGTAATTTTACAGGGGCCGAGCTGCCAGATCTGTTTGGGAGCGTTATGGAGGATCCCACTTTGGCATATTGTGCAACTTTGCCGACCTGGCACTTGCGGTTTATAAACATTTGAACAAAGAAGTTGGTACACATGCAACCGAACAAAAGTAGACACTGAGCGAGCAAAAAGTTGAAATTTCATTGATAGAGGAAATTCAGTACAAGCAGGGGGCATAACCCCGTTACATGGCAAAACAAAGCGAGAAAAAGAAGAAAAACAAAAACAAAGGAAAATAGAAAAGGCGCGATTCAATCTAGGTCAAGCCCAGTAGATTGCTCGGCGACTAGCACGGTCTGCCCGGTCTCCTCAGTTTGCTCCGGCAGGCTTTCCTCGGCTTCATTGTCGTTGCCTTCCACCGTGAGAACCACCCGATCAATTACTTCATCTTCGGCATTTGGAGATGCTTCAGGTGGAGTTTGCTCGGTTTGTTCCGCGGCGACGGCTTCTTCCTCAGCCTCTTTCCTCGCCTCGGTAATTAGACGGTTTTGTGTGGCGTTGGCGTATGCTTGCAAATAGACCGGGATATACGCAGGGGGCGGGTTGATGAACATGTCAGAATCCTGACCAAGGCCAACTTTCTCCACGGCGGCTTTCCAGCCGCACTGGAAAAAGATGTCCTTGGTAGCACGAACTTGACGCTCGTAGGTCTTCTCCCCCTGAGCGTATTCGCGGTCTTCTGCGTTTTCAACCGCCTTGTCTCTCTTGGCCCTTTGGGCGTCACGTAGCTTGCGCAGCTCGGCGAGGTACCGAGCTTTGGTTGACTTCACGGCCCGTTGCTTTTCAGCTTCTGCTCGGTCAACCTTCTGCTTCAGTTCATCCCGCTCTGTCGCGATAACCTCCTGCGCGGCCCTCAGTTTGGCTATCTCGGCCTTTTGCTCCTTGTTCTCGGCGATTGCATCGCGTAAGCTCTGCCGCACCTTTATCATCCGGTCGTGGGCCAGGTAATTCTTTTGTGTGGCCTGCATGCAAGAGAAAGATTGTAAGTGTTTGGGGAACCGAGCAAAAACCGAGCAAACAGTTGAAGCGAAAAATTGAAAGCTTACCAGCACGATGGATTTAGTCGCCGAGCGTAGGACCTTTAGGTCGGACAGCTCATCATGTTTCTTCATGTCTGCTGGAAGGATTAACCCCTTGGTCATGTTGAAACCAAGGGAGTAATCCTTGTCAGCATAGACAGAATCCTCGGCCGAAACTGGCCGGCCATTGTACACGAACTTGGGCGCCCAGACCGGGGGGGTGGCTAGGCCCTTGCCCTTGGATTTGCTGGCCCGTGGTCGCTCGGTCTGGTCGCCCGGCTCGGTGGAGGCGACCTCAGTTGAGTCTTCATCGACAAGGTTTTGCCCGGCCATCTCCTTCCTCGGCCTTTTCTTTGACCGGCCAGCCTGTTGCTCACTGGCAAGTGCAAGAACAGCTTCGGTTTGACCGGCTGGGGTTGAGGAAGTTCCCCCGGTCGCTTCTGGAGGCTGGGACTCGCCTTCCTCTCCAGTGATCATGGACTTGATCGCTCGGATTTTCGCCATTTCTTGTTCGTGATAAGAGGACGAGTCGATCGGTGGCGTTTGGATCGCTCGGGAAAGCCTTGAAGTCGGTCACGCGGTTTTTAGGCGGTGCCTAGTAATGGTAGGTCTGTTCGAAGCCGAGCAGTTTTGATGCCTCTCTTTCCTCGGCTGGGTGACGCAGCAGAGCTCGTATGGCTTCTGGGTCGGCTTGATGGTAGTCTGCTGCTAAATGTCTATCTGCAAGAAGAAGACAAGTGTTAGACCGGTGCAAAATAACAATAATGAAGTGCAGAAGAAAAATAGCGTGGTCAGCCGGACTACTTACCGGCACTACCGAAATCTTTCCTAATGTACCAGCCCGGTATGGGCGCCTCGGTGTCCTCGTAATTACCGGACACCCAGAGGAAGTCGTCGTCGTTGGCTTCTTTGTCCGGGTTGCCTTCAATGAGCTTTGCTCGGCCCTTCTTCACTTTGAGGTACCAGCAAAGCCCGCTTTTATTCCTACTTAAGCTATATTGGTGGAAAATCTCAGCAAGACCGAGATTCAGACCGAGCCTCCGGTTTAGCTTGGCGACCCCGTTTATTATCTTGTATGTGTTATTTGAAACTTGGCTCGGGCAAAGCCTTGTCTGCCTCAAAATTCGCAGAGCAAGGGCTGGACCAGGAAGCGGACGCCTCCCTCTACTATGGAAACGACCGTGAAGGGGCACCGGTCTAAGTCCCCCCATGGTGTGTCTCCCTTTTTGGCGAGCTCTAGGATGACGTCGTCAGGAATTTTGTACTCCTTTCGAAACTCCGCCATCGCGCCGGGCGAACTGACCATGAACCGGTACTTCCCCATTACCTCGGTTTTATTTGTTTTGGTGTGTATCTCGGTCAAAAACGTTGGTGTGTTTGCTTGGTCTTTGAGCTGCACCGGTTATAATGCTGGACGGGCTTGGTCGGTCCTATTTCTTCTGCATGTTAAAAAATAAGGCCAAGGGTTAGCACGGCAGATATTGCGCGGCTCCTAGTGGAAATAGCTCAGGGAAGGATTTGGTGTTTTGACCGACAAGTCTCAGCTCGGTTTAACTACAGGTGTGCCTAAGCCTCC
This sequence comes from Camellia lanceoleosa, assembly GCA_025200525.1. Classification (NCBI taxonomy): domain Eukaryota; kingdom Viridiplantae; phylum Streptophyta; class Magnoliopsida; order Ericales; family Theaceae; genus Camellia; species Camellia lanceoleosa. The sequence goes on from CM045758.1 coordinate 200,961,687, forward strand.
TAGTCCGGTTTTAGCTCGGTTAAGGCTACTTGCGGGATCTAGTTGATCCTTCAGCTCGATCAATGTGTCAAGCGGGGTTTTCACGGTTTTAGTGCGGTTCACCTTACTTACCGATCTAATGGGTATTCAGCCCGATCGCAGCTTCTATGAGAAGCCACAAACAGTTTTTTGCCCGGTTATCGCTCTACCTACGGATCAAAACGAGCGTTTAGCTCGGCCCAACCCAGATTTAAACTGTTCATCCCAGAAATGGGACAAACCAGTCCGAACCCAGGAAGAACAAGGGGCACGAAGGCCCCATCCTTTCCCAATGTTTCAGTTTGCCCTAGAGTGTGCAGTTCTAAACAAAGAGAGGGGGCACGAGTAGTCACAGACAAAAAGTGCGGAGCACAGTGGCATGAAAATGAAGAACAGTGGCAGAAAATCGCAAAGAGCATGAAGAAATTGAAAATGCAATAAGGTGGAAGAAAAACTTACCAGAAAACGGAGGTGAGGTGAGATGAGCCTCGCGAGCTTGACTGCAACGGTGAGAATGGCAGGAAGGAACGTAGGGAATGGGAGCTCAGAGACAGTGATGGCAGAAAGGGCTAGGGTTTTTGGAGCTTGAGTAGAAAATGAAAAGTGAAGGGTTAAAACCCTTCGAATGACGTTTAAGAATGGGTGGGAAACCCAAATGGCTGCGCCGTTTGAATTAATGGCGTCTTGAGCGGTGGGCATTTGACGACCCAACGAGACGCCTTACGCGGCATCGAAAACGCCACAAGACGGCCAGAAGACCTTTGATGTGACTGCGTAGGCAATGGCCGGCCAATTGAGATTGCTCGGCGACAGAAGTGTCCCCGATTCAACCATGGCTCGGCGGCAAACATTCTCCCAATTGAGCTCGGCCTAGCAAGAGCGCAACTCAACCTTAGCTCGGACACGGTGATAAACCCAATCACGATAGCTCGGATGGGTTTAAGGGGCAATTGAGAGGGAAGATTTGCATGACAGTACGGCCGAGCTGGGGCGACGTCAGACTTAACGGAATGCACGGCGCCGAGCTAACTCTGTTGACGCAACTGACTTGCACGGTCAGAGACATCGACCGAGCAAGCACAAACTGGCCCTAGCCAAGCTGTGACTTGCGCGTTCCGGACGGAATTCGGAATGGCGAATGGAAACCGAGCTATTGGGTGACCCGGGCTGGGCCGAGGCTGCAACGAGGCCGGCATGCCTCCGACCGGCCAACCGAGGTGAATGGTTCCCTGTAGCCGAGGACTTAGATGGAATGGTTGGAGGCCGGCATGCCTCGCAACCGGTTGGTCCTGATGAATCGGTCAGGAGTAGCTCAGTTAAGGTGGTTTGGCTTTCACGTGATCCCAAGGGACAGTTCGGCAATATATAGCTCAGTTATGTACGCGTAATGGTGATCTTCCACAAGTAATAGGCCGGTCGTGGTACTCCGGTTATGTGTGCCACCTGGACCACTGGCACGAGGGAAAGGACATCTGCTCCATGAACGCCTCAATACCGTTAGACAGTTCTGTGTGTACTAGTGGAAGGACAAAACCTTTACACACGTAAGGTGGTGAAAGGCGCGCACTGCCACCTGTCCAGGGAAGGACAACAGAGGTAGTGCGCGCACAACTTTGAGGTTGCATGGCCAGCCTAGAAATAGGGGGAAAGACGAACGTCGGAGGTATGGAATTCATTCTCACAAACACTCTCTTCTCATTGTCTTCTTCCTTAGAGAACTGACTTGATCGTCGGAGGGTCTTTCCGGCACACCACCGCCGGGCAGCTCACCATTTTTGTGTTGTAGGGATAGACGCCGTCACCGGAAGCTTGACGTTCAAGGCGTACGGAGAGCAAAGGATATTTCGCCCCCATACAGAAGTTAAATCCCAAAAACAAATAAAAACAAGAGGAAAGGAAAAGAATCATTGGAGATTAATCAAATGACAAAATAAATAAATAAATAAATATATTGAGATTGAAGAACAAAAAAATGGTATTTTTCATGGATATTTTACATCAAGACAAAAGAAAAAATGAAAGAAAAATCATTGGAGATTGAAACAAGGAGGGTCATTTTTTTTTTTTTTTTTTTTAATCCATCACACTGTTACTTCACATTGTAGCACAAAAACTAATCATCTGAGATTGAGACCGGGGTATCTTTCATATGCATCTCACTATGTCTAAAAATATTAGAACTACCAAAAATAATAACAAATAAGTAATAAAAAAAATAAAAAGAGATTAATACCCATCTCAACATAATTGCATGTTGAAAATGTTGCCAAAAATTGAAAATAATAATACAGATAGAGAAAGAAAGAACCAACCATTAGGTATTGAAGAGCAAAGTGGGGTATTTGCATTCATCTTAGAAAGAAGGCTTTGATCTTCATGTCCAAATGAATCTGCAAAAACCCAGAAGAGAGAGGGCATTAAGACCCAAAACAGGAAGAAATCAATGGAAGTAAAGGGAAACCATGAGAGAGAATGAAAAAGCTTTACATAAGAGAGAGAAGTCGAGGGGGAAAGTTGAGGAACTGAGGGGCCAAAATCAAGCTGCAGGAGATTAGAGAGAGAAGGAGGAGAGGGAGAAGCCCGGGTCTCGTTCTCTTGTTGTATAAAATAGAGTTTCCACAGATTAAATCCACAAAGCTACTCTATACCCTTCTTCAGTGGATGATATCTCTGATAATGCACCATTGATAGAGACAAAATATTAACAAATAAAGAGAGAGATTCAGAATCAGATGAAGTATGAACAGAGAGAGAGGGAAAGGAGCAAGTGACTATTTGTGGTTTGTTTGAAAGGTGTTTTTGGGGTTGCTCTGTTTCTTCTTCAATGGATGTGTATATTGAGAGAGAGAGAGAGAGAGATATATTCAAACGAAGTACGAACAAAGAAATAAGATGAAGGTAATGTATATGTGGGGGAGAGAGAGAGAGAGAGAGAGGAGAAGTGGTAGTGAGTTGGAAGGCCATCTGGCATTTGCTTAGATTTGGTGAGAGAGACACCTCAGCGTAGGACCCAACCGAAGGTTCGGTTAGAGAGAGAGAGAGAGAAGTAACCCACACGTGCCTTTGTGTAGAGCTCACTGGGGCCAGCTCAGAGGAGCTGACATTTTAGATTTTTAACCAAAGAGTTGTTTGGTATTTTGGTAAGATTTTGGAAGATAAGTTGTGAGATCTCAAATTCAACTAAGGGTTTAATGTTGTGGTCTTAGGGTTGCTTAAATAGTGTATGGATTGTGGAGTCAATGCATATATTTATGTTTGTGTTTGATTAGGAGATTTGATGAGAGATTTGGAAAGGGATTTGAAAAAGGTAGGTAAAATGTGAATAAAATATATTTATATTTTATTTAATTTTACACACTTTTTTCTTTTCTCTTTCTAAATTTCTCCCCAAATCTCTCAACCAAACACAACGTTAAAGTTTATCACTCGTTTTATTCCAGTTAAACCGATATTAGATAATTGATTCTAAAATTAACAAAAGGCATGCTTGAAAAATTTACTTGTCAACCAAAAAAAAATACATTTTAGATTTTCACCATCTGTTGGAAGACTGATTTTACTTTTATACTATAATTTTATTTCTATAAAATTAAACACAAATATAAAACATTAAAAAAAAAGTTAATAATTTAATTGGTATATATATATAATTAATTTATTCTCGTTCTGCAACATTCATCTGTGCACTTGAGTTTTCCTTTGAAGTATTGTTGAATTACGTTGCGTAAAATTATGAATATTGTGTAATTAAGGCCTATTTTAGTAAAGAAAAAAAATTAATTTATTAGCTTATTTAAGTCACATTATTTTTCTATTTTTTATATATATTTTTTTAAAAAAAAAATTAAAAAGTTAACTTTTTTCTTCCTTACCAGATTAGACCTAAGCAATGTGCTTATTAAAATAAAATTATTATATAAAATTTTATAAGTATTAATAATTATTATGTAAAATTAAGTCAATATTATGAGTATTGTGTACTATGTTAAAATTTCATTATATAAAAAATAACTTTGTTATTTTTTATAAAGTGAGGGTATAATAATCTTTAAAAAAATGTTTGGTAATTCGAATTTGTGTGATCTAAATGGCTCGAATATATCAAAACGACGTCGTTTTGAGACATTCAAGCCATTCAGACTATGAAAATTGAACTACCAAGTATTGTTGTAATCTTTAATTATTCTATGTCCCACCTCTTTTATGGGAATGGTGAAATTTGTGAGCTCATGGACCATGAAATTACTAGGCCAAACACACATAGCCTTGGTAATGATATATATATATATATATATTTTGACAAATGCATTTAAAAAAATAATAACAGATATGAACCTAATTTTTTTAAATATTTTAAACATGAGAAAAATATAGTAAAAAAATCAAAATTAAGAAAATAACAACTTCGTAAATTATAAAATTGGAGAAATCGTATTATTGTAAATTTAAGATAAACAAAATTTATTGCTCAAAATTAACAAATGTCAAAATTCGGCAATAGCTATACTTCTTGTTAGATAGATGGTAATCATCGACTAATTAAAATAGAATTGAAATTACATAATAAGCCTTCGTTTGAGATATGAGTTAGCTTTTTGGCTATTTAATTTTTTGGTTATTTTAGTCTGTGGCTAAAAAGTCTCATTTGGGATGAGTTTTTTTGATTTTTTTTTATTTTTATAAGAGAAAAAATAGAATGATTATAGTTTGAATGTGACATTTTATCTTATTAACTTTTCAGTCTATTTTATCTTTTTGTGACTAAAATAACTCCAACCCAAGCCAAACCTTCATGCAAAATAAATCCTACGTCAAGTATAGTTAGTTAAGTAAAGTCTGAGATTAGACCCATTCCACTTGTTTTGATTAATTCTCTTCATGGATAAACTATTCAGTTTGCATGGTTTTAGTTTTTTGAAAATTAAATTTTTTATTTTTTGTATTTTTTGTTTTTAATAAATTTTTTAAAATTTTAAACATTTTTTTTACCTTTTTAGATATACCTTACTTAGATATATCTAAATAGAAAAATATTTGTGAAAAAATATTTTAAAAAATTAATAAATATACAAAAATACGAAAAATGTATAGAATTTTCATTTTTTTAAAAAATATTTTTTGGTATTTAGTGAATTTTTTAAAGATCTTTTTCACAAATATAATACTTTTTAAATGTATTTATGTTAAGTGTGTTTAAAAATTAAAAAAATTACTTAAAATATTTTAAAAATTCAGTGAAAACAAAAAAATACGAAAACGAAAGTAGCATGTAATGCTGAATTTGTTTAGTGTTTTTCCATTTTTTCCCTCAGTTTTCTTGGTAGCCAAACGGAATCTAAAACAAAATTCACCCATATTTGTAGGAAGTAACTAGATAATCAGCATGTAATGCTGGATTTTTAGTTTCTTTCCATATTTTAACTTCATTTTCTTGGTAAATTACAGCCTCAAACACTAAATTTTATCATAAATTACACATCATGTTTGAAATTTATCATAAATTATAGCCCCAAACACTACATTTTGAATAAACCCTAAAGCAACAATGTGAGAATAGGGGGAAACAGAGCACGAGGGATAGAGAGAGATAGAGCGAGAAAGAGCAAGAGAGACACAGAGACAGAGATAGAGAGAGACTGTGCGTGAGAGAGAGAGAGAGAAAGAGAGAGAGAGACGCCTGCAATACGTGTACAAATCATTATATACACACACACACATATATATTAAACATCATCTTTCAAATTTTTAATAAATTAAAGGCACATACATTCAAATTTGAATAAACCCTAAACCAACAATGTCAGAAGAGGGGGAAGGAGCGTACAGAAAAGAGAGAGAGACTGTGTGAGAGAGCTCAAGTGACAGAGAGAGAGACGAACGGACGAACCGTGAGCGAGAGCAATAGTGCGAGAGACATAGAGAGAGAGAGAGAGAGAAAGAGAGAGGTACCTGCGATGTGCGGCAATGACAGTGATGAGTTGTGACGGTGCTGATTTGTGCGGGGGGCAGTGGCTGTCGTAATGTCAACTGTACAGCGAGCTACGGTGAGAGGGATGGTTTTTGTGAGGTTTGGTGAAGGACGGTGTGTGTGTGTGTTACAAAGTGTGATGTTGTATAACAGAGAAAGGAACGCGTGCGGAAGGGTTGAAAATTGAACATTTAGCGACTAATTTCTGTATTAGTCGGCAAAGGAATAGATCTGCCGACTAAATTTTTTTGTAGCCAAAAGATTAATGAACAGAGACAAAAATATTAGTCGCTAAACTACTATTTGGCAACTAATTTTAATTTTAGTCGGGAAAAACCACTATTGCAGATTAATTTATTTTTTTGGGCCTAAAATTTGGACTAACAGCGACCAACCAAATTTTTAGTCCCTGAAAGTGGAATTTTTACCGACTAAATTTATATTTAGTCGCAAATAAGTGATATTTATTGACTAAAATATTTTAGTAGCGATATCTTGAACCAAAGCTGACAAATTTAAATTTTAGTCGCCAAAAGGTGTACTTTCGGTGACTAAAATTTGTTTAGTTGCCAAAAATGATAGCCAAATTGTGTGATTTCTTGTAGTGTAAATAAACTTTGAAATGGAAACTTCTTGTAGAATCATTTAGCTTTTCTTATAATATATATATGTATGTATGTATGCAAGAAATGTCCAAATGCACCACGAAAATATTGAAATTGTTGCATCAAACATCTTAACTTTCTTTTCCTTTTTTTCCTTTATTAATTTTTTTATTTTTATTTTGCTTGTTTTAGTAAAGTTATTTATTGCGGAAACATGACTATGCTGCCACTAAACCTTAAAATATGCCATTTTTATTTCGATATGTCCCATTTAGTTTTTTTTTTTTTTTCCTTTTTTCTTTTTTTAACAAGGTTATTCCTTTTGTAGTATATATCACGATCAAACTTGTCAGTCAACTATCTCATTAAAGTTAATATGGTCGGTTGAATTGCCATAATATTGCACCAGAAGGCTGGAATTTGAACCACATCGATACCAAATTTGCCTAAATAACATTTGTATCACTCTATTTTTAGTAAATCTCAACAAAGATAAGTAACTAAAAAAATAAAACATATATCTTGATGAAGATGACTGAATTAAGGGTTTTCTTCTTCTTCTTTTTTTTTTTTTTTTCCCTGTTAAGTGTCAGAATTTCCAATATTGCAAGTTGCCCCTAATTCTGAACTCTTTCATCATATTTGTGCATGATGGGTTTCTCCTTTTATTTCAATGATTAGAAAATTTAACCAAAATAAGCAGTCTGATATTGAGAACATATAGAAAGCAACTTTGGTAAATAACTAAAAATATAAAAAGGAAATCAGATTTAGTCATCAGTATCCCAAATATTATTTATATATTAAAAATAAAAGGTTAAAATACAAATTTACCCTTGAAGTTTATGAAAAATACAATTAAAACTTGCTAATATTCTGAAAATTACATCTTACTCCTTAAGTTTCAAATTAATCGCATTACAATTTCTCTCACTCATTACCTCCAGTTAAAGTAACAGATTTTGATAATGTTAACATTAAAAGTTTTCAAAATACCAATTTTAACCTTAATAATCCAAACCAAATTCCTCACCCTCATAACTCACTCAAACTTGGTCGCAACCCTAAAAATAAGAAATACTGTGAAGCAATAAATAGAGAAAGATGAGAGATAGGGGAACAAAGCTCCAACCCTCTATTTGTTTTGACAGAAATATTTTAGAAAATATTCTTTTGCATTTTTTGGTGTTTGGTACAACAAAAAACAAGCATATTTTGGCAGAATATACCTTTCACTTTTAAAAGGTAGAAAATGCTTTTCGAACTAAACTTTTATCAATGTGTAGACACCCCATTTTTGACCGACCTTAAGACTCAGACATGACCGATTGAGCGCTTGGTGATGTTGTATATTGTGCTCGTTCTGAGGTTGCGGAATCACGGCTGCGAGCCTTGCCTCCGGACTTCCAGACTCTTTTGTGCTTTGCTTCGGTTTGTGAACCAAGCCCTGTTTTCTTTGTTTTCTCTTCCCGAAGGGAGGGAGAGGTCTCGTAGATAATCTCTCAGTGGCCATGGGCTACGTTTCGTGGTCGTAGGCCATTTTTCCCGTTTGGAGCCCGGTTTTGGATTTTTCAGAGCCGTCGGCCGTGTGCCTCGATTCGGGACCGCTTAACCACCTCCGTTTGCTCTGGTTTTTGACATACAACTTGTTTCCTCCCTTTTGAGGGACACTGTGGTCCGAGAGACCAACTTCGTGGTCAAACACCACCTCCGGTGCTTAATAGTCAGTTTTCGGGACCCCGGGCCGCGCGTTTCGGTCCCCGAACCTCCGTTTTGCATCCGTCTTGATTCTTTTTTGGCAGAGACCTTATTTTCATTGTTAGGAAGGTTGTAGGAGGGTGGGAGACCAGCAATTTTTTTGAAAAACCAGCTTTCTCCTTTTTCTCTCTCCGAAAGCCGATTTTCTGACAGAAAGCTGGTTTTTATTACTTTTGAGCCACAATTTCTGATTTTTCATACCACCATTGTGATCTACACACCTGGGAGGCCACCAATATGGGTAGGCCAACCAGTAATGCTTCCTGACCCTTTTGAACCCCTTTAAAAAGTTGATTTTTCTCTCTCCTAGGTCACATTTTCTGGTTTTTGACCATACAACTGTGTTGCACTCATCTGGGAGGCCACCTTTCTGGAGTGGCCGACCAGCAATTGTTGTTGACCCTTTTGACCCCTGGTCGGCCGACCAGGGGAGGTGGCCGGTCGGCCACCTTGGCCTTTTGAACTTGGCCGGCCATGTTTGCCCTCTTAAGTGTGTGCCAACTGTGCCAACTATTTTCCACTTGATCCACTGCCCGAGGGTTTGTCCTTGTTTTTGGCCCCTTTAAAGGTGGTTTTTGCCCCCTTTGCTTGGTTCTAAAGGAGTTTGGCCCTTTTCGTCAAGCTTCTTGAGGAAGCTTGACCCTTTTGGTTTAGCTTCCTCAAGAAGCTTGACCCCTTTGGTCAAGCTTCTTTTAGAAGCTTTGACCCTCTCTCATGGCTTCTCCAAGAAGCCTCACCTCTCTCCCTCTATATAACACACCTTCCACCTCCATTTGCAAGGGTTACAAAAACCAGCTGAGGCATATACACTCAACCCTCTATCTCTCTACTTTAAACCTCCAAACACCCTTGTTCTTGGCCATTTTACACTACACCTCATAGCCTACCACCTCCACCACCCATTCCAACACCTTGGAGGTCATTTGCAGAGGTTGAAAGCTCACCAAATTGGTCCAGAAGCTGCTGCAGGTTGGCTCTACAAGGGTAAGTCTTCATTTCCCCTTTTCTAGCCTTATTTTGCTTCATTACTTAGCCCCATTTGTAAGCATTTTTGGGATCCGACCCAAACTGTAAAGTGTCTTATTTTGGGCCTCTCTTCAACTTTGATTAAGGACACTTTGCTGTTTGAGGTCATCTACCTCCTCTTATCCTCTCTCTCTCTTTTAGGGCTATTTTTGCATCATATTTTAGCCTTACTTGTGAACATTTTCGATATTTTCTATAAACTGGAAAAAGTCTTGTTTTGACCTCCTATTTAAATTTGTTTGAGGTCACTTTGCTGTTTGGAGTCATCTCCTTCCTTGCATGCTTCATTTCTACATGCTTTGAGCCATACATTTGAGCATTTGCATTGGCCTTGTTTTGGCCTCTTAGCCACTAAAATCCAGTGGATTTTCAGTGGCTTTGATGAGGTTTTGAGCTTTGAAATCATAGAGGGGTGACCCTCTCACCCCTCATTCTCTTTACTAGCATGTTTGGCCTTCCAAAGGAACTCTATTTTGCATGCATTGAAGTCATGTTTTAGGCCTTATTCTGAGGGTTTTAAGGTCTTCCTAGGCTATGTTAAGAGCCCATTTTTCCATATCTTATGTCTATGATGCATGTGTAGAGCAATCCCATTCAAGGCCTCTCAAAGAGGCCTTCCTTTGCATATTTCCTAGACTGATTTCATGGCCTATTTGGTGAGTTTTAGGGCTGTCATAGTCCATTTACAGAGTTGGTTTGGTCTTGCTAAGTATCTATCTTATATGTGCTTAATAACCCCTTGTATGACCCTCTAAAGGAACTCATCATTTTTGCATGTGTTGGCTGCATTTCAGAGGTTATTTGGGCATATTTTGACATATTTTGTTCACTGATTTTTTCTGGTTTGATGAGTTCTCATACGATTCATATACATGCCATGCAAACCATGTTTGCTAGTCAAAGTTGCATGCTATTTTAGTCCATCATGCTAGCATCTTTTGGTCATGCTTTGAACTGGAAATGTTCATGTTTTGGTACTGTCTTGGCTCTGTATTTGTGCTTCATAGTCAAATAATGCATGCTTTGTATAGCTATAAGCCAATACATGTGCCTAGTTTTGAGTTTCGAGGCTCATCTCATGCATCGGGCGCCATGTTTCCATGTTTCGGGACCTTTTAGCATCATGTTTCAGTGCTGGAATTTACATGTTTGAATGCCATGCTTCATCCTTGCCATGCCTTGTTAGAGTTGCATGTTGTACCTTAGGTTCGGTCCTCAGTCTGCGTGCATGTGTGCACGCATTTCGGTTGTCTCGTTTTTCATCTTATGGCTACTGATGTGAGTGTGGCTGAGGTCCACTCATGTTGGCGTAAGTTCATTATGCATTGTGTATGCCATTTCAATTCATAGCATTGCATATGCTAGGTCGTATGTTAGAGCATTATGTATGCCTTGCTACATCGTGCATTCTGTATGCCATCTCATAGCATTGCGTATGCTAGGTTACATGTTAGGATTGCATTCATGCATGTCATGCATATTGCATTGTGTTCGGGATAGGAGTTAGCCTAAGCACGGGAAACGAGGGACGTTTCGTACTTCGAGTGACGGAATGTGTCTCAATTCTCGGTCGCCGACACTCCGGATTACGCATGATGGAGTCTCGGTCTTGTTGTGTTTTCATGTGCATTCATTTCATATTGAGTCGTGCAATTCGACCCCTCGGCCATCATGCATCGAGATGCGTGATTGGTGGTACGAGGATCGAGGTATGCATACATATGTGAAAATACTTTGCCATGCCCCTTTCTCGCTCTCTGCTTCAGCAAATCAGAAACCGGCAGTCTTTTGGGGCTTCGCGCAATATTTCGGGCTTAATTGTAAACAGAGGCTAATCGGGGCATCGCAATGGATTTCCACGCAAGGCAACTCAAGCATGCATCATTCATCATTTGGAACAGAGCTGAGGTAGTCCATAGATTTGCGTGCTAGTTTACTACTTTCCTAGTTAAATTTGTTAATTAATTAGGGTTTTGTACTTATTTGGACTGTATTATTCATTCGGGACTGTATTATTTATTTGGACCCTCTGCGCGAGGGCAATGTTGTAATAAGTGTATGTGTGTGTGTTGTATGTCTTCCAACCCCACGTCTTTCTCCCTTTTATTTACCAGCTTATGATGGTTAGATTAGGGCATGTTTCAATTAGCATACAGTATGATAGCATGTTTGCATTCATTCATCCGTTTCGCATGCACCAGGCTTGGCGCATCATACTAACTGCATTTGTATTTCAATTCCGAGTTGAATACATGTTAACTGTAGCATTCCATGTGCCATATTTAGAATAGCCGAGCCTATTATAGTTGTATTTTTGCATGTGTTGCATTAGGCATTTCTGTATAGTTAGGATCATGCATGGATTTCTAACATAGTTTCTGTTTTGGCTGGGAGTACTCGGTAAGTGTTTATGCGTTAGCATCCTTGCATGTGTGTGAGTGACTGCCATGATAGCATGCTTACCATGAGGCTATGTGCTTATGTGATATATCTGCCTGAATGCCTGTGGGTGAATGTTGGGTTATTTGGATTGGAACAATTCATCGACTGCGAGTTTTAAGCCCACTAGATAGTGGCAACATCTTTTCTAAGCCCACCCGAGGGTGGCAAAATCTGCATTTTAAGCCTACTTGCGAGTAGCAAACCATTTTCAAAACAAACATGAGATGTTCCGTTCCAATTCAGGCGACCCAGTCTATACTTGTATGATGTGCGCATCACATAGTAATTTTAGGCTAATAACCGGAATAAGAACGCATAATGTTTTCAAAACTAGATATCATGGTTAGTAGAGGCTGATCTTCGATCGGGCGAGTGGGGGTGCTCACGAAGTGACCTTCCCCAATCGTACCCAAGTTCCCGAGCCGAGGCAACTTTGGTGATGACAGACACGTGGCCTTAGGCAACGAGTCAAGGTTTCCTAAATTCCCCTAAAATAAAATATTTAGGTGGCGACTCTGTATCTGGCAAAGCTGTCCATGTTTGGCACTTCTTTCAAAAAATCTGTTTTCAAAAACGATTTGCTAGATTTGGACTCTTTGATGATTCATCGGTCTTACATTGCACTCTACGAGATTAGATACAGGACCGTGACATTGAGTCCTGAACTGTAGTGAGCCCAAATGAACAAAACGGGATTTCCCTCCCGGGACGTTCGGGGACGTCTACAGTTTCTGGCGACTCTGCTGGGGATTTAGAGAGCTTGACTCGAACTTATGATATCTTGTTTTGATTACACTTATGTGTTTCTTTGCATTGCATGTGCATTGGTGCACCTAGGACACTGTGTTTGCTGTATGCTATTCCTGAGTGGTTTGCCAGAGGCTGCGTGCCATAAGGCTTACCGGTTACGGGCTCTGCCAGTATGGGAACACAAACTCCGGTTTTACCGAGGCACCCTTTTGACCATTCGACCTAGTGCATATTCAGAATCCGTAGTGACCATTCCAAACTAGGACAGGTTGCTTACCCGATGTTAGGTTGTTTAAAACCGCTGCGTGCATAGTGAAACCCTAGTTCCTGACAAAATAGGACAGGGAAACCCTACCCCAACATAGGGGTGTTTTGGCTCTCACTTATCTGTTATGTGCTTTCAGAGTGCGTCTCTACAGGGAATGCATGTATCAGTTTACAAGTTTGGGTATCAGGATTGCGGGCACCAGTTCAGTATTTTGGGAATCAGTTATCTGCGGGTATCCGATTCAATTTTGGGGGAGCAGTGATTTTGGAGAACAATCATCAGTAGTAGAGTACAGTTATTCAGCTATGCTTGTGTCTGTTCTGATTGGGCCGAAATGCTGCGTGTTTTCTGTCATGACCCGAACCCGTCCCTAGGGGTTAAGGCCATAACCGGCCAGTAATCATGAGATTACCTACGGCCTCAAACCAAATAGGACAAAACTCATCAGAGTAAAAGGGGCCAAACGGAAGCAAATTAAAAACTTTGTCCATAAAGCCGTGCTTATATGCACATCAAAACATTCCAGACACACATATGTTAATAACTCACAACAGAAAGCATAGCAACATAAATTTACATGCAGCAGATCATTCAAAACTGAGTCGACCAAACAAACTATACATAGACGTACTCAAAACTTCGCCGACATGACAACATAGAACAGAACGACATAAGGCGAAGGCAAGTCTCGTGCGTGAGACGCAAGGGCTGACTCTCCCAAAACCTTTGTTGTTCCACACAGACTTCATTGAGGCTGGGTTTGGACTTCCCTTAGCTCACCTACAAACACAAGAATGAGCGTGAGCGAAAGCCCAGTGAATAATATCAAATAAAGAATATATTTTGGAACAATGTATATCAAACGGCCTTGGGCCCAATTTGCATTTCTAACTAATACATACATACATAGACATATGTAAATTAAGTAACTGAAGTTCCAAACACATCATACGGCCTCGGGCCCAATTCATTCATGTCCATCGGCCTTTGGCCCAATTATTCATTTACATCGGCCTTTGGCCCAATTATTCATTTCCATCGGCCTCAGGCCCAATTATTCATTTCCATCGGCCTCAGGCCCAATTATTCATTTCCATCGGCCTCAGGCCCAATTATTCAATTCCATCGGCCTCAGGCCCAATTATTCATTGAATTGCAAACTTACACAGGAGTAACAATTAAACAATGACATACTATAAATATCTTGACAAGATATTACTCACAGTGATCGGTTGATTGGTTCATACGAACTCGACCTACATGCCATGAACATAAAAGGGTCATTAACAATTCAATCCGTTCAAAATTCACATTTCCCTCTTTAGGCTTCATTCTTATCTCATTAACTCATTTACAATGCTTAACATATGCCTAAGAGTGCTTACAAGTGAAAGAGAACGGAAAACCGAACACAAGATGCAAGAACAGAATTTTTGGAAACAGGGTCCCCGCTCGAGCGTGGGATTCCCCGCTCGAGCGGACCCTTAAGTCTGCAGAAGTACTGGTTGCCTCAATTCCCCGCTCGAGCGCGAAATCGGCCGCTCGAGCGGACCTCCTGCCTACATAGCTCCCCGCTCGAGCGTCAACTTCCCCGCTCGAGCGGGAGCCATGTCTGCAGAAAAAATCTTTGAGCCGTTTTCTCGCTCGGCGTCGATCTCCCGCCGGCGGGACTCAAATTTCTGGAAAACCCAGAATGTGTTCTTGAGCTTCAAACCAATTTCCCAGCTTCCATTCTTGCATGCAAGGGCTTAAATCTCATGTACAATCATGCTAACATGGTATAAACACCAAATTACAACATATTGAAGCTCAATACTCATGAATCAATCACATGCAAACCCAAATTATACCAAACTTACTTCCAATACATTAAATTTATGCATTTAAGCTTCATATCCTCATCAATCATGCATGCATCTCAATTCTTGACTCCATTTCTATTTCAAATGGTACAAATGGTGCTTCTAACCATGAAACTCAACAAAACATGCTTGCATGTATGATTCAACACTCACATTTTCATATTCAACTTAATACATGCTTGATTATGCAAAATCATGGTGATCCTACACATGCATGTACACATTAGCTTCAAATTCATCAATTGTAGCACAACTCTTGTTCTTGATCACCAATTAATCTTTAATTCACAAAATTACAAGTTCAATCTCATGAATTTACTCACCTAGGAGTTTAGTCTTCCAAACTCTAGTCAATTCTTGGACTTAATCTTCAAGATCCCCAAGTCTTGAGCCAAACCACACAACTCTCCCTCCTCTCTCTCTAAGGCCGACCCTCTCTCTCTCTCTCTCTCTCTCTCTCTATTCTTGAGTTCAATATCAGCCAAAGTGTTAAAAAGGAGAGGAATTGAAGTGTAATGGCCCTTATGTATAAGCCCACTAATCAATTTTAATAATAATAAATAGTATGGCACTAATTCATTAATTAAATCAATTTAATCTGACCCAAATCAATTTCTAATTAAATTTCACCGTAGGCTCTAAAAATTATGCCAACCACATTGGCGTAGTCAATTTCGGGTTCTATGGCCGATAAGGCCTTCAATTTATTTTCTAATCCAGATAATCAAACAGATATTCCTACGGTAAACAGATAGAAATTCAAAACCACATATTTTCACATAATGGCATACCAAATCATGTCAAACATATAATCAAATTCATATTAAGGGCCAATTAGTTAATTACGGAACAAGGGCATCACATTTTCTCTTTCAGGTGGGGTTCAGAGATTTAGTACAGAATAGTCAGTGCTCTCCTTTGCTGAGGCACGATAAACATCTGATCCGTCAGTCACCATTCAGTTCAGCGGACTTATGATGACGCAAAGTTCAGAGGAAATTATGGTTATGGCAGCCGCATTAGACCAAGGAATCATCTTGCAGGATGAGACCAATGTTGATGTATCGCATCCGCCCAGGTCGCCTGTCGCGCGCCCGGTCTGGACGCCACAGTTGTGTCAAGCTCGTGAGCCCACCACGTTTGAATTGATGGGAATGATCAACGATCTTCAGCGATCTGTGGCTGATCTCGCCTACGGGATCTCGGCTTCACCACCAACCACATCCTACGCCGAATTTACGTTACAAGAGCCCCCGCCATCGGGCGACCAGATCGAGCTCAGCCAACCTGAGGCTGTCTCAAGCTATGGCCATGCCATGACAACAACAACCGGGTTTCGCTCTGATATAACAACCCAAACCCTTGATCAAGCTGAGGCTAGAGATAAGAACAAAGTGGGAACAGGTGCTGATCCCGTTGAACAACTGCTGTGGGCAGTCGAGGCTTTGAAAGCCGGAGGATTGAGTAAACACCAAATATTCGCAGCGGTGGCTAAAACTGTGGATGATGCTTTCCCCACTCCAACCAAGGGGAGTTCCAGCCAGACAGAAAATCGGGATAGGCCCCGTCATGCCAAAACAGTTCCCTCCAATTCTAACCCTGCATAGGGAAAAGATCAGAAAGCCAAGGTGGCACCTGCCGATCCTTTTGCCAGTGCGTTCGGCAAAAGTCAGCAAACTTCGAAGTATCTACTCCAAGGGCGCAGAGTCTTCCACGCCCTTTATATGCCTTTGCCCAAAGCTCTCCAAATCCTTGTTGGACAAGGCCATCTCGAATCCCTCGAGCCTCGGCCTCTCTCGAACCCTCTTCCGACTACGCATGATGCTACCCAGTACTGCGCGTACCATCAGCAAACTGGCTATACTACCGACAACTGCTTCTGTCTTCGCCATGAAGTACAGGATCTATTTGACAACGAGGTCATCCTCCCGCCAAGCTCAGCAAAGTCTATCGGCACTGGATCGGTGAACTTGGGGGGATAATGTGATATGATCGGGGGATGAACCACCTGCGGGCGGCTCTCAGTTTACTCCGGATATGGTGTATGGCACGCACTGTTTTGAGCATTTATGAATGCTGGTTTTTTGTATTTTCTGACTTGGGTATTGAGTCAGTCTTGTTGCGTTGTATTGAGTCAGTCTTTTGCACAGAGTCAGTCTTTTCTTACTGAGTCAGTTAGGTCTGTCTTGTTGTACCGAGTCAGTCCTGTTTTGTTGGAGTCGGGTGATTTCAGGGGTGTTACCTCGGACATCACTTGCTTGTTTTGTATTTGTCTTTTCGTTTTCTTTTGAGTTTGTTTCTGCCGGGGAGCCAGTTACACCAGGAGATCTAATCGAAACAGCTGTGGCTGTCATGTTTTTGTGCTTGTTTCTGCTTTGAGCCTGTTGTGCCAGCAAACTTGAATGAAACGGCAGTGCATTTCATCTGCTCTTTTGTGCCTTGAATTCATTACATCAATCTAAGTTTTTCAAAAACTCTTTTTGAACACTGCAGTGAAAACAAAGAGGAAAGAATTCCTCGGGATTTGTAAAAATTTGATCAAGTGAGAGAAAGAGAGGCATGCTGAGCCCTTAATGAATGAAATCATGCTTGATAATATGAGTATTGAGAAGGATCCTGGCTTGATCCGGATTGGTTCCGCACTGTCTTCAAAGCGAGCGATTTGTCGCTTTCTTAAAAGATTTCAAAAAAAATGTTTTTGCGCGGTCCCGTGAAGACCTATGTGGAATCACTCTTGAGATTGTGCAGCCTAGGATCGCTCTCAGCATCAAGACTCGACCCCTTACTTTCAAACCTTGAACTGGGATTCCATATGTTCAACGGTCAACCACAACGTAAGGCCTGTATGGCTAGATCAGAAGCAGCCCTTGAACTAGGGGCAAGAAAGTCAGATCAAGAAGGTCGGATACGATCAAAAGAAGCTTACAAAGCTGGATCAGAAGCACCCGTCGAACTAGGGGCAAAAATGTCAGACAGCTCAAAGAGCCAAAGGTGGATCATTCCGCAAGTCAATAAAGACTGGCAAGAATGCCAAATTCCAGAAGGGAAGAAAAAAGAAGGTATCGCTGAAGGACAACTGAGTTCCTATCCACAACACTAGGGGCAAATTCATTTCATTGGATGGACTCTGCGTAAATCAACGAGCAATGACCATTCTCCTGGATTCAGATGACTTCAAGATCTTCAAAACCATTTGACATGGACAAAGCTACGCTTTTACCCTTGAGAGGCTCGCTGGGCCGAAAACTCGGAAGGGCGACCCAGGCAAAAGTTAGAGCAAGAAAAGAAGAAAAAGAACAAAAGAAAAGAAAAGAACAAAAGAACAAAAAAAGAAAAATGCAAAGAAAAGAAAAAAAAAAAGAAAAACAAGAAAAGAAATTAAAAGAAATGAAATGAAAAGAAAGGAAAAAACAAAGCTCGCAAGGTTGAAAACCCAGAAGGGCGGCCTTGGCAAAAGTTAGGGCTCAAAAGGAGAGGTTAATACACGAGTGTATCTTAACCCCGAACTACGTAAGGCTTGATTCCTATCTTTGGGATACGTAGGCAACTTCATTCTGAAGTCCAGCCGTAAACACTTCAAATTGATTGTGCCCATGTAATGGTTTTGATCATCTTCGCCTTCTCTGTATCCGAGAATTTGGTTGTGTTCGCAACTCTGTGGATTGACTACAATGCGCTGCGGTGCCATTCAAATAAGGGGCAACTTTCCGTTGCCATTCAATGCGCTGCAGTGCCGTTCAAACAAGGGGCAACTTTCCGTTGCCACGCAGCTACCCTCAAGCAAAGGGCAATTTTCCTTCGCATCTGAGGTTGTGCATCTCGAGAGTGAGTTCTATGCTCGTTGAGCAGTGGCCGTTTGCAAAAATAGTTTTTGAAAATTTTTTAATGAAGTTGACTAATTCCCTCGAAAAGTATTCCATTTTTCCAAATCTGGACCATTTCTTGGACCCAAAAAAGGAAAATTTTCAGTGCTCATAACCTAACTCGCATGATTTCAAATCAGAAAATCGAACAAGCGCGTTAATCTAACTCTCATTTTAGTTAAAATTGTTTTAAGCAGAAGCCAAAAAAACAAAAATGGTCAAAATAATGAACTAGGGACACAGTTGAGTCAGGCTTCCTGTCTTTTCCCCGTTGTCAGTACACTTTCCAGAAAAGGCACCATACTTGCCAAGAAGGGCACTCTACCTGCCAGAAAAGGGCACAGTTGAAGATATCAACAAAGGGGCTGAAAGCTCTATGCTAGGGGCGGGAGCCCACAACTCCCTGTTTATCCATCAACCACCCAGGGGAGGGATAAAAAATGAGAGATTGAAGAATAGAGAGATGTGCGCTGAGAGGAAAAGTTGAGGAAAGGGCTTTTTCAGAAAAATAAAGCCTGAGGGCCGAGTGATGTGAGAATCACAAATTAGAAAGGGTGGGAAACAAATACCCAAAGAAACTGGCTCCTCGCAATCTGAGAGTTCCCTTGTCTTTCCTATACGTCTGAGTGTTGTGTCTTTTGCTTTCTCTCGATTCTTGTTTTGAGTCGTTTCGAGTGTCACTCAGTGTGTTTACGTTGTTTTACTTTGTTTTTCCGTTGTTGAGTTGTGTTTAGGTTGTTCTACTTTTGTTTTCCGTTGTTGAGTCGTTTTGGCTGTGGTCAGTTGTAGGCTCAATACCCGGTTAAGAAATCATTCTCAATTTCAATTTCAAAAAATCGCTTTGTGCTCAGAGTGCTGTGCCCTTCTCCACATTTGTGCAAAACAGTATTTGTTCTTTCAAAAACCGCAGGGTTCAACCTGGGTCATGTGAAAACAGTAAAAACGGGACCTATCTGAAGCTATATAGGTTCTAAACTTCGAAGCAAAAGAAAAAAAAAGGAAAAATGTCGGGCATCTGAGTTCCGTCATCGCATCCTGTATGTTCAGAATGAGCTGTGTGTTCAAAATTAAAAGAATACTGAGTTATGAGCCGCGTGTTCAGATCGAGCCGTGTCGTGTCATGAGCTGCATGTTCAAAATGCAAAGAATGAGCTGTGTGTTCAGAAATGCAAATTTATGAGCTGCGTGTTCAGAATCAAATGCATGAGCTGCGTGCAAATGAAATGAATGAGTTGTGAGTTCAAAAGTGAAATGTAAGAACTATGTGTTCAATATGCGCTGCGTGCAAATAAAACAGTAGGCTGTGTGTTCACCATCAAGAGTTTGGGCTGCGTGTTCAACTTTCAAAACAGTGGGCTGTGTGTTCACCATCAAGAGTTTGGGCTGCGTGTTCAACTTTCAAAACTATGGGCTGTGTGTTCACCTCAAGTGTGTGCTGTGTGTTCACCTCAAAAGTTTGGGCTGCGTGTTCACAATCAAAATGGGCTGCATGTTCAGAAATTCAAAAGTTTGTGCTGCGTGTTCAACCTTCAAACAAGTGTGTGCTGCGTGTTCACAATCAAAAAATGGGCTGCGTGTTCAGAAATTCAAAAGTTTGGGCTGCGTGTTCAACTTTCAACAAATGTGTGCTGCGTGTTCACATTCAAAATGGGCTGCGTGTTCAGAAATTCAAGAGTTTGGGCTGCGTGTTCAACTTTCAACAAGTGTGTGCTGCGTGTGCACAATCAAAATTTGAGCTGCGTGTTCAGAAAGTCAAGTGTTTGAACTGTGTGTTCAGGCTTCAAAAAACTATAGGCTGTGTGTTCATCTCAAAGTTCGAGCTGTGTGTTCAACATCAAGTGTTTGAGCTGTGTGTTCAGACTTCAAAAACAGTGAGCTGTGTGTTCAACTCTCAACCAGTGTGTGCTGTGTGTTCACCTCAAAATTTGGGCTGCGTGTTCAGAAATTCAACAGTTTGGGCTGCGTGTTCAACTCTCAACCAGTGTGTGCTGTGTGTTCACCTCAAAATTCGGGCTGCGTGTTCAGACTTCAAAGACAGTGAGCTACGCGTTCAACTCTCAACCAGTATGTGCTGTGTGTTCACCTCAAAATGGGCTGCGTGTTCAGAAATTCAAAAGTTTGGGCTGCGTGTTCGACTTTCAACAAATGTGTGCTGTGTGTTCACATTCGAAAATGGGCTGCGTGTTCAGAAATTCAAAAGTTTGGGCTGCGTGTTCGACTTTCAACAAAAGTGTGCTGTGTGTTCACATTCGAAAATGGGCTGCGTGTTAAGAAGTTCAAAAGTTTGGGTTGCGTGTTCAACTTTCAACAAGTGTGTGCTGCGTGTTCACAATAAAAAATGGGCTGCGTGTTCAGAAATTCAAAAGTTTAGGCTGCGTGTTCGACTTTCAACAAATGTGTGCTGTGTGTTCACATTCGAAAATGGGCTGCGTGTTCAGAAATTCAAAAGTTTGGGCTACGTGTTCGATTTTCAACAAAAGTATGCTGTGTGTTCACATTCGAAAATGGGCTGCGTGTTCAGAAGTTCAAAAGTTTGGGCTACATGTTCAACTTTCAACAAGTGTGTGCTGCGTGTTCACAATCAAAAATGGGCTGCGTGTTCAGAAATTCAAAAGTTTGGGCTGCGTGTTCGACTTTCAACAAATGTGTGATGTGTGTTCATATTCGAAAATGGGCTGCGTGTTTAGAAATTCAAAAGTTTGAGCTGTGTGTTCAGATTTCAAAAATGCAGGCTGCGTGTTCACGCCAAAAGTTTGAGCTGCGTGTCCAGAAATTCAAGTGCTTGAGCTGTGTGTTCAAAATGCAAACCAAATCTTTGTGTTATGGTGAGTGTTCGATTGAAGCGAGCTATGAATTTAGAAAATGTGCCCAAAAGCAGTGTGTGCGGAGAAAAGCAGTGTGTGCCCAAAATGAGCTGTGTGCCCCCAAGATAAGCTGTGTGCCCGAAAAACGAGTTGTGTGCTCGAGATGAGCTGCGTGCCCCCAAAAAATGAGCTGTGTGCCCCCAAGATGAGCTGTGTGCCTGGAAAACGAGCTGTGTGCCCAAAGAACGAGCTGTGTGCCCGAAAAATGAGTTGTGTGCCCGAAGAACGAGCTGTGTGCCCGAAAAATGAGCTGTGTGCCCGAAGAACGAGCTGTGTGCCCAAAGAACGAGCTGTGTGCCCGGAAAATGAGCTGTGTGCCCGAAAAATGAGCTGTGTGCCCCCCAAGATGAGTTGTCTGCCCGAAATGAACTGTGTGCCCCAAAAAAATGAGCTGTGTGCCCCAAAGATGAGCTGTGTGCCCAAAATGAGCTGTGTGCCCGAAATGTGCTGTGTGCCCGAAATGAGCTGTGTGCCCAAAGTGAGCTGCGTGCCCGAAATGAGCTGCGTGCCCGAAGTGAGCTGTGTGCCAAATGAATGGAATGCTGTGTCGGAAGCTATGTGCCAAGTCTTGCATAGAAGGTGCATTTTATCGCGTTATTTTGCGCATCGCACTATTTTGTGCACCTTACTTGCATGGTGCATGCATTATCACTCGCACTGTCTTGCGCATCCTTTGTCTTAGCACTGTCTTGTGCACACACTTGCATCGCACTGTCTTGTGCATCCACCCTGCATCGCACTGTCTTGTGCACCTACATAGCATTATTTTGTGCATTCCTTCTGCATCGCACTGTCTTGTGCACTCTCTGGTCTAAGAGACCTTAAATCCTCTAAAGGTGCAATTCCTTTGGTGTTTGTCGTGCCTGAACGACTTCCGATGGTCTGGTATAGCCACCTGCTTGTGTTTGCGGTGAGTTTCTAGGAGACCAACTGAGACGGTGGAAACTAGAGTTTGAATGGCTCTTGCCTAGAACGCAAAGGTTCGGAATTTCCGAGACTAAAGTCTGGTTTAAATACCCAGAGGTATATCCTCGGCTTGAAATCTGTATGGCAGCCCCATAGATTGAGATAGCATGTGTATGCATCTCAATTCTGGATACTGAACCAACCTAGTCTGTCACCCTGTTGGAGAATAGGGAAAGCTGCAACCATGGTCAGGGAGAAAAGTAGTACCTGCGGTTCAACCAAGAAGAAGCGAAAGACCCCCAGCAGCATGAGGCACGATATTGTATGTATGGTTCATTTGAAGCTAGCGCGACCAGACGAGCCGGATGGTATTGTATTCTCCATGTAAGACGTAACGAGAATTGTATAATCCTCTTACATTCTTACTGCATGAAATGTAGTTTGATTTGCATTCTTGCTTAAAATTGTTGCATTTATTGTGTATATTTGCTTCATTACAGCTTGCTCCTTCGCATGATCATTAAGTTACATCCGGCTTTGTGCATATCGCTTTGCATTTGGCCCCCTGCCTGTGGGCATGCCTACGAGCACATCTTTATTTATCTCGCCTGTTTGTCTAAGTCTTCGGCCTTGTCAAAAATGGGTCGTCTTTGGGCTTTAACATTCACTCCATCACTCATTGACTTTCGAGTTCTGTCAAAGAGGGGCAACTGTAGAAACCCCATTTTTGACCGACCTTAAGACTCAGACGTGACCGATTGAGCCCTTGGTGATGTTGCATATTGTGCTCGTTCTGAGGTTGCGGAATCACGGCTGCGAGCCTTGCCTCCGAACTTCCGGACTCTTTTGTGCTTTGCCTCGATTTGCGAACCAGGCCCTATTTTCTTTGCTTTCTCTTCCTGAAGGGAGGGAGAGGTCTCGTAGATCATCTCTCAGTGGCCGTGGGCTACGTTTCGTGGTCGTAGGCCATTTTTCCCGTTTGGAGCCCGGTTTCCAATTTTTCAGAGCCGTCGGCCGTGTGCCTCGGTTCGGGACCGCTTAACCACCTCCGTTTGCTCCGGTTTTTGGCATATACCTTGTTTCCTCCCTTTTGAGGGACACTGTGGCCCGAGAGACCAACTTCATGGTCAAACGCCACTTCCGGTGCTTAATAGTCAGTTTTCGGGACCCCGGGCCGCGCGTTTCGGTCCCCGAACCTCCGTTTTGCATCCGTCTTGGTTCTTTTTTGGCAGAGACCTTATTTTCATTGTTAGGAAGGTTGTAGGAGGGTGGGAGACCAGCAATTTTTCTGAAAAACTAGCTTTCTCCTTTTTCTCTCTCCGAAAGCCGATTTTTCTAACAGAAAGCTGGTTTTTCTTACTTTCGAGCCACAATTTCTGATTTTTCATACCACCATTGTGATCTACACACCTGGGAGGCCACCAATATGGGTAGGCCGACCAGTAATGCTTCCTGACCCTTTTGAACCCCTCTCAAAAGCTGGTTTTTCTCTCTCTTGGGTCACATTTTCTGGTTTTTGACCATACAGCTGTGTTGCACTCATCTGGGAGGCCACCTTTCTAGGGTGGTCGACTAGCAATTGTTGTTGACCCTTTTGACCCCTGGTCGGCCGACCAGGGGAGGTGGCCAGCCGGCCACCTTGGCCTTTTGAACTTGGCCGGCCATGTTTGCCCTTCTGAGTGTGTGCCAGCTGTGCCAGCTATTTTCCACCTGATC
This sequence comes from Camellia lanceoleosa, assembly GCA_025200525.1. Taxonomy (NCBI): domain Eukaryota; kingdom Viridiplantae; phylum Streptophyta; class Magnoliopsida; order Ericales; family Theaceae; genus Camellia; species Camellia lanceoleosa. Next base: position 200,985,733 of record CM045758.1, read on the forward strand.
CACTGCCCGAGGGTTTGTCCTTGTTTTTTGCCCCTTTAAAGGTGGTTTTTGCCCCCTTTGCTTGGTTTTAAAGAAGTTTGGCCCTTTTGGTCAAGCTTCTTGAGGAAGCTTAACCGTTTTGGTTTAGCTTCCTCAAGAAGCTTGACCCCTTTGGTCAAGCTTCTTTTAGAAGCTTTGACCCTCTCTCATGGCTTCTCCAAGAAGCCTCACCTCTCTCCCTCTATATAACACACCTTCCACCTCCATTTGCAAGGGTTACAAAAACCAGCTGAGGCATATACACTCAACCCTCCATCTCTCTACTTTAAACCTCCAAACACCCTTGTTCTTGGCCATTTTACACTACACCTCATAGCCTACCACCTCCACCACCCATTCCAACACCTTGGAGGTCATTTGCAGAGGTTGAAAGCTCACCAACTTGGTCCAGAAGCTGCTGCAGGTTGGCTCTACAAGGGTAAGTCTTCATTTTCCCTTTTCTAGCCTTATTTTGCTTCATTACTTAGCCCCATTTGCAAGCATTTTTGCGCTCCGACCCAAACTGTAAAGTGTCTTATTTTGGGCCTCTCTTCAACTTTGATTAAGGACACTTTGCTGTTTGAGGTCATCTACCTCCCCTTATCCTCTCTCTCTCTTTTAGGGCTATTTTTGCATCATATTTTAGCCTTACTTGTGAACATTTTTGATATTTTCTATAAACTGGAAAAAGTCTTGTTTTGACCTCCTATTTAAATTTGTTTGAGGTCACTTTTCTCTTTGGAGTCATCTCCTTCCTTGCATGCTTCATTCTACATGCTTTGAGCCATACATTTGAGCACTTGCATTGGCCTTGTTTTGGACTCTTAGCCATTGAAATCTAGTGGATTTTCAGTGGCTTTGATGAGGTTTTGAGCTTTGAAATCATAGAGGGGTGACCCTCTCACCCCTCATTCTCTTTACTAGCATGTTTGGCCTTCCAAAGGAACTCTATTTTGCATGCATTGAAGTCATGTTTCAGGCCTTATTCTGAGGGTTTTAAGGTCTTCCTAGGCTCTGTTAAGAGCCCATTTTGCCATATCTTATGTCTATGATGCATATGTAGAGCAATCCCATTCAAGGCCTCTCAAAGAGGCCTTCTTTTGCATATTTCCTAGACTGATTTCATGGCCTATTTGGTGAGTTTTAGGGCTGTCATAATCCATTTCCAGAGTTGGTTTGGTCTTGCTAAGTATCTATCTTATATGTGCTTAATAACCCCTTGTATGGCCCTCTAAAGGAACTCATCATTTTTGCATGTGTTGGCTGAATTTCAGAGGTTATTTGGGCATATTTTGACATGTTTTGTTCACTGATTTTTGCTGGTTTGATGAGTTCTCATACGATTCATATACATGCCATGTAAACCATGTTTGCTAGTCAAAGTTGTATGCTATTTTAGTCCATCATGCTAGCATCTTTTGGTCATGCTTTGAACTGGAAATGTTCATGTTTTGGGACTGCCTTGGCTCTGTCTTTGTGCTTCATAGTCAAATAATGCATGCTTTGTATAGCTATAAGTCAATACATGTGCCTAGTTTTGAGTTTCGGGGCTCATCTCATGCATCGGGCGCCATGTTTCCATGTTTCGAGACCTTTTAGCATCATGTTTCAGTGCTGGAATTTACATGTTTGAATGCCATGCTTCATCCTTGCCATGCCTTGTTAGAGTTGCATGTTGTACCTTAGGTTCGGTCCTCAGTCTGCGTGCATGTGTGCACGCATTTCGGTTGTCTCATTTTTCATCTTATGGCTACTGATGTGAGTGTGGCTGAGGTCCACTCATGTTGGCGTAAGTCCATTATGCATTGTGTATGCCATTTCAATTCATAGCATTGCATATGTTAGGTTATATGTTAGAGCATTATGTATGCCTTGCTACATCGTGCATTGTGTATGCCATCTCATAGCATTGCGTATGCTAGGTTGCATGTTAGGATTGCATTCATGCATGTCATGCATATTGCATTGTGTTCGGGATAGGAGTTAGCCTAAGCACGGGAAACGAGGGACGTTTCGTACTTCGAGTGACGGAACGTGTCTCAATTCCCGGTCGCCGACACTCCGGATTACCTATGATGGAGTCTCGGTCTTGTTGTGTTTTCATATACATTCATTTCATATTGAGTAGCGCAATTCGACCCCTCGGCCATCATGCATCGAGATGCGTGATTGGTGGCACGAGGATCGAGGTATGCATACATATGTGAAAATACTTTGCCATGCCCCTTTCTCGCTCTCTGCTTTAGCAAATCAGAAACCGACAGTCTTTTGGGGCTTCGCGCAATATTCCGGGCTTAATTGTAAACAGAGGCTAATCGGGGCATCGCAATAGATTTCCGCGCAAGGCAACTCAAGCATGCATCATTCATCATTTGGAACAGAGCTGAGGCGGTCCATAGATTTGCGTGCTAGTTTACTGTTTTCCTAGTTAAATTTGTTAATTAATTAGGGTTTTGTACTTATTTGGACTGTATTTTTCATTCGGGATTGTATTATTTATTTGGACCCTCTACGCGAGGGCAATGTTGTAATAAGTGTGTGTGTGTGTGTGTTGTATGTCTTCTAACCCCACGTCTTTCTCCCTTTTATTTACCAGCTTATGATGGTTAGATTAGGGCATGTTTCAATTAGCATACAGTATGATAGCATGTTTGCATTCATTCATCCGTTTCGCATGCACCAGGCTTGGCGCATCATACTAACTGCATTTGTATTTCAATTCCGAGTTGAATACATGTTAACTGTAGCATTCCATGTGCCATATTTAGAATAGCCGAGCCTACTATAGTTGCATTTTTGCATGTGTTGCATTAGGCATTTCTGTATAGTTAGGATCATGCATTGATTTCTAACATAGTTTCTGTTTTGGCTGGGAGTACTCGGTCAGTGTTTATGCGTTAGCATCCTTGCATGTGTGTGAGTGACTACCATGATAGCATGCTTACCATGAGGCTATGTGCTTATGTGATATATCTGCCTGAATGCCTGTGGGTGAATGTTGGGTTATTTGGATTGGAACAATTCATCGACTGCGAGTTTTAAGCCCACTAGATAGTGGCAAACCATCTTTTCTAAGCTCATCCGAGGGTGGCAAAATCTGCATTTTAAGCCTACTTGCGAGTAGCAAACCATTTTCAAAACAAACATGAGATGTTCCGTTCCAATTCAGGCGACCCAGTCTATACTTGTATGCTGTGCGCATCACATAGTAATTCTAGGCTAATAACCGGAATAAGAACGCATAATGTTTTCAAAACTAGATATCATGGTTAGTAGAGGCCGATCTTCAATCGGGTGAGCGGAGGTGCTCACGAAGTGACCTTCTCCAATCGTACCTAAGTTCCCAAGTCGAGGCAACTTTGGTGATGACGGACACGTGGCCTTAGGCAACGAGTCAGGGTTTCCTAAATTCCCCCAAAATAAAATATTTAGGTGGCGACTCTGTATCTGGCAAAGCTGTCCATGTTTGGCACTTCTTTCAAAAAATCTGTTTTCAAAAACGATTTGCCAGATTTGGACTCTTTGATGATTCATCGGTCTTGCATTGCACTCTGCGAGATTAGATACAGGACCGTGACATTGAGTCCTGAACTGTAGTGAGCCCAAATGAACAAAACGGGATTTCCCTCCCGGGATGTTCGGTTACGTCTACACAATGTCACTACATTGCCATCACCACCATTACATCGGGGTGTTTTGGGAAGTTGGTAAAAAGCTGGCTTTTGGCTTTTTACCAAGCTTTTTAACTTTTTGGAAAGTGATTTGGGAAGTTGGTAAAAAACTGGCTTTTTGTTTTTTAGTTTAATATTTATTTACGGTGTCAAATCAAATTAAAATGACCAAAATACCCTTACCCAACATAAGAAATTTATTTATTTATTTTTTTTTCATAGGCCCTAATTTGTAATTTTACACCTGCGTTTTTAGCACTTGCCAAACCAATTTTCTGGCGTTTTTGGCACTTGCGTTTTTGGACATTTTGTCCAAAAACGTGACTTTTTGGTATGTTCCCAAAATGGCACACAACCACCACCACCATCACTGCCATTACCGTCACCACACCATCACCTCCACCCTATCATTATCACCACTACCACTACTGTCGCCGCCACCATCACCACTCCCAACACCTCCACATCTACCACTACCTTCTCCTCCACTCCGTCGCCACCACTAATGTAACTATTAGTGCATTAGTTTCGAAAATGTAACCAAACATAAAAAACATTTTCTACGAGAAACATTTTTTGAAAAACAAAATTCTGTAGAAAATATTTTTGATTGAAAAATGTTTTCTGTCAAAATAAAAGGAGCATAAAATAAAAGATTTGTTTTTAGAATTTTGTTTTTAACTTTTAGGTAATACTAGATTAGAACTGTAATAACCCTGACCTCCGATTTATGCTAATTCATGAGTAATTATGCCTAACAGTAATTTATGAGGAATCTGAGATTAATTTGCATACGTATTGCATTATTTCTGAGTTTCTATCTGTTCGGTGTAAAATGATCTGTTCATGTTACGACTTTAAACTGCGAATTGAAAGCCTTATTGGCGCCCGATTCCGAAATTGATTAGTGTTTTAGACTAGTTAGATTTTATGTGATTTTATGGTAGATTTAAAATAATTCGATTTGGAATGTTTAAATCAGATTAAATAATGTTAAACTAATTGAACCGAGGTATTTAACCTTTTGCCATTGTGAGTGGGCTAATTGTTTCATCTTGTTTGGGACTTATTTCACACCACTTCATCATCTTTTGAGAGACACTAGAGAGAAGAACGTTTGATTCTAACAAAATTCCTTAGAGAATTGGGGAGATTTTGAAGAATTGTTGAGTAGCTCAAGAATTTTGCTTAGTGGAGCTTAATTAAGGTGTTTAGGTAAGAACTCAATCCCTTGATCTTGTCATTGAGCCATCTAGAACTTGTTTACATGTGAAATAGGTGAATTTATGGGTTAATTGGGCTAGAATTCAAGGAACCTTAATTAATTCATGCATGCATGTTTACATTCTTGAATTGAGAGTTTATTTCCATGAAAATCTTGCATGCAAGTTCACATTTTGGTTTTACTCCATGAATTCATCTTAATTTTGAGTTTAATCTTGCATTTGGTTACATTTTTGGAGTATTGAATTCAAGTGAACACTTGCATGTTTTGTTCTTTAATATTTCTTGGAAGTTAGTTTGCAATTGTGTTTAATTGACTCACCCTTGGGCTTTGATTTCTCAAATTGATCTTTAGAACATGTTATACTATGAGTTTAAAGTGTTTTTCCAGAAAATGGGCCCAAGAGGTTGAGATTTGGGTAGTTGAATGCTTGGTTTGAGCTTGGGAGGCAAATCTGGAAATTCCAGAATTTGGCTTACTCGCTCGAGCGAAGGATTCCACGCTCGAGCGACCATCGTTTGTTCAGAGCTCCGCTCGAGCAAAGGAATGGTGGCTTGAGCGTAAATTGCAAGCTCTCAGGTTTTTAGTGCACGCAGACGCACACTCGAGCGACGAGACCTACGCTCGAGCGAAGGGTGTGTCTCACGCTCGAGCAAGCATCGGGCGTGCATCGAGCGTAAAATTCCAACAACCAGTACTTTTGCATTTTTACAAACCGCTCGAGCGAAGGAGTCTACGCTCAAGCGACCCCTCTGTTTTGGCAAGCTCGCTCGAGCGAAGAAAGCTACGCTCGAACGAGACCCCTGTTTTCAGCAAATTTTGAAAAATGTTTTCCAATGCATCTTTGCATGCTCATTCTATCCTAGGCATTCCTAGGCCATGTTTAAGACTCTATAGTGAGGCTTTAAGGTTAGAAACACATTAAGAACCAACGGCATAAGTTTGTGTGATTGGAATGTGTGTTTCAAGTGTGTGTCTGTTATGTGTTATGTAGGTCATGTGTCGCGTGTCATGTGATCAATCTGTTCCGTCTGTCTGTTTCAAGGCCAACTGTGAGTAATAACTTAGTAAAGTTATGTTCAACCATAGCTATTTTCTATGTGATAAAATAAGATCTGTTTTCTAAAATAACATGTTCTGTACAATGAATGATTGTCCAATTTCGGTTATGCATTCGTGACATCCTTGGCATTATGTTCTCTGTTACCCGGATCCGAAGGTTCCTTCATGGAACTGACAAGCTATCTGTGCCCGGCTGGAGGTTCCTAATTGGAACTGACAAGTTTACAAGTTCCCAGTCCGGAGGTTCCTTTATGGAACTGACAAGTTATCCTCCCCCGGCCGGAGGTTCCTCTATGGAACTGACAAGTATGATCTAAGATGCCTTGCAAGTAATCTGTTAGCGCTAACGGATGGACTATGTATGATTGAACATGACCTATAATTTCTGTCTGTATATGATCTGGACAATTGATGAATTTGATACAAATCTAATTATGTTTTCTGAACCTGTATGAACTCATTCATTGAAACCCTTTACTCTGTTGTTATTCACTAGGCTTTCGCTCACAATTTATATTATGTATGTAGGTGAGACGGCACCTGACCAGGGCCAGAGTTGACGGCCTTCTGTTCTGTTTATCAGCCAACTATTGTGCCTCCCGAGGAGGTTCCGAACTAAGCCTAACGCCATGGCTGTTTTTGTACTCATGCTAGTCATTGTATAAGTTTCGTACAGACAGATCTTGGGATGTACAGTTTTGTAAATATTGTGTATCTTGACTGGCATGTTATGTATACATATATATAAGTTTTGAAATGTTCTGTCCCATGTACGTTATCACAGCTCATTGGACCTTGTTTATTTTGTTATATTGCTTCCACAGCCCCTTATTATTTGCTAATCTATTCTGAGGCCTTTGGTAATCCATGGATTACTGGCCAGTTACGGTGCTAAACTTACAGAGGCGGGTTTGGGTCGTGACAGAGTGGTATCAGAGCACGTGTTCTACCGCACACACGAGTCCGTATGAGCTTAGGATGTCCTAGGAAGCATTAAGGGCATTTCATCTACATGTGTGAGTGTGTGGTAATGCAACTGAATATGAAAATTGAATGTACATTTGAATAAGTGAATTGAGGGAAATAAATGAGATTGTGCCTGTGTTTATTATCATTTGATGTTTGTATAGTAAGATGGAGAATGTAAGGGAAAGTGGTGAAAGTGAATCTTCCGAGGCTCGCATGGGCCGAATGGAACAGATGTTAGCAGTATTGACTGAAACCTTGACACAACAACAGAGACAACAACCTTTATCCCCTTCACCTCCACCGGCACAAGTTGAGGCAGGTAATAATAACATCATCAATCTAACACAGAAATTCACGAAAATGATACCGCCAACATTCTATGATGGAATTGAGCCTTTGAAAGTTGAGACATAGTTGCTTGAGATGGAAAAACTGTATGAAGTATTCCCTTGTTCTGAAACTCAGAAAGTCCTCCTAGCCACCTACACCTTGAAAGATGAAGCCTGCAGATGGTGGTTACTGATCCGGAATGGCAATGGGAATATGACATGGGCACAGTTTAATACTATTTTCTACGACAAGTACTTTCCCCAATGTTTCAGGGATAGGAAGGTGTCGGAATTTCAGGAACTCAAACAGGAAAGGATGGCAGTAGCAGAGTATGAAGCTAAATTCACCGAACTGGCATGGTTTGCTCCACATATGGTGGACACTGATTACAAGAAAGCACAAAAATTTGAGGGTGGATTAGATTTGGAGATATTTGATCGAGTAGGCGTCCTGAAATTGCCTACTTATGTGGAAGTTTTAGATAGAGCCTTAATGGCAGAGGCCACCCTAGCTGCCATGAAACAAAGCAAAGCCCCAGTAACTACAACAACTGAGTGGAGAGGAAAAATATCCAGGTTTGGTTTTAAAAGAGGCCGGTCCTTTGCCAGTAAGAAGCAAAATACAGGATCCTCCAGCAGCATGAGCCAGAGTAGTGGGTCCATCCCGGTTTATTCCGATTGTGGTAGAAGGCACAGGGGTGTGTGCTACCAAGTGTCCGGTGCTTGTTTCCGGTGTGGCCATCCGGGTCATGTAGTGAAAGATTGCCCACTTAGGTTTGAGAATGCTAGCCGCCCTACAGCAAGTTCAGCCGGATCCGCCTCTACAGCCAAAACCAATGCCAAAACCAATACTGGGAAAAAACCTCTGAGATAAGGCCGAGTGTTTGCCTTAGTGCCCGGTGACGTACCGAACACCTATACTGTGGTGTCAGGTACACTTTCTATATGTTCTCAAAATGCATGTATACTGATAGATTCTGGTTCTACACATTCCTTTGTATAGCATGCTTTTTCTCACAACTTGACTAGGCTATTAGAACTTATGACCTATGTGTTATCTGTGTCTACACCGTCTGGGGATTCTATGATGTGTACTCATATTTACCCAGCATGTGATGTTACGATTGGCGATATGATGTTATATGTGGACTTATTACCCTTGGGCACTAATCATTTTGATTGTATTTTAGGGATGGACTGGTTGACTAAATATTGTGCTACCATTGACTGTGCAAATAAAACTGTTGTGTTTAGACCACCGAGGATGCCTGAATTTACTTTTATTGGGAATGGGGTAGTTCCTCCCCCATATTTGATTTCGGCTATGAAAGCTGTAAAACTCCTTAGGAAAGGATGTAGGGGTTATCTGTGTTGTATACTGACTGCACCACCTGACAGTACTACTGTAGAAACAATCCCCGTTGTTTGTGAATTTTCTGATGTGTTTCCAACTGACTTACCTGGGGACTTAGTTGATAGAGAAATTGAATTCACTGTTGAAGTGTTTCCGGGGACACAACCTATTTCCAAGACTCCCTATAGAATGTCCACTTCTGAATTGAAAGAATTGAAAACCCAACTTCAGGAACTGTTAGACAAGAAATTTATCCGTCCGAGTACTTCACATTAGGGTGCTCCAGTCCTGTTTGTCAAAAAGAATGATGGATCTTTAAGATTGTGTATAGACTACCGAGAACTGAACAAAGTGACTATCAAGGATAAATACCCTCTGCCCCGAATAGATGACTTATTTGATCAATTTCAGAGTGCCCATGTGTTTTCCAAAATTGACCTCAGGTCTGGGTATCATTAATTAAAGGTTAGAGCTGAGGACATAGAGAAAACTGCATTCAGAACTAGATATGGCCACTATGAATTTTTAGTAATGCCGTTTGGGATGACCAATGCACCTGCAGCTTTCATGGATCTTATGACTAGGGTGTTTACATCATATCTGGATGACTTCATTGTTGTATTTATTGATGACATTTTGGTTTTTTCTAAAGACAGAGAAGAACATAAGAACCATCTGAGAACCACTTTGCAGATTTTGAGAGAAAAGAAATTGTATGCTGAATTGTCCAAGTGTGAGTTCTGGCTTGACAGTATGGCATTTTTGGGGTATGTAATCAACAAGGATGGAGTTTCTGTTGACCCTCAGAAAATTGAAGCCGTTGTGGATTGGCCTAGACCGACAAATGTGACAGAAGTCCGAAGTTTTCTGGGACTTGTAGGTTACTACCGGAGATTTGTGAAAGACTTTTCCAAGCTTGTCGTACCATTAACTCAGCTAACTCAGAAAAAAGTGCCATTTGACTAGAATGAACAAAGAGTGGCAGCTTTCTAAGAGTTGAAAACCAGGTTAGTGACTGCACCAATCTTAATTTTGCCTAATGGTACTGATGGGTTTCAAGTGTACAGTGATGCTTCTTATAAAGGCCTGGGGTGTGTACTAATGCAAAACGGAAGGGTGATTGTCTATGCTTCTAGACAACTCCGACCTCATGAAAAGAATTACCCAACACATGATCTTGAATTGGCAGCTGTGGTGTTTGCTTTGAAAATATGGCGTCACTATTTGTATGGGGCAACTTGTGAGGTTTATACAGACCACAAAAGTTTGAAATATTTCTTTACCTAAAAGGAGTTGAATATGAGACAGAGACGTTGGTTGGAACTAATCAAGGATTATGATTTGCAAATCTTGTATCATCCAGGAAAGGCTAATACCATAGCAGATGCCTTGAGCCAGAAATCTAGTGTGAATTAGTCATGTTTGCTATCCAACCGAAAAGAATTGTTGACTGATCTTGAACAAGAAGGGCTGTTAACTGCTATTGCCGCTCAACCTACAATTCTTGACGAGATCAAACACAAATAGTGCAAAGATGAATATCTGAAAAAGATCATGGAGGAATTTGACTCAAAGCCAAGGCCGGGATTTGTATTTGAGAATGAGGTGCTGAAATTTCAGAACCGTCTTTGTGTACCCGATTGTTGTGATTTGAGGAAACGTGTTATGACCAAAGCTCACAGTAGTAAATTTGCTATGCATCCGGGGAACACGAAGATGTATCATAATTTGAAACAGAATTTTTGGTGGCCTGGGATGAAAAAGAGTATTGTAGACTTTGTGGCTAGATGTCTACAGTGCCAACAGGTGAAAGCTGAACACCAACGACTCGCCGGTTTGCTACAACCACTCCCAATACCGGAATGGAAATGGGAGCACATTACCATGGATTTCATTGTGGAATTGCCTCGTTCTTCTCGAGGTATGGATTCTATCTGGGTTATAGTTGACCGTTAAACTAAGTCTGCCCATTTTCTGCCTGTCAAAACTATTTATGACACTGATAAATTGGCCAATATCTATATGACTAAAATTGTAAGATTGCATGGAGTGCCAGTATCTATTGTGTCTGACAGGGACTCAAAGTTTGTATCGAGATTTTGGCAGAGTTTGCAACAAGCTTTGGGGACTGAATTGAGACTGAGTAGTGCCTATCACCCACAGACAGATGGCCAAACTGAACGAACGAATCAAACTCTGGAGGATATGCTCAGAATGTGTGTGTTAGACCTCCAAGGGAATTGGGAGACCTACTTGCCATTAGCTGAATTTGTGTACAACAACAGTTACCATTCAAGCATTGGAATGGCTCCTTACGAAGCTTTGTATGAAAGAAAGTGTCGTTCTCCGATATGTTAGGCTGAAGTAGGTGATAGACCTTTGTTGGTACCAGAACTTGTGCAAGAAACCACTGAGAAAGTGAAACTAATACAGCAGCGTCTGAAAACTGCACAGAGTCGGCAGAAGAGTTATGCCGACGTTCGAAAAAGAGAGAGGGAATATGAAGTTGGGGACCATGTGTTCATAAAGGTAACCTCGATGAAGGGTCAAACTCGGTTTGGTGTTAAGGGCAAGTTGGCGCCAAGGTATGTTGGACCTTATGAAATTCTCGAAAAGATCAATCCGGTGTCGTATCGGATAGCCTTACCTCCTGTAATGGAACATATGCACAATGTCTTCCATGTATCGATGTTTCGGGAATATTTGAGAGATCCACTCCACATTATTGAACCGATACATGTGCTTTTGAAAGATGACTATACTTATGAGGAGAGACCTATCCAGATTGTGAATCGCCGGATCAAAAGGTTGAGGAATAAAGAAATACCATTGGTAAAAGTCGATTGGCAAAACCACGGAGGAACCTATGCAACTTGGGAAACCGAGGAAGACATGATGAAGAGATATCCGGATTTGTTCCCATTAGACCCAATGTTGATTCCGAATGAAGGTAATTCGAGTTTGGAAGACCAAACTCTTTTAAGGGGGGAAGACTGTAACAACCCTGACCTCCGATTTATGCTAATTCATGAGTAATTATGCCTAACAGTAATTTAGGAGGAATTTGAGATTAATTTGCATATGTATTGCATTATTTATGAGTTTCTATCTGTTCGGTGTAAAATGATTTGTTCATGTTACAACTTTAAATTGCGAATTGAAAGCTTTATCGGCGCTCGATTCCGAAATTGATTAGTGTTTTAGACTAGTTAGATTTTATGTGATTTTATGGTAGATTTAATTTAAATTCGATTTGGAATGTTTAAATCAGATTAAATAATGTTAAACTAATTGAACCGAGGTATTTATCCTTTTGCCATTGTGAGTGGGCTAATTGTTTCATCTTGTTTGGGACTTATTTCACACCACTTCATCATCTTTTGAGAGACACTAGAGAGAAGAACGTTTGATTCTAACAAAATTCCTTAGAGAATTGGGGAGATTTTGAAGAATTGTTGAGTAGCTCAAGAATTTTGCTTAGTGGAGCTTAATTAAGGTGTTTAGGTAAGAACTCAATCCCTTGATCTTGTCATTGAGCCATCTAGAACTTGTTTACATGTGAAATAGGTGAATTTATGGGTTAATTGGGCTAGAATTCAAGGAACCTTAATTAATTCATGCATGCATGTTTACATTCTTGAATTGAGAGTTTATTTCCATGAAAATCTTGCATGCAAGTTCACATTTTGGTTTTACTCCATGAATTCATCTTAATTTTGAGTTTAATCTTGCATTTGGTTACATTTTTGGAGTATTGAATTCAAGTGAACACTTGCATGTTTTGTTCTTTAATATTTCTTGGAAGTTAGTTTGCAATTGTGTTTAATTGACTCACACTTGGGCTTTGATTTCTCAAATTGATCTTTAGAACATGTTATACTATGAGTTTAAAGTGTTTTTCCAGAAAATGGGCCCAAGAGGTTGAGATTTGGGTAGTTGAATGCTTGGTTTGAGCTTGGGAGGCAAATCTGAAAATTCCAGAATTTGGCTTACTCGCTCGAGCGAAGGATTCCACGCTCGAGCGACCATCGTTTGTTCAAAGCTCCGCTCGAGCGAAGGAATGGTGGCTCGAGCATAAATTGTGAGCTCTCAGGTTTTTAGTGCACGCAGACGCACGCTCGAGCGACGAGACCCACGCTCGAGCGAAGGGCGTGTCTCACGCTCGAGCGTGCATCGAGCGTAAAATTCCAACAACCAGTACTTTTGCATTTTTACAGACCGCTCGAGCGAAGGAGTCTACGCTCGAGCGACCCCTCTGTTTTGGCAAGCTCGCTCGAGCGAAGAAAGCTACGCTCGAGCGAGACCCCTGTTTTCAGCAAATTTTGAAAAATGTTTTCCAATGCATCTTTGCATTCTCATTCTATCCTAGGCATTCCTAGGCCATGTTTAAGACTCTATAGTGAGGCTTTAAGGTTAGAAACACATTAAGAACCAACAGCGTAAGTTTGTGTGATTGGAATGTGTGTTTCAAGTGTGTGTCTGTTATGTGTTATGTAGGTCACGTGCCGCGTGTCGTGTGATCAATCTGCTTCGTCTGTCTGTTTCAAGGCCAACTGTGAGTAATAACTTAGTAAAGTTATGTTCAACCGTAGCTATTTTCTGTGTGATAAAATAAGATCTGTTTTCTGAAATAACATGTTCTGTACAATGAATGATTGTCCAATTTCGGTTATGCATTCGTGACATCCTTGGCATCATGTGATATCTGTTCTCTGTTACTCGGATCCGGAGGTTCCTTCATGGAACTGACAAGCTATCTGTGCCCGGCTGGAGGTTCCTAATTGGAACTGACAAGTTTACAAGTTCCCAGTCCGGAGGTTCCTTTATGGAACTGACAAGTTATCCTCACCCGGCCAGAGGTTCCTCTATGAAACTGACAAGTATGATCTAAGATGCCTTGTAAGTAATCTGTTAGCGCTAACGGATGGACTATGTATGATTGAACATGACTCATAATTTCTGTCTGTATATGATCTGGACAATTGATGAATTTGATACAAATCTAATTATGTTTTCTGAACCTGTATAAACTCATTCATTGAAACCCTTTACTCTGTTGTTATTCACTGGGTTTTCGCTCACAATTTATATTATGTATGTAGGTGAGACGGCACCTGACTAGGGCCAGAGTTGACGGCCTTCTGTTCTATTTTGTCAGCCAACTATTGTGCCTTCCGATGAGGTCCCGAACTAAGCCTAACACTATGGTTGTTTTTGTACTCATTCTAGTCATTGTATAAGTTTCGTACAGACAGATCTTGGGATGTACAGTTTTGTAAATATTGTGTATCTTGACTAGCATGTTATGTATACATATATATAAGTTTTGAAATGTTCTGTCCCATGTACGTTATCACAGCTCATTGGACCTTATTTATTTTGTTATATTGCTTCCGCAGCCCCTTATTATTTGCTAATCTGTTCTGAGACCTTTGATAATCCATGGATTACTGGCCGGTTACGGTGCTAAACCTACAGGGGCGGGTTTAAGTCGTGACAAGAACATCCGAAAAATAGAAGAAAACTTTTATAGGAGAAAATTTGAAAAAAGTGTACTATCCTTGATGAACTTATTTTGAATTTTTTTACTTTTTAAATCTTTTTAAGGTGATTTGGAAATTAATTTTATTAATGATTTTTTTTTTACTTTTTAAAAAAGACATACAAAAAAAAAATAAAGAGAATAATTTGACAAATTTATGGGGCACGTTTGGTTTTGTCTCTCAAAACATGTTTTTGGAGGAAAAAAATTTCAAAAACATGTTTGTATTACTTTTCTCTTTACTACACATCAATCAATCACTTTTTCTCTCTCATCTCTCATTCTCAATCACTTTTTCTGTCACACTCATCTATTCAATTACAAAAAAAATTATCAAACTCTCGTAAATTCCAAAATCATTTTTAAAATATATAATCAAACAAATTTTTAAATTTTTTAAACTCTCTCCAAAAAATTATTTTTTAAATAATATTTCAAAATACAAACCAAACAAAGTCATAATGACTTCTTCTTTTTTTTCACTAAAATCTCACTTTCCCAAACAAAGCTTAAAAATGCATGAAAACAAAACAATGGCATAAATTTAATTTATTTAACTAAAGACAAAAAAAAAATTCCAAAAACAAAATATGATTTTATTTGACTTGGGGCCAATTTTAGAAACATGGTAAAAGTTATTTTTGACTTTTAACCTATTTTGAATCATATCATTTTTTTATTTTGTTACATAATTTTTAAAAAAAAAATCAAAAAAACCCAATTTTTAACGAACTTTCCTTAAAATAAAAAGCTTTGTCAACCAGATCAATCCAAGAAAAAGTTAATTCATTTTCCAGAAAGGGAAAAGAAATCCCATAAAAATGGTTACAACTACAACTATTTTCAATTCCATATGCACAGCACACCATGAATCAAAACCCAAACCCACGCGCGATTTAAGTACATGCCCAAGTACAACCCAGGCCTCACACCGAATCTGATCCGTCGGCAGAAATCTTCTAGTGTGGAGAATTGGACGGCTGAGATCTGTAGACCCTACCACTTTGAATTCAAAAACAGCACAAAGTTACTAACGTTACAATTTCGTAGCCTCACCTTCGGCTCCGAACCTAAAGCTACCCAATCAAATCAAATTAAAAAAAAAAAAAATTTGCCAACTGAAACAGAATCGACTCATATAGCAAGTACATCAACACTGTGAGATTCACACAATCTCTCTCTCTCTCTCTCTCTAAAACCAGTAAAGATTTGCAGGAAAGAGAACTATGTTCTTGAATTATTATTCTGTTTCTCTCTCTAAATCTATACCATATATATGTGTCAATGTGTATAAATTGATGCATTGACGTGTTTGTATATGTTAGGGTTTCTAATATTCTGTTTCTTGATCGAATTACAGAGTAAGATTGGGAGCATTAATGGAGGATACAATAAGAAGCGGGAGGCATGACTTGAATTTGGCTTCAAGAAAAGCCGAAGAAGCAGGTTCTCATTCGACTTTTTTCTTTTCTCTTACTGTTTGGTTGCTGAGAAAATATAGGAAGAAAATAATGTGCATTTTGAATCTTGACGCTTTCTCATTACTCAGAGCAAATATGACGTTTCTTGGCTACCAAATAGAACTCATTTATGTTGTCCTGTTTGAGAATTCATTCGATTGATTTGTGTTTAATTCTTCAGCTTGGAGGCGTTTCGAAGCAACGCAGTGGCTAGATAGCTTAGTTGGACCACTAGGCATATCAACTCAACCATCAGAGAGAGAGTTCATTTCTTGCTTGGGAAATGGTTTGGTCCTCTGCAATGCCATTAACAAGATCCAACCAGGATCAATCCCAAAGGTAATCATATTACCATTTCATATATATTGATAACTCTGTATCCAGCCCATTGGACCAACTAATCCGGTGCCAATCCCACCGTTGGGTCCCAATAAAAGAATGGGCAAAAGCCCCGTATGGACTAGCCCCAATAAATTGTTTGCAAAAGTTTTGAACTTTAGGTGTGTGTGTGTGTACAAAATTACTTAATTAAGGATATGAATTCAAATGGAATCAATTGGAGAAAATGCCCTTTTGTACCTATATGTATTTTTGTCTCTGATTTTGGTTAAATTTCAATTTTCCTGATTATTGTTGTTTGGGAATTATTGTAAGGTCGTGGAGAGTAACGCACCCTCACAATTCCTGACATGGGATTCTCAACCATTGCCCGCTTATCAGTACTTTGAAAATGTTCGAAACTTTTTGGTGGCAGTTGAAGAATTGAAGCTACCTACATTTGAAGCATCTGATCTTGAAAGAGTAAATTAAGAACCCTGTTGTTAATTTCTATTTTGCACAAATAGCTTAATGTGTTTGTGCATGTATACAATCCTTAAATTGAGTTTTCTTTCATTTAATATCTTTAGGATAACTTGGAAGTTGGGTCATCGGCGAAGGTGGTTGATTGCATTCTAGCTCTAAGAGGATACCATGACTGGAAGCAATTGAGTGGAGGAAATGGATTCTTTAAGCCCCCGAGATCTCCTCTGGTTATGCATTCTGCAAATAGGGTTCACTCACGAGCTTCGGAAGCAATCTTCTCAGACACTTGCCAACAGTCAGACATGTCCAAAGCCTGTGACGACATTCCACTCACCGAGAGTGGAGTTCAAAAACATGAAGGTTTTAAGGATTTTTCTTTCCTATGTTTCAGTACATATGCATACTTGCATAAGGCATTTGTCACACATATATAGGAAATATTTAAGTATTACTCCAAATGATGATTACTAAATTTAATGGAGTTTGTTATGCATAATCAATTAAGGAAAGGTGGTAAGGAATTGTCTTACGTAGCTGAATTCATATTATTCTAAGTACATTAAATATTTGTCTCAAATAGTGACTTAAATATTTCGGCAAGGATTATAATTAATTCTATGTTTGTTGATTGAAACTCCTAAGTTTGAAACAATGAACCATAATTTGATGAGTCTTTCTTAGTCTGATACTGGTATAATATTTTTATTTGCTATATAGTTTATAAACTAATTTATATGGATAAGTTTTATCATAGGAATAATAGGAAATTATTATTTTACTTAATGAAGTCATATTTGAAGTTGTCAGTTGCACATGTAGCAGCCTGCAGATATACATATACCTTTCTGGTTTGGATTATTATTATATTTATTTTTAGACTTACTTTTTTTCATCCATTTGATTTGTAGATTTGATTGCCAAGGCCATTGTTGAATGTATGATTGACAGAAAGGAAAACATAGATAATAATCTTATTGCTTCCTTTCGTAGTGGCAATCTGGTAATTGTTAATCCTATTGATACGCAAACTTTCCTTTCATTTCACATTAAACAAATTGAACAATAGCTAGAGCTGAAGTAGTTATTTTACAGGATCTGGGCAAGTTATTCGGCAACATCATGTCTACTTGTTTGGAGGAACAACTCCAAAACAAGTTCCCTGAGGTGAGTAAGCTTAAAGTACCTTTGTAGTACATTATGATCATCACTTAGCTTGGTGGTCTCACTTTCTTTCTTGTTTATGTGTCTCTAAAGTATTAATGAGTTACATTAACATCCTTTTGCCCAAATACAGTTGAAATCGATCTTCAAAGATCTCCTTGGAGGAGGTAGCTCACTTGCTCATCCAATATCACCACCACCTCTAGAGCCTCTAGAGAATTTATCTATTAGAAATCCGAAGGTATGTTTTATATTTTACTCATATTAAGTATGTCTTCTATAAGGTAGGTACCATTTTAACTCTAAAATAACGAATTTGATTAACTGATTTCAAAACCTCACTATGTTTTTCAAAGTTTGATCTTGTTTAGAGCACTGTCTTTCTTAAATTAATGAGTGCAAAAGCACCTTTTAAGCTTCACTTTATCAATATGACTGAAGTATATCAACATTAAACCTGAGAAAAGGCACATATAGAGAGTTTAATGGATTGTTGAAATGTAGGGATCTCTCTCTCTCTCTCTCTCTATATATATATATATCATGCATGCACACCTACGTTACACGGACTCGTCAGTTTTGGCGAAGTACCCGTGTCGATACGACACGACACGGGTACGGGTACGGGATACGGCATGGAAGAAGTGGATATGGCATGGAAGAGAAGACGAAGAGTAAAGGAGAAGAGAAAGAAGCCTGGTCGGCGACTTCGAACCAGTCGACGTCGATGACCTTTGAACCAGTCGCACTAGTCGACTTCGATGTCCTTCGAACCAGTCGATGACCTCCATCCAGTCGCGTCTCTCACTCGATCGCCTCTTCGACCAGATCTCGTCTCTCGCCGTCTCGCCTTCTCGCTCTCTGTCTCTCTCCTTTTCGCCTTTGATCTCTCTCTCTCTCTCCCCTTTCGACTCTGTTACATATAAGATATAATACTTATAATATATATAATATATAATATATAATACTTATATTATAAAACAATACTTATATTATAATATAACACATATTTTGTATTTTATATATTTATACATATTAATAAAAAAAAATACATATATAATATAAAATAAAATAAAAAAATTAATAAAAACACATTATTTAAAAAATAAATTAAATAATTAATATGTATTAAAATAAAAATATTTATAAAAAAAATATTTATTCCTTATTTATTATATTTTTGTTATTTATAATATATATGTCAATTAAAAGTAAAAAAAAAATTATATAGATGAATCAAAAAAATTATCAATAAAAGTAATACATAAGATAAAAATAATAAATTTATTTAAAAAATATCTATTTAACTTATCTTTATATAATAAATATATTTTAAAAATTAAATATTTAACGTATCCCCGTACCCGTATCCTCGTTTGGATCCATATCCACGTATCCTCAATTTTTAATTTTGAAGTACCCGACCCCTAGATACGTACCCACACCCGATACCCGCACCCGAGTCCGTGTAACATAGATGCACACACACACAAACAAACAAACAAATATGTTTGTTTTGTTAATAAGATGTTTTGTGTCATAAATACATTCTTTCTTACAGTGTTGCAGAGCTTGCTTGAAAAAGGGTAGCTGCAACCACTGGTATCTATTTCAAGTGCAAGAAAAAGAACTATCAGTAAGCTTTCTGTGAACCCATCTATGTCATATGTGTGTACAACTTATTGAATATTGATTTTGTTCAACAATCAATACATCAGTCCTTTTTTCTTCCACTACAGTGTGCGTTTTGTTTCAGTTACCATTCAGTATTTCCTGTGTCTTCTTGTACATGCTAAGTACATGATTCAAAAGTTACATCAAATGAGCAAATTAATCAACTAAATTCTATTTACGAACACCATACAATACTTGAGGAAAAAGGAGAATGCTTGATGATGTCCCTTTTTAATGTTCTTGACTTTACATTGCCAATTTCATTCATTTTGGTGACACATGTCTGGGTAAGAATGTCGTCTTCCTGAATTTTTTGTGTTTGTCATGCAGAATCTCAAGGAATTGCTGTCCAGAACAAAGAGGGAATTCAAAGACTTACAATCTCAATTGCAAAGTGATTTGAAACATTTGGGTAAGTCAGCTATTTAAGAAATTTTCAGCAATATCATCCCCAGAAATCAATCTCTATTCTACTATTAAAAAGAAAGGTCAATCAAAAGCTTGTTTTGTGGGATTTGATAAGCATATACATCCTGGTATGTTTTGCAAGTTCAAAAATGCTAAATAGTTTTAATTTTGCACGAGTTCAGGGAGTCGGGTACAGGAGATGTCTACTGCTGCTCTTGGGTATCACAAGGTTGTGAAACAGAACAGGGACCTATACAACATGGTTCAGGATTTAAAAGGTTGGTTAATTTCTGAATAACAATCATTTACTGTTTTGATGAAATTATCAGTCTTGCTTATTTTGTTTCTTTTAAAGATTAACTACAAAGCATATAACCAAGTGTATTTACTCTATCATGGTTGAAAATTTTCTTCAGGGAATATTCGAGTTTATTGCAGAATTAGACCTGCCTTCAGTGCTGAAGCAAGAAATGTGATAGATTTTATTGGAGAAGATGGGTCATTAGTGGTTCTTGACCCATTGAAACCCCAAAAAGATGGGAGGAAAGTTTTTCAATTCAATCACGTGTTTGGACAAACTGCTACTCAGGGTAATACACAGATTCTTCTGTTTTACAAATTTTGTGAATTATCTTCACTTGGCATAATAATCATTCCACACAACACTCTCCCCAGATGAGATATTTAAGGACACTCAACCAGTAATTAGGTCTGTAATGGATGGATACAATGTATGCATTTTTGCTTATGGTCAAACTGGATCTGGAAAAACACATACTATGGTAAGGTTCTTTTCTGATTTGGCGTCAAATGCAAGTAGTTTTTTTTTTCCCCTCTTTTCCTGCATGATTTACTGTTGCATGTCAAATATATGGTCTCTGTTAATTTATTTTATTTTTAAACCAAGATTTTCTCACTGCATGTGTCTTCCTCTGTGACAGTGTGGATCAACTAGGGACCAGGGAATCAATTATCTAGCTCTCAATGATCTCTTTCAGCTGTCTAATAGAAGGAAGGACATCATGAAATATGATATTCATGTCCAAATGGTTGAGATATATAACGAGCAAGTACGAGATCTTCTTGCCAAAGATTCTGCAAACACAAAATATCCTTTTGCAGTTGCATTTCTGCCACTTGGGACATCAATTTTCTGCCTCTCGGCACTTAAATTGCTTTCCTTGTTTGAAAACTGTACTTTTTGTTCCACTTTAATTATTCATTTGCCAAATTTTTGTATTCTTGACTAACAGCAAATTAGAAATTCGAAGCTGTACTAGTGAAAATGGCTTGAGTATTCCTGATGCTTCAATGCATTATGTGGAATCCACCAATGATGTTCTTAGCCTGATGAAACGAGGTGATCTCAATCGTGTTGTCAGTTCCTTGCCATCAACAACCAAAGTAGTCGTACCCACAGATACAATATATATTATATTTTTTTCATCTGTTAAATTTGATGAAAAAGTCGATTTACATTAATTGTTTATTTTGCAGTGTCTTGACAGTACATGTGCAGGGTAAAGATGTATCTGGAAGTATTCTTCGCGATTGCCTCCATTTGGTGGACCTTGCAGGAAGTGAACGGGTTGAAAAGTCGAAGTCGGTGGTGATGGCCTCAAGGAGGCACAATACATAAATAAATCTCTTTCCTGTTTGGGAGATGTGATCTCCGCCTTGGCTCGAAGAGTTCTTACATTTCTTGCAAACGAAGCAAGCTTACGCTACTCTGCAGAATGCATTAGGTTGTAATATGCAATATAAATGTGCCCGTCTTTCAAAGCTCTTCATTTAATTAACTTATTATTGCAAATTTTGCCAAAATCACCTATTCTAAATGTTGTATCTTGATTGTGGAGTTTAAGCCTTCTCTGTATGAAATTTATGCATGTTGTATCTTGACAGTTTTAACACGTCTGGGGACACGCAAAACATTGATGTTCGCTCATGTGAGTCCCTGACGATTCTTTTGGGGAGACAATCAGTACTTTGAAGTTTGCTCAGAGGGTCTCGACAGTTGAACTTGGTGTATCTCATATGAACAAAGAGAGCAGTGAGGTTATAGAACTCAAGCAACAGGTAAATGCATCTTCTTACATCACTATTTCATGGCATGTTCACACGTTGCATATCTTTTAGGCCATTTCTTAACAGCTTAAGCTTTTGGGACTATGGTAATCTGACATTGCATCAAAGCTTAGGTTGGGGAGGTTTTGGGTTCTAGTTTCTCCGTTTGCATTTGGTTTCGGTTTGCATTATTTTTCCTCTGTATGTATGAATATTTGCATCTCCATGTGCAAGACGGGACTGCACATGAGGGAGCGTGTTGGAGAGCTTGATATACGTTGTTGAGCCCATTTTTTAAAATCTCAAGATTTTGGGACTAGTGGTGATCTAACATGAACTGTTTACACATTGTAGATTGAGAGCCTCAAGAAGGCATTGGCTAACAAGGAAGCACGGACTGTTCAACCTACTAAACCAAAGGAGCCAAGATCACCATTTGAGAAACCACCGCATGCAATGACTGAACGTACTCCTCCACACTCCCGAAGGTTGAGCATTGAAAATTCCAACAAAACGGAAATGAAGAGAGCAATCAATTCTGTTGACAAAAGGGGACCTAAAAGCCCTTCTATGCCAACCAACTCGCTCACGGAGATTAAGTTTAGAAGGTTCAAGAACTGTTCCCAAGGATCCAGTGCAGATCAAACCATCTGAAACTGTGAGCAATCTCCTACCATCCGAAGCAGTGTTGGTACAGAAATATACCCAATTTCAAGATCCTGAAGCAGCCACAAAGCCATATGGACATGTCACTAATGGTGTATCCATGATCGACATATATTGTCAAAGGGCTCCTCGGAGTCCAATTCTTCAACCCAAGACACCTGAGCCACCAAAACTTGTTAGAAATGAGGTTCATATCATGATGCACGGTGAGTCTAACTTTTCTACGGAGCCTCGAACCCCTGGCTTGACTAGTAATGCAAATGGAAAAGGATCTCACATAAGGAAATCGCTTCGGACAATTGGGAAGCTGATTACCGGATCTGAGAAAAGGTAGTTAAAACCATGAATTGGTATTATCCTTGGCTCCCTTTGTCTGTTATTTTAGTGCATAACTTGTTAAATGGTGAAATTGGGAGGTGTTTAAGGTTGTGTTTGAATCTTGAATTTGGAAAAAGGATTTGTGGTTGAGGGGGAAAAGTGAATGAAAAATAAGCTAGATTTTTGTCACTTTTCACTTTTCTTTTCCTTTCCCTCCCTGAATCATAGTACCAAACATGGTCTAAATGTTCTAAGTTTAGACCGCTCTCTGAAAATCTCAATGCTAAAAATTGTAGGAATCAACAAAAAAAAGTTGAAGCATCCCCAGTAAATGGCATGCGCAAGATTCATGATGCAAGGTCACCAGTTTTGTCTAATGCATCCCCACTAACGGGTGTCGTTCAAACATCAGACAGGAGATCTTCTCTTGGAGGTAAATCAACAGACTCTTGTAAGTTAAACTAGCAGAACCCTCATTTGCATGCCTTTTTGCTTTGTGGTCTACAACGGGGTATATGATGATTCCATATTATCAATTGCTTATCTTTGTGTGAAGGTACAAATGAAACTAGAAATTCGAAGACACCGCCTCCGGTCCACATATCGGCCAAGGCAACGAATCAGTGGATGTAGATCATTTAGTAATAAGCAAAAGAGGATAATAGTGGTGTAGTGCTTCGGCTCAGCATACTCAATGCCGAGATTTGATTTAGGACACATTTTTTAATTCAGAGTAGCCATGACTTCTGTTTACAACAAACCATTTGTTGACATTTTGCCAGATTAATAATTCGTTCATATGATTTCAGCTTCTTCTTTTTCTTTTTTCCATTTCCACCCCGGCGGGGGCCAAGGTTGAACTGCATTTGGCACCTTATTGAAGTTCATATTGCCTTTTGGAATGACGCATTTCAATTCTTGCCAACAAAATTTGTATATAGTGTTTGGTTGTGGTTTTCAAAAGTTAATTCCACTCACTTTTAAAAACTCGGTTGAAGGCAGAAAAATTTGGACTAACCGGTCGTCCCACCAATCATCAAGCCGATTTACCGGAACAGGGCAATATATATATATATTGTAATTGACACATGTTAATTTTTTTATATTTAATAAAAAATATTTTCTGAATTTTTAAAAAAAATTATGGGTATGTTTGGTTTGTGTTTGAGAGATGTGTTTTAGAGATAAAAAGTACGAAAACATATTTGGTTTGGTTTTTTGGGAAATTTGTTTTGGAAAATTGTTTTGAGAGAGAGTTTTGGAAAAAGTGATTGATTTGATGTGTGTGTGAGAGAGATTTGTTTGGAAAAATTTGTTTGGTAGAGAAAATTTCTGAAATTTGTTTGTAGAAAAAATTTCTGAAATTTTTTTCAGAAACACAAACCAAACCTACCCTATGAGTTTTAATAGAATTTTGAGTTGTGTGTTTGGTTATGAGTTGTAAATTTTTGTATCAAATATTATATGTCACATCAAAAATTTCTTACTCAATTCAAAACTCTTTTCAAAATTCATTTGCCAAATAAATTTTTCACACTCAAATCATAATTTTAAAACTCACAAACTCTAAATATAACTCTATTCTCAAATCATATGTAGAAAATTCTACCAAACGTAATCTTTTATTCTCTCCTCACTTTCTTCTGGCTGGTTTTTAAAGTGAGGAAAGAAAAAAGATTTTGAAATGAAATGAAAAAAAAAATCAAAAAAAAAAAATTCTCTCCTCTCCCTTCTTTTAACCAAAGAAGAAATGATTTTCCTTTCCAAAAATACTTAACCCTCATCTAGAAATGAGGTAAAAACTATGCAAAGAAACCTTCACTTGAAAATTTTTCAGGTGGTTTGTTCAAAAAATACACTTTGTAGGGGCAATGTAGGAGGGGTGAGGATTTGGGTTCTGGTCTATTTTTTCCCCCCTAATTCAGCAAATTTCATATCTTTGTATATATTTTTCTAATTTTCATGTCCTTTTACAATTATTTTTTATACCCCTTGTAAATTTATTTCTTTTTTTCCAATATTTTCCCCCTAAAACACGTCTCAAAATCCAAAACAAGAACAATTCACATTGGCTTTTTTTGAGTTAAAATTTAAAGACAAAAAAAGGGTGAACATGAAACAATGGTTAGAATTTGGCCACACATTATTTAATACAATGGAACTTGAAGAAGGTCTTAGGATAAAATGATAAGGCAGTCACAAAGTATATATCCAACACATATCAGTACAATGTCCTTCCTAGGCCCCTAGGACTTCGCCATGCTTTCGATTACAATATACTTTCTGTTGAAACTTCATTTTCGTGGAAGGCAAATGGTCCCAACGGCCATCCAATTGGTGTTCAATATGAGAAAAAAGCCAAATCTAATTAAGTGCTGAAAAATTTTCTAGGCAAAAACAGTTTTGGACACTTTCACATCAATGGAACAGCTCCAAATTATGTTCCCCTTGGAATGTTTTTGATTGACCCACTTTGTACCAGTAATTTGACATACACAAAATCCAACTACAAAAATGTAAGTAGAGCAATGTGAGTGAAGCAGCTTCTTCAGTGATGAGCTTACTATTTGATTTTTATGTTTGCCGTTATTATTTGTGATTGGTTCTAGAATCAATATATGACATGGATTAAAGTAGATAAGGAAAGAAGTAGAAAGATTTGAGGAAATCCATATAGGAAATTAATTGTATGGTTTGAGAATGTGAGTGGGTTGAATTGGACCGGTTAAGTGATAAAGATTGATGGTTTTTTTTTTTTGGTGAATAAAAATTGATGGGTTAATTGGCTTACTATGAGTTAAAATTTGTCAACTTACGTACAAACTGACTTGCCCCATTTGCATGTATATGCAAAACTATTTCTAACTCACCCAATTGGCTTAAACCGTGGGCAATTTTAAAGATAGGTAAGTTGCCGACAAATTGAAATTTTTTATTTTTTTATTTCGTGAGTGTATTCATTCAACAGAAATCTTGTGTATGTGTTGTGTAGAATACATTGTATTTTACCATGCTATATGAAAAATAATATAAAAGGGAAGATATATTGCTCCTATGTTTTTTTTTTTTGATTGAAAATTGAATTTATGGTTAAGTTTTTCAGCTTACGCTTTAGTTGTATCGTATAATGTATTTAATAACTTCAAAAGAAAA
This sequence comes from Camellia lanceoleosa, assembly GCA_025200525.1. Taxonomy (NCBI): domain Eukaryota; kingdom Viridiplantae; phylum Streptophyta; class Magnoliopsida; order Ericales; family Theaceae; genus Camellia; species Camellia lanceoleosa. The sequence goes on from CM045758.1 coordinate 201,011,614, forward strand.
ATACTATACAAATCTATTTTGTAGATTTACATTCTAGACTCAATGACATATAAGTGAGATGATTAGTTGATAATTAAAAAAAAAATATGAAAGAAAGAGTTATTTTAAATTTTCTAATAGACTGTCACATTATTAAGTTTAAAAAATGAGTTTAATTTTAGATGAAGTACCAATAAATCTCAAATAGTGGTCTTATAAACTATTTAGCCTTCCATTTTTTCTTACAAACCCAATGGTCTCACTCTAGTGTGAATTACATAAAGGGTTAAGTAGAAACGCGCGTGTGCTGTATGTTGAGGGATAAATGTGGATTTTCTCATAATGTTGAAATTATTACGCATAACACTTTTAAAAAAATTGTTAATGTATTTTTTTTCAAACGTAACACTCAAAAAATATAACACTCGAATGTAATACACTAAAAAATTCTTCACTGTACATTTATCAAACGTAATAACATAACATTCCAAAAACTCCTTAGCGTATTTTTCCCAAACATAATACTCCAATCAATATAACACACAAAAACTCTTTAGTATACTTGTTCTAAATGTAACATTTTAATATAATACACTAAAAAATTCTTTAGTGTATTTTTCTCGAATGTAACAACATAATATTACAAAAAAAAAACTCATTACTTTACTTTTTCTAAACGTAACACTCCAATCAATGTAGCACACAAAAACTTTTTAGTATACTTTCTCCAAACGTAACACTTCAATATAGCACATTAAAAAATTCCTTAATATACTTTTTTCAAACATAGCAACGTAATAATGCAAAAAAAATCTTGAGTGTATTTTTTTCAAACGTAACACTCCAATCAATGTAACACACAAAAACTCCTTAGTGTACTTTTTTCAAAAAATAATACTCTAATATAATATCAAAAAATCACACTAATAGAAACGTAGATTCCTGTACTCGATAACCAACACTATAACCACCAATCCCCCAAAAAGAAATATTTCACACGTCACATTTCCATTCTTATCCCAAAAATGAATCAAAAAATTGAAAAAATGAATCATAAAAGGACATTAGCCCTGTTTGATGCAGTTTTTTTTTTTTTTTTTTTTTTTTTTTTTTGAACATGTAAAAAGGGCTATGTGGTGTCATCATGGCCCTCAGGCCCTAGCCCCGGTAACCGGTTGCAACTAGGAATTAACCCCACCAAGTGGGACCCACCACAGGGCAGGGAAGGCGGACACACCGCAGAGCCAGAGCGAGGAGTAAAGGCGAGCTCTCGAAGAGATAACATGACCCCTCCCAGAATCGAACACAGGTCATGGTGGGGCATGTCTTTGCGTCCTTCCACCAGGCCACCAACCCTGGTGGTCCTGTTTGATGCAGTTTAAAAGCTGCTTATTTCAGCTTTCAGCTTAATTTAAGCTATTTTGATGTGTTTGGTTTAACTTATAACTTATAGCGTATACTTTTTAGAAATCAGAAATCAGCTTATTCTTTGAGTGGAGCAGGAGATGCTTAATTTATAAGTCAGAAATCAGCTTATGTTCATAGTTATAAGCTATAAGCTGTTTAGGCATAAGCTATAAGTATTTTTCTACAGCTCTACCAAACAGGGCCATTAACTTAAACTCAAATTATATCAAATCAAATAAATACAATTTTTCAAAATAAAAAAAACTAATTAATTTATAAGAAAACTCTTAGAAGTAAATGGATCAACATCCTCTCATATAAGATTTATGAGTAAATTTTCATTTAATTTTTTAGTCCTAATTAAAAATGGATGAAATGTAATAAAACAGCTACACCCAAACAATTTGAAAAATTAAAAGGTTTAATTAAATAATAATTTAATTAAAAGATAGACAAAGCTCAGAAGCTTCTCACATGATTTACTCGAGAGTTGTTGAGGTGGTCTACACACTCATTGATCAAGAACTAAGGATTACCATTCCATCACCATCATCATCTCAAGTAAATGAAGAGAGGATGTCAATCCATTGCGCACATAGTTGTGGTCCTGACGAATTTTACCTACCTGGAGGTTCGGCCTTACACGCAGATGGGTCCCTTCATAACCACCGTGGTTGACGTGAACTTAAAACAGCAACGGTGCCAACACAGGCAGTGGTTGAGACTTTTGAGAGCACACTGGATTTGGCAAAAGCACCCTGACCCCACCCCAACCTCCACCACACACCCCCCCCCCCCCCCCCCCCCCCCAAGGTGCTCATATTTTTCCCTCAATTTCTCTTTCTCACGTATTAAACTATCCTCATACGTCCTACAGAATATAATCCATACGCAACATTCATAATCTCCATGAGATCATTCATAACATATAAGCGTTTCATGATAAATATAAAACATCCATATATAAACTGTTTCATACATGAAATGGAAATTCACACAATTCCAAAATGGAGGCTCATGTTAGCACATCATGCATTTTAATTCCATGCAAAAAAAAACAAAGAAAATGAAATTATAACTGCAATTGAATATTGCGTACCATGGAGTCGTTTGGTTGGTTGGTTGCTCATTACACAACCGAATGTTTGTTTACAAGAATGATCAACTTAACCAAAATCAAAACCAAAAAAAAAAAAAAAAAATTGAAAGAAACAACTTTTTGAAAAAGAGAGAGAGACAGAAAGAATACATTCCTCTTCCTCTATTCCTCCATCAAATCTAAAATTTCATACCCCGTTTCTCATAATGTTTTCCCTTCAAAAAATATGTGATTATGATATTAACGTTTTAATTTTTTATTTAATTTTTCTTTTTGGGTATTATTATTGGGACTAGGGTTATGTACATCCCAACATAACCTAGGCCTGCATAATCTCAACCGTTGAGATCATTCAATCGAAGCGGGCCCAAGAGCCTCTCCTGCTCAGTAAGAGAATGACGAAAGTGGCAACGGTGGCCGTAAGGACACGTGTCACCAGCGAGAACCATGCGGCAGACCTCAGTTTTGTATCGTGGATGCCTGATCACCGGACGCAGCTCCGTGATTCCATGTGCGAACTGACAGTTTTCGCCGTATGGACACTTGCCCGTCTCCTGCCACTTGTTGCACAGCTCTGTCTTGATCATCCCCTGGTTGTACACCTCGAACTCCAACGCCTCTTCCTCTCTCTTTCCACCAGGCACATACACTCTTTGCTGCTAGCACACCTCGAAATTAATCATGAAATCAGAAAAACAGTTCACATGCAAACGAAAGGGTAAATTACAAATAAATCACTCAAATTTACTTAAAATACAAATTATCTCTTATGATTTAAAAATTACAAATACTTTCTTATTAGTATTTTTTTATTTAACAAATTTAACTAAAAAATAAAATTCATAATTGTTCTCTTATAAAATAATAAAATTATCTAAATTATTAATTGAAACATATTTCTAATATCATTAAAAATTAGTAATTGACTTGATGATTTATTAATAAAATAGATGATTTGTTATGAAATTAAAAACTTCAAGAATAGAATGTAATTTTTAAAATTATAGAGAGCGTATTTTAATCAAATCTCAAGAGTGTATTTATAATATATCCCAAACGAAAAGATATTTGCAATGACTCACTGATTCGTTAAGGACTGGACTTTTGACTCGGTTGCCGCGACTCGGACCGGAGTTGCTTCCACCTCGTTGAGTCATCTTCAGATAACCACTCGAACGAACCGAAATGCTCTTTGGCAACGCAACGCTCTCAACATTCCTTCCATCGAATCGGTTGTGTTCGATGACGCTCGTTGGACTGATATTGGAAGCTTCTTCGGCGACGTGACTGTCACGGACGGTACCTCCAACACTCAGACGATTGAAGTCGTTGATGAACGGCAAAGGTGGATGACTGGAGGAGAGGAGGCAGTTTTGGATTGTGGCCTGGGACAAGAGGCTCAAGCGTTTGATCAAATCTGCGTTGGTAACTCGAAGATTGTCGTTCTCTTCACGAAGTGTGTCGACTTCTTTGAGTGATTCTTGAAGGTGAGCGATGCACATTGCGTAGCGATTGTAGAGTTGCTGGTGCTCTAAGATGGAGCGAGCTTGGTAAAGGCGGTTATCTGTGGCGATTCCATTGGTGGCATCATCGTCGAACGAACAATCGGAAGGCGAAATTGAGAGGGAGTTCGAATTCGGAGGGAACATTGAGGGATAGAAGCCGGTGAAATCGATGTCGTCGGACTGGTTATGAGTTGTAGTAGAGAGATGTGGATTGCGAGATAGGTCTGGCGAAGAGTCCATGGAGGAGTTGTCATTGTTGTTGTTACCGCCATAGACCTCCTCTTTCTGCATTTTACTGCAGTTTCAATGTAAGATAGATGAAAAAGTATCAGATCATAAAATTTTCCGTCATTCGAAATTGAAAACTCAAAACAGGAAAGTCATTTATGATAAACATCAACGTGAATGTATTTCTCTCTCTCTTTCTCTCTCTCTCTCTCTCTCTCTCTCTCTCTCTCTCTCGCTCCACACGCACACACATATACAACATATACACTTGTATATATATATACGTATGGAGTTGCAGAAAGTTCAAGACATGCATGTACACAATGTTTGAAGCTCAACTGAAATCAAATCAGAATCAATATTTTGAGAATTTTGGTGATATTTACCGCAAAATCAATCAAATCAAGCAGGAATCATCAGAAATTTCAATCAACATTGATAAACAGGGCGATCGGATCCAAGCAATTAACAACAAAATACAAATTCGAGATCAACAAATATTCATAGAAATTTCAAGAACACGATGAGGAATTACAAACTCGCGAACCAGAGAACTATACAGGTATATGATCAACAGCATCAAGAAAGCAAACCTTATCCAGAGACACAAGTTCTGTACTGAGAGAGAGACGGTGACCGGGAGAGAGTTGATCGCAGTTGCCAAATGAAGCAGTTACGCGGGATCATATAAAGACTTGGGGTTAAAATAGGGTGTTTCTCGGACCACACTAAATAGGTGGGGCGAATCACTCCTGTCCGTTTGATGTAAATCTTCTACATTTTAATTTATATATCAAGACGTGGAAGTAAGGTGTTGGTTAGAGTTGTGTGGAATTATGGGGTTGAGACGTAGGTGAAAATTATGAATACGTGGAGACGAAACTTGCTTGACGAGGGGGGACCGTGAGGTGAAAATGAGAAGATATGAAACAGTTAGAGAGAGGGAGATCCCAACAGAACGTCTTAACAACTTGGAACACATGGACAATGACATGGAGGTCTACTGGCTACATACAGTTCTAACTTTACGGTTAGTTCAATTGTCCTAGTCTCTATCATATTGTGTGTTTCTACTCTACAGTTCTTACCGGGCAATAGTCAGTATTGGAATACATTAGAGTCAGACTTTGTATTTATTTATTTATTTTTAAGTGAGCATATAAAACTTTGTTTGACTACTTGTTTCTAAAAATTGTAGTCAGAAAAAAAAAAAAAAAAAAAAAAAAAAAAAAAATCAAAAAGACCTCAGTTTTTAAGAAATACCCAAAAAGATGGATATTTTCAGATTTTTATGAAGAAAAACAAAATTATAAATTAAAAAAAAAAAAACAAACAAACAAACAAACTCTAAAAAATGCGATGGGACAAATTTTCTTTAATGCTGTGTTTGGTTGGGAGATTTGATGAGGGACTTGGAAAGGGAAATGGAAAAGGAATGTGAAATATGAATAAAATATACCTATATTTCACCTAGTTTCACACACCTTTTCCCTTTTCCTTTCCAAATCCCTTCCCAAATCCCGTAACCAAACACAGCATAAAAGAAAAAATGAAGAAGAAGAATTTTAGCATTACTAATATTGGGAATCATGTTAATAAATTCAAAAATACCAAATTAGTAAGCTTTCAATTATTGTAGTTTTTCTTCTTTACATCTGTTTTATTTTGAAAAAGGCTTGCTAACAGAATTTTTATTTTTAGAATTGCTTTTAAAAATGATGTGATTGTTATATTGAAATTACAAGTCATACGGTAGTTTGGGTAAAAATAAAAAGATGATAAAAGGTTATATACCTTTAAAAACCCCTATTAAAAAACAGAAAGAAATATGGATTCATTATTCCTTTTAATTTGATATGCATTTTTTTTCTTCTTCTTCTTCTTCATTTTTTTTTTTTTTTTTTTTGGGTCGTGCAGCCTTTTTCTTTTGGAAGATGTGTAATTATTTGAAGTTTCTCTAATTTATATATTTCTTTTTTTTTTTTTTTTTTTTTTTTGAACAGACAAATTTATATATTTTTAGTTATTCTGATTTCTAACTTAGATATCAAGTTAGTACTAGCACTAATGCTAAGAATATAAAATAGACTATAGAAAGTGCAATGGTAGGTTGAATTTTACTCTAAATATGGATATCTCAATAATAGAATTTAATCACAACCTTCCATTACATTCTTTTGTAAATTATTGTGTGATCCATTTTATATTCCTAGTATTCCTGTAGTACTAGACGTACGATATTTGATACCAATCTTTCAAACAACATAACGAGAGTATTTCATTGTGTAGGGTTATAGACAAAATGTCAAATTGAAGGAAAAAAAATATAAAAAATAATTAAGGGGAAATGTGATTGAATGCTTGGCAATTAAGGGAGCATGATGAGGTGAAGGAGGTGGTGTTGGATTGAAGTTTTTGTTTCCAATTCATGAGCTGGATTAAGAATAGCTGTTCAAGTTATTTTAGGTAAGCCCCCATAATCATATATAATTAAGTTGCTTCTTTATCACAACTTTAACCAACTCTATGGACCCTCTTGTCCCCATCAAATCTCATATTCCAACTCTCTTGTTATATAACCAACAACCGCTTTTTCAAAATTTAATCATTCTTTTATTGAGTTCAATCCCACATTGCCTTTCTTTTTTTGTTTTTTTTTTCCTTTTTTAATGGTTCATTCAATCTATAGCTTATTAAATTTACAATTGAAGTATAGCACATGAAGTTACATTAATTGAGAATACATGGGATTGATTTATTGCCACACTTTGCCATTTTCAACGAGGGAAAAATTATTTGAAAAATTTATCAGTTAAACCATTAGAATCAATTTCTTGTCATTTTAATACTTCATGCTTAATGCTAAACAGATATTTTACCCGGGTTTAACAAAATAATTTATATTTGGATTTAAGTTACTTTAAAATTTGAGTTTGAATTATAGACCCCTTAACATGTTTAGTAGGTTGTTCAACTAAGCGAGTCGAGATGAATAGTAAGCTATTCAAATTTTTCTTGACAAATTTAAGCTTGGCTTAATTAGTTTTCGAATTAATCTCAAATGAGTTTTAATCAAACCGTATGTTGGTTTTTCAATTATCGAACCAATTCAAAAAATTAACGGGTTCCAAAATGTGTTCGAAATTGGCTTGCATGTTTATATAATGAATCGATCTCAAATAAGTTTTTAACCAATCAAATATGAATCGAATTCAAGTAATTCTACAAAATTGAAGTAGCTCTAAACTTCTTGTACTAGTAATGCTATGAAACAGAATTTGTGCAACAAAAAAAAAAAAAAAACCTCAAATTAATGTGATAAGAATTAATTCAAGTTGTTAGTTTTATGATATAAAAGTTGAATTTGAACCACACAAAATCTATTCATGAATTCTGTGCATGTATTTTTAGTGTTGTTTGTAGAAAAGGGTTGTGTGAAGTGGACTGGGGAGAGTGATACGAGCACCAGCTACGCTATGTTTATTGGCTGGGCTTAGGGGTTCTTTTGGGCCTATATACCCAACTACCAGAATGAGAGAGTTTAGGGCTTCACTGTTTTTCTTTGAGTCCGGGTGGCCTTCACATTATCAACACATTCAGCTACAAATCTCATCAAACACGCGAGCCCATCACAAATTCAGTTTCAATAATTTAAATTGGTTATTTTATAAAAAGATTTGATAATCGTAAATTTTTTTTTAATTATATCATATTTTTCTTAAAAAAATAAATAGTCTATTTTTAGAAAATTTACTTGTCTTCTAGTTTTTCAAAAACAAATGAATATGAAAATGTTACAACTATCGAATTAATTTAATTTTATATTATATACAAAAGACATTATAAAATAAACTATTTAAAACAGAAGTGAGTCCTAGGAGCCTAAACAATTCTTGTTAGAATGGTTTTGGAAATTAGATTTTTTTTAAACTTTGGTCTATTTTTTAGGTGGGATCCATACACCAAAGTTGGCGGGTTGGTAAAACGTTATATGTCGCATTGTGATTCACGTGGTATATTTGGTTGCTCAAAATCATTATCGGGTGAATGGGAAATTGAAGCCAGAGAGAGCTCCATGGAAATAGTATTTTTGGTGAAATTTCCTAATGTTGTGTTTGGTTGGGGGATTTGGAAAGGGAAAGGAAAAATGTGTGTGAAACTAGGTGAAATATAGGTATGTTTTATTCACATTTCACCTACCTTTTCCATTTTCCTTTCCAAATCCCCCCTCAAATTCCCCAACCAAACACAACATAAAGGTTTGAATAAAGGCTTGAATAAATATAGGTGGGAAACTTTGAGTAAGTTTATAAAGTTTGGGGTTGGAACTTGGGGTAGACTCCAAAGAGCACCCAAGTTTTATAAAGAGGGAGGTTATGGACAAAGTGGGTTAACTCATTGGATCTAAAACAACCACAGGCTAGGCTTGAGCGCAGGTGTATGGTTGGGCTATGCTTATCCGACCCAAAAACATTTGAATTTTATTTTCTAAATTTTTTTTTTGTGAAATTTGAATTTCGAATCAAAATTGGCTCCGGTTTTATTTTTCCCACCCGGACAGATTCAAATCTGTTCAATACATTGTAGACACCCCATTTTGACTGGCTCTAAAACTTGGGCACTTTCTTTTAATTACCCGATGATGACAAGTAGAATGTGTTTCATATAGAATTCTCAGTAAAAGAGATGGAATTTTAATTTTAATTCCAACCTTCACCATTATAGTCAAATTATTTTTAAATACTAAATATTTCATTAGTTTAGTATTTTTGTAATTTTGCCTAATTTTATTCATATTTTTGGTGTATTTATATAAATTGGTATAAATTATATATTTTATATATATATAATAAAATAATAAAAAGTTGTATTATTATATTATATGTTTAGTATTTTGGTATAAATTATATATTTTATATATAAAGGAAAATAATAAGAAAATCTTTTCATGTCCGTCAGCCTTCGACTGCCGACATCCAAATCAAACATAAGGTATATATATATTATATTATATGCATATAACCATATATTATATAATAATTCTATAATTATATTATTATATTATTATAATTTGCTTATATAAGGACATAGAGGGAGAGGCACCGCAAAAGGAGAGGGGCTGATCAGAGAGAGAAAAATGAAATGGTGCGAAAGAGTTTGAGAGAAAAAGAATCAGAAAGAAAGAAAACTAGTTTTTCTTATAGAGAGAGAGATGGAAAATAAAATATTTTCTTTGATATTTTTATTTCCATTTCATCAATACACTATTCAAAAACCAACCACTAAAGCTGTAATTCCAAATTTTGGACTGAGAATTGAGGACACATTCCACAGACTTGAGAGTAATCAAAAAAATTTTGTGACTCAGAAAATTCATCATTTCCCCAGAAGGTGAGTTTTCGCAAATTTTCATTTAATTTAAAAATGTTATATAATTTGTTTAAATACTTAATTTACTTCTTTTCATAACTGTTTTTTTTTTATCGTTTTAATGAGAAGGCTACACCACCCACATATCTGTTGTAATTTAAATATTGTATATAAACTATTGTAACTTATTACTTTAAATAATTTACCCCACCGGATGAATAGTAACCTTCGACGATGAATAGTAACCTCCGACGGTGAATAATACCTCCGGAAGTAAATAGTAAAAGTGGTAGGCTTCTCTCAAATTCTTTTGGGGCTATTTTTCAACATCTAAACTATGTGATTTGAAATTGTAAAAGTTGAGGGATTAGCTACCCTTCTTTCCACTTGTTTACTAACTTGATCATATTTAATTTTGCTCGCTTTCTATAACTTAATTTCAGCACTATTGTATGTTATTTAGGGGGCTATTTAATTTATTTCAACAATTTATGTTTTAAATATCAAGTTTGTTTGTACTAACCAATTAATCAACTTTGCATAATCATCTCTGCAATCTCCCTCTATTCTTTGCTTATTTCGATTAAAAAGTTGTGAAAAATTAAGATTGTGAGCTATATACATGTTTTATCTGTTCAAAATTTAAACCCAATAGATTTGTATCTGTTTATTCAAACTAAATAGGTACCATACCTGTTCATTCAAATCTGTACCTGTTTAATTCAAATTAAACAGTCACCATTTTATCTATAAATTGGCAACTCCTCATTTGATGTTTTTACTCTAGTTTTCGTCTAAAAAATTCTGCAATTACTCTCTACATTTTCCTGCATTATTTTCTTGTGAGAAAGTGTATAAACACAAAGTATATTTGTTGTGCAAACAATTTGTAGTTCTGCTATTGTTTGTTGTTGATCATTTTATCCTGGGAGATAGACGTCCACAATCTGAAAATATCGTGGAGATGACGAATTTGTCTTAAGGACACAATGTTAAACATTGGACTTGATCAGAAAATTTGTTCAACAAATTAATTTGGTAACTAATTAATTTACTTTTCTGTTTTATTATTTTTTATATTTCGGATTTTCATTTTGTTTTTATAACAAAATAAAAATATGTTTTATTTATTTTATTTTATTTTCTGGTTTGATTTTTGTAATAAAAAAACTCTCTTTTCCTTTATTTCTTCTATATTCCGTTTGTTGTTAAGTATACAAACAGAATTTATTTTTTCAAATACAGTGAAGATTGTCTAACAATCTTAAGACAGATTATTTTTGGTGTCTTCATTGTATTTAATTTTCTATGATTTCACAAAGTGATATTCTAGTTAGAAAATACAAATAGTAGTAATATACTATTTATTTTCTTTGACAACTAGTAATAATATATTGGTGTTATTAACAATTGCAGAATATTAATTGGTGTTACAGAAAATTATTGTGATATTTTATTTTTCTAGCTTTAGTAACAAGAAAAATAAAATTATTTTGTATTATAATTTATTTTCTAGTTTTAGTAACTAGAAAATTAATTTGTGTTTTGATTTTTTCTAATTTTGTAACCAGATATTATGGCTGCTAAAAGTAGTACTCCAAATCCGATCGTTACAACGACTCCAGTCCCTATCCAGAACCATGTTCAAGTTCCGATAAATCATGGAGAAAAATAGAAAAAATTTAATGACATTGAGTTTAAGTGATGGCAGCAAAAAATACTGTTCTATCTTACAACTTTAAATTTGGCCCGGTTTCTCCGTCAAGAGGCTCCAATACTTAGAGAGGATGAAAATGATCAACAAGTTGTTACTGCTGTAGACGCTTGGAAGCATTCTGATTTCCTGTGCAAAAACTATATCCTCAATAGCCTTGACAACATGCTGTATAATGTTTACAGCCCTCTGAAAACAGAAAAGAATTGTGGGATTCTTTGGAGAAAAAATACAAGACAGAGGATACCGGCACAAAGAAATTTATTATCGGTAAATTTCTAGACTTCGTTATAATAGACTCCCAAACGGTAATTTCTCAAGTTTAAAATTTTCAGATAATTTTGCATGATATTTATTCTGAAGGTATATCTCTTAGCGAGTCTTTCCAAGTCACTACTTTAGTAGAAAAGTTACCACCGGCTTGGAAAGATTTCAAAAATTATTTAAAACACAAACGTAAAGAAATGACCATGGATGAATTAATTGTAAAACTAAGAATTGAGAAAGATAACCGAAAGGCTGAAAAGATAAATGGTAAAAATCCCATTAAGTCCAAGACTAATATGGTTGAACAAGTGCACAAACCATATAACAAAAAGAGAAAGTTTACTGGAGATGGTCTTAAACAAGGCGACAACAATGGCAATAAGAAGTTCAAAGGAAAATGCTATAACTGTGGCAAGATTGGACATCGAGCTTCTGACTGCCACCGCCCTAAAAAGGATCGCGGAAGTACAAGTAATGTCACGACCCAAACCCGCCCCTAAAAGTTTGGCATCATAACCGGCCAGTAATCCTAGATTATCACAGACCTTCCTGTACAAAACATAAATAATCGGGGCTCGCGAAAGCGAAAACTAAATACAAATAGTCCAAAACGCTGTGCATTTATATGAACAAATATTTACATGCCAAAAATGTTAATTTACCCACTTACAATACATAACATGTAACCAAAAGATCATATACAAAACATAGGCTCACGCCACAGCTATACAACCAAAAACAAAGCTCGTACGGCCTTCCAGGCCTAGCCCCAACTCAGAGGCACTCAAAACACTAGTAGGCTTCAAAATGGCGGCTCGGTGTAAGACCCCGCCTAGGCTTGACTCCCAGAGTGCTCACCTATAAATACGTATATACAAACAATGAGCTAAAGCTCAGCAAGTAACATTAAAGTAAAGGGGGTAGTGAACAAATTCCAAACATTTCATATATCCATAAATCAAATCATTCATAAACATACTCATCTCATATCAGAACATACATAATGGCATACTCCATAGAACATAACATATATTGTCTTCCGACTAGAGTAACCGGTCCCGAACACCGATTAAACACATACCGAGATCTCGTAAACTGGTCCACTTAGGACTATCTATGGATACCATACTAGATTCGCAAATCAGGACATTCGTTCACGGGTTTAAAATCACATTTCAAAAACATATCGTATCATATAGCATTTCATATAACATTTCAAATACATTGCATATCAACATAACTTTACAGCAATGTTACTCACAGTGGGTTTCCAAAACCGATTGCACGGTCTTTAAGGTTTGACCTGCAAATATAAACATTACAGCATAATCTCTTAACACATAAAGTAAACACATACTTGTAATCTCATCAACATAACTTAATTAAGCCTTAGGAATTCCTAAAATGTAATAAGGATGTCCAAAACATGCATTGGAAAACTTTGCAAAATTTCTGAAAATAGGTCCCCCGCTCGAGCGGACTGTGAAAATCTGGGTTTTTCAGGTTGCAGATTCAAGCTTCAAACCGATTTTCAACCTTTCCAAACTCATATTCTGGGCATGTAACTTTGAAAATCACTTGAAAACTTATGAACTTACATGTTTAAAACATCATTTTAAGAAACCATAACTCAAAGGCTTGAAAACAACTTCCAAAATCATCAAATTCAAAGCCCAAAACACTTGAAAATCACTTAATCTCAACTCATGATTCTTAAACAAAACCCACATGCATCATATAAGGGATCAAATCTTGAATCAAGATGAAAAACTATAATCATGCACATACAAGCTTCCTTAGATCAAAACACACATAATACTTTCCATGAACCATAATTTTCCTTTAAATCTACTTACTAGTCATGAGATCATGCAAGAATTAACCTTATTCAAGAACTTAGAAGGGAAATTCTTACCGTAACTACTTAAATGAAGAGGGTTTGACTTGTTTTCCCTTCCTTTCTCTTCTTTCCCTTTGCTTCTCCCCTTTTCTCCCGAATGTTCTTCTCTCTCTCTCTTAGATATTTTCTTCTTTTGTTTTTGAGTCAAACAATGGGTCAATATCCTTATCTTAAAGCATATATATATATATAATTGTGCCATAAACTCAAGCCAAACAGGGCTTAGCGAATCAGACGGAAATCAGTTCTCAATTAAATGTCCCAAATAGTTCTAAAAATTCCAAGTATCACATAGGCATGTTCAATTTTATTTTCTGAACCCATTATAGTCATCAATTTCAGTCCCGAAGTTGTAATTCCAACAGATATATTTCTAATTCACACAGATATTCTCCAATTAATTCGTCTAAACACATAATTAATTACTGGTAATTGTGACATACATTTTGGGGTCATTACAAGTAAGAAAACCATCAATCAAGCCAATGTGACAGAATTAGATTACATCTCTGACAGGGTAAATGACATCAAACTCTCTGCTGTGATGTCTGAGGCTAATTTGGTTGGAAATCCCAAGGAATGGTGGGTTGACATTGGGGAAACTCGACACATTTGCGCAGACAAGAAGATGTTCACTACTTACAATGAGGCTGCAAATAGTAAATAACTTTTCATGAGAAATTTTTCTACTGCTACTATGGCTGGACAAGGAAAGGTGATGTTGAAGATGACATCAGAGAAAGAACTTACCCTCAACAACGTACTGCATGTATCAGATATCCGGAAGAATTTAGTTTCTGGTTCTTTGTTAAATAAAAATGGTTTTAGGCTTGTATTTGAGTCTGATAAATTTGTATTAACAAAGAGTGATATGTATGTTGATAATGGATACATGAGTGATGGTTTCTTCAAGTTGAATGTAATGACGGTTGTACCAAAACTTGCTATTAATAAGAATAACACATCTTTTGCTTATATTCTTAAATCAAACTTATGGCATGGTTGATTAAGATATGTAAATTTTGATGCTTTGCATAGATTAATTGGTTTGGATTATATACCAAAATTTGAAATTGATCATAATCACAAATATGAGATTTGTGTAGAAGCAAAACTTGTAACACCTCGACCCTTCACATGTCATCGATATTGTCCGTTTTGGGCCACGCCCGCACGGATTTGTTCTTCCCAGTGGGTCACCCATCCCAGAACTACTCCAGCCTAAGCACGCTTAACTGGGGAGTTCTAATAAGGATTTCACCACTAGGGAAAAGGCCTCGATACTATATAAGGGTCTAGATTTTTACTTTTATAGCCCAGAAACTCCCCCTCCATTCCCGATGTGGGACACCAGGGCCTTACAAAACTAACTAAGACTCCATTTAAATCAGTTGAAAGAAAAACTGAACCTCTAGAATTAATTCATACTGATATATGTGATCTTAAATTTGTTCAAACTAGATATGGCAAAAAGTATTTCATAACATTTATCGATGATTGCACAAGATATTGTTATGTATACTTACTTAGAAGTAAAGATGAAACTTTAGAAATGTTTAAACTCTACAAAACTGAAGTTGAAAATCAACTTGGTGAAACCATTAAAATGGTTAGAAGTGATAGGGGTAGTGAATATGATGCACCATTAAATGAATTTTGTGTACAACATGGCATTATTCACCAAACTACAGCACCCTATTTTCTACAGCAAATTAGAATTGCTGAAAGGAATAATAGAACCCTTAAAGAAATAATGAATGTCATGTTACTAAGTTCGGGCTTACCACAGAACTTGTGGGGGGAGGTAATTGTCTACTAATTATGTCCTTAGCAGAATACCCCACAAGAAAACCAACAGCACTCCTTATGAATTATGGAAAGGTCGACCACTTTCCTATAAATACTTAAAAGTGTGGGGGTGTTTGGCAAAAGTTGAAGTTCCTGTTTCGAAAAAGACAAAGATAGGACCAAAAACAGTGAATTGTGTGTTTATTGGTTATGCTTAGAATAGTAGTGCATATCGGTTTCTGACTTATAAATTAGAAATTCCTGATATAAATGTGAACACTATTATAGAGTTAAGGAATGCTGTGTTTTTTGAACATATCTTTCCTTACAAGAAAAGACAGGAAATAAGTTCACAGAAAAGAACGACAATCAAGCACAAGAGACTAATAATGGTCTCGACCAACAGGATTTAACTGATGATGAACCAAGATGAAGTAAGAGAGTAAGAACATCAAAATCCTTTGGTCCAGATTTTCTGACATACCTGTTAGAAAATGAACCTCAAAACTTTAAGGAAGTAATGACAGGTCTTGAAGCACCATTGTGGAAATAGACTGTTAATAATGAAATGGAATCCATTATGCAAAATCATACTTGGGAATTGGTGGATCTTCCACCTGGTTCTAAATCTCTTGGATATAAATGGATATTCAAGAGAAAAATGAAAGCAGATGGTTCAATAAACAAGTATAAATTAAGACTTGTAGTAAAAGGTTACAGGCAAAAGGAAGGTCTAGACTATTTTGACACATATTCTCCTGTGACAAGAATAACATTCATTCGCATACTTATTGCTATAGTAGCGTTGTATAATTTAGAAATACATCAAATGATGTTAAGACAACTTTCTTAAACAGTGATCTAAATGAAGAGATCTATATAGAGCAACTCAAAGGGTTTGTAGTGCCGGGGCAAGAAAAGAAAATTTGTCAGCTTGTAAACTCTCTTTATGGATTAAAACAAGCACTTAAGTAATGGCATGGAAAAATTTGATCATGCTATGCTTACTAATGGGTTTAAGATAAACGAATGTGACAAGTGTGTCTATGTTAAAAACACTGACAAAGGTTATGTCATCGTTTGTCTTTATGTGGATGACATGCTTATCATTGGAAACAGTCAAAACATGATCAAATCAACTAAGCAAATGCTTAACAAAAGATTTGATATGAAAGATATGAGGGTCGCAAATGTAATATTAGGAATGAAAATTACTAAAACATCTGACGAATATGCATTATCTCAATCACATTATATTGAGAAAATTCTTGGTAAATTTATCAATGATGATATGAATGTAACTAGAACACTTGTAGACATCAGTCTTTATTTATCGAAAAATAAAGGTGATGCGGTATCTCAATTAAAATACTCACAAATCATTGGAAGCCTAATGTACCTAATGAATTGTACTTGTCCTGACATAGCTTATGCAGTCAGTACATTAAGTAGGTACACTAGTAACCTCGGAGAAGACCATTGGAAAGCGATCATTCGGGTTCTTAGATATCTAAGATTTACCCATGATCATGGTTTAAACTTTACTTGATATCTAGCAGTACTCGAAAGTTATTGTGATGCCAAT
Organism: Camellia lanceoleosa; assembly: GCA_025200525.1. Taxonomy (NCBI): domain Eukaryota; kingdom Viridiplantae; phylum Streptophyta; class Magnoliopsida; order Ericales; family Theaceae; genus Camellia; species Camellia lanceoleosa. The sequence continues at coordinate 201,028,456 of CM045758.1, forward strand.
TGGATATTGGATACTAAAGATTCAAAATCCACTAGTGGATATGTCTTTACTTTGGAAGGCGCTGCTATTTCTTGGAAATCCACGAAACAAACATGCATCACACAATTCACAATGGAATATGAGTTCATTACTTTAGACAAAGCAGGAGAAGAAACAGAATGACTTCGTTACTTCTTAGAAAACATTTCAATGTGGCCAAAATCTGTGCCAGCTATCTACATTCATTGTGATAGTCAATCTGCAATATGCGTGGCATAGAATCATATGTATAATGGTTAGTCACGACATATTCGTCGTCGACATAATACTGTAAGGCAATTGCTCTCAAATGGAATAATCTCAATAAATTATATAAAATCTAAAGAGAATATTACAGATCCGTTAACAAAAGGTTTGACAAAAGAGCAAGTGTATAGTTCATCGAAGGAGATAGATTTAAAACCTATTAAGTTATCATAATGGAAACACTACTTATATGAATGGAGATCCCAAGAACTCAGTTCAAAGAGACAACTAAGTTATGTGTGGCTCACCAGAAATCACTAAGGGATTAAAATTCCTTACACATTCCTATGGTAAGAGTTATATCTGTAACATGTATTGTATGTAGGAATTTAAGGATAAGCTTTCCTTTTAATGATTACTTATATCTTAATTTATGCATAAAATCAAGACGAGTATAAGAGATACTCATAATAAGAATCACCTATATGAATGTCGAACTAGGGTCGGTTCTATGAAAATGAAGAGGCTAAATTTTCTAAAAGCACTCATGAACAACCAAGAGCGTTCAAGGCCAAAATGAACACAACTATGAGAACCACGATGGGTCAGAAGATATTTTGTGTGAAATCTGTTGTCTTGACTTACACAAACGGCTGAATAATTCAAGGCATCGCGTCCATTGGTTAGCTAGTAAGTCTGATCGGTTATTACTAGGGAAGGTTCAAGACCGAAAGCTACCTATCCTGATATAAGATATTTTCAATTTATACTCCTTCGACAAATTCTGCATTTTGTTGCATTTCCGTTGTCATCAAATTCCATTCATGTGGGGGATTGTTAGAAATGGTTTTGGAAATTAGATTTTTCTTCAACTTTGGTCTATTTTTTAGGTGAGACCCATACACCAGAGTTGGTGAGTCTAAGTGGTAACGCATTGTATGCCGCGTTGTGATTCACGTGATATATTTGGTTACTTAAAACTATTATCGGGTGAATGGAAAATTGAAGCGAAAAAGATCTCCATAGAAATGGTGTTTTTGGTGAAATTTCCTAAATGTTTGAATAAAGGCTTGTCCCACATTGATTTGGTGGGAAACTTTGAATGGGTTTATAAGGCTTGGGGTTTGAACTTGGGGTAGGCCCTAAGGGGTACCAAAGTTTTGTAGAGAGGGAGGTTATAAGCAAAGTGGGCTAGACCCATTGAACCCAAAATAAACACACACGCGTGCGCCGCCGCCATCCGTTCGGTCGGTCAGGCGGGCTGGGCTGGGCTTGGGCGCAAGTGCGTGGTGTGTGGTTGGGTTGGGCTTGTCCGGCCCAATCCCTATCTTTTTGGGCCAAAAACATTTGAATTTTATTTTCTAAAATTAAATTCTTTTTTTTTTTTTGGAATTTGAATTTCGAATCAAAATTGGCTCCGGTTTTATTTTCCCCATCCGGACAGATTCAAATCTGTTCAATACAGGTTTTATCTGTTCAAAATTTGAACCCAACAAATTTGTATCTATTTATTCAAACTGAACAAGTATCATACCTGTTCATTCAAATCTGTACCTGTTTAATTCAAATTAAACAGCCACCACTCCATCTATAAATAGGCAGCCCCTCATTTGATGTTTTTACTTCAATTTTCGTCCAAAAAATTCTGCAATTACTCTCTACATTTTGCTGCATTATTTTCTTGTGAGAAAGTGTATAAACACAAAGTGTGTTCGTTGTGCAAAAAAATTGTAGTGCTGCTATTGTTTGCTGTTGATTATTTTATCCTGGGAGATAGACGTTCACAATCTGAAAGTACCATGGAGAGGACGAATCTGTCTTAAGGACACAGTGTTAAACACTGGACTTGATCAGAAAATTTGTTCAACAAATTAATTTGGTAAGTAATTAATTTACTAATCTGTTTTATTATTTTTTCTATTTTATTTTATTTTCTGGTTTGATTTTTGTAATCAAACAAACTCTCTCATTTACTTTATTTCTTCTGTATTCCATTTGATGTTAAATACACAAACAAAATTTATTTTTTTAAATACAGTGAGAATTGTCTAACAATTCTCTCTATGTCGGAGAGATGTCCAAATTTGATTGGGAATTTCTGCTTGTACACATCTAGCAGACTTGTTGCATTATTGTTTGGGTGAATAACTTGTTGCATTATTGCATGCATCTCTTTTGCAGTATATATTCCTTACAAGTTAGGAATCATTTGACTGGGGTACAACTTGGAGACGATATTGAAGACAAAAGTCAGAATAAACAACTGGAAAATTTTGGAAAGATAGAAACAAACAAGTGTTTCAAAACCAGTCCCAATCCGGTAATAGTATACAAAATTTTAAAATCTATTCAACATACACAATTAAACTTGAATAGATATTCATTTCGTTCTAATCTTATCGATCAATAAAATATACTACTAATTCAATCATATATAATCCCCAGTGTCACAATATGAAATTTCTCATTAATTGACAAGATCATCACATAATATTACTCTTATACTCACATTAAGAGAAAAACGAAGAGGAAGAACTGTCTGTCTCCCAACTTTCCATGGGATGGATGTAGATATAATCAACTTTCCCTAATACATAATGAGAAAAGCAGTCAATTAAGTAGTTTTTCTCTATGCAATTGAGGCAGTAGTACCCAATTCCTTAGAAACCATTAAGGACTTAAAAATTTCAATTACCAGCCTATTCTCAAACTCATCTTGAGAACAAGCCACTGGAACTCTGCTAGCCACTGAAATCCGATTCCCGCTACAAAAAACATCTTCACCACTCATGGAGCTCACTCTGCCTGCCAAACTAAGCATCATGTTGATATATGCATTCTTGAGCTTCTTCCAAAGCTTTGACGGTGAAGCAATCTTTAACTGAAACTTTGGAACTGTTTTGATTCTCCAAATTCGCCTCGGCCTCCTCCCTCCAAACCTTGTGATCTTTATCTTTTTTCTGTTTGAGGTTGTGCTGTCGAGTCGGCCGTATTGTCTTCTCTTCCAGTGCCTCTTCAGGGTACCCTTAAAGGGGTTAGGAAGACTATCCATGGCTTATTGATCAAATGAAAAGGGAGAGAGATTGTAGGTGATAAGGTAGGGGTGTGTGTTTATATAGGACAGGAGGGAAGATGTTAGTTGTACTGAATTTGTAGTAATAGCTAATTCACAAACATAATTTTTGTTTTTAAAAATAATAATAATAATAATCTATATTGATTTGGAAGTGTTATTTTTAAAATGGGTATTGTTATATAAACATAATTTTAATTTATATATGTAACTCTGGTACAGAATGATGCAACTTATCATAGTCATTTATTGAAAATATTAAAATGCTATCACTTTAATTCATAATTGAAAATTTGACAATATCATACGATTTTGTATAAAAATTATGTTTGATTATTATTATTATTATTGTTAAATTATAAATCATGGTGATTGGATACCATGATTTGGAATGAATGAAACACATGTAATCATCTTATTTTATATTAAAATTATATACTACGTGATAAAAATATTATCTATATATATATTTCGTTATCACGTGCTATTTATTTTTTATTTAATAAGAAGTCTAAGTATGAGACTTATTAAATAAATCTAATATCAATACATGAAATTATAAACAAAAGATCATAAAAATGTATATCATAATATTCACTATGTAATTGATAAAATGAGGACCATACATTGGGGCCAAGTATAATTAATGTCACAGGCAATCAGGGTAACAAGGGTGAGGCCCAAAAACGCCAATTCGGCCGACCAATCACTAATTCAAATTGTCCTCCTACAAAAGTTGACAAATTGCAAATAAAAAGGTTACTAGTCTTTGTGGTTGTGCTTTTTCCTTATTAGGAGAGGGTCTTTTTCTTTCAATAAAGATATGAAAGAATGTTGTCCATACAGGATGTAGTTTCTGTCTAGTTAGGGAACAGTCATCGACGTCGAATCCCATTATTTTTTATTTTATCTTTTTGGTTGTATTAGTTTGGTTTTTTTTTTTTTTTTTTTTTGAAAGGGTGGTTATATGTAAGGGTGTACTAAAAAATTAGACATTTCGCACTAACTCAGTTGGTGTGATTTGATAAGATGAGTGAATTGGGTTGGACTGGTTGAGTGATAAAATAAACTGATCAGTTAGATTACTGGTTAAAATTTGTTAATTCCTTACAATTTTGTACGAGTTCATATTATATTTTTATTTCTATACAGCTTTGAAAATTTACTTCGAATCTTCCTAGTTTGAAATAAAAATATAGTATGGACTCGTACAAAATTGTATAAAATTAACAAATTTTAACTAGCAACCTAACTGATCAGTCAATTTTATCACCTAACCAGTCAAACCCAACTCACTCACATTATCAAACCACACAAGCTGAATTGGTACAAGATATCTAGTTTTTTAACACACCCCTACACATAACCATCCTTGCAAAAAAAAAAAAAATTCAAACCAACACAGCAAAAAAAAAAAAACTAATTTCAAGGCATTCGAGCATCGAAATTTCGAGGCCTCAAGCATTTTTAAGTTAGGAAAATCCAATTCAAAATAATTGAATTTGTTGGGACTCATCATAAATTTTATTTTGATTTTTTGAACGTTTCATCTTTTATATCTTTATGAGTAGATTATCAAAAGGAAAAAAAAAAAAAAAAAAATCAATTTGATTCAAAGTCATAACTACATAATTTCAACAAATTCATTTAAAAAAAACTACAACAAATATAATTTTAAGGACAAACCTAACAAAATTATGTAATCATGATTATATAATTAAATTAATTTTTTTAATAAATGACCTACGCACACAATTATTTTAGAGTGTACTCAAAGGACGAGGTTCGCCCATTAAAAAATGAATAGAGGTTAAGTTCTCCCACTCATAATCGTTATGTTTTCACAGTTTTCTCAATGAAACTTTCTCTTTCTCAAATGTGACCGGAGGTATAAAAATCAAAGCTTGGGAGTGGCTGGTGTGCAGTCCAAGATTGGACTAGATGGTGTTATTTGACCTGTAGGAGTCCATCGAGGATCCCATTTTGATAATCTGAATCGTTCACTATGTAGAACTCGTCGAGTACTATATATTTGTACAAAATTATGTTGATTGGATATCAATAGTTATGTGATCAAATCAATTTTGTATAAAAAAAATAAACGATAAAAAAAATTAATGGTCGACAAAAAATTGTTTTGATCAAATAGCTATTGATGTCCGATCAACATGATTTTTTATAAATATATAGTACTCGACGAGTTCTACACATTGAACGGTTCAGATTATCAAAACGGGACCCGTAATAAGCCCCATCGGCCCAACAACACCGTTCAATCCGATCTCGGACTGCACACAAGCTGATCCCTATATTTTTGTCCTATTTGTTATATTTGTAATAATTAGCAATATAATTAACAGTAATATTATAATTTTAAACATAAAAACTCAAAAATTATTCAGAATATCATATTTATGATTCAAATTCATTTTATATACAAACCCACACTATATCATATTAATCTTTATCACACAACACACTATCTAAAAAAATCTAGGTAGTTATGTCTACAATCAAAGCATTTTGTATAATTAATACTTCTATTATACAAAATTACAAATAACTTTCTTTAAAAAATAAAAAAGATACAAAGAAAAGTACATAGGTAATCAAATTGGTTATTAGATGGGTGAGGAGGGAAGAAGTGTGTCAAGGTAGGGTTGGAAATGAAGTACACAATTGACTTCACTTAATTTCCTTTTTAAATGCTATGCTATAAATATGTGTATATATATTTGGTGTCTTAACAAATACAAAGGATGAAGAAGAAGAAAAAAAGAGACAAATGAAAATGATCTATACAAAACAGAATAATGTTATATGTATAAATTAGTGTGTTAATATTAATGTATCAATTGATGATATGACATAATTTAAGATATTTTTGGTATTTATAATTTGTATAATGAGTGGGATCAATAATAATATCATAATCAATGTTAATATACTAATTAATACATGTAACACCACTGATACAAAACAAGAATGATAGAAATGAGTTACAATCAATCATAGTAGAGAGAGTACACACCAACCAACTACTATGTAAAGTGTTTTCAATCCATGCATGACTTTGGGTACCTTAATAATAATAGTTAGTTAATACAGATATAACAGCCAACTACACACCAATCTCCTTCGTTTTCAACTTCATTCATGAACTAAACTGATGCTTTCTCATTTATCTGCTAACTACCAACAGATATAATAGAACTAGCACACAGTCACGTACATTCATGTGACAATGTTTTTTCCTCCCTAGAGAATTGTTTAATATTAAAATTGATGTAAAATGTATTTTAAAATTTTTTTTAAAAAAAAGTTTCAAATTTTGTCTACATATATTACGTGTCCAAAAAAATAGCAACAATATAAAATAATAATAAAAAAAAAAAAAAAAACCATATTTCCGAAAGATTAAAAAATATCCGCTAGAACTTTATTTCTTTCAACCATACATGGAAACTACGAAAGGCAATTTCTATTGGTCAATGCTTTTATTTTTGGGGTGTCTATGATAAGAAAGTATGTTAGCCCCCAGAAACTCAAGTAATTTGATGCTGCCCCTCGCAAAATTTTCTTTTCTCATTACAATCCAACGTTTTTATATTGGTCATTATAATTCGGCCATAATTTAGCTATAGGACTGGACCGTCCAGTTTTGGGCTCGTGAGTCCAACACGATCCACTTTGTGATGATCTGAACCAAATCCAAAGTTGTTAATCACACAGCATCAGATGAAGACAAGTAATTAATACTAATCACACAGTCTCAGATGACTAGAATCCAAACAAACAAGACCGACCTTACAAGAAGTCCCCCAATTATTCAACCCCCGCTTACATTAATCTTGCCCTCTATCATCAACTGCTAAATGATACCAGAACAATTGTAACAATTGTCAAACAACTCACTCAGTTAGTATCTTATATAAACACCATTTATTAAAACTCAAAAAAATTAATAATTCTCTTTCTAAATTGATCACCCATTGTTGTATTAGAATCGCAAGAAGAGCGTACAGGGTTCTACTAATCTGACAGAAGTATAGCCATTGTTGTTTTGCTTAGTTTACTAAAATAGCCTCTCTTTTTTCTTTCTTTTTATTATTATTTGAATTTTCTTTGGCTGCGGCTTAAAACTAAATAAGAATAAAAATCAAGACAAATAAAATTTTCTTTAAGAGGAGTATATAATTACGAAATGCCCTCTCTTTTTTCATTTTCCCATATTTTGTTGGTATCATAAATTTTTCAAAATCGCTGTAACCCATATTCTATTTGTGTCAATTTTTTCAACATCACCGTAACCCATGATTGAAACCAAAATATTCACGCTTCAATGGGGACAAAAATGATATGATTTACATACTGGTATAGAGTGAGGCTGACAAGATTTCTGAAAAGCTAGAGAGCATTACAGTCTCTGTGCTTTCTCTCCATGCTCAACAAACAGAATTGGTAATTAATTTCTCTCCAATTACTGAGAAGTTCCACTTAAATTGAGTATTACATATAGTAAATATGTTATTATACAGCTGTTATTTGCAAGCATCTTCACAAAATGAACTAGGAAACGATTACATGAGAGCAAATGAGCAAGAAGTTAGAAACTCTCAATAAAAAATAATAATTCGAAAAAGAAAAAAAAAATTTTGAAGAAGAAGAGAAAAGCGAGCTTTTCAGATGGGCAAGTGTTTATGTTCAATTAGTAATTTTCTCAACAAAGCAATTCAACAGCATCTCAAACTGCTAATGAAAAATGCAACCCCAGACTCAAATCATATACAAAAATAGTTGGCATTAAAAATGGTCAAACAATATTCACATGTAAATCGTAATAGCTAAAGTACAATGATGAAGGTTACTAAAAACTAGTAGAAAATTTCAAAATTACCTCCTCCCAGATTCCAAATCTTCCGCTTTCAAACTAGAATCACCTGCTAAAGATATCCCCATGAATGCATTGTTGTTTCTTTCATCTTGTTGACATCCGATATGAGCCTCTGTGGACTGCACATTTTTTGAATTCACATTAGTTGCTTGTGAAGCTGCACGTGATTCCTCTAACTCCCGAAAATAAGCATAAGGCCCCCAACCTATGGATAAAAATATGCAGAAGCTGCAGGTGACTAACATTTTCAACCAAAAACGATTAATTGATGACAACCTTTAGATTAGATTTGGTTTCAATAACCCGTCAAAAGAATATTAGATATTTTTTTACGACACTAGTTTAGAATGTGTACAAAGGCATGCTGAAAATGATGGCCTATTTGGGAAGAACCAAAACGCATTCTAGAGGCCACAACTTAACTGGTTTTGAACCTTTAAGGGTATGGTAGATGCATTTCAAAAGTACATAAAGCCCACATTTGTGATATCGATTCACAAATGTCTATGATACACTAACAGAATCCAACATGTACATGGATGTGATATCGAGTAATCTCATCCACATGAACTCGAAGCTAAAGAGCTGAAGTTCAGCAATCACATCCCAAAAATCAAATAAAAAAACCACTTCTATCATTTTGACAGAAGTGTAGAATCTTATCAACAATATGTTGTAACATGTACATGACTTTAACGTTTACTTTCCACAGCAGCAAATGATATTTGGTTTTTATATTTAAAAAAGAAGAAGTGGAAAGAAATAGCAGTATACCTTCAGCATGATAGGGGGGTGGGAAAAATTGCAAGTAACAAAATATGGCCACCATGAGACCTGCAGAAAACACTTTTAAATACTTGGTGAAATTATGCATCTACTACATGCATCACTATCAGGTATCGATAAGGAATAGCAATAAAAGACATGATTGGACAAACCTAAGAGACCTCCAGCAAACACATCCTGCCAGTGGTGCCAGTAGTCATCAACTCGAGAAATGGCAACCAAAGATGCAATAAGTAAAGGAAGAAAAACAATGCACAGTTTTGAAACATGGCCTCTACGATCAAATGCTTTTATCTTTCCAGATAAATACAATGAGAGAAATCCCAGACCAGCAAAGGACCCTGCAAATTAAAAATGCAATTCTCCACAAAGTTTAAAAGGTCTTGGGAAATTTCAAAAAAAATCTTTGTATTTCTTTTCCTCTCTCTTCTTTTAAGACCAAAAAAAAAAAAAATTATTTTCTCTATCCTTCTTTTGTTTTTCTTTTTTTGATAATTTTTTCTTCTCTCCTACCAAAGATAGCATAAGATATACAAATATAGTATTAGGTGTTTCTTACATGAAGTATGCCCACTTGGAAAACTTTTATGTCCTTCCTTTACGATACTTGTCTGTCCATGACATATAACATCTCCCAATTGATCATAAACCTGAAAAAAAAAAAAAAAAGGGTTAAATATGAGGTACCCTAATTAAGAGTGGAAAACAGAACAAGAAACAGAAGAAAAAAATTAACAGTCAAAGCGCTATAGATCCAGAGGAGCATACATCCTTTCCATCTGGAAAACATCGCCAAAAAAAGTCTGGTCTAGGCCGACCAACTGCATCCTTTATACCATCAGTGAGAACCGCTGTTACCAAAACAGAGAATAAAAGGCCTGTGAAAAAAGAAAAAGAAAAAATACACAGAATCAGACTGTTTCTACAAAATAGCTAGCTCAATTGATTGAATCTATTTTAAGAAAAATATTAATAAAACAAGATGGAGCTGAAAATTGCATCACCTAGTATAGCATGATGAAGATCATAGACATCCTTCCTACGAAAATAAAAGAAGAGAAAGATGGCTATAGGCAACAGAGCCGCATACATCTAATCAAACAAAAAATAAATTTAGAAAACTTGACAATGGACATATAAACATTGCAATATAATTATAAAGTGATTTTACATAATAATGTAAATAATAGCTTACAGGAACAGCCCATAGAGGAACTGTGTTATCTTTTAAGGGATACTTGAGATCATCCATCATGTCTTTCCCGACAAAGCGAGGAAATGGATGGACAAGATTCAGGACAACATCTGTTACCACAAGAAGCATCATTATAAGCCAGTCATGCATGTGCATCCTAGCCACTGTGACTCCATGGGACCTTACAGTATGTGACCCAAGCTGGACTTCCATCAGCCTTTCCTGTAAATGATAAATACACATGCAATCCACCATGACACAAATTAGAGTGATTAGATAGACAGCAAGCTAAACTGTGATTAACACCAAAAATATGAGAATCTTTTGGGCAATGTTTGGATCTTGGATTTGTTGAGGCAAAGAAAAATGGAAGAGAAAATGACAATTTTCCTTTCTCTCCACAAATCCCTCGACAAATTCAATTTCCAAACACAGCCTTGGCAGCTGTAATTTTGTTTGTTATTTTGAATTTCCACTAAATACTACCATATATCCACATATTTCAATAAAAGCTACCCCCGTATTTCACATAAGGCTGTAAAGTCCCAAATTATGGTGTTTGATTTAAAAATTAATAATTACTGTGCTTTGGATGTTTGTCAAAGGCAAGTCCCAAAACTGCATAAAATGATGATGATGTTGCAGGAGACAAAAAGAGTAGAGTAGTAAGAGTAACTGCAGAGATTAGATTAAATATCCAACAAACCCCCCCCCCCCCCACCACAACAACAACAAAAAATAAGAAGAAGAAGAAAACAAAAAAATGACAAAATTTGAACGTTGTAACAAACTGTGATTATATACATTTTGCTTATCAAAATAAAAAATTTTGAGAACCCGTTGACTGAGTAAAGCATTATAAAGAGATGATGCAAACAAGGAGTTGTAAATGAAGTAGAGACGCCATAAAATTGAAACCAACAGATACTTCATATTTCAACACATAAGCATATAACTAACAGACCAGTATTACACAAACAACTCGTAAAAAGTTTTTGGACACAAATTAGCTGTGTGTGCAAGCATTATATAGCAAAAAAATAAATAAAAGGAGAACACATCATTAAGCTCAAAGGTTTGTAAGAAGAAAAGGGAAAGAAAGTGAATCTCGGAACAGCATAAACGAGAGTAAAGACAAAAACAGACTTTCCACATAGCATCATATTTGAATTCTTAAGAATGGCAAGGTTAATCAAGTTTAACATGAATGGGTTTTGCACTACTAAAAGGGGGGAAGTACCTCTTGGTTATCGTATTCTATCAACGGAAAGTAGAGGCGTGAACACCTAGCACTAAAACTGCAGCTATCTCCAGCCTCTGGCTTCATACATCTAGATGACCCGAACAATCAATATTCAGGGAACCCAAAAAAAAAAAAAAAACAAACAAACAAATAAAAAAGTGGAAAAAAAACCTAAATCGCAAAAGTTAATGTCAAATGAAATCTTCATTAGTATAGGACTAAATGATAGTGTAATGGATCTAAATTATAGTGTAAAATGAGTATTTTTGTAGGGCTACATAAAATCTTCACATAATTTTTTTTTTTTTTTTCTTTTGAAAAAGGAGAACAATTAGAGAACACATATACAACTACTAATAATCTAAATAGTGTAACAAAACAGCTGAGTTTATCAACATTAACACAGATGGAATCAACCACAAAATATGAAATATTATATGATTGAATATTAAAGAGTATCATCAGTTGTAACAAATCAAAACATGCGCCAAATAGCCATCATAATGTTCAAGACACACACTGGAAGATTTGACGGGACAAACTAGCCCAAAATACAAACCAATAAACTGGGAAAAGGGAACAGAAAGTCTGATGCTAAAATGTTGTATTAACAACTTAGTAATCCTTGATGTTAATATTTGAAGCTTCAAATGTATCTAATAATATATGTGAATGATTAGCACCATTTTTAATTAGAACCACATCACAAATCATAAACACCATTAGAAAGACATGCAATAACAAGAATAAAAGCTGCTCAATTAATTCTGAGCATGAGCTTTATATGTTTGCAGCTAGATTCCTCTGATCCTATCCTAAAGTCCATTTTTACAACTTTAGGCATCAAATAACATTCTTAGGCTCCGTTTGGGAAGCCAAAAAGCCAGGCTTTTTGGCTATTTTAGCCACAAAAGACGAAATAGGCTTTTTTAGCCACAAAAAATAAAAAATCACATCCAACCTATAATCATTACACTCCTCTCTCACAAAAAAAGTCAAAAAAGCCAAAAAGCCAAAAAGTCCTTCCCAAACCAAACTTTTAAGCCCAGGCTAAAATAGCCAAAAAAGCTAAAAAGCCAAAAAGTCAACCCACTTTCCAAACGGAGGCTTAGAAGCATCTAGAAGTTGTAATCTTTAGGTAATGTTATTGAGAAATTTTTTTACATTTTAATCTGGAAATCCAGTGTTGCATAACCCAGTGTTACTTATTTATAGCCATTTCATTTTTCAATTGCTTGTTCTCTTTCTTGAACATCTCCAGTCTATTCTGTATATGACATAGGCATCATTTTGACCAGTAAATATGACAGAGGCATCATTTAAAATTAAATGACCTGCACCAATAAAGAAATCCCAATTCATTATTCTAAGAGCCCAAACTACATACATATGTTGTGGGTCAAGGGCTTAAAAACTAGCATAAAAAGAAGCATTAATGTCTCACCAAAATCAACCGCCTATACACATACATATGTGCATAACTATATGGAGTACAATATATACATACTCACACATTCCTATTCATAAAATAATAATAAATATGAACTCCCAAAACCAATTGAAAGCTGGATTTATAGGGAGAAGAAACCCCACCGACCCGAGAGATGGGTACATCTGGAATTATTAACCCAAGAAAGAGATAGCAGTGGAGAATCCAAGCATATTACAACAACAGCTGTGTTATAGCTAGCAATATCATTATAAAAGCAAAAGGTAAATTAAAAGAGGGCCAAGCTTGCTGCAAGTGTTAAATAGCATACAAATGATGAACACAGTCGCATATCCAGAAAAATAATATATTTTAACTCAAATTTTACATATTTTAACTCACTTTTTTTTAACCTATAAAACAACATTAACATTTCTCGAATAATATTGTTGGTAGTTTACGAGTGAATCATAAAAAAAATTTAAAAAAATAAATAAAAAGAAGAGCAAAAAGGACAAAAAAAAAAAATACTTGAGTTTGAAGTGGGAAATTGACAATGGGGGGTTTCCTAAATCCCTTTCTCTTGTTTATAAGCTCCAATGGTTACCGACGTGATACAGAGAGAGAGAGAGAGAGTGTGTGTGAGATGAGAAGAACCCTCTGTGTGAAGAAAGAGAAAGAGGGGGACATGACGTGGTTTGTTGAAATGGCTGCCACGTTTGAAAGCGGTGACTGCGCTGCGCGAGATATAGATCAACAAATGTTTTCGGGGAAAAAAATTACTATATATTTTATTAAGGGTCATTTTTTTTTTTGGATAAATCTTTTTTTAAATATTTTATTTCGTTTAATTTATATTCTTTTTGAATATTTTATTAAGTCTTATTTAATGTAGTATGATTAAATTATCCTTTTTTTATTTTTTACACATGTTTATATTTTGAAACTAATACATAACAATAGTCCCTCATTTTATTAAGAAAATCTCTCTCTTATTCTAAAAATAAAATCTCTCCCTTATTTTAAGGAGAAAATTTCTCCCACATTCCATAGAGAAAATATCAAATTATGAATTTTGAACCTTTTTATCAAATTATGAAAATGAAAAAATAATGTGAATGTTCAAAGTAAACAACAAGCATATAACTAACTTTTGAAAAAATAAAACACATATTAAAGTACAATGTGAATGTTCACAATAAACAACAAACATACAATTAACCTTCAATAAAATAAAATTCATACCAAAATATAATGTGAATGTTCACAATTTATAATTAATATACAATTAGCCTTAAAAAAATAACTTATTCCAATGTAAACATTTATACTGCAACGTGAAAACATAAAACAAAATTTAAAAAAAAAATAAAAATTGACTATTTCAATTGTTCAATGGTAACAAAAATGATTGTTCAACTAACCAATATAGTAACATAAACAACAAACATACAATTAACTTTCGAAAAAATAAAACTTATACCAAAATATAATGTGAATGTTCACAATTTACAATTAATATATAACTAGTTTTTAAAAAAAACAAACTCATACAAATGTGAACATTCACACTTCAACGTAAAAACATAAAATAAAATTTAAAAAAAATAAAAATCGACTATTTTGAGTGTTCAATGGTAATAAAAATAATTGTTCAACCAACAAACATAATAAAAAAAAAATACAACTAACTTTTGAAAAAACTTCAAAAAATAAAACTCACACAAAAATACAATGTAAATGTTCACAATTTACAATTAACATACAACTAACATTAAAAAAACTAAATTCATATCAATGTAAACATTCACACTGTAACATGAAACAAAATTGAAAGACAAAAAAAAAAAAAAAAAGACTACTTCAATTGTTTAATGGTAATAAAAAATGATTGTTCAAACAATAAGTATAGTAACAAATAACCAATGATATGTGAACATTTACATCCGACAAAATATATAATTATGTCCATATTTACATTTCAACATTTATTTCTCAAACTTTCAAACAATGTGAAATGTGAACATTTACATTGATTGACAAAAAAATAAAAACAATGGCAGCAATAGAATTATAAATCCAAAAAACTCAATCACTCTAAAAATAAAATAAAAAATATCACTCACATCCTCATCTTTATCATTATCACTATCATTAACAATCTATCCAATTTTACCATTCCATCAATCCAAATCAAACCAAACTCACATTTGAAGAATATGTTTGTAATAAAATTGGCTAGACATAACTAGAGTTTTGACTTACAACAATAGAGAAACGTAGAGTTTTGAACAAGAGCAATAGTAGATGAATACAGAACTTTGAATACAAAGTGACAATAGAGGAATACAAAACTTCACCGCAACAATAGAGAAACATAATATTATTTCACCATCATGTGTAAACAAGAGTTTTTAAATCCTACCTAATAGAGAGTTTCAAAACTTTAACACAATGAAACAATACTACAAATGTGAATGAAACTAATCAAAAAAAAAAAAACCGTGAATAATGGTAACTACCAAAATAGAAGTAGTAACAAAAAAGAAATATGTATATCATTTTTTTATATAATATATATCAACAATAGACATAAGGGTATAATAGTCTAACAAACAGTATAAATCAAGAAAAAAGAACCTAATGGAATAAAAATATAAATACATAAGACTAATTAAGTTATAATTTTCCTTAGTGGACTTGTTGGGTTAAAACACCTCCAACTGAGATTTATTAATAAAAAGTCCTTTTATTAATTCCACTTTTTAAATATATATTTCTAATTCAAAAATACTTCAGCCTCCGTTTGGGAAATGGGTTGGCTTTTTGGCTGTAACGCCCTCAAAAAATACATATAAACCCAATATTCTTGACATGCAAAGACATAAGGGAATAAATCATATTTACATTTATCAGAGTATTAAGTACAAAAGTATTATATGTTGACATCAAAAGTAAATACCCTACGGGTTTACAACTTTCTAAGTCAATACTTGGTTACAACAAAAGAAGAGTTCTATCTCTTTATACAAAATAAGCCATTGGCTTTGATTTACATGTAATACAAGAAGATAGCAACAAAAGGATCTTTCAGCCTCTAAGCCTTCCAAGCTACGTCCTTGGAGGTAGCATATCATATGAACCTGAAAATGATGTCCCATAAAGGGTGAGCCAACGCTCAGTAGAGATATGCTAAACATAATATGAACAATAACTAAAATATTAGCATTTGATAAATGTTTAACTCATATAAACAAACGTATATCCCTTTCATAACCAATACTCATTTACAAATACATTCAATTCCGTTCTGTTTCATTACCTAAACCAATTCATGGTTATGGTTCTCTGTTTATCCACCCGGTTTAAAGTGAGCCTACAACTCATATTAACAATACTTCGATCATGATCAACTAACATGAGACTACACTCACATTATTAACATTTCAACATTTCAATTTCACATGAGACTACAACTCATTTCATTCACACTTCAACACTTCAATCATCTACGTTATGCAAACGTAATTTAAATTTCGGGACTTTCACCTTGGACACTCCGGCCAACTTAGTTCTCATTGGAGTCCATCCCCTATCTCGTCCCAAACAAGTTTAGGAGTACATCCCCTATCTCCTCCCCAACAACATACATATACAATGTATTAAACACTTATCATATACAATGATCAATCAAAACACATATTCATTGTGTTATTCCATCCGTCATATTCAATAACATATTCAATTGATTAGTTTTAATTCGCCTAATCATCATGCAGTGTTTACAACAATCAAGACTATCCTCCATCGATAGCCTAAAGCAATTATTTCTAAACAGATAATAAATTCATCAAACAGATAAATTATTAATATTCTCATAGGTGAGTGATTAATCAATCCAACTTCCATCTCACAATTGCCTAATCTCATTATTTCCAAACCAATTTCACATTTTCATAATGAATTTCATTTATTACACAAATGACCCGATCAAACCCAACTAGGGCATTTTCCTCTTTTTTCTCAACATTGACCCAAAGGTGCAAATATCATCAATAAATATCAACAACCTCATTTTAAGACCCAAATACACGTGTAGTTCAAAGGAACAAAAACCCCTCTTTACACATTTCAAGCTTTGAAACCCTAACACCAAAAATTTCCCAACTTCAACATTAAATCAAAATGATTACATGTTTATGTCAAAGACCATAAATATGAGTAATTATCTCTACCTCAAATAAAAAGACCCAAAGGAGATGATGAACAAACTCGAAGGTGCTCCAAACCCACAACTTTTCGGATAAAAATACAGGTCTTGAAGAGCTCTAGCACTTTAATGAAGACACAAGGTTTGGGTCTTACTAAACCAAAATCAAAATGTAGAGAGAGAGAGTTCTAGAGAGAGGAGCTCTCAACTTAGGGTTTTGAAGAGCTAGAGAGAGAGAGAGTCGAAAAAGTGATTCAAAAATGGCTTCTCTCAACTGATATACATCACAGTCCGCTCGAGCGTCAAAAGTGTCGCTCGAGCGTCGAATGCACATTTCCAGAAATTCTGCAGACGAAGGTCCCCGCTCGAGCGTGAGAGTGGACGCTCGAGCGTCCGATGACCTGTAGGAAAAGTACTGAAGGTGGAATAATCCTGCTCGAGTATCAAACTACCTGCTCGAGCAGAGAAGCAAACGCAAAGGTCCCGCTCGAGCGTGAAGACCAAAATCTGGACATAAACTATTTGTTTCTAAACACAATCAATCTGTTTCAAATCTGCCCAACACAATCCAAAACTCAAATACAAGAAGTAAAGGATGGAAACAAGAATAAGACAACAACACACATCCATGGAACCGAGTTCGGAATACAATAAACAATGAGAGAAAAATCGGGATCGCTACATTGGCTTTTTGACCTTTTTTGGCTATTTTAGCCTGAGCTAAAAAGTTTGGTTTGGGAAAGACTTTTTGATTTTTTTTTGTGAGAGAAGAGTGTAATGATTATAGATTGGATGTGATGTTTTGTTTGTTATGGCTAAAATAGCCTGTTTTGTCTTTTGTGGCTAAAATAGCCCCAAACCTCATTGTCAAACGGAGCCAGTCTCATAACTTAGTCAGCTTATTTAGTTTTGGTTTTCAAAAAAATTTACATTTTTTTTTTTCATATTTTTTTATGTTTTCAATGAATTTTTTTTAATATTTTAAATAATTTTTAGACACACCTAACATAAATACACTTAAAAAGTATAATATCTATAAAAAAAATTTAAAAAAAATTCACTAATTATCAAAAATAAAAAAAATACAAAAAATCATTATATTTTTCACATTTTTGTGTATTTATTAATTTTTTAAAATAGTTTTTCACAAATATTTTACTATTTTACTATTAATTTGGTTTATTTGATTGTATATTTTGGAAATAGTTTTGGATTATGAAAGTTTGGGATGATTTGATTTGTTGTAGTTGAGTAGATGTGTGCGAGTGAAAAAGTGATTAAAAAAAAAAGGAGAGAGAAAAAGTGATTGATTGATGTGTAGGAGAGAGAGTAATTTTGAAAAAACAAATTAAAAAATTTCCAACCAAACAAGGCCTTCATCTCTGAAAATTCCTTCCCTATCATAAAAAAATGAATTTTGACAATTGTATTTTTAGAAATTTCTAATGTTCCTCCTTAAATTTAAAAATAAAGATAAAAATAAAAATAAAAATAAAACCTAATAATCAATATTGAAAGTTTTTGAAATCTCCTTTAATTATAATCGTTAATGTCTATTTAACATAGGAAATAATTAGTTATACCCTCTTGAGCTATACTCGTTTTTTTTTTTTTCAAATATTTTTTTGTTCATTGATTTTCACTATTTTAGATATACTTAAAAATTACCTATATTTTTTTATAAAAAAAAAATCAATTTTTAAGACTTTATTTATAATAACTAATTTAAACTTTTTTATTTGTGAAAAAGTTTATTTATTTTATGAAAAAAATTACTTATTAGGCCTATTTTAAAAAGTTGGTTAAAAGTCAATTTTTGATTTTTTTAATTTTTTTATACCATATCATCTTTTTACTTTTTTACATATTTTTTAAAAAAATTAAAAAAATTATTTTTTAACAAACTTCTCAAAATAGACCTAACTCATTAAAAGACACAAATGTCCAAAATGAATAAACAATTTGAGACGTCGAGTTGAGGTCCTATACGTGTTTGAGATAGCTTTGAACATCATGAAAGTTGATAATCTAAAGTAAATTATGAATTTCTTTGCTTTTCAATAATTATTATTTTTTATTTTATAAAAATTATTTTTATCCCATAAATTACAATACCAAATATTTTTACATAAAAAAACGTTTAATTAGAAATAATTTCATTAGTTGAACTAAACAGTTCCTTTAAAATGATCGTAAGCTAAGTTTTTTAAAAAAATATATATATATATATATATATTGGCAGTGTAAATACACTTTTCATATTTTTTTTTATCATTATTTTTATTTTATTTTTGTTCGTTGATTCTAATATTCCATGAGTTGAGTCGTACCCAACACACGGATATGGAGAAACTGGTGACGGTTTAACTGGGCATTGTTTGACGATATTGGAATTTCTCATGAGGAAAAACTCTCTCTCTCTCTCTCTCTCTCTCATCTAAAAAAAAAAAATATTGATTGGTTCTATGACATCACGTGATCACGCTCCTCGCTAATCACAATATATCATAGGTTTGTTAACCACCTAACACAAATTTGTAAGTCTCACATTCTCTATCAATCATAACATCATTAGATACCATAAGCACCCAATACAAATTTGTAAGTCACAATATCATTAGACATCACGTAACAGTACCCAAGACTAACCAATAATTTCTTCTCATCTCAAGTCTGCTCAACACCTTACATGTGCATTACCTAATGTACACATCTTTATATATACCTTACTAGCGATAACCCGTGCGATGCACGGAAAAATAGACTATATATATTTTGTATGATAAATAAATCATTTTAATCTTAAATTATATCTTAATAGCGACAAGCCATAATATTAAGCTATCTAGGTAGATGTTAACAATAATTAACCCAAAAAATTTTACAATAAAACTTGATATGCATAAGAAATTATTAATTATGAAAATTGTTGAGAATAATAGTATCACAATCACTTAATAACATAAATAACTTGTATCAAACTAAACAAAACATTAAAGAGAGAAATTCTATAAGCTCAGAAGAGTTATCATAAATTTACTTGGACTTTTAAATCAGTGGTGTATATTATTATTGTAGAATCAAATTATGAATAAATATCAACTTTTAATTATAATTTATAAGTAGTTTTTAAAAAAATTTAATCTAAGTTTGTTGCATTGCTTATAAAAAGAACTTCTCAAACAAATCATTAATTGATTATATTAGCAACTCTCTATCTTTGATTTCCTCTATCAATGACACATTCATATCATATCAAAGTATAAATTATTCTCCATAGTTTGAATAATACTTGCATAGTTCCTACGTCATTTTAAAAAAATTAATCAAAATAAGAATGTCATAGTATTATAAAAATTATATAAGAGAATAGTTTTAATCCATTTTATTTATAAAAAAATGATAAAAAATTATTTGAATTGTTCTTGAAAAAATACAACAAATGATAGCTTTAATCATTATATACCAAAAAAAAAAAAATCATATCGGTTACTCAACGAAAAAATGGTCAAATACAAATAGAGTCATGAAAATTGAATTAAATCATATGGGCTCTAAATAATCTAGCAAATGAACTAATAATAACATAGAGATATTGACAAATATGTAGTACTTCCCTATCATCTTTGTATTATATTCATTAATTTCATATATAATATGAAAGTTTTATTCATCTCGATCCTTCAATAAAATAAGGATCAAGAAAACAAATTTGATAAGAAATTGATTCTAAAATTAATTATTGAAAAAACAAAAATTTCAAATAGAGAATTTAGAGATGGGATTGAAGAAATACTATAACGAATGATAGCCTTATAAAAAAATTAAAAAAAAATAAAAAATAACAATGATCTAATGCAAATTATTTTTAATAACTAATAGAAAGAATCTCAAATTATTACCTTTTATAAATATAGTGAAGAAAATTAATTTTGTGAGATTTTTGTGCTACCTTCTCCCACGCAGCCTTTATTATTTCATTATTAATACTATTCTTATTCAGAGCGATAATTATTTATTTATTTTTTTATAATCTTTATTATTTGGTAGATAATAACGAATAATAAAAATTATTAAGAGAATGTTAAGAATTTAATAGGAGATAAGAAGTTATAGGTAAGAGCATTTCATAAGATCAAAAATTTAAAATAAAAAAAAGATAATATGTGATAGGAGAAAAAAAAAGAGTAAATCAAAATAAAGATTTAGATATATATGTTTTTGATAGATATATAGATTAACAAATCATATCTCTATCTAAATTTTATTATTTTAATTTTTTGAAAATCAATTATTTAATCTTTATCTTTATCTGTAGGCCACGAAATTAATCTTTATAAATTATTTATCAATTTTTATATGTTTATTTATCTATAAGTCATGAAATTATTATTTTTAAATAATTTTTAAAATTTTTATCTTTATCTATAGGTCATGAAATAAATTTTCATAGATTATTTATGAATTTTTATATTTTTATCTATAATGAAATTAATTAAAGTACGAAATGAGGGAAAAAAAAAAAAAAGAGAGTAATTTTGTTTTTTTTTATAAAAAAAATCAATTATTTAATCTATATCTTTATTTGTAGGCCATGAAATTAATTTTTATAAGTTATTTATCAAATTTTATTTGTTTATTTATGGGAAGAAATTTTAAATTATCTATAAGTTATGAAATTAATTTTTTTAAATTAATTTTTCATTTTTTATCTTTATCTGTAGATTATAAAATTAATTTTCAGTTTTTATATGTTTATCTATATGGAGGAATTTTGAAATTCAAATCTTTATACATAAGTAATGAAATTAATTTTAATTTTAATTAATCAAACAAATAAAAAATGAAGAAAAATAGAAAACATGAAAGACAATCAAAGAAAGTTGCCACGTAGGAAAGAGAGTGTTTTAAAATTATGAAAATTTAAGAATAAATATTTGGAGGCTTTTGACAAAACAACTACATTTGGTTATATATAGTATAGATAGATAGATAGATATAGATAGATATAGATATAGATAGATAGATAGATAGATAGATAGATAACTAAAAAAATAATAATATAATTTTAATTTTTTGAGTCATAATTAAAAAAAAAATCATAAATAAATAAAACATGAGGTATAATTAAAAAATTTATAAATCATAACTAAAATAATGTCATAATTAAAAAAAAATCAATCATTATTAAAAATAAATAAATAACATAACTAAACATCGTTTTAAAAGGATATAAATTAAAATTTCCCTTACCAACAACACAACACCTTGAAATGATCGCATTTTTTCGTTAAAAAAATATAATAACGTAACACCTGTGCATCCACGTAATTCTGATGTTGATTCAAAAATTCATCCCTTCACGTAATTTTCTATAAAGCTATGATAATTTATAATTTATAAATAAAATTATAATATTATAAATTTTTATAATAATATTACATATTTTTTTATTAAAATATTTTTAAAATATAAATTATCGTATTTATAAATTTTTATGATAATTATCATAATTCTATTAAAAGATTACATAATATTCTAATAAAATTTTATTAACTTTTTTTGTTTTGTCTTATCTACTCGTTACAGTCTAAAGGGAAAGAGAAATCACTCCTCCCTCTATGCAGTGATAATTTCATCAATTTGTTATTTTCAAAATTTCATTTATGTATATGAGTCTTGTTTGATAAATCTCAAAAATAGAATTTTAAAAATATAAACTTTATAATAATAAAACAAATATTAAATTAAATTATTGAATTTTTTAATTTTTAAATCATTTCAAATATATATATAAACAAAAATAAAACCAAAAACTGTGTCTATTGTTCTCTCTTCTGTTGAATTTTTTGCCCTTGACTTTCATTCATGATAGGCATTATATAATTTAATTGTTTGTTTTAATTTATAAATTGATAACTTACCCCTATAACAATATCTATAGTTTTCCCCCTTTGTAACAAAAAATAAAAAAATAAAAAATATCTGTAGTGGTGAATAAAAAAAATATAGTTTGAGATAAAAAGCATTATTCAACAAGTCCCGTAAGTTACGTATTTTATACAGATGGAGGCACAATACATTCTTTAATCTTACAGGTTGAAGACCAAGACTTGACTCTTAATTTTTAATTATTTATTCTTTTTAAATTAAAGAGCTAGTATTTCTCCAACACAACTTGATTGTGTGCTCAATTAATAATATTTTATAATGCCTCCGTTTGGGAAGTGAGTTGGTTTTTTAGTTTTTTGACTTTTTTGGCTATTTTAGCTTGGACTAAAAAGTTTGGTTTGTGAAGAACTTTTTGACTTTTTTTGTGAGAGGAGAGTGTAATGATTATGGGTTAGATGTGATATTTTGTTTTTTGTGACTAAAATAGCTTATTTTGTCTTTTGTGGCTAAAATAGCCAAAAAAGCTTAGAAAAGCTCTTCCCAAACGGATCCTATATATATTTTTTAAATTTATAATCTCTTATTAATTTATATATATATATATATTTAGTTGTATGAATCTATTTCTAATCTTGTTATCGAGTGAACACACTATCAACTTAACTTTCTACAAAATTGGATAATAACTCGTATGATAGAGACTGGTGCTTGAATCCTAGTAAATCTATGAGTGTAAGGCCAAACTATTAAGGGTTGTTTTGCCAAGTTGGTTAAAAATTATTTTTTTTGTTTTTATTTTTACTTGTTTTAAAAAATATGTAAAAAAATAAAAATATGTTATAACTTAAAATAGGATATTGACTTTTAGTCAAGTTCTCATACTAGGCCTAAGTTGTTTCCATAATCTAACCAAACTTATGGTTGAACATTAAAATTATTTGGGTAAATTACACTCACCTCCCCTGAAGTTTTTGACAATTACAGGAATTTCTCATATAGTTTCAATAATTACAGAAATCAACCTTTATTTTTTTTGATATTGTCAAGATTCTCCTTTCCGTTAATTTAAACCAAACAATGTTAACTTAGTTGTGCAAATGATCATAATACCCTTTACACTTAGTACCCTTTAATTGTAATTTACCTATATATTACATTATCATTTTATTTCTCACAAATTTTTTTTTGTATTTCCTTGACTTTGTATTTTTTTTCCACTATAATTTTTGAACTTTATAAGTTAAAAAAAAAAATCATTAATGAAATTAAGAAAGAATATCCATGTTTCTTATATTTGAATTAATTTTGAGATTTAATTTAATAAAAATAATTTAAATGAAAGAAACAAAGATGGAGATATAGATTTTAGATGTAATAAATAACAAATTATTTGAGTATTTTATTATTTTCAAATAATTTATTTCTTCAAGTAAAATTCTATTTTAGCTAGATGTAAGAAATGACAAAGTTAAATATTTTATTATTCTCAAAAAATTTCTTCATCTTTATTGTAATGTGATTATATATTTTTTCACTTTTATATTTATTTTTAAAATTTTTATTATTAAGGTGAGAAATACTGACTTATTTTTTTAATGATAATTAAAATTTGAGAATAATATAGGATTGTGAAAAGATAAAATGATAATTTTTTTATTATATATTTATGAGGTAACATTTGGTAATTTTTATAAGTCAATTTTTTAAATTATAAATATGAAATGTTACTATGTTTATTTTTCTTAAAATAAAAACTAATACACAAATATGTTTACAAAACAAAAAGAAAAATTCATATTTTGTAAGTTGCTACCGTATTGGGTGATACTAACTAACATTATTGAAAGAGAAAAAAATGATGAAAAAAATTGAGGAAAAAAACATAGAGAAGATAACAAATAATAATAATAATAAATTATATAGTGTTGTTATTTGCTGCAGTGACATTATGAAAAAATGAATAAGAAAATAAATAAAAAGAAATAAAATAAAGAAAATGGAAAGAGAGTGATAATTTCTCCAAATATATATTTTTCATACCAAAAAAAAAATTAAATACCTATATGCATTTTTAAATTTTTATTCAAACTCTGATTTCTCAAAATAATTATTTATAAAATTGGTGGTCTTTTTAAAAAATAAAACATCTTTTATACTTTGTTTCGTAATTTTCAAATAAATGATTGCATTTAATCTAGTATAAGATTTAATGGTGATCAATTTATTAGCTCTTTTTTTTTTTTTTTAAAGATAAGGTAATGTTTGGTTATTCTGCTATATATATGCTTGTCTTAACAATTTAGATTTTTTTTTAAAATATTGTATAGAATTTAATAATTTTGTTTAACATCATTAAAATAATTTATGGGTCTTAATTAATTTTTTGTAAAATCTCAGGAGAGGTGAGTGAAATTTATTATTTGAATATATAAGTGCAATCTTGAAATTTTTTACTCATATAACATGATGTCAACATGACGTTATCATATTCTGTTAAATAAATTAATAGAAGATTAATGGTAGGGGAATCTTAACAATAATTTCAAAAGTAATTGTCGTTTCTATAATTATTAAAATTATAAGGGAGGTCTCTGTAATTGTCAGAAATTTCAGAGGAGATGAGTGTAATTTACCCAAATTATTTTCAATCTCAATTGATAAATTTATCTTAAAATTTTAAAAGTTTAGAATTCAATACATATTTGTTTTAGCACTAATATATAGTACTAAAAAATTCCAATACTAATTTTAGTGCGATTTTTAAGCTATTTTACCATTTTTTTTTCTATTTAAAATATTCTCGAAAGATTTATTTATAACTTAAAAAAGGTGAGCTTACCATGAAGATGACGTGTCTTATTTGATTTTCTAGGACTAACTGGTGAGATGTCATCTAAAACCATGCGTATGGGATTAGCTCTAACTTGTTAAAGTATTAAATTATAAATACATTATTTTACATAACAACTAGTGGTAAACTTGTGCTATGCACGAGACTGATTTATAGTATATAAATTTTTTAATAATGCATAAAGTTCTAAATTTTGTCATAAAATTATAATCATAATGAATAAAGATTATCTTCTCAAATTTCATAAGTAAAGACAATAATTTAAAAAGCAGAGATGCATAAAATGTTATTATAATTCAACTGATCTATTTTTCTTGAAATAATAAATTTGATTTCTAACTAATAAAATAATACTAACAATAAATAAGATGTTTCTCAGTAACCCTAATGTCTAAAACATATATATGCTTAAAAGAATTACTAATAAACTGAATGCCATAAATCTATCAATCTATATTTGTTATGGGTTTATATATATTTTTAATTTATTTTTAAAAATTCAAATAAAAAAAATCAAAATTTTAAATTAAATTTGTTTAGATAGACTTTAAAAAAAATAAAATTTGAAATTAGATATTGAGAGATAAAATAAAGATTTTAACTGAACATATAGGATCAAATTTGTTAATTACGAAAGATTTTAACAGAAGCGAGATAGATCAAATTTGTTAACATTATCTATTTGTATATCAATTTTTTTTTTTTTACGTTTATTTAAAAAAAAAATAAAAATTAGGAAAATCAGTAAAGGGGACTTGAGAGAATACCAGTAGAAAAGAAGGTGATTAAGAGTTAGTATTAAGGGTTTTGAGGCCTTTCATGTTTCATATTACATTCTTATAATATATAAGAAGATAAAAGAAAAGGAAGGGACTGAACATCTTATAAATATTTTATTTTAATTTTTTCATATGTACCAAAATCACACATTAATATAAGTAATTTTGTCTTTCTTATTTGGTCCTTAGTTTTATTATTATTATTATTTATTATCTAAGATTAATGTTTTAACCATTTGTCACACATGACCTCAAGCTAAAACTTTAGCAAGAAAGGAAAACAATGGTGTGCTCATATCTATTGGACTAAGAAAAAGTTGTGCCAAAAAAATTTGAAATATAATTAACAACAGTGAACACTCAAATAGAAAAACTTTACATCTCATATACACCATTTTTATGATTTAAGATTCTAGTTATACACACACAAAAAAAAACAAAAAAAAAAAAAAAAACCAAAAATGGAAAGAAAGAAAATGGCAACAAAAACAGAAGTGTCTTCTTTACATAAGAGTCTTTGATAAGTTTCTTATTGACATATTGTTTTAAGACTTGTTGGCCATATGTGCTTCCAAACTAAAATTTCTTTCTCATGGTAAAACTTTCTAATTCCTCTATAAAAGCCATCTATTTGATCGTTCCAGTAATTCTCGATTATCCTTCTCATTTATTGTTGTTTGTTCTCTTTGTGATTTAGGAGTATTGTTTGAACTTCAACACTATTGTAATTTGTAAAATACTAAATTTTCTCAAATATAAGAAAAAGAAAAACATATACAAAAAAAGAAAAAAAAAAATTGACAAATTGCTTTATTGATATGGAATACAAACACACAAAAATTCTATGTAAAGCAATTGTTTTTGTCTATATAATAAGTGAAACATATAACTCAAAAACTTGGAAAGGGGCTTAAAAAATAAATAAAAATAAAGCAATGGCAACCTCTGTTGTATCATATATACTAATCTCTAACTTTCTTACGGAATGGCCATCTAGACAGTACTAATCTAACTTTCTTATGAAATGACCATGGAGGTGATAGTGACAAATAAGGGCAAGTTTTTGGGAGAGAGATATAGTCATATTTTTATTTTTTTTTAAGAAGCAGTGTGAGATTGAAACAAAAATGTAACTATATATAAGGAGGGAAGAGAGACATGTGAAAGAGGAAGTCATGTGAAAGGAGGTTACTTTAATTGAGATAAAAGAAAGAGGTGATAAGAGAGTCTTAAAATTTTTAATTTATCTAAAGTGATAAATATATATTTTTTCTTATATATTTCATGTGGATTTTTGTCTCTCCTCTATTTTGGCTAGAAAAAACAAGGTGAGAGAGGAAGAAGTGCCACCTCATTTTTTTAATCTCTCAAAATTATGAGAAATTATGATTAAATAATTGATAGTCTGTGAGCTTCCACTACATTTGCTTATATAAATAGTATAGATAGATAGATAGAAGTATAGATAGTATAGATATCAAAAAAGGATGTCCCAGATAAAAGGATATGGGTAAAACTTGCTTCCCCGGTGGTTTACTCGGATGTCCGGCCAGTCGACTTGCCCAATGTCTAACCAGTTGACCTCATGGACGTCCTATGGGCTGAAGATTGAAGAAGCAAAAATAGATATCAACAAACAACTAGGTCAAGAACATCAACAAAAAACTCAATTCCATTTTCATCCATGGTGAGAGGGAAGATTTGCACCGGACTGTACAGCCGAGCTGGGATAACGTCAGACGTGACGGACTGCATGGCGCCGAGCTAATTCCTCCGTCGATGAAGCCGGGCAGTCTGACTTGCACGATCGGAGATATTGACCGGTCAAACATCAACTATCGCAGCCGAGCTGCGACTTGAGCGTAGTAGACGGAGCTCAGAGTAACGGATGATGATGCCGAGCTAAAAGGTAGTCTGAGATGGGTGAGGCGCGATCATGGCGTGGCGCCTCGACCGGCCGATCGTCTGACCGAGCTTCGTGTGACCGAGATTGAAGGTAGAACGGTTGGAGGTCAGCATGCCTCACAACTGGTTGGTCCCGATGAGTCGGTCAAGAATAGTTCGACCGAGGTGGTCAGGCTTTCGCCTGATCCCAAGTTACAGGACGGTGACACGTAGCACGGTCATGTGCACGTAATGGCAATTCTCCATCAGTGATAGGCCGGTTATGGTAGCCCGGTTAAGGGTGCCACCTGGGCCAATAGCTTGAGGGAGAGGACATCTGCTCCACGCACACCTTAATACCGTTGGACAGTTCTGTGTGTACTGATGGAAGGACAAAACCTTTACACGCGTAAGATGGTGAGGGGCGCCGCCACTGTCGAGGAAAGAGAGGTAGTCGCGCGATAATCTGGAGGCTGCATGGCCAGCCTAGAAATAGGGAGGGAGACGAACGTTGGAGGTATGGAATTCACTCTAAAAAACACTCTCTTCTCATTGTCTTCTTTCTTAGAGAACTGACTTGATCGTCGGAGGGTCTTTCCGGCACACCACCGCCGGGCAGCTCACCATTTTTGTGTTGCAGAGATAGACGCCGTCACTAGAAGCTTGACGTTCAAGGCGTACGGAGAGCAAATGATATTTCGCCCCCGTACACATGGAATTGATATGATCCTTCACCCATTTCCCCAAAATCAAATCTGGTTCAAGAAACCCTCTTTTTCTGCTTCTGTATAACAAACTTCATGGACATATAGAGATGGAAATCACCATCAAAATTACCTGAATACTTAATACACAAATGGCATTTTTGTAGAAAGAGAGAGAGAGAGTACCTGGAAAGAGATTGGGAGAGGATAGAGGCGGTGGTTCAAGCATGTATGGATGTCGAATTGAGGATTTGTAGGATGCTAAGCAAGAGCTCTTCTCATATTCGCCAATTTTTTTTTTTTTTTTTATTTATTTATTTAACAATGCTTGCTTCTGCTTTCTTCTGCTTTTTGTTTAATTATTTTATTATTAAAAAAATATTCAAATTTTAAAATAATTAAAAAAATTATTTTAATAGAATAGAGAAAAATGAAGAGTTTGTTGGAAAAAGTAAATGAAAAAGTACTTCTTATAATAGAGAATGAATTTTTTAATAGTATTTTACGATAAAATTTAAATAGGCTGCTAGGGATGCTGTTAACTCTAACTTGTTAAGTATTAAATTCTAAATACATTATTTTACATAAGAATATTTCTTTCTCTCATATAAACTGTGATATATTACTACCAAATAAAGTGATAGAAGAAATTTGAAACCAAAATTTAATTATTGTATCATTATCGTTGCTATATAAATTAATAGAAAACTAATGGTAAATTACACTCATCTTTCTTGAATTTTGAAAAAAATATATATATAATTAATCTCATATCTTTTATATAATAACATTAATTATTAGAAATTGTATTATATAAAAAGTGTGAGACAATTATAATTTTTTCAAACATTAAAGGAGGTAAGTGTAATTTATCCTAAAAAATAAGATTATTTTAATATATGTAGTGTGTTTTATTATTGTTATTTTCTTACATTGTGTGAATCTATTTATTTACTTATTTATCTTCAGATATGATGAATATAATTTTATAATATTTGTCTGTACTATTATATGAACAATAAATAAAAGTTATGTAACTCTTTATTAAATTAAAAGTATTAAACAAAATTAAATCTTTACTGTTTATTTAATTTTGGAGAATTTTATTATACACACTTATATACTATATATACTTTTAATTATGTTATTTTATTATTTAGTTATGACATTATTTTTAGATTTTGGTTATGATTTTCTTGTATTTAGTTATAATTATTATTTTTTAATTATGACTTAAAAAATATGAAATTATGCCGGTTTCTTTTGTAGTTATTGTAAGGACATATTTTTTGGGTTGTTCACGTGGCCGTGGTTGTTGGTCAAGATATCACGTGGATGGACCAAGTCGTCGAGATATGATGTAATCATATCTGAATCCGATATATTCGGATAGAGAAATAAGAGGCTCTCTGTTTGAAGAGAATGAGACTCTTAAGAAAGTTCATTATAATCTAAATAAGAGAAGCGTTAAATAAGTGATATCTGTAAATGATAGAGTTAATGAAGTAAGACTTTTAGGCTAAGTTTGGCAAGAGCTTTTTTTGGGCTTTTTGACTATTTTAGCCACAAAAGACAAAATAGGCTTTTTTAGCCACAAAAAACAAAACATCACATCCAACCCATAATCATTACACTCCTCTCTCACAAAAAAACTCAAAAAAGTCAAAAAGCCAAAAAGCCAAAAAGCCCTTCCCAAACCAAACTTTTAAGCCCAGGTTAAAAAAGCCAAAAAAGCCAAAAAGCCAAAAAGCCAACCCACTTCCCAAACGGAGGCTTAGGGAAAGTTGGACACTGATCATTATATAAAGAGAGCACCTCGTGGGTCTAAAGTACGCTTTAATTGAGAGATGTTTTACTTGTGTTGATATCTTGTGAAATTGTTTGATTGACTTAATCGTCAGAATGTCTCGAGTAGACGAGTCACTATGGTTCTTACCTTCTTGCGTGCAGGTATTGAGCTTAATTTATTCTGTCGCGTATTAACTAGCTAAGTTCTTTAAATCTCTGCAAAAAGATTTGTTTAGTTGTGAGGTCAAAAATCAACACCCACAGTTATAAAGATACATGTGGTACACACTCTTTGAGTAGTGTGTACCATAGTCTTTCCCATTTATTTATTGATAAAATTATTAAGTCCTTGTTTGGGAAGTTCACTATTTGACTTTTTAATTATTTTAGCTTAATTAAAAAAGTTGTGTTTGAAAAGTTGATTTTTTTTTTTAGTTGATTTGATAATTGTGAGAGAAAAAGTAAAATAATTATGAATTAGATGTAATACTTTGTCTTATTAACTATTTTAACCTATTTTATTTTTTAATGAACTATTTTAACTCAATTATCTCCTCAAACTAGGCCAAAGTCAATATTTTTTAAATGATTATTGCTTCCTTCACACTATCTACGGATTGTTTTAGAAATAGGTTAAAAGTTAGTTTTTTAGCTTTTTTTTTTAATTTTTTATAAAAAATATATAAAAAAATAAAGAGCTGATATAACATTAAAAAGTCAAAAAAATTGATTTTTTACCTCTTGCCAAAAGAGGCCTACGTGTAACACGTGTGGCACGATTTCAAGTGTATTTATTTATTGTGAACTGAGTCATAATAAATTGTTAAAAATTGATTTAAAAAATTTAATGGACTAAAAAAAATTATAAATCAATTGTACTTTCTCAAAATAATTATATACTCATAAAAAAAAGATCTTAATAATTAAAATTTATCATTAGTTTGAATTTGTTTCCTAACATACACTGATTTGTTATTTTTCCAAAAAATAGTCATGTTAGGGACTTAGAAAATTTACTCAAAAATATCTTAAAAACATAATATGTGGTGGAAACTCATTTGACATGTGGGTCTCATCATATAAAAAATAAATTTAAACCATTGATTTGTTTTTCTAAAGCTTCTAAAAAAAAAAATAAAATTGATTTGACTAGATTTTGAATTAATTTAATTGAATTTAAATAAGTTGACCTTTTTTTTATATTTTTATTTTTTATATACTTACTAGTTTATCCAGCCGACTTTGAATTGATCTTATCAAATTTAATAATTTTTAAAATGTCTTTTAAATTTTGCTTATATATGCAATCGTGGTGGGGTGTGGACGTATTCCTAAGAAAAAAAAAAAAATTAAGGAAGATTATTCATAATTAAAAAAAGAAAATTGAACATAACTTAAAAGTGTATATAGTATGGACATGTATGATAGAATTTTCCTAATAATAATTAATCCTTTGATAGCAGTAAGAAAAATCTTAAAAATTATTAATCATTAATTTTATTTTACCACTTTTACCTGAAAAGTATCGACAAACTATTTTAGCGATATATCTTAGGAAAACACGTTGTACACATTATATATACCTTTTAATTAAAGAAAAAAAAATATTATTTTATATTTTTTGAGTTATAATTAAAAAAAATTATCATCACCAAACATTACATGAAATATAATCAAAGATCTTATAAGTCATAATTAAATAAAAAATTAGTCATAACTAAAAAAAGTAAAGGACATAAGTATGTGCCGTTTTGGGAACCAAAATAAAAAGTCACATTTTTGTCAAAATGTCTAAAAATGCAAGTGGCAAAAACGCAACAAAATTGGTTTGGGAAGTGCCCAAAACGCAAGTGTGAAATTACAAATTGAGGCCTATGACAAAAAAATAAAAAAATAAATTTCTTATGTTGGGTAAGAGTATTTTGGTCATTTTAATTTGATTTGACACCATAAATAAATATTAAACTAAAAAGCCAAAAATCAGCTTTTTACCAACTTCTCAAATCACTTTCCAAAAAACTAAAAAATTTGATAAAAAGTCAAAAGTTAATTTTTTACCAACTTTACAAAACACCATATATACATATGGGGCTTTGGTTGATAGCTCAAAAATTAGTGGCCCTAATGGCCCTAATTTCCATATCAGGTAAAAAAAAAAAAGATAAAAAAAACAAACTTACCCAAACAGGAAATTAGGGTCATTAGGGCCACAGTTTTTAGGGCCACAAAACATTTTTCTATACATATGGTACATCATTTTCAACGGCATGTATAATAGAATTTTCTTATATGTTATATATTAATTTTTTTTTTTTGTCATTTGTTATTATTTTGTGTCACTCCTAAACATGAATGGTCCATTATTTAAAAATAATTATTAAAAGAGTAATTTTATTTATATACTATACAAAATTTTAGTATGTTTGGATATAAATTTTTGAACAAAAATTAACTTTTTAAATATAAATTTATGAACATAAAATAGTTATTCGGATCTAAACAATTGAACGGAATATATATTTTAATAATTTATTGTTGTTCGTAACTTTATATCCAAATTTTAATATCGATCTTTTATCAATTTTGTAGTAAAAATTTTATTTCCTGTTTAAAAAAAAGTATTTATATTCAAATGTTATTTATAATATATATTGAGATTTTATATGATGTGGAAATTAGGGGTAGACGCGGGTCAGTTGCGGCCACGGAACTTTCAATCCGTCATCCGTCCACTAGATTGGCGGATTGGAGAAAATCAATCCGCATCCGTCCGCCAATCCGTTGAATGTGGATCGAGCGGATTGGCGGTTTGGCGGATAGATGCGAATCGGTTTGGCGGTTTAAAATTTTATAAATTTTTGACGTAGTTCAACTTGTGCACTTCTTCAAAAAAAAAAAAAAAAAGTATTACAGTCAATAACTTAAAAAAATATTACAATTACTGCATGTCTCATCCAAAGAAAGAAAGTTTGAAATTTTAGAATATCATAATCACTGCATGCCTCATCCACATATTACAATCACAGAATGTCTCATCCACATAAAGTATTACAATCTGTGGTTCTTAAAATATAAAAACAATTCAAACCACCAAAAACATAAACAGAGCAATAGTAGAGATTGTATGTCTCTGTATTATTACATTTATATATGTTTTTGAAAACAAAAACCAATCAGCATATATCATATTTTCTATTTATTACTTTTAGAGTTAGATTTAAAAACAAAAAAATATAGATAAATAATACGTTTATTTTTTCAATTCAAAAAATATATTCAAGTTGAAAATTTTTTTTCAACAGAATATTTGAACTCTTTTTCAATTGAAAATAAAAACAAAATATTTAAATAAATTGAAAACATAAAATCTTATAAATTACTAAGAGTGCTCGCGGTTTGGCGGTTCGGTTGCAGCCAAATGAACCTTAAATCCGCCATCCGTCCGCCAAATTAGCGGATTGGAGAAAATGAATCCGCAACCGTCCGCTTGTCATCACGCATCCGTCCAAAATGTGGCAGATTGGTTCGGTTCGATCAATTTTGGCGGATCGATATATCCGCTGCTCACCCCTAGTGGAAATAGAATTTCATTTATTAAAAATATTTTTAAGACAATGTGTCACTTACTAAAATTTAATAGTATTACACATACTAATTAAGATATCAATTAGTATTATGATATTATTATTTTAAATATAAATTATAAAAATTATAAAAATTTAAAATTATATCATATTTTTTATTAATACACTAATTTATATAGCAATTTGGATATAGTTTAATTCACCGAAATTACTTACCAAAATAAACCCTCTATTATAGAGTTTTTTTTTAAATATTCTAAAAAAAAAAAAATTTAGAGAATTAACCTACTTTTCAAATTATTTGAGAAACTAATCTGTTTTTGAAATCACATTTTGAAAATGAGATTTTAAAATTGAAATTACATTTTCAACATGTAATTTCATCTTGAAATCGCATGTTAAAAATGTGATTTCATCATGTCATTATAAATTACATTTTCAACTTACAAATTATAGGTTAAAAATACAATTTCAATTTCAAAATCACATTTTTAAATGTAATTTTAAAAGTAAATTAATTTTTTAAATAGATTGAAAAGTGAATATTATTATTATTATTATTATTATTATTATTTTTAGAATATTTTTTTAAAAAACTCTCTATTAAAAGACTACGCTCTCCCACACTGCATCTTTCCCTCTCTCTCCTAAAACGGCGCAAACCCAGATCTCACTCCCTACCACCACCACCCATGGAACCGCCAATCATCTTCTCCGCCGCCACCGCCACCGCCACCGCCACCGCCACCGATGACTCGGTTGATTCATTCCCAAGCACGTCCAATGTCAAGCTCCGCCTGATGTGCAGCTACGGCGGCCACATTGTCCCCCGTCCACACGCCAAGTGCCTCTGCTACGCCGGCGGCGACACCCGCATCGTCGCCGTGGACCGCCGCACCACCGCCACCACCCTCTCTTCTCTCACCTCCCATCTCTCCCGCACCCTCTACAACAACCGCCTCTTCCTCCTCAAATACCAGCTCCCCAACGACGACCTCGACTCCCTCATCTCCGTCACCACCGATGAGGACCTCCACAACATGCTCGAAGAGCTCGACCGCATCTCATGCTCCCCTACACCCTCCCGCATCCGATTGTTCCTCTTCCCCTCCAAGCCCGAGTCTGTCGGGTCGGCGATTCTCGACCCCAAGGCTGAATCTTGGTTCTGCGATGCGCTCAAGAGTACGAAGATCATGCAGAGGGGACAATCTGCTGATTCGGAATTGGTTAATGGGTTGATGGGTCTTGACCGTGGGGCCCCTTCTGATTCATCTGTGGAGGCTCAGGTTGAGAGTTTGAGGGATTTGAGTTCTGTGCCTGAATCGATGGTGTTGGAGACTAGTTCGTCGTTTGGGTCGACTGGTTCTTCGATTTCGATGTCGAATTTGCCTCCCATAGGCGTTCATGGGGACGATGGTGGTGTCAATTTTCAGGACAAGAAGATTAAAGTGGCCTCACCAGGTTCGGTTGAAAGGTATGCTTTAGTTTTTTGGTGCCTATTTGAACTATTTCTTCATCTGTTTGGTTGCTGAGAAAATTTGGGAAAAGAAAAGATTGGATTTTTATTATAATCATTTAGAATAAATTGTTTACTCAATAACCTTATTAAACCATGTGGCTTAATTTGGTTGAGCTTTTCATTTTCATGGAACACAGGTAATCTCAATTTCTGCTTCTCTCTGTTTATATTGCTCTTTCATCCTTGTTGCTTGCTGGGAAAAAAAAATGTGGGAAATAGAAGAACTGAATATTTGAATCTAGATGTCATCGAGGACCGAATAATGTAGAAAATTCATCTGCAATAATGCGTGGTGCATTAAGGCTGTGTTTGGATCATGTGAATGGGTAGGTATTATTTAGAAAGGGAAAGAAAAATGTGAGGTAAATATGAATAAAATATAAGCTAAATTTTCTCTCGTTTCTATTATTTTTTCTGTTTCCATTTCCAAATTCCCACCCAAATCTATGATCCAAACCTAACTGGCTAGATACTTGGAATTTTGTTCAGTTATCTTCTTTCCTGTACCATCATTTTCTTAGTAACCAAGCAGATGGAGACAAGAACCTTTTCCTTTTCGAGTTTGTAATCATGAGGTTCTGAATTATACATGTGATTCTTGAATTTGACAGTGATAACAGTATTGCAAGTCCTATGTCTCACCCACAGACTACACATTATCTAGACTCGGTTGTTCATGTTCCTTCAATGGAAACCAGGGTTTATTCTCGGGCTGTGGAAACAGAGAATATTGTCAGTGATCCGGCATCTGCAATTCAGATGCTGAAAACTGTTCAAGTTCCTGTCCATCAAGCATCTTTGCAATCAGATCAGATGCAGATGCAGCACCAACAACAATATATTCAAGCAGGTGCCCATTACATACCTCAATACTCTGCAGGCCCCATGCCAGTCTCATCTTACTATCCCATGTATTATTCAACTATGCTTCAGCAGCAGACACATAACCCTTATCAGACAAATCAGCCATACCCAGTTTACTTAATGCCTGTTAGGCCTCCACAATCTTATAACATGTCTATGCAATGTAATTTAGTTGACACTGCAACTTCTGCTCCGAGTCAACCCCAAATGCTTCCTCCTACTTCCGTTATCACACCTCCGGCAGCTTATAAAGAGGTCATGGCACCTGAATTGACCACAAAAGTTTACAGGACAGTGGCGGGAGCAACCCCACTCGTTCAAGTAGCATCTGATCAAAACCTTCAACCATTGATGGATCTTTCTGAGACACCTCATCCATCCCAATCTGTTGCCACTGCTGCAATAGCTACTGCTAATTACGATAATGAATATGAGGATGAGCTTGCATACAATCCAATATACAAAACTCAACCTTCTGTGCCTGCATTGCTTTCACAGTTCCAAACCATGAATAATGCTGGAACACTACTGTTATCAGAGGCTTCGAAGCAGCCGCACGCAGACAATGTTAAGCAGCAGGTTGGAACCCCACAGCCGCAATGAAGTTTTGTTGCTCTGAAAGAAGCAATTTTGTAAGAGATGTTTGCCTATTTTGCCTGTTGTTCCTTTACTGTTCACTATTTGTTATCTGTTTATGTTGTGTGTCTAAGAAAAAATAAGCATGTGGATTGTCTTTGTTTTTTTCTGAGTGTGTTATGTTGTTCATTTCCTGGATGGAAATGGAATGTATGAGATTATGTAGTGAAAGTTGTATACAACAATACAAGTATTTGTTTGTTCATTAAACATTTCAGTTATTGATCTACATAAGAACTTCCCTTTTCTGCTCAAGTGTCTCTTGTTGGTCACCCGTGAATATAGTTGCAGACTTCTGGGCTGATAGTTCCAAAGGTTTATTTTACATTTTGACTTCCTTAATATGAACTGGAATGGATGCTTCTGCTGGTTGTGTATAGGGACGGATGGTCTGGAATGGTGGACCATATCAACTCGAGATAATCAAGTGCATGCCGAAATTCAGGCATTATTACTAGTATTGCTAGATGAGCCTACTGTCTAGTTTTCAAATGGCTTTTAGGGCTGTCTTTAACCTCACCCCTCCCAGCACCCTTATTAATGGGACCAACATATTATGTTCTTTGAGCTTGCTGCGCAGTCCAGTGGTTGGTGTTTGATGTGGTGCACATCATGTTGAAAGTTCAACTCTCTATACCCCCTTCCCCCTTTTCCGTTTAGTGTTGGGATTAACAGAGTTCTAGTTCTATTGCAAAGAGAATAGAATGGAGAGCTTTATTCATGGGACATTGAGAAGCAGCAATTTAGGATCTTGTAATTCATTCGCCGTTGTATGTAGTCACTTATGTGGACAGCCTACAGCCTAGTTTTACTTGATCAACAAAATGATGCCTTTGACTGAGGGGAAACTGACAGGCATGGCTTACATCAAGCAAAATGGATCAAATGATTAAAATTTTGGGTAAGACACTGGACATATGTTTAAAGTTTGTTTTTTTTTTTCCTTTCAATTATGGCTTATAACACAATCATTTTGTATTTCAATTGTCTCATAGTTGTTGTTCCAATGGTGCATGCATTCATAATGTGCTTCCTTTCTTTGATTCTGTCTGAGTGAATGTTGCAAAATTTTGAATAATATAGCTTGGTTTGGTTGAGGTGATTGGTTTTGGTTGATTTGAGGGTTGATGATTGGGAATTAGATAAACACAAAATTTAGAAGGAAACTACCACTGTAGGCCTTTCTTTCTTTCTTTATCTATCTTGCTTTACAGCTAGTCCTTCATTTCAAAAAAATGCCTTAAAATGATATAACAAGACATCCCTTTACAGCAACTTATGAGGATAGCAGTAGCCAATTTTTTTTCAGATATGTGCCCAAATTATAGAAAACATAAACCATGAAGCTGCAGGGAATTAATACACAACCTCAAACTAGATCATATCAGAACCATTGAGAATTTTGATGAACTCTCGACTACTTATTGGCACAGCACACAAATTCTACTGTTTTACATGGAGTTCTCACACACTAAACTTCACACTTTTTAGGTTATGGAAGGAAAAAATAGAAGATGAGCACTTTGAGAAACAATTGGCGACCAAGTTGTTAGCTTCCAAGTTCTGATAAAAAAATTATTTGTAATTTCATTTTATTGACTGGAATCAAATTGATGCGGTGCATATGCACGAGTGTTGATATCTAGTCTTCAAAAGCTCAACGATCTGTCTCATTGCTCTTGTTATTAAAGAACTTGGCTATATTTGGCATAACCTTTCTCTTCCTCCTAACAGTGACAGAACCCGATTTAGTCATGTGCCGAATTACAGGTGATGCAGATTTTCTATATTTGGCCCTTCTTGCTGGTGTTAAACTCCCATTCTCTTTCATGGATTTTCTAGGCAATGTCCCCTCAAGCCGTGACTTTTCAGGTTCTGAGTTTTTCGCTTGTTTTTCCTTCCAATTCCGTGACTCTCCCTCAACCACTCTCCCAGCAGAAACTGACTTCTCTGCTTTGTAGGTTTCTCGCTCTTCCTCTACTTTTAGCTCTCTTATTTTTCTCTGAGTCATCTCTGTTTTCATTAATATCTCCTTCTCATTTGCCTTCAAAGCTTCAATCCATGCCTGAGCTGCTGCAACCTTTTTATCTGCAATTTCTTCTGCTCCAACTGCACGCCCAGTTAAGTAATCGTATTCAAATTTTGAGATTGTTATTGTGGAACTGTGCTGAGATGCAGAAGCTCTAGATCTCATTGTATTCTCAGTGAGAGTTTTTAAGTTCTCAAGAGCCATTGCTTCTGACGATTTAATAGCTTCAAGCTCTAGCATTGCAGCTTGAAACCTTTCTTCTGCTAAGTCAATCTCAGACTCGGTTTTCTGAACTTCTGCTTTTATGTTTCTGGTTTCTTCACAAATAAGCTCCCTCTCTTCTTTCGCTGCCTCTGCTACTGTTTTCAATTGTTCCAGAGTGAGGGATAGATTGGATACCATTGTTTTTGCCTTTTCCTCAGCCGCAGATACAGCTTCCAATTTTGCTTTTGCCCTGAGGAGCTTTGAATTGAGATTTTGAACAGTAGCATCTGCCTTTTCCTCTGTTTTCTTCAATCTTGCTGTTTCTTGAGATATATGTTTGAGCTCATCTCTTATGACATCCATGGAGGCCATGAACTGAAAACCCTCTTCTCTAATCGATACCAATTCTTTCTTCGCTGCCTCCAATTCTTCTGTGATTGACTGTAACGTCAATGAAGACTCCAATTCCTTTCCTTTACGAAAACTGCCCTCGAGATGCCTAAAGCTCTCTTTTCTTTGGACCCTTTTGTCCATTCCCTTAGCCAGCTCTAGTTCATTCTGTAACACGTTGCCAGCAGATGTTGTGACGGCCAGTTTCATTTCAGTCTCTTTTGCGCAGTCAATTTCTTGGAGTACATCACTTATTTTCTTTCTGGTGTTCTCCATTGTAAAAGAGAACTGTTCAGCTTCTTCCTTTCTTTGAGCTTCAATGGCTCCTAATTCTTTGACAGCCTCAATCCGAGCCAACTCTACCAGCACGTGTTCTTCGTTTACTTCCTCAATCTCTTTTGTAAGCGCTTGTGCAGAGCTCAAATAAGATGAGATTTTTGAACTTGAGGCTGCAATTTCCTTCTCTGCTCGATTTCTTTCTTCTAAAACAGAGGCCATGTCAAGCTTGAGTTTACTCAATTCCTGCTTTACATACTCCAATTCTCTCATCACTTCTGCATACTTATAGTTCTCAAGGTTCCCTACAGCCAATGCCCACTCTTCGTCCCCCTTTTTCAACTTCCTCAACCTTTCCAGGTCATGCTTCTGCGCTTTTGCTTTCAAATTGGATTCTTCAATTTTTGAAGTCAGATCCGTCACTGTCTTCTTCGCGTTGGAAAGCTCAGATTCTGCTTGGGCTTTTATGGTCTCTGCAACTCTTCTGCTCTCATCGAACCGACCAATGTCTCTCTTTGCCCGATGAAGGTCCCTTCTGGTTGAAGAGGGTCTCTGATGAATTTAAAACTAACATTAGACTCAAAAACAAATGAAAAAAAATAAAAGTGCACAAGGCTCCTGCCAAAGCGGGGTCTGGCCAGAGCGAATTGCTATGAAGTATGAATATTATGAAAAATATGCTCTGCCTGTACCAGATACTTACTGGCGTATGGTACTTCATATAGTACCCTACATACGTACTGGGTACACGAAACACATACTTAAATTTTTTCTTCTTAATTTTTGGCAGACTCAGACGTACTTATTACATACTCAAGCCGTACTATATTTCAGTCGAAACAATATTTTCTTCTATTATAAGATAAAATTCATTTCGCTAAATTTTTTTTTTATTTTTAGTTTTATACTTAGTATGATTTTAAAATTAACTTATGATTTGTAAGTTACTTAATATAATAATATTTAATTTTGATTTATATATTTATTTTGACATTAGATATTAATTGTAGATTGGATCCTAACAAATTAAAACTTTTAATTAATTTTTGTATTATTCCAAATTAAAAATAAATATTTTTTTATAACATACCAAAACTTATCCGTACCTTACTTTTTTTGAATTTAATTTTGATTTATACCTTTACTTTTGGCATTAAACTTGTTTGTCATAACCTAAAAAAGTCAAAAAATCAAAAAGTAACTATCTTATTTAAGTCACATCATCTTATTTAAGTCACATCATCTCTCTCCCACATCAGTTCAAATCCAACCCACATTTCATAAAAAGTCAAAAAGTACACGGTACACGCACTGCAGCATCAGCTTTGTGCTACATCAACGAGGGCGTTGATGGTTGGAGTGGAGGAGAGTGTCACGGGTTGCCTTGCAAGGCTAACTCCGTGACGTTTCGCTTGCGGTGGTGTGTCCATTTGAGTGCTCAAGAGTGGCCGTTGGAAGTGCCCCAACGTGGCCTAGCTTTGGCCCCAAGTAACCCAAGGCATGTAGGCCACCAATAGCCAGCAAACGGCAAAGCCGCAGCTCATGCCAATAGCGAACCAGCGCTGCCAACAGCAGCAATAGCTAGCAGTGGCAGCCAACAGTGCAGAATTTTGGCATGTTATTTCGGTATTCAAACGAAGGAGTTTCGGGCTGAAATTTTTACTGGAAAGAGGTCTTGGGGGAAGTGTTTTCCTGACCAAGTTTTGTGATTTTTCTCAATTTGTGAAATTTATGAAAAATCATTATAACTCCTCGGACATATATGATGTTTCCTCTTGCCAGAGGACAAATTGCTTAACAAGCATATATAAGGGGGCAATGTGTGCATCATCCCAAACCACCCCTAATTATAGATTGAATTTTAACAAATTAAATCATTTAATCAATTTTTACACTACTCTAAATTAAAAATAAATTTTTTTTTTTTACAAACGTACCAAGACGTATGTATATCTTTTTTTTCTTTTTTTTTTTTTTCTAAATTTTACCGTATTAACGTATCTGTATCATACTAATACCAATATTTATATCCACACTCGTGCTTCGAGTTGTATATAATACAACCTCTATCCCTAATTCTGGGCAGACTCTTTTTGTGACTCGAACAAGCGCCACATAAAAAAGGAAACATCTTATCGAAAGAAATCCAAATGGGTTGCATTGTTTCACTGTGAACAATATACAGGAGATTCACAGTTCTTTGCATTATTACCTTTGAGTTGTCCATTTGGGGCTTCTTCAGTGTAGAATTGGCTTCAGTAATTCTTTCTCCAAACAAACCAGCTACTGCTTTAACTTTCCCAGTTCTCCTCTCACTGCCAAGCTCTCCTCTGTCCATTCCAACCTGCTAAAATACTCATTTAGATGAACCTAATTAAATTCCTCACTCATATCAAGAAACACTAACCCCCCCCAAAAAAAATAAAAAAAAATTTAAACTTCCAATTTAATGGTTCCACTTTGTGGGTTTTCATGCAACAATATCACAATTTAGATTTCAGTTAATCATCAGAAGGAAAGCAAATTGACATACCATTTCTGAACAGTCTTAAACTATGCAACATGGTTTTGGTTTTGAGGATACACAATCAAAGGAGGAATTGAGGAATGGGTAGAGATTGCATACCTGAGAATGTTGCTGGAAAAGTAGTATTTGGTTCTGTTTTTTGTAAATTGCAACAGGTGTTTGGATCTCCCAGCTCACCATAAAATATAGAGATAAAACGATGAAAGGGTAGGAGAGAGAAGCGATGATGATTGGCTGTAATTCAAGTTGGAACTATCGTCAGCCGTACTGATATTATACCCTTTTTGGGGCCCCTAAGATAAATGACATTATATGATTATCAGAATGCACGCCTTACGCTTCCCACTTCTATTATATGAGAAAAAGTAGTTTCCAACCCATAAATTTTGTAAAAATTTTAATATCTTAATTTTAATTTTTTAATTTTTTGATTTAAAAAAAAATTCAGCATTTATTAATTTATTCCAATTCATAAATCTTTTTGACTTCTTCCATATTTACTGTCCTTTTTAACTTTTCTCATACACTATGATTAGTGATGAGATTGTTAAATTATTTTTATAAAATATCTAAAAAAAATACTTTGTATATTAAAGAAATATCTAAAATAAATATAAATTCTTATTGAAAAATAACAGGTTATAATCACGAAAAAAAAATTATACTGTACATTTTATTAATAAT
Organism: Camellia lanceoleosa; assembly: GCA_025200525.1. Taxonomy (NCBI): domain Eukaryota; kingdom Viridiplantae; phylum Streptophyta; class Magnoliopsida; order Ericales; family Theaceae; genus Camellia; species Camellia lanceoleosa. Next base: position 201,072,122 of record CM045758.1, read on the forward strand.
GTTCAAAAAATGTGCTAAGTGTTTGTATAAAGGTTTGACATGTGTTTACTCTCAAATTATCAAGTGAATATAGATAAAACTAAATAACTCAGTTTCAATGGCTAACAAATATTAGAAACCCAACCATTGAAGCGTAATAACTGTCAATTAATAGAATTCAGCAATTGAAAGGTCTCAAATCGCATCTCTTTGTTTTCTCAAATGTCTCCCTTTTTTGTTTCATGCATTCATTTTAGTATTGATAGAAAATTAGACTTGCAGAAGAGTGAGAGATATTAAAATTATATATTGAGTTATGTAATTGTTGTGATGAAAAATAAAGATTGTTTCCCTTTCTATGGCGTTTTATTTCGTTATACCTCCAATTAAAGCGTCAGGTGTGCTTTTACATCCTCATTGAACGTTACTTTCATTTTTTTGATATTTTGTCTCACAATTGTTTGTATTTTGTGTTATGAAATTTATTACAGTTGTATTCGCTAAAACTATTAGATGGACTTAATGCAAAAAGTGCAGACTATTTCAATGTAATTCTCGAGATTAGAAGTACAAAAAACATACACAAAAAATATACGAATAAATAAAATTTTATAAAATTTGTTTGTGAGTCTCATTTCTTAAAAATCCTATAATTCATATATTTTTCGTATTATATTTTATGTTTGGTTTCTGTACTTTTTTTTATTATATAATTTTCTTTGTTTTCTTTAAAAGTTTATTTTTAAAAATAAATAAATAAATAAATAAATAAATAAATAAATAAATAAATTATTTTCTATTTCAAACAATTTCATTTTTGTTTTTATTTTTTATTTTTTCTTAAAATAGTTTTAGTTTTAGGCAATTATCTACTTTTTTTCCCTTCTATATATTGTAATTTTGTGCATTTTAAGTGTATGATATTTTCACTAGAAAGAAGTATCATGCCAAAATCAAGCAAGACTTCTTGAAAATCCCATAATTTATTTGTTTTTTATATTATATTTTATGTTTGGTTTATGTACTTTTTTTTAAATATAGTTTTCTTTGTTTTTCTTTAAAAGTTTATTTTTAAAAATAAATAAATAAATAATTTTCTATTTCAAACAATTTACTTTTTTTTTTTTTTTTTGAAAATAGTTTTAGTTTTAGTTTTAGTTTTAGTTTTAGTTTTGGTCATTACTTACTTTTTTTTTTTCTCTCTATATATTGTAATTGAGAGGTGCTAGGCTTCAGGAAAAATTTTCAAGAAAATGGAGGAGGAGGAGGAGGAGGAGGAGGAACTGGAGGGGGGCCATCAAAATGGAAGGAGGTGGAGGCAGGATAGGCGGGTTGGGCAGACGATCAAGCTAGGCAGACGATTTAAGCGACGGACGATCGACGGGCAGCAAGCTAGGCAGATGACTGAGCCCCTCCAGTTCCTCTCCTCCTCCATTTTCCCGAAGGTTTTCCTGAAAATTTTTCTTGAAAATTTTTCCTAAAGCCTAGCATTTCTCATTGTAATTTTGTATATTTTAAGTGTATGATATTTTCACTAATATACTCGGAGATGAATTATGAAAGAAGAATCATGTATAACAATAGACATTTGAAAATTTGCAATAAAATTTTATAACTTTCCTTTTTGCTAAGAAAATTCTATTTGGTATTAGTTAAATAAAATACTTTTAAAATAGTTTTTTTTTTTTAAAAAAAAAAATTGAAATTAAAATTATGGTAAATTTATGTAAGTATAATTGTTAACTACATTTTTTTACTTAATGTATAATATTATATTGACCATCTTTTTTCAAGTTTATTTTTTTTTTATTAAATAGAGGTAAAAAAATGTCATTAGCAATAAATTTTTTCTTGATTTGGTTATAAATTTTTTCCATATATTATTTTTAAATTTTGAATAAAAGCAATATAAAATAACTGATTGAAGATATGCTGTATTTGTTATATTATTTTTTCTGTGTGAAAAAAAAGACATTTAGAATCACAATTCATATGTATAAAAATAATTATAAATAGAGAAAAGTTAGGGATCATGAAAATTCTTTCATGAAAATGATCATGAAAGAGTTATGACCCTTGGATTACCTTGATTAGTGTGTGGTGCTTTATTCTAAGTGTAATCCAAGGGTCACAAAGCTTTCATGATTATTTTCATGAAATAATTTTCATGATACCTAACATTACTGTTATAAATAACCCGTACATAACACAAGTGGAACACTAGTTACGGTTGCTACTACAAAATGAAGTGTATTAGACAATAGTGATTGTTTGGACTTTTTGGATCTACAAATGAAGGCAGAAAAATAAAAGGTAAATGTAACAAAAATAACTAAAAGACGGTTTAGTTGAGCAGTAAAACATACGACACCCACAAAGGTAAGATTGCATACATTTTAACCTCTGTAAAGTCTCTTTAACAAGAGTTTTGTGTACCAAATCATATGTTTTTTCTCGAAAAACAGAAGAAGAAAAAAAAACAGGGGGTAAAAACATTAAATAAATAATTTGACATATATGTAGATTTGGGTGAGGGACATGGAAGAGTGAGTACTAGCAGGAAAGATCCAAATGAGAATTAAAAGGAGAGATAAGCTTGTCAGGATTTCGAGAGGCTATAAATGCTGACATTTGTGGAGTTTTTGGAGCTAACGACACTGTCAATTTGTTACACACATCAAAGGTGAATGATTGTCCACGTCGTTAGATCCTAAACCATATGCCCACGCTTCCTCTGATACAAATGTTAGAAAAAAAGATTTTTGGAGATTTTAATTTAGGTCAAGTTTGGCATCTTTAAAAAAATTTAAAAAGTCAAAAAGTCACTATCCTATTTAAGTCACATTATCTTATTTAAGTCACATCACCTCTATAACACATCATTTCAAACCCAATCAAAATTCAACCAATATTTCATAAAAAGTCAAAAAGTGCACTTATTTAATCTTCCCAAACTTGACCTTAATATTAAAGTGTGGTGACTTTAATTAAATATTAAAGTGGGTCCTAACCATTTTTTGTGTTGGGTCCAAGTGAGCTAAAAATCATTGGGTTTTGAATAAGAAATTGTCAAGAAATTGCTTCATGATGTTAGATTCATGAATAGAATTTTAAAGAGTATTTAAATCTTTTTTCTTGGCTAAAGGGTGTGAATCCTTTGGGCATCCATACTTTTTATTTTGTGGAAATGGACTATGGATGTTTAGTGTTTTAATGACTAGCCTTAAAGGCTGGAGGCTTTTCCTCTCTCCCCTATACATGTATAAATTGAGACCCTCCTGTCAAGTTTCAATATAGAAATTTTTGCTTCCATTTTACAAGTCAGTTTGCTTGATAGTTCCTATTGTGAGAGAGTGCTTCCATTGTTTTGTTTGCTAAGCTAGACAGATAGTGCTTCTGCCGTAGCTGGTTTTGACCGTCGTATCCTGGGAGACAAACACCGGATTTCCTCAAGCACTCGACTCGTGAGGCGACAAAATCTGTTTTAAGGAAACTGCTTCCGTGCAGATTTCGGTTTCGTCTCTTTACCATTTTATTGTTTTGTGTATTTCTGTTAAAATTTAGTTGTAATTATCTGCATATGTTCTTGGTATATAATTTGTTTTATTCATAAATCTATTTATTTAATTTCACAATTTTGAACAACAAGCTTAAAACAGATTTTATATATCTTTTCTATGAAATTGATCGAATAGATTTATATAGACTATTAGGTTAGCTTTGTATAATGTTATTAGGAATTGTTGCGGAATTACTCACTATTTCAATAATTGTAAATTATGCAATAGTACTCTCTAATTGCTTAGTTTAATTAGAATGCTCTATTATAATTTGCATACTTAATTGTATTAGTATGATCTTGTTTTATGCGTATGGTTCATCATTTTCCTATCATGATTTGCATGAATTTTAAAGTTATAAAATATAGTTTATGGATGTTGCAATTTTGACATGCTAATTCTATTATAGTCTCAATTTGTTACATGCTTATTATTTTCTAGGCTAGATTACATAAATTTAATATATTTGGAGTTATAGAGTTTTATGAATTGTGTACATGATTAATCTAAATTATCTAATTGTGTGCATTAATATGAATTATTTAATTGGGTGCATTAATCTAAATTATCTAATTGGGTGCATTAATCTGAGTTATTTAATTAGGTGCATTAATATGAATTATTTAATTAGGTGCATTAATCTGAATTATTTAATTGGGTGCATTAACTTTAAATTTGACTTATCTATTTGGAGTTATTAGTTTAAATATTTATTATGAATTAATTTCATTCATGACTCATGAGTATTGAACTTTATTTTAAAGTTGTAATTTAATTTTGAAGTTACAAATTGTATTTTGTTTTGGTACCTTATATTAGTTGGTTACTTATATAATTAATAGTTGGCTAGATAATTTCAATTATTTATTATAATTAATTTTTTTTTGATTATTTGTTTGTATTTTGTTGTGGTTTGCTACTAACTTTCTTTGTACGGATACCAATGCGAAAAACAAATATAAAACCAAATGAATAGAATTTGAGATGTAAAAACAAAAATGTTTGGATTACTAACCTTTGTGTTGAATAGGAATGCCTAAGCGTGGAAAAGCTTTTGGACTAAATAGAATCTTTATGGATTGACTATTTTATTTAAATGTTTGAAGCATGTTTTACTTGAGATTTAGTTAATTTGTTTACCAATTTGTCGTAGCAAGTTTTATTTGTTTGTTTTGTTAGAAGCATTTTATATGCGTGTAATTGTTATAATAATTTTTTAAATTGTTTGTAAGTTTGGAACTTGGTTTGATTTTCTGTGATAGAAACCAAAGTTTTAGCTTTAGCTAAAGAGTAGTTCTTATTTGTTCAGAAATGACAACTAAGATGGATTTGGTTTCAAACTTTTGGAGTTTGAGGAAGTCTTTGGGTTTAATCATTTTATTCCCAAAGTGTTGGAAAACCAAGTTTGGAGATAGTCTTTGGTTATAATCTGATTATGTCCAAAGTGTTTTGGTTTTGAGAAAGGAAACCAAATTTTAGCATTAGCTAAAATATTTCTGATTTTATTCAGAACTAATGGGTATAATTCCGGGAGTACCGGTTAATTTTTATGAGTGGTGTAATTCTAGTAGCAAATTTTATTTGCTTGGGAATTGGTTTGTTATAACCTGGTTTATTCCCTGGAAATCTTAATTTTTAAATTGTTTCCTATGGATTAGGAGTCAACATGCTCTTGAATGTTTTGTCAAAAGGTTAACTGGGTTTTAAGTGGGACCGATGTGACCCTTTCAATCTTCTTGGGAACATTCCTGACCATGTTCGATTCTAGGTTAAATGGTGAGACTAGTTTTTGAATTAAATTTCCATCTGAGGGATTTTCTAAGGGTTAAGTTTAATTTCTGGAATCACAGAAGTGAAATTCAGTTGTGATGTTTCAGAAATGGCTTCAAAATGTGATAAACAGAAATGTTGTTCCACCTGACAACCTTAACCTCACGAGATTCTTAATTTAGTTGTGATGTTTCAGAAATGGCTTCAAAATGTGACAAACAAAAATGTTGTTCCACCTGACAACCTTAGCCTCACGAGATTCTTAAAGGAAGATCTTGAGAGATCAAGTATGATTAAAGGAAATCATAAGATTGCATTAAAATATCTCTGAATTGATCAGAGGTAATTAGTATGGTATCCTTGTGTTATTTATAGCATTTATGATTGCTATGTGACTTTGCTTGAGAGCAAAGATGAGACAACCTGTTATAGTGGGTGAATATTTTTTGAATTTTTAAATTCCAAATATATTCTTAAATTGGTGGCTCCTAGTGAGTTCAAGATCACTGATCACAGAGATAGAAAACTGGTGGCTCCTAGGTGGTGTTAGACCACTGGCTACACAGTTATGAGATTGTGGTTCCTAGTAGTGAATAGATTACTGATCACATGTCAAGACATCATGATTCCTAATAGTGGAGAGGCTACTGGTCATATGTCAACACATGTTGATTCCTAGTAATGAAAGAGTCTATTAATCCTATGTCAGGACGTTGTGATTCCTAGTAGTAAAGTGATTACTGATCACAGGTTAAGACATTGTGATTCCTAGTAGTAGAAAGTCTACTGACCACATGCTGAGAAATTAGTGATTCCTAGTGATTAGACTACTGGCCATGTTATGAAGTTCCGAATAGTAGACTACTGAACACTGGATTTGTGTTTCTTAATAGTAAGACTATTGGCTTCAGAGTGATAGGTTGGACCTAATATATTTGGATGCCTAATTCGGTTGATGACATTCTGGGAATGTATTTACTGTGATATGATTTTGAGAGTTTCATAATCATTGTGACACAAGGATTTGTTCAAAAGACTTTGTATAAATTCTACAAAGAAGACTTAATTATCTGACTCCAAAATTGAGGAGGATAATAGAAAGAAAGGAGGGAGTACCTCCTCAGTGAAGGCCAATGTCATTGAGCATGGCAAATTTTCTAGGATGAGGAAGAAGCCTCCTATGAACAAGGGCTCTTTGCCGGGGCCAAGGAGTGGTGTTGCAAAGAAGCTGGCATACAAGCCGCGGGAACCTGGTTATTAGTTCTTTGGGAAGTGCTACAACTGTGGTAGCGAGGGCTTTTAGTTTTACTAGGGCTACACGCCACATCTGCTCCGAGAAAGAGCTGTTTACAACTTTCGAACCGGTTACAAACAGTGAGAAGTTGTTTATGGGAAACTCTGCTACCTCGATTGTTGAGGGGAAAGGAAAGGTGGTCCTGATGTTAACCTCAGGAAAGAGCTAACCTTGAACGAAGTCCTGTATGTTTCGGACATTCGTAAGAATCTTGTCTCAAGGACTCTTCTCAGTAAATATGTTTTCGCATGGTTTTTGAGTCCGACAAGGTCGTTCTGACGAAACACAAGTGTGAAACTTGTGTTGAAGTGTAGTGGACAAGATCCCGTATGAGTTATGGAAATGCGTTAAGCCTTCTTATAAATTCTTACAAATGTGGGGGTGTCTTGCTATTATGGCGATTCCTACACCCTAACGGGTTAGGATAGGCCCAAAATCCGTGGATTGTATATTCATTGGTTATGCACATAATAGTAGTGCATATCAGTTTCTTGTACATAAGTCTAAAATTCCAGACATACACAGGAATACCATCATGGAGTCAAGGAATGCATGTTTCTTTGAAGACATTTTTCCTTGTCGAACCCATGAAGGGGTTCCAAGGTCTTTGGAGCAATTTGATGAGCTTGCTAGTGAGGATGATCATGTTGATGATCCAGGTGATGATCAAATTGAGGTTTTAGATGAGCCTAGAAGGAGTAAAAGGGCTAGGATATGCAAATCTTTTGGTCCAGACTTCTTGACTTATATGGTTGAGAACGAACCTCAAACTTTCCACGAAGCTGTGACTTCTCCTGAGAGTCCTTTATGGAAAGAAGCGATCAAAAGTGAGATTGACTTCATCTTACAGAACCACACCTGGGAGTTGGTAGATTTACCTCCAGGTTGTAAGCCTTTAGGCTGCAAATGGATTTTTAAAAGAAACATGAAGGCCGGTGGGTCTATTGACAAGTATAAGGCGAGGCTCGTTATCAAAGAGTACAGGCAACGAAAAGGCCTGGATTACTTTGATACGTACTCACCTGTAACTAGGATAACATCCATTCGCATTGTGATTGCGATAGCAGCTTTGTGCAATCTTGAGATACACTAGATGGATGTAAAGACAGCTTTCTTAAATGGGGATTTGAATGAAGAAATCTACATGGAGCAACCTGAAGGGTTTTCAGCTCCAGGACAAAACAAGAAAGTCTGTAAACTTGTCAAATCTTTGTATGGTTTGAAGCAAGCGCCTAAACAATGGCATGAGAAGTTTGATAATGTAATGTTGTCAAATGGATTTCGAATCAACGAATGTGACAAGTGTATTTATGTCAAAGACACTGACAGAGGTTATGTCATTTTGTGTTTATATGTTGATGATATGCTCATTATAAGTGGTGAGGATGAAATGATCAAAACTACCAAGAAGTTGTTAAACTCTAAATTTGACATGAAGGATATGGGCATAGCAAATATTATTCTGGGAATTAAGATTACCAGAATCTCTGGCGGAATTGTACTTTCTCAGTCTCATTATGTTGATAAGATACTTGAGAAGTTTAGTGGATCAGATACGAGCGTGTCATCGACACCTGTAGACTTAAGTCTACACTTTACCATGAATAATAAAGAGAGTGTCTCTCAGTTAGAATATTCTCAAGTAATTGGAAGTTTAATGTATCTGATGAGTTGTACTAGGCCAGATATAGCTTACTCGGTTAGCAGGCTTAGTAGATACACAAGTAATCCTGATGCTTCTCATTGGAAAGGCATTATGCGGGTGTTAAGGTATTTACACTACACTCGGGATTATGGGCTGCATTATACTCGATATCCAGCGGTGCTAGAAGGATAGAGTGACGCGAATTGGATATCAGATATAAAGGACTCAATGTCCACTAGTGGATATGTGTTCACTCTTGGTGGGGCAGCCGTGTCTTGGAAATCTTCCAAGCAAACGTGTATATCTAAATCAACGATGGAATCAGAGTTTATTGCTTTGGATAAAGCAACGGAAGAAGCAGAATGGCTTCGCCATTTCATTAAAGATATTCCACGTTGGTCTAAACCTGTGCCAGCTATTTGTATTCATTGTGATTGTTAATCTGCAATTGGTAGGGCACAGAGTAATATGTATAATGGAAAGTCTAGACATATCCGTTGTAGACATAATTCCATACGACAACTACTCTCGAATGGAGTTGTCTCTTTAGACTATGTAAAGTCTAAGGACAACATTGCGGATCCGCTAACCAAAGGGTTATGTCGAGTGTTAGTCGAAACGTTGTCAAAAGGAATGGGGTTAAGGCCTTTGGAAGTTACCGGAATGGAAACCCAACATAGTTGACTGGAAATCCCAAGATCTAGGTTCAATGGGACAACCTAATTGCGTGTAACGGTGGTATGTCACTGAAGAGGTTAAACCTCCAGCCATTCCTTCTATCAGTGATACCTGCAAGTGTAGAGGATAAGCTGAGCTTTTAATGACTCTTATGTGTTAAGCTGTTGAGCTAAGTATTGCAAGATACTTTAGTAGAGTCACCTATGTGAGTTTGAAGTGGGGCCGTTTCTAGAAGAATTGGGTAGGCCAAGATTCTTTGAAACCACTCGCTGAACTAGGCTAGTGTCCAGGGCCACACAGGGCACACCAGTGAGAACATAATGGTGGTAGGAGTAATTCCCGTGTGAGATCTATTGTCTCAGTTTATATAAACGGTAGAGCAGTTCAAGATGTCTTATTCACTGATCTGCCAGTAAACTCGATAGGTTTTCACTGGGAGAGTGTAATAACCCCGACCCTGATTAACGCTAATTGGAACTTAATTATGCCTAACAATTATTAAGAGGAAATCCGTGACTAATTTGCATGTGCATTGCATGAATTATGTGTTTCTATCTGTTCGGTGTTGAAACATCTGTTTGTGTTTTAAACTTTAAACTGCAAATTGGAAGCCTTATCGGCGTCCGATCCCGAAATTGATTAGTGTTTTGGACTAGTTAGATTTTATGTGATTTTATGGTAGGTCTAATTAAAATTCGATTTGGAATGTTTAAATCAGATTAAATAACATTTTAATAATGAACCTAGCCTATTTACAATAGTGCCATTGTAGGCCACTATCTAAGACCACCTTGGGACTTATCTTAAAACATTTTTGCTTCCATCTCCTTGTGAGACCAACGTGGGAGAGAAATAGGGAGAGGAGGAAAACTTAGCTCCAACAAGAATTTTGGCTAAAAACTTGGAGAATTGAAGGGTGGTGTGCAAACTAGAGCTTCTAAGCTTGACATTGAAGGGTTAAGGTAGAGAATTCATCCTCTAGAACTGGAATTTAGATTATTCTTGCATGATTCTTGGATAGTTGGGTGATTAAGGTTAGGAAGGGGTTTAATATGTTGAATTGGGAGCTAACTCATGCATGCATGCTCATATCATGCTATTTTGAAAAGTTTTCATGTACATTCTTTACATGCAAGGCCACATTCAAGTTGTAGCCCATGAAGTCAACAAAATTCTAAGTTTAATTTTGCCTTTTAGCATGTTTTGGAGCTTTGAAATGGAATTGAACTCATGCATGTGTGTTTAAACATTGTTCTTGAAGATTAATGGATGTGGTGTTCTAATTGACTCACTCTTGACCCTTGAATTTACAAATTGGCTTTTGAAACTTGATATACTATGAGTTTAAAGTGTTTTTCCAGAATTTGGGCCCAAAAGGTTGAGTTTTGGGTTGGAGAATGCTTGGTTCGAACTTGGAAGGCAAATCTGGAAATTCCAGAATTTGGCTTCCTCGCTCGAGCGAAGGATTCCTCGCTCGAGCGACCATCGTTTGTTCAAAGCTCTGCTCGAGCGAAGCAATGGTGGCTCGAGTGTAAATTTCAAGCTCTCAGAATCTTGGTGCGCGCAGGCGTACGCTCGAGCGAAGAGACCTGCGCTCGAGCGAAGAGCTGTGTCTCACGCTCGAGCGAGCATCGAGTGGGAAAAATCAGCAACCAGTACTTTTTCATCTTTGCTGATCGCTCGAACAAAGGATTACTCGCTCGAGCGAACCCTTTGATTTTGCAGGCTCGCTCGAGCGAAGGAAGGCTTGATCGAGCGAGACCCCTGTTTTCAACAACTTTTGAAAAAATGTTTTCTAAGGCATTTTTGCATCCACATTCCATCCTAGGCATCCCTAGGCCATATTTAAGGCTCCCTAATAAGGATAAGAGGTTAGGTACACAATTAGAATCATTGGTGTGACTTTTGTACAATTAGAAATGCGTATTTCAAGTGTGTATCCGTTGTGTGTTATGTAGGTCGTGTGCCGCATTCTGTTTGACCATTTGGCTCCACCTATCGGTTTCAACGCCCACTGTGAGTAATAACATTGTAAAGATATGTTCAACTGTACCTATTTTCTGTGTGATGAAAATGAGATCTGTTTTCTGAAATGATATGTTATGTACAATGAATGATTGTCCGATTTTCGACATGTATTTGAGACATCCTTAGTACTAAGTGAGATTTACAGCTGTGACCTGGTAGCGGAAGGTTCCTTTGTGGAACAAGGTTTCTTTGTGGAACAAGGTTAGTTGTAAGCTACGCTTATGCGTCTAGTTTGTGCACTATAGCCCGTACCGGAGGCCCGCCATGGGGGCTTAGCTGTCCAGTTACCCGGATCCGGAGGCTCCTTCACCGGAGCTAAGGAGGTTATTCATAACCTTACGCATTGTGCGTCTAGTATTGCTAATGGATGTATCACGTAAATGTAACTATGACTCATAATTTCCACCTATATATGATCGAATCAAGTATGGATTTGAAAAAGCTGAGTTGTAATTTCAATCTGAGCAAGCATGGTTTTGATACAATATGAATTGATTTCGGAAATCTGTATGGACTCATTCATTGAAACCCCTTTACTCTGTTTATTATTCACTGGGCTTTCGCTCACAGTTTATTATATATATGTAGGTGAGCCGGCACATGACCAGGGCCAGAGTTGAGGGCCTCCTGTTCCCTTTTTGTCAGCCAACTATTGTGCCTCCCAAGGAGGTTCCGGTCAAAGTCTAACGCTGAGGCTGTTTTGTTTCATGCCAGTCAATGTTTATGTTGTGTCTTGTAATGTTAGATCTTGGGATATACTTTATGTAAATACTTTGTACATATTTAACGTATCTGACTAGCATGTCTACGGATATAAATAAGTTTTGAATTTTCTGTCCCATGTACGTCATCACAGCTCATTGGACCTTGTTTACTTTACATATTTGCTTCCGCAGCCCCTTAATAATTGTTAATGTCTGCAGAGGCCGTAGGTAATCCACGGATTACTGGCCGGTTACGGCGCTAAACCTATAGGGGCAGGTTTGGGTCGTGACAGAGTGGTATCAGAGCCCGAGTTATACCGCACACACAGGTCCTAATGAGCTTAGGAAATCCTAGTAAGAGTTAGGGGCATTCCATTTGCATGTGTGAGTGTGTGGTAAAACAACTGAATATTAACATTATAGTACATCTGATTAAATAAATTGATGGAAATGAATAAGATTACGCCTACGCTTAATATCCTCTGATGTTTGTATTGTAAGATGGAGAATTCAAGGGGAAGTGGTGAAGGTGAATCTTCAGAGGCTCAGATGCGGTAGTATGGAGCAGAGATGTTAGCGAGATTGGTGAGACTTTAACACAAAGACTAAGACAACAACCTTTACCCCCTCCGCCTCCACCGGTACAAGCTGAGGCAGACAACAATGACATCATAAATCTGACACAGAAATTCTTGAAAATGAAACCGCCAATGTTTTATGGTGGGATTGAACCCTTGAAAGCTGAGACGTGGTTGCTGGAAATGGAGAAATTGTATGAGGTGTTCCCTTGTTCTGAAACTTAGAAAGTCCTACTAGCTACCTACACTTTGAAAGATGAAGCCCGCAGGTGGTGGCTGTTAATCCGAAACAACAATGAGAATATGACATGGGTACAGTTCAATGCCATTTTTTACGATAAGTATTTTCCTCAATGTTTTAGAGATCGAAAAGTGTCAGAATTCCAGGAACTTAAACAGGGAAGAATGGCAGTGGCAGAATACGAAGCTAAGTTTACTGAATTAGCACGATTTGCTCCACACATGGTGGACACAGACTACAAGAAAGCTCGAAAGTTTGAAGGGGGATTGAATCTTGATGTATTTGATTGAGTGGGCGTCTTGAAATTGCCTACTTATGTGGAAGTCCTAGACAGAGCCCTAATGACAGAGGTTACTTTAGCTGCCATGAGACAAAGCAAAGCCCCAACACCTACAGCAAATGAGTGGAGAGGAAAGAGATCTAGGTTTGGTTTTAAGAAAGGTCGGTCCTTTAGCAATAAGAAGCAACATACAGGGACTTGGAGCAACTCAAGTCAGAGTACTGGACCTCCTCCAACACGAGGTGTTTTAATGTGCACAAGAGCATCTGGTGTATGTTTCCAATGTAACCAGCCGGGTCATATGATGAGAGATTGTCCACTCAGATCTGAGATTACTAGCCGTCCTGCAGCAAGTTCAGCGGGATCCGCTTCAGTGGTCAAAACCAATGCCAAAGCCAATGCAGGAAAGGAACCTTTGAGACAAGGCCGAGTATTTGCCTTAGTGCCCGGGGACGTACCGAACACCTATACTGTGGTGTCAGGTACACTTTCTGTATTTTCTCAAAATGCATGCGTATTGATAGATTCTGGCTCCACGCATTCTTTTGTGTCACATGCTTTTTCTCGAAAATTGACTAGGCCACTAGAACATATGACATGTGTATTATCTGTATCTACACCTTCTGGGGATTCTATGATGTGCACTCATGTTTATCCAGCTTGTGATGTTGCGGTTGGTGATATAATATTGTATGTGGATTTATTACATTTGGACATTCATCATTTTGACTGTATTTTGGGGATGGATTGGTTGACTAAATACTGCGCTACCATTGATTGTGCAAACAAAACTGTTGTGTTTAGACCGCCGGGTATGCCTGAATTTACCTTTAGAGAGAATGGGGTAGTTTCTCCCCCATATTTAATTTCGGCTATGAAAGCTGTAAAACTACTTAGGAAGGGTTGTAGGGGTTATCTGTGTTGTATATTGACCACATCATCTGCTAATGTTACTGTAGAAACGATCCTCGTTGTTTGTGACTTTCCTGATGTGTTTCCAACCGATCATCGGGGACTTAGTAGACAGAGAAATTGAATTTACTGTTGAGGTGTTTCCGGGGACACAACCTATTTCCAAGACTCCCTATAGAATGTCTGTCTCTGAATTGAAAGAATTGAAAACCCAACTTCAGGAGCTGTTAGACAAGAACTTTATCCGTCCGAGTACTTCACCTTGGAGTGCTCTAGTGTTATTTGTTAAAAAGAAGGATGGGTCTTTGAGATTGTGTATAGACTACCGGGAATTGAACAAAGTGACTATCAAAAACAAATATCCTTTGCCCCGAGTAGATGACTTATTTGACCAACTTCAGGGTGCCCAAGTGTTTTCAAAGATTGACCTCAGGTCTGGGTATCATCAGTTAAAGGTTAAAGCCAAAGACATAGAGAAAAGCGCATTCCGGACTAGATATGGACATTATGAATTCTTGGTAATGCCGTTTGGGATGACAAATGCACCTGCTGCTTTCATGGATCTTATGAATAGGGTATTTAAATCATATCTGGATGATTTTATTGTCGTATTTATTGATGATATTCTGATATATTCTAAAGACAGGGAAGAACATGAGAATCATTTGAGAACCGCCTTGCAGATATTGAGAGAGAAGAAGTTGTACGCTAAATTGTCTAAGTACGAATTCTGGCTTGGCAGTGTGGCATTTCTGGGCCATGTCATCGACAAAAATGGTGTATCTGTGGACCCTCAGAAAATTGAGGCTGTTGTGGATTGGCCGAGACCTACAAATGTGACAGAAGTATGAAGTTTTCTGGGACTTGCAGGCTACTACCGGAGATTTGTGAAAGACTTCTCAAAGCTTGCCTTGCCATTGACACAGTTAACTCAGAAAAACATGCCATTTGACTAGAATGATCAAAGAGAGGCAGCCTTCCAAGAGTTGAAAACCAGGTTAGTGACTGCACCAACCTTAACTTTGCCAAATGGTACTGATGGGTTTCAAGTGTACAGTGATACTTCTTATAAAGGCTTGGGGTGTGTGCTGATGCAAAATGGGAAGGTGATTGCCTATGCTTCCAGACAACTCCGACCTCATGAAAAGAATTACCCAACACATGATCTCGAATTGGCGGCTGTGGTATTTGCTCTAAAGATATGGCGTTACTATTTGTATAGGGTAACTTGCGAAGTGTACACTGACCATAAAAGCTTGAAATATTTCTTCACCCAAAAGGAGTTAAATATGAGATAGAGATGTTGGATGGAACTAATCAAGGATTATGACTTGCAAATCTTGTATCACCCGGGAAAGGCTAATACTGTGGCGGATGCATTAAGCCGAAAATCTGGTGCAACTATGTCATGTTTGTTATCCAGCCGAAAAGACTTGTCAATTGACTTTGGACAAGATGGACTGATGTCGGCAATCTCTGCCCAACCTGTTATTCTTGATGAGATTAAACAGAAACAATGTGAAGATGAACACTTGAGAAAGATTATAGAGGAGTTTGATTCGAAACCGAGGCCCGAATTTATGTTGGAAAATGGTGTGCTAAAATTTCAGAACCGTCTTTGTGTGCCTGATTGCTATGATTTGAGGAAACGTGTTATGACCAAAGCCCACAATAGTAAATTTGCTATGCATCCGGGAAACACGAAGATGTACCATAATTTGAAACAGAATTTTTGGTGGCCTGGAATGAAGAAGAGTATTGCAGACTTTGTGGCTAGATGTCTACACTGCCAACAAGTAAAAGCTGAACATCAACGACCTGCCGGTTTGCTACAACCACTCCCAATACCAGAATGGAAATGGGAGCACATCACCATGGACTTCATTGTGGGATTACCTCGTTCTTCTTGAGGTATGGACTCTATTTGGGTTATAGTTGACCGTTTAACTAAGTCTGCACATTTTCTGCCTGTCAAAACTCTTTACAATGCTGATAAATTGGCCAACATCTATATGACTGAAATTGTGAGATTGCATGGAGTGCCAGTGTCTATTGTGTCTGACAAGGATTCAAAGTTTGTATCAAGATTTTGGCAGAGCCTGCAACAGGCTTTGGGAACAAAATTGAGACTGAGCAGTGCTTAACACCCCCAGACCGATGGCCAAACTGAACGAACAAACCAAACTCTGGAGGATATGCTCAGAATGTGTGTGTTGGACTTCTAGGGAAATTGGGAAACCTACTTGCCATTAGCTGAGTTTGTGTACAACAACAGTTACCATTCAAGTATTGGGATGGCTCCTTACGAAGCATTGTATGGGAGAAAGTGTCGATCTCCAATATGTTGGGCTGAAGTAGGTGATAGACCTTTGTTGGGGCCGGAGCTTGTACAGGAAACAACCGAAAAGGTAAAACTGATACAGCAACGTTTGAAAACTGCACAAAGTAGACAGAAGAGCTATGCCGATGTTCGAAGAAGAGAAAGGGAATATGAAGTGGGGGACCATGTGTTTATTAAGGTGACCCCGATGAAGGGTCAAACCCGAATTGGTGTTAAAGGAAAATTGGCTGCGAGGTATGTTGGACCTTACGAGGTTCTCGAAAAGATCAATCCGGTGTCCTACCGAATAGCCTTGCCTCCGGTGATGGAACATATGCACAATGTCTTTCATGTATCGATGCTTCGGGAATATTTGAGAGATCCACTCCACGTCATCGAGCCGACACATGTACTTTTGAAAGATGACTACACCTATGAAGAAAAGCCTATCCAGATTGTGAATCGAAGGGTTAAAAGACTGAGAAACAAAGAAATACCGTTGGTGAAAGTTGATTGGCAGAACCACGGGGGAACCTATGCAACTTGGGAAACTGAGGAAGACATGAAGAAGAGATATCCAGATTTGTTTCCTCTAGACCCGATGTTGGCCCCGAATGAAGGTAATTTGAGTTTGAGGACCAAACTCTTTTAAGGGGGGAAGACTGTAATAACCCCGACCCTGATTAACGCTAATTGGAACTTAATTATGCCTAATAATAATTAAGAGGAAATCCGGGACTAATTTGCATGTGCATTGCATGAATTATGTGTTTCTATCTGTTCGGTGTTGAAATATCTGTTTGTGTTTTAAACTTTAAACTGCAAATTGGAAGCCTTATCGGCGCCCGATTCCGAAATTGATTAGTGTTTTGGACTAGTTAGATTTTATGTGATTTTATGGTAGGTTCAATTAAAATTCAATTTGGAATGTTTAAATCAGATTAAATAACATTTTAATAATGAACCTAGCCTATTTACAATAGTGCCATTGTAGGCCACTATTTAAGACCACCTTGGGACTTATCTTAAAACATTTTTGCTTCCATCTCCTTGTGAGACCAACGTGGGAGAGAAATAGGGAGAGGAGGAAAACTTAGCTCCAACAAGAATTTTGGCTAAAAACTTGGAGAATTGAAGGGTGGTGTGCAAACTAGAGCTTCTAAGCTTGACATTGAAGGGTTAAGGTAGAGAATTCATCCTCTAGAACTGGAATTTAGATTATTCTTGCATGATTCTTGGATAGTTGGGTGATTAAGGTTAGGAAGGGGTTTAATATGTTGAATTGGGAGCTAACTCATGCATGCATGCTCATATCATGCTATTTTGAAAAGTTTTCATGTACATTCTTTACATGCAAGGCCACATTCAAGTTGTAGCCCATGAATTCAACAAAATTCTAAGTTTAATTTTGCCTTGGAGCATGTTTTGGAGCTTTGAAATGGAATTGAACTCATGCATGTGTGTTTAAACATTGTTCTTGAAGATTTATGGATGTGGTGTTCTAATTGACTCACTCTTGACCCTTGAATTTACAAATTGGCTTTTGAAACTTGATATACTATGAGTTTAAAGTGTTTTTCCAGAATTTGGGCCCAAGAGGTTGAGTTTTGGGTTGGAGAATGCTTGCTTCGAACTTGGAAGAAAAATCTGGAAATTCCAGAATTTGGCTTCCTCGCTCGAGCGACCATCGTTTGTTCAGAGCTCTGCTCGAGCGAAGCAATGGTGGCTCGAGTGTAAATTTCAAGCTCTCAGAATCTTGGTGCGCGCAGGCGTACGCTCGAGCGAAGAGCTGTGTCTCACGCTCGAGCGAGCATCGAGCGAGAAAAATCAACAACCAGTACTTTTTCATCTTTGCTGATCGCTCGAGCGAAGGATTACTCGCTCAAGCGAACCCTTTGATTTTGCAGGCTCGCTCGAGCGAAGGAAGGCTCGATCGAGGTAGACCCCTGTTTTCAGCAACTTTTGAGAAAATGTTTTCTAAGACATTTTTGCATCCACATTCCATCCTAGGCATCCCTAGGCCATATTTAAGGCTCCCTAATAAGGATAAGAGGTTATGTACACACTTAGAATCATTGGTACGAGTTTTGTACAATTAGAAATGCGTATTTCAAGTGTGTATCCGTTGTGTGTTATGTAGGTCGTGTGCCGCATTCTGTTTGACCATTTGGCTCCACCTATCGGTTTCAACGCCCACTGTGAGTAATAACATTGTAAAGATATGTTCAACTGTTCCTATTTTCTGTGTGATGAAAATGAGATCTGTTTTCTGAAATGATATGTTATGTACAATGAATGATTGTCTGATTTTGGACATGTACTCGTGACATCCTTAGTACCAAGTGAGATTTACAGCCGTGACCTGGTAGCGGAAGGTTCCTTTGTGGAACAAGGTTCCTTTGTAGAACAAGGTTAGTTGTAAGCTACGCTTATGCGTCCAGTTTGTGCACTATAGCCCGTACCGGAGGCCCGCCATGGGGGCTTAGCTGTCCAGTTACCCGGATCTAGAGGCTCCTTCACCGGAGCTAAGGAGGTTATTCATAACCTTACGCATTGTACGTCTAGTATTGCTAATGGATGTATCATGTAAATGTAACTATGACTCATGATTTCCGCCTATATATGATTGAATCAAGTATGAATTTGAAAAAGCTGAGTTGTAATTTCAATCTGAGCAAGCATGGTTTTGATACGATATGAATTGATTTCGGAAATCTGTATGGACTCATTCATTGAAACCCCTTTACTCTGTTTATTATTCACTGGACTTTCGCTCACAGTTTATTATATATATATATAGGTGAGCCGGCACATGACCAGGGCCAGAGTTGAGGGCCTCCTGTTCCCTTTTTGTCAGCCAACTATTGTGCCTCCCGAGGAGGTTCCGGTCAAAGTCTAACGCTGAGGCTGTTTTGTTTCATGCTAGTCAATGTTTATGTTGTGTCTTGTAATGTTGGATCTTGGGATATACTTTATGTAAATACTTTGTACATATTTAACGTATCTGACTAGCATGTCTATGGATATAAATAAGTTTTGAATTTTCTGTCCCATGTACGTCATCACAACTCATTGGACCTTGTTTACTTTACATATTTGCTTCCGCAGCCCCTTAATAATTGTTAATGTCTGCAGAGGCCGTAGGTAATCCACGGATTACTGGCCGGTTACGGCGCTAAACCTATAGGGGCAGGTTTGGGTCGTGACAGAGAGGTTCAAAGCCAAAAGCTACCTTCTCTGATGTCGGGGTTAGTCCGTTGTACTCTCTCTCAGAGTCTTTATTATTGAACGATGTCCGTTTGTTGAGTCATTCGGTCAATTTTTATTCATGTGGGGGATTGTTGGAAAAAATGATTTTTGGGGAGTTTAATTTAATATTAAAGTGTGGTGACTTTAATTAAATATTAAAGTGGGTCCTAACCATTTTTTGTGTTGGGTCCAAGTGAGCCAAAAACCATTGGGTTTTGAATAAGAAATTGTCAAGAAATTGCTTCATGATGTTAGATTCATGAATAGGATTTTAAAGAGTATTTAAATCTTTTTTCTTGGCTAAAAGGTGTGAATCCTTTGGGCATCCATACTTTTTATTTTGTGGAAAGGGGCTATGGATGTTTGGTGTTTTAATGACTAGCCTTAAAGGCTGGAGGCTTTTCCTCTCTCCTCTATACATATATAAATTGAGACCCTCCTGTCAAGTTTCAATATCAAAAATTTTGCTTCCATTTTACAAGTCAGTTTGCTTGATAGTTCCTATTGTGAGAGAGTGCTGCCATTGTTTTGTTCGCTAAGCTAGACAGATAGTGTTTCTGCCATAGCTGGTTTTGACCGTCGTATCCTGGGAGACAGACGCCGAGTTTCCTCAAGGACTCAACCCGTGAGGCAGCAAAATCTGTTTTAAGGAAACTGCTTCCGTGCAGGCTTCGGTTTCGTCTCTTTACCCTTTTGTTGTTTTGTGTATTTCTGTTGAAATTTAGTTGTAATTATCTGCATATGTTCTTGGTATATAATTTGTTTTCTTCATAAATCTATTTATTTAATTTCACAATTTTGAACAACAACTAACAACAAAAATTTGCTTAGGACAGGCCTGACGATTAAGGGCTCTTTTGGGAACAAAAAAAAACGCAGCTTTTTATCATTGAGCAAAATGTCAGCCAGCGTTTTTGCTCATTTGGGAAGTGGCCAAAAAGTAGGTTAGAAAATCACGTAAGTACCTTTAATGTTTACATTTTGTTGGTTTGGTAAAAATATAATTTTTTTAAGTTGAGTGAAGGTATTTTAGTCATTTTAGTGTGATGTGACACCATAAACGAATATTAATCCAAAAAAAGAAGTAATTTTTTATCAACTTCCCAAATCACTTCCAAAAAATTTGGTTAAAAGTAAAAAAATTACTTTTTACTATCTTTCTAAAATACCACTAATTATTGTTCGATACTGTTTGGTTGACAATTAAAACAATATATTATAAACAAAATTGTTTTTGTAAGAGAACCTAAAGGACAATTCTTATATTTTATTTTTCATTCCAATCAATTAAATAAAACATTTTTTTTCTTAATTGTGAAGAATTTTTAAATTGGGAAGTACGGAACAGTTAAACATATTGTAAATTATAGCCATTGGCAATGTCCAATCAAATTTGATTGCCAGATTAGATTAGTGAAATTGAATGATGCATTTATTAACGTGAGAGGTAAGATATATTGTATTTGTTTATGAGACATTTTTTAGAAAGTCTTATTCTTAATGTGTTGTTTGGTAACATTTACGTTTTAATTTTTTATTTATATTTATAAAATTTTTTAAAATTTAAATAAAAATTTGTTTGGTAAATTTTTTATTTATAAATCAGTAGTCTCAGTTTATAAATTTGGTCAAAAAATATAAACTCAAAAAATGTGTTTTCGTTTTCGTTTTAGGTTTTGAGTTTTTTTTTACTACCCAACACTAGTTACCACCCGCCACCCATTGTCCACCACCGTCTTCCGCCAACATCACCCACCCCCCATCACCACTTGCCACCCGCCACCACCACCCACCTAGCACCCACTAGCCACCACCGGCCACCACCTTCCTGCCACCTACTCGCCACCACCACCCACCCTTCGCCACCACCCACCATTCACCTGCTATCCACCCGCTACCACCCATCACCCACCACTACCATCCACCGCCCGCTACCACCACCCGCCACCACCACTCACCAGCCACCTGCCACTACCATCTATTAGCTACCACCACCAACCACCCACCACCACCAGCCACCAGCCACCAGCCACCTGCTATCCACCCATCACCACCACCTACCATTACCACCACTACCATCACCACCCACCACCCACTTGCCACCACCACTACCACTACCACTACCACTACCACTACCAGCCACTCGCTACCACCCACCACCCGTCACCGTCACCGTCACCCACTACCACCACCACCATTCATTTGCTACCACCCACCACCCCTTACCGTCACCCACCCACCATCACCACTTGCCACCACCACCCACCCGCCACCATCTACTATTACCCACATCCGCCACCCATCTCGCCACTACCCACCACCCACTACTGCCACCCACCCACCCACCCACCACCACCACCCCCCCGCCACCACCCACCACTCCCCATTGTTACCCACCCACTCACCACCACCACCCACCCGCCACCACTCGCTACCCACCACCTACCGTCACCACTTTCTACTACTGTCTTCTGCCGCCACTTGTCACCACTTGCCATTTCTCACTCTTTTTTAAATTTTTAAATTTTTAAAAATATTTTGTCAATTACCAAACGCGTTTGTAGTTTATGTTTTTCTAAAAATAAACAAAAAATAAACAAAAATCAGTTTATAAAATTTTTATAAATATAAACTGAAAACATAAACGTTACCAAACCGACTCTAAATGTTATGTTTCATTTAATCTATTTTCTTTTTTAATATTCTATTAGATCTTATTTAAGGTAATATGACCAAATTATCCTTTCAAACTTTTTCGGTGCGTTTCTATTTTGAAACCAATATATAATAAAAAATAATAATAGCCTCTCATTTCATAGAGAAAATTTCTCCCTCATTCTCGGGAGAAAATTTCTCTCTTATTTTATAGAGAAAATATTTCATTTATTTTATGAAAAAAATCTTTTCCTTATTCTAAAGAGAAAATCTCTCACATTCCTAAAATCCTAAATTCTTAAAATCCTAAATTGCCTACCTTACTCTGACGTGAAGAAGTAATGTTGTGAACATTCACATCAATCGAAGTGTAAACACTGTGAATATTCACATTGCTGGTGGTTGCTTATATTTGAATCCACATAACAATTGGCTTAATATGAGTTGTGGTACATAAATATTGATGTGAACTTTCATATTACAAATGTATATTGATAAAATAACACATTAATATTATTTAAGCTTGTATGACTATTTTTGAATGTGAATATTAACATTGATTAATAATGTAATGGTCACAACACCAATTACAACACATTACAATGTAATAATTTACAACAAGTAATGACTCCTTACAATATGAATATTCACACCATGTAATAATCATACAAAAACTTATACAATAACCAGTAATATGTAAATATTCAAATTATGCAATAATCATGCAATCATTACTTTATATTGCACGTCATACAATCGACACATGCTTCTAATGTTGGAGTTCACATCATAAAATACAAAACATTAAAATATGATAATTCATAACAATAATAACTTCAGTGAATGTGAACGCTCACATTTACTGAAATACCCATCCAATAAACATACACACACTATCCACATTATAACCACATATACCATAAACATGAAATAACTATTGATATGTGAACATTCACATCTTGGAAAAAATATAACTATGTCCATATTTTGCATTGCTAATCCCAAACTGAAAACTTTATTGCCATCATTATAGATTAGACAAGTTTAAATTCACACCACCAAATATAATGGCAATAAACATGTAAACATTTTTCTAATAATGATATAATCAATAATATGTGAACGTTTACATTGTTCACGCAATGTGAACATTTACAATATCCAAAAAAACAAAGCCATGTATGAACGCATTACTAAACAAAAATTATAACCTCACTTAACAAAAATAAACTTGTATTTCCACCTATTCCAGAAAATGAAGTTGAAAGCAAAAAATAGAGCACAAATTTTTTTTATATAACTCCAAACATAAATGAACACGCATCCATAAACAAAATAATACTAACATTGAGATGGAATTATCTACTCGTTCTCTCCCTTTGATCTCTGACTTCACAAAATTATATCAAAAACAGAGCACAAACAAACAACACTATGCAGTCTTGATTCATCATCTTTCTCTAACACCAACGAAACCCTAGCACAACGAAGCAACACCACAACGAGAGCGAAATTGAATCACAATCAAAAGCGTGAATCATGGTAACTGCCAAAACAGAAAGATAGTAAAAAAAGAAACTTGTATATCATTTTTGTTTGTAATATATATTAACAATAAATATAAGGATATAATAATCCAACAAAAAATGTAAATTAGGAAAAAAGATCTCATGGAATAAAAGTATTAAATTTCCGTTAATAAGAACACTCCTAAATGAGATTTATCAACAAAAATCCCTTTGTTTATAGATTATTGTTGTGGTATAATTTAATTGGAAATTTTCCATTAATTCAGAATAATTATTCAGTAATTTCAAAATATAGACACGTGTTACTTCATAATATTGTAAAGAAATATAATAAATAATAATTAATTAAGAATACAAATACATCTGTAAGTTCCCAACCGTTTTCCTATATGGAAACACGCTTGCATATAACTGCAGGCTACAATTAAATGATGAATTGCCAACCGATTATTGCCAACCTTTATCAGATGAAAACAGGCTTGGCCAGGCAAATGGATGGTGATGTAAATAACTTATTCTTCACATGCTTATAAGGGAAAGGGACCATCTCAATTTACTACGCACTACTACTATCTTATCAAATGAAAGCTTTTATTGCATAGAATGTAGTAGCCATTTTTCTCTCTTTTTAATATTAGGTTTGATCAAATTACACTAACCACTTTTGATATATTGAAAAATATATATCCTATTTGTTTTTGAATTATGCTGACCTTCTCTTTAGTATTCATCTAGTGGAACTAAAACCTCTCTGTTACATGACTAATACAAAAATCTTTATTTTAATATGATTATCAATTTCAAAATAATAAACGATCCAAAAAAGATAAGCACACCAAATAAATTACTAAATGAATTATGAATTATTTATAAGACACGAGTGTGAGCTCCATAGGTGTATAAATTTTATATCGATATATTTTGTGATGTGTTTTGTTAATAATTCATTAAGTAGGATTGGAGGTTCAATGCTAAAGTAGATTAAATGCTAAATTTTAATCACTACACACAAATCTTATTATATAAGGAAAAGAGGATTTATATTGCGAAGGCTTGTGAGAGTTTCAAAATCTTATACTAATTTTTAAATTTTTTTAAATTTTAAATAATTAAAAAAATTTCTATTGATTACCTTTCATTTAACAATATAAAAATAAAACTCTAATTAGTTTATGATTTATTTGATAATCCTACATCGAAAAAAGAAGGAAAAAGTATGTTGTTTTACTTATATAAAGTGAATCTTAACATCCCATTTAATATTGTAGTATTGTGCATGTTTCAATTCAATATAGTTTAAATTTTAAAATAAAATTTAAAATTTCTAATTAATTAATTAATTAATTTTTGTGTAAGTTGGTTGGTCTTTTGACCTAACCAATTGGGCTGAATCATTTTTGGGTTGATTGATTAGTTGGTTTAACTACGATTTTAGCGATTTTATCAAAATATAATGATTTAGATTTGTTTGATAGTGGTTTTATCAAAATATATAATGGTTAGATTTGTTTGATTCGAAATAAACTAAATATTAATCTGATTAAAGATTGAATGACTAAAATTCCTTGATTATAAATAAGCTTTCCGCCTAAACAATTGTTAACTTTTATTTTATAATCCCACATTGGGAAAAGATCGAAAAAGTAAATTGTTTCACTTATATAAAGTGAACTTTATACTCCTATTTAATATTGTAGCCTTGTGCATGCTTCAATTTAAGATAGTTTGAATTTTAAAATTAAAATAACATTTAAAAGTTTTAATTAATTAATTTTTATATAAGTTGGTTGCTCTTTTGATCTAATTGATTAGATTAAACCATTTTCAGTTTGACTGATTCACCGGTTTATATGCGATTTCTCATACTGATTTGCTTAATTTTAAACAATTAAAAAATTCTCTATTAGGTTCATGTAACCATATAAAAATAAAACTTTAATTAGTCTATAATTATTTTACAATCCTATATCGGGAGAAGGAGGAAAAAGTGAATTGTTTCATTTATATAAAGTGAATCTTATACTCTTATTTAATATCATAGTGTTGTGCATAGTTCAGTTCAAGACAATTTAAATTTTAAAATAAGAATTGTAATTAGTTTATGATTTATTTTATAGTCCTATATCAGGAAAATAAGGAAAAAGTGAATTGTTTCATTTATATAAAGTGAATCTTATATTCTCATATTTATCTATATATTATATAAGAAAAATGGAGTTTTAGTGAGAAGCTTTATGAGAGTTTCAATATTTCACACTAATTTTCTTGATTTTTCTTGATTTTTTTTTTAAATTTTAAACAATTAAGAAAATCGTCATTGGCTAACTTCCATTTAACCATACAAAAATAAAATTCTAATTAGTTTATGATTTATTTGATAATCCCACATTGGGAGAAGAAGGAGAAAATAAGTTGTTCTAATCATATAAAATGAATTATATACTCTTATTTAATATTGTAGTATTGTACATATTTCAATTCACGACAATTTAAATTTTAAAATTAAATAACATTTAAAAGTTTTAATTAATTAATTTTTGTATAAGTTAGTTGGTCATTTGACCTAATCGATTAGGCTTAACTGTTTTCGATTTGACTGATTTGTCGATTTAACTACGATTTCTTATACTGATTTTCTTAATTTTAAGCAATAAAAAAAAAATTCCATTGGCTAACTTCTATTTAACCATAAAAAAATAAAAGTATAATTAGTTTATGATTTATTTTATAATCCCACATCAGGAAAAGAAAGAACAAGTGAATTGTTTAACTTATATAAAGTAAATCTTATACTTGCATTTAATATTGTAGTGTTGTGCATAGTTTAATTCAACACAGTGTAAATTTTAAAATAAAAACTCTAATTAGTCTAAGATATGATTTATTTTATAATCCCACATCGGGAGAATAAAGAAAAATTTGAGTTGTTTCACTTATATAAAGTGAATCTTATACTCTTATATATATTATATGGAAATTTGGCCATAAACTCCTATTACTTTTCTTTTCTTGTGAAAAGGACACAAAAAATATATATATATATATACTTTCAAAATCCCTTCATAATTATAAAGTTTTGTATAAAGGACAAAAATTTTCAGATTTATATTTTGTGTGACAAATTTACCCCTTCACATACACACTCTCTATCTTTCTCCTCTTTCTCACCATCAGTTTGTCATCTCTTTCTCTATCTCTTTCTAATAGCTCTCTTTACCATCACCATCACCACCACCGTCTACATCACCATCACTATCACCATCTCTACTACCACGACTACCGTGACTACCATCATTTTTACCACCTCTGTTGTCTTCACCAACACCGTCTCAATCATCGGTGATGTTCGTTACTGCTATTGCCGCCGCCACCACCGTTTCACTATTACCATCTCAACTACCAGCGCCATTCGATGCCACTATACCACAGGCAACCACCATCGTTACCTTTAGCCTCCAAGACCTCAGATTTGAGATCTATTATCTCAGATCTATATTCTCTCACTCTCTTTCTCTTTGTCTTCTCATCATGCTCTGTTTTACTCTGGTTTGAACCATATCTAAGGCAATATATGTGCTCTCTATCTCTCTATTTCTCTATTTTTTTTTTCTATTTCTCTCTAAGGCAATATATGTGCTTAATAATATGAAATTTTACTTTCAATCAGAATAAATTTTACTCTGATTCAGAGTAAAAATTTACTCTGAATCAGAGTAAAGTTTACTAGGATTCAAAGTAAAATTTTACTCTGAAATGCACTGTGAGGATGACTTTATAGGAGAGCTCATATATATATATATATATATAGTATAGTATAGTAAAAGAAACAAGTTTTAAAATATTAGGAAGTTTTGAAAGGATCTATATAATTCTTGTCATTTTGAAAGACAAATTAGACAGTGAAGGGTCTATCTCAAAATCCCCCTATATTATATAAGCAAAAAAGGGTTAACCATAAGGGTTGTGGGAACTCCAAATTCTCAACATGAATTTTTATAATATCAGAATGATAGCACAGGAGTTTTAACCACAAGGGTTGTACGTGGCATGAGTGGAACTGTAGACATCCCATTTTTGACAGCCCTTCAAGACTTGAATGTTCCTGCAGGTATATCCGATGATGAGTCTGTTTGCTTGCCAAACCTGGAAGTCCTTAGCGGAACGTCACAACTTTGAGCCTTTCAAACCCTACATCCATTTTTGTCTCATTTTTGGACCATGCCTTGATCTTTCCATCTTGCAATCTCTGGTGGCCTGCCGGCCATCCCTGGAGGCTGTCGGCCATCATTTCTTGTCTGCCGGCCATTGATGTGGCTTGCCGGCCATCAATGATGCCTTGCCGGCCATCACTGATGGTCAGCTGGCCACCACTGATGGCTGGTCGGCTACTACTGATGGCCGACCGGCTACCAGTATTTTCTACATATATTTTATGCCAGTTATGCCAGCTGTTTGCACAGATGCTTGCACTTGTCCACGTGTGGAGGGCTGGATCTCCTTGTATAGATTTCATGTTTTCTATATATAGGGACCCCTCCGCTCACGTTTTAAGGTTAGAAAATTTTAGACTCAAAATTTTCCTCTCTCTTTACAATTCTCTCTCTCTCTACTAATTCTCTACACTTTTGCCTACTTACACTACACTCTTGCTTATACTTCCTTAACCAAACTTGATCACCTATGAGCTGAGATTCCTTGGGGTGTTCTTGGAGCTTTTGAAGTTGGTTTTGGCTTGACATGTTGCCTAGAATCACTCTTCTCTTCAAGAGGTATAATATTTGCTTTGATTAGCTTACTTTGCATACTTGTTTTCCTATCTTTTCCTCACTGTTTTTGACTTGTTTTTAGGCTATAAAAACTCTGTTAAAGTGGGCTGAAATTTGTGGTTTGAAGCCATTTTAAGGTAGGGGGTGATTCACCCTTCTTTGTACCTTGTTTGTAAGGCTTTTCAGAGCTTTTTCAGTTGTAAAAATCATGTTTTGAAGTCCAAATTTGAAGGGGTTAGCCTCCCCTCCTTGTGCCTTGTTTGCTAGCCTAGTTGGTGTCATGCTTTAGCTTAATTTTCTAGTTTGTGGTAGCTTTATTCCAGCATGCTTTAGGCTCTATTTTGGACCGTTTTAACTCTATTTTGGGTTGGTTGTTACATTTGAGTCTTGTATTGCATAGTTGTAGTGTAATAGTCCTCATAAGCTGGGTGTTTTAGGCTTTTAGACACTACTTGTTTGAGTTGATTACATGTTTTTGGTGCTTTTCACACTTAATTTTAGCACTAATCATCTCTGCAACCTCCTTCATTTCTTGGCTTTTAAATTTACTTTGAAAGTAATTTCAAGTCACTTGTTTGCCTAAGTGTGAAATTCAGGTTTCATACTTAATGGTTTAATCCCTTAGGGGGTTCATTACCAATGGTATGATACTTCTTTCATACCCAAAGCAACTTGTGTTTTGAGCTCTCTTTCCATTAGAGGACTTTAATTCATCTTTGGACTTAATTGGACTAAAGAATGGTTGGTAAAGTAAAATGAGTAATTAAAACTTGGGACTAACAGATGAGCAAGATAATAACTCGATGTGTTCAATTGAACATTAATTGAACATAAGGAAAATTGGAACATTTCATACTCAAAGTGATGAAATGTGTCAACTTTCCTAGGTCTCCATTGCCATTGATCATGCATGATAGGGTGATGGATTTGTGTGTCTCATTTTGCATTTATTGAACTTGCATATCTTAAGTCACAAGCCATCATGCAATGAAATTGCTTGAGTTGGTGGTTTGTGGCTTAAGTTCACAACTCCTTGGATTTGTGAATGAAAAGGAAGGGTGAGTTGTGCAAACAATCTATGGGAATACCCTATTTTTGCTCTGTTTATCCTCTGTTGCAGCAAGATGAACCAGTGCATCAGTGGCCGGCAGGTGGCTGGCAGAGCACCATTGATGGCCGGCAGGCCGCTTCTATGGCCAGTAGGTGGCCGGCAGTCTTTACCAGTGGCCGGTTAGCCACTGATGCAAACCTCAACAGAATGTTGGTAAGGTGCGGCAAAATTATTCTGGAAGTGTTCAACTCTGTAAACAGAGTGTCTTTCGGGAGCGAAACAGAGGTTTTTTCAGGTGATATTTGACCATGTGTATCTTCCATTTCCTGAGGCAGAGTAGTGGCAGAGTAGTTAAATACTTTAATTGCTTAACTTATTTGCATTTGTGTTATAATTTAATTAGATTACTAGTTAGTTAAATTAAAAGTGTTGTAATAATTAGTTAATGAGTTTAGCTAGTTATTCATTTGGTTTGTAATATTTAGCTTAATTAGCTTAGCTCTAATTAGTTGCTAGTTAGTTTTGCTTTATTCATTTGGACTCTCATTCGTAAGATCAAAATGTAATAGTGTGTATGTCTTCCAACCCCACGTCTTTATTCATTTTATTTACCCGCTTTTGATAGTTAGGTTAAGGACATGTTTCAATTAGCATACCTTATACTTGCATACATTCATCTTGTCTTGTATTCTCTCGTACCTAAGTTCCCGAGTCGAGGCAACTTTGGTGATGACGGATACGTGGCCTTTGGCATGAGTCATGGGTTTTCTAAATTTTTCCAAAATAAAAATTGTTATCCCAGATAGGCAACCCAAGAGGGAGGGTGAATTGGGTTATTAAAAATTTCACAGTATTAAAATTAACACAATATTTAGAATTTTAATAAATAAAAAAAAACAGAATAATAATTATCAATATGAACGTAAGAGAGATAGGGAGAGAAAATCAAACACTGCGATTTATAGTGGTTCGGCACGTCGGCCTACGTCCACTCCCCAAGGAAACTCCTTGAGAATTTCTTTACTATCAATTGAATAAATACACCACCAAGCTTGTGGATTTGGCACAGGACTTACTCTTATCTATTGAGCCTCACTCAATAATAAAAGCCTTACCCTTACAAAATCTCTCTAAAAAATAAGGAATAAGAATAAGGGTAATTTAAACCCTCTTTTACAATAATTCTCTCACAAAGAATAGATATGAAAGTGTAAGAACAAATGCTAGACTTAGATCTGAAAGTGAAAGAGCAGAATACAATTTGGAGCTCACAGAAAATTTTCTCTTCAAGTTCTTGATTTTTTCTCCACACACAACACTTCTATTTATACACAAAAATATACCCGTTGGACGCTCCTTGCTGCCGTCATGGCTTACATAAACACGCTCCTGACGTCATGGCTTACATAAGCATGCTCCTGATGTCATGGCTTACATAAGCACACTCTTGATGTCATCACTTACATAAGCACACTCCTTGATTTTGAATAGTCAGCAAATGATAAGAATTAAAAAGATAAAAATAAGACTGATTTTTTCTTTTTGTTTTTTCAAACATGGAGCCACCGTTTTTGTAGACAATTTAATACAAAGTTCACAACTTTCAAACAAACAAATAATTTTCTCCATCTAGTTTATAATATATATATATATATATAAAACTCCATTTTTTTCTTCTTGTTTGATTATAATAAGATATAATCAATATAGTGTAGTGTGATATGATATAATCAATGTAATGTAAAAAATTTAATAGCGCACGTGATGTATTCTATTTATATTATATGCAATATATATATATATATATATAATGTTATAATCAAATATTTGCATACAGAAAAAATCTCTTTAAATGATATTTATGATGGATTTGAAAATGTATGCCATCTTTAAAATATTGTATGTGTTGTAGAGATTTTAAACTAAATATATTCTAACACTCTATATTAATTTTGTCAACACAAGACAACCCATCAATATCAAATTTGTCAAAATAATATAACCAACCCATCATTTTTGTCAAAATAATATAATTAATCAATTTTTAATTTGGTCAAAAAGTGAATAGTGATCAGCCTCAATTTTTTAAAAAGTGAATAGTAAAGTTTTCAAAAATATTTTTATTTAACTAATATTTAACAAATATATATATATTTTAAAAAGATAATATTTTGTGTCAAATAAATATATACATTAAAAAAATCTAAATTGTTACAAATAATATTTTAGACATCATCAAAATTAAATAATATGATTAACAATCTCCTCCTTTTTGATGATGGCAATATTTGTATGGATTTGACACAAAATAAAATTGACAAAATATTTGATAATCTTGCAACATATAATTTTCAAAAGCAATCATATTTTTTCTCCCCCTTTGACATCATCGAAATAAAGATGAAGATAAGAAACAAACACATTTGATACAATAATCTGAGCAGCCAAAAATAAAATAATGGGCCGTCTGTCTTGTCGGAATCATTGTGGGGATTTTGGAGCATCTCGAGCGCAGGAAATATTGACAAACGAAAGATTTGAGCAGATATAGCAGATATGCATCGAGTAATGGATCAATGGAGTGTATAAAAAGTGACACAGATCAGATGCAAAGATACGAAATCATCAAGTGTTTGAGAGAAAAATTTGTTTTAGCTTCTTTTGTAATCATGTCATTTCTTACCTTATCGATCAATGAGTCGGACCTGCATGAGGTGCCTGTAATGCAGGCAAATGAGAGAGTACCAGTGATGCAGGCACATGCTATGCCTGTAAATGAGGGTTCTAGTGTTATTGGCAATCGAAATGATTTTGATGCTATTAATAACACTATGGCTCTTAGTACACAGGCCATGACTGCAGTTTCCAATATGACGCGACGATTACAAGCAAGAGTACAAGAAAATCAGCAATGGAGAGATGAGGTGTGCTTGTTAAAACAAGAAGCAGTTAATATGTGTAAGGAGAAGAAAGAGCTAAAAAGGAAAAATGCACAGTTGGAGAATGCAGTGCATTATTATGCAACGGTGATAATGCCAAGACTCACAGAAATCGAAAATAGAGAGAGACATGTAAAAGAGGCTCATGAAAAATTGTTGAGAGAAGTGAAAAAGAAAAAATCTGTGAAGCCTTCTGAAAATTTACATGTAATCGAGTAATATTTTCTTTTTCTAAAATAAAATTGCGAGCATTTCTTCATTTATTTATTTATTTATATTATTATTATTATTATTATTTTTAATTCTGTCGTTGCACAAAAAAAATTTGTTTGTTGGTGCAGATAAGGAGTATGACAGACAAGGAGTAAAAAAAATATGTGTATATACTCCCCCTAAAATTATGCACAGAATCTACACATGCCCCCCTTTTTTTTTTTTATAGTTTTATAATGAAAATATATGAGTCTCCCCTTAAATTAATGCACTAAAAATTACATAAATTTGAAGAAACAAATTACCAATCTATAATACCAAGGGCCCTTAAGATCTGGCCATAAACAACTACACCAAGTGCACTAGCATAAAAGGAGAAAATAAAAATAAAACAAATTCTTCAAACAAGGTAGAAGTAACCATTATTAAATCCAAGAGAATTTGGAGCACATATAACAAGTAAAAAAATACAACACAGTGCAACAAGAATTTTAACATGTTGATCGGTGATGACCTTGATGATTGGAAGAAATGGAGAAGATTGGGTAGATCGGTGGCGAATTTGTATAGATCGGCAATGGATCTTGATGGATCAGTTACGGATCTTGATGGATCGGTGATGGAGCTTGATGAATCGGTAACGATGGTGATGCAAATTTCGGGTGGAGAAGTGATGGAATTCGGTGGATTGGTGAGGGATTTGGGTGGATGATGGTAGTGATGAAAGTGATGGATGATTTTATGGATGCTGGAAATGGTTGCAGACGATGGTGAACATGGATATGGAGTCGGCTGAGGAAGAAGGGGAGAGCGAGAGATCAAGAGAAAGAGAAAAAGAGAGAGTAAGGGAGAGAATGTGTGAGAGATAGAGACGAAACGGGAGAGAGAGAGAAAAAAATTATATATATAAATATATGTATATTATTATTGTTATTATTTTTTATAATAATAATTATTATTACTATAGTTATTTTATTTAATTATTTATTTAAAAAAAAAATCATTTTTTCATATACACATTATCTTGGAGTATTCATCATACCAAGTTCTCTTCTAATATAACAAAATTGTTCTTTATTGAGAGGCCTGGTAAATATGTCAGCTAATTGACGATTTGTAGGCACAAATTCGAGTTTAATGTCAGCTTTGAGTACATGATCTCTTAGAAAATGATGCCTTATTTCAATGTGTTTAGTGCGTGAGTGCTGAATAGGATTTTTTGAAAGGTTAATGGCACTTGTGTTGTCACATTTTATAGGAATTTTATCATAGTGAAGTCCAAAATCTTGAAGTTGTTGTTTCATCCAAAGCAATTGTGCACAACACCCAGCGGCGGCAATGTATTCTACTTCACAGTTGACAGAGCCACTGAGTTTTGTTTTTTGCAAAACCAAGAAGTGAGTGAGTGTCCAAGAAAATGACAAGTGCCACTAGTGCTTTTTCGGTCAAGTCTACATCCCGCAAAGTCGGCATCTGAGTAACCAAAAAGTTCAAAGATGGTTCCCTTAGGATACCATAATCCCAAATTTTGAGTGCCAACAAGATATCTGAAAATACGTTTGACTACAGTGATGTGTGACTCTTTTGGTGCGGATTGAAAACGTGCACACATACAAACACTAAACATTATGTCGGGCCTACTTGCAGTAAGATAGAGTAAAGAACCAATCATACCTCGATATTTCTTTTCATCTATAGGTTTACCTTTCTCATCTTTGTCGATTTTTATCGATGTGCTCATTGGAGTTGCTGCAGGCTTTAATGATTCCATTTCAAACATTTTGAGTAGATTTTTGATATATTTCGTTTGATTTAAATGTATTCCATCATTAGTTTGTGTAATTTGTAGACTAAGGAAGTAATTTAATTCCCCCATCATACTCATTTCAAACTCACCCTATATGTCTTTAGCAAACTCTTTGCACAAATTTTCATTAGTAGCATCAAAAATGATATCATCAACATAAATTTGAACAATTAGCATATCTTCTTTTTTGATTTTTATAAAAAGTGTTGTATCAATTTTTCCTCTACAAAAACCTTTGTCAAGTAGAAAATTACTCAATCTTTCATACCATGCTCTAGGAGCTTGTTTCAAGCCATATAAAGCTTTTGAAAGTTTGAAAACATGATCAGGATATTTATGATTTTCAAAACCGGGAGGTTGTTCAACACAGACTTCCTCCAAAATGTACCCATTTAAAAAAGCACTTTTAACATCCATTTGATATAATTTAAAATCTTTAAAACACGCAAAAGCAAGTAACATTCTAATAGCTTTAAGTCTAGCAACTGGTGCAAAAGTTTCATCAAAATTAATTCCCTCTTCTTGATTATAGCCTTGAGCTACTAATCTAGCTTTATTTCTAGTAACAACTCTAGAGTCGTCCATTTTATTTCGAAAAACCCATTTTGTACCAATAACGGGATGATCCTTAAGTCGAGGGGTCAAAAACCAAACTTTATTTCTTTCAAATTGATTTAATTCTTCTTGCATTGCTAAAATCCAGTTTTCATCATTTTCAGCTTCTAAAAATGATTTTGGTTCAATTTGTGAAACAAATGCTAAGTTACCACAAATATTTCTAATAGAGGAACGAGTTTTTATACCTTCCGCCGCATCACCTATGATAAGGTCTTTGGGATGGCCATGAGCATACTTTCATTCTTTTGGTAGATTTGAGTCACTTTCTGGAAGAGCATATATTTCTTGAAGTTTCTCCATTGTCATTTCTTCTTCTTGTTCGCGTAATGGATTTTCTTCATTTTCCTTTATGTAAATGATCTCCATGCTTGGTTGATTTTCTACAATATCATTACTTACAAGATTCTTGGAAATAATATCGTTAGATTCATCAAAAACAACATGCACAGATTCTTCAACAAGTAGAGTTCTTTTATTGAATACTCTATAAGCTTTACTAGACATAGAATAACCAAGAAATATAGCTTCATCCGATTTAGCATCAAATTTTCCTAAGTTATCTTTATTGTTATTTAATACAAAGCATTTACAGCCAAAAGCACGCAAGTGACTAATATTAGGTTTTCTTCCTTTCCAAAGTTCATAAGGGGTTTTCTTAAGAATAGGTCTAATCATGGCACGGTTTATAACATAGCATGCAGTGTTAACAGCTTCCGCCAAAAAATATTTAGGTAAATTATTTTCACAAAGCATAGTACGAGCCATTTCTTCAAGAGTTCTATTTTTTCTTTCAACCACACCGTTTTGTTGAGGAGTCCTAGGGGCTGAGAAATTATGATCTATTCCTAAGTTATCACAAAACATAATAAAATCATCATTTTCAAATTCTCTACCATGGTTACTTCTAATACTACAAATATTAAGATTTTTCTCATTTTGAATTCTTTTACAAAGTTTTGAGAAATTATAAAAAGCTTCATTTTTGTGTGTTAAAAATAATACCCATGTATATCTAGTATAATCATCAACACAAACAAGGGCATAAGATTTTCCTCCTAAACTTAATGTTCTAGATGGTCCGAATAGATCAATATGCAAGAGTTGAAGCGGTCTAGTAGTTGAAATAATATTTTTGGATTTAAAAGAAATTCTGGTTTATTTTCCAAATTGACATGCATCACAAAGTTTATCTTTTTCAAAAACAATTTTTGGTAAACCTATGACTAACTCATTTTTTGAACGTTTGGAAATTAAATCAAAATGAGCATGTCCTAATCTTCTATGCCAAAGCCAACCATTATCGTTTATAGCAGATAAACATTTAATATTAAAATGAGAAGACAAATCGTGCAAATCAAACACATATACATTCTCATGTCTGTAACCTATAAATAAAGTTTTATTTTCTAGGGCGTTTTCAATAGTGCAATGAGTTTTCTCAAAAATAACTCTATAACCTTTATCAAATAATTGACTAATACTAAGCAAGTTATGTTTTAAACCTTCAACAAATAAAACATTTTCAATAATAGGAGAGGGATTTTTACCAATACTTCCTACACCAATGATTTTACCCTTGCTATTGTCGCCAAAAGTCACATATTCGCCATCCTTTGGTTGGAGTGTGGCGAACATAGTTTTATTTCCAGGCATGTGCCTCGAACATGCACTGTCGAGATACCATCTATCGTTATTGGATTTTGTCTTGAAACATACCTACAACAATTTGATTTCTCTATTGGTACCCATTTTTTCTTGGGTCCATAAAAGTTAGAATTTGACACTCTCGGGATATCCTTAGGGACCCACATCTTTTTTATTTTAGCAAAAGGATTTCTTTTAATAGGACATGAAGGTGAAATATGACCTTTTGTTCCACAAAAATGACATGTGAGATGAGAGTGATTAGAATATGCATATACAAAGCCATTTTTGGCGGTTTTTACTTTTGAAAAAGGTTTATATCCAATTCCGGCTCTACCAAAAGTACGGTTTTGATTTTTAAGAATTTTATCTAAAGTCTCTCTACCTTGAGTGAACTTTGAAAGAGTAGTTTTCAAGTCTTCAATATTTTCTTTCAAAATAATTTGCTCATTTTTTAAAGACTCGTTTTCTTTTTGTAATACAACTAAATGTTTTTCAGAAATTGAAGACTCTTTTTGAGTTAAAATCTCATTTTCCATTTTCATTTTCATGGCTTCATTTTCTAAAACATTTATCTTGGAAGTCAATGATTCATTTTGTTTTGATAAACTTGAAATTACTTTCTTTTGACAATTATTTTTCAAACTAAGTTTCTTAAATTCAGCATGTAATTCATCAAAAGCTAATTCTAATTCATCAAATGTAAATGATTCGTCATTTACCTCATTTTCATTTCCAAGTGCCATTAAACATAGGTTAGCAACCTCGTTTTTGCAAATTTCAGTTTCTGTGTCGTTTTCATCACTATCTTCTCCCCATGCTGTAATCATAGCTTTCTTCTTGTCCTTCTTGAATTTTTTCTTAAGTTCTGAACATTCTGATTTGTAGTGTCCAGGTTTGTTGCATTCGTAGCAGGTTACTTCAGATTTTTTGTGATTTTCTCCTCTTTGAAAATCCCTGTTGTTGAAGTCTTTTCTAAAAAAATTTCGTACGCCTTGTTTCTTTCTCACAAACCATTGGAACTTTCTAGTGATGAATGCCATTTCCTCATCCTCATCTGAATCATCTTCCTTATCCTCTTGATGTTTCGAGGTGGATTTGAAGGTTATTCCTTTCTTCTTGTTGTTGTCCTCCTCTTCCTTTCCTTCTTGTATTATGAGCTCATGAGTTAAGAGAGATCCCATTAACTCATCTAGACTTAGCTTTGATAAATCCTTGGCTTCGGTAATGGCAATGACTTTTGTCTCCCAACTTTTTGGCAATGACCTAAGCACTTTTCTTACAATTTCAGCATTAGTATATGTTTTGCCAAGAGAAGTTAAACCATTAATAATATCAGTAAAACGAGTAAACATTTGAGGAATAGTTTCATTAGGCTTCATTTTAAAAAGTTCATAATTATGGACTAGCAAACTGACTCTAGATTCTTTAACTTGTTCGGTTCCCTCATGAGTCACTATAAGCTTGTCTCAAATTTCTTTTGCTGTTTTACATGTGGAAATTCTATCAAACTCGTTGGCATCTAAGGCGCAGTACAACATGTTTATAGCTTTGACATTAATTTGAGCTATTCTAGTATCTGATTCATCCCACTCATCTTTAGGTTTTGGTACCCTAAGTCCATCTACAGTTTTGGTAGGAATTTTTGGACCATTGCAAATAATTTTCCAACATTCATAATCATTAGATTGAATATATATGGTCATTCTAGTTTTTCAATAGCTAAAATTGATGCCGCTAAATAGAGGTGGCCTATTAGATGCTTGTCCCTCGGGTAAGGAATAACTAGGGGTTGCCATGATCTACTCTAAGACGGTTAAGTCACAGAAACTAGAGTCTAGGCTCTGATACCAATTGTTATCCCAGATAGGCAACCCAAGAGGGGGGGTGAATTGGGTTATTAAAAATTTCACAGTATTAAAATTAACACAATATTCAGAATTTTAATAAATAAAAAAAAAACAGAATAATAATTATCAATATGAACGTAAGAGAGATAGGAAGAGAAAATCAAACACTGCGATTTATAGTGGTTCGGCACGCCGACCTACGTCCACTCCCCAAGGAACCTCCTTGAGAATTTCTTTACTATCAATTGAATAAATATACCACCAAGTTTGTGGATTTGGCACATGACTTACTTTTATCTATTGAGCCTCACTCAAAAATAAAAGCCTTACCCTTACAAAATCTCTCTAAAAAATAAGGAATAAGAATAAGGGTAATTTAAACCCTCTTTTACAATAATTCTCTCACAAAGAATAGATATGAAAGTGTAAGAACAAATGCTAGACTTAGATCTGAAAGTGAAAGAGCAGAATACAATTTGGAGCTCACAGAAAATTTTCTCTTCAAGTTCTTAATTTTTTCTCCACACACAACACTTCTATTTATACACAAAAATATACCCGTTGGACGCTCCTTGCTGCCGTCATGGCTTACATAAACACGCTCCTGACGTCATGGCTTACATAAGCACGCTCTTGATGTCATCGCTTACATAAGCACACTCTTTGATTTTGAATATTCAGCAAATGATAAGAATTAAAAAGATAAAAATAAGACTGATTTTTTCTTTTTGTTTTTTCAAACATGGAGCCACCGTTTTTGTAGACAATTTAATACAAAGTTCACAACTTTCAAACAAACAAATAATTTTCTCCCTCTAGTTTATAATATATATATACATATATATATAACTCCATCTTTTTCTTCTTATTTGATTATAATAAGATATAATCAATGTAGTGTAGTGTGATATGATATAATCAATGTAATGTAAAAAATTTAATAGCGCACGTGATGTATTCTATTTATATTATATGCAATATATATATATATATAATGTTCTAATCAAATATTTGCATACAGAAAAAATCTCTTTAAATGATATTTATGATGGATCTGAAAATGTATGCCATCTTTAAAATATTGTATATGTTGTAGAGATTTTAAACTAAATATATTTTACCACTTCATATTAATTTTGTCAACACAAGACAACCCATCAATATCAAATTTGTCAAAATAATACAACCAATCCATCATTTTTGTCAAAATAATATAATTAATCAAATTTTAATTTGGTCAAAAAGTGAATAGTGATCAGCCTCAATTTTTCAAAAGTGAATAGTAAAGTTTTCAAAAATATTTTTATTTAACTAATATTTAACAAATATATATATATTTTAAAAAGATAATATTTTGTGTCAAATAAATATATACATTAAAAAAATCTAAATTGTTACAAATAATATTTTAGACATCATCAAAATTAAATAATATGATTAACAAAAATATTTAGATGGCGACTCTGTATCTAGCAAAAATATTTAGATGGCGACTCTGTATCTAGCAAAGCAATCCAATTTTGGCAATCTGATTCAAAATCGATTTTCCAAAAGATTTGCCCGATTTGGACTCTTTGGTGTTTATCAATTTCACATTGCACTTGTGAGATTAGATTCAGAATCTTGGGAGTTCGAACTGGAGGGCTTTCTTTCAAACCTTCCAAAAGGAGACGCGAAAAATGCGAGTTACAGGAACACTATTGGTTAACCCAACTAATAAAAAAAAAGAACTCTAATTATCCTTTAAATTTGAATGCAAAAAAAGGGAGTCAATTAAGTTAAAAGTAAGGGTGATTGTATAGTAAAAGTACTTTAAATAAGAGTCGATGTAGTTGTAGATACCCCATTTTTGATCGCCCTTAAGACTTGGGTGTCACTAATTGATCACTCGATGATGAAGGTTGTGCTATGCAAATGTTCGATTTCTTCAGCAAGAAGAGCTCTAAATCCCAACCTTACACCCCATTTTGGACCAAAATTTTTTGACCAAAACAATTTTAGACCTTAAAACCCTCTCTTTCAAAATATTTTTGAAAATGTTTCTATAATGTTCCGAGGCTCGCATTTCGTTTAAAATATTGCACTTTTCAATAAACCGAGTAAGGACAAAGTGGAAATAAATGGAAGAGAGGTGAATTCTTTGAAAAATCTTTTTAAACCTCTTATTTATAGGTTTGAAGTTGAAGAAAATTGGAGGGGAGGGAAGAAAACTAATTAGGGAAGTGATTGAGCTTGAAACTGTTGAGGGAGAACTGAGCAGCCTACACTAAATCAGGCCTATCTCTTTGTACCCTCAGAATTTAGTTGTGAGGCCACCACCATTGGAAATTGTACTTCTGGGGCTTCAATTTACACTCAAGAATCTCCTAAAGCCGTGTCCAGATGAGGGAGATATGGCTGTTTGAAGTTAGGCATCAATCTAATTAAGATCAAAACTAAGCAACCTTCACTAAAATAGGTATATCTATTTGCACACTTAGAATTTAGATGTGAGGCTTCCACCAGTGGAAACTAGACTCCCGGGGCTTCAAATTAGACTCAAGAATGATCTAAAACCAAGTCCGGATGAAGG
This sequence comes from Camellia lanceoleosa, assembly GCA_025200525.1. Lineage (NCBI taxonomy): Eukaryota > Viridiplantae > Streptophyta > Magnoliopsida > Ericales > Theaceae > Camellia > Camellia lanceoleosa. The sequence continues at coordinate 201,113,004 of CM045758.1, forward strand.
AGATATGCCCATTTGAAGTCGGGTTTGGAAGTAGATTTATGATGGCTGGCATGTAGCCGGCAGATGGCCGGTCGGACACCATTGATGGCCGGCAATGGACACTTTTAGCTGGCTGGCCACCTGCTGGCCACCAGTGTAAAACCTAGATATTTTCTCTAGCTGTTTCCATAAAGTTCCAGCTGTTCTTTTTTAGATATTTTCGACCGAAGCTCATATATTTATATATATAGAGGACCTTTCTTCTTGCTTTCAAGGTTGGAAAACATTAGGAGTGAAGAAATAATTTTGGAAAAATCCTCTCTCTACAATTCTCTCTCTCTTTTGCAACTTGCATAACTTATGCCCAAACACTTTAAACCAAACCTAGAGAACTTCTTGCTAAGATGATTTGAGCTTGATTTTGAGCTCTTGAAACACTTGAGAGTGTGAAATTGGTGATTTTTGACTTATGGGTTCATTCATCTTCAAGAGGTATACTTTCTTTTGCTTTTGTACCATCTCTACACCACTTCTTTTCTATCTTTTCTTGCTGATTTTGAAGTGTTTTTCAACTATTTTTATGGGCTAAAACTTGTGATTTAAGGCTACTAAAGGTAGAGGGGTTAACCACCTTTCTTTAAACCTTATTTCCTAAGCCTTTACACTTGTGTTTCCCATTCTTTCATCAACTTTTTTTTGAGCTTTTTACCACTGATTTTCAGAGGTTTTTAGAGGCTAAAAAAATAGTTTTGAAGTCCCAAAAATAGAGGGGTTATCCACCCCTCCTTTGGCTTGTTTACTAGCAAATTGCTCAATGTTTTAGTTTATTATTTTAGTTAATTTTGTCTTCATTCCAGCACATTTTTGTACTGTTTTTGGGCTATTTTTGGACTATCTAAACTCTAAAATTTTGGGCTGAAACTTGTGGTTTAAGGCCAATAAGGGTGGAGGGTGGCTCACAATTCCTTTTACCTAGCTTCCAAGGCCTTCACCCTTGTGTTTGTCACCTTGTTGTCACCTTTTTTTGAGCTTTTAAATACTGAATTTCAGAGTTATTTCAGTGGCCAAAACCATGTTTTGAAGTCCAAATTTGGAGGGGTTAGCCTCCTCTCCTTGTGTCTTGCTCACTAACCTAGTTTGTGTCATGTTTTAGCATGTTAATCTAGCCTTTTTTTAGCTCAATTCTAGCATATTTTAGGACTGTATTAGACCTGTTTTAGCACTATTTTAGACTATTAGTTGCATTTGAGTTTTGTTTTACATGCTTATAGTGTAATTGTCCTCATGAGCTTGGTGTGTTAGGCCTTAGACACCATCTCATTTGATTTGATAGCATTTATTTATGTTTTTCTCACTTATTTTCAGCACTAATAATCTCTGTAACCTCCCTCCTTTCTTGACTTTTGTTTTGCTTTGAGAATTGTTTCAAGCCTCTTATTCTTTTAAGCATGAGATTGAGGTTGCCATGCTTAATGATTTAATTCCTTTTAGGGGTTCATTATCAACGGCATGCCATCTCTTTCATGTCTTAAGTTAACTTTTGGTTTGGTACTTCACTCCATTAGAGGACTCAAATTCATTATTGGACTTAATGAATTAAAGGATGGTTGGTAATCTAAAATTGAGGCTAAAATGATGCAAGATAATAATTTGGTCGTGTTCAATCGGACGTTAATTGAACACATGGAAGCTTGAAGCATTTCATATCCTGTTTCTAACTGCTCAGTTTCTTCCAATTAATCGTTTTTATTGTTCATTTGATTAATCTTGTTTTCAGTTTGATCTTAATCACCGAAGAGATCAGTCTGGGTCTATCCACCAGGTTTCAGTCACCCATTTCCGTTTCCTGTCCAGAGTAAGTCCTTAGGTTAGGCAGTGTTGGACATTTAGGATAGGGTCTGTACTAAACCACCTTGGTCTGTGATAACCTGACAAGAATAGGGTATGTATTAAGATATCTGTAAAACTGATTAATTAAACAGAACAATGAGTTGATTATTTAGAAGTAACTCATCAGTCAGTTCTAGGTCAACAACTTTGCCCTCAATACCTAATCAAGGATTAGTAATTAATGAAGAAGATGTTGAAATACAAAATGATCAAATTAATACAGGCTGGAATATACCAAAATTACAAATTAAAGAAATTTATAAAACAACTTTTATACAGAATGTTTTTAAAGTTGCATTGCATGTTAAAACTATTGAACAAGTATATGCTCTCAAACGACCTCAAGAAACCTGTCATCTATTTGATGCTAAATTAATTAAAAGACATTTAGATAATGGTTACAATTTTATGCATATTGGTTTAATTCAAGTTGGTGTTAATCCATTAACAATTGTTGGTAAAAATACTTCAGTCTTATTATGTTTACGAGATGCTCTTTTTCTTAATTACAATGATAGTTTAATGGGAATGATGGAAACTGGTCTGCATAAAGGTCCAGTACATTTTAATTGTTTTCCTGATTTTACACTTAGTTTACGTGATCCAAATATTCTACATGCATTAACGTTAAATATTCAATTACATGGTTTATTTACAAATATGATGACGAAAACTCATAATATTGCTTTAATTTATTGTGTTCATTATAAATGTATGCAAACTAATTTAAATGTTCATGCTTTACATAAATCTCCCAAAGATAAAACCCTGCTCATCCATAGTAGTAGTACTGATACTCATATTAATGTTCCTTAAATGATTGAATGGAATAATATTGATTTACCTGATAAATGGATTACTATTAATGAAAATTACAAACATAGTCAACAACAATCCTCTGAGCAAGATATTCAAGATATTAAACAATACACTGATGGTTCTGTTCACATTAAATTCAATCGTAGTCAATCCTCTAGACATAGTACATCTAGTGTCCCTACTGAAATTGAAACTGAAGATGAAATATTTAATACTCCTCTATTTAGAAAAAATAGTCGATTACATCTTGGACCAACTACTGGTCCTTCAACTCAACATAAATTAAAAGGAATTGATAATTCTACAACTTCCCAAATTAGTAAACCTGTTTAGTCCACACATACTCACTTCCAAGAAGAAGAAGTTGCTTCAACTGATTCTCCAACTCAAACTGATTTTGAAGAATTTACACCACCTGTCAATCCACAATTAATGACAATCAAAAAGGAATTTATTCCTAATCTTGATACATTACTTATTGACTTTAAATCTAAAGCTAATCGCACTCAGCGACATGCTTACTATACTAAATACAATTCTGCTCAAATGTCTCAAATTTCGCGTGAATGGTATGATTTTATGGTTCAATATGGTTTCGAATTACCTTTGTTAGAATATGTTGATAAATATTACAAACAGCTTAATACAATCACCAAACATAAATGGAAAACCTCTGCTACCACTTCTGTTACCTCTAGTCATCCTCTTTTAGAGAAAATCATCCTTAATCAACAAGGTTCTGAAATCCCTGCTTCACATTTTAAATTATCTGGAAATGATACTGAAATTAAAAAGGTCATTGAACAAAATAATTATACAAATCAATGTTTAAGTACAACTGGTAAACAATTAGAAAAAATAGAAACCAATTTAGAATCGGTTCAAACCTCATCATCCAAACAACCTTTAGATGCACCCTTACTTAATCTACCCGTTAATCGTTCCAAAAGAACTAGTTTAGTTACCAATGATCAATCATCTACTGTCCAAGCTATTGAAAAATTATTTACTAAATTATCTACAACTGATACTGCTACACCTTCTAAAGATAAAGGTCTTACTGTTTTAAATCAACAATTTGATATTGATCCAACTTCTACTCAATCTGACACTGATAATGATATCAATCAATTGGCTGCACAATTTCAATCTTCCAATCAAATAACCAAAATTCATTATCCCAAAGTTAATCCCCAAACTACTAAAAATTGGTATACCAAACCTACTCCTGTTGATCTATAATTTGAAGAAAATAATCTTAATAATCAATTTTCTGTTTCTGCTAAAAAATTATATGAGTGGAATATTGATGGTCTTAGTGAAGATCAAATTCTCCAAAAATTAAATCATTTATCTATGGTTTCCAATAGTTATCTCTCTAACTATCCCCAATATACTCAACCTGAAATTGTTACTTTAATTACTACTGGTTTCACTGGTATGCTCAAATCATGGTGGGAAAAATATCTAACTGAAGATCAACGAGAATCCATAATTTATGCTAATCAAACTAATGATGATGGTTTACCTATTTTTGATGAAAATCTAGGATGTTGCCACCCGGATGGTATTAATCAATTAATCTATACTATTGTCCGACATTTTATTGGTACACCTACTAATATTTATTCTCGCATACATGATCAACTTAGTAATCTTACTTGTCCAACCTTAAGTGATTTTAGATGGTATAAAGATGTATAAACCTCTCGAGTTATGCTAAGAGAAGACTGTACTAAATCATTTTGGAAAGAAAAATTTATTAATGGATTACCTAGTTTATTTGCTCACAAAATTAGAGATGTTCTTAGCCAACCTACTGGTGTTATTGAATATGATAATTTAACATATGGTGATATAATTAGTACTATTCAAAAAGAAGGATTAAAAATGTGTATTGATCTTAAACTTAGTCAAAAAGCTACTAAAGATAAACATAAAGCTAAATATGAATTAGGCAATTTTTGTGAACAATATGGATTACCTCCTGTTGCACCTTCTCGTAGGAAATCACAAAAATATTTTAAACATAAAAATAAATCCAAATCTTATAATAAATACAGCAAGCCTTATTCACCTTCCAAATCCAATGATAAATTTTATACCAAACCCAAAAAGAAATATTATAAATCTAAATCACATCTAAAATCAAAATCTAGTAAAGATATTACTTGCTATAATTGTGGTCAAAAAGGTCATTATGCTAATAAATGTAAAGAGAAACAAAAATTAAAAGATAGAGTTAATCACCTCCAAATCAATGAAGAATCCAAAATTCAGTTATTTGAAATCTTTCAATTAAATCAATTTGATAATGATTCCTCCTCTGTTCCTCCATCCACAACTAATTCCCCTTCAACTAGTGATAATTCTGATTCTGATAATCAAATTACCTTAGGATGCAATGATGTTTGTTGTAAACCAGTTAAACAAATTTATGTTCTTACTAAAAATACTCAAGAAGAATTTGCTTTAATTGACTTAATTAGTAAATTAGATGATCCTCAATTAAAACAAAAATATATTGATAAGCTAAAAGGTTTACTCCTACAATCAGACACTAAACCTAAGTTTAATAAACCTATTATTAGTTTATCCAAAACTTTAGACAAATTTAAAAATAAAACTAAAGAAGTTACCCTTCAAGACTTACAATCTGAAATCAATCAAATTAAACAAACTATCCGGGATCTCCAATCTAAAGATAATAAATTAGAAAATGAAATTATTAATCTCAAACTTAAGCAAAACTTACATAATTTTCAACCTAATCCAGAATCACCTCATGAATTTGAACACAATTCTGATCCTGAATCTGATCATACTAATCCAGATAACCTCATCTTTAATAATCGATCCCCAGCTGTTAACCTTGAAGATAAACGATTAAATTTACTTAATAAAATTTATATGCAAAAATGGTATTCAAGAATTAAAATCATCGTTGAAGATTTTGAATTAGAATTAGTTGCCTTAATTGATACTGGTGCTGATTTAAATTGCATTCAAGAAGGGTTACTTCCTACTAAATATTATGCAAAATGTCAAGAGAAATTAACCTCTGCTAATGGTAGTAAAATGCATATTAAATACAAGTTACTTAAAGTACATGTTTGTCAAAATAATGTTTGCTTTAAAATCACATTTGTTTTAGTTAAAAATATGACTGATAGAATTATTCTAGGTACACCTTTTATATCACTGTTATACCCTTTTACCACCTCTAGTGAAGGAATAACTACTCATGTTTTAGGACATCCTGTCACATTTAAATTCTTATTTCCACCTGAACAATTAGAATTAAATCAATTACAAGATTGTTCTATTTCTCATACTATTAATCGATTAACTCGACACATTAATTTTCTCAAAGAAGAAATAAATTATAAAAGAATTGATCAGCAGTTAACTGACCCAGTTCTCATTTCTCAAATTAATGATTTTAAGTTAAAACTTGAATCAACTGTTTGTTCATCTTTACCTACTGCATTTTGGCATAGGAAAAAACATGTAGTTACTTTGCCATATATTAAAGGTTTCAATGAAAAACAAATACCTACTCAATCTAGACCTATTCAGATGAATCATGAATTATTAGAAATATGTAAAAAAGAAATTAATGAGTTGTTAAAAAATAGAATTATTAGTCCTAGTAAATCACCATGGTCTTGCCCTGCTTTTTATGTTAATAAAAATACTGAATTAGAAAGAGGTGTCCCTCGCCTAGTTATTAATTACAAACCATTAAATGCTGTTCTTGAATGGATTCGATATCCTATTCCTAATAAAAAAGATTTAATTAAAAGACTTAGTCAAGCTCTTATTTTTAGTAAGTTTGATTTAAAAAGTGGTTTTTGGCAAATTCAAATTCATCCAAAAGATAGGTATAAAACTGCTTTTAATACACCTTTTGGTCAATATGAATGGAATGTCATGCCATTTGGTTTAAAAAATGCTCCTAGTGAATTTCAAAACATAATGAATGACATATTTAACCCATTCAGCCATTTTTCAATTGTTTACATTGATGATATATTAATTTTTTCAAAATCAATTAGTGAACATTGGAAACATTTAACTGCATTCTTTTATACAATTAAAAGTCATGGTTTAGTCATCTCTGCTCCTAAAATTAAATTGTTTCAAACTAAAGTTCGGTTTTTAGGTTACGACATTCACCATAACACCATTCTTCCCATTAGTCGCTCTATTGAGTTTGCTTCCAAGTTTCCTGATGAAATTCTCGATAAAACTCAACTCCAAAGGTTCTTAGGTTCCCTCAATTACATTGCTGAATTCTACAAAGATCTTAGGAAAATCTGTCAACCTCTGTTTGATAGGTTAAAGGATAATCCTCCTCCTTGGTCTTCTACTCATACTGATGTCGTCAAACAGGTCAAACAATATGTTAAATCCCTTCCTTGTCTTGGTATTCCTACTGAGAACTCATTCAAAATTATTCAAACTGATGCTTCTGATATTGGTTATGGTGGCATTCTATTTCAGAAAGTCACTCCTCAATCACCTGAACAATTGTTCGTTTTCATTCTGGTGTCTGGAATAAAGCACAATTAAATTATAGTACTATTAAAAAAGAAATTTTATTTACTGTTTTACATATTCAAAAATTTCAAGATGATATTTTAAATCAAAAATTTTTACTTCGTGTTGATTGCCAATCTGCTAAATATGTTTTGGAAAAGGATGTTCAAAATCTTGCTAGTAAGCAAATTTTTGCCCGATGGCAATCTATTTTAAGTATTTTTGATTTTGACATTACCTATATACCTGGTTGTCAAAATTCCCTGCCTGATTTTCTCACCCGGGAATTTTTACAGGGGGGTAAGGGGTGATGAGTGCTACTCCACATATTCCCTATGATGAGTGCTACTCCACATATTCCCTATTTAAAAACCCGAAGTATCCATTACCAAACCCTGATCCATCAAGTTAACCACCGTATTAACCGACTCAAAGCTGCTTGACCAACTACTAAAAGAGCCCAATACATCAATTACCATCAGATTAAAGCTCGTCGTATTTTGCGACATGATTATTGCAATCATTTACATTATTACCAGAATTATTTAGATCTTCTTTCTGGTTGCTAATCTTTGTTTCCTGTTTCACAGATGTCTCGCCCAAGGCCCCCTTCCAAGACTTTGGTTCCATCCTCCAGTAAGCCTAATCAACTCATTGTTCCACCTCCTTTGGAGTCAGTCAACCTATCCTATTCACTTGAAATGGTTAATCGTTACCAAGTTCTTGGTAATATTCACTGTCCTAATTACTCATCGGCTTTAGCCACTGATCCATTTGCTTCAAACCAGTCAGTTTCAGTTACTCCTTTCCCTGCTAACCCAGTCAGGTCATCTCGATCTGATTATGCCAGATCACATGTTACTAATCTGTTCTATAAAGAACCTGGTCACCCCAAAGGTCAATTAATTAATGAACTTGCTAAATTCCATTTTGGCTCTGGATGCCATTTCCTCCTTTCTCATCCAGAAAAAACACTCACCTATTACAAAGATATTCTATTACATCATCATTCAGTCTTAATCAAACCCATTCAAGACCGAACCTATGCCTACAAGGTTCTGTACCATTCTTTGTATATTCACAATATTGTCTCATTAGCTGAATGGGGTCCTCCTAACCAGCTTCGAGATCTGCCTGGTCATTCTATTCAGTATAATTACCATGATTATGTTGATGCTTGGTTCAAACTTTTCCTGTATCAAAATGAGTCATTCAGTCACTCTTGGTTCATTTCCTTTGATCAAAAATTCAAATTCGAATTACCAATCTGGTTTATGAGATGGTGGACTCATTATGGTGCCATTTCAGATATTCTTCCTGATAATCTTATCGAAGTCATCAATTATTTCTCCGCTGTTTACCCATTCACCATTCACTAAAGGCAATTCCCATCTTTGCTCATTTTTATATCCAAATATAAAATTCCATGGATATTTAAATGGCATTATGGCATTAATGATAACATAATTATCCGACAACACTCATTTTCATATTCATTAGTGATGAAATGATTCAAGGTTCCAAGGTCACCACTTCCCTTGATCTTTCATGAAAGGGAGGTGGTATGAGTCTTGTTTGTTGCATTTATTGAACTTGGACACTTTCGTTCACAAAGCATCATGCAATGAAATTGCTTGATTTGGTGGTTTGTGGCTTAAGTTCACTACTCCTTTGGTTTGTTCATGAAAATGAGGGGTGAGTTGTGCAAACAAATCCTTGAAAATACCTTGTGCATGCTCTATATATTCTTTGTTGTAGCCAAGTGAACTAGGCAGCAGTGGCCGGCAAACCACTTTCCATGGCCTGCAGGTGGCCGGTAGACCACCTTTGATGGCCGGCCGACCATCAATGGTGGCCGGCAACCCTCATCACTGGCCGGCCGACCATTGATGCAAATTTCAGCAGCATGTTTGTGAGGCAGAACAGAGTTATTCTGGAAGTGGGCAACAGTGTGTTCAATTGCGTAACAGAGGCTCTCCAGAAGCAAAACAGTGGCTTTTCGAGTGGAAACCGAGCACGTGCATGAGCATGCCTTGCATTTCGAGATTATTTAATATCAAATATTTAGATTAAATATTTGTTGTAATTAATTAGTTGTAGCTAGATAATTTTTCCAAGTGTGTTGTAACTAATTAGTTAGTTAACTAGTTATTTAATTTCGTTTTGTAATTAGTTAGTTAACTAGAATAGTTAGTTAGGTAATTTATTTGTTGTAATAATTAGCTGCTTTAATTAGTTAGTTAATTAGCTTAGTTCATTCGGACTCTCCTTCGTGAAAGTGCAATGTAATAATGTGTATGTCTTCCAGCCCCACGTCTTTCTCCCTTTTATTTACTAGCTTATGATGGTTAGTTAGGGACATCATGTTTTATTTAGCATACTTCATGATTTGCATTCACTTGTCTTGCATTCACCGAGGCTCAGTTCATCATTCTAACTACATTGTTAATTTAATATTTCTTTAAATACGTGCTTAGACCGCATGCTATTTCATTGATCCATATGCCATGTTAAGTAGCAGAGCCTATTTAGATTGCATATTGTATGTGTTGCATTAGTCATATTGTATAAGTTAGGAATCATGCATTTTTCTAACTTATATCTTTTTCGCTTGGAGTACTAGGTGAGCCTTTATTCGCTTTAGCATCTTGCATGAAATGTTGATGTTGCCATGTTTAGCATGTTTGCCATGAGACTAAGTGCTTAATTGCTATAAACTGCTTAAATGCCTATGGATGAAGGTTATTTACTTGAATTAGAATAATTTGAGTAATGTTCGTATGCAATCACTTTTTCAAGTGGTACATATTTCGAAACAATTTTCAAAACGAACATAACTCAAATGTTCTAATTCTTGCGAGTTAGTCTATACTTGTTTGTGTGCATCACATAGTAATGCTAACCTAATAAATCAGAACAAGAGCATATAATGTAAATAAAAATCATATCATGATTAGTAGAGGGCGATCTTTGATCGGGCGAGCGGAGGTGCTCAAATGTATTCATGACCTTCCTCTCTCGTACTTAAGTTCTCGAATCGAGACAATCTTGGTGATGACGGACACGTGGCCTTTGGCACGAGTCATGGGTTTCCTAAATTTTTCAAAAATATTTAGGTGACAATTCTGTATTTGGCAAAGTAGTCAATTTTTGGCAATTTGATTTAAAATTGATTTTTCAAAAGATTTGCCGGATTTACCGGATTTGGACTCTTTGGTGTTTATCAATTTCACATTGCACTTGTAAGATTAGATTTAGAATCGTGGGAGTCCGAACTGTAGGGCTTATATTCGAACTTTCAAAAGGGGGCGCGAAAAATGACAATTAGAGAGATGATGATTGGTGAAGAGTGGAGACTTGACAAATGTTATCAGGGAAAGTAATATCATGCTATTCTTAGAAATGGATAGTTGACAAAGTTATATATCAACGTATAAGATAGTCATATGTACAATCATTTGATAGGAGAACCATATTCAAATTTTTTCACAATAACTCATTTTAAATCACAAAATCCTGTATATAGCACGGATAATATGCTAGTTCAAATTTAAATTTAATTAAAAAGTTCAATTCATGTGTTGTTTGGGGTGTCTTAAATAAGTACACTTTTTGTCTTTTTAGACTAAAAAATTGAGAAAAAAAATATGAATGTTTGGATTAACTTTTTGACTTTTTATGAAAAATGTGTATTAAAAATTGAATAAATTAGTGTGTAGGGGAAAATTAAGATTGGGAGTTGTGCAGCCGTAATTTTTGACTTTTGGTGAATAGTGATAATTTTTTAACTTTTTGAATAACTTTTTAACTTTTTGACTTTTTTGCAATATGCTGAACTTGGCCTCAATATCAAATACACCAATAAATTTTGTGAGTGTACCAACAAATTTGAATCAATAATTTAAATAATTTTCAATACAATATTAACTTGAGATTGCGGTTCGAATTTAGATTTTTTTAGATTTGACTTTTGATCTAAATTAGAGAAGCAAATTTTTTTTTTTTGAGTTTGAATTTTGTTAAGAATCCAATAATAGAAAAAAAAAAAAAAAATCAATATAACATATTTTCATGCATTTTGACATACAATTTTCTTATATATATTTTAATATACTTTTAAAACATTTATATATTTTCATGCATTTTGACATACAATTTTCTTATATATATTTTAATATACTTTTAAAACATTTATCAATATTATAATATTATTTTATGGCGGGATTGAATTGAACCGACATTGGCAATTGTCTCGGTGCAGCAAATTTTATGGCCTCGCAACTCCATCAACCGGAAAACCGTAGAGGTCAAATACATCTACGGATCAAATTGATTTTTTATTACGCGACTTTTTTTAACATTCCAGCAGTAGATCCAATCCAAGAGATCCGACCGAGCAAGACAAGATCATCACCACTGATGCCGCTGCAAAGCACCATAACACCATCATCTTCTCTTCCAAAGAGTCTGCCCTGTGTACGTGTACAATAATTTCACAGACCGATCCAAACCAGAAGCTTCAATGGCGTCGAGAAGAAGGGAATAGAGACCGTTGGATTCGCCATTTGCAGACGCACTAGTTTAGTTCGTCGTCTCTTCTTCGTCTTCGCATGACCAAATCAAATGGACGTGGAGAAATCGTCGTTGTGCAATTGCGTGGTGAACTTTCTTCTCGAAGAGAATTACTTGTTAACTGCATTCGAACTTCTTCATGAGCTTCTCGACAATGGTCTCGACGATCACGCTATTCGCCTCAAAGAGTTCTTCTCCGATCCCTATCAGTTCCCTCCCGATCAGATCTCTCGCTTCAATGCCCTCCGAGGTTCTCTCTCTCTCTCTCTCTCTCTCTCTCTCTCTCTATATATATATATATATATATGTATATTACATTTAGTGTCTCTAACTGTGGTGGTTGATAATTCTGTTTTAGATATTTATTGTTGCATTGAATTTGGATGAGTTTTGATGTGAAGTTGTGTTCTGTTTGAAAATCTGGATCGCAATGATCTGCTGTATGTGTTGCTAAGAAGTTTGAGAAAAAATGGATGTATGATATTTATAAATAATTAAATTACAGGGATTAGGATATTGACTTTTCATTGGTTAATAGTTGAATTTGATCTTCATTGTCTTTTAACTTGAGTGAGCTTCATTTAATAATCACAAGTTGCGAAGAACGCTTAAGACATATACTATGTATGTCCAATTTACCTTGTGCTTTTGATTTGCTACTGCTCTTATTTCTTATGTTTGGTCTTATGAAAAAGCAAATTTAGGGGAGAAGTAAGAGGAAAATTTTGTTTTCTTATTTTATATTCTAGAATGAAAACATGTCATATCAGAATAGCTGGTCTAGGGTTGAATATAATTGAATCATTGGTTTCTCAGTGCTTACTGCTGATGTCATGTTTTATTTGCTAATGTAATATTTTCTGGCCTTAGTTTGGTGAATCGATGCCTGGGATGTAGTGTGCCTGAATTACTATGTGATAAGTATATATATATATTATCTTGAACTTATACTTAACTAAATGTCCTTTCTTTGCTGCTCATTTGTGGGAGCCAGTTGCGGACCCCCAGAATTTGCTAGAAGAAAAAGAAGCACTAGAAGAAAAATTAGCACTGTGTGAGTATGAGCTTCGTTTGGCCCAAGAGGACATTCTGAAAGTAAAGGATGACTTGCAAAGGAAAACCGAGTTAACAGAAGATGAATCTCCTGGTAATTTTTCAACTTTGCTTCACATCTAAGGGAATATGCTTTTCAATGTTTCAGCATTGTTTTCCAACACATTTTTCTGTGTGCAATGCATATAATGTGTTTTGCGTTGTCTGCCCTGGCAAATACACATTAAAATTGGTCCATAATGTGTTTTCTCAAAATAATTGAACTATTTTTCGTTTCTTTTTTCTGTGTTTGCAATCTATTCCTTTATCTTTGGTTGACTATTTGGCATCCATGTCAAAATTAAGTTTTCAGAAATGACAGACACATAAAAGAACTCTTATCTGTGGATGCTGGCACCTGTGTTTGTTCCCATCTGCAATATCTTAATGATGTTTTCTGTTTATATTAAATTGCAATGGTAAATAATGTTGTCTTATCAGCTTTTCTTGGTTTAAAATTGTTGCTTAGTTGGTTTTATTGATAGGTTTTGTATTTTGTGCTTGGTCTCGTCAAATAACCACAATATGTTTTTCTTAATTTGTGTGTTATGTAAATTGCATTTTGCAGGGCCCAAAGCTGATGTGTCTGCAAATAATGGGCCAGATTCTCAACAAGGAAAGAAGGAAACTTCATTTTCTGATTTGGGCCATTTGAAGGACAATGAACGTCAAAATCTCAACTGTGCTGTGAAGGAGTATTTGCTTTTAGCAGGATACCGCCTTACTGTGATGACATTTTATGAAGAGGTATGTAAAATGTAGGTCTTGTTAATTTTCTTCTCTTAAACTCTAATGTGTCGTTATTGTCACGCCCCGAACCCGCCCCTAGAAGTTCGGTAACGTGACCGGCCAGTAATTCGTAGATTACCTCCGGCCTTACTGTGCAAAACATAAATAAACGGGGCTCGCGGAAGCGAAAAAGAAACTAATAGTCCAAGAGCTGTGCATTTATATGAACATACATTTACATGCCAAAAATAATGTTAATTTACCCACTATCTTTACATAACCTGATCACAAATTCATTAACAAAACATAGATACATGCCACAGATGCAAAATCAAAACAAAACGCACAACGGCCTTCCAGGCCTAGCCCCATCGCGGAGCACTCAAAACTGGTAGGCTTCAAAATGGCGGCTCGAACAAGAATCCGCCTAGGCTTGACTCCCAGCATGCTCACCTATAAATACATAAATACAAACAATGAGCTAAAGCTCAGCAAGTAACATAACAGTAAAGAGGTTAGTGAACGAAGTCCGACATTTTCATAAAACCATAATAAATCAACCATAATCATATATCCGTCAAACAGTCATCATAAAAACATACGTAATGGCATACTCCATAGAACATAACATGTGTCGACTAACGACTAGAGTAACCGGTCCCGGACACCGATTAAACACATACCGAGATCTCGTAAACTGGTCATGGGCTTGTCCTTCCATGCCGTCCCCCATGACTCATGACGCATGGGCCTGCATGTTCTCGCCCCCATGACTCAACTGACTATGGATGCCATACTAGGTTTGCAATAGAACATTCGTTCACAGAAAACAATCTCATTTCCAAAACGTATCATATCATAGCACTTTTAGAACATAATTTCATAATAACATATCTTTACAGAAATGTCACTTACAGAGGGTTTCCGAAACCCGATGGCACGGTCTTCTCAATTTGACCTGCAACAATAACATTATAGCACATTTCTCAATAAACATTATCCTTAATCATGCACTTCATTCCTTTCTTTACTTTATTTCATGTTCATTCATTTCATTTCAATCTCATGTAATTCACGTAATTCATACCCGTTTCATGCTCATAAGATGATAAATGATGCAATTAACATGTAGAAATCATGTAGTTCATTTCCCCAAAAATTTCCTGAAAATAGCCTTCCCGCCGGCGCACTTGTCCGCCGAGCGATCAGAACTGTTCGAAAACTGCTGGAAGGGTGATTTCTACGCTCGAGCGGGCTTACCTCCGCTCGAGCGGACCCTGCGAAATTCGAAATTCTGGAATTTCCAAAGCTTCAATCTCTCCTTTACAAAACCATTTACCATTCATGAAATCCAAGCCTCAAAACACTTGTATAACAACATCATTTAACCATTATATCTTCACTTCAAACCCAATAGCATCATATTAAGATCAATCCCATGAATTAAGATGGAAATCCATAACAAACACACTAAAGCTTCATTTATATACATCCATGGAGGTTTTTCTCAAACATAACCAAAACTTATAAATCATACCATTTAAAGCCCTAGATGCTCAGATTAAACATGAATTCTCTTTAATTCCATTCACTAGCCATGAGATCATAAAGAAATCAACCTTAGTTCAACAAACTTACCTTAATTCTTTGATGGAGAAGAGTTAAGCTCACTTTCCCTTTCTTTCTCTTCTTCCCCCTTGCTTTCCCTCTCCCACGAACTCCTCTCTCTCTCTCTTAGATTTTCTTTCTTTGATTTGAGTCAATGGGTCAAAGCATCCTTATCTTTATAATATGTATGTATCATAATATCCAATTAATCCACTTAAGCCAAAAACATGCCAAACGGGGCATAACGAATCAGATAAAATTCAGTCTTCAATTTATTGTTTCGAATGGTTCTAAAAATTCCCGGTAACACATAGGCATGCTCAATTTCATTTTCTGAACCCATTACAGTAGTCAATTTCAGTCCTGAAGTCGTAATTCCAACAGATATTTTCTAATTCAAACAGATATTTCTCAATTAAATCATACTAAAGCATACTTAATTACTGATAATTCCGATTTACGATTCCGGGTCGTTACAGTTATATTAGTATCTTCTCTTGTTAACGCTTATGTTCAATGGAAAGATGCCATTTATTTCTTATTAAGCCATTTGAATTTAATTGTCTGCCCTTTCCTTGCTTTACTTTTAGCAACTCTTGCTTGAAATTGAAACTGTTGACTGCACAAGGTATGCAGTTGGTCAAGTGGTGGAAATGAGAGACAAAATATGATGCAGAAATATAACAAAGTTCCCATAAAAATCAGTTCACATGTATAAATTATATGTATTCTTTTACGTAATTACTTGTGCATGAGTAAAGGACATGGATATTAAATAAGTGCTTTATGACATTGCATATGCAATTGGGTTGCCCAGGTAGGTGGTTTCTGAACCTCATCAACATCCTTCTGTGTTGATCAGATGGGTCTGTTCAGCTATTGAAATACTAGTTTAGTTTAATCTGAAATAAACTAAGGATTTTGTTAATTAATGTGTGCCCTTCGGGCACATGTTAAGAAGCTTAAAATAATAATGCATCTTGCATGAAAGTGCGTGCAATAAAGAATGTACAATCATTTAAAGCCCTCTTAACATGTACCATAAGGGCACACATTAACAAGACCCATAAACCAATTAATTTTGAATTCTGTATTTGATCTCTCTTACGTCGTGGTGACATATGTTTTTGGTGTATATAGCATCACTGAATAATTAGAAGCTCTAGAAAGTATGTTTCAAATAGAATATAGGATCTGGTTCATATACCTTATACACATGAATGTTGTTTTAACTTTTCATACCTTTCACCACAGGTTACCAACCAGAATCTAGATGTCTGGGAGAACTCATCTGCATGTGTACCAGATGCCTTGCGTCATTACTATTACCAGTACTTCTCATCCACTGCAGAGGCTGCTGAGGTACTTCCTGAAACATACATGGGGTAGGCTAGTTTTTCTGTGTGTTATTAAAGAGAGTGCATATGAATTATTAACCTTGTATGGATCATCTGACATTAATGTCTATTGGAACCAAATCAGTAAGTACCAAAATTTTACTTGGTAAGTGCTTCATGGGGCCTCTTTAATTAGTTCGAGGCTTTGATACTTTAATTTGATGCTCAACTGGTTTTTGACGATTGATGTTCACCAAAGTCTCTGATATATTTGATTTCAATCTTGTTGCTTGTTGCTGAACTGCGACATAAATGAGACAGCTTACTATGCTGCAGGAAAAAGTTGCAATGGTTCGAGAGAAGGAGTCTTTTCTAAAAGAAAATGAGAAGCTCAAAAACAAAAATGCGTCTTTGCTTAAAAACAAAGATTTGACTGATGGTCAAGTTATGGCGTTAACAAGATCCTTGGAAGCTCTACAGAAGGAATTCAAGGAGAAGGAAATTCTGGTAGTTCTCTCTGATTAACTCCATCTTGGAAAACAGATTTCAAACATATATTTATGTTGGAAATTATAGCTGATATCATGATATTCAGGTGAAAGATTTGAAGCAGTTGTTGGACCGCCAAAGAAAAGAACTCAATGACTGCAGAGCTGAAATCACTTCATTGAAAATGCACATTGAAGGTTGTAGATCTGGATGGAATTTGGCAGCTGGTGACATTGAACACATGCAATCACAAACGTTAGAAAGCTACAGGGAAGAAATAAAATTGCTGCATAAGGAAATAGAAACTTTGAAGAGTACGAAATTTGTTGCTACAGAATCTGTAGAATCTAATAATCATGATACAGAGTTTATGGAGGCAAAAGACAAAGTTGTTGTTTTCCATGAAAATAATGCTGTATCATCTCCAGTTGAAATGACATCTGGAGTTCTAGAAACTGTGGGTGCTCAATCACTGGCAAATCAAACATCTGATGACACCAGTGATAAACCTGAGACCGTACCAGGAGAGAAATTATTAAGTTCTTCAAATGATAATAATGGTGCTATTGAGAGTGCTGAGCATGTCCCCAAAAATGATGGTGAACCGCTACTAGAAGATAATGGGCTACTTCTAAAATCAGACAGTCGAGGTAGTGAACCAGTCCCTGAAAAGATGGTAAGCTATTAGTATTTTGTGCTTTAGAGCATGTTAGGTCCTCCCGTAAAGGGACGACTTATTTTAATCTGTCTAAAATATAATTGAACTTTTTCCAGGGTTTGGAAACCATTCAGATCCTCTCGGATGCGTTGCCTAAAATTGTTCCTTATGTTCTAATCAACCACCGTGAGGTTTGGTTGTGAATATTGTGTTCCTATTTGTAATTTCATCTGTCATTATCGTGGATTCTGTTCTTGCATTTTTTTTGGTAATTATTTAAAGTGAATGTTGGACTTATAATTATCATTTGTGTATTTTGCTTGTAGGAGCTTCTTCCTCTGATAATGTGTGCTATCGAGCGCCATCCAGAGAGCAGCACACGAGATTCCTTGACCCACACATTGTTTAACTTAATTAAACGTCCAGATGGACAACAGAGACGAATTATAATGGACGTAGGTTTTTGTATCAAGTACCACACCACCATTTATTTGTAAGATATCTTTGTGATTTAAACATGATGTTGAATCATTTTATTCTGTTCAGGCCTGTGTTACACTTGCTAAGAGTGTAGGAGAAATGAGAACAGAGACAGAATTGCTTCCCCAGTGCTGGGAACAAGTGAGCTTAAAACCATGATTTTACAAGGACTCTCAGTTTAGCTGTATTTATCCCTTTTGTCTTTGTGATGGATTTTGATAATTCTGATTTTTCTGGAATGCAGATTAATCACATGTATGAGGAGCGCAGGCTTCTTGTTGCTCAATCATGTGGAGAGCTTGCAGAATTTGTCCGGCCTGAGATTCGTGATTCTCTCATCTTGTCTATCATGCAACAACTGATAGAGGATTCTGCAATTGTTGTCCGTGAAGCTGCTGCTCACAATCTGGCCTTGCTGCTTCCACTCTTCCCAAGCGTGGATAAATATTTCAAGGTCAGCCTCACTAAATATGCTTCGAGGCAATCATGGAGAAGAAAACTGACTTGACAGAATTGCCTACAATGTAAGCTATGTGGTCTAGGGAATGGAGCATTTTTCCCTGATCATATTATGATGACTTTAACGGGAAAAAAAATATGAAGAAAAAAAATACCTCCAATTCCTCTCTCTGTTTTTGATAGGTTGAAGAGATGATGTTTCAGTTGGTATGTGATCCATCTGGCGTGGTTGTAGAGACAATAATCAAAGAATTGGTTCCTGCTTTAATAAATTGGGGAAACAAATTGGACCATATTTTACAAGTTTTAATCTCTCACATCTTAAGCTCTGCTGAGGTATGATTATTTCTTCTACCTCATAATTCCTCAGCTGTTGCCTATAACTGTCTGATAACCCAATACACTTTTATTGTTATTATTACTACCACTACTGCTTTCAGCGTTGTCCACCTCTTTCGGGGGTCGAAGGTTCTGTTGAATCACATCTCCGTGTTCTAGGAGAAAGAGAGCGCTGGAATGTTGATGTCTTATTACAGTTGCTGGCAGAAACGCTTCCATTTGTGCACGAGAAAGCGATTGAGACATGTCCATTTCCAAACATTTCAGAAAATTCAGGAACACTGTTTTCTACCTCCTGTCTTGAACAGTATATAGGGTAATCTCTGCATGACCCAACTTTTTCACAAATCTTTTCCACTTCGATGTGGGACAGAACTTTTTATTTTGCATATTATTGTCATAGCTTTCAAAAATCTAGCTATTGCCATTGTGCTTCTGATAGGTTCTGATGTCTGGCCAGGGGGCGTGTGGAATGGCCTGCATTTGAGTGGCTGCACATTGACTGCTTTCCTGATTTGATTCAACTAGCCTCTCTGTTACCTCAGAAGGAAGATAATTTAAGACGTCGAATCACAAAGGTACTTTTATCTGCTCTTGCATTTATTGCTTTTTGTATTTATCATGCCTCTATTGTTATGCATGACGTTAGTGTTATTCCAGTAGTTGCTGACCTGGACATTGGTAATGTAGTTTTTGTTGGCTGTATCTGAACATTTGGGGGATGATTATCTGACAAACATTATGCTGCCAGTATTCTTGGTAGCCGTTGGTGATAATGCTGATTTAAAATTTTTCCCATCTACCATCCAGTCAAGAATCAGAGGTGAAATTTGAAATATTCATTATTACTATATATCACATTGTTACTATTATGTAGTTATTGTCTACACCATTAGAAGGTCATTGATTCTTGCTGCCACAGGATTG
The DNA here is from genome assembly GCA_025200525.1 of Camellia lanceoleosa. NCBI lineage: Eukaryota > Viridiplantae > Streptophyta > Magnoliopsida > Ericales > Theaceae > Camellia > Camellia lanceoleosa. The sequence continues at coordinate 201,132,924 of CM045758.1, forward strand.
AGACCAAAAACTTCTGTAACTGAGAGACTGGCTACTATGTGTGTTCTACCACTTCTCTTGGCGGGGGTGTTAGGATCTCCTAGCAAGAACGAAGAGTTGACAGAATACTTGAGAATTCTGTTAGTTCAAAGTGCAGTGGACGAGGGTCAGCCAACTAGGCGCCATGCTGAGATCGTTAACTCTGTCCGCTTCCTCTGGTTCGTATTTTGTGAAAAAAGTTTCAGTATATTGAGCTTATGGTTGGTCTGAAATTCATTATTTGACTCGTACCTTTTAAGCAGTACATTTGAAGAACATCACAATATGATTTTTAATGTCTTGTGGGAAATGGTTGCAAGCTCCAACATAAACATGCAAATCAGTGCTGCCAATCTGTTGAAAGTTAGTGTAAGTGCATTCATTCTCCTGGAGTTAGTATCTCTGACCACTTCTACCATTGTGTGTTATTAACTCTCAGATATCTTTCCCTTAATAGGTACCAAATATTGATGCTAAAGTGGCCTCAACTCATGTGTTGCCTGCTCTTGTCACTCTGGGCTCTGACCAAAACTTGAATGTGAAGTATGCAAGCATTGACGCCTTTGGAGCTGTGGCACAGCATTTTAAAAATGATGTGGTATATATTTGTGGATGTTAATTTGATATTGACATTTTCAATATAGCAGCTTGAATGCATCTTGCTGATCAAATTTTACACTCTTTAGATCATTGATAAAATACGTGTTCAAATGGATGCTTTTCTTGAAGATGGCTCACATGAAGCTACAATTGCTGTGGTCCATGCATTGGTGGTGGCTGTACCACATACAACAGATAGACTTAGAGATTATATCCTGAACCCTTCTTCTTGCAGAATTTCTGTCAATGCTTGAAAGAATTCAGAATATTTCTTCCTTTCCATCTTGTCATTTCAGATGTTTCATTTGTTCCTCATTTTATTTAATGTATTGCGATTTTTTATTCCCTTGACTTGATATACATCTATTGTCAAAGATTTTCCAACTCACATGCACATCCTTTCCTTCAAGTGATGTGATGCGTCGTCATGAGAGAGCTAATGCATTTTGTGAATCAATCCGTGCTCTAGATGCAACAGGTTTGCTTCTTTTGAAGGAATGTTTTCTTTTTCCTTTGTTAGCTGTGTGAGTGAAATGCTTGTTGTAGACTAAAATTGTGTTTTTTAAGATGGGGACTACAATTTTGTGTCTATTTTAATATTTTCTCCTATAATAATAACAATGATGAGGTTATTGCTCAACAAATTTTGCAATGTGAGGAGACTTTTTGGCTTGCTTGCTGCAGGTTTACCCGCAACTAGTGTTAAGGATTTGCTTCTGCCAGCAATACAGAATTTGTTGAAAGACCATGATGCGCTTGATCCAGCACATAAAGAAGCACTTGAAATCATAATGAGGGAAAGATCAGGTGGAACTTTTGAGAGTTTTAGTAAGGTGATGGGTTCTCATATTGGAATCGCATCATCTGTGACCAGTTTCTTTGAAGGTGGGCTACTGGGCAAGAAGGAAACTGGAGACCCACCACCACCACCATCACCTGAGCCAGTTGAGCCCCCAAAGCCTGTTGTGCAATCCCCGGCTGAGGACACTACATTTAGGCGAATCATGAGGGCTAGTTTCACAGACATGCTCAGAGGAAGAACGAAGAGCGGCGAAGAACCTTCTCTGAGTCAATGATTTTTAAACTTTTACCTTTCTCTTTCAAAAATTCATCTGGTGTAGTGGAAGCTTATTTATTTATTGTTTATATTCTTCTATTCCATGATAAGAACTTTTTCCCATATTCAAGACGTTGAAAATTTTGTAATAAATTTTTTTTCTCGACTTTCATGGACTCTAGACAAGGAAAAGAATGATCATCTTACTTCTGAATCTTTTTTGGTTGTGTTACTCACAAAACCAAATTAATTTGCCCAACATTTTGTAGCAGGTGGGGTTATGTTGATCGTATGCTTTCTGGGAATGCTGGATTTCAAGAATTAACACTTTTGGCAATAAAAAAATTGGTCGTTAAAAGTCAATTTTTGGTTGGCAAAAGTTATCCGCGATCAATTTTTTTAGTCGCTACTTTGGTCGCCAATTGAGGGTCGGCAAAAGTAATTTGCGACCAAAATTGTGATTGGTCGGCAAAAGTTGGATTTGCCGACTAAATTTTTGGTCGCTAAATATTTAATTACCGCGACTAATTTATTTTGTCGCCAAAACACTTTAGTCGCAAAAAGTGATATTTTCCTGACCAAATTTCTTAGTCGCCAATTGTCACATTTCGCGACCAAAAAGTTTGGTCGCCAATTATTACATTTCACGACCAAAAAAATTGGTCGCCACTTGTTACTTTTCGCGACCAAAACTTTTGGTCGGCAAAAGTGAGTTTCCATGACCAAGAGCTGTTTTGGTCGGCAATAGATGTATTTTTTGCGACCAAAACTCTTGGTCGGCAATTGTCATTTTTTGCGAAAAAAAATTATTTATTTGTCGCGACTAATAAATTGGTCGCCAAAGCAAGAAAACAATACACCTGTAATTCCTAATAATTCATTCAATCCATAATAAACCTATAATTTTAAAGCATCATTCAAATTAACTGAATCATTAACATTCGACACAATACATAATTCATTAACATTCGACACAATACAACTATTTTAAGTTTTCATTCACAAGTCACATTTATCTAGCATAACAAATTGAAACAATACATAATTCAGATTTATAGCATCAGAAAAATTGCTTAATCCACTAAGTTACCTTGATAGCCAATCAAAAAGATCCTTGCGCCCATCCGTGCGCCAATCAAAAATTGCATTTACTTTTCCTTAAAGTAGTCCATCTCAACAGTCAAATACTCAACAGAGCTATATATCTGTCCACTATTGATCAATATTTATCCTATATTTGGCAGAAGAGAAAGAGAAGGGAACAAGTACGCCCAGTTTATCCTCATTAGAAAGAGAAGGGAAAATAAAAGAGAGACAGAGAAGGAAATAAGGGGAAATTAAATTAGCACATTTTTCCTGTTTGGTTAGAAAGAAAGTAGAGAAAACAGTTCAGGGGAAAACTATCTAATCTTATTATACCTTGTGCTTAATTTGTCATATCTAATCTTATTTGTCATATGTACTGAGGAAAAAAATTGTAGGAAGGAAAATTTTAAAACTTGTCTTCCCGATTTCTCCTTTTCTCTGCTCCAAAGCCAAGCAAGCAAGAGAAAATAAGAGACATTTAAAACTTTTCTCTTCTCTTCCTTAACAAAACCCCACCTCTACTACTGATGGATACTCGCTTATCATAATTGATCCTTTCCTTGTACAATCCTTTGGTGAAGGAAGGTGCTGGCACAATTCTTCAGTGACATAAGGCATGAATGGATGAAGTAACCGTAGCCCATTATCCAGACACACCCACAAGGTGTCTTGTGCATAACTCCTTTCAGAAGCAAATGCTTGAGCATCACTGGCAAAGTAGGGCTTGACAGCTTCAATAAACACATCACACAACTGGAACTGCCACCATGAATATACTGCAGTAGCAGCATCAGAAAATTCATACGAGTCCAGTGATGTCACAGTTTTTGATATGGCCTTGTTCAACACGGAGAGAATCCATTGGCAGTTAAATGGCATGATATCTGGAACCACATTTGTTGGAGGGGTGTAATTATCTCCAAGTTTGCTCATGGCAAATCGCACAGCATTCCAAAGTTTATTACACCATTGGCGATACCCAACAACCCTTTGGATGTCCAGATTTATTTTATCAGACTACAAAGAAAGAGGAAAGAAGTCATTAAATTAACCAAAGAAAGAGGAAATAAGTCCCTAATTTAACCAAAGAAAGAAAAGTAAAATCTGAGAAAAATAAGCATTAAAAAAGGTATGCACCTGTGCTGTGCAAGAGATAACAATATATGCAACTGACCTAACTTTTTTATCTAACCTCAAATTCTATTCAGTTATAAGAGAACACAATGCTAATTCTATAGCAAGATTGACTCAAATCAAACCAGCACTTTCAGAAATTTACAAGTTACATACTAGTAGATTATCCAGTCTCTCCCAATGAATCTGGTGGAATAAAGAAAGAAATATGTAAGTTTCAATTTTTTGGAGATTTCATGCCCCACTGTTCCAACAGAGAAGCTTCTGCATAAAATGAAATTCATCTACAAAGATTCAACAGTATCCAACATGAGTAAAAGTTATTTCATAATCAAACAGCCCATATCTAATTAATCTTACCAATTATCTTCTAAAGGGTCAATTTGGTTGTACCACAAATGTGCACTGGGCCATTTTAGAATTGGTTCATTCACATATTAGATAATTCTAGGCACACCTTGTAAATCTATAAATTTACTTTATTTGTGAACATTTTAATGTGTTCATTTCTTTCAACAAAATAAAATGTAAACCCACTCATATTTTGAATTAACTCAGTTGTATTCAACAATGTCCAATATGAGTAGAAGTTATTTACTAAGCAAACAGCCATATCTAATAAATAATACCAGTTATCTTCTAATGGGCCATTTTAGAATTGGTTCATTCACAAATTACACAATTATTGGCTTGTGGCTGTAGAAAAAGAAAACAAAAAGGCCTCAAAAACCTATAATTTACTTTCTTTGTCAACATTTAAATTAAATGTGTTTATTTCTTTCAACAAAAAAAAAAAAGGCCTCAAATGGTTCACTTTGAGCAACTTTCCAACTATAATTGTGTTGGTTCATCAACATCAACTTTCTAACATCTCTCTCTCCTCTTTTCTCTCTCATACACATATTTTAGATCCAAATGAAAATTAGTGACAGCATGTGTATATTTAGTCGGCAAAAGTGGTCGGCAAATGTGTATATTCTTGTAGTGACAGCATGAAAGGTTCTAAACTCAAAACAACAAAGTGGCAACAATTGCAAATAGACTTACCAGAATTAACTTGAACAATATACAATTCTTCAAAGTACATGCAAAGAAACAACAAGGCTAAGGCAAGAAAACCAAGAAAGAATTGAATGCCCACTTAGCCAATCCAAATATAAGGAGGATAATCATTTTTGTATTGTTAATAGGCAATGAAAATCCCAAAAGCACAAATTAGATAAGATAACATTAAAGCAGGCTCAAGGAGCAAGATTGCTAATATTGTAATAGAGCTTTATAAATCCAGTAAAAAAAAAATAGAAGCCTATAAATTTTAGAACACATGTGCAACATACTAGCAAATATATAATAATGATAAGTATAAACCTTAAGATTATTGTTCTCCTTCTCCAGGGTTGCAATCACTCTTTTTAAACCATCTGCAATGTCATCTGTTTCTGCATTCTCCCTTCTAGTCAATTCTATTTGTAATCGTCTTACTTCTGATATTTTCTCATTCAATTCATCGCGAATTTTGTTCATCTCCATTTTCTGCAAGAAGAGAACACCACGTGTGGGTGGAAGAAAAGAAAAGATTAGATTGCCAAGAACCAATGAAAAGAAGAAGAAGAAGAAGAAGAGAGAAGAAGAAGAGAGAAAGAGAGAGAGAGAGAAAGAGAGATAACATACAGAATATACATAAGTAAAGACAACTTTGAAAACACACAAAACGAAATTGGAAAGTTCATGCCAGATCCAAATTCTGAAGAACAGTTTTAAAATCATAGAACTCTACACAGAGGTTACATTTAATGATGTACACAGTACATGGGTGTATCATATACACACAACATACACATGATGTTAATGGAGAGTACAATTCATGTCATGAGCACTACCAGATATTCATGTTTCATGAAGACCCACACCCTAAATTCCCAGCACTATGCTACAGATTCTACCAGAGTACAAAATCCTGTGCATGCACACAGCACCTCAAGTGATGTTTTGTTAAGCAATAAAACTTGACTTAAACCCTTCACCACTTTAATCCACATTTCAGTTTAGCTATTAGTTTCAACTTGTCTTTGTAAAGAAAATAGCAATCAAGATATTATAGTCAGTAGTAAGTTCCACTAATGAGAATATATTAGATCCTTGAAAATATAGTTAGATTATGATCTTTATTTTTCGCTGCAACAGAGAAAGGTAACAACTATTTGAGAAATAATTGGTGAATTTCAAGATAAATGAGTAAAAGTAATTTATGGTCAACTTTACATAAATAATGTCAACAGGCCAAAATAGCCATCAATTCCAATAGAAAGGAACCCAATTCAGACCTCACTTTGTCCTTGTCCACTGTTGATAAGTTCAGCTCCTCTTGAAAGGATTCATTCAACTTCAGTTCCTCTAGGAATGGAAAAGAGATCAGGCGAGAAATTTAAGACGACAAAATGTGATATTACAATTGGACATTGAAAGAGTAGGGAAGAACCTTGTAATTTTAGCTGAATATTTGCTAACTTGTCACGTTCTTTCTCAAGTTCTAAGCCCAAGTTATTTATTTCCGACTCATGAGCTGCCTGAATCGCTGCCAGAGACATGTTTTTCTCTTCTAACAAATCTGCAAGCTCCTAGAAAAGCATTCATATATGTGTTGTCAACTTCAATCATTACGAACAAAGAACAAAAACGAAACACACTAACTAATCGACTTCAAGAGAGGAAACATGAAAAAAAGAAAAAAAAAAGAAAAAAAAAAGCAGAAGTTAAACACAGCGAAGTGATAACTTCTCAGGGAATGTGCTAATCCCAAAAAAATTTTTTAATAAAAAATATTTAATCCATACAAAGGTTCCTAAAACTAAGAAATTTTAGCAAGCTAGCCAAAAATCAATTTGGAAATTGTAACATCATTAACTAAGACACAAAATAGGTGATACATATTCATTAACTATATCTCACTCAAACTATGATATATAATTGTCAGAACAAAACAGAACAAAAGGTACCATTACCTTTTCATTGCCCTGAATACCAGATTGTTTTGATTCTATCTTAGTGTGAAATGTGAATGATTTCAGGTTGCATAGATTGTGCAATCCCATTGCTTAGTCCATCCTATTTATAGACAATTCCATTGTGTGTTTGATCACCAATAGAATGAAATTTTACAAGAGCTTTATGCTGCCAATTGGGCAACTGATCACTACTCCCCTAGACAAATTCCAGATAAGATCAGCCAATGATGCCCAATTCAAAGATGAATATTTATATTAGTGAAAATTTTATGATGAGGCTCATCCTAAAAAGTTTAAATGTTTATTAACAGGGCTATCAGCATCTTGTTAGTTTTATGATGTTAGCTCATGAAACATATGCAAGCAAGGCTATCAGCATCTTGACCAATCCACTTCACTTTCGTGCCACAATGCTAGTGTCAACTAAAAATTTGCAATTCTGTATATGATCGTCCAAAGCTGATTTTCATTAGTAGCTTTCATTCCATATAAAAAAGAACAAGATTGACAATTGGAGACGATGAAATCAATTCCTATAATTAGAATCTTCATTTGAGTTGCCTACTCACGTGATTATTCAGCATTTACATATCAACAAAGAATTACAGAAGAAGACATATTATAGCAGTCTAACAAACATTTATCAATCTTCAGTTACCTGGTCATAAATAGAATCCAGATATGATTTAGCCAATTGGGAAACTGGATACTGAGCAAAATCCCAGTGATGCAAAACTCTTGCTGGCAAGACACAAGTTTCATTCGTATGGCATGAAGAACAAAACAACTGACCGGTGTATTCACAAAGTCGAGGTTTGCCCCACCCAAGTGTCTGTACAAAATCTAGTATCTGGGTTTTCCCGTCATCAAAATGTTTGTAGCATCCTGCACAAATATAGTGTTGTGCTTCCAGAATCTGTTTCACGGATTTATTTGGTCGGATTTCAACAATAAGGGATATGGTCTTCCCAAATGTCAATACATTGTCTGTGTCTGTGCTTCTAGCGACCACTTTTGCACTTTTAGTAAAGGCTAAAGGGTTGATTTACCTGGAAGAGAGTTACAAAATCATTACCAAAATGAAAAAAACTAATGAATGATAGGTCATCCAAATTAAACAGATTGACAAAAATAGTTACCTTGGCATTATAAGCAGCAGCCTTCACTTAGATATTCAATGCGTTTTTCTTTCTTTCTTTCCTCCAAACATTTTAACATAGACCAAAAAACAAACACCTTATAGGCATGCCAAACACTAAGGAGAGACCATATGACTACTATCATTGATACATACAAACACTCTATTGCGTGTGTGTGTATATATATAGATGTAGAGTTCATCAATACCTGGTAAGGAGAGGCCAAACACACAAGCACACACTATATATGTACCTGGTAAGGATAGACCAAACACACAAGCACACACACGCACACTATATATATATATAGAGAGAGAGAGAGAGAAAGAGAGAGAGAGAGAGCGAGAGAGAGAGAGAATAAGAACACCATGCCACCAATACCACTTCAAAATTAAAATGTTTTCTGAAAAACGAGATGGTGAGGTTGGACAATGAAGGGGCAAAGATCTGAGAAGTTGAAAATTATAGTTAGAGTTTGAAATTGGGGAAACGAGAGAGAGAGAGAGCGTGTTTATCTGATGCAAAAGGTCTGAGATTGAGAGGATTAGCAATGGTAGAGTGTAGGCGGCTCCATACACTACCACCGAACATCCTTCCTCTCTCCGCCAAACCCATTGCTGCTTCGCCGCTGCTCCTGTTTCGTTTCATGTTAGCGCCTTCTTCGAGTTTGCTCTCTGCTTTGGCTAGTTCGGCGCCGACCTCACAGTGGGGAAACAGAGCGACACGACCATGGTGTGAGACATTTTTGGTGGTAGTGATTTTGAATGGTGGCCTAGGTTTGTGTTTATGTGAATGTCAAAGAGAAAGAGAAATAGACAGAGATCAAAGAGAGAAACAGAGAATACATTGTGGGCAACGGCGAGAGAGAGGGAGAGGGAGAGCAAGCGAATTTTTTTATTTGTTCGGCGTTTATGTCTTCCACGTTTCAAATTTTCCTCTTAAATTTTTGACGAACAAAAGACTATATTAGTCGCAGAAAAAGTATCTTCGTCGACAATTTTTTTTAGTCACCAAATCTCAATTAACGGCGACTAAAATATTAGTCGCTAAAAGTATTAATTTGGCAACTAATTTTTTTGGTGTTGAAAATAAATTTTTGGCAACTAAATTTTTGGTCACCAAAAAATATGTGACCTTCCGCGACTAAATTTGTAGTTGGTTGGCAAAAGTATACCACTTTCTGCGACCAACTCATTTTTTGGTCACCAAAATATAACCTTCTGCGACCAATAATATTTGGTTGCCAAAAATAATGAACATTTGCGACTAATTAATATTTGGTCGTCAAATGTCATTTTTTTGCGACTAAAATTTTTTTGGTCGGCAAAAGTGGTCGCAAAATGTGTAAATTCTTGTAGTGGCACCTGATATTGCTGGTAAGTCTTCTCATGTTACATATTTTTTTTGATCGGCGAAAGTTAGTAGTTAGTTGTTAGATTAGTACTTAGGGGACTTAACTCACACCCTTATTGGACATCACTAAATACGTGAACAAATTATATTTTATTCTTTAAAATGGACGACAATTTTGAATTTAAACTTTAACCATCTATTTTATAAAATAAAATGTGATTTGTTTATTTATTCATTGATATCTGATGAAGTTAATTTTTTACAAAGATGGTCTTTATTGCAAAATTTACAAGATAAATGGTTTGGATCCTCATTGTGGGCTCAGAATAGAACCCACAAGATGAAATATGGAAGATAGTAGTATAGAGAGGAACCATAGTCTCTTTTCATCAATAATTCATTACTTGCATGGATGGAAAATGATATTATCATCTCTTAATTTTATATTTTGTCTTATTTATTCATGTGTCTATAGCTTTACTTTAAAAAAAAAAAGTTAGGATAATTATGCTTAATATGTGTAATTTATTATATTTTTTTCTAAACTTGAAGGTAGTCAATATAATTTATTTGTATTATTATTATTTTTAATTTTTCTTTTTTTCTTTCTGATAAAATGGGACTCATAACCCCATGGTACGTACAGCATATGGAGACTAAGAACTCATTGGATTAATTAATAAATTTGGTGTGCGATGGTAATCGTACTTTCTAATTTCGATCCGAATGATAATGGCGGTTTAGGTAGTAGTCACTTGCTATAAAATCACTAGGACCGTGTGGTAGGAAGGGTGACCCAATGTACCTTTAATTCCTAATTGTGACTTTTCTGGGATTCCAAATCCATTAGATATCTAATTCCTTGTGACTTAACAAAACAAGATTTCCAAAGCTTATAAGATAACATATTGTGTACCCTCTCTTCTGATAATCATATTCTCCCCAACACAACGCTAACAAGGTTCACTTTTGCCTTGACTCTCTCTCTCTCTCTCTACAACACAGTTTAAACGACTTTCTTTGTTTCTGCGTCATTGAATCTGGTAGCAGCTAGGCTGGCTTCATGGGAAAGAAAAAGCTTGAAACCCACATGGTTGCTGATGGAAAGAATCCCGTATACTTCTTGAATAGGCTCCAAGGCATCTTCAAGAAGGCCAAAGAAACCTCCTTCTCTCTGCCTTCTCTGATGTTCTTGCGCGAAAAGGATAAGCAAAACGGAGAAAGCAACAAAAACAACAGCAGCAAAGACACTGTCCAATGGCCAGAAATCATCGACCTTGATGCAATCGAAGAACTAAATCCCGTGGCAAGCAACAAGAACAACAACAGCAGAAAAGAAACTATCCAATACCCAGAAATCATCGATCTTGAAGAGTCTGATGATGCATTGAAAGATTGCACGTCTTCTAGGGTTTCTGACACTGGCACTACGGTTCTGGGTATTGATAACGATCAATGTGGTGAAAAACCGGTTCCATTCGACTTAGGTTGTGGTTTTACAGTGAATGGCTTTCTAGGGTTAAATGGTGAGTTATCTTTTGTTTCTGTTTTCGACCACGATTTGGTGGTGATGGAGGAGGGAGCTTGCGCTCATCTTACAGGCAAAAGTGCTGCCATTAGAGATGTGAATTATTCGACTGATGTTATGAAGCTGTCGTCGGAAGATGATATGATGAATGAGTTTTGGAAGGAAAACCTCTTTGATTTTTTTGAAGACGCATGTTAGGCTAGTTACTCTGGTCTGTTTTTCTTTGAAAGTTGATAATTGTAATTTACAATCCAACTTGAATATTTTCGTATCATATTTTTATGACTTATTCTTTACACTATTACTATTCTGTGAATATTTTCATATCATATTTTTATGGCGTATTCTTTATACTATTACTATTCTGTTGGTGTAATGATTTTAAATATGAAGAAATTACAAATAAGTGGGAAAAAGTCTCAATATACATCGAGACTTTTGAGACTTTTGCAAGCAATATCACTGGGAAAAACTCTCCATTATATCATTGATTAATCAAATTTTCAAATTGTGATAGTAAAGATACGTAGCATTGTTGAAAAATACAGGATTGAGTTATTAGAAGACAAAATAATCTCTCATCCATTCACACATAATTTTTTTATTAACTAATGATATAATATTTTTTAATGCAAAAGTGTTAGGCTCATAATTTAATTTTCTATTAGCATAATATCTGTACTATGCACAGTTTAAAATAAATAATTAGAAGTTATTCTTGAAATTAAATTATAACAAAAAATTTGTTTATAATATAAAAGAATTGATTTAACATTAATTAGTTCCCATATAATAGTTATATTTAAGATAAAATATAAATATATTTTGTCTTGGTGAATTTTGTAATTTTAGCATTTCAATTTACCAATTATCTCATATCTATTATGTAAAATTAATTACCTTATCTATTTTGTAGAATTCAATCAATCAAAATTGAAGAATAAAAAAAAGAAAAAATTGGTCTAAGATCCCTGCCCAACTTTTGATAGGAGGAGAGGTCCCCTTTGTGGCAAAGGCCTTGTCACGAGCTGGATTCGAACCTGCACTTTCCAGATACATGGGTCCGGGTTTCAACCTTTTTGATCGTGATTTTTCCTGCTTCGTCTTCGGCAGACTACATCCGGAGTCAACTTTCGTTTCGTCAACAACAATATAGCTATCCATTATAGCTTTAACGAAACCTGCATCATAGCGAAAAAAAGTTTATCCGCGATTTTTCCTTTCTTTGAGCCGATTCGTCGCTTCTTGTTTTTTGATGGCTAAGGTCCCTCAATCTTATTTTATATTATAAAATACCTAATTTACCCTTCTTTATAACATAAATTTGTTTGGATTTTGGCAAATTGAATATTATATTGCTGACTTCACGGTGGAGATTTTGGAAATTGACTTCACAGTGAAGATTTTGTAGGGATTTTGCAAGTGTTGCAGTGGACTTGACGATAGAGATTGCTACGATCGTGTAGGTGTTACAGTGTGTTGATCGTGTAGGTTTTTCAGTGGAGTTGAATCAGGTATGTTTTCGATGGAGATTCCACATGGATTTCGATTTTTGTTTTGAATTTATGTAAGGATTCTGATTTTATATTAGTTTTTGAGTGTATTTTTGCATTAGGTTTTTGTTTTCAGATTTGATCAATTTAAAAGAGAGGCTAGCTCAGTGAAGTTGTTTATGATTTTTGGAGTTGATTTTTCATTCTTTGTTATTGATCAATTTTAGGAGTTCATTTTTCATTCTCTATTTTTGTCAATTTCAAAGATAGTTGACAGTGGAGTTGGTTTTGATGTTTAAAGTTCAATTTTCATGCTCTGTTTTTCATCAACATGCTTATCAATGATAAGTTTTGTTCTCTATTTTTTCAAACTAGAGAAATTTCTTTAAACCAGAGATAAGTGTAAATTTCTTATCATTTTTTCTCTAAGTTTTGTTATTTGTTTTTTCTACACTTTTGTTGGTATAGTCCAGAGAAAATTGTAAGTTTGTTATTATAATTCAATGAAAATCACAGAGAAAATTATAAGTTTATATGGACATATTATTAGAAGTTTCTAATGCAGATAGAATCTCAAAGAAAATTGTAAGTTTGTATTTCAGTGAAAATCACAAAGAAAATTGTAATTTGTTATGGACATGTTATTATAAGTTTGTTATTTTTTATTTCTTATTTTTCTCAATTGAATGTTTTGTGAGCATAACAGATCTTCTCTATGAGTTTTTCTGCGTTTGTGTGGAATAGTTCGCATTTTTGTTAATTTGATGTTAATGTTTTTTTGTTTTTTTGATCTTGAAAGTAAATATAAGTTCTTAAATTTCTCTGGACTTTTATTTGTAGTTTAAAGAAAATTATAAGTTTGTTGTTTACTTTTAGTTTATAGTTCAGAGAAAATTATAAGTTTGTAATTCAAAGTGAATATAAGTTTTTGTTTCTTTGAGCAAAAGTAATTTTTTTTTGTTTTTTCTTTCAGTTTAGATGGACAGAGTAGTGTTTTTTTGTTATCTTGAAGGTGTATATAAGTTTGTAAATTTCTCTAGATTTTAATATGAGTGCAATATTGCACAATCACATAGAAAAAATTGTAAGCTTATAGTTCAGTAAAAATCACAGAGAAGCTTATAATTTCATAACAGATCTTCTGTGTGATTTTTGTCTATGATTGTGTTTAATAGTTAGCAGTAAATTTCTTTGTGATTCTTTCTTGATTCATTAAGTTTTCTGTGATTTTGTTTTTGTTATCTTGAAGGTGAATATAAGTTTGTAAATGTCTCTGGACTTTTATTTGAGTCCAGAGAAAATTATAAATTTGTTATTATAACCTAGAGAATATTATAATTATTGGAAATTTCTTTGGACTTTTATATTGTTCTTGTGAAGTGTTTTTATATTAAACAAATTATTTTTCTTATCTTTTCTTTCAGTTTTAATGGACAGTGCAGTGTTGTTGTTGTGCAAATATGAGAATGATACTATTGTCATTAATGTTTTATGCGAATTGAATTTTGAGGAATTGGTTAACATTTTGTGTAAAACATGGGAGAATTTGAAACCTGAGATGATGTGTATTTCATATTCTAGTGTGGCCATCCGAATTGTATGGTTCAAAATAATATTGATTTTCTGAATATATTGAGAGTTGTTTGTGCACGTGGTGTTGATATAGTTGATGTTTCAGTTATTAGGTGTAGTATTTCTGATCAAGAGGATGAAGTGAGGTCTAATTGGGTAGATGTTGTGCATGGTGAATGTGATAGGCTGGTGGAAATTAAAAGAAATTTACTCTCTAAGTTTTGTTCTCACCATGAAAAGAGGTTATTGTCAGTTGGTTGGCGAAATAATATTACGAGTGTTGGGCAAAAATTTGAGGGTGGTGTGATTAAGTTTTGTACTGTTTTATGCAAGTATGCTATAAAGGTTGGTTTTTAGTTTACGTATGTTAAAAATGACAAGCTGAGGGTTACAGCAGAATGTGCATATAAGGAATCAAGGGGATGTATGTGGCGTGTACATGCTTCAGTTGAAAAAACAAATGAGTTCTTTTACATAAGAATTTTGAACAATGAATATACGTGTGGTGTGGCGGTTCGTACTAGTAAACATGTTAGGATGACTTCCAGCTTAGTTTCTAGGCTGATATTTGAAGAGGCAAGTGCAAAACCTTTAACTCGTCCAGTGGATGTTGTCAAAGAAATCAAAGACAAGTATGGGGTCTCAATCAGTTATAACTGTGGTTGGTTGGGGGTCGAAAAAGCAAAATGTAGTACATGTGGGAATTCTTGTTTGTCATTCGATCAATTACGGTGGTATTTTGATGAGGCATTGAAGAACAATCCAAGTAGTCGTTTTGAGTTAGATTTTGAAGATAACAAGTGTTTCAAAAGAGTGTTTGTGGCTTTTCATGCAAATATTGTCGGTTTCAAATATTGTCGGTCATTGTTGTTTCTTGATGGAACATTTTTGAAAGGACGATACAAAGGAGTTATGCTTGCTGCGACGGGGAAATATGAGAATAAAGGTAATTGTAAATATATCTAATTTTATTTATATATGTGGGAATTAAGTGAATGTAATTTTTCTCTGACACTTTGAATTTTCTGTGGTTTTGGTCATTGTGTGAATTTTCTCTGATTGTGGCCACTGTGTGAATTTTCTCTGAATTTTGGTCAGTATGTGAATTTTCTCTAGGTGTTGTCATTGTGTGAATGTTATTTGTAGTTGGTCACTAAGTGAATTTTTTCTAGATGTTGCCAATGTGTGAATTTTCTCTAGAGTTGGTCACTAAGCGAATTTTCTCTGGAGGTTGCCAATGTGTGAATTTTCTCTGGAGTTGGTCACTAAGTGAATTTTCTTTGGAGATTGCCATTGTGTGAATTTTCTCTAGAGTTAGTCACCAAGTGAATTTTCCCTAGAGGTTGCCATTGTATGAATTTTCTCTGGTTTTGGCCACTGTATGAGGTTTCTTTGGATGTTGGCAGTGTCAAATTTTTCTAGTTGTTTATTGTTCTAATTTTCTCTGCATGTGTATGTCTAATATGCTTGTTCCTATTTGTTTTGTAGGTTTTTTTCCCTAGAGCTTTTGTTGTTGTTGATGCTGAGAATAAAGACAATTGGTGTTGGTTTCTTGAACATTTATGTGAAGTATTGGGATCGGAGAGGGTGATAAGTTTCATATCAGATTGACATTGTGGTATTGTGAAAGGAATTGCTAGGTTTTTTCCTAATTGCTTTCATGGATTTTGTCTTGAATATCTAAAGAGAAATTTAAGGGATAGATTGTCATGTGGAAACACAAATTTGGTTAGGGAGACGATTGTGTCCAAGTTTTCAGAATGTGCATATGCGCCAACAAATGCATCATTCCATTTCAAGTTAAATGAATTAAAAAGTGAGGAAGGAGACATTGTGAGTGTTTTCTTGAGAAGTTTACCATATGAAAATTGGAGTGATGCATATTTTGAGGGGAAACGTTATGGTGAGATATATTCAAATGTTGTTGAGTCATTCAATTCATGGATACGAGAAGCTCGGCACTTGCCAATAACAAATTTGGTGGACATGATATGGTTGCAAATCATGAATATGAGGTCTGATAGGAGTTTGCTCTCTAGTAAATGGAATAAAGTTCTTTGTCCTCGTATGGATAGTGTATTGGAGAAGGCTTTCATGGATGGGACGACATGGAATGTGAGTTTATCATCTGATAATGTCTTTGAAGTGCATTGTTTTCCTTCAGTTATGGTTGATCTTGGGTTAAGAACTTGTTCATATTGAAAATGGGAAATAAATGGGTATCCATGTCAACATGTTGTTGCTGTAATTTTTAGGAGTGAAAGGAATTTGAATTCATTTGTTGAACCATTTTTTCATGCTGATGTGTATCGTTAAGCATACTCATTTTCGATTGGCCGAGTTCCAACTGTTGAAAAACCTGTGTGTAGCATTGATGATGTTATGATTTTACCTCCATTGAGTAAGAGATCAGCTGGGAGGCCAAAGAAGAACAAAATTGCTTCAACTAGAGAGTTTAAAAGGGTGATTAAGTGTAGTTAATGTGAGAGTATTGGTTGCCATAATAAGAAGACATGCAAGGAACCTTTGTTAAATAGTTGAGGATAATACATTTTATTGATTGAATAATATATTTAATGATTACTTTGTGTATTTTGTTTTGTGAAATATATTTTTTGGACAGTGTGTATATAATAATAACAATCAAATTCATCAAGAGAAATTTTTCAATAGTAGTGAAAATTACTTTTTGTATTGTGTTTTTAGAAACATACTTTGGAAGTGCCTTTATAATACTAGTCAAATTCATCCAGAGAAATTTGCCAAAAGTAGAGAAATTTACCATGGGCATTGTTTTTGATGAAATGTGCATTGTGTTTTGTGAGGTCAAATTTATCTAGAGAAATTTGCCAATAGTAGAGAAAATTACAGTGTGCATTGTGTTTGTTGATACATACTATAGGCAGTGTGTTTATAATTCTAGTAAAATTCATCCAGAGAAATTTGCCACTAGTAGAGAAAATTCTCTGTGCATTGTGTTTTGTGAGGTCAAATTCATCAAAAGAAATTTGCCAATAGCAGAAAAAATTGCTGTGTGCATTGTGTTTTTTGAATTTGATGATTGTTTTGTACCAACACAGTGCATTATAGATTACATGATCATATAGGCACCCTCTTGGCATGATATGAGTTAAATTTCTCTGTGAATTTCTAGTAATTTCATACTAGTCAAATTCATTTAGAGAAATTTGCCAATAGAAGAAATTTACGATGGGCATTGTGTTTTTTGAAATATGCATTGTGTTTTGTGAGGTCAAATTCATCCAGAGAAATTTACCAATATCAGAGAAAATTACTGTACGCATTGTGTTTTTTGAATTTGATGATTGTTTTGTACCGACATAGTGTATTACAGATTACATGATCATATAGGTACCCTCTTGGCACGATACGAGTTAAATTTCTCTGTGAATTTCTGGTAACATTATACTAGAGAAATTTCTGCAGATAATTTTCTCTGTGTGAATTGTGTTGACAATCACAACTTAGCATGCATTATAAAAAAATATATATATTTAACTATTGATAGCTATGAAATTTACATTAGTAAAAAAAAGATACATACATATATGTCAAACATCATCATTCCTTCAATGTATGAAAAAACAAATTGAAGGGTTGTTCCTAATTACATTGTGTGCATCGTCTTCCTTTCACTAGTGTGCTTTCACTATTCTACTTTTGATTCTTCTTCTGGTGGCATTTGAATTGGTTCTGTCCATGACCGGCCAACTTTGGTCACAAATCTCTCTATGATTTCTGCCCTCATCAACCTTACGTCTTGTGTCGACAATTTCAAGCTGATAGGTTCATGGTTGCTATATTGTCTCATTATGTAGCATACAAAAAGGTCATAATCCACACTACATAGAAATTATAGGTATAGTTAGTTTTAAGAAACATTCAAATTAGATTATCTTATTTATAGATATTGTATGAAACTTACGAATCACCGTCTTGTTGTGGAGCATCGTTGACATATTCAAAGTCATAATTTGTGTTTTGTGAGTCTATCAATTTGAAAGAGGGTTGTGATTGTGCCTCCTTTTCAAGGTAAGCTTTCAAAAAATTCTCCACATAATCTTGCTGCAAAAAAATAATTTTTAAATAACAGAGAAATTTATACACAAATCAATGGGATTCTATGAAAATTATCATCATATAAACATTATCATGGATCAGAGAAATTTGCACTCGTTACCAATTGTTTTGCATCTTTGATATATTTGTCTTGTGCATTATCCCTTATTGGCCTTAGTGAGTTGTAGAACCTCCATAAATTGTCTTGTTTGTCCAAGACTAGCAAGGTCCAGTGGTTTTCATCTATTGACTTCTCATTGCCCTCGGTATTTATTGGGAAATGAAGGAACCTGTAGTTCCTCCATGCTGTTTCAAGATGCTTGTCAAATAATAAGACTCGAAAAGTTTGATTTTCCGTCATCTTGATGAAGTTCTGTGGTTAGAGAAAATCAAAAAATGGTTATAAGAAAATTGAAATGACAGGAATTTAAGAAATATACACACAGAGAAATTTTAAATGTACACAACTAGCCAGAGAAAATTAGACTAGTGACACAACTGGCTTCAAGAAGTATCTTAACAAGTAAATTCTAGAGAAAATCAAATAAAAGAGTAGTAACTGTAACATCTGCATCCTTTAATTCATTAGAGAGTGTATTTAATTCCGTTATTTTCATTTTTTGAGAGTCTTTGGAGTTGTTGAATGTTGGTCTCGGAGGAGTATGATCCGATTTAAACTCGTTGGGTTTGTTTGTTTGCGCTTGTTCTTGTCAAAAAGTTCTTTAGGAGCTTAGAAATTCTATTCTAGGGTCGACGCCAGCCTTTCTAAGGGTTGACCCTTACCTGTTGGTGAAGTTTCTAGAAGTGTTGTTGGAATTTAGGGTCCATACCAGCCTTGGTGGTGTCGACATCTGCCTCTTGTTGCTGTCCACAAGGGTCAACACCAGTTTGGAAATGGTCGACCCTTGTATATTGCAGAATCTGGGTATTAGTTGTTGGAATTTAGGGTCGACCCTTCCTGTCCAAGGGTCGATACCTTGCTTGCTTCCAGCATTGTCTTTTCTTGCTGAAGGGTTGACACCACTACACTAGGAGTCGACCCTTACGTATTTATTTTTAGATTTGTGGGTCCGAATGGGCCCCTACCTTTGGGGGGTTTTGGGCCTATTATTTTATTGATCTTAGGGCTATTTTTCTACTACTATAAATAGACCTTAACCACTTCTTTCGCATTATTTTTCCTCTCATTTCTCCTCAAGGCCGTGAGTTCTTTTCTCTCTCTCTCTAAAACTGAAATTTTTTCACTTAGATCTCTAGATCTACTCACCTAGAGTGATCTTTTCACCTTGGTCCTTTGAGAAAGGTTGTAGATCTCGTCTAGGGCTTCCTTTTGGTCCAAATGGTTTGTAGTTTCGTCACCATTGATTTTTGGGTCATCATCTCTTGGCTTCAAGAGGTATGGGTTTCTAGTTCTCTTTCAATACCCTCGTTTATGGATAGATTTGTGATATTTTCTTTATATAAATACAAAAGTTTATATTTTTATGCATATTGTGATGAATCACGAGATTATGGGTTAGGGTTTGAAGAGAGTTGGGTTCACTTGTTGGGTAATGATCTTGGGCTATGAGTTTGGGTGTAAAAGTAATAGAAGGGTTGGAACAAAATATGTTTTTGTGAAAAGCTTTAATTTCTCTTAAAAACCCTAGTTTGGCTCATGAATATGGTTAATGGTTTTGCTTCAATTAATAGTAAAATCATGAAATTGAGGTATTAAATTACACATGTACAAGTTTAATTGAAATTTTAAAGAATTTGAGAAATTTATGTAAAAGTTACGATTGAACTCATAATGTTGATATCTTAAATTATGTTATAATATGAAACCAAACTTGAAGGAAAAGAAATTACTAATGGTAAGGATGATGTGAGAATTGTGATAAAATGATGAAGTGAATATTTAAGACTCTTATTGTATTATGTTGAATTGCATCGAGTTATGTTAAATTGTGTTAAGTCAAGGTTAGGTTAAGATGAGTGTGAGTAACAATAAATGGGAGATTGTGAAATATGACGGTGTTACGTGAAGGAGTTGTATCAAAGAAATTAATGTTAGAGATTTAATTTATAGCCTCGTATAGTGTGGACTTGCCTTTTTTCGCACCACGCCTTTCGCAAAGGGTTGAAAAGAAGGCCTCACGGTTTGGACTTCCGCGGTTCTGAATCTAATCTCACAAGTGCAATGTGAAATTGAAAAACCCCAAAGAGTCCAAATCCGGCAAACCTTTTTGGAAAATCGATTTTAAATCAAATAATGCCAAAATTGGACTGCTTTGCTAGATACAGAGTCACCACCTAAATATTTTGTTTTGGGAAAATTTAGGAAACCCTGACTCGTGCCGAAGGCCACGTGTTCGTCATCACCAAAGTTGCCTTGGCTTAGGAACTTAGGTACGAGAGGGGAAGGTTTTGAAATGAGCACCCCTGCTCGCCCGATCAAAGATCGACCTCTACTAATCATGATATGATGTTTTATAAACATTATGTGTTTTTATTCCGATTATTAGCTAACCTTACTTTGTGATGTGCACAAGCAAGTATAGACTAAAATTGCAAAAATTGGAACAACTCAACTCATGTTTGTTTTCGAGAATGGTTTGAATTTGCCACCTCAAGTGGGCTTAAAGATGTGGGTTTACCATCAAACATAGTGGGCTTAAAACGTACATTCGTTGAATTGTTCCAATTCAAACAACAAGCCTTCATCCACAGGCACTCATGCAGTTTAGCAAGTAAGCACATAGCCTTATGGCAAGCATGCTAATCATGGCAACATGGCAATCACACTCATGCAAGTATGCTAAAGCATAAAGACTCACCAAGTACTTCAAGCCAAAATAGAAACTAGTTAGAAAGATACATGATCTTAACTATGTTAAGTGTCTAATGCAACACATACAATATGAAATTAACAGGATCGGCTACTAATATGACAAATGGATCAATTTGAATAACATGCGATTAAACACGTATTCAAATAAGATATTGAAATAGCAATGCAGTTTGAATGACGCGTTGAGCCTCGGTGCATGCAAGACAAATGAATGGATGCAAATATGCAAGCATAAGGTATGCTAATTGAAAATGTCCCTAACCTAACCATCAAAAGCGATTAAATAAAAGGGAGAAAGACGTGGGGTTGGAAGACATACACACACGTACGCACACTTATTACAACCTCATGCCCTCGCGAAGGAGGGTCCAAATTTATAAGCTAACCAACTAGCTACGCTAATTAAGCTAACTAATTATTACACACCAAATTAATTAACTACTTCTAGCTAACTAATTATTACAAACTGAAATTGAATAACTAGTTAGTCTAACTAATTATTTACAACACAAAATTTAACTAACTATTCTAAACTAATTAAATATTACAAATCAATTTAATTAGCTAAATACTTAACTAATTAATTACAAAACGACTAAGCTAATTAATTACAACATAAATTAACTAACTAATCTACTTAAATAATTACAACGTTTGTATGAATTAGCTACCATTAATTAACTAAGAAAAGCAATTAAAAGGCCTCGGGAAGTGAGGGATGCATGTATGCTCGATATTCCACCCGAATGGCCACTGTTTTGCTGCTGCAAGCCTCCGTTGCATAGAAGCACTTACACTTTCCTCTTCTCCAGATCACATCTGTTTTGCCTTTGGAATAATCTGCTGAATTTCATTGGTGGCTGACAGGGGGGGCGGGGTCGGCCACTGCTGATGGTCGGTCGGCCAACAAAGGTGGTCTGTCGGCTACTGATAGTGGCCGGTCAGCCATTGGTGGTGGTTATTGGCCACCACTGGTTTGGACTTCCCTGCTGCAACAGAGAGCACAATAGAGCAAAACAATGTATTTTTGCAGGTTTGTTTGTACTGTTTACACTCCTTATCATCACACAAGCTCAAAGGAGAAAAACTCTTGGCCCTCAAACCATCAATCAAGCAATTTCCATGCATGATGGCCAAAGAACCAAGTTTGTACAAGTTTAATGAGTGCAAAACAAGACTCAAAAAGACCACCACCCTATCATGCATGATCAAGGGCAATGGGGACCAAGGAAAATGATACATTTCATCACTTTTGACTATGAAATGTCCCATTTTCCTTGTGTTCGAATTAACGTCCGATTTGAACACATCCAATGCAACACGAAAGATACTTATCTTGCCTCTTTTACTTGTTCATGTTGTTTACTCATTTTACATTACTGATTCATTCTTTAATCGATTAAGTCCATTGGTGAATGTCCTCTAATGGAAAGAAGTGCCAACCAAGGGGTAATTTAAGACATGAGAGAGATCATGCCATTGGTAATGAACCCTCAAAGAGGATTAAACCATTAAGCATAACCTCAATCTTAAGCTTAAAGGATCCCAAGTTTGAAACAACTCTCAAAAGAAAATAAAAGAGTGAATCAAAGAGGGAGGTTGTAGAGATTATAGTGCTGAAATGAAGTATAAAACAACACTAAAACATGCTATTAACTCAAAGAAATGATGATTAAAGCATTAAAGTATTAAAACACTAAACTAGTGAAGGAATTAACACTATAACTGCGCAAAACAAGACTCAAACAAACTAACCAGCCCAAAACAAAGCTAAAATAGGTTATTTCAGAAGCTAAAACATGCTAGAATTAAGCAAAGTTAAGCTAGAAAAAGATGCTAACTCACAAAGCAAACTAGGCATGCAAACAAGACACAAGGAGGGGAGGCTAACCCCTCCAATTTTGGACTTCAAAAGAAGGTTTTTACCATTGAAAAACCTCTGAAATTCAGTGGTTAAAAGGCCCAAAAAAGCTGGTTTGAAAGTGATGAAAAGATGATACAAGAGCTTAACAAATAAAGGAGCAAGAATGGTGGACCACCCCCTAACTCAAAAGGGCTCAAACCACCACTTTTAGGTCACCAAAAAAGAACTTTTTACATGTCAAAACCAGCCCAAAAGCAGTTTAAGAGGATGGCAAAATAAGCATACAAAACAAGTCTAAGAAAGGCAAGTTCTATACTTTTGAAGTAAAGCACAAAATAGCTACAAATGCAAGCTCAAACCTACTTCTAGAGCACAAATTAGGTCCCAAGTTATCTCAGCCCAAAGGTGAGAGTATTTGGTTGAGGGATGGTATGCAAAAGCTAAGGACTTGTAAGCAAATATGCACAAAATATCAAGAGAGAGAGAGAGAGAGAGAGAGAGAGAGAATTCTAGAGAGAGATATATATATTTTTGGTCTAAATCTTCTAACCCTCCAAAATGGGGGAGAAACCCCCCTACATATAGAAAAACAAGTCTTGAGCTTGTGAACATCTCACCATACATGTGTATGAAGATGCAGCTCAGTGAGCAACAACTGGCACAGTTGGCAACAAATATCTGGAAAAAGAGACTAATGGCCATCGGCCACCACTGGTGGCCGTCAAGAACAAGCCCTGGCCAACAGCTTAGGGGGCTGGCCGACAGGTCACCCACTTCTCCAGACTAGAGGTAACAAGCTCTTGGTCCAAAAATATGCACAAAACAGATAAGGTTTCAAGGCTCAAAGTCAGGGCGTTCCGTCGAGGACTTCGAGCGCTCAAAACGAACACAAACAAGGACAATCATCGAGTGCACAAACGATGACGTCCCAATCTTGAGGACGGTAAAAAATGGGGTGTCTACACATAGTAATTGATAATCGATGTGTTGTGAAAATGATTTGGAAGACTTGATAATAATATGGAAGAGTAAAGAAATAGTTTGAATCCAAGAATTATGAACACGTAAAAAGGTGGTGGAACATAATGTGTACTTGTTATGTAAATGGAATTTTAACTTATGGTGGATGTGTTTTGAACTAATGTGTTATGGGAATAATGGATGATGTGTTGGCTTTGCCCACTAATCACAATGACAGATGACTTGATAAAATTTATGGAATGTAATGTAGTTTTGGGGTCCGTTTCCCACCATATTTTGAGCCGGCAACGCGTGGTGCTTGAAATAGGTTCCGCCTTCCTTTCGGAGTAGCGCCCGGTAAAGCGTGTGGTATGTTGGGATATGTAGAGGTTCCGCTTTCCTTCTGGCTTGTGACTGGTAAAGCGTGCGGTTCCGCGTTCCTTTCGGCTTGTGAACGGTAAAGTGTGAGGTTCCGCGTTCCTTTCGGCTTGTGACCGGTGAAGCGTAAAGTTCTGCCTTCCTTCCGGCTTGTGACCGGTAAAGCGTGTGACTCATGGAGATGACTTGTTAATGGATCCGGTGTTTGATATGACATTGTTTGAAAGAATGGAAAATGGAATGGTAATTGGATTAGAGGTTGGTGATGATGGACTCGCAGGATTGCTTGTGACTATAAGGGAAAATTATGAGTTTTTGTTTTGTAAATAATTGAAACATTGTGTTAAAAAGGGTTCGTTATTCTTGTGTTATGTTTGAACTCTAATTGATAATGCAAATGCAGATGTGATGTAGTTGTGATATGTTGGATTTTAATTGATAATGCAAATGCGAATGTGATACAGTTGTGATATGTTGGATTTTAATTGATAATGCAAATGTAGATGTGATGTAATTGTTATTGAATATAGAGGAGATTTGGATTTCTACATTGAGGAGTTACAACAAATATGAATAGATTGGTGGGAATAACATGTATGTGGGATGTTTTGGAGTATTAAGGGAACTTGAACTTGAGGTTATGGAGTTTTAGTAAATGTAATGAGTAGAAAGGGAAAATGGAATTAAAAAGAGGAATATTAAAATGGAAATTAAATGAGGAATATTTTAGAATTGGTTAATAAATTTAAAATGATGTTGTTCCTTAAACATATTTGTTTTCAAAAAGGATTTATGGTTTTGTAACGAAAAGGGATAATTTTTGACGGTCGAAGGTTTTTCCTTAAATGTTCAAATAAATTTCGAGAAAAAGATACGCTACGTATGATATTTTGAAGTTATAAAATGTCACCGTACTATATGATATCACCTTGCAAGCATGATCATTTCTATCTATAGGATGGTTATTGATTTTGAACTATGAGATTCCTACTGGGCAATTGTGCTCACCCCTCGTTGTTTCATTTTTCTTACAGGAAGAGAATTCGAATTGATTGGTTGGAGGATTAAGAAGTTCACATGTCTGTTATGTGTAATTTCATAGTAGATGTGCAAGAATGAATTTTTTTACATTGATGTATGTAATTATTTATTTGTAACTTTGTAGTGGGAGCTTAGCATGTATTATTATTATTGTTGTATTCATCATGAGAGAGAACATGTACTATTATGTTTCTATTACTCAAGGGTAATAGATATTTTTAATTAATAAAAAAAAATAGACCTAAATTTCAGGCTCTTGGTAATATTTTCGAGTAATTAAAACTTGGGGCGTGACAACTTGGTATCAAAGCTAACCAGGTTTGAAAAACCGAAGCTCGTGGGAAGTGGTTTTTACCACAATGGGTTGGCTTCGCTTGGTGAAGACGTTTGCATGTAGGAAATAGGAGGTGTAGGACATTATGTGTTGCATTGTGTGAGCATGGGTTGAGCTTCCTGGATAGTGCTTGTAGCCGGCTAACTTGCTTTGAGATCTCATTGGAAACGCGTTTGATCAACGTGGTTTCCAGTGGGAGTTCCTTGGAAGTTCCGGGACAAGTGGTTATCCTGTAGACTTGACTCTATTATGTGGTTTATTGCTTAAAAATTGTTTATGTTTTGTATGATTATATGTTAGGTTGCTTTCTTGTTTTGGTAGGAAGAGTATGTGTCTCAGAGAAGCGTTAGAATTCGGTCAATTGATGTTAGATGCTATTGAGATAATAAGACCTGTAAGGAAGTATAGTTGAGATGAGGCGAAATCTTAGGATGGTACGAGGTTAGTTTGAGTTATGTAGAATATTATGAAAGGTTTGGAAAGGGAGTGTGAGAATTGTGTTTCTTAATGATGAGGGTGAGAAAGGGGGTTTGTTGTATTTTAGTGTTGAGTGACATGATTAAGGCTTGTATAGAGTTTATGAGTATGAAGAAACCTTGATAGTTAAATGCTAGAAGTGGTTCTTGAGAAGGAATGTGGACTGTAATCTTTGTAAAGGGTGTTGTTCGAGTAATGATTGTTTAGTGTGATTTGGAGTCGGTGTTGCCATATTGGCACAAGAGTGATAGGATTGTTGGGAATAGTGCCAGTGCAACATGTATTTGAGTAGTATGGTAAAATCTTAGAAGTATGGGGAATGGTGTGTGGAGCTCCATCTTGGAGTATTTGATTTAGGGCAACTTGTGGATGTTTGAGTGTCAAATTTAAGTTTTATTGAATGGTTAACTGAATTGGTTGATATGGGAGTTTGGGTGACAAATAGTCACTTTGGAATGCTTAGATATGAGTAGAGTAACAAGTTTGAAAAGTGTCTTGGAAGGGTTTCGTGAGTGTGGAGTATCCCATATGTAATGGCGAGGTTGGAATGAGGCTTGTCTCAAGTGGATGAAAATTCCTCGGGCTGAGGGTGAGGCATCACTAATTTCTTGGTCCAGTCTGCATGTGAATGAAAAGTGGTAATGATGAATATAAATTGTGAGATGTGAAAGGGTGTGTGCTGAATCCCAAATAGGGACAATTAGTGTTGGTTAGTATGTCAATGTTTGAATTGTGAGAGTAGAAAATTGGTGAATTAGATTAAGTCGCGTAGGGGAGGTGAACCCTTGTAGCTGCTTCCTTTGATGGGACGTAAGGATTGATTTGGGTTAGTTTGGTCTGTTTTGGTTCAAATTGCGACCAGTTTTAAATGAATGCTAATTGAAGTGAATTGACACTTATTTAATTTGGGAATTGCTAGGGTTCGGATAAATAGTGGTATGGTCGAATAGTACTTTAAATGGTATTAGCAAACATGGATTTTTTTTGTGTATGCGTGTGGTTGATGTGAATTTGTGAAATTACCTTAATGGAATTAAGGTGTTTGAATGTAAAACTTTGTGAGTGCATTGGTGTTAATGTGTATTAATGATTATTTGTGCTGATGTTTGTAATGGGTAAGAACTCCCACATTTTGGAAAGTTGTATATGTTTTATTATTCCTTAGATGTATTAAATTGTTTTCGTTTGTTGTTATTACAAATGTGTATGGTAAAGGTGCTGTGATGTCACCGGATGAGTGACGAAAATTATTGGGTGATGGTTGAAATTCACCGGGTAAATGTTGAGAATAATTTGACAAATGAATGTTTTGTTTCTTTGTGTTGTGACCTGGGATGGCACGGTCGACTAAATGCTACGGATTTAATTAAAATTGTGTTAATGAATAGCTTGTCGATTGAGCGAAAACTAAATGCTGATTTTTGGTAAATGTAATTGTTATGAAAATTTTAGATTTGCAAATGTACTTTGATGGTAAATAATGTAAGATGGGACATCATTTGAGAAAGAAAATTTTATATATACATATAAATGTGAACGGTTTTTATTGTCTTATCTTTGAATGCCGGGTTCTATAAATAATTAGAAATGTTGCTAAGCTTGGTGTAATTTGAAATTGTGGTGTTGGACCATGCATTGTAGTGTGCCATTGGCTTCTGCTAGTGTCGGATGAGTTTTTGGTTTAATGGGGGTTTTCCATCTCTTCCAAATTGGGTATTGGTTGTCCGGTGGTAGTGGTGCGCGTTGTTGCCGGTTGAGGAGTTGTTGATTTTCCTTGGACGTACTAATAATTAACGTTGTTCCTTGTCTCTTGGACTCCGATGAGTATGTTGGTCGAAAGAGAGATCAAAATCTCCTCCTTGTAATTCTTCTTGTTTGGGTGTCCTCGGGGCGTTGCGATATTGAATCCGAATCTGGGAATCTATCCCAAGTGTAGAACTAGTTGTAGGTTAGAGATTGTGTTTCTTATTGGTTTCATACTACCTTTTGTTTGGCCTTCTTCTATTTCGGGGGCAAAATTTCCTAAGGTGGGGAGTTTGTAACACCCGCATCCTTTAATTCATTGGAGAGTGTATTTAATTCCCTTATTTTCATTTTTTGGGAGTCTTTGGAGTTGTTGAATGTTGGTCTTGGAAGAGTATGATCCGATTTAAACTCGTTGGGTTTGTTTGTTTGCGCTTGTTCTTGTCAAAAAGTTCCTTGGGAACTTAGAAATTCTATTCTAGGGTCAACACCAGCCTTCCTAAGGGTTGACCCTTACCTGTTGGTGAAGTTTTTGGAAGTGTTGCTGGAATTTAGGGTCCACACCAGCCTTGGTGGTGTCGACACCTACCTCTTGTTGTTGTCCACAAGGGTCGACACCAGTCTGGGAAGGGTCAACCCTTGTATATTGCAAAATCTGGGTATTAGTTGCTGGAATTTAGGGTCGACCTTTTCTGTCCAATGGTCGATACCTTGCTTGCTGCCAGCATTGTCTTTTCTTGCTAAAGGGTCGACACCACCACACCAGGGGTCGACCTTTGCGTGTTTATTTTCAGATTTGTGGGTCCGAATGGGCCCCTACCTTTGGGGGGTTTTGGGCCTATTATTTTATTGACCTCAGGGCTACTTTTCTACTACTATAAATAGACCTTAACCACTTCTCCCTCATTATTTTTCCTTTCCTTTCTCCTCAAGGCCGTGAGTTCTCTTCTCTCTCTCTCTAAAACTCAAACTTTTTCACTTAAATCTCTAGATCTACTCACCTAGAGTGATCTTTTCACCTTGGTCCTTTGAGAAAGGTTGTAGATCTCGTCAAGGGCTTCCTTTTGGTCCAAATGGTTCATAGTTTCGTCGCCATTGATTTTTGGGTCGTCATCTCTTGGCTTCAAGAGGTATGGGTTTCTAGTTCTCTTTCAATACCCTCGTTTATGGATAGATTTGTGGTATTTTCTTTATATAAATACAAAAGTTTATATTTTTATGCATATTGTGATGAATCACAAGATTGTGGGTTAGGGTTTGAAGAGAGTTGGGTTCACTTGTTGGGTACTGATCTTGGGTCATGAGTTTGGGTGTAAAAGTAATAGAAGGGTTGGAATAAAATGCGTTTTTTGTGAAAAGCTTTAATTTCTCTTAAAAACCCTAGTTTGGCTCATAAAGATGGTTAATGGTTTTGCTTCAATTAATAGTAAAATCATGAAATTGAGGTATTAAATTACACATGTACAAGTTTAATTGAAATTTTAAAGAATTTGAGAAATTTATGTAAAAGTTACGATTGAACTCATAATGTTGATATTTTAAATTATGTTATAATATGAAACCAAACTTGGGGGAAAAAAAATTACTAATGGTAAGGATGATGTGAGAATTGTGCTAAAATGATGAAGTGAATATTTAAGACTTTTATTGTATTATGTTGAATTGCATTGAGTTATGTTAAATTGTGTTAAGCTAAGGTTGGGTTAAGATGAGTGTTGGTAACAATAAATGGGAGATTGTGAAATATGACGGTGTTACATAAAGGAGTTGTATCAAAGAAATTAATGTTAGAGATTTAATTTATAGCCTCACATAGTAATTGATAATCGATGTGTTGTGAAAATTGATTTGGAAGACTTGATAATAATATGGAAGAGTAAAGAAATAGTTTGAACCCAAGAATTATGAACACGTGAATGACTTGGTGGGTAATAGAAAAAGGTGGTGGAACATAATGTGTACTTGTTATGTAAATGGAATTTTAACTTATGATGGATGCGTTTTGAACTAATGTGTTACGGGAATAATGGATGATGTGTTGGCTTTGCCAACTAATCACAAGGACGGTTGACTTGATAAAATTTATGGAATGCAATGTTGTTTTAGGGTCCGTTTCCCGCCGTATTTTGAGCCGACAAAGTGTGGTTCTTGAAATAGGTTCCGCCTTCCTTTCGGAGTAGCGCCCGATAAAGCATGTGGTATATTGGGATATGTAGAGGTTCCGCGTTATGACCGGTAAAGCGTGAGGTTCTGCTTTCCTTCCGGCTTGTGACCGGTAAAGCGTGTGACTCATGGAGATGACTTGTTAATGGATCCGGTGTTTGATATGACATTGTTTGAAAGAATGGAAAATGAAATGGTAATTGGATTAGAGGTTGGTGATGATGGACTCGCCGGATTGCTTGTGACTATAAGGGAAAATTATGAGTTTTGTTTTGTAAATAATTGAAACATTGTGTTAAAAAAGGTTCGTTATTCTTGTGTTATGTTTGAACTCTAGTTGATAATGCAAATGCGGATGTGATGTAGTTGTGATATGTTGGATTTTAATTGATAATGTAAATGTAGATGTGATGCAATTGTTATTGAATATAGAGGAGATTTGGATTTCTACATTGAAGAGTTACAACAAATATGAATAGATTGGTGGGAATAGCATGTATGTGGGATGTTTTGGGCATTAAGGGAACTTGATCTTAAGGTTATGGAGTTTTAATAAATGTAATGAGTAGAAAGGGAAAATGGAATTAAAAAGAGGAATATTAAAATGGAAATTAAATGAGGAATATTTTAGAATTGGTTAATAAATTTAAAATGATGTTGTTCCTTAAACATATTTGTTTTCAAAAAGGATTTATGGTTTTCTAACGAAAAGGGATAGTTTTTGACGGTCGAAGGTTTTTCCTTAAATGTTCAAATAAATTTCAAGAAAAAGATACGCTACGTATGATATTTTGAAGTTATAAAATGTCACCGTATTATATGGTATCGCCTTGCAAGCATGATCATTTCTATCTATAGGATGGTTATTGATTTTGAACTATGAGATTCCTATTGGGCAATTGTGCTCACCCCTTGTTGTTTCATTTTTCTTACAGGAAGAGAATTTTGAATTGATTGGTTGGAGGATTAAGAAGTTCACGTGTCTGTTATGTGTAATTTCATAGTAGATGTGCAAGAATGAATTTTTTTTACATTGATGTATGTAATTATTTATTTGTAACTCCGTAGTGGGAGCTTGGCATGTATTATTATTATTGTTGTATTCATCATGAGAGAGAACATGTATTATTATATTTCTATTACTCAAAGGTAATAGATATTTTTAATTAATAAAAAAAAATGGACCTAAATTTCAAGCTCTTGGTAATGTTTTTGAGTAATTAAAATTTGGGGCGTGACAACTTGGTATCAGAGCTAACCAGGTTTGAAAAACCGGAGCTCGTGGGAAGTGGTTTTTACCACAATGGGTTGGCTTCGCTTGGTGAGAAAGTTTGCATGTAGGAAATAGGAGGTGTAGGACATTATGTGTTGCATTGTGTGAGCATGGGTTGAGCTTCCTGGCTAACTTGCTTTGAGATCTGAGTTATGTTGACACAAGGACATAACTCTTTGTGGCTCAAGATTTTCACTGACCTTGGGGTTGAACTTTTGTTGGTGTTCGGTAAGGTTGTGTTGCTAGTTGGACGGATAGTTCTTGAATTTGTTCATGCAATCTAGCATTTTTAGTTTCAAGTTCTAAAATCGAATACCTCAACTATTGAATTGTTTTTGTATCATCTTGTTGTTGAACCTCCAACATCCTTAGTTTCATTTGGTTTGCGCTGTCTCTTTCTTGATGTTTTGAGTTATGTGATGTCAAGATTCTTATTGCAATGTCCTTTTCTACAATTAATTCATTCCAATTTCTCTTTTCTTCTATTTTGGATTTAGAAAGTGCCTTTAGTCTTTGATGTAGATCAGCAATTTGAGCATCCTTTGATTCCTTAGATTCTTGAGGCTGATGCATTGTTGAGCCACAAATGCTATCATGATGTTGGTCCATCGGCTCATTATGTTCTTCTTTATCACTTTCCTCATTGTTTTTTTCTTCCTCTTTAGATTTAGTGCCTTCATCTTCTTCTTTATTGTCTTCTTCTTTTTGTTTATTTTCTTTTTTGTCTTTTACTTTTATTTCTTCACTTTCTTCTCTGGCTTCTGCATTACTTGCGTGATTTTTTTCTCCATTGCTGGCTTCCTGTTCTTCTATGTTGCCTCCTCTTTCTTCATTCCATCCTTCTTCTTCAGATGAATCTTCTAATGTCTCATTGAATTTGACAATTGCCTTTTTTGGTTCTTTCTTCTTCTTTTTACCAAGACAAAACTCCTCTGATGGGTTTTTAACTAGCTCATTGTTACCTACTTGTAACAGGAGGATCTTTTATTAGAGAAATGTTACGAAATTCACTGAGAGAAAAAATTCAAATAAGGCAAATAAAATTCATCTAAATCATACTAATGGGAAACAAACTTAAGAGAAAATTGTATGGGCCAGAGAAAATTACAGACAAGGAGATAATTTTATGAGTTAGAGAAAATTATGAAACAAGAAACATAATTTAGATATCAGAGAAAATCAATCAGGGCATATAAGTTAATGTTACTATAATTGTGTCAGAGAAATTTGGATTCTAGAGAAAATTTATTACAAGGGCAGAAATAAACAGTGGTAACAAAAAAGCAACATAAATTGAAATTTTAAATAAAATTGATCTCAATTAGTCAAGGCGCATAAGTTATGGGCCAAATAAAATTCATCTAAATCATACTAATGGGATACAAATTTCAAAGAAAATTTTATGGGCTTGAGAAAATTACACACAAGGACAATTAATTTTATGGGCTAGAGAAAATTATGAAACAAGCAACATAATTTAGATATCAGAGAAAGTTAATCAAAGCAGATAAAATAATGTCACTATAATTGTGGTCAAAGAAATTTGGATTCCAGAGAAAATTCATTACAAGGGCAAAAATAAACAGTGTTAATCAAAGAAGCAACATAAATTGAAATTTCAGAGAAAATTGATCTCAATCAGTCAAGGCACATAAGTTATGGGCTAGAGAAAATTACACATAAGGAGAAATAATTTTATGGGCCAGAGAAAATTATGAAACAACCAACATAATTCAGATATCAGAGAAAATCAATCAGGGTATATAAGTTAATGTGTTACAATTGTGGTCAGAGAAATTTGGATTGTAGAGAAAATTCATTACAATGGCAAAAATAAACCTGTCGAGGTGCAAGAGAGTGGATTGGTGTCTTCTGCAACTATTTGGTCAAGCTTTGCAGGTTCCATTTGGCACATCTTGGGAAGTCAGTTGTGTTACTGTCTTCCGAGTCAATGATATTTGCATGTTCACATAGCCAATACTGTGATGGAAATTAAAGTAATTAAATTTTGCTAAACACACAAATTTGTAAGTATCATAACTGTAAATTTGAAAGGAAATTATACTTACTAGCAATGCAATGATACACCTCGTAACTTTTTTTGGAGTTTTGTGCAATGCTGTGATAGAATCGATTAATGCTGATGTGATTGCTTCTGGCCAATCATACTTGATTCAAGAGGTTCCACGTACTTTATAAAAACCCACCCTATTGAATTCCCACTTGTTGCAAAAAATAGGGTGAGACATAAGTACAAGGTAATAATGATTGCTACATTTTTGAAGTCAGTTGGTTGCTTTCCTTTCATTGCTTTGACTAAGGCATTTTTAAGAGCAGGACCAGTGAGCCTTGTGTCCTTTGGGAATCTTCTCCTTAGGAATGCAGATTTTGGCTTTTTAGAGTATCTTAATGACATGTCTCCTTTACTTCCTTGCAAACCAAAAATCAAGGTCATGTCATTGGTTGTAAAGGTCAAGTTCTTTTTACCAAATGTGAATGCTTTCGTTTTTTCATTGTAACATTGGATTATTGCAGCTACATCATCATCAGATTTTCTAGATTTCCTTGGATCCATCCTTCCAGTGGTTAGAGCTTGGATCAAATACCAGAATGGGGTCTTTTGAAGCTCTTTAAGTTGGTTTGAATTGAATTTAAGTGTTTGAAAAAAGGAGACAATAGATGAGAGGTTGATCGGTATTGAATGCTGTAATGAGCTCTCTTTCTTTGAAGTTTAATAGGTTTTTTCCCCCTTGAGCTAGAGTCTTTTGAAGTTGAGGTATTCATCTTCATGCTAGTTGCTTCATCACCTTGGACTTGTGTGTTTTGGAAAGGAGTTTTTGATATTTTGCTGCTTTTTGATCTTAGATCATAAGAAGACTGAGAGAGTTTCTGTTTCTTGCTTGGTGTTTCTGGTGTTTTGCTGCTTTTACGTTTTGCCATTTCTAGACAATGATGAAAACATAAAGATGTCAATATTAAATCCCAGAGAAAATTGAACATGCTAGAGAAAATTACACATAAGGGAGAAAACTAAGGTGGCCATGGAAAATTATAAATGCCAGAGAAAATTAGACACTGAAAATTAAATGTCAGAGTACTAATTGTTTTCATATGAAATACATCTAGCCACAGAAAATTTCCATTCCTAAAGAAAATCAACAAAGCAACATAAACATGCTTGAGAAATTTTCAATAGTTGTTAAAATTACATATAGAAGTAAAATATATCCAGAGAAAATTCAAAAAAGAAACATATATCTAGCAAGCACAGAAAATGAATATGACAGAGAAAAGTAAACATGGCAAGCTAGAGAAAATTTCCATTCCACAATTAGCAATATAAAATAAACAAAGCAACATAAACATGCCATAGAAAATTACACAATATTGAAACCAAGAATTGAACAAAATAAACATACCAAAGAAAATTGAACATGACAGACAGACACAAGGGAGAAGACTAATGTGGCCAGAGAAAATTATAAATTCCAGAGAAACTTAGACACTGACTAGAGAATGCTAGGTGTTTTCGTGTGGAATTCATATGGCCACAGCTAATTTTCATTCCCAGAGAAAATAACCAAAGCAACATAAATATGATAGAGAAATTTTCAAAATTGCTTCAAATTACATATAGATGTAAAATATAGCTAGAGAAAATTCAAGAAAGAAACATAAACCTAGCAAGCACAGAAAATGAAAATGTCAGAGAAAATTTCCATTTCAGAGAAAATTTACAGTCCATAATATTAAACTGCCAGAGAAATTTACATATACAACCAGAGAAAATTAAACATGATGGAGACACACAAGGGAGAAAAGTGATGTGGTCAAAGAAAATTATAAATGCCAGAGAAACTTAGACACAGACAAGAGAGTAATAATACATATAGATGTAAAACATATTTAGAGAAAATTCAAAAAAGAAACATAAATCTAGCAATCACAGAAAATGAAAATGTCAGAGAAAATTACACATTCTAGAGAAAAATAAACATTCCAGAGAAATTTACAGACAAAATCACACAAACATATTCAAGAATAAGATCAAAACATAGAAATAACTTTTTTCAAAATAAACATGCCAGAGAAAATTCAAAGAAAAAACATACATCAAGAAAATACTAGATAAATTCAAATGCCAAAGAAATTTACAGATAAAATCACACAAACATGTTTAAGAATAAGTTCAAAACACAGAGAAATAACTTTTTTCAAATTCATGTAGCTTTTTATTATGAAATTGAAACCCTAATTAATGGAAGGTTAATATAAAATGTAATTAACTATGTTTCCAGAGAAAAACTCATTGGATTGTAGAAAAACTTACCAAAGTTAGGATGAAACGCTAATTATGAACTGATTTGCCTTAAGATGAAGATGCAATGTGACGAAGATGCAATGAGATGACGATGAACAGTAAAAAAGGGGTTAAAGAAATTTGTGAGGAAGGAATGGGAAATATTTTTGCAGAAGATAATGAAACTGTAATGTCGATGGTGAAGATGATATTGAAACCCTAATTTTGCTGTTATCTTGCTCGTGAAGATGGTTGGATGTTTGGAATGGAACTTAGTCGTCGGAATTCAGTTCAGTTTCTATGTTGATTTGTGAAGGGTATTTTGGTCCATGAAATAATTAAAAATGCGTGTGATAATAGTTGAGAGGCCTGATGCATCACCCCTTTTTTTGGTGTCATTTATCCTCTAAATTACTATTATTAGGGACCTTAAAAAAAATTTTCCTAAAAAAAAAAAAGAGTATTAGTGACCCCAATTTTCAATACATTCTTCAAATAAGACTTCAATAATTTCGATTTTGTTAGGCAACTAGGTATAACCTCTAAAATAGTCTCATTAAATATTAGTTAATTATATTTACTAATTTTTTAGAGGTTAGACTAATTGAACATTTTGCAAACCCTAAAGCCATTTTCTTAATTTGATTACCACTATAGATCATTTTTAATTTTTGATTTTTTATCTTTTTAATTGTTTTATATTAAAAAAATTTAGAACTAATATACTAAACAAATAAATTAAACTAAATATGTATATAAAATAACTTAACTCTAGCCCATAGACCTAAGTTTTCTGTTGTGTATTTGATTGAAAATGTGTTAAACCATTTTAATAGCTATTACCTAAATTGTAATTGAATCTTATGTAATTGAATTTGTAACAAATCAAAAATTAATATATAATATGTTACGTCAATATAAATCAAATTAAGAAAGATTTTTTTTGTCCAATTAAAAAAAAAAATCCATTATTTCTTCATAATTTATAATTATCAAATTCACTTGTCAATTTATTTATTTATTAATATATATTTAAAAAAAAGATGTCATGGCCATTTTGCAACACTATATATTACAACTACACATGATTAGATAGGATAAATTATTTTGAATTATCCAGAATGTCATTTTTAGAATTTTATGACAAAAATATTAGTGTAAATTATAAATATACTCCTGAGATTTGCTTAAAGTATAGATTGTCCCTATGATTTGGAAAATTACAAATATCCCATTGTCAGAATTTTTTATTTAACAAAATTAACTAAAAAAATGAAATTCATAATTGCTCTCCTACACAATAATAAAATTACCTAAATTATTAATTGAAATATATTTTTAACATCATTAAAAACTGATAATTGATTTCATGATTTATTAATAAAAGGATAATTTATTATGCAATTCGAAATCTTAGGGAGTGGAATATAATTTTTAAAACCATAAAGAATGATTTGTATTTTAATCGAACCTCATGAGGTATCGTAGACACTCCATTTTTGACGGCCTTTCATGACTTGGATGTTCTTACAGGTACATCCGATGACGAGTCTGTTTGCTCGCCAAGCGCTCGAAGTCCTCGGCGGAACACCACAGCTTTGAGCCTTTCAAACCCTAAATCCATTTTGTTTCATTTTTGGACCATGCCATGGTCTTTCCATGCTGCAATTTCTGGTGGCCTGCTCTTTGGAGGTTGCTGGCCATCACTTAATGTCTGCTGGCCATTGATGTGCCTTGTTAGATCATCGATGGCGGCAGCCACCGATGTTCTGCAGATATTTTATGCCACCGTACATTTGTTTGCACAGATGCTTGCATTTGTCCACACGTAGAGGGCTGGATCTCCTTGTATAGAATTCATATTTTCTATATATAGGGACCTCCTCTCTCATGTTTTGGGGTTAGAAAATTTTAGACTCAAAATTTTCCTCTCTCTCTACAATTCTCTCTCTCTATCTCTCTCTCTCTCTTTACAAATTTCCTACACTTTTGCCTACAATTCCTACACTCTTGCCTATACACCCTTAACCAAATCCCCTAATCTCTGAGCTGAGGTGTTCTTAGGCTTGGTTTGAGCTCTAGAAGGTGGTGTTTGCTTGCTTTGTTGCCTAGAATTACTGTTCCCTTCAAGAAGTATAGCACTTGTCTTGTATACTTTGTTTTGCATACTCATTTTGCTATATTTTGCCACTGTTTTTGGGCTGCTTTTGAACTATAAAAAACCTATTTTGGTAGACTAAAAGTGATGGTTTGAGATCATTTTTAGTTAGGGGTTGATTCGCCAGTCTTTCTTTCTTGTTTGAAAGGTTTTTGCACCTTTGTTTTCCACTTTCAAACCAACTTTTTTTGGCCTTTTAATCACTGAATTTTAGAGTATTTTCAGTGGCAAAAAACTTGTTTTGAAGTCCAAAATTGGAGGGGTTACCCTCCCCTCCTTGTGTCTTGTTTGCTAGTCTAGTTAGTTTAATATGTTAGCATGATTTTCTAGCTTTTTGTAGCTATATTCCAGCATGTTTTTGCCTTTGTTTTGGATTGCTTTAGCTTTGTTTTGGGTTGTTTGGGTCAGTTAAGTCTTGTTTTGTGTGGTTGTAGTGTAAAAGTCCTCACAAGCTCGGTGTTTTAGGCCATTAGACACCCCTTGTTTGAGCTGATTGCATGTTTTGGTGTTGTTTTGCACTTCATTTCAGCACTAATCACCTCTGTAACCTCCCTCTTTTCTTGGTTTTTCTTTTTTCTTTGAAAGTGGTTTCAAGTCATTTGTTTGCCTAAGTGTGGAATTGAGGTTTCATACTTAATGGTTTAATTCCTTAGGGGGTTCATTACCAACGGTATGAGACTTCTTTCATACCCAAAGCAACTTGTATCTTGAGCTTTTCTTTCCATTAGAGGACTCTAACTCACCTTTTGGACTTAATTGGATTAAGGAATGGTTGGTAAAGTTAAAATGAGTAACTAACAATTCGGGACTAAAATTGAGCAAGATAATAACTTGTGTGTTGTGTGTTCAATCGGACCTTAATTGAACACAAGGAAAATTGGTACATTTCATACTCAAAGTGATGAAATGTGTCAAGTTTCCTAGGTCTCCATTGCCCTTGATCATGTATGATAGGGTGATGGTTCTTGAGGGTCTTGTTTTGCATTTATTGAGCTTGCACCTCTTGAATCACAAGCCATCATGCAATGAAATTGCTTGAGTTGGTGGTTTGTGGCTTAAGTTCACAATTTCTTGGATTTGCGCATGAAAAGGAGGGGTGAATTGTGCAAACAATCTGTGAGAATACCCTCTTTTTGCTCTGTTTGTTCTCTGTTGCAGCAAATTGAACCAGTGCATTAGTGGCCGGCAAGCCACCATCCATGGTTGGTAGGTGGCTGGTAGAGCACCATTGATGGTCGGTAGGCCACTTTAATGGCCGACAGTCTTTACCAGTGACCGGTTGGCCACTGATGCAAACCTCAGCAGAATTTTGGTAAGGTGGAGCAAAATGGTTCTGGAAGTATTCAACTCTACAAACAGAGGCTTTCGAGAGAAAAATGGAGGTCTTTTCAGGTGGTATCGAAGCATGTGCATCTTCTATTTCCTGAGGCAGAGTAGTGGCAGAGTAGTTAATATCTTAATTACTTAGCTTGTTTACATTTGTGTTGTAGCTTAATTAGTTAGCTTACTAGTTAGTTCATTCAAATGTTGTAATAATTAGTTAATTAGTTTAGCTATTTATTTCACTTGGTTTGTAATAATTAGCTTAATTAGCTTAGCCCTAATTAGTTGCTAGTTAGTTTTGCTTTATTCATTCGGACTCTCCTTCGTGGGAGCAAAATGTAATAACGTGTATGTCTTATAACCCCACGTCTTTCTCCCTTTTATTTAATCGCTTTTGATGGTTAGTTTAGGAGCATCACGTTTCAATTAGTATACCTTATGCTTGCATTCATTCATCTTGTCTTACATGCACTGAGACTCGGCGCATCATTCAAACTGCATTGTCATTTCAATAATTCTTTGAATACGTGTTTAACCACATGTTATTTAATTGAATCGTATGCCATATTAGTAGCCAAGACTATTAAATTGCATATTGCATGTGTTACATTAGTCATTTTGCATAGATAAGAATCATGCATATTTTTCTAACTCAAATTTTCTTAGCTTGGAGTACTAGGTGAGTTTTTAGTGCTTTAGCATACTTGCATGAGTGTGAGTAATTGCCATGACTAGCATGCTTGCCATGAGGCTAAATGCTTATTCGATAAATTGTTTGAATGTCTGTGGATAAAGGCTTGTTGCTTGAATTGGAACGATTCAACAAATGTAAGTTTCAAGCCCACTTTGTTGAGTGGAAAATCAGTTTTAAGCCCACTATGTTTGGTGGCAAATTCGCAAACTTTAAGCCCACTTAAGGTGGCAAATTCAAACCCTTTTCGCCAAAACAAACATGAAATTTAATTGTTCTAATTCAGGCAAACTAGTCTATACTTGCTTGTGCGCATCACATAGTAATAATAGCTTAAAAATCGGAACAAGAGCACATAATATTGATAAAAATCATATCATGATTAGTAGAGGCCGATCTTTGATTGGGCAAGTGGGGGTGCTCAATTTATGACCTTCCCCTCTCATACCCAAGTTTCCGAGTCGAGGCAACTTTGGTGATGACGGACATGTGGCCTTTGGCACGAGTCGTGGGTTTCCTAAATTTTCCCAAAATAAAATATTTAGGTGGCGACTATGTATCTGGCAAAGCAGTCCAATTTTGTTATTTTTGATTTAAAATCAATTTTCCAAAATGATTTGTCGGATTTGGACTCTTTGGCGTTTATCAATTTTACATTGCATTTGTGAGATTAGATTCAGAACCGCGAGAGTCCGAATTGTAGGGCTTCTTTTCGAGTTTCCGCAAGGGGGCGCGAAAAAGCCGAGCTACAGGTATGTTTTTAATTTACCCAAAATATTATCATAAAATAAGTTCTTCGACCATCTCTCAATTCTGTATATAGAGAATAAAAGGCAAATAGAATTATCCAACCAAAAGCATAATTATTTTATTGAGTTATTGAATCCAATTGTGCTCTTTTATCCATGAATCAAACGAGCCTCAGGGTAGAAAACAAGAAAATCAACAGTCTAAAACAATTAAATAATTAAATAATAGAAAGCATCAAATTCATAATAACAAGGCAAAGCTGTAAACAACTAGTATGGTGGTTAAAATTGAGAGTCTGGGGTGTGGTTTTTTTAAGGTTTTAAGTTTGGAATATCTTTGTAAATAATTTTTTAAGGTAAGTTCATGCAAAATTTTACTTAGGTTTTAATTGAGATCCTTGTTAGTGGACGGTAATATTGATTCCTCGGATTAATTTGTTGGGATCATGGACACCCAGAAAACAAACAACAAGCAATCACACACACAAATGAGACATAAATATTTACGTGGTTCGGCCCAATGCCTACGTCTACGGAGCAGAAACAAGAATTTTACTAACAACAGAGCAAATACAAAAACAGAGGAGGAGATATACTCTTACTCAACTCACAGCTCTCTGCCTCTCAAATTTCTAATACATTTCACCCTTGCCCTTTCATCTTTATTTATACAAAGATGAGAGAGAGAGAGAAAGAGAGAGAGAGGAGGAGACAAACCCACCACAATTTCTACCTTCTTTTGGTGAGAGTCAACAATGGTGTTGGCAAAAATACCAGAAAAATTATATTTTATTGATAAATAATGCAAAGAAAATGAGATACAAATAGATCAGGCTGAGGCACATATATTTCATTTTCTTTAAGGAGATCAAGCCCACTGCGGTAGGAAAAATCCAAATATCGATGCAGCAGTCACAAAACTATGACTTGTCCCCTTCATGATACAACAGCCCGACCACTTGTCATATGGTTCAGGCTAACTCTGCACAAGATGGTGAGCCCAAAGCTCCACCAAGGAAAAAAAAACACCCTTCTTTGGTTAGTAATCTTTCAATTATAAAAAATAGTTGGTGTAGAAAAGAGTAAATGAGAGGAACTATTTATAGGCCACTAGGACTTTACAATTTACACCAAAAAATAATAATGACCATTAAACCACAGAAAATGGAGAGTCTGCAAATTTTAACTCACCACTAAGTCTATGAACTTCCAATTAATCTCCATTCATGAACAAGACAAAAGGTTACCAAAAAACAATGAATATCCATTCACCAAACAAAATGAGATTCATGAACAAGACAAAAGAAGATTCATGAACAAAATAAATAAATAAATGAATAAATAAATAAAAGATATTAAAATGGTCCAACAATCCCCTACTCATTTTGATATCAATAACGACAAGAGAGATTACTAAACAAAGATAGACTAGTATGCATCATGAAGGTGTGCTCTGCATTGAACCTTCATTAGTGAAACAGCAACCTCTACTCCAAAAACAGTAGTGGTCTTAGACTTGAATGACTACTTAGGGAAAATAAATTATTACTACTGACACATAATAATCCAGGCGTTGACATGAGTTTTTAATAGCCAGCACATTACGGCCTTGTGCTAATCCCAGTTTTCATGAGCATATTTGAGAATAAGCCTTGTTCTCATAGAAAGCGGCTCCACTTCCATGCTCACATAGGTGAAATCTGTCAAGGATGTTCCTATAATTTACACACCCCATTCAACAAGAGCTACAAAATTTCATTAAGAGTATAAAAACTCAACCCTCCAACATTACAGGACAAATGCACTTGCATCATAGGGATGGATAACAAAATATTAAGGAGTGCATCTTTATAACCATCATATGATTTGTTCTTCCCATTGAACCTAGTTACAGGATCTCTGGTCCCTAGGTTGGGTATCCTCATACATAGTTTATGATTTTATAGGCTTCAAACCCATCCCCCTTGATGTATTCCAGACCCTATCTCTCGCAAAGGCCTTAGTTAACGGATCCGTAAGATTATCACAAGAGTTTACATAATTCAAAGTTATGATGTCATTACTCAAATAGGATCTTACATTACTGTGCTTCCTTCGAATAGGTCTGGATTTACCATTATAAAAATGATTGTTCACTCTACCAATAGCAGTCGTGCTATCACAATGAATTAACACATGAGGAATTGGTTTTTCCCAAAAAGGGATTTCATGTAACAAATCTCTCAACCAATTCGCTTCCTCACATACTGAAGCTAACGTTATAAGCTCAGTTTCCATTGTAGAATTGGCAATTATAGTCAGTTTTTTAGACTTCCAACATATAACACCGCCACCCAAGGTAAAAATAAAACCCGAGATAGAGAGAGAATCACTTGACAAAGTGTTCTAGTCGGCATCATTATATCCTTCAAGTACCATAGGATATTTGTTATAAAACAAACCATAATTTTTGGTACTAGATAAATATCTCATAATTTTTTCTATGGCTAGCCAATGATTTCGACTTGGCTTGCTAGTAAACTTGCTAAGTACTCCAACAGCATATGCAATGTCAGGTCTAGTACAGTCAGTAGCATATCTCAATCTACACATATCTCAAACTACCAATCATGCTAGCATATTCTTTTTGATTAATCACTTCTTTTTCATTTGTTACAACAGATAAATGTATGCTTGCATCAAAAGGAGTAGTAACATGTTTACAGTCTAGAAAGATATATTTCTTTAGAATTTTCTCAACATAATGCTATTGATCAAGAAAAATGTCATCATTAGTCTTGGTAATTTTAATTCCCAAAATAAAATTGGCTTTACCAAGATCTTTCATATCAAAATGACTATTAAGCATATTTTTAGTCTCATTTATAATATGTAAATTAGAGCCAAAGATACATAGATCATCCACATATAGGCTAATAATTACATGTGCATTCTCACAAGTTTTATAATATATGCACTTATCACATTCATTAGTCTTATAGCCATTCTCAAGCATGCAGGAATCAAATTCCTCATGACACTGTTTAGGAGCTTGTTTTAAACCATAAAGGGGTTTAGTTAGCTTACATACCTTGCTTTGTTGGCCAGGCTCTACAAAGCCTTCGGGTTGGTCTATGTAAATCTCCTCATCTAGATCTCTATCTAAAAATGTTGTTTTCATATCTATTTGATGAATTTTTAAATCATGAATTGTAGCCATTGCTATCAACAGTCTAATGGATATAACTCTAGTAACCGGAGAAAAAGTATCAAAGAAATCAAGATCAACTTGTTGCTTAAAACCTTTAGCAACAAGCCTCGCTTTATATTTATTTATAGTTCCATTCGGTTTAAGTGTTTTACGAAGGACCCATTTATATCCAATAGTTTTACAACCTGGAGGTAAATACACTAGTTTCCATGTTTTATTTGAAAGTGTAGACACCCCATTTTTGACTGACCTTAAGACTAAGACGTCATCGATTGAGCGTTCGGTGATGGTGCATATTGTGCTCGTTTCGAGTCTCCGGAGTTTTGGCTGAGAGCCTTGCCTCTAGGCCTCTGAACTCTTTTGTGCTTCGGCTCGGTTTGTGGACCGAATCTTGTTTCTCTTCCTGGAGGGAGGGAGAGGTCATGTAGACCATCTCTTTGTGGTCGTAGACCACTTTTCCTGTTTGGAGACTAGTTTTCGATTTTTGGAGCCTTTGGCTGCGCACCTTGTCTCGGGACTGCTTAACGTTTTCCGTCTGGCGTGGTTTTTGAACCACACCTTGTTGCCTCTGCTTAGAGGAACACTGTGGTCCGGGAGACCACTTTTGTGGTTGCATACCACTTTTGGTGCTCGTCAGCTAGTTTTCGGGGCTTTCGGCTGTGTGCTTTGTCCCCCAATCTCTCATCTTGTATCTGTTTTGGTTTGTTTTTGGTACAAACCTTGTTTCCCTTGTTTGGAAGGTGGTACAAGGGTGGGAGACCATTTTTCCTTCTGCCAGCCAGTTTTCTGGTTGGATAACTGGCTTGCTTGGTCTTTGGGCCACATTTTCTGGTCGGCCACCACACCACTAGCTTTCTTTCATGCCCTGGACTCTCTCCCACCATGGCCGACTAGTTTTTGCTCTGGAAGATCACTTGAAGTGGTCGACCGACCACTTTAAGTAGCAGGCCGACCACTTTTGACACCTTTTTGGAGATATTTTCCTCCAGCTAGCACAGCTAAAGGACATTTGGGCTATCCTCCATACACGTGTATGGAGGGATTTGTTTGAGGCTTAGCTTCTCCAAGAAACTTTGCCTTTTGGTTTCTATAAGAGGGAGACTCCTCCTCCCTCCTCTAGGTTCAGAAAAAAACTCCCTTGAGTTATACATATAGCCTATATCTATACTTCTTCATTTTGCTCTTGTTTTGTGTTCAAAAGTGTAGTTTTGTCTTGCTTTTTCACACAAACACACACTCAAACACCATCCTTTTGCTACTGAGGTGCTTAGGAGCTGGTTTTGGTATTCTTGGATTGATTTGAG
The DNA here is from genome assembly GCA_025200525.1 of Camellia lanceoleosa. Lineage (NCBI taxonomy): Eukaryota > Viridiplantae > Streptophyta > Magnoliopsida > Ericales > Theaceae > Camellia > Camellia lanceoleosa. The sequence continues at coordinate 201,177,770 of CM045758.1, forward strand.
CTTGAAAAAGTTACTGGAGTTGCAACTTTAAAGAAGGTCTTCAAGGGTAAGTCTTTGACCTTTAAAACCCCCATTCTTTCTTAAGCTTTTGGACCCTTTTGCATGCTGTTTTGAGCTTAACTTCCTACTGAAAAAAGTTATGTATTTAAGTGCTTAAAATAGTTGTTTAAGGTCACTTTTTCATTTGGGGTGATTTACTCCCTCTTAGGCCTTGTTAGGCCTTGTTTTGAGCCATTCCTTTAGGCTCTTGGTGAAGCCTTTGAATGACCTTTCTACCACTGAAATCCAAAGGATTTTCAGTACTGGAAAGGTGGTTTTGGTGTCCTAAATAGGAGAGGGTCATCCGCTCTCCTTGTATTGTGTTTATTAGCTTCATATGCCTCATGTTTGAGCACCTTTGATGAGCTTGTGTTAGCTTGTTCTTAGCATGTATTTGTGTTTGTTTTGCTGAGGCATAACACTTTTTTTGCTTGCTTTGGTCACTCCATGCATAGTTAATACACTTGTAGTGTAAATCACACAAACTAGCTTTATGTGTTTCATGAAATAGCATGTCATTCTAGCTTGTTTTCTTTCCATTTCAGCATGTTTTTGGTGATGTTTTGCCATGTCATGACTCTGTTTTGTTTTGGTTTGGTTGGCCCTTGCATGCTCCATATACTTGTAGTGTAGTTCCATGAAATAGCCTAACATGCATCATGTTGTAACATGTCATTTTAGCATACTTTTGGCTTAGCTCAGAGAAGACTTTGTTCATGTTTTACCATGTTTAAGGTCTGATTTGTGTTGTCTTGGTCATGCATGACTTGCTTTGTATAGCTATGGTTCAACCTAGCTTGTTAGCTTTGTGTGTTGAGTCCTCTAACATGCATTACTTGGACTATTTCAATGATTTGGTATCATTTATTATGTGATTTCAGTCCATGTTTTATGGCCATGCATTCACATTTGTCACTCATTTAATGCATTGGAGGGTTTGCCCCATTTATGCCTTAACATGAGTCATTGTGTATGTCTTCATGCCATAGCTTGCGAGCCATCATTTCAGTGCTTATTTGGGGTTATTTTGCCATGATATAACTTTGATTTTTATTGGTTAAGTCATTCTATGCTTGGTCCTAATAGGTGTAGTGTAATCCACCTTATTTGCCTTGTATGCATCATGTCTTATGCCTTCCATACTAGCTTGTTTTGGCTTCCTTCCATACATGTTTTAGACTCATTTTAACATGTTCTAGGACTGTTTTGGGTTGCCTTGGTCATATGCTTCATGTTTTGTATACTTGTAGTACAAATGCTCTTGCTTGCCTCAAGCTTTGAGCACCATTGCATGCTTCATTTGTGTTGTGTACATGATTTGACATCACTTAACATGACATTTCAGAGCATTTAGCATTGCCATGTTCCTACCTCAATCATGCTTTAAGTGCCTTTGAGTGTTATGCATTGTTCCCTAGCTTATGCCTTAGCTCGTATGCTTGCATGTCTAGGCCTTTGAGCCCTCGTCTCAGCATGTTTAGGTCCTTATTTTGACCTACTTGAGCTCTGTCCATGCTTAGTTCATGCATTTGTGCCATGTATTGCATGCCGCCTTTATAGTCCTCTTTACTAGCTTCATGCTTTAAGGACCCTAGCATGCCATACTTGTGTTGTTTGAATGATTTGACATCATTTCTTACCTCATTTCAGTGCACTTAGTGTTGCTACACTTTCATGTTTTTCACTCTTTAAGTGTTCTTGAGAGTTGCACCTTAGTGACTTAATTGGTGAGCCAATTAACATGCATGTTTGTATGTGTTTTCGGTGCCTTCATTTTAGTACTATGGCCATTGTTTTGGCATGACTGAGGTCTGTCCATTTCGGTTTAAGTCCATTGAGTTTGTGATTTGCATGTTGTTGCATGTTTGGTGTATTGCATATTGTTGCCCGTGTTGCATTGCATTGTGCATGCATGCATTACATGGTGTTTAGAACCTTATGATTGCCTTGCATTGAGTATGCCATCTAGTTCTTAGCATTTAGCATTGTGTATGCCATGCTATCCCTTGCATTATGTATGCTATATTGTTAGTTGCATTGCGTATGCCATGTAGTTGCATGTCTGCATGCTAAGGTTGCATTACATTGCATTGAGCATGCCATGTTATGTGTTGCATTGTGTTTGGAATAGGTGTTAGTCCAAACATAAGAAACGAGGGACGTTTCATACTTCAAGTGATGAAACGTGCCTCAATTCTCGGTTGCCGATGCTCTTGATCATACATGATAGAGTTTTCGGCTTTTTGTGTTTACTTGTGCATTCATTTCTATATTGAATTGTGCAACTTCGCCTCTCGGCCATCATGCATTGAAATGCACGATTGGTGGCCCGAGAGTCGAGAACCACACTCCCTTGAGTTCATGACATGATAGGGAGGGGTGGTTGTGCACACATATCTTGCAAATACATTGCCATGCCCTTTCTTGCTCTTTGTTGCAGCAAATTATAGTTCAGCAGCAACAACTGGCCGGCCAGCTAGAAAAACTAGCTGGCCGACCACTTTTTTGGTTTTTCAACAACCAAAAGTGGTCGGCAGGTGTCTGGAGAGACCAAAAGTGGTCGGCCACCCTCTCATAGGTTTCCCTAGGTGGAGTTTCAACTTTCTGGAGTTTGGTGCAAGTTCCTGAGAACAAATGAAAACAGAGGCAAATCGGGGCATCGCATTAGATTTCCGAACGAGGCGACCGAGCATGTATCCAGTCTTCTCTCTCTGAGGCTCCTGATTTACTGCTTTCCTTAGCTGCCATGCTTAGATAGCTTGCTTTTGCTTTGGTTTGTACTTTAATTAGTTAATGCGTTAGCTATTCAATTCGTTTTGTAATAATTAGTTAACTAGGATTAGTTAATTAATTTGTTGTGTAATAACTAGTTTAATTGGCTTAGATTAGCTAGTTAGCTTCTTATTCGGTCTCTCCCTCGAGAGAGCCAAGTGTTGTAATAAGCGTGCGTGTGTGTGATGTATGTCTTCCAACCTCTATTTCTTTCTCTCTTTTACTTAACCGCTTACGATGGTTAGTTTTAGGGCATATTTCATTTAGCATACCTTATGCTCGCATGCATGCATTTATTCATTTGTCTTGTATGCATCGGGCTCGGCGCATCATACTAACTGCATTGTATTTCAAATCCTATTTGAATACATGTATCAAAGTTGCATTTCATATGCCATTCTAGAATAGCGGAGCCTATTTTAGTTGCATTTTCGCATGTGTTGCATTAGCCATCTTAATATAAACTAGGATCATGCATGATTTCTAACTAGTTCTTTGTTTTGGCTCGGAGTACACTGTGAGTGTTTACACTTTAGCATATTGCATATGTGTTAATGTTGCCATGAAATCATGCTTATCATGAGGCTAATTGCTTAAGTGTTTAACTGCCTGAATGCCTGTGGGTAAAGGTTGGATTACTTGAATTGGAACAATTCATTGAAATCCGCATTTTAGCCTACTTGCGAGTAGCAAACTTCAAACCATTTTCAAATGAATATGCAATGTTTTGTTCCAAATTAGGCGATCTAGTCTATACTTGTTTGCTGTGCGTATCACATAGTAAGATTAGCTAATTAACTGGAATAAGAACACATGTGTTTTCAAAAACAAGATATCATGCTTAGTACAGGCCGATCTTTGATCGGGCAAGCGGAGGTGCTCATTAAATGACCTTCCCCAATCGTACCCAAGTTCCCGAGCCGAGGCAACTTTGGTGATGACGAACACGTGGCCTTAGGCACGAGTCAGGGTTTCCTAAATTCTCCCAAAATAAAATATTTATTTGGCGACTCTGTATCTGGCAAAGCAGTCCATGTTTGGTACTTCTTTATTAAAAATCAGTTTTCCAAAACGATTTGCCGGATTTGGACTCTTTGGTGATTTATCGGTCTCACATCGCACATTGTGAGATTAGATTCAGAACCGTGACATTTGAGTCCGAACTGTGGTAAGCCCAATGGACAAAACGGAATCCCACGCTATTTCTTCGTACGCGGAGCCCGGGACATTCAGGGCGCGTCCACAGAAAGTAATGAATCTATCTCATCATTTACAGTCTCTCTTTAGAAAATAGCATCAGGTGATAATAAAGTTTCTTGCACCGTAAGAGGAATTTCTTCCACATTGTAAAGATAATAGTCAGGGCCAAAATATTTTTCAACTCTAGCTCGTATACTTCTCTTTGGTTGGATTTGAGAATTTTCTTGTTCTTGAAAAACTTGAGATGTAATAGAACAGCTAGGCATGGATAAAATATTTTCAGAAATTATTTGACCCCCACTATTTCTAGATTTGAAAGAAAATTTATTTTCATGAAAACTAGAATCACCTGATTCAAAAATAATATTATTTTCCATGTCAAAAAATCTATAGGCTGTACTGTACAACGCATACACAAGAAAAGCACAGGTGGTAGCTCGCTCACCCAATTTAGGTCATTTAGGATCTACAAGCCTCACAAAATCTAAGCAATCCCAAACCCTCAAATAACCTAGATTTGGTTTATGCCCCGCCACAACTCATAAGGTACAATTTTAGTCTTTTTGTGTGGCACTCTATTTATCACATGGCAAGTTGTCAAAATAGCCTCGCCTCAAAGTGTAACAGCCCTGACCTCTGATTAACGTTAATTCATGATTAAATAAGCTTAATCAGCAATTAAGGTGAAATTCTGAATTAATTGCATGTGTGTGTCACATTATTGTGCTTATATCTGTTTCTCGTAGAAATATATATTTGTATTTCTGTTTTGTTCTGCGAATTGAAGGCCTTATCGGTATCTGATTACGAAATTGACTTGATTTAGGTGCTATGTAGGATTTTTAGAACATTATGGTAGGTTTAATTAAAATTCGATTCGGAGCGATTAAATTAGAATAATTAATGTCAACTAATTAGCCAACTCCTAATTAAGCCTCTATAAGGCACCTATTGTGCCTTCACTCATTCTTTTTCTTCATTTCAACACATCTTTGAGCTTACACACACAAACCAAATGTGAGAGAGAAAAAGAAATCAAAGGTTGAGCTTGGACTCTAGGAGAGAGAGAAGAATGGTAGTAAATTCAAGGTGTTGAACTTGGAAACTCTAGCAATTGAACACCTAGCACATAATTGAGCTTCTAAGGCAAGGACTTATACCTTTTAGTCGTAATTTAGTGATTACTTCATGAAATCAAGTGAGAAAGGTAAAGTAACATAAGAATTGAGTTGTGCAATTGTGACGCCCAAAATTTTCTTTTGGAACATCATAAAATTTAAATAACAAATAACTCACTAAATAAAAAAAATTTAACAACTAATTAGGGGAATTTAGATTTTCACAAAGTCAAAGCTTAACAACAAAACTAAATTACAAATCCGCATACAATATTATAACACTTCCATAACATTCGTAATTACTAATACCAAAGATAATAAAGTTTTATTGTGCTAAATTCTTAATCTCAAGTTAGCCACGGTTTTGCACTCGAAGCAGTCCTAAATTCAGCCTCAGCGTCTTCTTCGACATAATCTGGCATGAAATGCCAGGGCAACAAAATATATATGCCATGAGTTTTGCAACACAGTAAGAAAACATAACCAACCTACCATTCTTTTTAAGAGAAAACAATCAAATCATAACAATTAAAACAATAGTAAAATTCAATAGCATGATAAATGTAACAACCATTATAATAATTTCGACAATTTTAATAGTTTAGGTGACACTCCAAATCTCACCAAAGAGATTTTCATACTAACCACTAAGCCATGGTCACGGTTAATTTGGAAACCCCCCTTTGGTCAAATATTAAAGAACTACCAAAGATGCCCATACCCGGAGTTATATACCCAAGCTGTGGCATCCATGGTCTGCCCCAAGGGAACGGTCTGCCAGGGGTATGTAACCTCCCTGTGTGTCACCCGCACATCCACCATTATTCCAAAACCAAATACCGATAATGGTTCAAATAAGTCCCGTGCCATCTTAGGGTTTCGTGACACAATTTACGTAAAAATTATTAAAAACTAGGGCTCACCCTAAACAACCGGTATTAACTCTCGATCATTAACTTTATACATGCCGTTAATAATTTCAATTAGCTTTTATTTTAATCACAAATGATTCAAATTTTTAATCACAAATAATGTTATGCCAACTCATTAAAATTTCCAACATAACACATTACACATGTCACACAAAAATAAATCAATGTACAAAATTTAAATAAACAATTTATTTCAACCATGGTATGAAATAATAATGTGGATACAAAAAAAGAAAAAAGAAAAAAAAGAATCATAATCAAACGCATGCATGGATTTTTAATCTACAAGATTAGACTAGCACAATATTACTTTTTGGTCCAAATAAACAATTGAAGAGATAATTTTTGATTCCCCCTTAATTTGCCAAAATTTTCAGAATGTATATATTGCAAATAAAATTATAAATAAATTACTTATACAACTCTAAAATTCATATAAATCTATAGAATACTCAATAAATATGTTATGGTCATTTTTTCAGAAATCATTTTCCAAAAATAAATTATAAATAATTCTTAAAAATTCCAAGGATGTTTATGATACAGATTTATCACATTTTCTTAAATTAATCCCATAATTAAATTTATAAATAAATTCCATAATCTAAAAATTTATTATGAAACTAGACTCCTCAAATTTAATTTTTTGCTTAGAAATTACCAGATTTGGTTTAATATAAATTTTTTAATGATTTTTCAAACACATAGTAAAATCTGCCTATAGCTCCAGATTTGGTTACAATTCTGTATAAATTCGTACGAAACTCTATAATTGTTGAACAATTTTGTGGATGAACTAGACGTCATTATCAACAACTTTGTAGAAGAAATAATCTTTAAAGTTTGAGTATAAAATTATTTAAAAATTCGTACAAAGTTTCTGGTAGATTCAAGGACCAAATAAATTCTTCAATCCTCTCTATAATGGTATAAACTACACATGCAAGTCCAATTTCCACAATATTATCATGATTTTAAGACTACCAATATCTCCAAATATTTAATATACCATCATAAATTTTCATACAATTATAAATAGAATTCTATCTACAAGTTTAGACATTTTATAAATAGAATTTTCATACAATTATAAATAATCTGAAAATTTAAATAGAATTATAAATAATAAGTTTAGACATAAATTTTCATACAATTATAAATAGAATTCTATGTACATAATCTGAAAATTTCAACAATTAAAAAAAATGAGAGGGTTGAGAGGGTTTTCTTACTTAGTTGTAGGATTGAAATGGAATAATGAAATGATAGGAAAATATGCAACCTCAACCTCCCCCTCTTCTTCCACAAGAATTCCCTCTACTTCTTTTTTTTTTTTTTTCTCTCCGATTAGTCTTTGAAAACACGAACACAGTGTGTATAAACACTGTGTGTGGTATGAATATATAGAAGCCACTTCTCTGAGGCTCTCTCTCTCTCTCTTTTCTTTCTCTTTCTCTTCATTCCATGAAGTCCAATGTGCCTCTCAATTCTAATGAGGCATAATGAGGTGAGGGTTCCTACACTTACATGCATACAAACATGTGGCAAAGTTGCCACAAAAATCTGCTTCTTTTTTTTTTTTTTTTTTTGAGTTGCTTAAAATTGATACACTAAAATTTTTAACTAAGGTATTTAACAAGAATAATTATCATGTTGAATCCTAATTAAAATAATTTATAAACAATAAATATTGAATACCCACAAAATTATTATTCTTAATAATATCTTCGTTAGTGATTGAATTGGGTTAATTTAAAACTAACTTTTACATTATTATATATTTTAGGTAGACTCTGAATGAAATTAATTAATTAATTTATTTTCTTTTAAGAATAATTGAATGTGGGTTTTCACAGCAATGCAAGAATTGAACTTAGATAGTTGACTAAAGGAGTGCATCATGCATGCATGCATATATCATAGCATTTTGAGTATGTTTCTAAAGAATTTTCACATGCATGTGTCTATCTTGACTTGGTTTTGAGAATTCATCACATTTCTTACCATTTGACCTTAATTGATCATGTTTTGGAAAGCTTAAGTTCAAAGTAATTCATGAATGTCATGTTTATGGCATATTCATAAATTTCAAGTGGGAGTTTTGATCAATTGGCATACTTTTGGGCCTTCATTTAGCGAAATGATCTTCAAATCATGGTATTTTACAAGTTTCTAAATGTTTTCTGGAGTTTTGGCCCAAAAGGATGAGTTTTAAAGTGTTGAATTCGAGTTTTGAAGCTTGGAGGTGAATCTGGAAATTCCAGAATTCGACCTTTCCGCTCGAGCGATAGATTTTGCGTTCGAGCGGCCACCTTTGTTTTTGTATCTCTACTTGAGCAACCAAAAGTTGGCTCGAGCATAAAATGCATGCTCTTGGAAGTTCACATGTTTGCAGACCGCTTGAGCGACAAGAGTTGCACTTGAGCGAGGACTTGAGTCTCACGCTCGAGCGACCATTGAGCATTCGTTGAGCGTGAAAATCACACAACTAGTACTTTTACAGATCACTTGAGCGAGAGAAGGTGCGCTCTAGCAACCACTCACATTTTGCATGTCCGCTCGAGTAAAGAAAGGTGCGCTCGAGCGGGACCCCTGTTTTCAGCAAGTTTTGTTAAATGTGTTCAAGTCCATTTTAGCATCCTCATTGCATCCTAGGCATTCCTAAACCAAGATTAAGACATAATAATAAGGATAAGAAGTAGAAACACACCAAGAGAAGAAAGGAAAAGTTAATGATTCCGGGTATGTAATTTAATACGAATTTGTTCAATGTTTGTGTAGGTCACGCGCAATAGACGATAAACTATATCTGCCTAATCTGTTCTGCAAGTGGAGCCATCTATGAGTAATAACTCCGTAAAGTTATGTTTAAATTTAATTATTTTCTGATGCTATGAAATGATCAGTTTTTTGAAATGCGATGTTTTGTATGAATGAATGATTGTCCAAATTTCTGAAATGTATTCATGGCATTGTTAGCACAAGGCCCTTGCCTAGGGGTAATAATACCGTGGTCTATAAGTACAAGGCCCTTGCCTGGGGGTAACAATACCGTGGTCTCATGGCCCTTGCCCGGGGGTAATAATATCGTGGTCTCAAGGCCCTTTCTCGGGGGTAACAATACCGTGGCTCAAGTATATTACAAGTTCCCGGTACCGGAGGTTCCTTATTGAACTGACAAGCATGATAACGCTAATGGATGTACCACATATGATGAAGCATAAACTCTGATCTCTGTATGCAGTTTGAACAAGAATATGAATATAAATCTGTTTTTGATATAAATTCTAATTTCTGACTTTGTGATGAACATCATTCATTTAAACCCTTTACTCTGTTAGTATTCACTGGGCTCCAACTAACTATATTATTTATGTATGTAGGTGACCAGCTACGTAATCAGGCCCAGAATTGAAAGCCTAAGTTCTGTTTTTGTCAAGCCATCCATCGTGCCTCTCAAGGAGGTTCCCGTGTATAGAAGTCAAGTTTTGTGGACCATGTCAAGAGTTACTTTATGTACCATGCTAAGAACGTTTATGTTTCGTTTATCTGTATACTGGACTAAGTCTCTTTTTATAATGCTTTCATGGTGTTGTGAGACTTATGTGAACATGACATCTTATGTGTATATGTTATAAGGTTTCAAATTTCTGTCCCATGTATGTTTGCACAGCTCTATGGACTATGTATATTTTTTATATTTGCTTCCGCAGCCCCCTAATTATATGTTATTATGATAAGAGGCCTTTGGTAATCCAAGAATTACTGGCCAGTTACGACACTAAACCTGTAGGGGTGGGTTTGGGTCGTGACACAAAGATTTGAGGGAGCACCTGAATCAATAAGTATAGCATTCGTCAAGTCAATTAACGTTTTATTTTTTCTTTCAGCTACACCATTAGATGAAGGTGAATATGGTGGAGTAGTCTCATGAATAATTCCCAATGACTGAACAAAAGAGTTGAATCCAAGAGATTCATACTCCCGGCCTCTATCACTTCTAATTTTCTTAATCTTTTTACCGAATTGATTTTCCACTTCGAGAAAGAATTCTTTAAATTTCTCAAAAGCATCACTTTTATTTTTTTAATAAATATACATTTGTGTATTTTGAAAAATTATCAATAAAAGTGATAAAATATCGGTTACCGCCCTGAGTTAAAATTCCTTCAAACTCACACAAATCAGTATGAAATAATTCTAGCAATTCGGTATTTTTTTCAACACTTTTATGAGGCCTCTTGGTAATTTTTGCTTCATTACAAACTTCACATTTTTTCAATTTTTTTTGTCACTTTACGAATTAATCATAAACTACTCATGATTCTCACATATTTACTATTAATATGACACAAGCGAGCATAACAAAAATTAATAGAAGACAACATATAAACTGAATTGGTAGATGGTTTATTAATCTTAACATTCAATTTGAACAACCCATCACAAGCATTACCCTGACCCACAAAAATATCCTTCTGGGTAATCATATATTGATCAGATTCTATAGTTTGCTTAAAGCCAGCCGTATTCACCAAATAACTTGACATCAAATTATTCCTCATGGACGGTGTATAGAGCATATCTTTTAGAGTAAGCACACGTCCAGATGTGAACTTAAGGTCAACCTCACCACTCCCAAGTATCTTGGTTTGACTAGAGTCACAAAGCATAATTGTTTTCTCATCATTAAAGGGAGTATACATCTTGAACCAAGCTTTATCATAACAAACATGTCTATTAGCACTAGAATTTGCCCACCAATAGCCCACATAATTAACCATGCAAATGTCTGTAATCATCACCACAAATGGCTCCTCGATAACGTTAGCCTTTGGGGCAGGTGCACGTTTTCGGAATTTGCAAGTTCGAGCAATATGCCCACTTTTGCCACAAACAAAGCATGTAAAATTTTGTGGAGGTGATGGACCTTGGTTCTTATTTGGATTAATCCATTTATTGTGAGGTTTACCATAATTCTTCATATTCTTCTTCTAAGGCTTCAAATAAGCATTCTTGGAATTGTGACATTTGGGTAAGTTATTATTTGCTGAAACAAAGTTTACCTTTGTAGTAAATTGTCATTACCCTCTTGTGTTATTAATGTATCTTGGCCTTTAGCCTCCTCTTCGACTTGGATGCGAGTGATCAACACTTCTAAGGAAGTCTCCTTTTGTTTGTGGCGCATGCTCTTTTGGAATTCTCTCTAAGATGGCGGTAGCTTGTCAACAAGTCCTGCAACTACCAAGTTGTCACCAATCTTGATGCCTTCAGATCTTACTTCTGCAACTATCATTTGGAAATCTTGTGCTTGCTCCACAACAGATTTTCCATCTACCATCTGGAAGCAAAAAAAGTGGTTAGCTGCATACTTTTTTGCTTCTGTCTCTTTAATATCATACTTAGTTTATAAAGCTTTCCAAATTTTATTTGCGGAAGTGTAAGTGGTGTCATAGTAATCATATAATTGATTAGCAAGGCAATTTAAGAGATAAAAATGACATTTATACTTTGTAGGAAGCCACTTTTGCTTCATGTGCCTCATAGTCTTCATCATTCATCTCCTCGGTTGGAATTTTGTTTGGGTTCTTCTCGGCAAGAACATATGTAACTTTCAAAAGGCTGAGGTAAAAAAGAACTTTTCTTTCCACCTCTTAAAATGAATTCCCTTGAACTTGAAAGGCTTATTGAGATCTCCAATTCCATCATTGGTTTTTTCTGGTACTTGTTCCATCGTTGATCTCCTTAAAATTGTTGGTGAAAATACCAGAAAAATTATATTTTATTGACAAATAATGCAAAAAAAATGAGATACAAATAGATCAGGCTGAGGTATGGATATCTCGTTTTCTTTAAGTAGTTCAAGCCCACTGTAGTAGGAAGAACCCAAATACCGATGCAGCAGTCACGAAACTATGACTTGTCCCCTCCAGGATACAACAGCTTGACCACTTGTCGTATGGTTCAGGCTAATTCTGCATAAGATGGTGAACCCAAAGCTCCACCAAGGAAAAAAAAAAACACCCTTCTTTGGCTAGTAATCTCTCAAGAATAAAAAATAGTTGGCATAGAAAAGAGTAGATGCGATGAACTATTTATAGGCCACTAGGACCTTACAATTTGCACCAAAAAATAATAATGACCATTAAACTAGGGAAAATAGAGAGTCTCCAAATATTAACTCACCACCAAGTTCATGAACTTTAAAATAATCTCTATTCATGAACAAAACAAAAGGTCACCAAAAAACAATGAATCTCCATTCACCAAACAAAATGTGATTCATGAACAAAACAAATAAATAAATAAATAAAAGATATTAAAATGGTCCAACATGGCAAGAACGTGAAGAGAAGGGAGAGTTGGTGTGATATCCTTGTTCCGTAATATGTTAATTGGTCCTTAATATGAGCATGATTATGTGTTTAATATGATTTTGTGAGCCATTATGTGAAAATATGTGGTTTTGAATTTTTATCTGTTCACCGTAAGAACATCTATTTGATTGTCTGCTTTGGAAATTAAATTGAAGGCCTTATCGGCCACAGAACCTGAAATTGATTGCGCCATTGTGATTGGCATAATTCTTAGAACCTAACGGTGAAATTTGATTGAAAGTTGATTCGGATCAAAATAATTAGATTCAGAACGATCAATTAAGTGCCCAACCACCTAATATTAAAATAATTGACTTAGTGAGGCTATATAAAGGGCCATATGCACTCAATCTCTCTCATTTGGATTCATTTTGGCTGATTTTGGGATCTTAAGTGTGAGAGAGTCGAATTAGAGGGAGATAGTGTAGGGAATTGAAGGTTTGGCTCAAGTTTGTGAAGAACTGGAGGATTAAACTCAAGAATTTGCTATAGATTGGAAGAATTAAGCCTCTAGGTGAGTAATTCATGAATTTGAGTTATTATCTTGTGAATTCAAGTTTGAATAATGGTCAAGAACATGGATTGGTTTGATTATGAGGAAATTGAGTTGATTTTGTTGTATTGAAAGCCAATATGTGCATGTATGTATATAATTGCTTGAATTTGCATGTTTAAGTTTAAAATACATGATCTATGAAGAATTTTGGTTGAAGCTCATGTTTGTAATCACCAATTGCACCATGTAAGTTGAAATGGGAGTGATATCCCACATGCATGTACAATTTATGTGGAATGATTTTGAAATACATGGGATTGTTGTCATGGTAGCAAGTTTGGGGTAAATTGGAACATGTATGTAAATGGTTTATGAAATTGAGCTTCATAATGTGTTGAATTTGATATTAGTACATGTTTATGTGAAGATTGAGCCAAAAGCATGCATTTAGAACCTTTGAATACCTAGTTGAAGCTCAAGAATGTGTTTTGGAAAACCCAGAATTTTTGATGTCTGCTCGAGCGGGGGAAGTGCCGCTCGAGCGGGGAATTCGTGCTCCCAGTATTTTTCCAGACATGGATGTCCGCTCGAGCGGGGGAGTTCACGCTCGAGCGGGGAGCCATGTAGAGAGGCCTTCCGCTCGAGCGCCAGAGTCCACGATCGAGCGTAAATTCGACATAACCAGTACTTTTGCATGCCTCAAGGGTCCACTTGAGCGGGGACCCTGTTTTTTGAAATTTTGAAAAAACATTCTGAGTTTCGTTTTCCGTTCTCTTTCACTTCTAAGTACTTTTAGGCATGCATTGAGCATTGTAATTGAATTAGAAGGATAAAAATAAAGCCTAGAGAGGAATATGTGAATTAAAGAACGGATTGAATCGGTTGTGACCCATATGTGTTATGTGATGTGTAGGGTCAAGCTCCAGGCCAAATCAACCAGCCGATCACTGTGAGTAATATCTTAATAGAGATATCTGAAATATGTTGTTGTCCAATTGCTTACTTCTATGTAAGTTTTATAAGTTCGTTGATTCGATTGGTGGACAATGTTTGCTATACCAAATGATGGGCCAGAGGTCGTTTTGACAAGAATGAATGAATGGGCCAGAGGCCGTTTTGACAAGAATGAATGAATGGGCCAGAGGCCGTTTTGACAAGAATGAATAGATGGGCTAGAGGCCGTTTTGACAAGAATGAATGGATGGGCCAGAGGCCGTTTTGACAAGAACGAATAAGAATGGGCCAAAGGCCAGTTTGACACGAATAACAGTTTGACATGAATGATAGTTTGACACGAATAACAATTCGACACGAATGATAGTCTGACACGAATAACAGTTTGACATGAAAGTATGAATGGGCCAAAGGCCAGTTTGACCTGAATAATACTAATGAATTGGGCCCGAGGCCGTATGATGTGTTTGGAACCACAGTTACTTAACTTACATATGTCTATGTATGTATGTATTAGTCAGAAATATAAATTGGGCCCAAGGCCGTTTGATGTATATTGTTCCAATGTATATTCTTTATTTGATATTATTCATTGGGCTTTCGCTCACGCTCATTCATGTGTTTGTAGGTGAGCCAAGAGAGGCCCAGACCCAGCCTCAGTGAAGTCTGTGTGGAACAACTAAGGTTTTGAAGAGGCAGCCCTTGCGTCTCATGCACGAGACACGACTTCGCCCTTTTGCCATTCTATACTATTTTGCATGCTGGCGAGGACTTTGGTTTACGTCTATGTATAGTTTTGTTTGGCTGACTTAGATTTAAATGATCCTGTCTGTGCAGAACTTTATGTTACTATACTTTCTGCTGTGAGTTATTAACATATGTATGTATGGAATGTTATGATGTGCATATAAGCACGGCTCTATGGATAAAGTTTTAAATTTGCTTCCGTTTGGTCCCTTTACTCTGATGAGTTCTGTCTTTTTTGGTTTGAGGTCGTAGGTAATCTCGTGATTATTGGCCGGTTATGGCCTTAACCCATAGGGGCGGGTTCGGGTCGTGACAGTTGGTCTTGTAGATGCCCAGCTCAGATTTCCTTCACTTGCGATGGAAGTCGCCGCACGTCATCTTTCCTTAACTCTCTATATTGCATGCATGTGAGTTGGAGCTAACAATTCTCCCCCTCTATACCTGTAACAACCCCGACCTATGATTAACTCTTAAACCATGATGAAGGATGCTTAATAAGTAATTAAGAGGAAATTCTACATTAATTGCATGTGTGTTACATTATTTATGTTTCTATCTGTTTATCGTAGAAATATCTGTTCGTGTTTTCGTTTGGTTTTGTGAATTGACGGCTTTATCAGCATCCGATCATGAAATTGACTTGATTTTTGTGTTGTATGGAATTTTTAGGAATTTATGGTGAGTTTAATTAAAATTCGATTCGGAATGAATTAATTAGAATTAATAATACCCATTTGTTTAGTTTAAGCCAAGTGTATTAAGACTTCATAATTGAGCTTATATAAGGCATATGAGACTTCAACACTTTACATTCTCCTTTTTCTTCCTCTTTGAGCTTCCAACGTGAGAGAGAGAGAGAGAGAGAGAGAGAGAGAGAGAGAGAGAGTGAGAGAGAGTTGAATTCATGAAGGAAATGAAAGAATTGCTAGGGAATTGAAGGGCAATTGGAGAATTGAGTTAGAACTCACTAAGAATTCAAGAAATTGAGAACTTTAGGTAAGATTTTCATTCCTTAAGCTTATGTTTGACTCCTTCATACAAGAATTCAAGAAAAGTTAGAGATGTAGAACAATGATTGAGCTATTTTGTGATTACATGAATGATGATCCAATTCGTATTTGTGGTATCCTTAGCAGAGGCCCCCAAGGGACATAATTCTATGACTTGTGGTCATGAGGCCCTTGTCTGGGGGAGACAATACCGTGGCATAGGCCCTCACCCGGGGGAAATAATATTGTGGCGCGAGGCTCTCACCCAGGGAAAACAATATCGTGGCCTACGTATGTTATATGACACCGGTACCGGAGGTTCCAATATGGAACTTAATATGCTTGACCAAAGAGATATGTTAAATGCAAACGGATACACCACGCATGATATAAATATGCTTATAACTCTTTTTCTGATACGAATATTTTTGTTTAATAAGAGATTTGAAAGTTATATTTGTGATGGACATTATTCATTAAACCCTTTTTTTCTGTTCTTGTTCACTAGGCTCCAGCTCACTGTATTATATATGTATGTAGGTGACCAGGCACGTGACCAGGCTCAGAGTTGAGGACCTAGAGTCTCAGTCGAGTCAGCTAGTTGTTGCGTCTCTCGAGGAGGTTCCCTTTTTATAGCTCATATGTGTTTGAGACTTTGTTTTCTTTTGCAAGTTAAACAAGTTTTATGTTTATGTGTATGTCTGTAACAAATGTGTACAACGTCACGTCTATGTCTATAAAGTTTTTGGAATTACTGTCTCATGTATGTCTACACAGCTCAATGGACTATACATTTTCTATATTTGCTTTCGCAGCCCCTTACATTTTATGATATTCAGGTCAGAGGCCTTTGGTAATCCGAGGATTACTAGCCGATTATGACGCTAAACTTATAGGGGTTGGTTTAGGTCGTGATAGAGTGGTATCATAGCAAGTGTCATACTGCACACACAAGTGCATTTGAGTTATAGGATGTCTTAGAAAAGAAGTAGGGTCATTTCATTTTCATGTGTGAGTGTGTGTGTTAATTTCTGTAAATGTGAAAACTGAATCTAATCATGCATACATGAAATTGAAACGAATGAACTGGGAGTGTTTGTCTCGAACATTGTGAAAAGAATTGTTTGCCTATATTTATCAGTGCTCTGTTTACCTATAGCAATGGAAAATATAAGAAGTGACGAAACAACTAAATCTTCAGAGGCTCGAATAAGCCGAATGGAACAGATGCTTGCAGCCTTAACTAAAACAATGATACAACAGCAAACCCAACAACCTTCGCCTCTATTGCCCTCTCCGGTCCAAGCTGAACTGGATAACAATGACATCATAAACCTAACTCAGAAGTTCATGAAGATGAAACCGCTAACTTTCTTAGGTAGTGTTGAACTATTGAAGGCAGAGACATGGTTACTCGAGATGGAAAAATTATTTGAAGTATTTCTCTACTCTAAGACTCAAAAGGTTCTCTTGGCCACGTACACCTTGAAAGATGAAGCCCGAAGATGGTGGTTACTAATCCAAAATAGAAATGAGACCATGACATGGGCACAATTCAACGAGATTTTCTACAATAAATACTTTCCTCAGTGCTTTCGGGACTGAAAGGTTTCTGAATTCCAAGAACTTAAGCAAGAGAAGATGTCCATAGCCAAGTATGAGGCGAAGTTCATGGAGTTGGCTAGATTTGCTCCTCATATGGTTGACACAGATTACAAGAAGGCTCAGAAATTTAAAGGGGGATTAGACTTGGATGTGTTTGACCGAGTAAGTATACTGAAATTACCTACATATATGGAAGTACTTGATAGAGCATTGATGGCAGGAGCCATTCTGGTGGCAAAGAAACAAGCTACAACTCCAACAACTAAATGGAGAGGTAAAAGATCCGGGTTCAATTTCAAGAAGGGTTAATCATTTTCAAAGAAGCAAAACACGAGATCCTCCAGTAGCTCTAGTCAGAGTAGTGGATCTATTCCAAACTGTCCTGATTGTGGTAGAAAGCATAGAGGAGTATGTTATCATGCATCTGGTGCCTGTTACCAGTGTGGTAAAGTTGGCCATATGATGAAAGATTGTCAACTTGGGTCTGAGAATGCCAATCGCCCCACAACAAGTTCGGCTGGGTCTACTTCGGTGCCAAGGTCAAATGTAAGAACTAATGCCAAGGGTAACACTGGAAATGAAACGTTAAGGCAAGGGAGAGTGTTCGCACTAGTGCCCAGAGATGTACAGAACACCGAATCTATGGTGTTAGGTATAATTTCCATTTGTGCTCAAAATGCATATGTCTCGATAGATTCTGGTTCTACACATTCATTTGTGTCGCATGCCTTTTCTCAGAAATTCACTAGACCCTTAGAATCCATGAATTATTTATTGTTTGTATCTACGCTATCTGGGTGTTCTATGGTATGTGCATATGTGTATCCAGCAAGTGATATTGTGATTGGTGATGTGACGTTGTATGTTGACTTACTGCCTTTGGGAATTGATCATTTTGATTGCATATTGGGTATGGACTGGTTCACGAAGTATTGTGCAACTATTGACTATGTGAATAAATCTGTTGTATTTCGTCCACCTGGTTTACCTGAGTTTGTGTTTACTGGGAATGGGGTAGTTCCTCCTCCATACTTGATTTTCGCCATAAAAGCTATTAAATTGCTTAGGAAGGGATGTAGGGGTTATATGTGTTGTGTTTTGACTGAGAGTTCTGATAATTCTAATGTGGAAACTATTCCTGTTACTTGTGAATTTCCTGATATGTTTTCGAATGACTTGCCTGGAGACTTAGTTGATAGGGAAATTGAGTTTACTATTGAAGTAGCACCTGGAACACAACCTATTTCTAAGACCCATTATAGAATGTCGATTTCTGAACTGAAAGAATTGAAAACTCAACTTCAGGAACCGTTAGACAAGAAGTTTATTCACCCAAGCACTTCATCATGGGGTGCTCCAGTTTTGTTTGTCAAAAAGAAAGATGGATCTTTGAGGCTGTGTATAGACTATCGGGAATTGATCAAAGTGACTATCAAAAACAAATACGCACTACCTTGAATAGATGATCTCTTTAACCAACTTTAGGGAGCACAAGTGTTCTTGAAGATAGATCTTAGATTTGGGTATCACCAGTTAAAGGTTAAGGCAGAAAACATAGAGAAAACTACATTCAGAACTATATACATGCACTATGAATTTTTGGTAATGCCATTTGGGGTAACCAATGCGCTTGCGGCATTTATGGATTTAATGAATAGGGCATTCAAACAATTTCTCGATGACTTTATAGTTGTGTTTATTGATGACATCTTGATTTATTCTAAGAGCAGGGAGGAACATAAAAGTCATTTGAGAACTGTCTTACAGATTCTGAGAGAGAAGAAGTTGTATGCAAAGCTTTCCAAATGTGAGTTTTGGCTTGACAGTGTAGCATTTTTGGGATATGTAATCAACAAAGATGGCATCTTAGTGGATCCACAGAAAATTAAGGCCATTGTAGGCTGGCTAAGACTAATCAATGTGACAGAAATCAAAAGTTTTCTGGGGCTTTTTGGATACTACCGCAGATTTGTAAGAGATTTCTCTAAACTTTCTATGCCATTGACACAGTGGACCAAGAAAAATATATCATTTGATTGGAATGATCAAAGAGAGTCTGCTTTCCAAGAGCTAAAGACCAGGTTAGTAACAACACCGATTTTGACTTTGCTTAATGATACCGATGGATTTCAAATTTACAGTGATGCTTCGTACAAAGGTTTGGGGTGTTTTAATGCAAAATGGGAAGGTGATTGCTTATGCTTCTTGGCAACTTCGCTCTCATGAAAAGAACTATCCAACACATGACCTTGAATTAGCAGCTGTGGTGTTTGCCTTGAAAATTTTACGACACTACTTGTACGGTGTGCCTTGTGAGGTGTATATGGATCATAAAAGCCTAAAGTATTTCTTCACCTAAAAAGAATTGAACATGAGACAAAGGAGATGGCTTGAATTGATCAAGGATTATGATTTGCAGATCTTGTACCATCCGGGAAAAGCCAATACTGTTGTAGATGCCTTGAGCCAAAAGTCTATTGGAAATTTGTCATGTTTGCTCACTGGTTAGGAAGAATTGTTATGTGACTTGGAGAGGAATGAAATTGAAATAGTTCTGCGTGAACAAGGTGGAATTCTAGCCGTTATTTTTGCCCAGCCTGCAATAATTGAAGAGGTGAAAGAGAAACAGCTAGAAGATGAGTTTTTGTGGAAGATTGCCAATGAAATGGATTGAAGACCGAGGCCCGGGTTTGTATTTGAGAACAATGTATTGAAGTTCCAGAATAGACTTTGTGTACCGGATTATTCAGATTTAAGGAAAACATGTTATGACTGAAGCTCATAATTCTAAATTTGCTATGCATCCAGGGAATATGAAGATGTACCATGACTTGAAACAAAATTTTTGGTGGCTGGGAATGAAGAAGAGCATTACTGATTTTATGGCTAAATGCTTGCATTGTCAACAAGTTAAAGCTGAACATCAACGACCCGCGGGACTGCTACAGCCGCTTCCAATACCGAAATGGAAATGGGAGCACATTACTATGGACTTCATTATGGAATTGCCTCGTTCTTCTTAAGGTATGGATTCTATTTGGGTCACCGTTGATTGTTTGACTAAATCTGCTCATTTACCTGTGAAAGCTTTTTATAATGCGGATATGCTAGCTAACCTATTTATAAATGAGATTGTGAGATTACACGGTGTGCTAGTGTCTATTATATATGACAGAGATTTTAAGTTCACTTCAAGATCCTGGCAGAGTTTGCAACAGGCTTTAGGGACTGAACTAAGACTAACCAGTGTTTATCACCCACAGACAGACGATCAATTAAAAAGAACAATACATACTTTGGAGGATATGCTCAGAATGTGTGCCCCAGATTTCCAAGGCAATTGGGAGACCTACTTACCATTGGCCGAATGTGTGTATAATAATAGCTATCACTCAAGTATTGGGATGGCTCCTTATGAAGCTTTGTATGGAAGGAAATGCCATTCTCCGATTTGTTGGGCCGAGGTAGGTGATATACCTTTGTTGGGACCAGAACTTGCGCAAGAAACAACGGAAAATGTGAAATTGAATCTACAAAGATTGAAGACTACACAAAGCTGCCAAAAGAGTTATGCAGATGTCTGAAGAAGAGATCGGGAATATGAAATTGGGGATCATGTCTTTATCAAAGTAACTCCTATGAAAGGCAAGACGTGGTTTGGTGTAAAGGGCAAGTTAGCACTGAGATATGTTGGGCCATATGAAATCCTTGAAAAGATCAACCTAGTGACGTATCGGGTAGCCTTGCCATTGGTCATGGAACATATACATAATGGCTTTCATGTCTCAATGCTTCGGGAATATTTATGAGATTCATTCCATGTGATTGAGCCGACTCATGTGCTTTTAAAAGATGACTATACATACGAAGAGAGGCCAATTCAGATTGTAGATCGCAGAATTAAGAGATTGAGGAACAAAGAAATATCGTTAGTAAAAGTTGATTGGCAAAACCATAGAGGGACCTATGCAAATTGGTGTACAAAAGAAGATATGATGAAAAGATACCCTGACTTTTCCCGTTGGACCCGGTATTCTTCCAGAATGAAGGTAATTCGAGTTTGGAGGACCAAACTCTTTAAAGAGGGGAAGATTGTAACAACCCCAACCTATGATTAAGTGTTAAACCATGATGAAGGATGCCTAATAAGTAATTAAGAGTAAATTCTACATTAATTGCATGTGTGTTGCATTATTTGTGTTTCTATCTGTTTATCGTAGAAATATCTGTTCGTGTTTCCGTTTGGTTTTGCGAATTGACGGCCTTATTGTCATCCGATCATGAAATTGACTTGATTTTTGTGTTACATGGAATTTTTAGGAATTTATGGTGGATTTAATTGAAATTTGATTCGGAATGAATTAATTAGAATTAATAATACCCATTTGCTTAGTTCATGCCAAGTGTATTAAGCCTTCATAATTGAGCCTATATAAGGCATATGAGACTTCAAGACTACACTTTACATTCTGATTTTTCTTTCTCTTTGAGCTTCCAACGTGAGAGAGAGAGAGAGAGAGAGAGAGAGAGAGAGAGAGAGAGAGAGAGAGTTGAATTCATGAAGGAAATGAAGGAATTACTAGGGAATTGAAGGGCAATTGGAGAATTGAGTTAGAACTCACTAAGAATTCAAGGAATTGAGAACTTTAGGTAAGATTTTCATTCCTTAAGCTTGTGTTTGACTCCTCCATACAAGAATTCAAGAAAAGTTAAAGATATAGAACAATGATTGAGCTAGAATTGATGAATTGAAGCTATACCATGCATGCATGCAATTTTATCACATTTTTGGGTTGAATTTCAAGTAATTCTCACATGCATGTACCAAGTCTATCTTAGTTTTGAGAATTCATCTTGTTTTTTTTTTTTATCAAATTGCCTCATTTGATCATGATTTGGAAGCTTTGAAGTCAAGAACTTCTATGCATGTCATGTTTTCAACATTTCAAGTTTGAGTTTGAGCAATTC
Organism: Camellia lanceoleosa; assembly: GCA_025200525.1. Taxonomy (NCBI): domain Eukaryota; kingdom Viridiplantae; phylum Streptophyta; class Magnoliopsida; order Ericales; family Theaceae; genus Camellia; species Camellia lanceoleosa. The sequence continues at coordinate 201,199,967 of CM045758.1, forward strand.
ACATGCTTTTTGGGCCTTGATTTTACAAAATTGCTTTCATTTCAAGAAGTTTTATAAGTTATATATGTGTTTTCTCAACTTTAGGCTCAAAAAGATGTGTTTTGAAAGGTTAAAGTTGGGTTTTAAAGCTTGGAGGTGAATCTAGAAATTCCAGAATTCGACCTCACCGTTCGAGCGATAGATCTCGCGCTCGAGCGACCATCTTTGTTTTGCACCTCCGCTCAAGTGACTTAAAGTTGGCTCGAGCGTAAATTGCATGCTCTCAGAAGTTTTCATGTTTTGCAGACCGTTTGAGCGACAAGAGTTGCACTCGAGCGAAGACCTTAGTCTCACGCTCGAGCGACCGTCGAGCGTGAGTTGAGCGAAAAAATCAAGTAACCAATACTTTCGCTAAGTTTGCAGACCGCTAGAGCAATCGAAGTTGCGTTCAAGCGACCACTCACATTTTTGAGCCTCCGCTCGAGTGGAGGAAGTTGCGCTCGAGCGAGGCCCTTGTTTTTAGCAATTTGACTAAGTGTTGAACAACATGTTTTGACATCCTCATTGCATCCTAGGCATTCCTAGGCCAAGATTAAGACGTAATAATGAGGATAAAGGCTAGAAACACACTAAGAATGAAATGAAATAAGTTATGTATGATCCAAGCGTGTGTTTTAGTATATGTATTTGTTATGTTTGCGTAGGTCACGCACCGTGAGCTATTGATCCATTGGTTTGCTATCAAGCTATTTGTGAAGCTATCTGTGAGTAATAACTTAGTAAAGCTATGTTCGATACGAAATACTTTCTGAACATTATGATATGATATGAACTGTTTTTGAATGATACAAAAGGCTATTTTGTGATTACATGAATGATGATCCAATTCATATTTGTGGTATCCTTTGCAGAGGCCCTCGCCCAAGGGACATAATACTGTGGCTTATGGTCATGAGGCCCTTGTCTCGGGGAGACAATACCGTAGCATAGGCCCTCGCCCGGAGAAAACAATACCGTGGCACGAAGCCCTTGCCCGGGGGAAACAATATCGTGGCCTACGTATGTTATATGACACTCGGTACCGGAGGTTCCAATATGGAACTTAATATGCTTGACCAAAGAGATATGTTAAATGCTAACGGATACACCACACATAATATAATTATGCTTATGACTCTGTTTTTGATACGAATATTTCTATTCAATAGGAGATTTGAAAGTTATATCCGTGACGGACATCATTCATTAAACCCCTTTACTCTGTTCTTCTTCACTGGGCTCCAGTTCACTGTATTATATATGTATGTAGATGACCAGGCAGGTGACTAGGCTCAGAGTTGAGGACCTGGAGTCTCAGTCGAGTCAGCCAGCTATTGTGCCTCCTCGAGGAGGTTTCCTTTTTGTAGCTCACACGTGTTTGAGACTTTGTTTTCTTTTGGAAGTTAAACAAGTTTTATGTTTGTGTATATCTGTAACAAATGTGTATGGCGTCACGCCTATGTATATAAAGTTTTTGGAATTACTGTCTCATGTATGTCTACATAGCTCAATGGACTATACATTTTCTATATTTGTTTCCATAGCCCCTTACATTTTATGATATTTAGGTCAAAGGCCTTTGGTAATCAGAGGACTACTGGCTAGTTACGATACTAAACCTATAGAGGTAGGTTTGGGTCGTGACAATACCCACATGCACGATTGACTTCTTACTTGAAGTCCATCCTGTCAATATCTCTTCAAATTTCGAGTTTGTCTCTCGAGACTACTTTTGTAAGCATGTTGGCTGGATTCTTATCTGTGTAGATTTTGACCAGTTCTAATAATTGATTTTCATCACTTCGCGTATCTAGTGATACCGAACATCAATGTACTTTGTGCGAGACTGGTACATAGAATTCTTGCTCAGGTCTATGGCACTCTGGCTATCACAATGTACAGTTAACTTTTCTTGCTTTAGTCCAAGTTCTTGGAGAAACCGCTTTAACCACAACATTTCTTTCCCAGCTTCTGCTGCGGCAATATACTCTGCCTCAGTTGTGGATAAAGCAACACACTTCTGCAGCTTGGACTGCTAAGATGCACCTCTCCCTACAAAAGTGAACAAAAATCCTAATGTAGATTTTCTACCATCAAGATCTCCCCCCATATCTGAATCCGTATAGCTTTCCAAGACTGGTTTAGCATCTGTAAAGCAAACACACATTTTTGCCGTACCCTTAAGGTACCTCAGAATCCACTTGATTGCTTCCCAAGGCTCTTTCATTGGATTGGAAAGGAATCTGCTTACTATTGTAACAGCATGAGCAACATCTGGTCGGGTGGACACCATTGCATACATTAAACTCCCTACGGCAGATGAGTAGGGAATAGCCTCCATCTCTTCTCTTTCTTTTGTAGAGGAGGGACAAGAACTCTTGCTCAGCTTGAAATGATTAGCCAGCGGAGTACTGACTGGCTTAGCATCTTTCATGTTGAACTTCTCAATCACTTGTTCAACGTACTTCTATTGTGACAACCATAACTTCTTGGCTTCCTTGTCACGCATAATTTTCATGCCCAAAATTTGTTGTGCAGGGCCTAGGTCCTTCATATCAAAGAAATGTGATAACTCCTTTTTCAGTGACTTGATTGCGGTAACATCTTGTCCAACAATGAACATGTCATTAACGTAGAGCAGGAGTATAATGAAATTTCCATTGGAAGATTTCGTTACATAGACACACGGATTTGCAGTAGTTCTCTTGTACTTATGACCCACCATGAATGAGTCAAACTTCTTGTACCACTGTCTTGGTGCTTGTTTGAGGCCGTAGAGACTTTTCTTTAGTCTACAGACTAAGGTTTCTTTCCCTTTGACTTCAAAACCTTCTAGCTGCTCCATGTAAATTTCTTCCTTTAGATCACCATGAAGAAATGTCGTCTTCACATCTATTTATTCAAGTTCCAAATTCAAACTGGCTGCTAGTTCCAAAACTACTCGAATGGATGTCATTTTCACAACTAGCGAGAAAATTTCATCAAAATCAATACCTTTCTTCTGCCAAGACCTTTGACAACCAATCAAGCCTTATACATAATTAACTTTCCATTGCCATCTTTTTTTAACTTGAACACCCATTTGTTCTTCAGTGCTTTTCGACCCTGGGAAAGATTTACCTAATCATAAGTCTGATTTTTCTACAAGGACTGCATCTTTTCTTGCATAACTTGCTACCAGCTACTCTTCTCCTTATGATTCTAAGTTTCTTGAAAATTTTCTAGCTCCCCCTCATTAGTAAGCAAAATATACTTAGAAGTAGGGTATTTTGACGACGGCTTAGGCTCTCTTGTTGATCTTCGAAACTGTGGACCAACAGTCTCTGGCGGAGGGGGTTATGGCTCTCCCTGCACCATCTTTTCTAGATCTTCTACTTTTGGAAATCGTTCCTACGACTCTACACCATTGGCTGCATGATGTGGTAGCTCTTCTTTATCAGTGGCATACTGTGATGGTATAGGATTCGAAACAATTTATGAAATATCATCAACTTTGGGTTTGGCTGGTTGCCCAAAGTCTTCTAAGGTCTGGCCTTCTTGAAACACCACATCTCAACTTTGAATGACCTTATTGTTTTTTAGATCCCACAATCTATATCCAAATTCTTTATCTCCATAGCCAATAAAAATGCATGGCGTGGCTTTATCATCCAACTTCAGTTTGTGCTCTTTGGATACATGTGCAAATGCTTTGCATCCAAACACTCTCAAGTGAGAGTAAGAAATCTCCCTTCCAAACCATACTTTTTCTGGAATATAAAAATTTAGTGGAACTGATGGCAATCTATTTATTAAATAGCAAGTAACACGGATAGCTTCTCCCTAAAATGGCTTTGGCAACTTTGCCATTTTGAGCATACATCTAACCTTCTCCACAATGGTCCGATTCATTCTCTCGGCTACACCATTGTGTTGTAGGGTTCCAGGAACAATCTTCTCATGTCGGACGCCGTGAGTATCACAGTAGGCTTCAAACTCCTTTGATGTGTACTCGCCTCCATTGTCTGATCGGAGACACTTCAACTTCTTTCTGGTCTCCCTTTCCACTATGACATGGAATGTTGAAAATGCTGGAACACCTCAGCTTTGGTCTTTAGGACATAAACTCATACCTTCCGTGATGTATCATCAATAAACGTCAGGAAATATTTTCTGCCACCCAAAGATTCCACTTCTATGGAATAACATACATTAGAGTATACTCTGCTCAACAACTCTAATTGTCTTCAGGGTAATGAGTGAAAAATGACTCTATGATGCTTCCCAAGCAAGCAGTTGTCACAAGGATTCAATTTCGCATCTTTGGTAAAGGGAATAAGAGACTTCTTTGCTAGAATCTGCAACTCTTTCTCACTCATATGACCCAGCCTTTTGTGCCACAAATTTGGTGATGCCTCATCTTCTGCTACGTTGAGGTAATTTGAAATCACATTCACATGAGTCTTATACAACGTACCAGTTGCTTGTCCTTTGGCTACCATCAGAGATCCCTTCTTTAATTTTCACATGCCTTTGCTAAATTAGTTCTCATAGCCTTATCGATCTAAGGCTATCCCTGAAATAAGATTCAGGCATAAATCGGGAACATTCCCGACATCTTTCAATACCATCGTGCACCTAACTTTGGTTTGGATGCGAACATCACCGATTCCCATAATCTTCAAAAACTGAAGTTACCCATCTTCACTGTACCGAAATCTCCAGCTTGGTACATACTAAAAAACTCCTTTCGGGGTATGGCATGGTAGGAAGCTGCTGTATCTACCACCCACTCGGTATCGTTATCTAACATATGTAGACATTCTTCTTCTCTAATAGAGAATAATGCAATATCCTCTGAGACAGTAACTGCAGTGTTCCCATCTTTGGTCTTTGGCTGTCTATTGCCTTGTTTTTGTTCTCCCTTCAAGGCATAGCAATATTTCTTTATACCCTCTTGGCCATAATGGTAACATTTGAACCTTCGCCGGCTTGTACCTTCTCTGGATTTTCTTCTATCTTAAGATCTTCCTCTGCTGTGTCCTCTACTTTTGCTTCTTCCCCTGGCTCTGCCTCTACCTTTATTTTCTGTGACGAGGGCATGGGATTGATCTCCACCCCATGTCTTTCTTTTTGCCTCTTCACTAAATAAAGCATCTATGACCATGCTCATGGTCAATTTTCCTTTTGGTGTAAAGTTGCTGATGGACACCACCAACGTCTCCTAACTATCTGGCAAAAAAATAAGCAACAATAGGGCTTGCATCTCATCATCTAACTCCATTTTGATAGTTGCCAGTTGGTTCACCAGATTTTGAAACTCACTGGTGTGTTCAGCAATAGAGATACCATCTTTCAGTTTCAAATTTAAAAGTCTTCTCATTAGGAGGGCTTTGTTCCGAGCAGTCTTCGACTGGTACATGCCTTCTAACTTTGTCTAGAGAGCATAGGCATCAGTCTCTTGGGTGACATGGTGGAAGACACTATGATCGATCCGTTGTTTGATCTGACCAATGGTTGTTTGGTTCTTCCGCTTCCAGTCTTTATCCTTCTCCGCAGCTGATTTTAACTCCATTAAGCTTAATGGGTTCAAACAAATCTCGGCAATACAGGACATCCTCCATTTTGGGCTTCTGAATTGCATAGTTAGAAGTATTCAAGTTGATCATGGATCCCGAAGTCAATGTTAATTCCTTAATCAATAATTGTCTTTACAGAAAATGATCTCTTTATGAAAAATTAGACTTCACCGTTGAGTTCAGACTGGTCAAATTAGTCGAAAAAACACTTTAGATTGCCAAAATAAAAGCTGTAAATTTTTGAAATCTGATCATATAGATATGTCCAGAATATTCCAAATAGTTGGAAAGCATTATTGGATCGTCAAATGAACTCAAAATGGCTCAAATCAAGCCAAAACATGTTGAGTGGTTCAGATCGGTAGAATCTGGAGCGGCTGAGAAGCACCAAATAATTTTTCAGGTTCGACTGGCCTCAAGTTGACATCAGCGGCTTGACAACTTGGTGGCTTGGTGGCGCGACTTGGTCAGTGGCTTGGTCAAAGTAGCTCGACTCTAGTCAATGACTCCAGCCACAGCTTAGTCAACGGGTCAGAGCATGGGTCGAAGCTCAGGTCGGAGTGATGACGTCAGCAAGATGACATCACTACTGATGTCAGGTTGTCTTCCTCCTTGGTTTCGCGTGTGAAGCGCGTAAAGCCAGTCGCCGGTGCGTGGGAACGGCATCAGAGGCACATGGAGCGCGTACGGCCCCGTCTAGTGTCCTTTTTAGACACTATTTTTTCTTGTGTGCTTGTCTCGTCGAGGGCTTTTATCTGGTGTGATCAAAAGTGGATTTCAACCACTTTGATTTCTGGGCAATTTTGAAAATCGCACTTTGTTTTTTTCCAAAAACACACAACTCAGCTTTGATAACACTTATTGGGATTGTGTACACCCAAAAATTGAACAACAAGCAATCACACACACAAATGAGACACAAATATTTACATGGTTTGGCCCAATGCCTACGTCCACGGAGCAGAAACGAGAATTTTACTAAAAACAGAGCAAATACAGAAACAGAGGAGGAGATATACTCTCACTTAACTCATAGCTCTCTGTTTCTCAAATTTCTGATACAATTTACCCTCTCCATCTCGTCTCTATTTATACACAAAGATGAGATAGAGAGAGAGAGAGAGAGAGAGAGAGAGAGAGAGAGAGAGAGGGGGGGGGAGACAAACCCTTCATAATTTCTACCTTCTTTTGGTGAGAGTCAACAATGGCAAAAATGTAAAGAGAATGGAGAGTTGGTCTTGCAAATGCCGAGCTCAGACTTCCTTCACTTACGTTGGAAGTCATTGTACGCCATCATTCATTTACTCTCTGCTCTGCATGCATGCGAGTTGGAGCTAACATAATTGGCCAAATTTGATAAAGTCTAAGACTTTATTGAGATTATTGCTAGTGGACAATGAAATTAATTTCTCGGATTAATTGGTCTAGTGAGTCGGATACCTAATTTTTTTTTTTAAAAGGGCGAAATTTGATAAGGTATAAGTGTAGAATACAAAGAGATTAACATACTCAATTGACTAAATTAATTAAGTCTAAGGTAGAACACAACAAACTAAATTAATTAAATAATTAAATACTTGCAAACTAGGGATTTTTTATTTATTTATTATTATTTTCAGGTGTAATACCTTGTTTCCCATTAGAATTTAGAAATAGAAAAGTAGGAAGTGAAACATACCACTGCCAAACTATATACTTGTGTTTGACTAGCAATTTAATTAGTCTAGATTAAGACATTTCCAGATATGAGTTTTGAGGTTCTCTCTCTAGAGTTGAGAGTTTCTCTCTGTAGAGATTTTTTTATGATTTTTCAAAGTCATGAAAAGGGTGTGTAACAACCCGGACCTATGATTACCCGATTAACCATGATTAATTATGCCTAATGACTAATTAAGAGGAAATTTTGAATTAATTGCATGTGCATTGCATTATTTGTGTTTATATCTGTCGGCGGTAGTAATATCTGTTTGTGTTTTTGTTTTGTTCTGCGAATTGAAGGCCTTATCGGCATCTGATCATAGAATTGACTTGGTATATGTGTTAATTGGAATTTTTAGAATTTTATAGTAGGTTTAATTGAAATTTGATTTGAAACGAATTAATTAGAATAAATAAACTCATTTGCTTAATTTAAGCCAAGTTTATTTAAGTCTTTTTAATTAAGCCTATATAAGGCTCCTTTATACCACCATTCATCTTTTTCTTCATCACATCTTTGAACCTACATAACAAACTAACGTGAGAGAGAGAGAGAGAGAGAGAGAGAGAGAGAGAGAGAGAGAGAGAGAGAGAACATGAGAAAGTTGAGATTAAGCAAAGAATTGCTAGCATTTGGGAGGAACCTTAGACATTTGGCCTTCAAGCTCAAAGAATTAGCATTCTAGAGCATAATTGAATATCTAAGGTAAGAATTCAACCTTTAGGTTTGAGTTTAAGTTATTCCATACATGAATTCTAGAGAAGTAAGCTAAGTTAAGCAAGAATTGAACTCGGAAGTAGAAAAAAAGAGCATCTCATGCATGCAAGTACATTTCATGGGGTTTAGAAGTTATTGTCGAGCTTTTCTCTCTTGCATGTGGTAATTATAACATGGTTTTACTAATTCATAACAATTTTCACCATTAGACCTCATTTGATTATGTTTTGGAAGTTTTGAACCCAATTCAATACATGCATGGTATGTATATATGTAATTCATGTTTGAATTTGAAGAATCCACTTACTTTTGGGCTTTGATTTCAAGTATTGATTCTTAATCCATGATGTTTTACAAGTTTTCAAGTGTTTTCTCAACTTTTGGGTCCAAATGATGAGTTTTAAGGCTTTAAATTTGAAGTTTGCATCATGTACAGCAATCTGGAAATTCCAGATTCTATTTCTCTGCTAGAGTGATAGAACCTGTGCTCGAGCCACCCCTCTGTGTTTTGCAACTTCGCTCAAGCGACCAAAAGGTGGCTCCAGCGTAAAATGTATACCCTCAAAAGTTTACATGTTTTGCAGATTGCTCGAGTAACAAAAGTTATGCTCGAGCGAAGGTATGAGTCTCATACTCGAGTGTGCGTCGAGCAGAAAAATCAAGAAACTAGTACTTTTGTAGAGTTTACAGGCCGCTCGAGCGACAGAAGTTGCGCTCGAGCGACCACTCACATTTTGTATGTCTGCTGGGGCGAAGGAAGTTACGCTCGAGCGGGACCCCTATTTTCAGCAAATTTTGTTAAGTGTTCCCAAGTGCATTTTAGCATCCTCATTGCATCCTAGGCATTCCTAGGTTGAGATTAAGACATAAGAATGAGGATAAAAAGTAGAACCACACCAAGATAAGAAACAACTAAGTTAATGATTTCGGGTGTGTAATTCAGTACGTATTTGTTCTATATCTGTGTAGGTCACACGCCACAAGATATCTGATTTGTCTACTTCATTTGTTTGCTTTGGAGCCAACTGTGAGTAATAACTTAGTAAAGCTATGTTCAACTTTACTTATTTTTTGTATATGGAATAAGATCTGTTCTATGAAATGTTATGTTTGTACTATGAATGATTGTCCAATTTTGACAAGTATTCGTGGCAACAATTCTGTGGTACAAGTATGTTATATGTTCCCGGTTCGGAGGTTCCTTTATGGAACTGACAAGTTATCTATACCCGGCTAGAGGTTCCTTTATGGAATTGACAAGTTATCTGTTCCTAATCCGGAGGTTCCTTTAAAGAACTAACAAGTTATTTGTACCTGGCTGGAGGTTCCTTTATGGAACTGATAAGTTATCCGTTCCCAGTCCGGAGGTTCCTTTAAGGAGCTGACAAGTTATCTGTACCCGGCCGGAGGTTCGTTTATGGAACTGACAAGTATGACCTTTGATGCTTTGTATGTGATCTGTAATGTTAACTGATGTAAAATTAAGCATGAACTTAGATTTCTGTATATGATTTGAACAAGAATACGAACATGAATCAGTCTTTGATATCAACTCTGATTTTTGAATTGGTTTTGGGACATCATTCATTTAACCCTTTACTCCGCTATTATTCACTGGGCTTTCGTTCACCATTTATTATTATGTATGTTAGTGAGCAAGCACGCGACCAGGCTTAAGGGGATGCCTGAAGAGTTTTGTGTTTGTCAGCTACTCTTTTGTGCCTCTCGAGAAGGTTTTGGATTAAGTCAAGTCTTGTGGCCACGTTTCATGAATGTTTAAGACTTTGTTTCTTTTGGTTTACGATCAAATGTCTGTTTATCTGTATGTGGGGTGACATGTAACTATTGTATCTTTATAACGTCACATGTATGCTTTTAAGTTTAAAATTATATGTCCCATGTATGTCTGCACAGCTCGAAAGACTATGTATGTTTTATATATATATATATATTTGCTTCTGCAGCCTCTTATTACGAGATATTGTGTTTAGAGGCCTTTGGTAATCCAAGGATTACTGGCCGGTTACGACACTAAACCTATAGGGTGGGTTTAGGTTGTGATAGGGTGCTATTATACAATCCCTTCTTCTCTCCTGAGAACCCTGATGCCTCACCCTTGGGATATACCGGTATTTTTTTTTAGGGGAGATATGTGTTTTTGAGATATCTCATCTATGCTATATATAGAGTGTAATCTATTGGATTATCCCTTCTCTTGCTTCAAGATTTGCTTTTACATGGTGGATGGGGTGTTTTCTAGTGTTCTCCATTTTTTGTGTGCAAGCTTTAATAGTGAAAACTAAGAACCCATTCGGTTATCTTGATTTGCTATAAAATTTTCCCTTCTCTTTCTAGATTTTTGTTTGTGTATGCAAGATCTTGTAGTGGTTTTTGTTGATGGGTAAATTTTTGTGTATTTTTCTAGAAATCTTTGATTTGCCATTCAGAGTGATATAAAAAAGTCTTGAGTTTGTGGGCTCCCATGAGATGTTTATGTATTTGTTGGAGATGGTATTTTTGTTCCAGCATAGTCGGAGTTTTGGCTGACCGATCTTTATGTGTGTCTGCTGTTGCTGCTGCTCAACTGCTGAGGAGCTGCTGCAGTGTTGTTGTTGTTGGTTTGTTCAAATCCATGCTGGGTTTGTTCCAAAACCCATGGATGGTTTTGTTTAAAACCATGGGCTGGGTTTGGTGAAAATCATAGGCTGATTTGGCCCAAACCATGGACTGGTTTGAAAGCCTTAGCTGATGTTATTGTCATAATAGTGTTGATTGGACATAACTTTATTTAAAATTTATTTATTTAATGTGTTAACCATGGGTTGGTTTGAAAGCCATGGCTGGTTTTTTTTGTCATAATAGTGTTGATTGGATAGAATTTTATTTAAAATTTATTTGTTCAATGTGTTGTACTGTTTTAGTCTATACTTATTTAAATGAGTTAGTAGCTAGGTGTGTTTTTTTTTTTTTGAAGGGTGTGTTGCCTTTTAGACATGCAATGAATTTTATTGTAACATTTAATTTTTTGGTATAAAATATATGACTTAAAAAAAAATGCACATTCTCAGTTGCATAATAGTTTCTCAATGTCTAAATTTGAAAAAAAAATAAAAATAATTATACTATGATCATGGGACAAATTCACGTGGTATCCTAATTTGTGACCAATCACTTTTATGTGTTGCAAAGTGAATGATGTGAGGCAATTACAATATATAACCTTGCCTAATTTTGAGAATAGTTTAAAATTTTTACACAATAGTTATATATTTTTATGGAATAATTCTCTTATCTCGAGACAAAATAATTAGAATAAAAGAGTACCATTGTCATGATCCGAACTGGCCCCTATAGGATACGGTCATAACCGGTCGGTAATCATGAGATTGCCTACAGCCTCAAACAAAATCAAACATGTTTTATAATAATAATGGGGCCAAAACGGAAGCAAACTTCAAAATTTTGTCCAAAGAGCTGTGCTTACATGGCATATCAAAACATCTCACATATATTCATTAATAACTCACATCGAAAAACAAACTTAGAATCATGTACATACAGGATCATTCAAACTTATAGTCAGCCAAACCAAAAGTTTATATACATAAGTGATCCAACGGAACCACCAAGGTAATAAGGTGCAAAACAGAAGGACAAGTACAAGAAACAAAGTCTCGTGCGTGAGACGTTCAGGCTGACTCCACAAAACTTGACTTCCGCTCACACCCTTCACTGAGGTTGGGTTTGGACATCTCTTTGCTCACCTACATAGATATAAATGAGAGTGAGCGAACGCCCAGTGAATAATATCAAAGTAAAAAAGTTACATGAATGAAATTTTTAACAAACATATCAAACGGCTTTAGGCCCATTCATATTTCTATCCAATACATCAAAAGACCTCAGGCCCAAACATATCAAACGGCCTCGGACCCAATTCATTCTTATCAAATGGCCTCGGGCCCAATTCATTCATGTCAGACGGTCTCAGGCCCAATTCATTCATGTCAGACGGTTTCGGGCCCAATTCATTCATGTCAGATGGCCTTGAGCCCAATTCATTCATGTTAGACAGCCTCAGGCCCAATTCATTTATGTTTATGCGCATTTCATACTTGAGATCATAATCATAATCATAATCGTAATCGTATTCCAACGGCCTTATTCAATCATTGGCATAACGAATACTCGTTCACAATTCAAATTAACAAATCCATGAAACTTATACAGAAGTAAGCATTTGGAAAGTGGCATACTTGAAAATATCTTTACTAAGATATTACTCACAGTGTTCTGCCGATGGATTTGCCCTTGCGCTTGACCCTACACATTTCATAACATATTGGGTCACAAGCAATTCAATCCGTTTTTAATTTGTTTATTTCTCTTAGGCCTCTTTCTTATCCCTTTAGTTCATTTACAATGTTCAATGCATGCCTATAAGTGCTTAAAAATGAAAGAGAACAGAAAACGAAACATAAAACAACTTTTCAAAATTTCTGAAATGGGGCTCTTCGCTCGAGTGCAGTTTTGGTCCCTCGAGTGGCCTGCAAAACTCAGTAAAAGTACTAGTTGCATGAATTTTATGCTCGAGCGAGATTTCTGACACTCGAGCGAGGAGTCTTGCAAAACAAGGCTCGCTCAAGCGCAAGGTTTGCCGCTCGAGCTACCGTGCAATTCTTTGTAAAACTTCTGAGAGCTTGACTTTCATGCTCGAGCGACACTTTCCTCACTCGAGTGGACAAGTCGAATTTTGGGTTTTCTAGCAAGCTATTTGAGCTTCAAAACACAACCCCTAAAGGCCCCAAATTGATGCCAAAACATAGAAAAACATTGAGTAACATAAAAACTTGGGTAATGCGAAACCAATTATCCAAAATCATGGTCCATTTCTAAAATCATTCCAAATTCTTCTTTGCCAATTTCGAAACTCATGAATTCAAGCTTCATACCTTCACGAATCATGCATGCATGTTAATTATTGACTCCAATTCCACTTCAAATGGCACAAATGATGCTCAAAATCATTAAGCTCAACAAAATTATGCATGCATGTAAACTTTGGTGCACAAGTCTTCATGTTTAGCATGCCTTATGCTAGATTATGCAAATTCATGACAATTCTATACATGCATGAACATGCGGACCTCAAATTCTTCATATTGTCGTTGAATTCATTCAATTATGAATTTAAACTCCTCAATTGAGTTCAAGTACTAACCTAGACGCTCCAATCTTCCAAATTCTAGTTAGTTCTTGTGCTAATCCACCTAGCTCTTGAATTTCCTTTCAAAACCTTCAAGGATGAGCCCTTTCTTTCTCTAAATCCGGTTCTCTCTCTCTTTCTCTCTCTCTCTCTCTCTCTCTCTAAAGTGTGTATTTCAGATCTTGAGCTCAAAAAAATGAGCTTAAGTGTAAATAGGCCCATATATTTGCCTAATCAAATTTGATTAGGGCTAAGTAATTGTGCTTAACTTAATCAACTCATCCAATTATTTTGATCCCAATCAATTTTTAATTAAATTTCACCATGGGCTCTAAAAATCATGTTAATCACAATGGTACAGACAATTTCACTTTCTAACGCCTCTATAGCCTTCAATTTAAATTTTATAACAGAAAAACGAACATATTTTTCTACGATGAACTGATACAAATTGAGAAACACATATAATCATATAATTAGTACTCAAAATCGTATCAAGCATATAATTAGAAGCACAATTAAGATTAATTAGCATAACACGGAGTAGGGTTGTCACAACCATGAAATTAGTTATCCTAGACGAGGATCTCCAAAACATGAAATCTAGACGTGTTTGAGATTCAGTTGCGATTGGAGAATTTTTAATTCACCATCCGTCCGTCAAATTGGTAGAATTGAAAAAATCAATTTGCATCCGTCTGTCAGATTGACGGATGTAGATTGAGTGAATTGGCGGATGAATGCGAATCGGTATGGCGGTTTAAACTTTTATACATTTTGAACGTAATAAAACAATTTGTCAACATTTTTTTTTGAATAATAATCCAATTCAACATAACTAAAAGATTATCAAGTAAATTGTCAAATACCAATAATAAATACATATAAGAAAACCATGCATTATCAAAACTATTTCATTACTATTTTTTTTATATTAAAAAACTATTTAATTTGATTTTTTAAAAAAATGACAAAATTAAGCTACATATTTTTTCACACAAAAATGCCAAATATCAACACTTGTCATTTGATAAAATGATTTTCAAATTGAAAATACAACAGAATATCTAACCACTTTTTCAATTGAAAACACAACAGAATATCTAAACTCTTTTTCAATTGAAAACACAAACAAAATATCTAAACAAATTGAAAACACAATGTCTTACAAATTACTAGGAGTGCTCGCGGTTTTGTGGTTCAGTTGAGGCTAAAGGAATCTCAAATCTGCCATCTGTCCAAAACTATATAGATTGGAAAAAAAATCAATCTGCAACTGTCCGCTCGTCATCATGCATTTATCCAAAATGTGGCAGATTAGTTCGGTTTGGTCAGTTTGGGCGGATCGAAATATCTACTACTCACCCCTAATGAAATCTATATATTATTATAATTATAAAATGTTGTCATCTCATTAAAGTTAAAAGTTATAATTTTTTGAAAAATTTACCTATAAATTTCATTTTAAGGAATGATGATTCATTTAGTTCCAAAATTTTTCTTATAGACCAATTAGTCCCATTGATTTTAGAAGGTAGATTTAATATATTATTTGGAAATTAGATTTACGGTTATACCCTTATTTTGTATTATGTTTTCTTTTTTTTTTTTTCTTTTGTGTTAGAAAGGTAAGGTACACAGTCTATGAGATTTAAATTTGGGATGAATTTTTATATGGAAATATTTTTTATTTGGAAAACATTTTAAAAGGAATACAGAAATGACATGAAATATGAGATTCTTCAAACATTCCAAAAGAATGTGAGATTCTTCAAACATTTCAAAATGAGTACCAAATCCCCTTAGTAAACTTTGGGCAAATATATAATTTCAAACTGCTACACTTCAATATAACACTCAAATGTAACACTCTAAAAAAAGTATCTTTAGTGTACTTTTCTCGAACGTAACACTTCAATATAACATTCCAAAAAAACTCCTTAGTGTAATACTTCAACGTAATACACAAAAAACTCCTTAGTATACTTTTTTCAAACGTAATACTCCAACATAACACTCCAAAAAAACTCCTTATTGTAACACTTTAATATAACACACCAAAAAAAACTCCTTAGTGCACTTTTTTCAAACGTAACACTTTAATGTAACACTCCAAAAAAAAGATGTGGGATTCTTCAAATCATTCCAAAAGGAGTACAAAAATTCCTTAGCAAGTTTTGAGAAAATGTATAATTTCAAACTGTAAGTGTTATGTTTAGAAAAAGTACATTAAGAAATTTTTTAGTATTTTTGTATATGTTACATTGGAGTGTTATGTTTGGGATTACATTGATTAGAGTGTAACGTGTAAGAAAAGTACACTAAGGAATTTTTTGTGTGTTATATTGGAATATTACGTTTGAAAAAAATACATCAAAGAGATCTTTAGTGTGTTATATTAGAGTGTTACATTATTGGAGTATTACATTAGAGTGTTACAATTTTGTTTGTAATGTGAGATTTGTTTTAGAAGGAGGAAAAATCCAAAACCTTTATAGTGCGGATTGCCCAAATATGTAATTTTATATTTGAAGAAAATCACTTTAATCCCTACAAAATTAAACCCATACATGTAAGTGACTACCCTTTTGTGTAATTTTCACTTTAATGGGACCTTTGAATTCATAAGAAAAAATGAAAGAGTAAACAGTTCATATTTTGAAATTTATTGGTACTTTATCCTAATTTTTTTTTCTCATTTTTTAAATTTCGTTAATATGTGTCATTGTGGTTTATAAATTAATTTTATATTCTTAAAATAAAATTTCAAATTTGGATTCTTACTTAAATTATGTTGTTATAATTGAAATGAGATCGATATTTATTCTTTAAATTATGTAACCTTTATTAAATTATAAAATAAAAATAGTGGTAACCCGTGCTATACACGGGATGTGAAAAAAAATTAAGAACATAATTTTTATATAAGCAATATAAATAGTTAGACTTTTGTATGCAAATTATGAAAATAAAAAAGATTGAGACTCACTATTGAACTTGTTTGGAAATTGACTTTTAAAATAATTTTTTAACTTTTTGCGAAAGTCGCATAAAAAGGTAGAGATACTCAATTGACAACTTACAGCATCTTTTTGACAAAAAAATCACTCTTTGCAAACATGACTCACAATTTGACCATAATGACATGCACTGTATGTGTCAATTTTTAAGTTGTCACTAACTCAATATGTAACTTCCTCCCCCTTACTAGAATAGCAAACTTTGGTGAGTTCAACTAGAGCAACTTGAGCCCATCGAAATTTTTTAAGGATTGAGCAACATATTTTTTAATTAAGCAACTTATGCTTTTTTTTTTTTTCTTTTTTTTTTTTTAATTTTTAGATTAGATAAACCAAGAGCAATCTGTGATTGAAAACACCCTTTTACTTAATATAGATATAGATAAATATAGATTACATGAATATTAAGGTATGTTTATTTATAAAAGATTATCCAAAGTTAGTCAAGTCATATCATGGGTCATGTTCTAACTCTAACCCTAGACCTGACCAAGAAAAATTGATTGATCAATTAGTATAAATATTTTATAACAATTAATTTAAATCAACTAATAGCTATTATATAAATACAATGGACCATAAAAATTTATCTTGAAAGTGAATGTATAATATAGGTTTAAAATTAGTGAGATGTGAGCTGCACTCACAATAGGTGTAGACCATTGTTTTTTATTTTTTGAATAATTTGTTTGGTAGATTTTATGAATTTGCTTGTTTTACTATAGAACATATTTAAGTGAAATTTTATGTTAATTTTTAAAAATATTTGTAATTATTAATTTGAAGTTTGTACTTAAAAATTTTAAACATTTTTATTTTTTAATAAGATTATGACATGTGTACTTGAAATTTTTTAACATTTGATAAATTATGATTTACAGCTAAAAAATAATTTAAAATTATGTTTGATTCAAATTTTCTTTAGAATTTATTTTTAAATTTAAAATTAAATATACCTTAGACATAGCTAAAAACAATTACCATCTAACCAAAAAGATATAGCTAAAATTATTTTTTGACATTTTATGTACATTTTTTTTTTTGAATTTGAAAATTAGATATGGTTAGATAAGTCAATAGTCTTAAATTATATTTATTTTTAGTTTGAAATATTTAAAAAATGAATAATATTTTGGAAAAATATATTTTTATAATTTTAAATTATATAATAGTAAAATTAAATTTAGAATTTCCTTTTAAGGATTTTCAAATGTCAAATTAGATGTGGCTTGGATATGGTTAAATTTATTTATTTGACTTTCTATATATAAATATTTTCTTAAAATTTAAAATTATAGATATAGTTAAATTTGTCAATAATTTTATATCACTTATATTTCTTAACTTTTAAAATTAAAAATTTTATATTAATGCTTTGAAATTCGTAAAGCCTCTTACATCAAAAGTTTCTTTGGCTTGGAAACACACTAATTTTATGTCACTTGTATACTCTACACCTAAGAAACAACCTAATTAATAAATTAAATAGTTACTGAATATAATTGAAAATGAATATTATGAAAAATATAATTATTGATTTTTAAAAACTACATATGTAAAATCAATAAATGATACAATTCTTTTTATTTTATTTATAATCTATTTGATAGACTTATAATCAATCACGAATTCTAACTTTTTAATAATATATGGCACATATATGACTTAGAAATAAAAAATACGTAAAAAATCTCACACCTAATCTTAGCACCGAGGCCAACAACTAGTTGTAGTTACCTTAGAATTTGCAGGAGACATCCATGGTTATCTTCATGTATGGGCCTGATCTATTGTTTTTCTATTGTTAACAGAGACCGAATGGATATAGAGAAGGGGCTTGAATGAAAAACAGAAAAAAGAAAAAGAAAAAAAAAAGATTTAAACACGAAATGAAATCTTAATAATTACCATTTAATATTAAAAATGGTAATTATTTATTCATGTAAATAATATTTATTCATGTAGAGATTAATATTTTAAGTGAAAGTAGTGAAATAAGGGTTTTTTTTTTTTTTTTTTTGGCAATTGCAACCTGCTATTTGGAAAAAAAAAAAGAAAAGTTATATGTGTTTTAGATATTTTTTAAATATAGAAATTAATTTTTTTAGATTTTTTATAAAATAATTTAACAATTCCATCACTAACCATATTCAACACTATATCATCAAAAGAGTTTTGACTTTTGAATTTTGAGTTGTGTGTTTGATTATGAGTTGTGAAATTAATTTTTGAATTGAGTTTTGAGTAATTTTGAGTTGTGTATTTAGTTATGAATTTTGAAAAGTGATTTGAAAAGTTTGCCTTTAGAATCATGATTCCAAAGGCAAACCAAACGGAGCCTTAACAAGTTTAAAATATTTTTTTGACTTTTTATAAAAAAAAAATTTGCAAAAAAATAGAGAAAAAATAATTTTTAAATAATTTTCCAAACTTGCCTTTAGTTTGGCACAAGCTCAGTTGACAACATTTGAGCCTGACAACATTTGAGCCAATTTCTTATGGGCCAAGTTCAACTATTTTAAGCTATATATATATATATTTGACATATATTTGAAGAAAAATGTTTTAGAGTTCTAATTCTTGAGCTCTAAAGTCAACTTATCTAATTCTTGAGCTCTAAAGCCAACTCTAATGAATTGGCAGTGGGTCCTATCTATTGTTGCTGTGATGTATGTTCAATGTTTTTTTTTTACTCCATGCCAGCTCATTAGAGCTGCTGCTAAAGCGGCTCCTTTAAAGCTCCCAATCACAATTGATATTTGAAAGGGGATTCAGATGAAAAATCCAATTTTAATTTTTTTTTGGCTCAAAGATATAGGCGCCAATTTATCAGGTCCATAAAGACAAGCTATTATAAAAGAGTAATGCTAGAGATCCTAAAAATTATATTAAAGTTTCTATCAAATGTCTCACATGGATGTGAGACCCATACAATGTAATTCCCATATAGGTCCCATATCGATGTGAGACATTTGATAGAATTTTTAGGTCTTTAACATTTTTTATTATAAAATGACCAAAATACAAACCCCTTCACTACCTCGTTTCTCTCATGCGTTTATTTATCTCATTTCAGTCTTCTCATTTCTGCTCAAAAACAAAAACCTCTCTCTCTCTCTCTCTCTCTCTCTCTCTCTCTCTTTTCGATCTCAGGATCTCTTTTCTTCGCCAATCTCAACATCACTGTTTGCCTCCACCGTCCTTTGTCGCAGCATCGCCTCTGCCATTTTCTACCGCAACTCCGATGGATGATTTGGATTTCGACTTAACCTAGATAATGGCGTACGGCTTGAGTTGGCCGGTGCGCTAGTTGAGGTGCGCTAGATCACCATTGACGGTGTGCTTTACATCAAGATCATCGATCCAATCTTGGCATCGTACAACATCAAGAAGCCGATCGAAGATCTGCGATGATGAATTTTGCTGGTTTGTCATTGGATATGTTGAGTTTGACACACTGGTGGACCCAGAAATACAACCTTTATTGATAACACTCTAGTACACAAAACACTTGTACACAATCACACACTAATACACTTCACTTATCCACTCACACATGCATTCAAGCACTTACACTTTGTGTCTTCCTCACACAAAATCTTGAGACACCTCACATTAGATAGTGCTTGACCACTCACTTTAGACTCACTTTGGACTCACTCTTTTTTCACTCAATTGTCCAATTGTCCCATTGTCCAATTACCTAGTATATGCACTCATTTCATATTTATACTAGTTGAAGAACTTTCTAGAATACACTTATTCTTTCCCTATACTCTAGAACAATCTAGATTATTCTAGTACATATTAGGGCTTTCTATACTTCTCTAAAATATTCTAGAACCTTCCGGAACTTTCTAGATTTCTATAGTTTTGTCCAAGCTTCTTTAATGTTCCGGAACCTTCTAGGATATTCTAGAATCTTCCAGATTTCTCTAGGTCTTTCCAGAATCTTCTAGATCTTTCCAGAGTATTCTAGATTCATGTGAAAACTTCTAGAATATTCTAGAGAGTGAGGAGAGTTAGTGATGACTCTCAACACTCCCCCTCAGCACTAACTCTCTTTTCTGAATTATGTAACCATGCCACATTGTTTCAGAAACTCTTCGTGAGTATATCTACACCCTAGTCTTATACCATGATAAACTTTGTCTCCATCTCTTCCAATACTGACTTCTCTCTTTTGAAGTGATTTATTCTTCCATGGAACACCATGTCCTTGGCTAGCTGTAGGATTCTCGTTCTCCAATTTAGATAGCGAGTGCCACGTTTGAATAAGTGTTGATGCATCAATATCTTCTTTTGTTGTCTTTCTCCAATTGTTAAATTTTTTTGTTTCCTGAACTATTATTGGTTCCTTTATATCATCCATCTTAGCAAAGGTTACATCAACGTACCTTGGATTAGGTTGGCATTGCCTTGCAGATATTGGATGTTGCAACTTTATCACTTTTTCAACTGCTTCTTCTTCTGTTTACTCCCTAACTTCTCTAGTAGGTGAGCTTCTGAATCTTTCAATGTTGAAGACTGAGACTTAATTGCAAGAATCGACTTATCTGTGATAAAGTGTGCATCTACTTCTTTGGTAACTGCATTGCACTACTCATGTACGCCTTCATCAAAGTCTATATTTTCTTCTGTATCTACTTTAGTAACCACGAACATTATAGGAAATGCTTCAAAATCCCATTCTTCTTCAAATTTTGGCTCTTCTTCTAAGTAGCCTGGTTCCACGATTTCGATCATTGCACATGAGCTTGGAAATCCCATTCTTCTTCACTCTCATCTTGGTAACCATTAGATGTTACCATATTACCTTCAATACGTCTTCTTCTTGA
The DNA here is from genome assembly GCA_025200525.1 of Camellia lanceoleosa. Lineage (NCBI taxonomy): Eukaryota > Viridiplantae > Streptophyta > Magnoliopsida > Ericales > Theaceae > Camellia > Camellia lanceoleosa. The sequence continues at coordinate 201,221,023 of CM045758.1, forward strand.
CCGATAATCTTTTGCGTAGTGGCCAATCTTGCCACATTTGAAATACTCTATGTTGTGTCATCCAAATCTAGTAACTCTTCAATCATTTTCATCATGTCGAACTCCCTCTCGCTGATAACTTCGATCATCTTGTGATTGTTTATCTTCTTCTTTCTTCGATTTTCCATATTCTTGCCACTTCGGTCCATCTCTTTTCTTGATATTGAATAACGCCTCTTCTTCACTTTCATTCTTCAATGTGACTCCAGCCATTTGCTTTGCTAGAGTTTTTTGATTTGCCAATAGACTTTCGAGCTCGACCAGTGATGGTTAAGTGGACCATCCTCTAACAAAAGCCATAAGCCCACTATACTTGGGTCTTAAACCTCGAGTAACAATGTGCCTCATTCTTGACTCGCTAATTTTTGACTCGGGATCAAGTTGTGAAATTTCATTGCAAAGAGTCTTTACGTTGAGAAAATATTGGTTGATAGTTATTGATCCTTGTGTCACTGTCGCAAGCTCGTTCTTTAGATATTGAAGTTGTGCATCATTTGTCTTCGAAAATAACGCCGCAAATGTGTCCTCGACTGCTTTTGGAGTAGTAGCCTCCTGAACATACTCCAATAACTCTTTCTGAATGGTTATCCTTAACATGAACATCGCTTTTCAGCCTTAATCTGCCACTTTCGCAAGGCCTCTGCATTTTCTTCTCCAGGTGACGTAGTTTTCTTGTCGTCAACAATCTCCCATAGATCCTGTCCTTGAAGATATGCCTCGATGCATATTCGCCCATATTCATATTCATAATTGTAATAATTTAATTTCTCCATACCATCAATGAAGTTTTCGAAATCCGCCATAACAACTGTGCTTGTTGACTTCAACAATCTTTTGTATCAATCTCAATCACTCTTCGTGTTAATCCCCGCATGACCAAACTCTGATACCAAATTGTTGAGTTTGACACACTGGTGGACCTAGAAATACAACCTTTATTGATAACATTATAGTACACAAAACACTTGTACACAATCACATACTAATACACTTCACTTATCCACTCATACATACATTCAAGCACACATACTTTGTGTCTTCCTCACACAAGACCTTGAGACACCTTACACTAGATAGTGCTTGACCACTCACTTTGGACTCGCTCTTCTTTCACTTAATTGTCCAACTGTCCCATTGTCCAATTACCTAGTACATGCACTTATTTTATATTTATACTAGTTGAAGAACTTTTTAGACTACACTTATCCTTTCCCTATACTCTAGAACAATCTAGATTATTCTAGTACATATTAGGGCTTTCTATACTTCTCTAAAATATTCTAGAACCTTCCGGAACTTTCTAGATTTCTATAGTTTTGTCCAAACTTCTTTAATGTTCCGGAACCTTCTAGGATATTCTAGAATCTTCCGAATTTCTCTAGGTTTTTTCAGAATCTTCTAAATCATTCCGGAGTATTCTAGATTCATGTGAAAACTTCTAGAATATTCTAGAGAGAAGATTCTAGAGAGTGAGGAGAGTTAGTGATAACTTTCAACAGAATATGGATTTGTAGAGGAATTCGATGTCGTCGAATGAGGTAATCGCGGTGGCGCTAAGTATGTCGAAGGAGAGTTTGTGGCCGCTGTAGACGTCCCCGAACATCCCGGGAGAAATCCCGTTTTGTTCATTGGGCTTACTACAGTTCGAACACAAATGTCACGGTTCTGAATCTAATCCCGCAAAGTGCAATGCGAGACCGATAAATCACCAAAGAGTCCAAATCTAGCAAATCGTTTTGAAAAACAGATTTTTAAAAAGAAGTGCTAAACATGGACTGCTTTGCCAGATACAGAGTCACCACCTAAATATTTTGTTTTGGGGGAATTTAGGAAACCTTGACTCGTGCCTAAGGCCATGTGTCCGTCATCACCAAAGTTGCCTCGGCTCGGGAACTTGGGTACGATTGGGGAAGGTCATTTCATGAGCACCCCCGCTCACCCGATCTGAAGATCGGCCTCTACTAACCATGATATCGAGTTTTGAATACATTATGTGCTTTTATTCTGGTTTATTAGCCTAGAATTACTATGTGATGCACACAGCATACAAGTATAGACTAGATCGCTTGAGTTGGAACAAAACATTTCATGTTTGTTTATTTGAAAATGATTTGAGGATGCTACTCGCAAGTAGGCTAAGACGTGGATTTGCCACCCTCGAGTGGGCTTAGAAAATATGATTTTGCCACAATCAAGTGGGCTTAAAACTCGCATTTCAATGAATTGTTCAAATTCTAGTAATCTAACCTTCACCCATAGGCATTCAGGCAGTTATATCATATAAGCACATGGCCTCATGGTAAGCATGCTGTTATGGCAGTCACTCACACACATGCAAGGATGCTAAAGCATAAACACTTACCGAGTACTCCAAGCCAAAGGAAGAAGCTAATTAGAAAACATGCATGAACCCTAACTATGCTGAAATGCCTAATGCAACACATGCAAAAATGCAACTACAATAAGCTCGGCTATTCGAAGATGGCATATGAGATGCTACAGATAACATGTATTCAATTCGGAATTGAAATACAATGCAGTTAGTATGATCTTGCCAGCAGTGCATGCAATACAGATGAATGAATGCAAACATGCGAGCATAAGTATGCTAATTGAAACATGCCCTAAAACTAACCATCATAAGCTGGTAAATAAAAGGGGAAAGACGTGGGGTTAGAAGACATTCACACACGCACGCACACTTATTTACAATATTGCCCTCTCTCGGAGGGTCCGAAAAAATAATTACAGACCGAATAAATAATTAACTACTCTAGCTAATTAAATATTACAAAACCCTCAATTAATTGACAAATTAGTTACAAAGGCAGGCTGCTGCAGCCCCGCCTCAGAATGCTTGGATGATGTATGCTCGATTCGCCTCGCTTGGAAACCTGTCGCCATGCCACTGTTGCCTCTGTTTGCCTTTATTACGCACCTCTCGAAGCTGTGAAAATACTTGTGATATACAGAACACTCCCATAGCACTGTGGGATGTCACCGGCCATAATGCAAGTCCACCGGCCCCTGGAATACAGTTATCGACCAAAAGTGGGACCACCGGCTAGACCTTGGTAGCCGGCCGGCACTAAAAGTGGCTGACCGGCCATTTCTTCCTGTAGAGCACTGGTTTTGCTGTAGCAGAGGATAGACAGTGTATGGCAAAGCATTTTCAAGACAATGTGTGCATAGCTACTCTCCCTATCATGTAATGAACTCAAGGGAGTGTGGCCCTCGGTCCTCGGGCCATCAATCATGCATTTCGATGCATGATGGCCAAAGGTACCAAGTTTGCAAATCAATATAAATGAATACAACAAAACAAATGAATGCTGCACACTCTATCATGTTGAGATCAAGAGTGTCGGCGACCGAGGATTGAGACGTGTTTCGTCACTTTAAGTACGAACACACCTCATTCCTCATGTTTGGTTTGACACCCCAAACCAAACATAATGCAATGCATGTATGCGATATGGCTCAAATATGCAATATGGCTCAAATATGCAAAATGGCTCAAGTATGCAATATGAGGCTAAGTGTAATACTCCTATCCCGTAATGTGCTAATTGGTCCTTAATTTGTTTATGGTTATGTGTTTAGCATGATTTTGTGTGCCATTATGTGATAATATGTGATTTTGAATTCATATCTGTTCGCCGTAGGAATATCTGTTTGAATAGTCCCCTTCGGGAATTAAATTGAGGGCCTTATCGGCTACAGAAACCGAAGTTAATTACGCCGTTGCAATTGGCATAGTTTTCAGAGCCTACGGTGAAATTTAATTGGAAATTGATTCTGGTCAATTTAAACCGATTAAATTGATAAATTAGAGCCCAATTATTTTATTAGTATTATTTTGATTTAGTGGGGCTTGTTGTGCATTAACACTCACTTCCCTTTTGCTCTACTCAACTCAAAACATCTGAGATATACATTTGAGGGAGAAGAGAGGGTCGGCTAGAGAGAGGGGGAGTGAGGGAAATTGGGATTTTGGCCTCAAAGCTTGATCATTTGAAGATCAACTCAAGAATTAACCATAGATTGGGCTTCTAGGTAAGCATTGGTTCTTGAATCCATGAGTTTAATGTGTAATCTTGTGTGTTCAAAGTCAATTAATGGTCAAGAGCATGTTTTGAATTGGTTTTGTTGAGTTGGAAGACCATATATGCATGCATGTATGTAATTGTTTAGAATTGGCATATTCGAGCTTGAATCACATGACTTATGTTGCATTTTGGTTGAAAGCCATGTACTTGACCATCTTCTCATCATATGAACTAAGGATGAGAGTGATATACCACATGCATGTACAATTTATGAATGATAGAAGTGAGTTGGTGTCAATTTGAAGCATGCAAGTGTTTGATCCTTGAAATTGAGCTTCCTAATGGTGTAATCTTGTAAGGGAACCATGTTAGCATGATTATATTTGAGATTTGGGCCTTGCATGCAAGAATGGTAGCTGGGGAATTGGTTTGAAGCTCAAGAACACATTCTGGATTTTCCAGAAATTTGAGTCCCGCCGGCGAGAAAACTGCTCCAAGATTTTCCTCAGACATGGCTTCCGCCGGCGGGAAGTTGACGCCTTCGGCGGGGAGCTATGTAGCGGGAGGTCCGCCGAGCGGATTTCACGCCGAAGGGAATTGAGGCAACTAGTACTTTTGCAGACTTAAGGGTCCGCTCGAGCGGGGGATCCCACGCTCAAGCGGGGACCCTGTTTCCAGAAAATCTGTTCTTGCATCTTGTGTTCGGTTTTCCGTTCTCTTTCACTTGCAAGCACTCTTAGGCATATGTTAAGCATTACAAATGAGTTAATGGGATATGAATAAAGCCTAAGGAAGAATATGTGAATTAAAGAAACGAATTGAACTGTTAATGACCCTTTTGTGTTTATGAAATGTGTAGGGTCAAGCTCTAGAGCAAATCCACGAGCCGACCACTGTGAGTAATATCGACATTTGAATGTTTGTGAATGTCCAATTGGTTATTCCCTTATGAGCTTGATTAATTGCTAATCGGGATTGTGGACGTAAGTCTGACATGAATAAATGAATGGACCAGAGGTCGTTTTGATAAGTACAGTGGACCCAAGGTCGTTTTGACATGAATGGGTGGGCCAAAGGCCGTTTTGAAATGAATGAATGGGCCAAAGGCCGTTTTGAAATAAATGAATGGGCCGAAGGCCGTTTTGACATTGAGGAATGGGCCGAAGGCCGTTTTGATACAAATGAATGGGCCAAAGGCCGTTGTGACAAATGAATGGGCCAAAGGCCATTTTGGAATAAGTGAATGGGCCGAAGGCCGTTTTGACATAATCGAATGGGCCGAAGGCCGTTTTGACAAGAATGGAAGTCTGAATGGGCCAAGGGCCCGAATGTTTGGAATCATGACTACTTGATTGTATTTCGTACATTTATATATATACATGTCTAGCTGTTAAATGGAATTACGAATTGGGCCCAAGGCCGTTCGGAATATGTTGTGCTACAATGTTGTACAAATTCTGCATTTGATATTATTCACTGGGCATTCGCTCACGCTCATTCATGTAATTGTAGGTGAGCCAAGTGAGGTCCAACCCCCGCCCCAGTGAAGTCAGCCAGGAACGGCAGGAATTTTGGGAGAGTCAGCCTTGGGTCTCACGCACGAGACCAAACCTTGCCCCTTTTTGTTACTCGTTTATATCCTGTCTTGTCGGCAAGGATCTTGTGTATATTGTATATAGTTTGCTATGGGTTGACTCAGTTTAGATGATCCTGTCTGTAAAGAAGTTTATGCTACTGTACTTTTGATGTGGGTTATTAACGTAAGTGCGCATGGTTTGTTTTAAAGTGCATATAAGCACGGCTCTAAGGACAAAGTTTTTAATTATTGCTTCCGTTTGGCCCCTTTACTCTGTTGAGCTATGCCTGATTTGTATGGAGGCCGTAGGTAATCTCAGGATTACTGGCCGGTTATGTCCTTAACCCTTAGGGGCGGGTTCGGGTCATGACACTAAGTTAGCAAAGCATGCCAAATGCAATGCAACCTACACATGCAAATGTACAATGTGCTAAGCATACAAGATGCAATGCAATGCGATCTAACATGTAAGCTAAGCTAATGTAACAAGAACATGCAAACATGATATAATGCAAGCATATAACGAGATGCAACATGATTCAACATACCAAACATGCAACTATGTACAAGGATGGACTTAAACTGAAATGGGAGGACCTCAGCCAATCCCAAAACAGTGGCCAAAATACCAAAAATAAGGCACCAAAATGCGAGATAAACATGCACATATGTTGGTCCATCAATTAGGCCACAATGCACGACCTTCAAACATGAGCGAGATGTGATAAATATAAGGATATGGCATTACAATAAACTCTGAAATCACATGAAGAATGATGCCAAATCGACTACACAATGCAAACATGGCATGTTAATGGAGTTAAAGCTCAAAGCTAGCTACGAGACTTGAACCATGACTATGTCAACCAAGCCCCAAATGGTCAAAGCAACTCAAAACAGTCCCAAGGCAGACCAAAATGAAGCTAAAACTCATATGGAACAAAGCCAAAACATGCTGTAAAGAAGTGCACAAAACAAAACGCATACAAGGCCCAAAATGGCAAATGCACTACACCTCTTACAACCGAACATGGCATGACTTAGGAAAATAAAATCAGAGTTATAATACACCAAAACAAACCCCAAAACCCAATGAGAAGGTCTTCCAAAGACCAAATCGTGGAGGCACATGCAATGGTCCAAATAAGGAGCATGAAACAACAACTCTCCAAAGTATAGAATAGGTGATAAATGCAGGTGTGTGGCCATGAAACATGGACTGAAATATGATGACAAGTGATGCCAAATCACTGAAATAGCTCAAATGAAACATGCTAATGACTCACACACCCGAAGCCAACAAGCTAGAATGCAAAGAGGCTATATAAAGCATGGCAAGCATGACCAAATTGACACCAAACAAAACTTAAATACATTAAAACATGACTAAAAACTTCACAAAGCTAAGTCAAAACATGCAAGCGTGGTGGTCGAAATGCATGATGCATTTCTAAGCAAAATAGAGGAATGCAAGGCAAGTGCATGGTGCATGCAAGGGGTCAACAAACCAACCTAAAACAGAGGTAAACCATGACCAAATATCACTAAATACCCACTGAGATGGAGCCAAAATCGACTAAGCATGCATGCTACCCTTATGAGCCAAAAACACAAGCATGTGAGACACAAAGGGAGAGGGGTGTCCTCTGAATTTTAGTGGTGAGAAGGCCAATACACAAAAGTTCCAAAGTTCAACAAAGAAGGCACAAAAAGAGGCCAAACAAGGCCTAAGAGGGGGAGGACGAACCCCAACACCAAAGTGACCTTAAACAAACATCTTAAGCATGAAAATACAGAACTTTTATTAGTTATACACTAAGCTTAAAACAGCATGCAAGATAGGCTAAAAGTTAGTGCAAAAATAGGGAATATAAAGTAATAGTGCTCACCCTTGGAGAACACTTCAAGAACAGCAACTCCAGCCCTCTCCTTCTGATCAAAACCAACTCAAAACTCCAAGAACAACCTGTTAACACCTCAATAACCAAGGTATAGTGTAACACTAGGTGCTTTAGTGCAAAAATAAGAACAAAACACACTTTTGAACACTATTCCATACACAAATGTAGAGAGACAGAGAGAGAAAGAGAGAGAGAGAGAGAGAGAGAGAGGAAGATATAGAGAGGGAGTGATATATGTGATATATATCTCTGATTTTCTCAACCCCTCTAAAGGAGAAGGGAGACCCTCTTTTATAGAACAAAACAAGGGCCTAAGCTTCTTGGAGAAGGTAAGACAAAGGGGTCAAGCTTCCTCAAGAAACTAGAACATAGGTTCAAGCTTCTTGGGGAAGCAAAGACAAAGGTTTAAGCTTCTTGAGGAAGCTAGAGCAAAGGGTTCAAGTTTTCTCAAGAAACTAAAGCAAAAGGGTGCAAAGGGTGCAAATCCTTCATACACGTGTATGGAGGACAGGTCTGTGTGCTCCAACTGGCACAGCTGGCATGCACAATGCCTAAAAAAAGCAAAAAAGAAGTCCCAGCTAGAAAATATGGCCGACTGACCAAACAAACGGGTGGCCGACCAAAAACAATGCTGACCGGCCATCACCAATGGCCGGTAGCAACAAAATAGGGCCGGTGGCCTCAAGCCAAGGCCGATGAGGTGTGGGGATGACCAACAAGCCATTCTCTGCCCTCAGAAGCAAAAACAAACAAGTTCTTGGTCCACAACCAAGTACAGAACAAGCAAGTTAAGAGATCCTGAGGCAAGGCGCACAGCCAAGACCTCCGGGAATTCAAAACGAACACGAACATAGATGATCATCGAGTGTTCAAACGATGATATCCAAGTCTTGAGGGCGGTCAAAAATGGGGTGTCTACAGCCGCGCCATTTCAATTCCATCGTTTTTAGAGAGAGAAAGTGTAGAGAGAGTGAGAATGAATTAGAGTTGTTAGGGTTTGAAGGTTGGAATGAGGATGTTAATTAATGACTTTGGATTAAGAAAGGAGTGCTTCAAGATTGAGACTCTGTGATTTGATTTTGGAGTTGCCGAAGCTCTTCTTGCGTTATCAATCATGGTTTCTTTCTAATGGCAAAACTTGTACTCGGTGAGTTTGGGAAATCAGGGATGAAAAAGATTAACGTTAATTTACACAAACCTCCATAAACTATCTAGTGAAGAAATCATCGAGTGTTTGGTTTGGAATGCAACAGATAAGTGTTGTTGTATGTATGTATATCTGTGAGTGTGTGTATGTATGAAACAAATCTGAAAAAAAATTGATGTTGATGTTGATGATTGCAAGATAAACAAAAAAGTTGACACATATTTTTAACAAATAAGAAAAAAAATTGAACAGATAAATAGAATTTAGGAGAAAAAATTGAACAAATAAATAGAATTTAGGAGAAAAAATAGAACAGATAGATAGAATTTAGGAGAAAAATTGAATAGATAGGGAAAAATTGAACATATAGTTAAAATTTTTGAATAGATAGATATAAATTTGAATAGATAGTCAACGAAAAGTCAAACAGATAAAAATTAACACACATTCTTTATGTTTCTAAAATTAACACAAAAATAAATGTTATGTTGATTCCTCAATAAAAAAAGGCAATATTGTAAAAAATACCTATATGAAAAAAATAATTAAGTTTTTAAAATTCTGTACATATGTCAAAAAATTAATATATTATCATTTTCATGATACCACAAATTTTACCACTAAATCATTGCATATTTTTTTTTTTCTATATTTTCATGAAACTGTAGGAATTGAAAAAAGATAACTCCAAAAAACTTAATAATTTTCTATTCTTTTTAAATAATATTAATTTAAGCATAATATTTTACTACTTTAAATTCTCAGTAGTGTATGATCTAAAATATTTAATTTCCTTCAAATTTAGTATAAAATTTTAATTTACCCATACTGTCATATGATTTTAATTGGGTTGGGTTTCTCTCGAGTTTAAATCTCTACTTGAGAGAATTTTAGGATTCGTGAGACCCACCACAGATCCGTTTTGATAATCTAATTTGTAAGTTATCCGTATATGATATATATGATTAAAAAAAAAACTAACTTAATCCAATAATTGTAATTTTTATTTTATCATGTAAGAATATGAGCCAAGTAAGTAGCTTGACTTAAAATTATAATGTAACTCTAATATGCTTGAAATTAATTTTTTAGGTAATAAAACCTAGGTAAGCTTATTATTTATTTATTTTGCAATATTAACAAGTTGCTCTTATAAATTATTATATATAAAAAAAAAAAAGTTATGTTACACCATTTTTTATGATACTAATTAATATACCAATTAATACATATAATTAAATACTAGCAAACTAGGGATTTATTTTTTATTTTATTTTATTTTATTTTTTTCAGTTGCAATAATTAGGGGTGAGCATGGACCGGATTGGTCCGGATTTGGAGAAAACCAGGACCAATCCGTTATCTACGGTTCCTGAAAAATTAGAACCAATCCAATCCGTTTAAATTGTGGAACCAATCCGAACCAATCCGTTGAAACACGGATTAGATCGGTTTAGGACCACGGATTTGTCAAAGGAAAGGACTATGTTTACATCTAGAACGCCAAACTTAGATGAATTAAAAATCTGTCTTATCCTATGATCTACCTGAACTAAATTCAGCTGGTTTAGAGAATTTCTCTGAAAAGAGAAGCAAAATTAAACAAGACAGACAGTAAAAATTGTAACATAAATATTTCTCAGTTAATACTAAAGTTTTTGTACAGCAAAAACTTCACCAAGATCAAAACAACTTTCTACAAAAAAGAACTAGAATTAAATTCAAACACTCCTACATATAGGTGAAGTTTTAACTGCTCAAGCAGAGCAGTTCATAGCAACAACATTGAAAACATAAACCAATAGAACTTAAATCATCTTGGTTTCTCATCTCAACATGGGGCTACCAAGCAGCACCCATGGATCTCAAGAAACGCATTAATTAACAAACGAAAACTCACCTTCTTGATCTTCTTGTAGTCTGGCCTTCCCCTTTGCCCTCCGCTAGCCTTGAGGTCAAACCACTAGCCTGCACCATAGTCGGTCCTGTATTGCCATGATCTCGTGAAGGCCACGCCTGCCCCCATTGCCGGGTTGGACTAGAACAATCCCTAACAGATCCTGCCACCGATCCGAGATAGAGAGATGAGAGATGAGAACACCGAGAGAGAGAGAGAGAGCTCACCGACGGAGAGAGAGCAGCAGCACACCGATCTGATCTGAGATGGATGAGAGTGAGAGAGAGAGAACTCAGTCTGAGATGGAAAAGAGAAGAGAGAGAGACACATCGATATAGAATAGAGACCTGAGATGAGATGAGAGTGAGAGGCGTGAAGGTGAGGCTGCTAGATTAGGTTTACATTTTAGTTTTTATATCATATAAGAAATTATATGGTGTGGGAAGGTACGTAGTATAAAAATATAGATTATTTCTAGATGGTCCGGATCGTTTCCAATCCGGAACCGTGAGGTTCAATCCGGAACCGATCCGTGGCTTACGGATTTTGAAATTTTCAATCCGGAACCGAACCACGGATTCAAAAAACCAATCCAAACCTATCGGATTGGACTGGACCGGTTCGGATTACGGATTTTACGGATTCCTTGCTCAGCCCTAGCAATAATCAGCGAAGAAGACTTTGGGTCAATCAATCTGATAAGCGTTAGTCGCCGCTGGAATGATTGGCTTGGCCTTGCTGGTCTTATACGTTGCTTGCCATTAGAAATAGAAAAGTAGGAAGTGAAAACCATCACCTCCACTACCAAACCATATAATTATGCTTGACTCGCAATTTGATTAGTCCAGATTAAGACATTTTCAGGTACATATTAATTTCTCAATATTTTAATTTTGAAAAAAAAATTATAATATGACCATGGGACAAATTCGTGTGGTAGCCGAATTTGTGACCAATCACTTTTATGTTAGTGTTGCAAAGTGAATGATGTGAGGCAATTACCATATAACCTTGCCTAATTTTGAGAATAGTTTAAAAATTTTACACAATAGTTATATATTTTTTGGAATAATTCTCTTTACCTCGAGACAAAATAATTAGAATAAAAGCGTACCATGAAATTAGTTATCCTACCAGAATCTCCAAAACATGAAATTAGGGTTAATTACACTTTTGATTTTTAAAATATGCATTTTGTATCCTTTTGAACTAAGATTTTGGTTGTGTTAATTGAATCTCTAAAATATTGTGTTAAAGTTGTCTTTTGGCTGATATCATGAATATTAAACATTAGAAATATGTGTATTTTTTAACGAGAACTTTTGCATGTCAACAAAAAAAGGGGGCTGATTATACTTTTGTTTATTAAAATTAGAGGTGTTTGCGGTTTTGTTGCGGTCAGAAAACTTCCAATTCTCTGTTCAAAATTAATTTGTATTTGTCGGTCGAATTAGTAGATACGGATTGAGCAGATCAGCGGATGGATATGAATCGGTTTGGCGGTTTAAATTTTTATAAATTTTGAACATAATACAACAACTTGTCAATATTTTTTTTTGATAACAATCTAACTAAACATAATTAAAAGATTATCAAGTAAATTGTCAAATACTAATAATAAATACGTATAAAAAAATCATGCATTATTAAAACTATTTCGTTACTTTTTTTATTCAAAAACTATTTAATTTGATTTTTTTTAAATCATAAAATTAAGCCTTATATTTTCCGCACAAAAATACCAAATATCAATACTTGTCATTTGATAAAAGGATTTTCAAATTGAAAACACAACAAAATATCTAAATTCTTTTTCAATTAAAAATACAAACATAATATCTAAACAAATTGAAAATATAGAGTCTTACAAATTGCTAGAGGTGCTCACGGTTTAGCGGTTCGGTTTAAACCAAAGGAGCCTCAAATCTGCCATCTGTCCAAAACTAGATGAATTGAAAAAAAATCAATTGGCAACCATCCGTTCATCATCACTTATACGTCAAAACTGCGGCATATCTGTCACGACCCAAAGTTTAGATCATAACCGGCCAATAATCACCTGATTACCTATGGCCTCATACAAAATAAAGAAGAATTATAATAATGGGACTATAAGTGGAAGCACATACAATAATGCAAGTCCATTGAGCCGTGCCAAAATGATCAAAATTATACAACTTACAACATAGCACATTCACATATTTACATGACCATGCAGAATTTATGTACCAAAAAGAATTCCATACATACATATCCCAAGACCATTAAGCAAAACGAAATAAAAGTCATAACAGAATGTGAGTCAAAAGCCAAAAGTTCCATTTTGGTGACTCGACCAAATAGGTTCACAAAAATAACTCTTGAGGCAGGCTCTAAGATTGACCTCCATGCTGATCACCTACACACATACAACATAGGGGATGAGCGACGCTCAATGAATAATAGTAAAGTAAAGAGAATCAAATGAATAATCTTGATTTAAAAGAAAGCATATTATGTTAACACAATGCTTTTTCACAATTACATCCTTTACAACATTATCCATAATTATATTTACAGAACGGTTTTAGGCCCAACATATTATGGAATAGCCTCGTGCCTAACATATAACAGAACAGCTTCAGACCTAACATATAACAAAACGGCCTCTGGCCTACATATGTCACAACAGCCTCAGACCCACATATGTCACAACGGCCTCGAATCCATAGATGTCATAACTGCCTGTCACGACCTAAACCCGCCCCTAAGGGTTTAGCATCAGAATCGCTAGTAATCCGAGATTACCAAGGCCCGATATCTGAATACAAAGCAGTATGAGGACATGGCGGAAGCCAAAACAATAAATAAACATTGCCCAATGAGCTGTGACAGTCTGTATGCAAAAAAAAAAACTTTTCATACATATATGCAGTCGGTGACAAAACAGTATGTACATATATACAATCATTTAAGACAGGGACTTAATCCTTATTAAACAGTACAGTACAGCCTATACAGTTGTTACATAACATACACAGAGACAGACGAGGGAGATAAAAACACCCCTAAGCCATAGCTTGAACAGGCTTGGAACCTCGCAGTGAGGCACAGTGGTTGGCTTGACAAAACTGGAGTTTACCCCGACGCTTCTAGCTTTGATCCGGTGCCTGTACACCTACATATATATATGAGCGGTGAGCTAAAACCCAGTGAATAACATAATGCGTAAAGAGGTTTAGAATGAATGTCCTTACAGTAATGAAAACAGTTCATCAAATCAGTATATCGGTTGTTCAGTACAGTAAACAGTCATATGTGGTACATCCATTAGCATAACAGTAACAGTAGATCTTAAAAGACCAAATAGTAAATGATGGCCATCAATCAGTAAACAGTAGTGGTTCTGTAGTGACCCTCACCTTACTCTTGTCATACTTGCATACATATATATGTGATCCTGACTTGTTGTGTTGCATTAGCAAATTTAGTCTTGTCTTATTTGGATGTTGCTCGTATGCCTTGTCATTTCCTGGTGTGTGTGTTTCAGCCGAGGTCATCTTGAGCCTAGGTCACCCTTTTGATACTCTTCTATCACACGACCAACCGCCCCTAGAAGGTCGTGGCGAGATGGCCAAGAACGAGGTTACCAAAGGCCTCTTACAAGAATTCACGCACAACTCGGAGTAAATATGTGGGGCTTACAAATGCGAAGCAATAAATTAACATACAAGCAAATTCCATAAAAGCGATTAAGTCGAATGAAATGACATACATCTTTGATGGCTTTAATATAACGAATAGAGTTCATGAATTACATCTTGACAAAAAGGCTTCTCGGCCTTCAAATACAAAAATTTCAATGAAATAACCAAGAAGCATGATCTTCAAGATCTTTGAAAACACGAATGCAAAACATGTCGGCAAAAACATCGGCAAACAAGTCTAGGCGTCTCCGTACCTTCATCACCTACATATATATATAGAGAGGGTGAGCTTGGATACTCAGTGAATGGCATAAACAATAAAGGGTTTACATGAATGATATCCGAGGTCTTTAACAAAACTATACATAGTACAAATCAAGTTTGTCTTTCAAATCTTTCAAAGCTTCGAGGGATGTTCATTAACATCAATATAATACGAGTGATGACATTCGGACAAGCAAACCCACGCGTAAAACCGCTGCTGGCAAGGCAAGACAAGACAAGAGATCTCTAAACAAGGATGTCGTTGCATTAAAGTCCCCGACACTAAGGACTTGTGCCACAAATGCTTAAAGTCCCCTGGCACGTACGGACTTCCAAACTTGTGCTACAAATGCTTATAGTCCCCTAGCACGTACGGACTGGTGCCACAAATGCTTAAAGTCCCCTGGCACGTACGGACTTCCAGAATGGTCATCAAAACAAGACATAACATTTGATACTCAAGGTAGGATTAATCATTCATGCTTACAAACACTTTTCAAAACAAGGCAAAACAATACTTTTATCAAGTCAAAGCAACATAGCTTTATTAAGAATGCCACTCACATAGTTCTTCGAACGTCGGGTCAAGGCAAGTCCAAGTCCTACAAATACATGGCAAGTTCATCAATACACTTACAAACAAGTTTCACATGCATGCAAATGATCTCGGCATGCCCCAAGACTAAGTCAAATCAAAGCAAACCTGTTTCTTATTTCGAAAACATCTTTGGGCAACTAACTGTGTCTTGGCCGAGGTTCCACACCTCCTTGCCGAGGTGAGGTTCCGAGGCCACATTCAAGGACAAATGAAGTCGGGAAAACCTGGGTTTCCCTCTGCTCAAGAACATCAAGAACATGATCATGAAGAACATGAAGGAATGAATGCAAGGATCATAACTTATCATTTATAAAATCGAGATCTCATGCAATGAGTTTGAAAACATGGACACAGACGCCCATACTAGAATATCTTGGTGAAACAAACACAAATGCATGGATTTCAATGCAAGCTTTCAGATCAAATCAAGGCTTTTCTTCAAGAACACATGAAGGTCACATTTTCTTTCCAAAACCAACTTTAAATCAACACATGATATGCAAGACAGCTTCAATCATGCAATGCAGCTAGATGATCATCAAGAACAACAAAAGGAGATTGAGATTCTAACCTCAGATCACGAATCTAACGGGTCCAACACCAAGGATCGAGCTTGCTAATCACTTTCTCACTCTAGAACTCCTCCTAGAGCTTCTCTCTCCTCAAGAACAAGACTTATAACAAAATGAGACATTTCTAGATTTGCTTGGTGATATAACATTCAAATCGGACACGCGGCGATTGGTTGGTTCAACTTAAAAAAATGATTGATTGAAAAGACAAGTCTCGACAAGGCGTGTTCAACAAGCTTGGTGGCAAGGAACTCCGTGAGCAATGACATCGGCCAACAACAAGACTTCGAAGAAATAACATCGGCTAAAGATAAACTTCAGCAACAGGGTAACAAGGACATCGGCTAGGGAGGACAACACTTGACTAAAAGTGCCACACCTCGGCCGGTGTGCCACATCTCGCCTAGGTCATACCTTCCCGAGGTCAAAGGTCACTAAGGGTAGAACATCTCGGCTAAGTAGTGACATCTCGGCTAACATCTTTGAGGTGAGAAGGAAGGCGGACAAGCGATTCTAAGTACAAGGATTCAAAGGTGATCTAGGCTCATGACAACCTCGGCACATACACACACACACACACACCAAAGGAACATAACACTTAAGTATCACTTATGCAAGACAAGTCAAGGATGCAAAGCAAGTCAAGATTAAAAATGCAAGCTCAACAAAACAAGATCATATATAATGCATATGAGTATGGTCGAAGCGATTAATGAGGGTTATTACACCCTTCCCCCCTTAAAGAAGTTTGGTCCCCAAACTTGAGTTACCTTATCCTAAGAACAGTTCTGGATGTCGAATCCTCATTTCTTCTTCCATCTCCCATGTGGCATCCTTGCCATGATGTTCCTTCCATTCAACCTTCACCATCTGTATTGCCTTATTTCTCAATTGTCTTACTTGCCTATCAATAATACGCATTGGTCTCTCCTCATAGCTCAATTCTTCATCAACCACAATCCCAAAATGATCAACCACATGCAGGGGATCTCGAATATACTTCCTCAACATTGAAATATGGAATACATTGTGAACTTGACTCAGTTCGGGTGGTAGAGCAAGTCCGTAAGCAGTGGTGTTAATCTTCTCAAGAATTTCAAATGGCCCGATGTAACGAGGTGCTAATTTGCCCTTCTTCCCAAATCTAAAAACTCCTTTCGTTGGTGAAATCTTCAGGAATACATGGTCTCCAACTTCAAATTCCAATTCTCTTCTTCTTTGGTCGGCATAGCTCTTCTGCGACTTTGGGCGGTCGATCCTCTGTCGAATAAGCTTAATCTTCTCGGTTGTTACTTGAATCGATTCGGGGCGATCAAAACTTTATCTCCTACTTCGTCCAACATATCGGCGATCTGCACTTCCTTCCATACAAAGCTGTATGGTGCCATGCCAATCTTGGCTTGATAAGCTGTTGTTATGGCGAACTCTACTAATGGTAAGTGTGTTTCCCAACTTCCTTTGAAATCCAATACACATAACCCGAGCATATCTTCAAGTGTCTGATTTGTCCTTTCTACATGCGCCCATCGGTTTGGGGGTGAAACGCTTATGCTAAACCTCAACTCGGTTCCCAAAGCCCTCTGTAAACTTTGCCAAAACACGCAAACAAACTTCGGATCTCGATGCGAAACAATTGACATCGGCACTCCATGAAGTCTCACAATCTCATTCATATACTGATCTGACTAGTCGATTCGGCGATGAATGTAGTCCGAACAGCAAGAAATGTCTTGACTTAGTTAATCTGTCGATTATGACCCAAATCGAGTCCATCCCTTTCTCGTGTCTTGACAAACCAATCACAAAGTCCATGGAGATATGTTCCCATTTCCATTCAGGAATCGACAAAGGTTGAAGGAGTCCTGCTGGTCTCTGATGTTCTGCCTTCACTTGTTGACATTGCAAGCATCGAGATACAAACTCGGCTATTTCTCTCTTCATGTTCGGCCACCAAAAGGTTTGCTTCATATCTTGATACATCTTAGTGTTCCCTGGATGAACAGCAATTCTAGAACTATGAGATTCCTGCAAAATCCTTCTTTTCAACTCTGGAACGTCGGCCACACACAATCTTCCTTCAAACTTGAGCACTCCATCTTCAAAGGTGTAACCTGATCTCGGCTTGGTATCAATCTCCTCGGCAACCTTTCTGAGGAATTCATCATTCATCTGTCTTGACTTTACTTCATCAATAATGGTCGGCTCTGCTGAGATTATGGCTAAGCATGCTAAACTTCCCATTGATCTTCTGCTTAATGCATCGGCTACTGAGTTGGCTTTGCCTGGGTGATATTGAATTTGCATGTCGTAGTCCTTCAATAATTCCAGCCATCTTCTCTGCCTCAAATTTAGTTCCCTCTGAGTAAATAAATACTTCAAACTCTTGTGATCCGTGAAAACCTGGCAAGAAGCTCCATACAAGTAATGTCGCCAAATCTTCAAGGCAAATACCACGGCTGCTAATTCTAAGTCATGGGTAGGGTAGTTCTTCTCATGAAGTTTCAACTGACGAGATGCATATGCTATGACCTTACCCCTTTGCATTAATACACAACCCAAACCCTTATGTGAAGCATCACTGTAAATCTGAAATTCCTCATTACTTGATGGAAGTACAAGAATCGAGTCAGAACTAACCTCGTCTTCAATTCTGAAATCTTGACTCTCTATCTTTGGTCCATTCGTATGCCACTCCTTCGAGTTAAGCGTGTCAAAGGCACCGCAATCCTTGAGAAGTCTTTCACAAACTTTACGTAATAACTGCCAAACCTAGGAAACTACGAACCTCGGACACGTTGGCGTCGGCCAATTTACCACGGCTTCAATCTTCTTTGGGATCAATGAGATACCTTCTTCATTAATCACATGCCCTAGGAATGAAATCTTTGGAAAGCCAAAACTCACATTTACTCAACTTAGCATACAACTTCCTGTCCCTCAAAATCTGTAAGGCAAGTCTCAAGTGGTTTTCATGTTCAGCTTTACTCTTGGAATAGATTAGTATATCATCAATGAAGACAACTACAAACTCATCTAAATGCGGTTTGAAGACTCTATTCATTAAGTCCATAAATGCAGCAGGAGCATTGGTTACACCAAAAGGCATCACTAAAAACTCGTAGTGGCCATATCTGGTTCGAAATGCCGTCTTCTCAACATCCTCGGCTTTAACCTTAAGCTGATGGTAACCCGACCTAAGGTCAATCTTGGAAAAGACTCGTGCTCCTTGAAGTTGATCTAGCAAATCATCAATCCTAGGCAATGGGTACTTATTCTTAATGGTTACTTTATTAAGTTCTCTGTAGTCAATGCAAAGACGAAGTGTACCATCCTTCTTCTTAACAAACAAGAATGGTGCTCCCCATGATGATGTGCTCGGCCTAACCAATCCCTTATGCAACAATTCTCAGAATCGTACCTTCAATTCCTTAAGTTCGGCTGGGGCCATTCTATAAGGTGTTTTGGAGATCGGCTGGGTTCCTGACATGATGTCCACAGTAAACTCTATTTCTCTATCGACTAAGTGGCCAGGCAATTCATCTGGAAAGACATCGGAGAATTCACTAACAACTGGGATATCGGCTAACTTAGCATTTCCATTCTGATCACTCAGTATACTACACAAGTAGCCATGGCATCCTTTCTGAATTAGCTTATAGCCTTTAATGAATGAAATCAAGTAAGGTGGGGACTCTACCCCACTACCCTGGAAAATGACCTCGGCGTGGCGTGGGGGTTGCAAAGTAACGCACTTAGAAACACAATCAATAGATGCATGATTCATCACTAACCAATCCATTCCTAATATAACATCAAAGTGGGTCATGCTTAATGGCATCAAATCAACTAACAACTCTACACCCTTAATCCCAACAACACACTCTCTATAAATAGATGCAACAATCATAGTTCTCCCGGATGGAGCGGATACATATAACACATAACCAAGGGGTTCTGTGGTCTATTCAACTTCTCGGCAAACTTAGCGAGATATGAATGAATGCGTAGATCCGAATCAATTAACACATAAGCATCTTGAGAGCAGATTGAAGTATACGACACTCTTGTTTGACGTTCAGGTGTCTCCGGCACTAGAGCGAAAACTCGCCTGCCTCATTTGTGTCCTGCCGACATTGCTTCCTGTCAGAGCCCGAGGTGCTCCCACTTTTCCTACCATCATCAATCCTTGACTTTGGGCAATCTTTCACACGATGACCCATCTCTCCACATTCAAAACAAGCGCTGGCGCCCAGCAAACCACGAATCGGCCTCCCACAACTTGTACACATCGGCTTAGTACTACCTTCTGGTTCGAGTTCTTTGGAGCTTCCCACGTTCGCTTTCTTCTTAGCATTAAACGGAGCTCGGCGGTTGTCATAGTTACATCTCTTTCTCTGGTTCTCTCCGCATTACGATATCGGCTCAAGTTGGTTTACGCAAGGATAGCCTTGTCCAAGACTCCAGCGTAAGTTGGCATGTTGAGCATGTTAACTCTATCTGTATCGGTCCACGCAGATCCACTTTCAAACTTCCTAGCTTTCCTATACTCATCACTTGACCATATGAGGTGCATACCTCGCCAATTGATGAAGGCACGATCGTGATACGCCCTTTATCTGTTTCCTTGTGTGAGGTGCGAAACTCTGTGATCTTGCGATCTCGGACACTAAGGGAAAATGCTTATTATAAAATAGTTCCAAAAATTTGGCCCAAGTTAAATCGGGGTTTCCTTCTCGTGTCATCATCCACCATCTTGGGCATCATCATCTAATGTAAATCGGCCAATGCCACCTTTTGAGCATCTTTGGGAAAGATTTCAAACAACTTCTCCATTCCTAGAACCCACGCTTGGCTTTCATTGGTTCTATGCCCCTTGGAACCTCGGCGGGTTCATCTTCTTGAATTCCTTAATCAAAGTCATGGTTCCATCTCCATACAATTTGGCCGTGAGGGTACTTGAGGTCTTGGAGGAGGTGGAGGTGGAAGCAGATATCGGCCATTCGTCTGTTCGGCTGGTAGTTGTAGCACTAACATTCTGTTGTCTCACTTGTCTTAACTCTCGAGTTAACCCTTCCACTAGTCTTTCTAATCGGTCCGGTCGTCCTCGATCGATCTCGCCAACTGGTGGTCTTCCTCTCCTCATAGTGCTACGAGTATGCGAAATGTGACTTTACAACAGAATGTGGAACAAGTATGCATGCTAGCAACAAGTAATCATGCTGGGATGATGCACACATTTGTCAAGTAGCAAGCAACATGATGCAATCCTATGATCTTTCTAAGGGAAATCCTATGCTCTTTAGGACTCAGTGTGTGTGAATAACGTACTATAAGAAACTTGTGCTCTGATACCAATCTGTCACGACCCCAACCTGCCCCTAGAAGGTCGGCGCCGAGATGGCGATAACGAGGTTACCAAAGGCCTCTTACAAGAATTCACGCACAACTCAGAGTAAATATGTGGGGCTTACAAATGCGGAAGCAATAAATTAACATACAAGCAGTCCATAAAAGCAGTGCTTAAGTCGAATGAAATGACATACATCTTTGATGGCTTTAATATAACAGAATAGAGTTCATGAATTACATCTTGACAAAAAGGCTTCTCGGCCTTCAAATACAAAAATTTCAATGAAATAACCAAGAAGCATGATCTTCAAGATCTTTGCAAAACACGAATGCAAAACATGTCGGCAAAAACATCGGCAAACAAGTCTAGGCGTCTCCATACATACGCTCATCACCTACATATATATATAGAGAGGGTGAGCTTGGATACTCGATGAATGGCATAAACAATAAAGGGTTTACATGAATGATATCCAGGGTCTTTAACAAAACTATACATAGTACAAATCAAGTTTGTCTTTCAAATCTTTCAAAGCTTCAAGGGATGTTCATTAACATCAATATAATACTGAGTGATGACATTACGGACAAGCAAACCCACGCAGCGGTAAAACCGTCGGTGGCAAGGCAAGACAAGACAAGAGAGATCTCTAAACAAGGATGTCGTTGCATTAAAGTCCCCGACACTAAGGACTTGTGCCACAAATGCTTAAAGTCCCCACGCGTCACGGACTTCCAAACTTGTGCTACAAATGCTTATAGTCCCCTAGCACGTCTGATTTGGTGCCACAAATGCTTAAAGTCCCCGCACGTCACGGACTTCCGAATGGTCATCAAAACAAGACATAACATTTGATACTCAAGGTAGGATTAATCATTCATGCTTACAAACACTTTTCAAAACAAGGCAAAACAATACTTTTATCAAGTCAAAGCAACATAGCTTTATTAAGAATGCCACTCACATAGTTCTTGAGCGTCGGGGTCAAAACAAGTCCAAGTCCTACAAATACATGGCAAGTTCACTTGAATACACTTACAAACAAGTTTCACATGCATGCAAATGATCTCGGCATGCCCCAAGACTAAGTCAAATCAAAGCAAACACTGTTTCTTATTTCGGAAAACATCTTTGGGCAACTAACGAGGTCTTGGCGAGGTTCCACACCTCCTTGCCGAGGTGAGGTTAGAGCCACATTCAAGGACAAATGAAGTCGGAAAACTGGGTTTCCCTCGCTCAAGAACATCAAGAACATGATCATGAAGAACATGAAGGAATGAATGCAAGGATCATAACTTATCATTTATAAAATCGGAGATCTCATGCAATGAGTTTGAAAACATGGACACAGACGCCCATACTAGAATATCTTGGTGAAACAAACACAAATGCAGGGATTTCAATGCAAGCTTTCAGATCAAATCAAGGCTTTTCTTCAAGAACACATGAAGGTCACATTTTCTTTCCAAAACCAACTTTAAATCAACACATGATATGCAAGACGGCTTCAATCATGCAATGCAGCTAGATGATCATCAAGAACAACAAAAGGAGATTGAGATTCTAACCTCAGATCACGAATCTAGGGTCCAACACCAAGGATCGAGCTTGCTAATCACTTTCTCACTCTAGAACTCCTCCTAGAGCTTCTCTCTCCTCAAGAACAAGACTTATAACAAAATGAGACATTTCTAGATTTGCTTGGTGATATAACATTCATTTCGGACACGTGGCGGCGATTGGTTGGTTCAACTTAAAAAATGATTGATTGAAAAGACAAGTCTCGACAAGGCGTGTTCAACAAGCTTGGTGGCAAGGAACTCCGGCGCAATGACATCGCCAACAACAAGACTTGACAAGAAATAACATCGGCTAAAGATAAACTTGACAGCAGGTAACAAGGACATCGGCTAGGGAGGACAACACTTGACTAAAATTGTGCCACACCTCGGCCAGGTGTGCCACATCTCGGCCTAGGTCATACCTTCCGAGGTCAAAGGTCACTAAGGGTAGAACATCTCGGCTAAGTAGTGACATCTCGGCTAACATGCTGAGGTGAGAAGGAAGGCCAGACAAGCGATTCTAAGTACAAGGATTCAAAGGTGATCTAGGCTCATGACAACCTCGGCACATACACACACACACACACACCAAAGGAACATAACACTTAAGTATCACTTATGCAAGACAAGTCAAGGATGCAAAGCAAGTCAAGATTAAAAATGCAAGCTCAACAAAACAAGATCATATATAATGCATATGAGTATGGTCGAAGCAGTGTGAGGGTTATTACACTTACACTTAGGACCACCTTAGGATTTCTTCGTTGACCTCCACCTTTGCCCTGACATATTGGCCGAGATGATTATCATCTGGGCCGAGGTGTGTATCGCCAAGGCCGAGATGTGTATTATTTGGGCCGAGATGTTAACCTTGTGCCGAAGTGATCTGGTCCTGGAGTGGCATAACATAGACCGAGGTGTGGCACATCTAGGCCAAGGTGTGGCACAGCTTAGTCAAGTGTTGTTCTTCCTAGCCGAGATCATTGTTCTTTGACTTGCCGGAGTCCCTTGCCGCCTAGCTTGTTGAACACGCTTTGTCATAGACTTGTCTTGTCAATCTATCACCTTTTGAGGAGAACCAACCAACCATTGCCACGTGTCCGAGATGAGTGTTAAATCAGCCGGCAGAGAGAGAGAAACCCCTAATTTGTAATATTCTTGTTTTGGAGTAGAGAGAGAGGCTCTAGAAGGGAAGGAAGAATTTTAGAGTGAGAAAGTGGGTAGCAAGCTTGATCCTTAGAGTTCAAACCGTTGGATTCGAGTATTGAGGTTAGAATCTTGATTAACTCTTGTTGTTCTTATCGATCATCTAGTTGCATTGCATGATTGAGTATGTTTTGAATGCCATACATTGATTTAAAGATTGGTTTTAGAAAGAGAAAGTTGGTATTCTTGTGTTCTTGAGGAAAAGCCTTGTTTGATCCGAAAGTTTGCAACAAGTTACATGCTTTTGTGTTTGTTTTCCCAAAGATCTTCTAGTATGGGCACCCAAGTCCATGTTTTCAAACTCATAGCATGAAATCTCAGATTTTACAATGATAAGTTATGATCTTTGCATTCATCTCCTTCATGATCTTCATGTTCATGTTCTTCATGTTCTTGAGCAGAGGGAAAACCCAGATTTTTCCCGACCTCATTTCTTTGAAACTGGCCCTCGGGACCACACCTCGGCGAGAAGGTGTGGGACCTCGGCCAAGACTTGGTTGGTGCCCAGCATGTTTCCCCGAGATGGGAGACAGTGTTTGTTTTGATTTGACTTAGTTCTTGGAGAATGCCGAGATCATTTGCATTCATATTAAGTTTGTTTGAGAGTGCATTCAACATATTTCTGCCATGTGTTTGTAGGACTTGGACTTGCCTTGACCCCGACGTTTGAAGGAATAAGTGAGTGGTATTTTAATAAAGATATGTTATAAAGCTTTGATAAAGCCTTGTTTTGTCTTGTTTGGAAAATTATTTACAAGCATGAATGATTATTCCTACTTGCAATAAGTACTATACCTTGTTTGATGACATTCTCGGGAAGTTCGTACGTGCTAGGAGACTATAAGCATTTGTAGCACAAAGTTTGGAAGTCCGTACGTGCTAGGGGACTATAAGCATTTGTAGCACAAGTCCTTAGTGTCCGGGGACTATAATGCAACGACACCCTTGTTTAGAGATCTCTCTTGTCTTGTCTTGCCTTGCCACTGACGGTTTTACCGCGTGGGCTTGTTTGTCCGAGATGTCATCCCTTGTATTATATTGATGTTAGTAAGCATCTCTTGAAGCTTTGAAAGATTTGATGGATGAACTTGATTTATCTCATGAACTGTTTTGTTAAAAGACCTCGGATATCATTCATGTAAACCCTTTATTAATTATGCCATTCACTGAGTATCCAAGCTCACCCTCTTTATATATATGTAGGTGATGAGCAGGGCGGCGGCGACGCCTAGATGTGTTTGCCGATGTGTTGGCCGATGTGTTTTGGATTTGTGTTTTGCAACATCTTGAAGATCATGCTTCTTTGTTATTTCCTTGTATTTTGTAATTGATGGCCGAGAAGCCTTTTAGTCAAGATGTAATTTTTGTACTCCATTTCGTTGTATAAAAGCTATTTTGAGATGTATGTCATTTCATTTAACGTAAGCACTGCTCTTATGGACTACTTGGTTTTTATTTATTGCTTCCGCAATTGTAAGCCCCATATGTTACTCTGCTTTTGTGTGTGTGATCTTGTAAGTGGCCTTTGGTAGTCTCGAATTACTGGCCATCATGGCACCATCCTACTAGGGGCGGGATGGGGTCGTGACAGGTTCCAACAAGGGAACCGACAGAGATCTCTATGATAAGAATATCGATGAGTTGCTAAGGATGCCTGTCAATACGAGAATATAGGACATACATTCATTCAGTTAACAATATCAGTTCAGAAAGTAGTACAGTTCAGTTGTTCGGAAGATAATCATTTTGAACATATCTTTACACAGTTGTTACTCACAGAGTTCTGGGTTACGGTGAGCTAGAGCGTCTCCTCGGAAAGCCAACCCTACACAGTTTACAAATTGAACACACACTAAGCTACACAGTTAGGAAGGTAATAACTTAATCCCTAAATTGCCTCGGTGTGGTTCTACATCTATATCCTCATTAAGATGCCTTAAACTAGGCCTAAGAATGCCTAGGATGGGATGAGGATGTAAAGATGCACTTAGAAAACATTTTCAGAATTTTTCAGAAAATAAGGGTCTTGCTCGAGCGTGGATTTCTTCGCTCGAGCGAGCTTGTCAAAACAGTAGGGTCGCTCGAGCGTGGACTTCCTCGCTCGAGCGGTATGCAAAAATGCAAAAATGCAAAAAGTGCTGGATATTGGAAAACTCCGCTCGATGCTCGCTCAAGCGTAAGACACAGTCCTCGCTCGAGCGTAGGTTCTCTTGCTCGAGCATGCGTCTGCGTGCACCAAGATTCTGAGAGCTTGAAATTTATGCTCAAGCCACCATTCCTTCGCTCGAGCGGTGCTCAGAGTAAACGGTGGTCGCTCGAGCGTAGAATCCTTCGCTCGAGCGAAGAAGCCAAATTCTAAAATTTCCAAATTTGCCTCCCAAGCTCAAACCAAGCATTCTTTAGCCCAAACTCGACCTCTTGGGCCCAATTTCTGGAAAACACATCTAAACTCAATATACAACAAGTTTCAAAGCTTAATTTGTGAAATCCAAGCCCAAGGTGAGTCAATTAAATCCAAATTTCAAACCCAAATTCATGAACAAGATGAACATGCAAACATGCATGAATTAAACTCAATTCAAAGCTTCAATCTCATGCTCTAGTGAGCCAAATCTTTCAAAACAGGGTAAGTTCATGTTCTATTGTAAAAATATGAGCATGCATGTCCAATTTATGAAGAACTAGCTCAAAGATACAAGAGTATGCCATGCATGCAACAATTAAGCTCCAAGACAACAATTTGAGCCATAAATTGGCTCTAAACCTCAACTTAGCTCTAAACCATGCAAGAATAATCTTAATTACATCAATAGGAGGTTGAACCCCTTACCTAAGTCTTGAATTAAAGGTGTGGAGGCTCAATTTGCAATTTTCTTCCAAAACTCTTAAGCTTCCAAGCAAAGTACCCAAGAACAAATCAATTCTCTCCCTCTCTCTTTCTTGGTCGGCTAAAGCTCTCAAAATGTGACTGAAGAAAAGTTTGCCTATGTAAGGCTCAATATGTTGAGGTAGTGGGCCACTAAGGATGGCAAAATGGAAATTAGGCCCACTCTTGACATTACGCTAATTTAATCTAATTTAATCACACTAAATCACATTTCAAATAGTTATGTCATAAAATCACATAAATTATGATGATCCTAAAACATCAACCAATTTTTTATTCCGCCGCCGATAAGGCCTTCAATTTAGAGTTTAAACATATAAACATGAACAGATAATCACACAGTCAAACAGATAGAATACAATTCAAACAGATATATATTAAATCGATTCAGTTCAGATTTCAGTCAATCAGTTCGGTAACTCAATCAGTTCAATTATCAATGATAATCAGTCCCAGTTTAGCAGTAATCAACAGTTTATCGGTAAACAGTGGTGAGGGTCATTACACTGCTTTGGGCCCAATCACATATCAAAACGGCCTTGGGCCCAATCATATATTAAAACGGAACGACCTTAGATCCATGTTGTTCATGTCATATAACGTTCATAAAACTCATTTATTTTGATCAAAACACAATATCAAAATAAATCACCATATCTGGATCAAAATAATCAATTAAGAATATATCTTTACAATTACTCACAGTGCACTTGGTCTTGTGGCTTTGCCTCCGGCACACGACCTATACAAAGCATGTCACATACATATTCGATAAATAATTCGTTTTATTTCATATACTTTTCTTTTAATAGTTCACAACATTTTTCAGTGGGTTTCTAACCATTATTTCATTTTCCAGAGGGTTTAAATAAGGTTGGGAACGCATTCGGGAGGCCAGGGAGGTCAACGCGAGAAAGCAGAATTTTTCTCCCTTGTTGGCCGCTCGTGCGGTCGGTCCAACCACTTGAGCGGTCATGCTTCGCTCGTGCGGAAGTGTGAGCTACTCAAGCATGTAGAATGGAATTCTCAAATTTGTTCATGTTCTGCTCGTGCGGAGCCCGTGGCAACACAAGCAGTCTGGGCAAAAACCAAATAGTCCGAAATGAGCTCAAAATCCCAAGTGACCAAACTCCAATACAAGCCCAAAATCATGCAAAATTAACTAAAAAAAATATGATATACTAACATGATTCAAGTGTAATTTCACTTCAAACACATCAATCTTTCCCCAACATTAAATTCATGGTCTCATCTTTTTAATACATTCATGAATTGCATATACAAGCTAACATATAACCATGGATGATCTTTTAACAATTTCATGGATTAATCACAAGATTGAAATTAAATCAAACAAAAATGAAGAGATTATAGTTCCATTTCTTGCATTTGGTTCAAACCATTACATAACCCAAAACCCTAACTCAAAATTCTCAATCTTCTCTTGATTTCAAGCAAAAGGTAAGCTATAAACAAAGATTCTAAGTAGATTTCCATACCTTAGCTCAAGTTTAGGATTTGCCCTTTGAATCTCTTCAAAAACCCTAGCTTCTCTCTCTCTCTCTCTCTCTCTCTCTCTCTCATTCTCTAGCAAGTCTCTCAACAAAAATGAACCCAAAAGCTAGAAATGTATATATAATTTAGGCTAATTAAACATTACGAATTGTAATTTTACAAAATTTCACTGTAGGTTCTGAAAATCATGCTGAACACAGATATGACGTCGGTTTTGGTTTCTGGCACCTCTAAGGCTTTCAATTGCAGTTGAAAGTTGTAATTGCAATAAAAATTCCTACATTCAACAGATATAATTCCAAAATCACATAATTTACATACTTAACTTGCAAATTCATATCAAATACATAAACATATATATAATTAAGCATAATACGGGACGGGTTATCACAGGATTGGTTTGGTTCGGTCAGTTTGGGCGGATCGAAATATCCGCTGCTCACCCCTAATTAAAATATGTGTTTTGTATTATTTTAGCTTTCAAAATTTTAATTGGGTCAATATAATGCTAATTTTTCATTTTGTTGAGATGGAATTTTTTGTATATAAAATATTAATGCCGTTAGCTATGAGGAGAGATTATTTTAACACACATTTGCTATGTTTGGAAAGCGAACATTTTAGTAAAAAAGTCAAAAAATTACTACAAGTTACCAAACTATTCTCTTTACTTTTATATACGATTTCTTGTTTAAAAAAAAAAAATTAAAAACACTAAAAAAGCCAATTTCTAAACAAGCCTTTGTAAACGAAATTAAATTAATTATTTTTGAGGTAAATTACACTGACACCCCCTGAAGTTTTTATTTAATACAAATTCTCCTCACATTTGAAAAATTACACTTACTTGCCTATTAGATTAAAATGACATATTTGGCCCTTAACCTTTATACATATAAAACAATAAAATAATACAGATATTTTGTTCATGTCATTTCAAGAGAAATAACTATTATCTTATTTGGTTTAAGTCACACAAAAAATTGAGTATTTTTTTTTCATTTTTTTTATTTTTACTGAATATCTTTTTAATATTTGAAGAAAATTTTTATTTTTATTTTTTAGATACACCTAACCAGATATACTAAAGAAATATAATATTTTGTGATTTTTTTAAATTCACCAAATACCAAAAAAATACATAAAATACAAAAATTCAATACATTATCTTATTTTGTTGTATTCAATGATTTTTTTTAAAAGTTTTTTTGTATAATTTTTATACTTTTTAAATATATCTAGATTAAATTGATCTAATCTAGGTATAATGTTAGAAATAAAAATGAAAAATTATATTCATATACAAAAATTTATACCAAAAATATATACATATATATATATATATAAAATTGTGATAGTGATATTTTTGTAAATATAAATAATGTTTATGGGTATTTTGTTTTAAAGTAAAAGATCACCATCAAGCTATATCATTGTGCTTGAAAATTCTATATAAAATTTATGTTTGTATATTATCACTCAACAAAAATATGTTCAGAAAGAACTTAATGATGAAAAGTTATAAAATGTAATCATGATGATAGGAAGAAAAATGGGTAGGAAAGAGGGCAAGATGGTCATTTAAAATTTTTAGGGCATGACATCATCATTCTAGGGGGCAATTTGTAATGAGATTACAAATCTCAGGGAAGAGAATGCAATTTTTGAAACGTGAGGAGAGATTTGTATTAAACAGAAATCTTAGGGTTTGTTAGTGTAATTACCCTGCCACTAAATAAAACGGGTAAATTATACTGACACCCCTTGAGCTTTTTGTTTAATATAGATTCTCTTTTACATTTGAAAAATTACACTTACACCCTGTAGGATTAAAATTACATATTTGCCCCTTAACCTTTATACATATAAAATAATACATATATTTTGTTCATGTCATTTCAAGGAAAATAATAATCATCTACTTAGTTTAACTCACACAAAAATTGAGTTTTTTTTTTTATTATTATTTTTCATTTTTTTATTTTTATTAATTTTTTAAAAACATTTTAAGCATTTTTTTTTAGATATACCTAATCTAAATATATTTAAGAAGTATAATATTTTGTATTTTTTTTTTTAGAATTCACCAAATACAAAAATATAAAAATTCAACACATTATCTTATTTTGCTATATTCAATGGATTTTTTATGAATTTTTTGTGCAACTTTTATACTTTTTAAATATATCTAAATTGATCTAATCTAGGTATAATGGTGGAAATAAAAATAAAAAAAATTATATTTATATATAAAAATTTATACAAAAAATATCATAAAAATGTTGTGATAGTGATATTATTGTAAATATAAATTATTTTTATGGATATTTTGTTTTAAAATGAAATGTCATCATTAAATTTAAAAAAGGACAAGATTGTTATTTAGAAAATTTTAAGATATGATATCCAATTATTCAAGAAGTAATTTATAATAAAACTACAAACTTTAGAAAGGAAAATGTAAATTTTTGAGGAAAAATTATTGAAAAATCTTATTTTGGGGAGTTTTGATATGAATGGTTCCCCTTTTTTTTTTAATGTACCGTGAAGTCCTATTTGTTGGGAATGCAATCTAATAGGTCCTAGAGAGAGAATGTGGTATGGAATTGGTGACGATTTTGCCCTTTTGTTGATGGAGGTGGCAAGTTTTGTGGGATTCTAATTTCCTTCAATCACCTTGGGGTGTTGTGCACGTTATCCATAACTAATATGGACAAAATCTTTCAATCACATTGGGGTGTTGGGGCTGTTGTGCACATTATGGAAATATAACTAATATGGACAAAATCTTTTCAGGTTGGATTGTAGCATTTATGGCATTTGGAAAGTGGGGTGCTGTGTGGAGTTGTTTCAAACATTGAAAGGGGGGACGTTTGCAATCAATGGTTTGTGGTGGCGTGAAGGCGAGTGATTGGTCTCTTAGAGTTTTTGTAAGGTAATGTGTTTGTTTTCTATTCGTTGTCGTTTCTGATTAATTTTGACATTCGTTATTTTTGTAAGGTTTTTGTAAGTAAAAATGTGACGTTTTTATGTTTGTTTCATTGTTGGGTGTTCGCGTGTGTAGGTTATTAGGTTTAATGTTGGCTATTCTGCAATTTCACTTTCTCACATGTGTCACGTAGTTACATTGAAAATGTTTTTTGTGCTCGTTTGTTTTTGTGACATTTGGAGTTGTGTTTGTGTAGGAATGGGGGATAACATCATGTTGTTATGTTCGCACCGTACAAGCAACATTGTAGTCATGATGGATTCTGAGTTAACATATATGTAACAACACAATCGACATTAACAACACCACACTTACGTCTCGGGTTAATATACGCCTGTCGAGATTCTGATCGAATATGTCGCAATCCGATTTTAAATTCAACAACCCTAAACTATTGCTCAACGTATCTTCATTTCCAGACGTGGGGATGGTGTTGCCACATTAGGGCAACATTTTAGACAAGGAACGAGATCCCTATAACGTTCAATCACGTTCGACATTTGAATTCAAAAACCCTAAACTACTAGAGAATGTATCTTCAATTCAACCGCAAGGATGTGTTTGCCATATTAGGACGAAATTCCCAATGTGAAACACCCAATTGGGATTTTCGTAATGTTCACTTTCAAACGTATCTTCAATCTAACAGCAAGGATGTAAGACGAAATTCCCAACAGGAAACACCCAAATGGGATCTTCGTAATGTTCACTTTCGCAACCCTAACCAAACGTGAAGCTGGATCGGTGATTCCTTTCCAATTTCGACGTGGTGTTCCAAAATGTGGAGTCGTTGAATGTGGGATACGAAAAGATGAAATGTGTAATTCAAAAATTCTATGGTGCGCTTTTTCCAAACGTGACATTGCATGGAGGGACTACTACATTTTAGATAATGAACAATTGTTACCAAAACAGCACAATGAATGGGCAAATGTGTCAATTAATGTCCAATGAGACTAACATGTACATTTAAATTAATTTGGGACCTATTGATCCATAAGTTATCCTTTTAGAATTTATGAATCAATCACCCAATTTTTAAATGTGAGAAGCGATTTGTATAGAAACTTTAGAAGTGTCGGTGTGATTTACCCAAATAAAGAATATAGTGGGAATATTCATTATTTATTATTTTTCGCCAACGATAACTATCCACAAATCAAGCAAAGCCTATGGGTAAAGTGACGAAATCCCATTCAACCAGAGGGACCCCCACCTTGACCCAAAGAACCAAAGACTTGGTCAAGCAGCCCTGAGGCCTCTACAAATTGTGCATCAAGAATTGGCCAAAGGTGCACCCATTCAGACTCCCTCTACACTATCTCTCTCTTTCTGTGACCTTTTGGTTATTTTGTTGAAGATGAAGACACAGTCTAGCCTTGCACTGCTGTGCGCCATGGCGGTGGTGGTGGCAGTACTCCTAGGGGAAGCGAGCGTGGTGAAGGCAGTGACGTGTAACCCGACGGAGCTGAGCCCGTGCATCGATGCAATCACGTCATCGAAACCGCCGTCGACAACGTGTTGTGTGAAGCTGAGGGAGCAGAGGCCTTGTCTCTGTGGGTACAGCAAAGATCCAAACCTGAGTCAGTATGTCAACTCTCCCAATGCCAAGAGGATTGCCAACACCTGTGGTGTCTCTATCCCCACTTGCTAGATTAAATAAATGAAAATGATTTCACAGGGGTGAAATTGGAATATTAATACAACTAGTCTTACATATGAAGTGTATGCAGTATTAAGAATAATGTTCTGGCTATGAAACCTTTGTCCTCCCTAGTGAACAATGTTGTGCCAGAATCTGTGTCCTGTATTTGGGCTCTTTTTTATTATTATTATTATTTATTAATAAATTATAAAATTATATTACTGCTGTTGCTTTCATGATATATTCTATGAAACACCCTCTTCCAAAAAAGAATAAAACAAAAAAAATAATAGAAGCAAAACAGTAACCACTGCATCATGTGTGGAAACTGGGAAAATTAGAGAAACAATCATACATTTGGCAAATTTGACATCTCAACTAAAACCAATTAGTGTTATGTCTTTTTTTCATAGTGTTTGAACTGGCTTGAAACAATTAGTGTTAAGGATTTTAATTCATGTCTTTTTCTGGCATTTGATATTACCCTGTATGCTCGGTTTTAGAGCAATTCGAGAAGCAACAAATATTGTGTTTCCTAATGTATTCGTTGATGCACAAATATTGTCCAACATGGTGCCATGTATGTATGAAATTAGAATTCTGTCATTATTTTTTTGTAATGATTTTTTTGTGATTTTTTTACATTTAATGGCTCAAGTTTAAATTTAAATTTGGACCATTGGATTACAGCAACAAAGTTGTTACAGAGAAAAAAAAAAGAAGAAAATGATAGAAGATAATTGTTACATCGAATTGATTTGGATCACAACATTTATGAAAATATGATTGAACTTGGCTTCTATCTACTCAAACCATATCAAGTGAGCCTTTATTTATACAATCAATAAGAGAGAGTAATGGAAGGGGAAAGTGTAATATATCTTAGTAAGATTTAAATTCAGATATCACACCTGATAAGGGAGCGTTTCAATCACTAAGGTAACCCTGTCTTGATTATTCTGTTATTGCTCTTGGATCTATGATGTCTCTTTCTCCCTTTCATCTTACTATTATAATTTAAATTGTTTAACGAAAAAAAATTAGGTGTTGATCTTATTTTAAAAAAGAAAAATAAAAAAATTGAATGTATTTATGCTATGACTAGCGTAAAACCAATGTTATGCACGACTTTAAACAATTAATTAAAATTTTATTTTTAAATTTAAATAGTAACAATTTTAAAAGTTAAAGGTAAAATAATTAAATCATATAAATTAAGTAATTTTTGAACTACACTCAAATGAAGTTTTGATTGTGTTGCCATTAATGTTATATTTTAAGTATTACCTAACAATTCCAAGGGTTGGCTTAGTGGTTGCAGCTTGGGGTCTGTGGGTGTGCTCCTTTCAGTTGGCAAATTCAACTCTTACTATGTGCTATCAACTCTTTGGGGCCACATTCGTAGGTTTTACCTGAGATTTGTCTAATCCACGTTGAGGAGGTGTTTTGCGTAGATGGAGTTGATTTATGTGAAGGATACACTTTACGTGTGTTTGGGATTAGTTAAGGTGCACATAACTATTAAAGTAATAAAAATTTTCACTTAGAATTAAAAGTAAATATATTATTTCAAGTCACTTTCTTGTCATATAACAAACTCAACTTTTGATTTTTGTATTTTTTGGTTAAAATATGAGGTAAAAAAATTTAGTAAGTTTGAAATATTTTTTCGATTTTCTATAATAAAAAGAAAATGTGCAAAAAGTAGAGAGGAAATAAAATATTTAACTTTTTAAATAATTTTTTAAACTTTTGACTATTATGATAATTTCCCAAACTTGCCTTTAGTTTGGCACAAGTTGAGCATGACAACATTTGAGCCAATTTCTTCTGCTCCAAGTTCAACTATTTTAATTAAGGATGGCAATTTGAACCCGACCCAATGGAGACCCGGCCCCTCGATCCCGATTAGAATGATTTTTTCTCAAAAAATATCCCTGACGGGCTGATGATGGTGTTCGAAAATGAATCATTGACAATTTTAGGGCTAGAGACGGTGATACGTTTCCCAACTCCGGCCCAGGCCCCATCTCTATTTCCCCTAAACTGAAATTACTATTATACCCCTATATGTGTGTGTGTGGGGGAGGTTTCTCTATTTTTTTGGACACATTTTAGGGTTAGGTTCACACTCACACAGACACATCGCATTCTCTCTGCTTTGCTTGCGTAGCTACTGCCGTCACTCGCTCCTCCCTCACTGCCGATGTCGTTCCTTCCTCACCGGGGTCTCTCTTCTCGCTCACCGGCGTCTTCCTTCTCCCTCACCGGCTCACCCTCTCTCAAATTGCTATACGAAGACAAACCAAAGTTCAAATCATTACCTTCGTAAACAGCTCTACGAAGACCAACCAAAGTTTGAATAAGTTTTCACCTCTCAATCGACTCTCTCTCGGGTATGATTTGCCTCTCTCGTCTATCAACTCTTCAATTGCCTTGTTTTTATTCTGATCGATCACATTTTTGCTTCACAAAAGCATGAATTGTCCATATTTGTAATATGTTCTTTTGTTGTTCGATGAAATGCCTCGCTGAGAGCAACCCTGTGCTGTGCACAACTTCATCTAATGATCTGTTACTTCAAATTTTCAATCATTGCAATACATGCCCAAAAACTGTTTGTTGAAAAACTTTACCCAATAATGAACCATAATCGAATCATAGGTTTTGTTCCACTTTTGTTTTTTGGGTGGGTTTATTATTATCATAAAAAACTACAATTTTTGTTATTTATTTATTGAAAATTTCAATGAAGGCATAGAAATCATTTTTGTACAGAAACAGAGACAAGGAAAGGGGATTTATTTCATTTTTAGGGCAAATATTAGAGCAGACTAAGTTGGTAAAGTGTAGCATTTTGAATTCGAGGTGGGTAAAGTGTAATTAGTAAAAAAAACTCTATAATGATTGAAAAATAACATCTTGATTTCATTGTAATTGCTTCCACTTGTATTATTAACCTATTTGTCGCTATTCAAATGACCTAACCAGCATTTTATTTTCTTGCCTACTACCAGTTTGATAAAATGTAAGAAAATCTTTTTTTCTACTAGTTTTTTTGTATCAATATTTGCGAGTTTTGGAGCTTCGACTGTAATGAGTTGAATCAAATTGAATTTATACTTTAATCTCAGTTGGGGATTTATTTTAAATTATTAAACTACATTCATTTTGAATCCAATTGATTGAATTGTGACCCGTTAGTAATCATATAATAATGTTGTGGTTTTATTGTTATTATTTGATTACCATAAAAGAGTTGTGAATATTTATGGTGTGTACCATTAAACGAAATATATTTTGTGGTGAGAAAATATTATATTTACTTTTGTCATTAAAGATGTTGAAATGTATTTTAATTGATATATATATATATATATAGGTGTGTATATATATGGTTAGATATTTGTTTATTTAAACAAAAAAAAAGAAAAAAAGAAAATATCTATGTAAAGTAACCAAATAGATTTTTTGTTCAACTCTTGGAGTTCTTGCCGTGAGGGAGAAAGAAAAAAAGGGATCCAATGTTAGTTTTTCATGGGTTTGATCTAGAGTAAGTCATTTTTGACCCCTAGTGCTTTGGATCAAAACATAGAGGGCGGAAAAAGCATCGTTTGGTTCCGAACAGATTTAATTTCTGTTGCCAAAAATTTTGAAAGCTTCTTGGCTTGAGGTAGAAATTTTTCCTACACTTCTTTATGCATTTTTACTTGATTATATGGAGCTTAGAGTTGTATATAATTTAATTAGAATTTTTGAAAATTTTGTGATTTATTTGCTTAAAAGAGAAATTTTGAGAAAAATAAAGGGTTGATGCCCAAATTGTGAAAGTGTAAACTTGGAATATGTTTGTAAGGTTATGAAAGAGATATGTTTTAAATTTAAACAAAAATAGACTTCGATTCAATCGATTTTAAAATTTTTATCGGTTTGTGACCAAAAGAGTATTTTTAAAGAAAACAAAGGAATTATGTTTAACTTTTTGGGGATTTTGATCAAAATAGGATGTCATAGTTGAATAATGCTTGAAAAATGAGTTTGGAAAGAAAATGATGTTTTCTTGGGCATTAATGATATTATTTTGCTTAATGTATCTGTTGGAATAAAACTAACACGGTTAGAAATGGACCTTGAGAGGTTACCGGACGTGATTGTGATATGAAAACTAGTGTAGTTGTTCATATTTGATGAGATTTGGAATAGATTGTATTTATCGAAATTTTTGGAATTTAATTGTTTAAATATCTGTTTAGAAATATCTGTTCTGGGCTATCGGTGGAAGATAGCCATGATTGTTGTAGAAATGCATGAGACTTAGGTAAATTGAACCACATTCCTCATTTGTTGCAATGGACATTGCATTACATTCATTTCATTGGAAATGTATCTATTTTTGAGAAATGTTTGGAAATGTATCTGTTTGTGAAAAGATAAATACTTGGTGAATTTGGATAAGGTGTGTAGAACCGCGCGGTTAGGTGTCGAGCCTCCCAGTTTACTGGTAAAAATGACAGTGGTAGTGTATTAGGGCCTACTTGCAGACACTCACCTAGAGATTTACAGAGCCTGTATTCATGTAACATATATGGTTTAAAATAGAAATGGTTTTATATTTGTTATTGCATCTCAGCAGTGCATGCTTTATAAAAAAAGAGATAAATTGTTTTATCATGAGTATGGCATGAGCATACTCCTCTTTAGTCTTGTCATGGTCCATATATTGTGTAGTATATCTCTACTGGGCTAAGGGAAACCATTGAAGGTACCGGTGATAGGCCTCTGCCAAGGCACTAACTTGGAAGGACTCGGACCTGTGGCTCCATTTTTGTTTTATGGCTATTTATTAAATGTAAGCCCAGGGCTGTTTTTGTGTTGAGTTGAATTTTAATAATCAAATATGCATACTTGATGTGGGTTTGAAGTTTTGATACACATTTTTTCTGCAATTGATACAGTTATTTTATTGCTTGTTATTTTTTTGAAATCAAGATAATGGAATAGATCGTTATAATTTTAACTTTATATTGTGCCAACTTTAAATTTAAATTAATAGATTATTTGTCATATATATTGGCCCTCAAATTTAAATTTTGAAATGGATTAAATCACTTTCTTTTTGAGTCATAACTCAAGGATATTGAATTTTTTTAATGTTTAAATAAGAGTTAGTGAATAGAAAAAATTTCAATTATTTAAAATCAAAAAATTAAAAATTTTAGTTTGAGACATTGGAACTATGAGAATGTTTGTGGTTAAAATCCCATTTTCTGTAATATATAATAGATAATGGGCATGGGCATCGTCAATTTCCAGTTGGTCTATTATGGCTTTTGGAGCCCATAGCAGGCTTAGAGCCCAATATAAATATCCCATTTATATTTTGGGATTTTTACAAGCCAGTCCTATTTTCAAGGGTTATTACCTTACAGATCCTTAATGGAGACTCTTTTACCTATAGGTCCTAAACATTTATTTTTTAATTTCATTTTTACCCTCATGTTTTTATACTCAGATCTGGAGATAAAAACCCAAATCGTTGAACCATGAACATAGAAACCCATATCATTGAACCCATCTTTGAATTAGTTGAGCATTGATTGAGCTCTGAATTGATTGGGTTGAGCTTCAATTGATCTGTGATTGACCTTTGATTCAAATTTGAATCTAGATTTGTTCCATTGTTGCAAATCGTTGTCATCACTCAGTGTCGATATCGGCATTAGCATCGACAGTGCTCCTATAGAGAGAGAGAGGAGAGCCTGGGGGGAGGGGGAGAGAGAGAGAGAGAGACTTCTTCGTTCGCCCACAACGCTAGGATCGCCGTTGCCCTAGTATCCTGCGCCGCCTTCCTCCTCGACCTTAGTGGCACACCTGTCTTCGCTGCCTTGACATTGGGATTTATGGTCGCTGTGGAGAAGTGGATTGGAAATACTCTTTGGATCCTAGGAGACGCTAGTGATCCTTAGCTAGTCACCTGAAAAGATACACACTCCGGTCGGGGGTGCCGGGATTAGCACTCCGACGGACAAGTTAGTTCAGACACTCAGGATAGCTTGTTTACTAAGTTTTTGTGAAGTGATTCTTACATACCTACTAAATATGTTGCTACTGTATTTATACCTGTTTTCCTCGATCCTCGGGGCCAGGGCCTATTTTTTGATCATTATCCTTTACATTATCCGGCTTTAATGCTACACACTTATTCGGCCCAAATATTGTATTCGGATCTGACCGATTATTATCGATACAGATTGCGCATATACGCCTTTGTCAATTATTGGCTCCACAATTGCCCCCGAACTCCCTATTCATAGTAGTTATTCGGTGTGTTAGGTCTAGAATTGGAAAAAGTTAAAAGCAGTCGGTGACTGCGTATCCCAATATAGATGTCAGGACGCACACACCTTTTCGTTCATCGTTACGCTTTCCCGCCTCAATTGTGCGTTTCGCATTTATTGTGATTTGAAATTTCAGTCTTTTCAAATGCACAGTTCGTCGAGTATTCAAGACTCTTAGACCGCCAGCGGATATCCCTTCTCTGACTCGCATGCTCTGCAACTCTTCTCCGTCTACCCTCGTCTCCGTTTAATCTTCGTAAGTCTTCTTCTCCCTTCTTTACGATCCTATTTTCTGTTTGTCGTTTTGATTCCGGCGAAACCTTGAATCCCTACGAACATGGCTAAACACTTGAAAGACCTCCTTTTCGAGGGTTGTATTTCTGGATTCCGGAGACATTTTTCCATTCCTGACAACGTCCACTTATCTCTTGTAACGGACAGTACCCTTGAAATGGTGAGGGAGGATCAGAATATGATCGTCTCCATCTCTTATCCATAACGGAGGGCGGAGTCCGTTTTCCCCTGCACCTATTGCTTAGGGTCGTCCTTCGCTATTGGAGTCTGATTCCTTCTCAACCTAACGTCAATTTCTTTCGAATCATCATGGAGGTGATTGAGTTGAACCGGCGTCTTAGGATCAACCTTGGCATTCCGGCGATTCGGCACAGCTACGCTTTGGCCAAATCTTCCGGTCGGCTGGGGTGATACTTTCTCAGGGCCAAGGACACTGACCATCACTTGATAACCATGCTTGCCAGTTCTGGTAAGAGGGTTGACGACATAATGGTCAATGTCCATGGTAACTGGGAGTTCGGTGAAGGCGAAGACCTCCTAGATCCTATTCCCAGACGAAAGGGTGATCCAGGTTGCCGCACAATGCCTTGTTGTTTGTTGACTTACCCTTCACTCGGCTTTTTCCCTTTAATCACTCCTTGTTCTTTGTAGGTAACAGATTGAAGAAAATTCTTCCGTCAACCGACGGGGCGGTTCTTGAGGAGATCAAGTCTGCGCTCAGATACTTCGGCCGTCCAAACGTACAAAAGCAAGGGAGAGCGGCTCACATACTCCTCCGATACGAACCGACTTACATTACATTCTCGACTGCGGAAGGCATTCCAATTCCATCCGGCGATCAACACCTTTCGGCTCTTATCTTTCCCAACTTCAAGAGCCTTAGGCAAATTGGCCTCGAAGATTTAGATTCGAGGGCAGAGGCTAAGTCGGTGGTAGAGGTAGTTGCCGAACCAACCAGAGAGGTTGCTGAGGAGGCCGAAGAGGTCGACGAAGCGATACGCTCGGCGTTTGAGGCTGTGGGACTTAACCAGCCTTCAACATCCACTTCGGGTCGGGCAGAGTTTTCGTCCGAAGATATTTTTGCAAATTTGGGGGACCTACTCGGCGATATTTTTGAAGTTATGGCTGGGGAAAGCCTTACGTAGATGGCGCGAAGGAAAAATGCCGAGCGAATGGCTGCTCGAAAGAAGGCCGAGTCCGCCCATTCTGAGCCCACCTTGATTAAAAATTTCATACCCGTTATTGAAGAGACGATTCAGGTTGCTGAGGCCGAAACGGGGGAAGAGGTTAAGGAATAGGTCATTGATGAATGGCTGATTCCGGAGGAGCGGGGCAAAAAGCGTAGCGCTGAGGGAGAGGCTGGGTCGGAAATTAGCCTTGTTTCCAAACGGCCTCGTTTAGAAGAGTCAGGTGTGGCTACGCCTTTTATTGTTCGGCCTAAGATCAAAGATACGCCGATCTCCTCCAATGCCTCAGCCATTGAGGATCCAGCCGTGGTGTTGAGCCTCGCGGCTTCAATTTCCTTGCCGGTTGACGTCGCAGCCTTTTGCACCGTGCCGGATGTTATGGTTGTAGCCCTATCTGCGCAGTCGGCGTTCCTGGTTAGTGACCATCTCAAATTCTCTTGACTTTGTTTTCGTTAAAGATATCTGACGATCCCAACTTATTTTGCAGACAGTTGGTAGGATCGCAGACCTAGGCCGCCGCCTCTATGATGCCCTCGGCAGAGTTGATTGTTTGCAAACGGAGACGGACGGTCAAAAGAGTAGGGCTGAATTTGAAAGTATGAGAGCCGCGATGGAAGGTGCGCGAGCTGAAGCAGAGAAAGAGATGGCTCACTCAACTGAACAGTTCCGCTCTAACGCTAAAGTAGGTCAAATGCGAGTGAAGAAACGCTCAAGTTAACCAAGGAGGCGCTTGCCAAGGCGGAGGTTCAGTTAGCGGAGCTCAAGGCCGCCAAGGAGAAAGCCGATTTTGAAGCTTCTGCGGCATTTGAGGCAGGAAAAAGTGCCGCCTTCACGGAATATGTAGATGAAGTCCCCAAATTCGAGAATCGAGGGTTCAAACATGGATGGCTCAAAGCCCTTGCTGCCGATGGAGTTACATTGGCCTTGCCAATTCCCTACGAGCAAGTCGACGTTGAGCCACTTGAGTTTGACCCTGAGGATTGATCTGGGAGTCATCTCTTTTGATTTTGATTTAAGTTTTTGTTTGGTAGACTTTTGATTTTGATGTAAGTTTTTGTTTGGTAGACTTTTGTTGGCTCAGGCTAGTTTTCATGTATAAATTGGTTACTATTTGCGCTCAATTTATTAATGAAAACTGCCTTGGTATTTCTCCACTACTTGTTTATGGTTTGTGAAGTTATGTTAATGAAGAATACTTTGCCTTTCACGAATTTAGATAAAATCATTGCTGTGTTTTAGCTTTCAGAAATTGAATATCCTATGACAATATTGAATTATTATTCATGTGCCATGTATTGTGGGTACTGAGCCGAATCGATTGATGAATCTGCCTTTGCCCCAAGCGGTGCATGATCATTCGGGCGCTGGATGAAACAACCTTAAGATTTGTGAAGGATCGATTCATGGGCCGACTGGGGTACATAAGCCAAATAGATTGATGAATTTGCCCTTGCCCCAGGCGGTGCGTGATCATTCTGACGCCGAATGAAACGACCTTAAGATTTGTGAAGGATCGATTCATGGGCTGGCTGGGTTACATAAGATAAATAGATTGATGAATTTGCCCTTGCCCCAGGCAGTGCGTGATCATTCGGGCGCCGGATGAAATGACCTTAAGATTTGTGAAGGATCGATTCATGAGCCAGTTGGGGTACGGAAGCCGAATCGATGGATGAATCTGCCCTTGCCCCAGGTGGTACGTGATCATTCGGGCGCTGAATGAAATGACCTTAAGATTTGTGAAGGATCGATTCATGAGCCGGCTGCGGTACGGAAGCCAAATCGATTGATGAATCTGCTCTTGCCCCAGGTGGTGCATGATCATTCGGGCACCGGAGGAAACGACCTTAGGAGTTTTGGTAGATCTGTCTGCCTTTGCCCCAAGTGGGTTGATCCAGTCGGCGCCGGGCGTTTGAGGTTTTTACAATTAATGAGATGGCCTCGAGGGTGCTGCCTCTTTAAAGGATAAATGATTAAAGGTAAAACTTTTATGAGCATAGCAGACAACTGACTCTAACGTTTGAAGGTATTGAGTGAATGTCGAACAGACTCTTCTCTAACAGCAGAAGGGAAGCGAAGACGTTGGTTGAGCTGGGTGGAGACATGAATTAAGGTAATGACCCTCCGCGCACAGGGAGCAGGAGTTCCAAGGATCGAGAGAGGCGTCAGTCTCCTCGACATCGAAGCAAGTCGCCCAGGCGGGAGAAGCAGTCGCAGGGCAGAACTTCCCAACCTCAAGTCGAGAGGGGACCTGCGACAAATCCGCGCCCATTAAGCTTCGCGGTATTTGTGGGGAATAGACCCATGACGGAGGCGGACTCGATCGTTCGAGACCCAAATGTATCGGTTGAGTTTGCTCGACAAATTTTCCTGCCTGAGGTTTAGTAATCGATGGTAGGTCGCCAGGACTACGAAGTGTTTCACGAAGACGTTAATGAGGCGGTGAAGGGGATGTACACTGCCTATGAAATCGGCATGCGGTTGCGTGCTGCCCGCCGAGAAATGGAGAAGAAGGATGAACGTATTCGAAGTTTGGAGGCCCGTGCGGAGGCGGCTGAGCGCGAGTTGAGGAAGACCAAGGTGGCCCAGGCACAACCCGCCGGGCAGGGAAACCCAATCGTGGAAGAGAGGGTTACCAGCCGGCTCATCAGTTCCGCGCTTGCCGATTGTGAGACAGCGAGTATGTTCGCAATGGAGAACGCGAAGGGAAGGGCCTATGAGAAAGATTTCCGTGAAGGGCGAAGAGTTGGAATCAAGAAGACCAAGGAAAAACTTGCCGAAGTAGTTTGCTAATGTGAGCATTATGGATTTAGGCACGGTTGGATCAAGGCATCTCAAGCCGCAGAAGCTCTTCGAGCGGCAGACATTGATTCGGCATCACCACTCTATCACAGTAAACATTTTCCGTTTTCTGCTTTTGAAGTTAAGAAGAGTGATGATGAGGGTGATGCCACATAATTATATTTATTGTAAGGCTGAAACGCAGATCACGTTCAAAACTATGTAATTTGTTGCTTGTTTTGTTGAATAAATAAAAAAAAAGTTCTGTCACAAATATTTTATTGCAGTTCGTATTCGGCATGTATGTGTTTCATTTTATTGTGTTTGAATAAACATATAAGCGTTGACTGGCAGGGTCAATCCATACTTGATAGCCGTTTAGTCCTGACAGGCTATTGTAACCTGAAGCCAAAAGCCGGTGGGTAGAGTGGCTCTGGCAAATTCAACTTGGCTCGGGGCCTATATTTTTGGCCAATGCACGTGCGTCAGAAAGTCGTTTGGATAACTACACCGTGGCGAATGTCAACAGACGTTGTTCTTATGGAGTTTGGTGTTAGTGAAATCACCTTGGGATTGGGGCCTCGAGATCGTTGCTAGTATTGAAAATAAAAGGAGTGGGCGCTTTGCGTAGATAAACAATCGCTTATGTGAGGTGGGTTAAGTGGGGATGTTAGTTAGAGGCTGGAGTTCAGCCGACCTTGGTGTTGCCATGGATCGTGGCAGAGGAGCCATCCATATGGGAAGTAGGGCATCTAAAAGTTGGCATGAACCTTTAAGTCGTTGAAGCAGATCACCTTGAAAGGAAAGGCAACAACTGTTGGGTTTATTCCTCCTTGTCCTGGATCTTTGCCTTGACATTGTCAATGGTATCAGGGGAGGACTTGGGCACAGTTGGCTCGAGGCATTGCAAATCGCGGAGGACTTCCGGGTGACGGGAGTTGATTCGGCACTGCCGCTTTACCAATGCGTCTTCTCCCATTTTTAGCTTTTGAGATTGGAAATGGTTATTGTAGTGCTCAAATGCGAGTTGCATTTATGTAACAACTGTCTGATTAAATAAAAATTGTAATGCTTAAATGCGAATTGCGTTTATGTAACAACTGTTTGATCGAATAAAAAGTTGTACTTCAAACATTTGCGTCTTATGCTGAATGTTTTATTTACGTCTTGCCTTGACATTGTCAATGATTGAAAAGTTTTGTTTTGTTCATGCTAAAGGGTATTCCGAATCCGGAGGCTTAATCGGCCCTAAGGTGTCATGCACCAAAGGGGGCTCCGAATCCGAAGACTTAATGTGGCCAATCGTGATATCCACGAAGGACGCTCCGAATCTGGAGTCTTAATCGGCCCTAAGGTGTCATGCCCCGAAAGGGGCTCCGAAT
The DNA here is from genome assembly GCA_025200525.1 of Camellia lanceoleosa. Lineage (NCBI taxonomy): Eukaryota > Viridiplantae > Streptophyta > Magnoliopsida > Ericales > Theaceae > Camellia > Camellia lanceoleosa. The sequence continues at coordinate 201,265,888 of CM045758.1, forward strand.
CCGGAGACTTAATATGTCCAATCATGATATCCACGAAGGGCGCTCCGAATCCGGAGTCTTAATCGGCCTTAAGGTGTCATGTACCGAAGGGGGCTCCGAATCTGGAGACTTAATCGGCCCTAAGGTGTCATACACCAAAGGGGGCTCCGAATCCGGAGACTTAATGTGGCCAATCGTGATATCTACGAAGGGCGCTCCGAATCCAGAGTCTTAATCGGCCCTAAGGTGTCATGCACCGAAGGGGGCTTCGAATCCGGAGACTTAATCGACCCTAAGGTGTCATGCACCGAAGTGGGCTCCTAATCCGGAGACTTAATCGGCCCTAAAGTGTCATGCACCAAAGGGGGCTCCGAATCCGGAGACTTAATGTGGCCAATCGTGATATCAACGAAGGGCGCTCCGAATCCGGAGTCTTAATTGGCCCTAAGGTGTCATGCACCGAAGGGGGCTCTGAATCCGGAGACTTAATCGGCCCTAAGGTGTCATGCACCGAAGGGGGCTCCGAATCCGGAGACTTAATCGACCCTAAGGTGTCATGCACCAAAGGGGGCTCCGAATTGTCATCATGACGAGCGGCACAATGGGGTTTGTGAAATGAATTGAACGACAAAGAAAGATGGTTTGCATTGCAGAAATGAAATATATATAGGTATCAAAGCCCACAGGTCGGGTCAGTGATATGGTTTTCATAAAATCGCTGCTTATACCGATTGGGGGGAGCCACATATCTCTTCAATGCCATGGGCTATTGGGAAGCGCACGAGCTGATGATAAGTGCTTGGAACGGCCTTCATAATATGTATCCAGGTTTGCCCCATGATGACATTATACGGCAAAGGGAGCTTTACAACCAGGAATTCTACTTCGACCGCTCTAGAGCCCGTTCGGACAGGTAGTATGATCTTCCCTAATGGGTATTTGGGATTCATATTAAAGCTGAACAATGGATGAGGCGCCGGACACAGATCTGACTCGTTGAGGCCAAGTTTGATGAAAGTTTGGTAATACATAACCTCTGAAGTACTCCGTGGGTCTATGAGAATTCGTTCAATGGTGAACCGGTTTATGCGTAATCTAATGACCAACGGATCAATGTGGGAAGCTGTTGTGCCACTAAGGTCGGAGTCATTGAAAGCAATTGTCGGAGCTTCTTTGGGCCATTCAGTCGGAATACGTTGCTCCTGGGGGATTGGATGCGATTGAATTGTGTGCACGGTTGGGGGTGCAGGCAGGCTATAGATTGCATGGATCACGCCACGTGGAGGAGAGTCCTGCCTCAAGGCTAGTGCCTTGGTTGGCTTTCCCTATCTCACATACTGTTGCAGTGGGCCGTTTTGCACCAGTTCTTCCAGATGATCTTTTAATGCGTAGCAACTCTCTGTTTCGTGGCCGTGATCTTTGTGATATTCGCACCGCCGATCCCTTTTTCGCGTGTCGGGTGGCCCACCATCTTTGATGGCCATTTGAAGAATAGAAGGTGTTGGACTTTGGTCATTATTGCAGCGATTGGTTCTGACAACTCTGTGTACTTTTTGTCGGCACGTCTCGAACGTCTGTTGTCGACTTGCAGTTGCTCATTCGTCCGGTGGGGACATTGATTGCTTGATCGGCAAGTATCCCGCCTTTTGTCTCGTTTAGTGCGCTGCCGAGGCTCTGGGCTAGGAGGTGGCACGGAACTTATTAGTTGAGCAATTTCAAGGGGGGCTGTTTTGTTGGACATTTGGCTGGCCTTTATTCTCAAGGCATCGTCTTTCACTTTGCAATACTCCTCAACTTTCTTCATCAACGCCTAGGCCGTTTTGGGGGGTCTTCTGGTCAGAGAACTGCAAAGAGGACTATCAGGATGTAGTCTTATTTTGAAGGCGGTGATGGCCATGGAGTCGTTACAAGCGTCGTCGATGAGGTTGAAGCACTCCCAATATCGCGTCGGATAAGCTCTGAGCGTTTCTCTTGACTGAATCTGCATAAACCAGAGAGAGTCGGCCTGTTTCGGCTGTACCTCGTTGGTGATGAACCTAGCCTTGAAGGATTTCTATAATTGATGGAAGCTTTTGACGGAGGCCAGCTCCAGCCTATAATACCACCTGACAACTAATGGCCCCAGGCTGCAGGGGAATATTTGGCACATGAGGGCTTCGTTGTCTGCATGCAATGTCATGGCCTGCTTGTAATGACGGATATGATCGGTGGGGTCTGATTTTCCATCGTAAAGAGTAAATGACGGAGCTTTGAACTTCTTGGGCAAGGCTGCCCTTGCAATCCGTCAGACAAAAAGATCGTGCTGGTCATCTTCGTCTGAACTGCTCCTCCTGCGCTTGTTCCTTGTATGTAGACTATTTTCGGAGGAGCTGGAAGTTTCGGATCATCCCTTCCTGGTGAGCTCCGTGGACAATGAGTTGGAGTCGCTATTGGTATCCTTGGGCCGGGCTCGAGGTTGTTGTCCACCAGCCCTCAGAGGTCGTTCGGGATCTTGGCGCATGGCTTCTCTCGATTTTGCGACTTCGAGGGCCGAATCTTGACGGAGACGTTCATTTTCAGCGATCATGTTCTCCAGGCTCTGTTCATTCTGCTTTGCTTGTTCCATGATCGCCTGCATTGTCTTTTACACTGAAGTCGTTGGTGAATCGAAGTTCAAGGCGCATCTTGCAGCGATGGTTTCTTTCCCGAGCATATTTGCTGGAGTGAGGTCATCTCCTTGTGCGGTCTCGTCAATGGCTAGCAGAGGATCTTCAGTCACGCCTGCCATGGATATATTTGAGTATTCCCACAGACGGCGCCAATTGTGGAGAAGTGGATTGGAAATACTCTTCAGATCCTAGGAGACGCTAGTGATTCTCAGCTAGTCACCTGAAAAGATACACACTCCGGTCGGGGGTGCCGGGATTAGCACTCCGACGGACAAGTTAGTTCAGACACTCACGATAGCTTGTTTACTAAGTTTTTGTGAAGTGATTCTTACATACCTACTAAATATGTTGCTCCTGTATTTATACCTGTTTTCCTCGATCCTCGGGGCCAGGGCCTACTTTTTGATCATTATCCTTTACATTATCCGGCTCCAATGCTACACACTTATTCGGCCCAAATATTGTATTCGAAGCTTACCGATTATTATCATACAGTTACTTTCATATACGCCTTTGTCAATTATTCGGCTCCCACAGTCGCCTACATTCTCGATTCCCTCAACTTCAAGGCCGTTTCTTTCTTCGCTGTCTGGTTATCTCTCATTTCCGCTCAGATTGCCTTCTTCTTCAACTCCACTTCCTTTCTTATCTCCACCTTCAATTCCCTCCATCTCGCTCTCTTTTTGCTTTCGTCTGTGCTGAGGCTACCTTCCTTATCGGCATATGGGCTTTTCTTCAGTTCAAGTGGATTCAAGTCATTGATAAATCTATTTAAATTAGTGATAAATTTGTTTAAATTAGTGATAAACCAGTGATAAATTTGTTTAAACTAGTGATAAATTAGTGATAAATTTGTTTAAACCAGTGATAAATCAATGATGAATTTGTTTAAACCAGTAATAAATTTGCAGTGTTGAGTCTAGGGGTAAAAATGGAAAACACTGTTTAATTTTTTTGGGTAGGACCTGCTGGGTAATAAGACCGATCCATAGGACCAGCCCGTAACTCCCCCATATTATTGTTTTTGTGGCTTAAGATTAATAATTAATCCAACTTCATAGTGTAGGTGCGCTGCGGACCAACCAAACCTTTCTCATCTAGGTCAGTATAAGGTTAGGCCAGACTTTAATATACTGAGGTAGGCCAACTCTTCTGGGCTTGGGCTAGGGCTTGGATCATGCTAGATCCATTTCATAAGCTACTTATTAATCTCTGTTCTAGTTAGAGATATAATCGGTTCGGTACTGATAATATCGGTTTTATTATACTAATACAGGCTGCTTCTCCTATCAAACTGTACGAATTGGATTGGTTTGATTTAGTGCGATTTAATCGGTTTCAAATCTTTCAAATTTAATAAATTTTTTACTATAGTCACTCATTTATGAAAAATATTGAATTAGCCATTTCTCAACCATTTCAAACATATCCTATCTATCCATTTAATAAATATTTTACAATTTCTAGATTAATAAAAATACAAACAAAAAAATAATAAAAAATACTAAGGTTTTAAGAATATTGAGTTAGAGTCAAGATTATATATAATAAGGGTATATTAACTTAGGTTATAAGGATGATAGGGTTAATTAATTGAGATTAATAATTTCTTAAAATATATATATATATATATCATAAATACAATAAATGTTGAAGTGATCCGTTTCAATTTAATTCGGTGCAAAAACTGCTTAAACTGATGCTGGACCGAAAATTGAAAAAAATCAAATTAAAAATCGCACGGACTAATCTTGTTAAAAAACATACCAAATATGGATGGTTTAATTCGGTTAAATTGGTTTGGTCAATTTTTTTTTGATTTTTCTTACCTCCTTACTTCTAGTTCAAAATGAGTGCATATAAAGATTCATAGGTCTCTTATCTCATCTTCAAATCTCAACTTAAGACAACTTGAGAGATTCATGGAGCTCACTACGGGTCTCATTCTGATAATTTTAACTGTTCATTTTATAGGCCCCCTGTAAACACAAATTTCGTATCCTGCAATTAAGATGCGAAATAAATGCACAAATAATTAATTTTATTTGATTATAATAAATGGGTACAATTCTCTGTGGTTTGCTCTATTACAAAAGAACAAATCCTCTTATTCGATCTCTGAAATGGGTTGCAATCCAACGGTTGCAGAAGCTTGTTGTTGAATCGAACAAGTTGATGGATTTCTTCAAGTATTCGAATGGAGAAACTTGGAGAAGAAAGGCTTGATTGAGGGCTTGACCAACTTGATCTCAAACGAGTCTTGAAATGATCTTTTTGAAAAGAGAGACCAAATTTGTATTTGTAACTTGAAAGGATTGGCACAAGTTTGGAGTGCTTGATAATCCTTTCTTCTCAGTTTGAGGAACTTTAGAAAAAATTTTAAGAAGGGAATTTGGCAGAGTCTCGAGATTGCTCAGGAGCTTGTAAGACCATTAGCCAAAGAATGTCCTCTCCTCCTAATGGTGGGAGCCTCTATTTATAGGCTTGGGAGAGAATGAACAATTTTGGAAAATGATTTGCATTCAAATTTAAATTTAAATTTGAATTATTCTACTAATATTTTTGACAAAATATCCTTATGGGTCCCACACTTTTGGGTTGACCCAATTGTCAAAATAAGTTCACTTTTCTTTTGGTGTGACCCATAATTTAAAATGGGTTAAGATCTATAATTTTAGTAGAACTCATATCCATTTGAAAATTTTGATCATCTTAATTTTGACCAATCAAAGAAAATTTATTTACCTTGATTAATCAGACGGTGATTAAGACACGTGAAAATTTAAGTATCTACAAATTGCCCCCACTTCAAGATTCTGGTTTGATGCTTACTTGCTAGCATCAAAGGTGAGGTTTGAAGTAGTTTGGTCATTTTAATGAGATAAGAATTTTAATCACGAAACAAATGTAAAAACTAGCCATACATTGTTTCCAAAATAACAAAGTGTGGTCCTCTAAATATAATTTAAAAGAGGTTTTTTTTTTTTTCCCCCCGCTATGCGGGATCTGCCATTTCTCCTCATATGGAAGGTAATAACAAGAGTATTGCTAGGGTTTGCGCAACCCCAAAACACTCCTCTTGTCTTGTTTATAATAGCACCATCATTAGGCCTACAAACTATCAAGCAACACCCTCAAAAGTATGGAACAGATTATTGGGAAGGTGAGTTTTGTTGAAGTTGTCATAATCTTTTGATACATCAATGGCCATCAGTAGCTTCGTATATATCAATGCCCATCAGTAGCTTTGTATAGTTAAGCATGATACATTAATGGCCATCAGTAGCTTTGTATATATCAATACCCATCAGTAGCTTTGTATAGTTAAGCATGACATCACCTTAGTGAATGCCACCATCAAAACCCATGATTTGAATATCTTTGACTTTTATTTTTGTTTTTATTTTTTGAGAGGGAGCCTGAACAAACAACATTGATAGCCTACAAAATACATATATTTTATGAATTGAGTGCCCAAACGACACTCTTTCTATCTGTGAATGTCACCATAATTATGAATCAACTATTTGAGGTGTGCGCTGGATGGTTTTTTTTTAACCTTATTTGCAATGTGCATTTTATTATTGTCCATAAGAATAATGATTTTGTAAGAATAATTGAGTAATATACTTCGTTATCCTTTCACCATAATTGATTATTTTGACTTATGTGGGGGATGCACTTATCGAGCTAGCCACCTAGATGTTAGGTTAGTGAAATAGACACTTCTACCACCATCCATTCGACCATAGGTGATTAGTTTGATTTATGTAGGGGATGCGCTTATCAAGCTAGCCGCCTAGATGTTAGGCTAGTGAAGTAGATACTTCCACCACCACCCATTCAACTATAGGTGAATAGTTTGACTTATGTGGGGGATGCACCTATCTAGCTGGCTGCCTAGATGTTAGGCTAGTGAAGTAGATACTTCCACCACCACCTATTCAACCATAGGTGATTAGTTTGACTTATGTGGCGGAATGCGCTTATCGTACTAGCTATCTAAATATTGGGCTTAGTGAAGTAGACACTTCCACCACCACCCATTCAACCATAGGTGATTAATTTGACTTATGTAGGGGAATACGTCTATCGAGCTAGTCACCTTGATATTGGGCTAGCAAAGTAGACACTTCCACCGCCACCCATTCGACCATAGGTGATTAGTTTGACTTATGTAGGGGAATGCATTTATCGAGCTAGTCGCCTTGATATTGGGCTAGTGAAGTAGACACTTCCACCACCACTCATTCGACCATAGGTGATTAGTTTGACTTATGTAGGGGAATGCACCTATTGAGCTAGTCGCCTTGATGTTGGGCTAGCAAAGTAGACGCTTTCACCACCACCCATTCTACCATAGGTGATTAGTTTGACTTATGTGGGGGAATGCACTTATCGAGCTAGTCACCTTGATGTTGGGCTAGTAAAGTAGACACTTCCACCACCACCCATTCGACCATATGTGATTAGTTTGACTTATGTGGAGAAATGTGCCTATCGAGCTAGTCGCCTTGATGTTGGGCTAGCGAAGTAGGCACTTCCACTACCACCCATTCGACTATAGGTGATTAGTTTGACTTATGTGGGGTAATGCGACTACACATTTCCACCACCATTCATTCAACCATAGGTGATTAGTTTGATTTACGTCATGATCATTTATCATATATGTCTCTCCACAATGCATTTTTTTTAATTATAATAATTGTTTGGCCTTGCTTTGTCACTCAGTGATGGTGTACTTCAGGACTTTCAAGAAGGGATATTTGACCATTCTCAAAGACTCTAGTGACGCTATTGAGGAGAGGACTACTCTTCCAATTCACCTTCCTTTCCTTGGTGGTTAGGGCTTAAAGTTCGAGCTGCTTAATAGTTCTTTTCACTTGGTGCAATGGGCTCGTGACACTTCATGTCAATTGGCTGAAGGCTTGTCACACTCTAGGGTTTTATTATTAAAGTCATCTAACCATGAAGACATTGAGGATCTTAGTTCATTTCCTACCCTTACGAGTGTAGTTTGAGCTCAAAAGGTGGCATGGGGCACTATTTTCAAGGCCATAGTAGAACCTTCTTTTTGTGAAGCATACTGGAAGTGGTTGGAGGATACACTAGGGCAACATCATGAAATATTACAACAAGCTAGCATTTACGATGCAATTTATGCCTCATTGTTCTCGTATAACCAACTACATAGTGTTATGTTGGCCTTTTATGGGCTTTCGTGTCCGTCCACTAATACCTTTCACATTTTCATAGGCGAAATGTCTATCTCGCTATGGGATTTGCATCAGGTTGGTGGACTTTCTATTAGGGGTGCAATATATAATGAAGTGGTGCCAAATGCCTAAGAGTTGGCCAATGATATGAGGGACAAGAATTTCCTTCTTCCTGTTAGTTGCGGATATTTATTCTTTGTTTACCATCGGCTTTGTAAGGAGTTGAAAAAAAATGTGGTGAGGATTACTAGTTGGATAAAATTTTGGTTTAAAAGGGAAGTTAATACCATAAATCAACCAAGCGGGCTTTGAGGAACAAGACTCAATGCCTAAAGGATACTAGCAACCTGTCTGGTATTATTTACACAACTCGGTCTCGAACTATGCAAGGGGACAAAATCTTCAATGACTTAGAGATTGTTGGTGCGGCAAAGGGTGAGACTTATCTGTTAGCTTTCTTTGTCTGTTGGTTATGCAAATTTATTCTACCTCGTGGGGATGGTGACTTGATTAGACTTGGGGTGTTTAAGGTTGCTAGTATGATGGCTCGTGGTCGTTCATTCAGCCTTACTATTCCTGTACTTGCTAGCATCTACAAAGGGTTGAATAGAATTATTTCTTCTTCTGATCTTGGAAAGTGCGATGCCATTTTCTCGATCCATTATGTTTATGCTTGGTTAGTAGAGTATTTCAACACACACTTTAGTATTGAATCTTCTCTAAAGCCTCAAATGACGAGATATGTTGGTGAAAGGACGGCCAAACATTTTGAGGAATCAGAGGCCTATGACTTATTTCGATCATGCAAGGATATAGCCTTGCACTGTTTGGTGTATACCGAGGGCAATCCCAAGGAATTGGTTGATGAAGGTCATCTTTCTAACTCAGACTTAGAGTATTTCATCAGTATCCACAAGAACTATTTGACTTTGCAAAGTTCGTCCGCTATAGTCATTAAGCCATACAGTCCTCATAGGTTTAGCATGCAATTTTGTTTTATTCAAGCCATCCAAGGTAAACTTAAGGTTGATCTTCGGGATGGTAGCTTACAGAACATTATTCAGCATTGGAATTCTTGTGTTCGTGATTGTACCCATTCTGTATTGAGGTTACCAGCGCATTTTGATTTCCCATCTCGTTCTACTACCAAGGCTTATTTGGAGAGGTGGTCCTAGCTTTATGCAGGCTATTTCTCCAACAAAGAAAATTATATCCCAAGGTAGGGGTGTTCAAAAAACCGATTGGCCCGATCAACTCGACCGAACCGAGCCGAACCGACGTGTCACGGTCGGCTTAATCAGCATATGCGGTCGGCAACAGTTGAAAGTAATTTAAAATCACCATGTTACGGTCGGTGAACGGATGCAAGGAAAACGCAACCGCCTAAACCGATCCGACCGAGGTTTATGTAATACATACGTGGCTTCATTGTACTCATATTCAATATTACAACCTTATCCTTAAAACATAGCTGGCAACTTTTTATTAGTTCTTGACTTTTTATATTTATCATCTTATTATTTTATTACTAAAAGTTGAAAACAACCCATGTGAATCCTCAGATGTATCAAATCAATTCTATTTCCAATTCTAAGATCATACAAGTAGCATTTGTTCTTTGTCTTCACCCTTCTCTTTATTCACAAATAGGCAAGCAGATGGTGAAAGTAATAATTTGAAGCTGTGATGGAGAGTTTCGAAGAGAAAATCTCTGACAACATAGGCCATGATCGTGGCGTTTAAATTTGGGACAAATGATGATCATGCTTGATAAAATGAAGATTGAAGAGCTTAAAATGAGCAGTGATATCTAACCTCCTCTCTCTCTCTCTCTCTCTCTCTCTCATCAACCTCATCTCTATCCCACTTCCACCCCTTTCTCCTTTATTCCCTGTCCGATCTCCCTTCACCTTCCAAGGCTACTCTTCTCAATCCTCAACCTCCTTTGCCCATCTCCCTCCTCAACCTCCCTCACTCTCTGCAACTGCGTTCCTTAATCTGTCTTCCTTATGCTTTAGGGTGTGTTTGGTAAAGGACGAAGACTCTGGAAACTAGGGTCGGATATTTGTTGCCCGAACCGAATACCGACCATTAAAGAGACACCCGATTCTTGTCGACTTCAACAAGTTCACGGTCGAATTCGAGTCCCATTTTCTGAAACCCGAACTGGTCGAGTCGGGTGGCGGTTTAGCACTAAAACCGAGCCGACTCGACCCGTGAACACCCCTATCCCAAGGAGAAAATGCTCTGCTTCACTAAATCAAAATATGGTTTCAGTGAAGAAAAATATAGTTGCTAAGCAAAATTCTAATCCCAAGACCAAGAAAATGGTTCGAGGAAGTGTTGATGGGACTCACGGTGGAGTAGCAGACGAGGACTCTTGGTGGGTACGCGTAGGAAGGAAGGCAACTCATGATATGTAAATATATTAATATATTGGGGAAGGCAACTATAATGAGAGATGTATATGCATTAATAGGTGAGTTTTGGGTTGGAAAGCAGAGAGTTAGACAAAAGGAGAGAGAACCGAGAGAGTGAGAGGGAAGTTCAACTCTTGTGCTGGAAAATCTTTGGAGAAATGGGTTTTTGGGATCTAAATGAAGATAAAGGAGAAGGCTCAAGAATTCAAAAATTTTAGATAAATACTTGTCTTAATTTTTGTGAGTAAATTAGTTAAAAGCTAAATTAAGAAAGTTATGGAACTAATTCCATGGGTTTGTAAGAAATTGGGTTTGGAGCAAGAAATTAAATTAAATACATGATCATGGGAATTAATTTAGAAATTAATTAGTTTGGGTTTGATTTTTATTATCCTTCATAAATTTGAGATCCATCCTTGCATGCATGCTAGGATTTCAAAGGTTAGAATTAATTCTTGTGTAAAAAGATTTATGAGATTAAATTTGGGTTAGGTGAGTGATTATGGAAATTAATTTAGAAATTAATTATTTTTATATGAATTTGAATCCTATGGTTGCATGCATGTAATTTAGAGAAATCAAAGAATTAATTCATGAACATTTGAGCTTAATTTTGAATAAAAGGGATTTTGATGTAGATGGTTTGACTTTGATTATGTTTTCACCCATGCAAATATTTTTCTAGGAGTTTTATAATTTCAATTTCATAATTTAAGGAGATAGAAAATAGTTAGGAATCAATTTTATGAGATTAGAATGAAATTGATAAGAAAATGATGAAGTGGAGTTAAAATCAAGTTTATGAGAGTTAAGTTAGAAATTAATTATCTTTGGCTTGATTTGGTAGAAACATCCTCTAGTACTTGAGATTTGAGGTTAAATTCATGGAATTAAGATGAAATTGGGTTTTTATTTAATCCATGCATGTGATGTGATTTAAGAATTTTATTCAATTTGGATACATTTTAGAACACCCATGATTATAAATTAAGTATGTGGTTAAAAATTAAGTTAAGTTGATTTTGTTATTAATAATAAAATTGGACCTATTTGTATTGCATACATCATGGCTTTTGAGGGATTTGGATTAATTCAATCTCATATTTTGAAAAGAAAAATGAAATGTTTTATAAACATCAAGTTTATGGAAAATTAGAATTAATCCTAATATTAGACAAAGTGTTGATTTTATAATTAGATTTTAATCCATACTTGTAATTTGAAATTTTATTTAAATTAAACATATTTTGGGACATCTATGGTTATGAATTAAATTGAGGTTATAAATTAAGTTAAGTTTAAGATTATGGAAACTAGTTGGAAAATTTATAAGAGTATAAAACTAGTAATTTTGATGTCAATTTCATGCATGTGAATAATTTCCTAAGGAATTTATGACTTTAATTTCGTGCTTGAAAGGAAAGTAGAAAGAGCTTGAAATCAATTTTATGTAACTAAAAAGAAAATGAGAGTTTGGAGTCTTGTTCATTTTATGGAGATTAAGTTAGAAGTTAATCATTTTGAGTTGGGATTTGGCTTGTTATGGAGAAAATGATTTCAAACTAAATTTGGCAATTGGGGTATGATTTTGAATAAATGATTTTTGAATAAGTGATTTAGCAATTTATGACTTTAATAAATGGTTTTCTATGTTGGTATACTAAAGTGCATGTTTTGAAGCTTTAAATACCAAATTTGAACTTTAATTTCAATTTTAGAATTTCAGAATTTTCGTTGTTCGCTCGAGCGAGGAAAGTCTCGCTCGAGCGTGAAAATCAAGCTCCCAGCAATTTTTCAAATTTTACAGTTCGCTCGAGCGACCAAAGTGGCGCTCGAGCGAAGACCCCATTTTCAGCACATTTTGAAAAGTTGCATTTAGTTCATATTTTTATTCTCATATCTTTCCAATGCATTCTAGACATGATTTATGACTCAATAAAGATTAATAAGCTACTAATCAACATAGATTAGTTAGTTAAGGAATGAATCATTGATCTTCTGGTAATTGTTTAAGAAGCCAAGTAAAGGATCAATCTATTTGGAAAAGAAGGACTTAGTAATGAAAGAATATGTGAATTAAGAACCCAGTTTACTTAATTGAGAAAGAATAAATGTAGTAGAACTTCGGACTATAAGGACTAGAAAGGACAAGTTTAATCAATGGAGTAATGTTGTATTTCAATGTGTATATGTTATATGTTTGTGTAGGTCACGCGCCATTGTTGCCTTGATTTATCGATATATCGATCATGCGATTTGCCTCTGCAGCCCTCTGTGAGTAATAACTTAGTAAAGATATGTTCAACAGTACTTATTTTCTGTGTGACAAATGAGATCTGTTTTCTGAAATGATATGTTATGTACAATGAATGATTGTCCAATTTCTAACATGTATTCGTGACATCCTTAGCACCAAGTGACATTTACAGCCGTGACCCGGTAGCGGAAGGTTCCTTTGTGGAACAAAGTTAGTTGTAACCTACGCTTATGCGTCCAGTTTGTGCACTATAGCCCGTACCGGAGGCCCGCCATGGGGGCTTAGCTGTCCAGTTACCCGGATCCGGAGGCTCCTTCACAGGAGCTAAGGAGGTTATTCATAACCTTACGCATTGCGCGTCCAGTTTAATTATGCTAATGGATGTATCACGTAAATGTAACTATGACTTATGATTTCTGTCAGTATATGATCTGAACAAGTATGAGTTTGATAAAACTGAATTATGATTTCGATCTGATCAAGCATGATTTTGTTACAATATGAATTGATTTCTGAAATCTGTATGGACTCATTCATTAAAACCCTTTACTCTGTTATTATTTACTGGGCTTTAGCTTACTGTATTATTTATGTATGTAGGTGATCAGGCGCGTGACCAGGCTAGAGGCTTCTGTCTTGAATCTGTTTTGTCAGCCAACCTATGTGCCTCCCGTAGAGGTTCCAGATATGTTAAGTGTTATCATTATGTAATGTAAAGTTTAAGTTATGTTTTCTTGTTTGGTTCTTCAAGTCATGTGTATATATATATGTAAATAAAAAGTTTAAAATTTTTCTGTCTCATATAAGTCTGCATAGCTCAATGGACATTGTATATTCTTAATTGCTTCCGCTAGCCCCTTATATTTTGTTAATCTGTTCAGAGGCCGTAGGTAATCCTTGGATTACTGGCCAGTTACGGTGCCAAACCTATAGGGGCGGGTTTGGGTCGTGACACTCGCTTATGGAATATCGGCTTCACCACCGGCTACACCATATGCCGGGAATTTTGTACCGCAGGAGCCTCCCCTATTGGGACGGATTGTGATCGAGCTCAGCCAACCTGAGGTTATCTGAAGTTATAGCAATGACGTGTCAACATCAACCCAAGCCCTCGGTCAGGCTAAGGCCAGGGGTAAGAACAAGATGAAGGCAGATGCTGATGCCATTGAACAATTGTTGTGGGCAGTCGATGCTTTGAATACTGGGGGGATGAATAAACAATAGGTATTCACAGTTGTGGCCAAGACTATGGATGATGTCTTCCCCACTCCAACAGAAGGGAATTCAAGCCAGGCAGAAAACTGGGATAGGCCCCGTCATGCCAGGACAGTTCCTTCCACTCCCAACTCTACACTTGGGAAAGATCAGAAAGTCAAGGCAGTGCCTGCTGACCCTTTTGCTAGTGCGTCTAGCAAGAATTCTCAGACTTCAAAGTACCTACCCCGAGGGCGCAGGGTCTTTCACGCTCTCTACATGCCATTGTCTAAGGCACTCCAGATCTTGGTCGAAAGAGGGCATCTTAAACCCCTCGAGCCTAGGCCTCTCCTAAAGAATCTCCCTCCCACACATGATGCTGCCTTGTACTGCGTGTACCACCAGCAAACTGGTCACGCTACCGATAATTTTTTTCGCCTTCGTTACGAAGTGCAAGATTTGATCGACAATGAGGTCATCCTCCCACCCACCTCAGCGAAGTCTGTCACGGTTGGGTTGTTAGATTTTGAGGATATTGCGAGTATGTGATCGGGGAGTGAACCACCTGCGGGCGACCCTCGGCGTATTTTGGATGTGGCGTCTGGCACCCATTTTTGAGCATCTGCGAATGCTAGTTTTGTAACTTCTGGCTTGGGTGTTGAGTCAGTCCTTTGTTTTGTTTTGAGTCCGTCTCATCGTCTTGAGTCAGGTCTTTTTGCTTAAGGGTCTGTCTTGTTGTAGCGAGTCAGTCCCTTGTATAGAATGTCGGGTGATTCTGAGGATGTTGCCTCGAACATCATTTTTGTTTTCTTTTGAGTCTGTCTCTGCTGTGAAGCCAGTTGCAACCAGGAAATCTGAATGAAACAGCTGCGGCTATCATCTTTCCGTACTTATTGCTACCTTGAGCTAGTTGTGCCAGAGGATTTGAATGAAACGGCAGAGCATCTCACTTACTCTTCTGTGCTCTAAACTCATTGTATTGACCTAAGTCTTTCAAAACTTTTTCTGAACACTGTGGTGATAAAAACAAAGAGGAAGGAATTCCTCGGGTTTTACAAAACTTTGATCAATTGGAGAGAAAGTGAGGCATGCTACGCCTTTAATGAATGAAATCATGTTTGTTAGCGTGAGTACTGAGAAGGACCCTAGCTTGATCTAGATTGGTTCCACACTATCTTCAGCGCGAGCGATTTGTTGCTTTCGTAAAAACTTTCAAAAACAAAATATTTTGCACGGTCCTGTGAAGACCTATGTGGAATCGCTCTTGAGATTGCGCAGCCTAGGATCGCTCTCAGCCTCAAGATTCAATCCATTTGTTTTCAAACTTTGAACCCATTCAGAACGTTCAACGATCAATCATCAAGAGAGGTCTGTGTGGCCAGATTTGAAGTAGCCCTCGAACAAAAGGCACCAAAGTCAGATAGAAAAGATCATATCTCGCCGGAAGAAGCTTGCGAAGCTAAAACAGAAGCACCCGTTAAACTAGGGGCAAAATGTTCGATGTACTCGAAGAGTCGGAGATGGATCCTTTTGCAAATCAATACAACAGCCACTCTCCTAGTTACGGATGGCTTCAAAACCCTAAAACCATTTGGCATGGACTTGTTATACGTTTACCCTTTGAGAGGCTCGCTAGGCCAAGAACCCAGAAAGGGCGACCCAGGCAAAAGTTAGAGCAAGAGAAAAATACAAAAAAGAAAGAAAAAAGAAAAAGAAGAAAAAAAGGAAAAGAAGAAAAGAAAAAAAGAAGAAAAGAATTAAAAAGAAAAGAAAAACAGAAGCTCTCAAGGTCGAAAACCCGCAACGGCCGCCTTGGCAAAAGTTAGAGCCTAAAAAAAGTGAAGGTTAAAATACCCGAGTGTACCTTAACCGGAACTACGTAAGGCTTGATTCTCATGTTTGGGATACGTAGGCAACTTCATTCCGAAGTCCAGCCCCCAACGCTTTCAAAGCAATTTAGTTCATGTAATGGTTTTGATCATCCTTGCCTTCTCTGAATCCGATAGTTCGGTTGTGACACCGTGAACTACGTAGGCTTGATTCCCATGTTTGGGATACGTAGGCAACTTCATCCTGAAGTCCAGCCACCAACGCTTTCAAAGTGACTGTGTCCATATATTGGTTCTGACCATCTTCGTCGTCTCCGTGTCCGAGAGTTCGATCGTGATCATCACTAATGAGGACTGTTTACAAAATGTTGTGGCATCATCCAGACAAGGGGCAACTTTCCGTTGCCATGAGTCGCCATTCAAACCAGGGGCAACTTTCCGTTGTCGTGCAGCTCTTTCAAGCAAGGGGCAATTTTTCGTTGCCTCCAATTCGAGGTTGCGCATCTCGAGAGTAAGTTTCGTGCTCGTTGAGCATTGACCGTTTGCAAAAATAGTTTTTGAGAATTTTCACTGAGGTTGACTATTTTCTTGAAAATTATTCCACCTTTTCCAAAATTGGACAATTTTCTTGGACCCAAAAAAGGAAAATTTTCAATGCTCATAGCCTAACTCGCATGATTTTCAAATCAAAAATCGAACAAGTATGTTAATCTAACTCTCATATTGGTCAAAACTGTTTTAGTAGAAAAGAAAAACAAAAAAATGGTCAAAATGATTAACTAGGGGCACAGTTGAGTCAGGCTCCCTGTCTTTCTCCCAATTGTCAATACTTGCTAGAAGGGCACTCTATTCGCCAGAAGAAGACACAACTAAAGCTGTCAGTAAAGGGCTGAAAGCTCCCAACAACCTCCAAGCAACGAGGTATCAAGCCAAGTGCGAAGCACAAATTGGAATGGATCAAGATACTCCATCTGGAACATCGACTAGACGTCCCGGAAGGAAATAGCTGCGAGCTAATAGTGTTGGGCGTGAACCCACAACTTTCTCTTCATCTATCAATCACCCTGGGGAGGGATGGAAAATGAGAGATTAAAGAATAGAGAGGTGTAAGTCGAGAGAAAAGTGAGCAAAAAGGTTTTGAGAGAAAAAACCGAGCCTGAGGGCCAAGTGATGTGAGAATCACAAATGAGGAAGGGTGGGAAATAATGCCCAAAAGAACTGGCTCCTCGTGATTTGAGGTCTCTCATTTTTGTAACACGTCTGTATGTCGTGTCTTTTGTTTTGTTTACCTCAACTTTTGTTTTAAGTCTTTTCTGAGCGTGTCGCGTTGTGATTAGGTCGTGTACTTTCTGTTTGAGTCTTTTTACTGTGTTCAGTTGTAGGCTCAATACCCGATTTGAAAAACCCTTTTCCAATTTCAAAATTTTTTAATCATGCCGTGCTCAGAGTGCTATGTCATTCTCCACATTTATGCGAAGCAAAAAAAGAAAGGGGAAAATTTGGGGCATCTGAGTATGCTTCAACTTCAGCCGATTCTACCTTTGTATTCCGTCTTGTCAGATTGGACTGATTGTTCAGGGTTTGTCGTGTGCAGAATAAACAGAATGGCCTGTATGCAGATTAATTCCCAGCAGAGTATGGGCTGAGTGTTCATACTAAGCAGTAGGTTGTATGAGTTGTTTTGCCGTTGGCCGATTCGTTACCTGGTTATTACAATACAAATGTTTGACTTTCAGACAGGAGATCAATTCCATTTACATTGTTATGTGATGTGATGTAATGCAATGCAAAGCATGGAAATGTACTAAAATGTAATACTTTTTCAGATAAAAAGCTTTGTTTCATTTCATCATCTTTTTCAAGTACAAAGTTTTGGAGAAAACAAAGCCTGCCTGCAGCAGTACAAGGTACTCTAGCTACCAGCAAAAAAAGAAAAGTACAGAAGAAGAAAAGCAGCAAAAATCTGGATCAATGTCAAGCGGCCTCGGGCCTAAGGGCCTGTCCTCATCCTCTTCCTGGACGAAGGTCCAGGAGCATCGTCATCAGCGTCGTCATTTGAGCCTGAGTAAGTGCCATCTCCGGTCTCCTCCTCAGATGACTCTACCTCTGCCTCCGCCTCGGACTCATCGTCATCCAGGATTGGTGCCCGTGAGCTACTCCCAATGTGAGTGCACCCCGCTTTGGTGCGGGAGTATACTCTTCCATCTCGAGTAGGAGCAGAAGGTCCAGCTGAAGCACCTCCTACAGTAGGAAGCTGGAAGGGAGGCTGAAAAGTACAAATGGCAAACGCATCAGTATGCTACAGAATGCAGTGTTTGAATACTGTGAACAGTGTATCAGTGCAGAATGTAGTGTATGGGTACAGTGTATGAATGCCGTGAGTAGTGCTATGAACAGTCTGTGGGCTACAGTGTGTCAGACGCCGTGGAGACCGTGTATCAAGTGTTGAGTTGTGCATCAGATTATGTGAAATAGTTTATGTATGGTTTGAGACCGTGGTCAGAAGAACATACTGGAATACTGTAAATGGCCAGAAGGTCGAGGCTCTGCTGAAGCATCCCCATCACCGAAGCAGTCAACTTTAGGGACTGGCGAGTGTACTCGGAGGAAGCCTGCAAAAGTGTTAGAAGTCTCAGTATTCTGCAGAATATCAAATGAATTGAAATAAATGACTGTGTAGAATGCAAAATGTAGTAGTACATACCGGAGGTAAGCCGTAGAACCCGACTAACTCATGATCAGCCGGAGGGGGAGCAATGGGAATCTGGTAAGTCGCCCCATCCCACCCTTTGCATGCCATCGTCGTGGGCAGTGCTGGCCAACTAGCCCCCCGTCCCCTCCGAGCTCCACTCCTGCTATGGACTCGAGCCGTCCTCGATGTCCCCGCCTCTGCTCCCGATCTAGCTACCGGCGTCGCATGCCTTTCCTTCTCAGCTCGACGGCCACTGCTCAAAGGCCGCATGATATACGTCTGAACATACTCTAAGTAGTCGCCTATGCCTCTGAAGCGTATCGCATCCCAGCCGATCGTGTAGTCGGCCATCTGCTCAGGGGTGAACCTCTCGGTATCCCTCGTATGCTTGGGAGGGTGAACCGGAACTATCTGCTCTGGCAAACCCAGGGTTTGGCGTAGGAAACGCTCACCCAAGTACCAAGCCCGACAGACCGGGCCCTCCAGCAAGATCCTGAAGTGTGCAGTCTCCTCCGCACCAACGAATTGCTCCTGAATCACGGCCGGCAATGGAGCCCAAGGCTGCCAGGTGATTTGTAAATGACATGCAGTTTGTTATCTACTGTTATTGAAAATACAGTGTAAAGCGAAGCTTAAATAAACTCTGAAGTTGAACATACCTCTGCGGGGGTTATGGTGTCAAAGTAGCGGCGGAAAAATATGAACGTCTCTCGGGGTCTCCGTACGCATCTCATATCGAAGCGTTGGGAGAATGGCATGCCAAGAGGGGTCTCTACGCCTGGCACTGGGGTGAGTCTCGGAAAGTAGGTATAGACCCACAACTGCAGAGTAAATATCAGTACGCTTATCAGACAAAGCAGAATACAAAATAAAGCAGAAATTACAGAATTGTGTATTGTGCGGAGTGTACAGTGTGTCTTAATACGATCAATGTAAAATGTAGTATGTGCGTGTGTGCAGTAAAGATATGATTAGCGTGAAGCAGCATCAAGAAGGTGTGTAGTGTACAAAGTACAAAAAATGCAAAACAGAAATGTAAAGTAGAAAAGAAGATGTACCTCCCAAGCCCGCCAGTAGCCTCCGATCAATTGCCCGCAGCAATGGGAGATCGAGCTCATGTATTCGTACAAAGTGGCCAAGGCAGCGCCACCCCAGTCGTAGCCAAAAATCCGTGTGACGTCCACTAGCGCACTCAACAAACAGAGAGGCACGGTGTTCGCCCGATTAGCAAAAATGATAGTCCCCAGCAGAAACATCAGGAAGCCGCGGGCGTACTACTCCACCTCCTCCTGGGTCATCGGTGCCTCCTTAGCTAAAGCTGGCTGAGTCCGGAAGCGGCTCTCGAACCATGAGTATCTGACAAATCCCAGGGGCGCAAGAGGGGGCATCTTGCCGAGCAAGTAAATTTGAGCGGCCTTCCACTCATCCATATCGGTGTCGAAGGGGATCGGATCACCCCCTACCCTGATGCCGGTGAGCATCGAGAAGTCATAGGGAGTCATCGTCGTGTCTCCCGTGGCGGAAAGGTGGAAGGAGTCAGTGGTATCCCACCACCTCTCTACCAGAGCGGCGAGAAGAGGCCTGCTCGCAGTAAGCCGGGAGAGTCCTCCACAGAAGGCGCCGAAGACGGCCTGGTCTACGATGTGGCGGACCGCATCGGGCAACTCCATGTACCAATCTCTGGCGGCGACATTCCCATACCCCCAGAAGGCATAGGAATCTCCCTGTATTAAAAAATGAGCAGTTGCGAAGCAATATTCAATATATAGTTTTTAAGAATAGTCAAAATTGGTACAGATACAACGTGTGTTCACGTGTTCAAAATCAAACAAACATCGGGTGCCGGTGTGCTCGCAGTGAACTACAGCATGTGACGTGTCAGTATGTTCGAGTAGTTCAGTACAGATACAACGTGTGTGCACGTTTTTCAAGTTCAAACAAACATCGGGTGCCGGTGTGCTCACAGTGAACTACAGTGTATGACGTGTCAGTATGTTCAAGTGGTTCAGTACAGATACAGCGTATGTGCACGTGTTCAAGTTCAAACAAACATCGGGTGCCGGTGTGCTCACAGTGAACTACAGTGTATGACGTATCAGTATGTTCAAGTGGTTCAGTACAGATACAGTGTGTGTACACGTTTTTCAAGTTCAAACAAACATCGGGTTCCGGTGTGCTCACAGTGAACTACACTGTATGATGTGTCAGTGTGTTCGAGTGGTTTAGGGCAAATACAGTGTGTGTGCGCTTGTTCAAATTCAAACAGATATCAAGTGTGAGTGTGTTCACAGTCAACTACAGCATACAGTGTATCAGTGCATCCGGGTTAAGCAGTTAAAGAATAGAATCAACTATGGCAGTTAAGTGTTCTACATTGCAGAAAATGAAACGGGGAAGAGTATACCTCGGAAGCGCCATATGATAGATGTGACTCTGGCTCACGCAGGAGAAACTTTGGAGCCACCATCCTATCAAAACTTCGGAACTAGCGAAGTCCGTCGGGAGGCAGTATGTGAATCGCCGGCCGGTAGGTCACCGGGTCGAACGGACGGACGCTCAAGGGCAAGAGCTCGACCTCGGGATCCATCTCGTGCTCTGGGGGAGTCCTGCCCTGTGGCAGATCGTCTGCCATCTTAGAGAAAGTGTGAAAATGGCCGGAAATATGGAAATCGGGCTAGAATGTGAAAAGTCAACAGAGAGTCAACCCCGAGGGGGGGAAAATGGCCAGAAAATTCAGAATATGGAAAAGGCACGGAAACCAAGAGAAACTCGAGGGGAACAAACCCTAAGAGGCGAAAATCGAGAAAGAGACACCGAAACGAAGTTTCGTTCGGTTCAAAATGTCTGAAACGACGAGGTATTCGCGAATCGAACGACGAAATGGACACGAAAACCAAAGAAAATGGAGGATCGAATGAAGGAAAATACTCTAGAGAGAGAGAGATGAAGAAATTTCGACCAAGAACAAGTGAAAAAAATAGGGCTTGAGGCCCTATTTTACAAGACCCAAGGCCAAAAGACCAAACTGCCCCGATTCAGGCAGATTTGGCCGGTCGGCCACACTGTTGGCCGGTCGGCCAAATATTTGGCTGGTGGAATGTTTTTGTGGTCGGTGGGCAGCCGGTGACCTCCTATGATGGCCGGTGAGCCTCCTACATCCTTGTTTGGGTCAAATATGTGGTTTGGGGCCTCCATTTCTCAACACAGTGCAAGACAGTGCATTTCCGAAGCTCAACCGGACTCCGTTTTGACCTCGGACCGTGTTTTCTGTGCAAAGCACTCGAGTACGTGCATGGCGTATCCTTTTTGTATCATTTTGTCTTCTAAGAGATTCAAAAGTTACCCTACATGCATACGTTACAACATTTTTTTGTGAAATGCGCGTTGGTTATACGCCATCTCACTCGCCTCATTATGCACACATCTCGCATTGTCATGCATTCCAATAGTTTGCATTATCATTCATATCGAGCAACGGGTGTTGTAACGCGCATTTGAGTTCATTTGCGGTGTCGCACATTCCAATAAGTTGCATTTGTCATGCATCTCAAAAGCCACGCGATGTCGCGCACTCCAAGATCATTTGCATATGTCATGCATCACTGTAAATAGTGCATATGTCATGCATCATTGTAAATATTGCATATGTCATGCATATCACTGTAAATAGTGCATATGTCATGCATTTTTCTGTATATATTCCATTCTAGTGCATATTGTATATATTACATTGTAGCTTGCATGCATTCACTGCATCACATCCATTTATGGCTTGCGCCTTTCCATGTTGAGCTTGGTTTGGTATGTGCCCATACTTTTCACGTTAAAGCACAGTTTTGCATGTGTATGCGCCTATTCCACACTGGTATGTTGGTTTGAGGGTTGCGACACCGTTTCTGTGTTCAACATTGGTTTGTATGTGTGCATGCCTTTCCTAGGCAAAACAAGGTTTGGCCGCGTGCCTTATCCGCTGTAAATACTACATTTGCATCCATTGCATTTCTCCCTAGTAGATTGCATTGTAAATATCCATTGCATATTGTATATATTGCATTATAGCTTGCATGCATTCATTGCATCACCTCTATCTATGGCTTGCGCCTTTCCATGTTGAGCTTGGTCTGGTATGTGCCCATACTTTTCACGTTAAAGCACAGTTCTGCATGTGTACGCACCTATTCCACGCTGGTATGTTGGTTTGAGGGTTGCGGCACCTTTTCTGTGTTAGACGCAGTTCGTTTGTGTACATGCATTTCCTAGGAAAGATTTGGTTTGGCCCGCGTACCTTATCCATTGTATCCTGTCCATTCCAGTGCATATTGTATATATTGCATTATAGCTTGCATGCATCTACTGCATCACCTCCATTTATGGCTTGCGCCTTTCCATGTTGAGCTTGGTCTGGTATGTGCCCATATCTTTCACGTCGAAGCACAGTTATGATATTATGTGTACGCACCTATTCCACGCTGGTATGTTGGTTTGAGGGTGACGACACCGTATCTGTGTTAGACACGGTTTGTATGTGTCCATGCCTTTCCTAGGCAAGATTTGGTTTGGCTGCATGCCATATCCATTGCATATATTACATTGTAGTGTAATTTTTGCATCTAGATTAGGATCATGTTCTTTCGTTAGCGGGTCATTTCCCCACTTATGTCATTCCACCCAATTACTTGTTCTTGTGTCCGTCTACATCACTCATAATTCTGCATGTGTACGCGCCTATTTCACACTGGTATGTTGGTTTGAGGGTTGCGGCACCTTTTCTATGGTAGACGGACTTTCATCCCCATCATCCTTTTGACATTTGTGTGGTTTTGAACCGCTCATGATTTGATCATGATTCAATTGCATTGCATTTTCATTTGCATCATTATGCATAGTTTTGTATATATTGCATGTCATTTTGCATTCATTTTGCATTGTTATGCATGTTGCTAATGATCTTGTACCTGTTGAGTTTTCTTTCTTTTGTAGGCACGATATTGTATGTACGGTTCATTTGAAGCTGGTGCAACCAGACGAACCGCACAGGTATTGTATCCTCCGAGTGAGACATATCGAGAATTGCATAATTCTCTTACATCCTTTCTGCATTGTAGTGTAGTTGGATTTGTGTTTGCCAGCTTAAAACTGTTACATTGTATGTGCTTCGTTACAGCTTTCTTTGCATGATCATAAGTTATGTTCGGCTTCTTGCATTATCGGTTGCATTTTGCCCCTGCCCTCGGGCACATATCTTTATTGTCTTGCATGTTTTTTCTAAGACTTCGGCCTTGTCAAAAATGGGTTGTCTCTGGGCTTTGACATTCACTCCCGTCATTGTTATGACTTTCGAGTTCTGTCAAAGAGGGGCAACTGTAGACACCCCATTTTTGACCGTCCTCAAGACTTCGACGTCACCGCTTGAACACTCGGTGATCATCCACGTTCATGTTCGTCTTGAGTTCCCGGAAGTCTCGACCACGCGCCTTGCCTCAGGATCTCTTGGCTCGACTGTTTTGTGTCTGGTTTTGCACCAAACACTTGTGTTTTGCCTTTGAGGGGCATGGAATGGCTTGTTGGCCACCCCCACACATCACCGGCCATGGCTTGAGGCCACCGGCCATTGTTTTGTTGCCACCAACCAAATGTTTGGCCGACTGGCACTCTTTGTAGTCGACCGGCCATCTATTTTGGTCAAATTGCATTTTTGGCCAGACGACCACTGTACATCTGCTTTTGTAGATATTTTTATGCCAGCTGTGCTAGCTGGCATACACCTTTGCTCTATGGAGGGATTTCCCTCTTGACTAACTTACTTGAGAAGCTTTGCAAGAGGGATTGTCTATAAGAGGGAGCCTCTTCTCCCTCCATTAGGGTTAGAAAAAATTTCTAGAGGGAGCTCTGAGTTAGGGTTAGATCATAGTTTTAGCTATTCTATCTCTATATCTCTCTCTCTTTTGCCTTAAGGTGTTTTAGTCTTACTATTGCTCATAAACACCTAGTGTTACACCTTACCTTGGCTACTGAGGTGCTGGAGAGCTGTTCTTCGTGTTCTTGAGTGGATTCAACTTGAAGGAGCAGCTGGAGCATTGTTTGTGAAGGGGTCATCAAGGGTAAGAACTTCACCCTTTATTCCCCATTTTTGCATAGCTTTTTAACCAATCTTGCAACTGTTTTTAGACTTTGTATATAACTAATAAAAGTCTTGATTTTCAATGCTTTAAATAGTTGTTTAAGAGTACTTTGTCGTTTGGGGGTGTTTGACCCCTCTTAGGCCTTGTTTGGCCCTATTTTTGTGCTATTTTGGTGAGCTCCGGGACCACTTTGTTTGGGCCTCCTCACCACTGAAATCTTGAGGGATTTCAATGGTGAGGATGGTGCCTTAAGGTCCTAAGAAGAAGAGGGCCACCCCCTCTCCTTGTTATCCTTGAAAAGGGCCATTTTTGCCTCATGTGTGAGCATCTTGTTTAAGTGTATGATGGCCATACCTTAGCTGTTATTTGTGCTTATTATGTCATAATATAGCTATTTTTTTTACTTGGTTTAGGTACACCATGCTTGCTTAGCATATGTGTCTTGTAATGCCATGTTTTAGCCTTAACATGCTTTGTGCTTTGAGCCTTGTTCCAGCATGTTTTTGGCCAAGCTTTGTGAAACTTTTATGCTTGTTTTAGCATGCTAAAGGTTTGTTTTTGGTCATTTGAGTTGTCCATGCTTTGCTTTGTATAGCTACCATGCAAACTCTCCTGTATGCCTTAAGCATTGACCCATCTAGCATGCCATCCTTGCATCATTTCAGTGGTTTGGAACCACTTGTCATGTTATTTCAGTCCTCATGGTTTGCTTGTATGCCTACATTTGATACCCCTTTCATGCTTTAAAAGGTTGGTGTTTCTTGCTCATGGGACATGTTTTAGCCTTACTTGGTTTAGGTACACCATGCTTGTTCATGGTTTGCGCGATTGGTGGTCCGAGAACCAAGAACCATGTCTCTTTGAGTCACAAACATGATGAGGGATGTGTTGGTGCACACATTTTCTTGGAATGCATTACTATGCCTTGTTTTGCCTTCTGCTGCTGTCAAAACAGGATTCTGCAGGAAGGTTTGGCCGGCCGGCCATCTTTAGTGCCGACCGACCAACAATTGGTGGCCGATAACTTAACCTTTGGCCGATGATCACTTCCTTTGGCCGGTGATGTATCCCCCTAGCCGGTGGTGTTCCCCAGGGTTCATAGAGTGCACCTTGGGAATTTTGCAATGATCAGAGGAGTAGAGCAGAGAAAACAGAGACAACTTGTGCATGGCAGTGGACTTTCGAGCAGAGCCGAACACGCATCACATTGGGCCCTCTTCCCGAGGCTATTTACTGTTTTATTAGATTAGTTAATTTTCTTAACTAGTTTAATTGGTCTGCAATATTTATTTAGCTTGTAGGTTAGTTAAATCTGTATTATTCTTTCGGTCCCTTCGAGCAAGGGTAAATTTGTAATAAGTGTGGGTGCGTGTGTGCATGCCTTCCAACCCCCACTTCTTTCTCCTTTTTACTTACCTGCTTTTGATGGTTAATATTAGGACATGTTTAATTTAGCATCCTTATGCTATGCATGCGTGCATCATTCATCAGTATTGCATGCACCAGGCTCGGCGCATCATGCTAACAGCATAGTATTCCAAATCTAACTTGAATACGTGCTACTTGTTGCGTCCCACATGCCATCCTAGGATTAGTCGAGCCAATTCTAGTGACATTTTATATGCGTTGCATTAGCCACTTAACATGGACTTGGATCATGCATGATTGCTAACATGTTTATTGTTTTGGCTTGGAGTACACTGTAAATGTTTTATGTTTTAGCATCTCGCATGAGTGTGAATGTTAACATGACAGCATACTTACCATGTGGCTAGATGCTTATGTGATATAAACTACTTGAATGCCTGTGGGTGAAGGCTGGATTGTCTGAGTTGGGACAACTCATTGAAATCTGTGTTTTAGCCTACTTGCGAGTAGCAAATCTCAAATCATTTTCCAAACAAACGGATATGCAATGCTTCATTCCAAATTAGGCGATCTAGTCTATACTTTTGTGTTGTGCGCATCACATAGTAAGATTAGATAATTAATCGGAATAAGAGCACATAACGTTTTTAAAATAAGATATCATGGTTAGTAGAGGCCGATCTTCGGATGGGCGAAAGGGGGTGCTCATAGCTGACCTTCTCCAATCGTACCCAAGTTCCCGAGCCGAGGCAACTTTGGTGATGACGGACACATGGCCTTAGGCAAACGAGTCAGGGTTTCCTAAATTCCCCCATAAAAAATATTTAGGTGGCGACTCTGTATCGGGCAAAGCAGTCCATGTTTGGCACTTCTTTACAAAAATCTGTTTTCTCAAAACGATTTGTCGGATTCGGACTCTTTGGTTCATATTAAGAACCGTGACAATCGAGTCCAAACTGTGGCACGTGAAGCCCCACGAGGGCGCGTCTACAGTTTTTGGCAACTCCGCTGGGGAGTTTAGAGAGCTTGACTCGAACTCGTGATATCTTGTTTTGATTTCACTTATGTGTTTCTTTGCATTGCATGTGCATTGGTGTGCCTAGGACACCGTGTTGGCCATCTACTATTCCTGAGCAGTTTGCCGGAGGCTTGACTTTATCAAAGCATGCCATAAGGCTAACTGGTTGCGGGCTCTGCCAGTATGGGAACACAAACCCCGGTTTTACCGGGGCACCCTTTTCGACCATTCGACCAAGTGCATATTCGAAATCCATAGTGACCATTCCAAACTAGGATAGGTTGCTTACCTGATATAGGTTGTTTGAAACCGCTATGTGCATAGTGAAACCCTAGCTCCTGACAAAATAGGACAGGGAAACCCTACCCCAACATAGGGGTGTTTTGGCTCTTACTTATCTGCTATATGCTCTTAGAGTGTATCTCTACAGGAACGTACATATCAGTCTGTGAGTTTGAGCATCAGGCCTGCGGGCATCAATATCAGTGTTTTTGAGAAATAGTTATATCTGCGGGTATCTAATTCAGTGTTTTGGGGCAGTGATTTTGGGAAAGCAGGATCGATGATAGAGTATTAAAATTGTTATTTCGCTGTGTTTGTTCTGTTTGGGCTGAAATGCTGCATGTTTTCTCTTTCAGTTCAGAGATTCGAGTACAGAATAGCTAGTGTTCTCCCTCGCTGAGGCAAGGCAGATATTTGATCCGTTAGTCACCGTTCAAGATCAGCGGACTTATCGTGACACAGAATTCAGAGGAAATCGTGGTTATGACAGCCGCATTAGATCAAGGAATCACCCTGCAAAGTGAGACCAATGTTGATGTACCGCATCCGCCCAGGTCGCCTGCTGCGCACCCGGTCTGGACACCCCAGTTGTATCAGGCTCGTGAGCCCACCACGTTCAAATTGATGGGGATGATTGGTGACCTCTAGAGGTCTATGGCAGATCTCGCTTACGGAATATCAGCTTCGCCACCGGCTGCACCATATGCCAGGAATTTTGTACCGCAAGAGCCTCTTCTATTGGGACAGATTGTGATCGAGCTCAGCCAACCTGAGGTTATCTCAAGTTATAGCAATGACGTGTCAACATCAACCCAAGCCCTCGATCAGGCTGAGGCCAGAGGTAAGAACAAGATAAAGGCAGATGCCGATACCATTGAACAACTGCTGTGGGCAGTCGAGGCTTTGAAAGCTGGGGGGATGAATAAAATACAGGTATTCGTAGTCGCGGCCAAGACTGTGGATGATGTCTTCCCCACTCCAACTGAAGGGAGTTCAAGCCAGGCAGAAAACTGGGATAGGCCCCGTTATGCCAGAACAGTTCCTTCCACTCCCAACTCTGCACCTGGGAAAGATCAGAAAGTCAAGGCAGTGCCTGCTGACCCTTTCGCTAGTGCGTCTAGCAAGAATTCTCAGACTTCAAAGTACCTACCCCGAGGGCGTAGGGTCTTTCACGCTCTCTACATGCCATTGTCTAAGGCACTCCAGATCTTGGCTGAAAGAGGGCATCTTAAACCCCTCGAGCCTAGGCCTCTCCCAAAGAATCTCCCTCCCACACATGATGCTGCCTTGTACTGCGTGTACCACCAGCAAATTGGTCACGCTACCGATAACTGTTTTCGCCTTCGTTACGAAGTGCAAGATTTGATCGACAATGAGGTCATCCTCCCACCCACCTCAGCGAAGTCTGTCACAGCTGGGTTGTTAGATTTTGAGGATACTGCGAGTATGTGATCGGGGAGTGAACCACCTGCGGGCGACCCTCGACGTATTTTGGATGTGGCGTCTGGCACGCATTTTTGAGCATCTGCGAATGCTAGTTTTATAACTTCTGGCTTGGGTGTTGAGTCAGTCCTTTGTTTTGTTTTGAGTCCGTCTCATCGTCTTGAGTCAGGTCTTTTTGCTTAAGGGTCTGTCTTGTTGTAGCGAGTCAGTCCCTTTGTATAGAATGTCAGGTGATTCCGGGGTTGTTGCCTCGAACACCGTTTTTGTTTTCTTTTGAGTCTGTCTCTGCTGTGAAGCTAGTTGCAACTAGGAAATCTGAATGAAACAGCTGCGGCTATCATCTTTCCGTACTTATTGCTACCTTGAGCTAGTTGTGCCAGAGGATTTGAATGAAATGGCGGAGCATCTCACTTACTCTTCTGTGCTCTAAACTCATTGTATTGACCTAAGTCTTTCAAAACTTTTTCTGAACACTGTGGTGATAAAAACAAAGAGGAAGGAATTCCTCGGGTTTTACAAAACTTTGATCAATTGGAGAGAAAGTGAGGCATGCTACGCCTTTAATGAATGAAATCATGTTTGTTAGCATGAGTACTGAGAAGGACCCTAGCTTGATCTAGATTGGTTCCACACTATCTTCAACGCGAGCGATTTATCGCTTTCGTAAAAACTTTCAAAAACAAAATATTTTGCACGGTCCTGTGAAGACCTGTGTGGAATCGCTCTTGAGATTGTGCAGCCTAGGATCGCTTTCAGCCTCAAGATTCAATCCATTTGTTTTCAAACCTTGAACCCATTCAGAACGTTCAACGATCAATCATCAAGAGAGGTCTGTGTGGCCAGATTTGAGGTAGCCCTTGAACAAAAGGCACCAAAGTCAGATCAAGAAGATCAGATCTCGCCGGAAGATGCTTGTGAAGCTAAAACAGAAGCACCCTTTAAACTAGGGGCAAAATGTCCGATGTACTCGAAGAGTCGGAGATGGTTCCTTTTGCAAATCAATACAACAACCACTCTCCTGGTTACGGATGGCTTTAAAACCCTAAAACCATTTGGCATGGACTTGTTATACGTTTACCCTTTGAGAGGCTCACTGGGCCAAAAACCCAGAAGGGCAACCCAGGCAAAAGTTAGAGCAAGAGAAAAATACAAAAAAGAAAGAAAAAAGAAAAAGAAGAAAAAAAGGAAAAGAATAAAAGAAAAAAAAGAAGAAAAGAATTAAAAAGAAAAGAAAAACAGAAGCTCGCAAGGTCGAAAACCCGCAAGGTCGAAAACCCGCAACGGGCGCCTTGGCAAAAGTTAGAGCCTAAAAAAAGTGAAGGTTAAAATATCCGAGTGTACCTTAACCGGAACTACGTAGGGCTTGATTCTCATGTTTGGGATACGTAGGCAACTTCATTCCGAAGTCTTGCCCCCAACGCTTTCTAAGCGATTTAGTCCATGTAATGGTTTTGATCATCCTTGCCTTCTCTAAATCCGATAGTTCGGTTGTGACACCGTGAACTACGTAGGCTTGATTCCCATGTTTGGGATATGTAGGCAACTTCATCCTGAAGTCCAGCCACCAACGCTTTCAAAGTGACTGTGTCCATATATTGGTTCTGACCATCTTCGTCGTCTCCGTGTCCGAGAGTTCGGTCGTGATCATCACTAATGAGCACTGTTTACGAAATGTTGTGGCGTCATCCAGACAAGGGGCAACTTTCCATTGCCATGAGTCGCCATTCAAACCAGGGGCAACTTTTCGTTGCTGTGCAGCTCTTTCAAGCAAGGGGCAATTTTCCATTGCCTCTGATTTGAGGTTGCGCATCTCGAGAGTAAGTTTCGTGCTCGTTGAGCATTGACCGTTTGCAAAAATAGTTTTTGAGAATTTTCACTGAGGTTGACTATTTTCTTGAAAATTATTCCACCTTTTCCAAAACTGGACCATTTTCTTGGAAATTTTCAGTGCTCATAGCCTAACTCGCATGAAAATTTTCAGTGCTCATAATTTTCAGGCTAATAAACTGGAATAAGAGCACATAATGTTTTCAAAACTTGATATCATGGTTTGTAGAGGCCGATCTCTAATCGAGCGAGCGGGGGTGCTCACGAAGTGACCTTCCCCAATCATACCCAAGTTCTTGAGCCGAGGCAACTTTGGTGATGACGAACACGTGGCCTTAGGCACGAGTCAGGGTTTCCTAAATTCCCCAAAAATAAAATATTTAGGTGGCGACTCTATATCTAGCAAAGCAGTCCATGTTTGGCACGTCTTTCTAAAAATCTATTTTTCAAAGCGATTTGCCAGATTTAGACTCTTTGGTGATTTATCGGTCGCGCATTGCACTTTGCGGGATCAGATTTAGAACTGTGACATCGAGTCCGAACTGTAGTGAGCCCAACGAACAAAACGGGGATTCCCTCCCGGGACATTCGGGGTCGTCTACAATGATGTGGAGTCATTTTTGAACGGAGTTCCTAGCATTTCTCAACCATTGGCTGCCGATGTTGTATCGGTAGTGACAGAATCTATTATTTATCATTTCATTTTTTTTTTGGTGACTCCTCTTTAATTTGTTTTGACAGTTGCCAAATAATAACTTTGATTTGGCGTTTGGCAACGAGGATATAAAACTTCTTGATGAGTTCTCAGATAATGAAGAATCAGTTCATGGGCCATCAACCTTTGATTTAGTGATTGGTCGTAAGAGTTGTCTCTCAGTTGACCCAACTCTAATTGTCTGAACTTCTTCCTTACCTACTGCTCCTATATTGAGTCAAGCTGCACCTTCTGTGGCTTCTACCATTGATACAAGAAGCATGATCCTTAATGCTCACCGCTCAGCAGCTTCAATACTTGATAACCATATTAAAGGCTTATTGAGCAAAACTCCGATTCAAAAAGTTCCAACATTGGGCCCAAAGCTCCTAGAGCTTTATGATGAACTCTCAAAGCTTCAGATAGACTATTCTCCGTTACAAAGCCAAATTGAGAAGTACCTACAAAATGCTACTACGTACATCTCTATGAAATCAACATTTGCTCAAGGGATGACTTTAGAGCTACAGGATCAACGTTTGGCAGATGTTAGTCAATGTGTTACTCATGCTCTAGCTCTTGAGAATAAAGGAATTGAGTAGGTTCAATTGCTGAAGTCTGATTTGGGTAGCCTTGTAGCAAAAAAGACAAAATTGTTAAAGGCGTTGGAACATTTAGATAAACAATCATAACAACTAGAGACTACAATTAGTGTTGCTGAAGCTGAAGTAGTTCAAAGGCGAGCCCTTGTTTCCAGTTTAAGGGACGAACAAGCTACAATAGAAGTAGCTGAGGTGATAAGAAGCGACGATATCGAAGTCGCCAACAAGTTGGAGCAGCTCTTGAAGGTTGAACAAAGCGAGATCCAAAGTTTATCATGGTTGCCATGATTTATTTATTTATTATCTTTTTTTTTTTTTTTTAACGAAATGTAGCTCGAAACCAAATACTTCATTATAAAATAATTGCTCTAGCAAACACTTTATTTATGAAATAAATATTATAGTTCAAAGCAAAATACTCTTATTGTAAAGAACATTTAGTTTATTGATTTATTAGTCGTTCACAGTTTATACTCATGTGGGCTAGGAGTAGTACAATTTATTTTTTATTTTTTTTATTTTTATTTTTTTTATAACTTTAGAGCATGTTTGATTGGATGGATTAAAGCATGGGATTGGGATTATTAATCCGTGGGCCCAATTATCCTATATTTGTTTTAACATTTTGATTTAGGATTATTAATCCAATGGATAATTAATCCAACAAATTTGTAGGATTATTAGTAATGGGGTAGGGGTGGGATTATTAATCCAATGGATAGTAATCCAATTGGATAGTGAATACCACACTAATTTAATAGGATTATTAATACTTCATTATTAATCTTGTGAATCAAACATGACCTTATTTCATATGGGCCAAGAGCATTATGTAGTTTATGCTCATGCGATTAGGAGCGTTACATTCTCACGGATAGTAACGCTTTAGGAATTTGTCATTGATTGGGCCGACTCTTATACCTTCTTCATCAACAATCTTGTATGCTCCATTAGTGTAAACTTCAGTCACCACATATGGACCATCCCACTTGGACAAGAACTTGTTGCCGGTTCGGTGGGTAGTGATGATAGGTCTTTGAACAACCAACAACAATTCTCCAAGTTGAAAAGACTGGGGTTTAACCATTTAACTCAGCAAGGTGTAATTTTGTATTCTCATCATCAGTGGGACCTTCATGTATAGCTATCCTTAATGAAGGAATCTATTGTTACAAAGGAAGAACCGCTTCAACACCACACACAAGGAGTATGGGATGGCTTGTGTTGGGGTATGATGTGTCGTACAGTATGCCTAGAGTGCTTCTCCAATTCTTTCATGCCAATCCCGCTTTTATTTAGCAACTACCTTTTTCAATAGGTTGCGTAAAGTTTTGTTAAATGCCTCTGCTAGTCCGTTGGCAGGTGCATTATACATTGAAGAATTGCGTTACTTAAATCCAAACCTTTCACAAAGTTTGTCCATTAGACTGTTGTAAAAAAGCTTTCCATTACCAATGATGATGTAGCGAGGTACACCATACCAATAAATAATGTGAGATTTTATGAAGTCAACAACAGTTTCTTTCTTCACTTCTTTCAGTGGGACGGCTTTAGCCCACTTGGAGAAGTAATCTGTGGCGGCCAGGCAGGATGTACAAGTGGCTTGCCGAAGACTTGGTCAATGGGCCAACTACATCTAGACCCCATGCATCAAATGGCCAAGAAGCAATTGTCGGGTGTAAAGGTTCTGGTGGTTAATGGATAAAGTTTGCATCAAACTGGCAAGGTTGACACTTTCTTGAGTAGTCCAAGCAATCTTTAACCATCGTAGGCCAATAGTAACCCATCTTTTTTACTCAAAAGTGAAGTTTAGGAACAGACTGATGCACACCACACATCCCTGAATGAGCTTCTTACATGGCTTGTTGAGCTTCGTCATTCCCTAGGCAACAAAGAAAAATTCCTTCAAATGATCGTCGGAATAAAGTTCCCTTGTAGTAGATGAATCGAGGAACTCGACATCTTATTTCAGTTCTATGGCGAGAATCATTAGGGAGCTTCTCATGTTCAAGGTAGTCTATAATTGGCATTCTCCAATCGTCAACTTTGATGGCTAGTACTAAAATTGCGTTTGTTTCTGCAAGGCGACATTTCAACAATTGTGGCGATACCCATCATTGGCATATAAGGATGTGGGAGCCGAATAAGCAGAGGAGCCAGCAGGAATGTATCCCGGAAGTCAGAGACTATTCAGTTCCGTACTAATCGATTAAGATATCGAATGTATAGAAATTGCCGAATAGATGGGAAGATATATATTGGAATAAACAACAGGATAATAAGTAAAAAGTGGGCTCTGGACCCGAGGTCCAGAAAATGAGTATAAATGCAAGAGCTTCAGATTGAGGAAGGTATGTAAAAAAAAAAAAAACACTTCACTAAATTTATAAAACAAGCTTTCTTGAGTAGAAGAACTGACTTGCCCGTCAGAGTGCTAATCCCGGCACCCCCGACCGGAGTATTTGTCTTTGCAGGTGACTAGCTGAGTATCAAGAGCGTCTTCCAAGATCTGAAGAGTATTTCCAAAACCACTTCCCCACAACTGGTGTCGTCTGTGGGAATACACAAATACATCCATGGAAGGCGTGACTCAAGATTCTCCGATAGCCACCGACGCGATTGTACAAAGAATCGACCTCACTCAAGCAAACACGCTCGAGAAGGAAATTGTCGCTGCAAGACGTGCCTTGAATGTTGATTCACAAACCACTCCAGCACAGGAAACGATGCTATCCATCTTGGACCGGGCCAGAAAGACCAAGCACAGTCTAGACAACACCATCGCTGAGAACGAGCACCTTCGCTGCGATCTGGCCTCGGAAATAGCAAAGTCCAGACAAAAAGTGCGCTAGGTTTCTAAGCGACCCCCAAGGGCAGGCAATCTATGGTCTCGGGCCCGACAGCAAAACACCAACGCTCGTTGTGCTTCAGCCGATTACTTTGAGAAGTCGACACAAGACGAATGTCTCCAGCGGAGTGTTCCGCATGATAACATCCATATGATATACAGCCTGCCGAAAGCCCCGGCCATACACGCAATCCAGTCCCTACTAGGCCCTCAGCAGCAACTCACGCCAGCCAAGCGACCCCGAGAATCGTGAAGCATCACCTTCAACGATTCTAATTTGATTGGCGTAACACTCCCTCACATCGATCCGTTAGTTGTCGCGCTACGCGTAAACTGGTTCACCGTCGAACGAGTTCTTATAGACCAGGGTAGCATTTCGGAGGTCATGTACTATAAAACCTTCGTCAAACTCAGGTTCACCGAATCAGATCTGACTCCGGCCCCTTATCCCTTATTTGGCTTCAATGCCAATCCAGAATACCCTCTGGGAAAAATCAACCTACCCGTTCGAGCGGGTTCCAGAATGGTGGATGTAGAATTTCTGGTCGTCTGGCTGCCATCGCCATACAATCTCATCATGGGGCGATCGTGGCTGCATACTTTGCAGGCCGTCCCCAGCACCTACCATCAATTGTTACGTTTCCCAACAGAACACGGCATTGAGCAGAACCGTGGCTCCCAAAAATCGGCACAAGCATGTTACCTCCTGGCCGGCCAAACGCCAAAGGAGTTGCAGGTAAACTCCATCGAGGTACCCAATCCGGAAATCCTGGATGATGTCGGGCGGCAGCCAAGCGAAAAGGCCACAGAAGGTTTAGACCGAGTTGACATCGATGGAAGCCCGGAAAAGTTCTTCATGATCGGCACCTCTTTAAACCAAGCCGATAGACAATAGCTGATCTCCTTTCTACTTGCCAACATCGACGTCTTTGCGTGGACTCCGTATGAGATGTCGGGTATAGATCCATCCGTTTCACAGCACCACCTGAACGTCGACCCCACGTGCAAGCCCATCATTCAAAAAGGTCGTCGGTCTATCGCAGAGCACACTGCTGCCGTCATAGAGAAAGTCGACAATTGCTTTCGGCCTTGAGAATTAGAAGTCACCTACCCCACGTGGCTCTCCAACACAGTGGTGGTGAAGAAGAAAAATGGAACTTGGCGAGTGTGCGTCGACTTCACGGATCTGAACAAAGCTTGCCCCAAAGACTGCTTTCCCTTACCTAGAATAGATCAACTCGTCGATGCCACGGCGCGCCATCAACGCATGAGTTTCCTCGATGCTTACAGAGGCTACCATCAGATCGCCATTCATCCAGATGACCTGGACAAAACTGCATTCCTCATCCCAAGAGGAACCTACTGCTACAAAGTTATGCCTTTTGGGCTGAAGAATGCAGGGGCAACTTACCAAAGACTGGTCACCGCCATTTTCAAAGAACAACTCGGCCACACTATGGAAGTTTACATCGACGATATGGTGGTCAAGTCCAAAGAGGAGAAGGATCACATAGTCGATCTAGAGAAGACATTCAGCATCTTGCAAGTCTGAGAATGGCAATGCCTCAAAGTGCGCGTTTGGGATCGGCTCCAGCAAATTCCTGGGTTATATCGTCAACCACCGTGGAATCGAAGCCAACCCGAGGCAAATCACAACAATCTTGGAACTCGCTTCCCCCCGATCAGTGAAAGAAGTCCAAAAGTTGATGGGGATGGCCGCTGCACTCAATAGATTCATCGATCGGTCAGCAGCGGTCTGAACAATTCTTCTAGACGCCTACGTCAAAGGCAAAGCTTTTGAATGGTCCGCCCGAATGCGGCGGCTTTCACGGCTCAAGACTTACCTCCGGTCAAGACTCTCTTGACAACACCGGTTCTGGTGACCCCTCATTCATGTCTGGCGATCTCGATGGGGCGTCGGCCGTACTATTAAAAGAAGAGGAAGGGCAGTAGCGGCCAGTGTATTATGTGAGCAAGGCAGTGGTTGATGCCAAGACACGTTATCTTCTGCTGGAAAAACTCATCCTAGCCTTGGTCATGGTAGCAAGAAAACTGATGCATTACTTCCAGGGGCATAGCATTGGGGTGATAATAGATTATCTCCTCCGATCAGTACTATGGAGTCCGGAAGCATCAGGACGTGTTTCAAAATGGGCTCTTGAACTCGGCCAATATGACATTCAGTTTTTACCCAAAACCGCAATCAAGGGACAGGTGCTTGCCGACTTTGTGGCCAAATTTACAGGCGATCTTTCCGACCTTAAACCTGCCGACGTTCTTCCAAAGGCTGAAGATCGATCAAAGTCGAACTGGAGAATTTATGTCGGGGATATTTGGCAGCTATATTGTGATGGATCGTCTAACCAACGGGGCTGCGGCGCCGGCGTGGTAATCATGTTCCCCGACGGCGCAATAATAGAGCAGGCCGTCAAGCTTGGCTTTGAAGCATCAAATAACGAGGTCGAGTATGAAGCCCTCTTAGCCGGTCTACGAAATGCACATATTCTTGGCGCTCGGCGTTTGCTAGTGTTTTGTGACTCCAAATTGGTCATCAACCAGCTAAAGGGGGAGTACGCTGCAAAAAATGACCGCATGGCGGCCTATATGAAAACGGCCAACTCTTTGCTAACGAAGTTTGACCATCACGAATTGAACCAAATAACACGTGATCAGAACACACATGCGGATGCCCTGGCATGCCTAGCCTCCGCCGTCAATTCTGAGCTCAAAAGGACCATTGAGGTAGGTTTCATCCCGGAGCCGAGTATTGGCCCTTCGGAGGAAACCCACATTAATGTCATAGAATCCGCATCAAGCTGGATGGACCCCATAGCCAGATTCCTTTCTTCTAAACAGCTCCCAGAGGACAAAAAAGAAGCACACAAGCTACGCAATAAGGCCCTTCGATACTATCTTGATCCACGAGGAGGGCTTTATAAAAAGTCCCTCTCTGGTCCCTATTTGGAGTGCTTACACTCGGATAAAGTGGAGGAGCTTCTAACCGAGATACATGAGGGCAGTTGTGGTGCCCACTCTGGCGGACGCTCTCTCACCCATCGAGCTATAACACAGGGGTATTATTGGCCGACAATGAGAGCCGACGCAGAAAATTATGTTAAAAGATGCGAACAATGCCAAAAGTTCTCCCCACTAACCCATTTGCCTGCCGAAGAGTTGAACTCTATCACCAGTCCCTGGCCGTTTGCCCAATGGGGCCTCGATATTGTAGGACCGTTGCCAAGGGCCCCAGGAAACAAGCGATTCCTAATCGTAGCAACAGATTACTTTACAAAATGGGTCGAAGCGGAGGCTCTAACACACATACGAGATGCCGACATAAAGCGATTTGTATGGAGAAACATCATTACGCGATTCGGCATTCCAAGAGCTCTCATCTCAGACAATGGTACCCAGTTCGATTGTGGCGTGTACCGAGAACTGTGCAGCAAATACGGTATCATGCCTTACTTCTCTACGCCCGCGTACCCCCAGAGTAACGGTCAGGCCGAAGCCTCTAACAAAACCATCTTAGACGACATCAAAAAGAGGTTGGAAAAAGCTAAAGGCAAATGGGTCGAAGAATTGCCAAGTGTATTGTGGACGCACCGCATAACGCCGAGGAGGTCCACCGGAGAAACGCCGTTCGCTCTATGCTTCAGAACCCAGGCAATCTTACCCCTGGAAATCGGCTTCCCGACTTTGAAATCACAAGCCTTTGACACGGGCCGAAATGACATGATGCTCGCCCTGGACCTAGATCTAATCAAGGAATGAAGAGACCGCGCCCTGGCCTCCATGGCATGGTATCAACAGCAGCTCGCTAAGTCATACAATCAACGAGTTCAGCTGCGTCGTTACACTCCAGGAGAGCTGGTCCTAAAGAAAGTACTTCCAGCCTACCGGAGACCGGTCGACGGAAAGCTGGGCCCAAATTGGGATGGTCACTATCAAATAGACTCCATTGCAGGAACAGGGGCATATCGCCTATCAGACATGTCAGGAAGAAGCCTGCTACGGCCTTGGAATTCAACGCATCTACGAAAATTTTACCAATGACCCGATTTGTGGGCTTGATACTTGTACATACTCGGCCATAATGCAAAAGTTGCTCGTTTTTATGCTTCAGCTCATGCTCAACCTAAGTCTCGTTTTTATGCTTCTTGATGGCCAAATAAGTCTTCGGATTCGGAGCGCCCTTCGTAGATACCACGATTGGCCAAATAAGTCTCCGGATTCAGAGCCCCCTTTGGGTGCATGACACCTAAGGGCCGAATAAGTCTCTGAATTCGGAGCGCCCTTCGTGGATACCACGATTGGCCAAATAAGTCTCCAGATTCGGAGCCCCCTTTGGGTGCATGACACCTGAGGGTCGAACAAGTCTCCGAATTCGGAGCGCCCTTCGTGGATACCACAATTGGCCAAATAAGTCTCCGGATTCGGAGCCCCCTTTGGGTGCATGACACCTAAGGGCCGAACAAGTCTTCAGATTCGGAGCGCCCTTCGTGGATACCACGATTGGCCAAATAAGTCTCCGGATTCGGAGCCCCCTTTGGGTGCATGACACCTAAGGGCTGAACAAGTCTCCGGATTCAGAGCGCCCTTTGTGGATACCACGATTGGCCAAATAAGTCTCCGGATTCGGAGCCCCCTTTGGGTGCATGACACCTATGGGCCGAATAAGTCTCCGGATTCGGAGTGCCCTTCGTGGATACCACGATTGGCCAAATAAGTCTCCGGATTCGGAGCACCCTTCGTGGATACCACTATTGGCCAAATAAGTCTCCGGATTCGGAGCCCCTTTGGGTGCATGACACCTAAAGGCCGAATAAGTCTCCGGATTCGGAGCGCCCTTCGTGGATACCACGATTGGCCAAATAAGTCTTCGGATTCGGAGCGCCCTTCGTGGATACCACGATTGGCCAAATAAGTCTCCGGATTCGGAGCCCCCTTTGGGTGCATGACACCTAAGGGCCGAATAAGCCTCCGGATTTGGAGCGCCCTTTGTGGATACCACAATTGGCCAAATAAGTCTCCGGATTCGGAGCCTCCTTTAGGTACATGACATCTAAGGGCCGAATAAGTCTCTGAATCCGGAGCCCCTTTGGATGCATGACATCTAAGGGCCGAATGAGTATCCGGATTCGGAGCGCCCTTTGTGGAATCCACTAACGGCCGAATAAGTCTCCGGATTCGTAGCGCCCATCATGGGGGTCACGACTTCAACAAATTACATGATTCTTAATTGGAGCCGATCGACGCATGTTCGAACGTTTACATTACGCAATATAGAGGCTGACAATAAATTGCGATAGGACGTTTCATTACGCGCAAAACATTTCAACGCAATACAAAAGCTGACAATAAATTGCAATAGGACGTCTATTTATTAAAAAGATAGTAAACATTTGATAAAGGAATTCTATTTATTTAACATTGTAGTCCACTAAGTCGGCATCTTCGTCGTCGCTTTTCTCGACATCGAACTCGGGATACGGAAGGTAATGCCGATGATATAGGGGCGAAGCCGAATTTATACCCACGGACCCAAGAGCTTCCATGGTTTGAAGGGCCTTGATCCAGCCGTGCTTGAAACCACGATTTTCGCATCGGCAGACTTCCTCAGCTAGG
This sequence comes from Camellia lanceoleosa, assembly GCA_025200525.1. Classification (NCBI taxonomy): domain Eukaryota; kingdom Viridiplantae; phylum Streptophyta; class Magnoliopsida; order Ericales; family Theaceae; genus Camellia; species Camellia lanceoleosa. The sequence continues at coordinate 201,305,958 of CM045758.1, forward strand.
TCCGCTTTGGTCTTTTTAACCCCGGCCTTCAAACCGTCCCGATATCCTCTCTCATAGCCCGAGGCCTCTCGGTTCGCCTTCTCCCCCATGCTCTTCGCCTGACTGTCCACCACCGACTCGGCCGCTCGAACACTCTTCAGCTCCCGAAGCTCACTCTCAGCCTTTTTCGCGCGAGCCTCGGACTCTGATTCCTTTCGTTGTTTCTCTCACTCTCGCGTCGGGCTTCACGTGAAGCGCATCCGATTTCATAAGCGCTATCTGACCTTCTGACGGTACCATGTATGCCATCCCGAAATACTCCGAAATCCCCACGACCGACCATCGACTGTTGGACCTCCGGTGGAAAAATTTGTCGAGCGAACTCGACTTCTACATCTGGATCTTTAATTATTGAATCCGCCTCCGTCATCGGTCTATTCTTCACCAGAACCGCAAAACTCAACGGGCGTGGCACCGCCTCAGACTCAACTTGCGGTCGTGGGCACGGGGAAACTCCCCGTTGTCCGACCTTTCGGGGCGATCTGCTTCGACGACTAGGAGGCCCCTCTTTTTCCCGATCCATGAATGCTCTTCCTCTCATGTGGGTAGGCCCGCTGCCACAATTCATTTTGACTGATAACCTCGGCCAACGTTGGCTCCTGCGCGTTCGGATCGAGACTGAATAGAAGAGAGTCAAATTGTTGACATGAACTCGCCCATTTATTCTGAGGTATATGCAGCTCCCCCGAGAAAACTGAGCGCCAAACGTCGTAGGTTATGCCTCAGCCAGGCCGCGATTCCGAGATAGTCGGCTCATTCGGTCCCTCAGGCTCGTGCCCTGGCTAAGGCAAGGGCAGATTAATTAATCTCGTCGGCTATATTGCAAGCGCTATCGCCGGTTATCCCACGATTCCTGGGGCAAGGGCACTCATATATCTACTCGGCCATAGTTTCAAATGATAACGCCGAATAAGTTATGCCTCAGCCAGCCCGCGATTCTAAGATAATCGGCTCATTCGGTCCCTCAGGCTCGCGCCCTGGCTAAGGCAAGGGCAGATTAATTAATCTCGTTGGCTATATTGCAAGCGCTATCGCCGGTTATCCCACGATTGCTGGGGCAAGGGCACTCATATATCTACTCGGCCATATTTTCAAATGATAACGCCGAATAAGTTATGCCTTAGCCAACCCGCGATTCCGAGATAATCGGCTCATTCGGTCCCTCAGGCTCGCGCCCTGGCTAAGGCAAGGGCAGATTAATTAATCTCGTCGGCTATATTGTAAGTGCTATCGCCGGTTATCCCACGATTGCTGGGGCAAGGGCACTCATATATCTACTCGGCCATATTTTCAAATGATAACACCGAATAAGTTATGTCTTAGCCAGCCCGCGATTCCGAGATAATCGGCTCATTCGGTCTCTCAGGCTCGCGCCCTGGCTAAGGCAAGGACAGATTAATTAATCTCGTCAGCTATATTGCAAGCGCTATCGCCGGTTATCCCACGATTGTTGGGGCAATTGCACTCACATATCTACTCGACCATATTTTCAAATGATAACGCCGAATAAGGTATGCCTCAGCCAGCCCGCAATTCCGAGATAATCGCCTCATACGGTCCCTCAGGCTCGCATCCTGGCTAAGGCAAGGGCAGATTAATTAATCTCGTCGGCTATATTGCAAGCGCTATCGCTGGTTATCCCACGATTGCTGGGGCAAGGGCACTCATATATACACTCGGCCATATTTTCACACGATAACGCCGAATAAGTTATGCCTCAGCCAGCCCCCGATTCCGAGATAGTCGGCTCATTCGGTCCCTCGGGCCTCGCCCTGGCTAAGGCAAGGGCAAATTCCTTAGGCCAATCGTCCGAGTCCGAGCTCAAAACTGCGTAATATCATTAAGTAATACCATTCTTCATTAGAAAAATTAAACACAACTCATGACATTTTATATATACTCATGACATTTTATATATATTCAAAATAAATAAGCTATAAGCCCGCACAAAATTGTCTAACAAAACGATTGTAACAATACATCAGTAACATCCTAATACATTTGTGAAATTTGTGAAAACCTAAAAGTCAAATTGCCCAGCTCAGCCTTCGGAATCAGTCTCCAGTGGCTCAACATCCACCTGCTTATGCAGCCTTTGGCATAGTCGTGAAACTCCAATGCGGCAAAGGGCTTTGTGCCGACCATGCTTGAACCCCTTTTGAACGCGGGACCTGGTCCACATACTCGGCAAGCCCAGCATCCTTCCCGGCTTCGAATACTTTGGAGGCAGCCGCCTTGATGTCGGCGGTTTAGCTGCGGTAGCGCCTTTCTTGGGACAATCTCAGCGCCGTTTTGCTCGCGTCCGCCTTCTTTTCGGCCTCCGCTCGCGACTGATTCGCAAGGTGAGCCTTTTCTACTTCGGCCTCGGCCCGAGCCGCTTCCTTGTTTGCTCTCAAAACTGCGTCTTCGGCCCTCTTCCTCTAGCCCTCCACCTGTCTTCGCAAGCGGTCTATCTGTTTGACGGCGGCAAGATGCCGACGTCCCATGTCGGCTATCCTTCCGATGGTCTGCAAAGGAAAAACCCAAAAACATAACCCCAACAGTATTTGGATAAAGTGAGGAAAAGTCAAAATACGTACCAAAAGTGCCGATTGCGCGGCAGGTGCCGTTGCATTCAGATCTGGTTCATGAAAAGCCTCCATATCGATAAACGCGACGGGACGTGGCCACACCGAATGCGACCTCTGGATCTTTAGTGCCAAAGCGTTAGAGGGAATCGGCATGTCCTTCACCATTGGACGGATGAAAAAAGGAACATCATTAGACCCCTCCAATCGAGGACGCTTGCCACTCGGTTCGTCTAAATCGGCCTTCAGGTCCACAGAACGTTTCCCCGTCTTTTTCTCAAATTTTCGGCCATCTTCCCCGTCCAAGGAAGATTCGGCATTCCGATCCTTCGTCTCTTCTAGGACCCCCAAGGACGCTGATTCAGCAACAGGGGGATGGATTCGAGATTTGATGGCGGGCGGCATTTCAGACGAAACGCCCTCCGCTCTTCACCGTGCGGCTAACCACTCCGCGTTCGCCTTTTTAGCAAGCTTTGTCAGACTCAACCCGGCCATATCCTCGGAGTCAACGATGGGAAGATCCTCTAAGCGTTGAAAAGCGTCGGTAGAGGAAAGATCACCCGGTCCCGATGTAAATGGAGGATCGGCGGAGTCCAGTACCTCCTCAGATTCGGCCTCAGATCGATCTAAGTCGACGGTATCAGCTACCTCGTTTCGCTCCGAATCGGACCCTTCAAAGCCTATCTGCCTTAGGTTTTTGAAGTCGGACAGAATAAGAGCAATGAGTGAATCTTCACCCTTAGGAATCGGTATGTTTTCCACCGTCGAGAAGGTTGTGTACGTCGGCTCGTAACAAAGCAGAATATGAGCTGTCCGCCCTAGTCTCTGAAGACTTCGACGGCCGAAATACCTGAGAGCGACCTTAATGTCTGAAAGAACGGTGTCGTGGGTTGAAGAAAGTACCTTTTTCAAACCCCTTCCTGCACGAGACGAAGCCGTAAGATTTCAACGGAATAGATTTTACAATAAAAATGAACACGACAAAAATAAGGAGATACACGGCGACCTGGCTCGCCCCTCCGTCTAGGAATAGGGTCAACGCGATCCTCCCCTTCGCCAAATTCCCAGTTGCCCTGGACAATGACCATAACATCATCAACTCGTTTCCCAGAGCTGGAAAGCATAGTGATTAGTTGATGGTCGGTATCCTTGGCTCTGAGGAAATAACGCCCTTGCCGACCGGAGGACTTAGCCAAGGCATAGCAGTGCCGGATGGCCGGAATGCCAAGATTAATTCCAAGGCGACGATTCAACGCAACGATCCCCATTATAATTCTAAAGAAATTCACGTTAGGCTGAGAAGGGATTAAATCCCAATGGCGAAGCACAGCCCTCAAAAATGGGTGTAAAGGGAAGTGGACTCCACCATTTGCAATTGACAAGAGAGGAAAGACGAGTGTGGTCTTGTCCTCCCTTTCCATATCAAGGGTGCCGTCTGCCAAAAGTGACAGATGGACATCATTAGGAATAGAGAAATGGCGTCTAAAATCGGCAATTCGATCTGATGAGAGGAGATCTTTCAAATGCTTCGCCATACTCTGCAATTGGCACAGATACGCCAAAAAATAAAATCGGAATAGATCTCAAAGCAAAGAAGTGGAAAACTTACGGAAAATGAAGATTTTGAAGGGGACAAAATTGTAAGAACGATCCAAGGGCCAACCCAGCAACCGGTATCACGAAATGTGAATCTGAAGGGATACCAATCTTTGAAAACGTAATGAATTGACGTATACGAAGAGGCGGGAAGTCGGTATGACAACCAAAAGGAGGGCGTACTTAGACATATGCTTCGAGGGCTCGAATACCAAAATTTTGGCGGGATATTCAAAACTTGGAGCCAAGCACTCCAGCCAACAAATGTTGGGAGAATGCTTAGGGGGCAATTGTGGGAGCCGAATAAGCAGAGGAGCCAGCAGGAATGTATCCCGGAAGTCAGAGACTATTCGGCTCCGTACTAACCGATTAAGATATCGAATGTATAGAAATTGCCGAATAGATGGGAAGATATATATTGGAATAAACAACAGGATAATAAGTAAAAAGTGGGCTCTGGACCCGAGGTCCAGAAAATGAGTATAAATGCAAGAGCTTCAGATTGAGGAAGGTATGTAAAAAAAAAAAACACTTCACTAAATTTATAAAACAAGCTTTCTTGAGTAGAAGAACTGACTTGCCCGTCGGAGTGCTAATCCCGGCACCCCCGACCGGAGTATTTGTCTTTGCAGGTGACTAGCTGAGTATCAAGAGCGTCTCCCAAGATCTGAAAAGTATTTCCAAAACCACTTCCCCACAAAGGACACTAACTTGTTCACCTTCTAACAATGCCAGTGTAGTTGCTAGATTAGTAAATGTATCTGCCATGCGATTTTCTTTCCTTGGACCATGTTCGAGTACCACCCCCTCAAATTTTTCAATGAGATGAGTTGCATACTAGAAATGTGGGACTAAGTTGTCTCTCTTGACTTCATAATGCCCCCGGAGCTGATTAATTATTAACTTAGAATCCCCATAGACATCTAGGTCCACAATTTTTAGCTTTGTTGCCATTTGTAAACCAATGATCAAGGCTTGGTACTCAGAAACATTGTTTGAGCAATTTTCACCAAGAATAAATGAGTAAGGCAAAATGTGCTTTTGTGGTGAAACAAAAATGACTTGCTCATGTCCCTTCCTTCCTGGCGTCCCCATCAAAGAACATCATCCAAGGTTATAGAACTTTTATGAATAATACATCTTCGTCAGGGAATTCCTCAGAAATTTCCCAATTAGCAGGGATGGGATGGTCGGCCAAGAAGTCTGTAAGGGCCTGCCCTTTCACTAATTTTCTTGGCACGTAAATTATTTCAAATTCATTAGAGAGGAAAGACCATCTTGCTAAGTGTCCTAAGAGGATGGGCTAAGACATAACATACTTTATTGGGTCAGCTCTTGCAATGAGGTGCACTATATGGGCTTGGAAATAATGTCTCAATTTTTTAGAGGCAAAAACAAGCACCAAACACATTTTCTCTATGGGTGAGTACTTGAGTTCATCTTCAGTTAATCTACGACTCAAGTAATAGAGTGCTCGCTCTTTATTTTCTTTGTTATTTTGGGCCAGCATCGCTCCAATAGACTCTTCTTGAGCAGCAATGTAAAGTATCAATGGTTTTCCCTAAATAGGAGCTCCTGAGTATCTCTTAATACTGTCGAAAGCATTTTGACATGCCTGATCGCAAACAAATGGAGCTTTCTTTTTCATTAGTCAATTGAAAGGTTGACAATGGCCTGCCAAGTTTGCAATGAATTTGCGAATATATGCCAAATGACCTTGGAGGCTTCTAAGTTCCTTCAGGTTTTTTTGGTGGTGACATCTTTTGTATAGCATCGATTTTGGACTGATCAACCTCAATGCCTCTATGTCAAACAATAAAGCTGAGGAACTTTCTAGACGTGACTCCAAATGCACATTTGAGTGGATTTATCTTCAAGTTATACTTTCTCAGCCAGTTGAAGACTGCACGAAGGTCCTTTAGGTGATTTTCCCTTTTATTAGTTTTGACCACCAAATCATCAACATAGCACTCAACAACTTTATGGAGCATGTCATCGAAGATCATTTGTATGGCATGTTGATAGGTGGCACCGACATTCTTGAGTCCGAAAGACATCACTTTATAACAATAGATGCCTTTTGTGGTACGAAATACAGTTAACTCTTCATCCTTAAGTGCCATTTGTATTTGGTAGTATCCTGAACACCCATCCATGAAAGACAACACCCCATGTCTGGTAGTGGCGTTTATCATTAATTCCATAATAGGAAGCAAAAAGTCATCCTTGGGACATGCTTCGTTCAAATTTCAAAAGTCGACACATATTCTAATCTGTCCATTCTTCTTGACTACCGGGGCCATACTTGATATCCATGTTAGATATTTACTTCACGTATGAACCTAGCTTCGATCAACTTGTTGACTTCTTCTTCCACTTTAAGGATGCGCTCAGGTCTGATGTATCGATGAGCCTGCTTTACTGGTCGCATACCATGTTTTATCCCAAGGTGATGGACAACAACCTTTGGGCTTAAACCTAGCATCTCCTTGTACGTCCATGCAAAGACATCTTTATGTTCAAGGAGCAATTCAATAAATGTCTTTTCTTCCTCAGGCATTAAGAGTTTTCCCACAAAGATTGGTAGAGGGTCATCAGGAGTTCCCAAGTTGAGTTCTTTCAAATTGTCAACAGTTGATTGCCCTCCATCTTTAAGTTCTAGAGGAGCTTCTTGGAGATCATCATCCTTTGAATCTGAGCTAGAATCTTCTTCAACTGATACATGGTGAGAAGCAACATGTTCAATTTCTTCTTCTCTTTTACTTTCCGTTTGAGTCTTAACTTCTCCAGTTAGTATGATAGTGTGCCTTTTGACCTTAAGCGGACCTTCAACACTAACTTCAAGTGACGTCATGCGCTTTGTGTGAGAAGGAATCAAACTTCGAGTCTCATCGTCCCTCTTTGTAGAATTCAACTCAATTGTTGTTTTGCTTCTCTTGTTCTTTCCTTTTCTAGGTGATGTATTCATATCACCAAGTCGAGCAAAAGCGGACTTTCAGGACCAGGAAGTTTGTTTTTCACCCCCTTCCTTAGTAGTGCCTAATCTATTAAAAAGTGAAGGTTGAGAAGTTGTACCTTCATCTGTCTTATCAACAGTGCTCATCATATTAAAAACTGAGGTTCGAAGTGCAGGAGCTTCAATGTAGTCAAACATTGAGGCTCGAGGAGTTGGGCTTAGACTTTTGTCTTCCTTCACTTCTTTCACAGTAATATGTTGTACGTCTTTCTTCTTCCCTTTTCTCTTGGCAGAGATATGAATGGGTTCAGTTAGCATTAATCCGACTCCGGTCTTTAGACAGCTCACCCTATACCCTTGTTGCCTTAACTTTCTCTGAGTTTCATTAAGACCATGAACTTTCTCACCTGTAAGTTCAGGACTTAACTCTTCCAATGATGAGGGATCAGCAAAATCATAACCTGACTTGGCTAGAAGCTTGTAAGCTTGTGGATCAAACCTTTCCATTCGTATTTCAAGTAAGGAGCCGTGTTCGATAGAATTTTGCGTAGGCCTAACAAATCCCTTTGGTGGAGGTTTGATTAGGCTTGATAATCCCACCCATGGAATTGGTATTGTTGCATTTGCTCTTAGTATCTGCGGATCTTTTTTTATTTCAGGGAGAACAAAGTCTCCTTTAACTTTTGCAGACGTCGTGACTTTTTCAAAATGGCAACTGCCCTTCTTTTAGTTGAGACTTCGGCACATACCTGAAGACTTGTGTCATTGCATGGCCTTTTGAGGATGAAGGTTGTTTTTGTGGTGACGTGACCTCAGGTGCTTTTTTACAGCTTGATAAGTTTTCCCTTGAGAAGTCCAATACAACTTGCTTTTCTTCATTCATTTTCTCTTTTCTTACAGAAGGGATTTCAGTTGGAATAACTTCAGGTATCCCATTGGAATCCAAATAAAATTTTGCATCAGCGAAGTGAGACTTGGTTTCTGTAAATGGCTTGTCATCTGCTAACACCATCTTTATTCCACCTTGGTCAAATTTAAAACATTGATGGAGAGTTGACGCAACTACACCATTTCCATGGACCCAAGGTTGCCCAAGCAACAAATTATAGGATGTTCTTGCATCGATGACGTGAAACAAAGTACTGGCTGTGAGTTCTCCAATGGTGAGGCTCAAATGAATCAAACCAATCGCACGTTGCCCCCTTGGTTAAAACCTTGAATAACCAAATGACTTCGGACTAACTCGTCCATTGAGATTCCAAGGTGCTTCATGGTGAACTTTGGCATGATGTTTACTGCTGAGCCTCCATTAACAAGTTTGCAGTTAACTTTTTGTTCACTAACAAAGCCAGAGACAAACAATGGGCGATTGTTTGGCTTTGAACCTAGTTGAAGGTCTTCATCAGTGAAGGTGATTGTTGTGCAACAAGGAACAGAAGTGATGGAGTTCACCTTAGGATAATCTAGCTCATTAACAACAAAATCATATTTTCCAAGATCTTCTAACGCTCGAACAAGTGCAAGTTGAATAGATCTAGGGAGTTGAGACGCTTCACGCAAACTGAAGCGTGAGGGTAGTTCTTTCAAGGTTGTCAGGACATCAATTTCCTCCTTATTTGGCGTTGCCTTAATGGTGTGAACTTGTTCCACATCTACTTCAATGGTTGAAACCATGTAAGCTGCCTCGACCAAGTCATCTCCAAAATACCTAATGGGGAAAAAGTCTAGCAGGATGATTGGGTATGTGAGTTTTTTTCAAGAAATTTATCTACTTGTTGCGTATTCTTTTCACTATTCCTTTTGTTCATCACCTCCTTTTTGGAATATCGATTGGAGTTCTTCTTTTCTTTTACCTTCTTGAGTGAAAAATGTTACGTCTTGGACTTACTTCTTCATGACTTCCTTCGTGTCACAAGAGTCCAACTTTTATCTTCTCCACTAGTTAAGACTTCTTTAAAACCATCATGGATATACCTGTCTTGATTTGGAACTTGAATAATGATAGGTTCAAATGAACCAAACTAGATGACTTTGGGAATTGCTTTCACTATTGGGATTACAGACTGTGACATTTCCATCTTGGATTTTGAGGATGGAGAATTTTGAGGTCCTACAATAACTGTAGCATGGTTGGATTTTACCGATTCGTTAAGGTCCAAGAGGATTTTGCTCTTCCTGGCCAAGTCTACGAGCAATTCTTTTAACACGAAGCATTTTTCAATAGGATGACTAACTATCCGATGATAGTGGTAGTACTTTGGATCCTTCACATGACCTATTTCTTCAGAATGTTTGCACTCAGGGAGTTGAATGACTTTCTTTTCAAGTAAATCTTCTAACATCTCTCGTACGTCAGAGTCGGGAAAGAGATACTTCTTTTCTTGTAGTTCTTTTAGAGATGGGCGTGTTTCCTTCTTTTCTTCTTTCTTCTTGTCTTTTGTTGAAATCTTGATTAGAGCTGTGGTTACCGCCATTGCTTCTTTGGTGGTACCTTTGAAAGGCTTGCCTCCTTTTTTCACTTCTTTGTTATCTTTCCTTTGTTCAAGAATGGGAAGGTCTTTCTCGCCATGGTTGGCTATGCTAATTTCCATGTCATGTGAATGCGTAGCTAACTCTTCAAATGTTTGTGATTTTCTCTCTTGAATGATATAAAGGAGTCCCCAGTGCATGCCTTGTATGCACATCTCCACAACTGAGATCTCAGAGAGTTAGTCTTTGCAATCTAGACTTAGAGTACGCCAACGGTTGATGTAGTCTACCATAGGCTCGTGCTTCAATTGCTTGGTACTGGTTAATTCCACCATGCTTACCATACGACGGGTGCTATAGAAACGATTATGGAATTCACGTTCCATTTGCTCCCAACTGTTAATTAACTCGGCCTCCAAATCGGTGTACCAATCAAAGTCATTTCTTTTGAGTGACCGAACAAATTGTTTGACAAGTAGATCTCCATCTATCCTGGCATTCTTACAAGTTTCCACAAAGTGAGCGACATGTTGTTTAGGATTACCTTTTCCATCGAACTGCTAGAACTTTGGAGGTTAGTATCCACTAGGCATTCTAAGAATGTCTATCCTCTTTGTGCAAGGTTTGGAGTACATGAAAGTGTTTTGCGAGAGCCCATTGTATTGTGCTTGGATGGTATTTGCAATCATGTCTTGGAGTTGTTGAATAGACAAAGAAGCAATGGATGTTGGTTGACTACTTGTACCAATCGCTTGCCTCACAACAGATGTATGGCAAGTTTCCTTACCAATAACTTGCTTGGACTTAGATGTAGGGTTCACTTTCTCAACAAGCGTGCCTTGTGGTGTAAAGCCAGGTGGATAAGAATTGTCTTGACTTGCTTCATCAGTATTTCGTGCTTCTAACTTGTTCATCAAGGTGGCAATCTGAAGATCTTTCTCTTCTATAGTTTTGGTGAGCTTGTCAATGTCACGAACCATGGTCGCCAATTGTTCTTCCACTGAAGTGGTGCCAGTTATGACATCCTAATATTTAATTAATACCAGAACCAACCACGACTAATAATAATCTGTAATAGTAAAATAAAATAATTAATTTTATGATGGTATGCGATAAAGTATAATTTAATTTATTGTACGATTAGCTAGGGTCAATGTAAGATGAAGGCGAAATAATAATAATAATAAGAAAAACAATAATAATGGAAATAATAAAATAAATAAGCTATACGTGCTACGTAAATTAATTTTCCATTGTGGTTATCAAATATATGATGAAGATATTTATTTGGGGGTTAAGTTAATCACCAATTAATGTGAGAAAAGTGGCATGCATAGATTTAGTTAAGCAAATAAAGCAACAATTAATTACGAAGATTTGCAAATATGCTGAGGAGAAGGAATGGGAGCCATCTGTACCACCTAGGATTAGGGGGGAGGTGATTTATCACTTTAGGGCCATTAGTGTATGATGAGTCATCGCCTAGTCATGTGTATAAAAGGGGGGGGGGAGGTGCTATGAAGTTAGTACTAACAAAAAACAAAGAAGAAAAAAAAAAAGAATCAGCAAAAAAGAGAGCAGGAGAAGGGCCAAAAAACCAACGGAAATAGAAAGGAATTAGTACGACTCAATATTAAGGTGAGTTATATAATACCTTGAGTCACCATAATATATTTCACGTATGTTTGGGGTTACCATAAATTATTTTACGCAATCTATGTTTTATAAATTATATTAATATTTTGATTACGTTAATTATTTTCTGAATTCTATTTGCTTAAATTGAAATCCATGGATATATTTGTTTAACTTTTAAAAATTATTTCACAATGGTTTTATAAACAATTATATTTTGTAAGTATCACCACGGGAGCCCAATGCCTTAGGGGACTTAAATAACTATTGGTCTTTGTTTGGCCACTTTGTGGTCCTCTATTTGTCATTGATCTATTGACCTCTATTATGACTGTTACTCCAGTGACCTCTGTTCTATTTTGTTTTGTACCGTGGTTATGGTTATTTATTTACATAATTTATGTATTTCAATTTCTGCCACTTTAAAATAATTTGTTTATTCAAATTAAGTTATTCTAACTAACTATCCATGGCTATTTTGTGTTCCCGATACTTTTGGCATAATATTTCTTATTCTGCTGTAAGCTTATAGTTGTTACACTTTCAAGTGACGAGATGTAAGGAAGACCCGTAACCTCATGTAGTGGAACCCGTACAAGAAGTTGATGCTGATCTGTTATTTTGTTTTTCTTTCCTTTTTTTCCTTCTGTTTTTTTTTTACTGAGGGCCGGTCACTGAATAATAAATAAATAAAAGCCCTATAGATGTATTTTTTTTTTTTTTATCAAAATAGTCAAATGAAGTTAATTTTCTGTTTAATTATTTTCTAACTTCCATTTTGCCTCCGCCTGTGTCACTTAATTTGTCACGATTAGAAATTATTTAGTAAGTTGCGATTCCAGCCCTAAGCCCCTAGGGTTGGGTCGTGACAACAGTGGTCATGACTTCATAGCCACCGAGTGAGACAAATCTGAGTGATTCGATGAAATTGAATGTTGAGGACTACTAGGAAATGATCCTGAGTGTGAGCCTATACTTGAGTTTGCATCAAAAGCTACAAGTGTTGGGTGTGGGAAGAAACCTTCTAGCAGAGAATCCTTTGAGACAGAAGTGGATTTCTTCCATTCCCTCACTTCCTTTTGCTTAGCCCCAGACGTGGATATCGTGATAGATTTATGGGACTAGCCTTGCGCTTGCTTTGTTGCATTGGCGGTCAGCATGACCCTGTGAGTGGCGAGAGCAATGGTAGCCTTGGTCTTGTTATGGGTGATTGGAGCCATAGAAGTGCTATTGTTGTTGGTCGTGACAACGGCATTCTTGTTGGCGTTCTTATTGATCGGAGCAATTTGAACTTTCTTTGAAGCCATTATGCTTGATCAAACAAGACTTCGGGAAGATGCTTTAGGAGAAAGAGATAAGAGGCAGAGGGGTCCCACTAGGCGTGCCAAAATTTGTAAACACAGATTTCGTATCCTACAATTAAGACGCGAAATAAATACACAAATAATTAATTTTATTTGATTATAATAAATGGGTATAATTCTCCAGGGTATTGTAGACAAGCCCGCGAGGGACCTCGCTACAGCTCGGACTCGATTTGTTGTCACGGTTCTTAATCTTGAACCAAAGAGTCCAAATCCGGCAAATCGTTTTGAGAAAACAGATTTTTAGAAAAGAAATGCCAAACATGGACTGCTTTGCCAGATACAGAGTTGCCACCTAAATATTTTATTTTGGAAAATTTAGGAAACCCTGACTCGTTGCCTAAGGCCACGTGTCCGTCATCACCAAAGTTGCCTCAGCTCGGGAACTTGGGTATGATTGGGGAAGGTCACTTCGTGAGCACCCCCGCTCGCCTGATCAAAGATCGGCCTCTACTAACCGTGATATCTAGTTTTGAAAACTTTATGTGCTCTTATTCCGGTTATTAGCCTAGATTTACTATGTGATGCGCACAGCATACAAGTATAGAGCGAGTTGCCTGAATTGGAACAAAACATTTCATGTTTGTTTGTTTGAAAAATGGTTTGATGGTGCTACTCGCAGGTAGGCTAAGACGTGGATTTGCCACCCTCGGGTGGGCTTTAGAAAACATGATTTTGCCACTATCTAGTGGGCTTAAAACACACATTTGATGAATTGTTCCAATCCAAATAACCCAACCTTCACCCACAGGCATTCAGGTAGTTATATCACATAAGCAATTAGCCTCATGGTAAGCATGCTATTCATGGCAGTCACTTACACACATGCAAGGATGCTAAAGCATAAAAACTCACCGAGTACTCCAAGCCAAAACAGAAACCGATTAGAAATCCATGCATGATCCTAAATATACAGAAATGCCTAATGCAACACATGCAAAAATGCAACTATAGCAGGCTTGGCTATTCTAAACATGGCGTATGGAATGCTACAGCTAACATGTATTCAACTTAGAATTGAAATACAAATGTAGTTAGTATGATGCGCCGAGCCCGGTGCATGCAAAACAGAATGAATGAATGCAACATGCTATCATACTGTATGCTAATTGAAACATGCCCTAATCTAACCATCATAAGCGGGTAAATAAAAGGGAAGAAAGACGTGGGATTGGAAGACATACATCACACTCACGCACACTTATTACAACATTGCCCTCGCGCAGAGGGTCCGAATAATATACAATCCCAAATGAATAGTACAGTCTGAATAAATAATACAGTCCAAATATGTACAAAAATCCTAATTAATTACCAAATTAACTAAGAAAACAATAAACTGGCATGCAAGCCAGGGACTGCCTTGACTCTTCTTCAGATGATGAATGATGCATATCCGGGTTGCCTTTGTGCGGAAATCCACTGTGATGCCCCAATTAGCTTCTGTTTTGTAATAATTTTTGAAAAGCGCACCAAGCCTCGAAAGACTGCTGATTCTTGATTTGTTGCAACAGAGAGCAGGAAAGGGGCATGGCAATGTATTTTCACAAATGTATGTATGCCTCGGTCCTCGTGCCACCAATCACGCATCTCGATACATGATGGCCGAGGAGCCGAATTGCACAACTCAGTATGAAATGAATGCACATGAAAACACAACAAGACCTAACTCCATCATGGATAATCCAGAGTGTCAGTGACTGGGGAATTGAGACACGTTCCGTCACTTGGAGTACGGAACGTACCTCGTTTCTCGTGCTCGGGCTAACTCCTATTCCGAACACAATGCAATATGCATGACATGCATGAATGCAACTAAGATACAACCTAGCATGCAAAATGCTATGAAATGGCATACACGATGCACGAGGTAACATGGCATACATAATGCGCTAACATACAACCTAGCATACACAATGCTATGGAATGAAATGGTATACACAATGCAGAATGGACTTACACCAACATGAGTGGACCTCAGCCACACTCACATAGGAGGCCAATAGGTGAAAATGAGACACTCGAGATGCGTGCACGCGTGCACGCAAACCGAGGATCGAACCTAAGGCACGGAATGCCACTCTAACAAGACATGACAAGGCATGGAATATGACATACTAGCATGCAAATTTCAGCAGCAAAAAGTGATGTAAAACAGCCCCGAAACATGAAAGCATGGCACCCGAAGCATGGAATGAGACCCGAAACATGAAATTAGGCGCATGGAATGACCTATGGCTATGCAACGCATGCATTATTTGAACATGAAGTGTGAAGACAGAATCAAGACAGCCCCAAAAAAAGCATATTTACAGTTTTAAGGAAGGCCAAACAGTGAACACAAATGGGGCTAAGCTAGCATGCAAAAAATGGCCCCGAAAGCGAGATAATGAAGCAAGTAGCAGCTACTGACCTCAAAAAGAGAAGGGCCCTTCTACAAGGTTGAAGAGGGGCCCAACATATGGTATTTTACAGTTTAAAACAAACCACAAAAACAAACACAAGTATGGCTAAACTCTCATGCAAGAAATGGGCCAAAAGAGGGACAAAGAAGCAAGTGATGGTTTCCGGCCTCAAACAGATGAAGGCCCTTCAACAATGTTGAACAGGGGTCCAAAACATGGCATTTTACAGTTGATGAACAAACCCAAAATAGTGCACAAGCATGCTCAAAATACTATGCAAAATAAGGCCAAAAAGAGAGCTATAACACAAAGAGGAAAAAGGAAACTTCAAACAGCAAAAGACCCTTAATGAAACATGGAGAGGGGTTAAAATAAGGCCATTTACATTTTGGACCAAAGCCCAAAAATACAAGCACAAGGGGCTAACAAATCATGCAAAAATGGGGCCAAAAGAGGGATACAAAGGAAAGTGACAAAAGGAGGCCCCAAAAAGTGATGAGCCCTTCAACAATGTTGAACAAGGACTCAAAAAAAACCACTTTACAGTTTATGATAGGGCTCAAAACAGTTTATAGATAGGCCTAAAATGCCATGCAAGAAAGAGGCATACAAGAGAGGTAAAGAAGCAAGTGCAAAAAGGAAGCCTCAAAAAGTAAGAGGCCCTTAAACAAACATGAAATAGAGCTCAAAATAATGCTATTTTCAGTTAGGGTCGGAGCCCAAATATGCAAGCACAAAGAGCTAAGATATAGATCAAAAAAATGCACCAAAGAGGGAGAAGGAGACTTACCCTTGTAGAACAAGTCTTTGACAGCCTTTGGACCAAGAAATATTGCCTCTTAAGCTCTGAAAAGATCCTCCAAGCTGCTGGAATGGAGTGGTGGTGTGGTGCTAGGTGATGGTGTAGAAATGGTGTAAGGTTTAGGAGGTTTGGAGGGTTGAAGTGTAAAGAGAGAGAGCTCCAATACAAGAGGCTTGAACACAAAAATTTCTAACCCTCAAGACAAGGGCTGGGGGCTATTTATATAGGCAAAAGAGGGGGAGAAAGAGGGTGAAAATTGATGGGGAAAACAATTCAAGTTTCCCCCCAAAAGTTGGCCCCCCGGATACAAAATTTGGGGGGAAACAAAATGTATATTTGTAATGTACCATCAATAAGGATCATGGCCAGCCCTTTATCAAGGTTGCAGGTGGCCGGCCGGCCTTCCCCATGGCCGGCCGGCCAAGGGTCAAAAGGGTCAAGTGGCATTAGTGGCCAGCCACCACAAATTGGTGGCCTCCCATGTGTGCTTAACACAGCCATGTGGTCAAAAACTGGAAACAGTGAACCAGGAGAGAGAAAAAGCCATTTTTTGGAGGGGTTCAAAAGGGTCACACACAATTACTGGCCGGCCATGTGATATTGGTGGCCTCCCTGGTGTGTACAATACAAATATGTGGTTTGGGGCTAGAAAAAGTGGCCCTAGGGTGGTCAACATTGGCTTTCAAGTGAGAAAAACGGGCGACAGAGGGCGATGAAGGAATAAAACTGGTTGTCAGAACAATTACTGGCCTCCCACCCTTCTACGACCTTTCTGATGATGAAAATAAGGTCTCTTCCAAAAATGAACTCAAACCGATGCAAAATGAAGGTTCGAGAGCCGAAACGCGCAGCTTGAGGCCCCGAAAACTGACTGTTAGGCACTAGGAGTGGTGTTCGACCACGAAGTTGGTCTCTCGGACCACAGTGTCCCTCAAAAGGGAGTAAATAATATGCATGCCAAAAACCGGAGCAAACGGAGGTGGTTAGGCGGTCCTGAACCGAGGCACTCGGCCTGACGGCTCCGAAAATCAGGAACCGGGCTCCGAAATGGAAAAAATGGTCTACGACCACGAAACATAGCCTACGGCGATTGAGAGATGATCTACGAGACCTCTCCCTTCCTTCGGGAAGAGAAAATAGAGCCTGGTTCGCAAACCGAGGCAATGCACAGAAAAGCTCAGAAGTCTGGAGGCAAGGCTCGCAGCCGAGACTCTGAAACTTCGGAACAAGCACGATATGCAACATCACCAAGTGCTCAATGGGTGACGTCTGAGTCTTAAGGTCGGTCAAAAATAAGGTGTCTACAGTTGCCCCACTTTGACAGAACTCGAAAGTCGTAAGTGACGGGAGTGAATGTCAAAGCCCAGAGACGACCCATTTTTGACGAGGCTGAAGACTTAGACAAACAGGTGAGATAAACAGAGATGTGCCTGCACTGCAAGGCGTGCAAAATGCAAAACGATATGCACAAGGCCAGATGTAATTTGATGATCATGCAAATGCAGCAAGCTGTAATGAAGCAAATATTCGCAAACAGATGCAACAATTTTAAGCAGAAATGCGAAGCAACAACTACATTTCATGCAGTTAGGAATGCGGAGAATTATTCAATTCTCGTCACGTCTCACACGGAGAAGATACGATACCTGCACAATTCGTCTGGTCGCACCAGCTTCAAATGAACCGTACACACAATATCGTGCCTGCAAAAGAAGGAAACTCAACAAGCACAACATATCCAACAATATATGTTCAATGTGATCTTGACTGCAGACAAATGCAGTGTCGGTAGAAAAGTGCATCACAATGCGGAGAAAACGCGCGTGGCGACGCGAGTTTGAGCACGGAGACTTGGTGATATCAAAGAGACGTGCATAACAATGCAAGTACATGCATGAGAATGCAAGTTACGTATACAACAATGCAGAACAAACGTAAATCAGGATGCGTGTTTGTCACAAAACGACGAGCAAGGAAATGTGCGTTTCGGCGAGGGCGATCGATTGCGACCTCCGGTTCACCTCCCGGAGAGGTTACAACATGTTCAAAAAGGATACACCTTGATTTTGATGAGTAATGATGAGACACACGTCAGAAGTTGAAGCTGAAGTTCCGGCGGAGCGATTTCACGACAGAAAGTGCACTTCTCTTGTACTTTTTCAAGTCCCGGGGACTCCAATCCTTCTCAAAATTTGCAGGGACCTTGGGGGGCATGTGGGGAACACCACCGGCCACCTTTATTGGGAGAGGGAGGCCACCAGCCACTTTTTGAAAAGAGAATGGCCGGCCTGCCAGAAAAAGTGGCCGGCCGGCCACTTTGCCAAATCCGTGGGTATTTTTGTCTTTTCACCCTCTTTTCTTTAAAACGATTCGGCCAAACACTTTTTGCTCACAACACCAGCTCCGAAAACATCTTCTCTACCTTTCCAAACCATTTTCCTCTTCAGATCTGAGCTCTATACGCATTTTCCAATGCCCTACGCAAGTTGTTTTTGCGAAATCTTTCAGTTTTAAGCACTTTAAACCGATTAAATTTTGATTTCGGTACTTCTTTTCTCATTTTCGCCACTTAAGGTGAGTTTATCTCAACATTTGGAAGATTTTCTCGAGAGTTGACTTTTGTTGACTTTTTCATTTCCCGAGAGTTGACTTTTGTTGACTTTTTCCAATTTTTGCTCATTTTTGCTCCTTTTTTTTTTTTTTTTTGGCCCCTTTTGCAGATTTTCTGAAATGGCCGGTCATTTTCCTCACGGTGGAGGTCTTGCAAATGCCGGAGGTGATCCCGATATCATCGCTCTGCCTCCGAGGGTTCGACCCTTCATACCCGAGAGGTATGAACCACCAGTACATGTTCTTCCGCGGGCTATTTTCTATCACTTCATCGATTTTGACGAGCGAGCGCCCGGGGATCTGCTTCTGCGGGAGCCAGAGTATCACTTCTCTCATGAGGCACGAGAGGTATTTACTTCATTTTCACCTTTTCTGCAACATATTATGAATTTTTCATGCATTCTGTTTGCATTCTGAACACACGGTTCAATCACTTGAGTTTCTGAACACTCAGCCCATAAATTGATTGTGAACACACGGCACACACTGGTTGAGAATTGAACACACGGCCTAAACACTGATTTTCTGAGCACATAGCCCGAATTAGAGGTGAACACGCAGCACACACTGATTGAGAGTTGAACACGCAGCCCAAACATTGATTTTTCTAAACACACAATCCGAATTGAAGGTGAACACGCAGCACACACTGATTGAGGATTGAACACGCAGCCCAACACTGATTTTCTGAACACACAGTCCGAATTGAAGATGAACACGTAGCACACATTGATTGAGAGTTAAACACGCAGCCCAAACACTGATTTTCTGAACACACAGTCCGAATTGAAGGTGAACACGCGGCACACACTGATTGAGAGTTGAACACGCAGCCCAAACACGGATTTTCTGAACACACAGTTCGCTTTGAAGGTGAACACGCAGCACACACCGATTGAGAGTTGAACACGTAGCGCAAACACTGATTTTATGAACACACAGTCCGAATCGAAGGTGAACACGCAGCACACACTGATTTATAGTTGAACGCGCAGCCTAAACACTGATTCCCTGAACACGCAGTTTGCTTTGAAGGTGAACAAGCAGCACACACCGATTGAGAGTTGAACACGCAGCCCAAACACTGATTTTATGAACACACAGTCCGAATCGAAGGTGAACACGCAGCACACACTGATTTATAGTTGAGCAGCGGCCAAACCGATTCCACTGAACACGCGGTTAAACACTTTATTTTGCACACAGCCTATTCATTTTATTTGCACGCAGCTCATTCCTTCTATTTGCACATAGCTTATTTATTTTATGCTGAAACATGTATTCATTTTGAATGCAGGTGACTTCTCGCACTGTGCGGGGATATGGCTCTACCGTGGCGAGAGATTGGTATGCCAAGCTCCCGGAGGCTGTCCGAGATTTAGTTGACTTGGCGGGGTTCGGGCCCTTCTGCACTGGGCTATCTCGTTGTCCTGCCAGGAGGACGTTGATGGCCGCCTTGGTGGAGAGATGGTGGGACACTACTAACTCCTTCAATTTTTCTGCCACGGGGGACTTGACTATGACCCCGCTTGACTTTGTCGTGTTGACTGGCCTTGGCGTGGGAGGTTGGCCCATCCCTTACGACGAGGACATGGGCCAGTGGGAGGCCGCTTAGATATATCTACTGGGGGCTCGCCTGCTTGTTGATAGATCTTCGGGCAGAGTCCGATACACCTGGTTCTCTTCCCATTTTCGGAGGGTGGAGATAGAGCCCGGGACTCCCGAGGAGACAGCTTAGTATGCCCGTGGTTTTCTGTTGTTTCTCTTCGGGACTACTTTGTTTGCTGATAGGGGGAACACTGTTGGGCTATATCTGTTGAGTACTTTGGTGGACCTATTACAGGTTAGACAGTATGATTGGGGTGGCGCTGGCTGGGCTACTCTTTACTGCTATATGAGTGCGACCTCCCGTGGACGGGGGGGCTTACTTGGTGGCTATTGGAGAGCTTGGGAGGTACTTTCTGCCCTTTTGATTCACATTTTTGCCCCTCATTACTTGTATATTGCACACACGGTGCACTTTACACTCTGTATTTTGCCCTTAGCACTTTGCATTCACATTCTGCATTGTTTTCCACAGTTATGGGTCTATGTGTATTTCCCAACATTAGCCCTAGAGTTGGTGGTGGAAGGGCCCCTCGTGACGCCGTACTCACTTGTATTTCAAGGCCAGCACCGGCCAAGACCTCGGGAGTCTCTCCTTTATCTCTGGCGATATTTACACCGATGCGGTCGCGGAGGTATTCAGAACTCTCGGTTCTTTGTGTTTTCATCTTTGATTTGTCTTGTACCTTCTTGATTTCTGATTGATTGGTTATCCGAGATCACATGGCGACCAGGCACCCTTAGGTGAGGTCTCGATTCGAGTTCTTTGGAGGGAGGAGCCTCGATCTGAGATCCTATTTGAGGGGCCAGTTGGTAGGGCCTAGTTTCTGGGGGAGCGCTTCTTGCGTCAGGTATGGGGCTATACTTCTCAGGACCCTCCCTCAGCACCCCCAGTCGAGATGCGGATCGCTGATAGGCTCTCTTCCCGGGATGTTGTTAATGCTATGTTGGGTACTGATGCCTTACTCTATCTTGAGGAGGGAGATTATGCTACTTACAGTCACATATATCTGATGCCTCCATTGACGAGAGTCCGTACTCCGACGATGAGGCCTGCTAGTATGCCATCTTCGAGTCAGGCCCAGGCTCGGGCTGCAGACGCCCCTTCCACCAGCCAGTGGTACATCGAAGGTGGGGCGGTTGTTCCCCGATTCCCCGACTTATCATCATCTGGATGGCGGATATGCCGGCGAGTTGATGGGATGGCGATTCGGGACTCCTACCCGATCGATAGAGCCTCCCTGCACGATCCGAATCGTCAGAGATCCCGATTCACCACCGGTATGCTTTTACAGCTTCGATTTATCAGTTAGGCACTTGGACATTCCTTATCTTACTGATAGTTTTGCATTTGTGTTTATAGCCTCCTGTCGAGTATGTGGATGAGATGCTCGGGATGATGGCCGCACTCGAGGGCATGGTCCTGCGGAGAGAGGCACAGTTATCCATTATGGGTGTCCAGGTATTGTCCAGTTTTCTTGCATTTATCATATTTCCGATGACATGCTGATTTTGAACATCCCACTACATTGATAGGCTACTTGCGTAGAGCGCACCTGATACACACCCCACTTACACACTGTATTTACATGTACCTGCTTCATGTAGTTTTCTTGTATTTGCATCTAATGTACCTTTTTCAATCGGACTCTTTATTTTCAGATGCCTCCGGTATATGCTCAGCCGGGGGCCGGGCCACTTGGGCCTTCTGGGCCTTTTCGAGGAGCTGGGCCATCCAGGCCTTCTCGGGGAGCTCGAGGAGGAGGGTCGTCTCGTAGACGCAGGGCATACATTATAGAGGCGGAGCCTGGTAAGGATGAGGAGGAGGAGGCTGCAGATCGTCAGTTGGAGACATCTGCTGACAGAGAGGAGGGCTCCGGTCTTGGCTCCGGGAGCGGAGGCGAGGCTGAAGGGGATCTTGAGGATGACAGCCTCGACTCGGATGGTGATGGTGGTGCAGAGGCTACTTTGCAAAAGAGGATGAAAAAGGGCCTCTTATTCCTGCTCTTGAGAGCATTGATGTTGTGGTTCCCTGTTTTATTTACCTTTTTGCTAGTGGTTGTAGCACATTGTACGTTATTAGGCAGTTTTATTCTTCTTGTAGAACTTGTGCCTTTGTTTGTAAAATGTTGTAACAAATGAAGCATGATGGAATGAAACAGCTTTTAAAAAAAAGTGTTGTATTTTAAACTCTTAGCATCATATCGCATCATTTTTGCACCATAATGAGATTGAATGGAAATGTGCATTGTGCATTTGCCCAGTCAGGTAGTGAACCGACGCAACAACTTAACTTACTAAGATATAACAAAACCTTAGCAAGTTTACAACTCAATAAGCAAAATACAACAGTGTTGACAACTTAATAAACAAGACTCAACAAAAATTGCTTAAACAAAGGGTAACAACTCAAAAACACGAAGCACGACAGCTCGACAAACAACTCGATAAGCAAAACGACAACTCGATAAGCAAAACAACAACTCGATAAGCAAAACAACAACTCGATAAACAAAAACTTAACAAAACAAAGTGTACTTTGGACGATCTAGGCAACGGAATGCACCCGAAACAGAGGGAAATGGAGGCCTTCGACATACCCGTTGCATGGAAATGCTTGAAACTTCCTCTTGGAGGGTAAAACAGGGCCAATGACACACATTGGAGCATGGCCGGCCACTTTTGGGAGTCGGTCGGCCAGCTTTATTGCAAAGGGGGAGCCACCGGCCAGGTTTTGAAAAAGGAAATGGCCGGCCTGCCAGAAAAGGTGGCCGGCCGGCCACTTAATTCAGCAACCATCAAATTTTTGACACGTGTCCCCCGAATAGTGTTTTCTCCTCTTTAAAAGCCTTGGCTCCGTGGTTCATTCAATTCATCTTAGTTTTGCACAAAAAATGGAGGCATTTCTCACAGAAAATCTCATATCTTGGATCTCTTCTTTAGATGGCTCGGAAAAGTTGAACTTTCGGGGTTTCAGCTTGAATGCACTACTCACGCTGAGTCGTACTCCACTGCACCTTCCTTTCCTCCATGCCGCAGCAAGGTTTTGGAACCCAGTGACGCACATCTTTAGCTTTGGCGAGCAAGAGGTATGTCCGACTTTTGAAGATTTTCAAGTTTTGATGGAGTCTAAACGTTATGAAGAGATTTTGCCTCAGTTCCGCTTTGGCCACGCCCAAGCTTTAGGGCGGATGTGTGGACTTATCGCGCATGATGCTCGGTCTCTGATCTGTAATGGGGAACTGGATATCCTCGGTTTGATCCATCGCTTTTCTGGTGCCGATGACCGCGGCGACCACCATTGGCAAGGTTTCCGACAACATGCCCTCTGCTTGTGCATGCTATCTCACTTCCTGCTTGCCCCGGGCCTGGGTGGACCCAACATCCATTTGATTGAAGTTGCTCAGGGCTTGAAGGAAAGGAAGAGCTGTATTGCTATGGCATTGGCCGAAACGCTGATAGGCTTGGACGCTTTCCACCGTCAGGAGACGACCAGATTTGTAGGAGTCCACTACTGCTGCAGGTAATGTTTCCCACCCAATCTCACATATGTATTTGCTCACATCACTCGGCCCTCAGGCTCGGTTTTTCTCACAAAACCCTTGTCTCACTGTTCTCTCATTACACGTCTCTCTATTCTTTATTCTCTCATTTTTCATCCCTCTCCAGGTATGGTTGATGGATAAATTGCAGGTTGTGGACTCTTGCCCTGCCTACTCAACCCGCGGCTACTTCTTTCGACAACGCCTGGTTGATGCGCTTGATGAGAGATGGTGGTTCAACTGGATGTGCAATTTGTCTGTTGACCGCATTGCTTGGCGCTGTCCTTGGCTCAATCTTCCGGCAATGAGCTATAGCATGTCCCGGCACACTGGGTCGGTGATTGGTGCGACTCCTTTGTGTGTTCTATTTTTCGTTCGGTTCAGCGCCTTGATTTAGCCATGATCGAACTTGCCGCCAAAGGGATTGAGTACTTGCTTTTTGATTCGGCGCTTGCCGATATGCCACAGCATGGAAGACTAGAGAGCTCCTAGCCCCCGCTCCCACTTTCCACTGCACTTTGTCTCATGTGTGCTTGGGTTGGCTCAAAGAAGAGGCACAGGGTGGGCCTAGCTTGGCATCAGGGGCTTCGACTAGCTCACGGGAGGCGTGGGACACCTGACTCGACTATGTCCCGGATTTATTGCTTTATTAGTACTTTCAAGTTTTCCTTATGGATGTAATAAAAAAGCAACTTCAATTGTATGCAAGAGCAAACAAACTCTGTGTTGAAATCAATGAAATTGTAGGTTGTGGTACTGAAAATTTTCCGCTTTGGTCCAAAAATGGTCTTAGTTGTAAAAAGATTAATTTGAACAAAGTCAACTTTTATTAAAACTTTTCAAAACTATTTTCGATATGGATCAAGATCTTGGACACACGAGATTTGTCCGAGATGCACAACCGGGATCACAGCAACTAGAAAGTTGCCCCTAGTCTGAATAATACTGCGGCACTGTGTGGCAACAGAAAGTTGCCCCTAGTCTGAATAGCACTATACTGGAGATCGCGATGAATACTGATGGAAAAAGATGACTAAGATGATCAAAATGGACAAAGTTGATCGGGGAAAAGTTTATGGCTGAACTTCAGGATGAAGTTGCCTACGTATCCCAAAGATGGGAATTAAGCCTTACGTAGTTCAGGCTCAGGTTCACTCGGGTATTTTCACTCTCCTTTTATGCTCTAACTTTTGCCAAAGCCGCCCTTTGCGGGTTTTCAACCTTGCGAGCTCAGTTTTTATAATTTCAAATTTTGTGTGCTCTGAGTTTTGCCTAGGTCGCCCTTTCGGGTTTTCGGCCTAGCGAGCCTTTCAAGGGTAATATTTCTTCAACTTGTCCATGTTGATCGGTTGGGAGAACTCTAGGCCATCTAGATCCATCAGAACCACAGCTCCACCTGACCAGATTGACTTGATGATGTAGGGACCAGTCCAATTGGGTCTGAACTTGCCCCTTGGGTCGTGAATGGGAGCTCGGTTATCCTTGAGCACCAAATCTCTTTCTTTTAGATTCCTGGACTTAACCTTCTTGTTGAAAGCCCGGGTGATTCTGCGTTGATAACCCTGAACATGGTATAATGCTTTCAGCCTTCTCTCATCAAAGAGCATGAGTTCCTCAAATCTGCTCTGCTGCCAATCTGCTTCGGCTATTTGACACTCAGCCAATACTCGTAATGACGAGACCTCAATCTCAATAGGCAGAACGGCCTCCATCCCATAAACCAATGAGTACGGAGTCGCCCCAGTAGAAGTTCTGATTGAAGTCTGGTAGCCCCACAGAGCAACGGCGGCTTATCGGCGATCTGGTAGGTTTCCACCATCTTATGTAGTATGTGCTTGATATTCTTGTTGGCGGCCTCAACCGCTCCATTGGTCTGCGGCCGATAGACAGAGGACTTATGAAAAGCCACATTGTATTTTTCCAACAAATCACTCACCTCCTTCTTAAAGTGGGAACCATTGTCTAAAATAATCTCATTTGGGACTCCGTAGCGACAGATGATGTTATTTCTGATAAATTTTGCGACATGCGAAGCCTTCAACACCGCATAAGATTGGGCCTCAACCCACTTTGTGAAATAATCTATCGCTACCAAGATGAACTCATGCCCATTCGACCCCTTCGGGGTGACAGCCCCGATCACATCGATTCCCCAGACTGAAAATGGCCATGGCGAAGTCATGTTGTACAACTTCGACGGCGGAATGTTCATGTGATTTGCATGAATTTGACATTTGTGGCATCGCCGGACAAAATCGATACAATCCTCCTCCATGGTGGACCAATAGTAACCCTGTCTGAGGATCTTCCATGCCAGCATTACCCCATTCATATGTGCGCCGCATTCCCCTCCATGGATGGCTTCCATCAAACGCTTTGACTCTTCGGCATCCACACACAGCTTATGCATTCCCAGATGCCCCCTTTTATCTGACTTACCCCACGGATGATGGTGAGCGGCCATTCTTCTGATTGCCCTTTTGTCTTTGGCATTTACCCCTGGCGGGTATGCTTCTTTCTTCAAGAAATTCCAAATGTCGTGATACCAGCGGTTTTCGTCCTGAACTTCATCTATAGCAGCAATCGACTCGTAGGCAGGTGCAAATTTCTGGTCAATGATGACTGGACGCATCCGGACTCCACACGGGATGTCTATTATGGAAGATAGAGTTGCTAAAGAATCTGCGAACCTGTTGTTCTCTCTTAGTAGATGAGTAAAACTTAGCTTCTCAAACTGAGGAATTAGCAAGTCCAAGGTCTGGTGATACATCATCATCTTTTCCTCTTTCACTTTCCAGTCTCCTTTTGCTTGAGACACAACAAGGTTCGAGTCCCCGATGACGTCCAACCGTCTTGCCCCTAGTTCTAGGGTTGCTTCTAGACCAGCAATGCACGCCTCATATTCTGCTTCGTTGTTCGAGACTTTGAATCGGAGTTTGAAGGCTAAAGGGATACGGGAATTGTCGGGTGCTATCAACAACACTCCTATCCCATACCCGTATTGATTTGACCCTCCGTCAAAGTACATCATCCAAGTTTCGTCGTCGATATGCAAAATGGCCTCATCTGGGAATAAGTACTCGACTGCTTCACCCCCTTCCACTGGATGGTCGGCTAAGAACTCTGCCACTGCTCTTCCCTTGACTGACTTGCGTTTCACGTACTTTAGATCAAATTTGGAGATCAACAGCAACCAACGAGCTAGTCTACCCGTAAGTGTTGGTTTCTCGAAAAGATATTTGATGGGATCAAGTCGTGAAACCAACATTACAAAGTGAGCTAACAGGTAGTGCCGCAGCTTCCTGGTAGCCCATACCAAAGCTAAGCAAGCCTTCTCCAACGGAGTGTAGTGGGTTTCGTACTCTAGCATCTTCTTGCTCAGATAGTAGATAGCTCTCTCCACCTTGTCCTCTGATTCTTGCACAAGCATGCAGCCCATTGTAGTCTCAATTACTGACAGATACAAAATCAACGGTTTCCCCGGTTCTGGTGGTGATAGCACGGGTGGGTTCTGTAAATATTCTTTAATCTGTTCAAATGCAGCTTGACATCGGCCGTCCCATTGGAACTTCTTTCCTTTCTTGAGGAGACCAAAAAGTGGTTCACAAGTCAAGGTTAATTTTGAGATAAACCGTCTTATGAATTGTATTTTATCCAGAAAGCCTCGCACCTTCTTTTCAGTCCTCGGTGGTGGCATTTCTAAGATGGCCTTGATTTTGGAAGGGTTGACCTCGATGCCCCTTTGTGTAATCAGAAACCCCAGTATTTTTCCCGCTGTAACACCAAATGTACACTTCTGAGGGTTCAGCTGCAACCGGAATTCCCTGATCCTTTGAAAAACTTGTGCAAGGCGGTGTAATGGCCTTCTCTTTCTTTGGACTTGACAATCATGTCGTCCACGTACACCTCAACCTCTTTGTGGATCATGTCGTGTAATATCGTGGTTGCGGCCCGTTGATAAGTAGCTCCAACATTCTTCAACCCAAATGGCATGACTCTATAGCAGTATATCCCCCACGGGGTGGTGAATGCAGTCTTTTCCTGGTCTTCAGGTGCCATCACTATCTGGTTGTAGCCTGAGAAGCCATCCATGAATGAGAGCAAAGCATGCCCTGCTGTGAAATCTACCAACTCATCGATATGTGGCAAGGGAAAGTCGTCCTTCGGACTAGCTCTGTTCAAATCCCTGAAATCCACACATACCCAGATCCTGCCATCTTTCTTCGGCACTGGAACAATGTTGGCGAACCAAGTCGGGTATTCGGATACCAGCAGGAAGCCTGCGTCGATTTGCTTGGTGACCTCTTCCTTAATCTTGAGAGCCCAGTCCGAGCGGATCCTCCTGAGTTTCTGCTTGACAGGCCGGGCCTCGGGGTCAAGGGGGATCCGATGCTATACAATCTCAGGATCGATTCCAGGCATGTCTTCGTAGGACCACGCGAAAACATCTTTGAAATCTTTTAATAAAGCGACTAAGCACTCGCGTTCCTCTGAAGACAACGTGGACCCGATCTGGACCAACTGCGAGTCCTCTTCAGTACCAATATTCATGGTAGTGATTTCATCCATTAAAGGTTTGACAAATCTCTCTTGCTCTTGCTCAATTAAACGTTGCAAAACCAGAGGAACTTCGTCCTCGTCGTTTTCGTCAAAGTTTTGAAAGTCTGAATTAATGAAATAAATCAAGGGCACAGAAAAGTACTCAGAAACCACAGTTACTTGATTCTCATTAAGCACATCCAAATCGTCCGATTCATTTACAACAGACTCAAATGAAAAGGAAAAAGATGACCTAGACAGGACTATGGTATCCGGGTTATCATCCTCAGGATTACTAGATTCAGACTCAGTCGAGCTGGAACCTGATTCCGACTCACAAGATTCGGTGGAATCAAATTCCGGCTCACTACCTGACCCGGTGCTGCTGGACAAAAATCCCTCATCATATTGCCAAGTGAGAGAGGGTGCGATAGATGCATCCAAAATAGTTGCTAGTAGGCTCGCAGCCGTTTCATCCCCAATCATGGAAACTGAGAAGTTATCCCCCAAGCACTTATGGTCGATCGGAGGATCTGAAAGTAGACTTGCCAATGCTGCCCCCATTTCAATTTCAGCGCCCTCGGCATCCCCTGCTTTATACTGCTCAACCTCAGCTGATGGGTCTATCTGCTCTGTGGCAACGTCATCCCCGGATAGTTGCAAGTCGAAGAAGATCTCGAAACCTGGCACGCGTTTCTTCTCCGCGTTTAGCCACGGCTCTGGGAAGCCGCAAAATGGAAAGTCCTCCCCCTCCCGGACGAAGCGTCTGTTCAGGGTACCCTGGATGGGCCTATGCATTAACTCAAAAGGCTTCCCAGCCTACTTTGCTCTAGCTCTTCCAGCCATTTCCTTTCCCTTCCTCACCCAGTCCTCTTTGGTGGGCAGATAACCCAAGCCAAAGGTATGAGGGTTGTGTGGCACTTCGGCCAATGCTGCGACACTGTTTCGGCCGCTCCTTCCTAATCCCATTCCGGGAATGTGTTGTAGCTTGTTCATGAGGTAGACGGATTGAGCACTGACGTACACTCCCTCATTCACAGCCATGATATTCTGCACCACCTGGGCCTCAGCCAAAGTGAACCCTGATAAGAACACATCCTCTGTGCCATGCTCGATTTCCAAGACTGGTGTGGACACTTTTGGCGGCGGATGGATTGATGAATTCCCGAAGACAATAGCCACCCCCTTTCCGTGAGGGTACTTCAACATCTGATGTAAAGTGGAAGAGACTGCCTTCACTTGGTGTAACCACGGCCGCCCCAAGAGTAGATTGAAGGTTGCGGGAACGTCCAAGACATGGAATTCAATGTTGTGTTGTCCCGGACCAACCTGGGTCTAAATTTTGACAGTCCCCATCACTTCCCTGCTAGTATTATCATATGCTCTGATCACCTGAGTAATCAGCACGAAGTCCGCGGGCTTCAACTCGATTGCATACGCTGTTCTGGCTGGGCAGACATTGATGGCGGACATGGTATCAACAAGTACCACCAGTATCCACTTGTCTCTACATTCCATGGAAACATAGAGGGGTTTGTTATGATTTGTGCCCTCAGGCGGTAGTTCTTTGTCTGAAAAGGATAACGTCGGGGAACCTCCTCCCGAAAAGACCAGCCCAACCAGCTGCTCTAGTGTAGTATCTATAGAGAGTTTGGCCTTGTCCATGGCAAATAGGACGGCTTGTCTGTGCACCTGCGATGCCATAAGCAGTCCCCAGATGGAGATGTGTGCTTGTATTTTCTTTAATTGCTTGAGCACAGCTTCTTCTTCAATCTGCTTCTTCCTCTGTTTCTCAGCTTCTTTGTCTTTCCCAGATGCCTCAGGTTAGTCTAAGTGCGGGGGCTTGAAATACCGCCCACTTCTTGTCATATGAGCGACCTCGTCGATATACCAGGTATCATCTAGTTGATTATTCCCCCAATCCTCATCCGTGTGGGCAAGACATAAATCATCGTCTTCCCACCACATTCCGTCGGCAGCCGACAGACACCTGTCCGGCTCCGGTATGATCGTACTCGTAGTACCTTCAGTCCACATGCCCGCAGCATTTTCTGTTCCCGTGCACACAGCACTTTCGACCCCCACATGGGCCTTAGCTTTTTTGATTCTCTCGGAATCCTCAAATTTTTGTTGTTCCAACTGCGTCAGTACAGCTAGTTATTCAATATTCTCTGCATTTACAATGCCCAAGTTCTGAGCGAAATTCTTAGTGCCGGCGCTCTCCAGCAGTGTATTTTGACTCTCGGCCCTTCCAGCCGTCACTGATACTCTTGCCCCTGCCGGGCCCTATTCTGGTTGGAATTCTACAACGTCTGGTTGATCATCTAACCATCCGGTAACTTCTGCCGACTCCTCATACTCGAACTAGTTGATTGCCGCATCCCCTGATTCTTGGTCACTGAAGAACTGGAGGTTGGCAAGGTCCTCCCCTACAGCTGTTAAATCATCCGTTCCCCGTTCAAATCTGTCCCCCTGAATTACACATAATTACGCTATTTGGCGACCCTACACTCATTTCGGTAGCCTTGTTGGATGTATTCACTTGGATCATAGACTCCTCCAGCGAGATTCCCAGACTATTCAATCCCAGACTCAATAACCCCATTTTCCTCTGAAATCTGCCCTGTCCCATCTTCGGTGGTCACCATAATTGGCTCAGATTGGGTTATGGAGATGTCCATCATGCACAAGTCAATGCAAATAGGAAGGATCACCTCCGGCTTACATAGGTGGGATGGAGTGATATAGATACTAGGATAGTAAGACGCGACCCCAGTTTGGATGAAGTTGATTCTATTAGGAGAAGGAGCTTGGTTATGTGGTGGGAGAGGATTTGTTGTGACATTGGGTTTGTCGGGAGGCGCGATCACCTGCTTGTCAATAAGATCCTGGATCTCATGACACAATCTAAAGCAACGGTCGGTGTCATGACCGTGCTGTTGGTGATACTCGCAGTATTTTGCCGGGTCATGAGATGGAGGGAGTGGATTTGGTAGTGGCCTCGGCTCTAGGGGCGTCAACTGTTTCTTTCTAATTAATACCCCCAGAGCTTTGGACAGGTTTGGCCTCTGGGTTGGTATTTGGCGGTTTGGGTATTGCTTCCAGATGCGCCAGAGAAAGGCGTGGCTACCGTGGGTCTCGGAAGGGGAGGGGGAATGGTGGTGACCATGCTCACCTCTGAAGCTCGTGCAGTTGCAGCGCCACTCGGGCTTGCGCTGTTGTTATTGTTGAAAGTCCTCCTAGGTTGCTCCCTATCCTGGTCGATCAGACCTTATTTCATTGCATCCTCGATCTGTACCCCCATCTCGTGTAGATCTGAAAAGGTGGGGAAGGGGAGTACAATCATCTTCTGCATCAACTTCGGTTGGAGATTGCGCACAATCATCCTAATTTGGTTTTTGTCGGTAGGCCTCAAAGTCATCATCGATGCCTTCGCCCTCTATCGAGTTACGAAATCTGAGAAAGTCTCTTTGGGCTCCTGCCTCGTTGTTTCAAGATCACGAGTTGTAATCTCGATCTGGGTATTGTACGAGTACTGTGCAACAAAGGCCTTGGCCATTTCATCCCAACTTCTTTTTACCTCATCCTCTAACTTCGCGTACCAGATAGCGGCCACACCCGACAAGGTCCAGTCGAATAGCGAAAGTTTTTGTGGTCGAGTTAGGCCCATTGGCCGCAGTATGTCTGAGAATAGCTGGAGATGGACCATGGGATCCCCGGATCCGTTGAAACGATCAATCTGCGGCATCTTGAATCTGTCTGGTAATGTTACGGCCACATCGGTATATCTGTCCTCGATATCCGGAATAGCCTTTATTTCTTGTGATTTCTTGAAAAGCTTCTCGAGCTTGCTCAGTTTTAGAGCTATATGGTCTATTTCGAACTCGAAGGGAGAGTCCGGGTGGTTGGGTGTATGGGTCTTGGACAGTTGAGGCAGAAGCGGGGGCGGAGCTAGCCCTGTTGGAAGGTTTGTGTCCTCTTGGATGTTCTAAACATTTGGCACGGTGTTCTGGGTGTTTGGCAGAGCATTCTGGACAGTAGGTGCCTGCTCGGGTAATGGGGCCCCTGGTGGAGGAGGAACTTGATGTGAAGCAGATGCCGCATTCTCATTGCGATCTAGTGATTAGCTTTCTTTGGGCCATGATTGTGGCTTGTTGCTTGGAGAACTCTGCTTGGCGGCAGCGTCCTCCTGCATCTGTTTCATGCTCTCATGCATTTGGCGCATCATTTCTTCTATCCCGGCCATATTCTATTGGTCTTACTGACTGACCGGTATGTATATTTCTATGGTGGAAACTGGAACCTCAACCCGACTGTTTACTAGGGTAGACCCTTTTGGTAACCTCTGTTCGAGACACTGCTGCGCTTCCTTGGCCTTCTCGACAACATGGGGTAGAGAATGGAACCTTTGGATGTCGTCAACAGATCCTCGGATCGATTGAGCGGCGACCTCTTGTCCAAAGTGCTTGGGAATATCTCTTTGGGTCGGAAGCAATTGTGCTAAAACTGCCCTAGCAAAAAGATAAATAAAGCGAAAAGGAAATAAATAACCAAATAAATGAACAGCATGACAGCTTAAAATAAATACACAACACACAGTCGGGCGTACAACACACGGTTGATATGCTGAAAACACACTGTCCCCAAATACTGATCACTGTCCCTGAATCACTGTTCCCCAAAGACTGAATCCGATACCCGCAGATAACCAATTCTCAAATCTTGGTGATGCCCTTGAACTGATACCCAAACTCATAAACTGATACATGCATTCCCTGTAGAGACACACTCTAAAAGCACATAACAGATAAGTGAGAGCCAAAACACCCCTAAGTTGAGGTAGGGTTTCCCTGTCCTATTTTGTCAGGAACTAGGGTTTCACTACGCACGCAGCGGTTTCAAACAACCTATATCGGGTAAGCAACCTATCCTAGTTTGGAATGGTCACTACAGATTTCGATATGCACTAAGTCGAATGGTCAAAAAGGGTGCCCCGGTAAAACTAGGGTTTGTGTTCCTATACTGGCAGAACCCATAACTGGTCAGCCTTATGGTCATGCCTTGACAAGACAAGCCTACGGCAAACCGTTCAGGAATAGCAGATGGCAAACACAGTGTCCTAGGCACACCGATGCAAATGCAATGCAAAGAAACACACAAGTGTAGTCAAAACCAGATATCATGAGTTCGAGTCAAGTTCTCTAAATCCCCAGTAGTCGCGAAGCTATGGACATGCCGCGGGGACCTCGCATCTGACTCGGACTCGATTTGTTGTCACGGTTCTTAATCTTGAACCAAAGAGTCCAAATCCGGCAAATTGTTTTGAGAAAACAGATTTTTAGAAAAGAAATGCCAAACATGGACTGCTTTGCCAGATACAGAGTCGCCACCTAAATATTTTATTTTGGGAAATTTAGGAAACCCTGACTCGTTGCCTAAGGCCACGTGTCCGTCATCACCAAAGTTGTCTCGGCTCGGGAACTTGGGTACAATTGGGGAAGGTAACTTCGTGAGCACCCCCGCTCGCCCGATCAAAGATCGGCCTCTACTAACCGTGATATCTAGTTTTGAAAACTTTGTGTGCTCTTATTCCGGTTATTAGCCTAGATTTACTATGTGATGCGCACAGCATACAAGTATAGACCAAGTCGCCTGAATTGGAACAAAACATTTCATGTTTGTTTGTTTGGAAAATGGTTAGATGGTGCTACTCACAGGTAGGCTAAGACGTGGATTTGCCACCCTTGGGCGGGCTTTAGAAAACATGATTTTGCCACTATCTAGTGGGCTTAAAACACACATTTGATGAATTGTTCCAATCTAAATAACCCAACCTTCACCCACAGGCATTCAGGCAGTTATATCACATAAGCAATTAGCCTCATGGTAAGCATGCTATTCATGGCAGTCACTGACACGCATGCAAGGATGCTAAAGCATAAAAACTCACCGAGTACTCCAAGCCAAAACAGAAACCGATTAGAAATCCATGCATGATCCTAAATATACAGAAATGCCTAATGCAACACATGCAAAAATGCAACTATAGCAAGCTCGGCTATTCTAAACATGGCGTATGGAATGTTACAGCTAACATGTATTCAACTTAGAATTGAAATACCAATGCAGTTAGTATGATGCGCCGAGCCCGGTGCATACAAAACAGAATGAATGAATGCAACATGCTATCATACTGTATGCTAATTGAAACATGCCCTAATCTAACCATCATAAGCAGGTAAATAAAAGGGAAGAAAGACGTGGGGTTGGAAGACATACATCACACTCATGCACACTTATTACAACATTGCCCTCGCGCAGAGGGTCCGAATAATATACAGTCCCAAATGAATAGTACAGTCCGAATAAAGAATACAATCCAAATATGTACAAAAATCCTAATTAATTACCAAATTAACTAAGAAAACAATAAACTGGCATGCAAGCCAGGGACT
Organism: Camellia lanceoleosa; assembly: GCA_025200525.1. Taxonomy (NCBI): domain Eukaryota; kingdom Viridiplantae; phylum Streptophyta; class Magnoliopsida; order Ericales; family Theaceae; genus Camellia; species Camellia lanceoleosa. The sequence goes on from CM045758.1 coordinate 201,340,542, forward strand.
GCCTTGACTCTTCTTCAGATGATGAATGATGCATATCCGGGTTGCCTTTGTGCGGAAATCCACTGTGATGCCCCAATTAGCCTCTGTTTTGCAATAATTTTTGGAAAGCACGCCAAGCCGGAAAAGGCTGGCGATTCTTGATTTCTTTGCAGCGAGAAGCGAGGAAAGGGGCATGGCAATGTATTTTCACAAATGTATGCATGCCTCGGTCCTCGTGCCACCAATCACGCATCTCGATGCATGATGGCCGAGGAGCCGAATTGCACAACTCAGTATGAAATGAATGCACATGAAAACACAACAAGACCTAACTCCGTCATGGATAATCTAGAGTGTCGGTGACTGGGGAATTGAGACACGTTCCGTCACTCGGAGTACGGAACGTACCTCGTTTTCCGTGCTCGGGCTAACTCCTATTCCGAACACAATGCAATATGCATGACATGCATGAATGCAACTAAGATACAACCTAGCATGCAAAATGCTATGAAATGGCATATACGATGCACGAGGTAACATGCATACACAATGCGCTAACATACAACCTAGCATACACAATACTATGGAATAAAATGGCATACACAATGTAGAATGGACTTACACCAGCATGAGTGGACCTCAGCCACACTCACATAGGAGGCCAATAGGTGAAAACGAGACACTCAAGATGCGTGCACGCGTGCACGCAAACCGAGGACCGAAGCTAAGGCATGAAATGCCACTCTAACAAGACATGACAAGGCATGGAATATGACATACTAGCATGCAAATTTCAGCAGCAAAAAGTGATGCAAGACAGCCCCGAAACATGAAAGCATGGCACCCGAAGCATGGAATGAGACCCGAAACATGAAATTAGGCGCATGGAATGACCTATGGCTATGCAATGCATGCATTATTTGAACATGAAGTATGAAGAAAGAATTAAGAAAACCCCAAAACAAGCATATTTACAGTTTTAAGGAAGGCCAAACAGTGAACACAAATGGGGCTAAGCTAGCATGCAAAAAATGGCCCCGAAAGCGAGATAATGAAGCAAGTAGCAGCTGCTGACCTCAAACAGAGAAGCGCCCTTCTACAAGGTTGAAGAGGGGCCCAACATATGGTATTTTATAGTTTAAAACAAACCACAAAAACAAACACAAGTATGGCTAAACTCTCATGCAAGAAATGGGCCAAAAGAGGGACAAAGAAGCAAGTGATGGTTTCCGGCCTCAAACAGATGAAGGCCCTTCAACAATGTTGAACAGGGGCCCAAAACATGGCATTTTACAGTTGATGAACAAACCCAAAACAGTGCACAAGTATGCTCAAAATACTATGCAAAATAAGGCCAAAAAGAGAGCTATAACACAAAGAGGAAAAAGGAAACTTCAAATAGCAAAAGACCCTTAATGAAACATGTAGAGGGGTTAAAATAAGGCCATTTACATTTTGGACCAAAGCCCAAAAATACAAGCACAAGGGGCTAACAAATCATGCAAAAATGGGGCCAAAAGAGGGATACAAAGACAAGTGACAAAAGGAGGCCCCAAACAGTGATGAGCCCTTCAAAAATGTTGAACAAAGGCTAAAAAAAAACCACTTTACAGTTTATGATAGAGCTCAAAACAGTTTATAGATAGGCCTAAAATGCCATGCAAGAAAGAGGCATACAAGAGAGGTAAAGAAGCAAGTGCAAAAAGGAAGCCTCAAACAGTGAGAGACCCTTAAACAAACATGAAAGAGAGCTCAAAATAATGCTATTTTTAGTTAGGGTCGGAGCCCAATATGCAAGCACAAAGAGCTAAGATATAGATCAAAAAAATGCACCAAAGAGGGAGAAGGAGACTTACCCTTGTAGACCAAGTCTTTGACAGCCTTTGGACCAAGAAATGTTGCCTCCTAAGCTTTGAAAAGATCCTCCAAGCTGCTGGAATGGAGTGGTGGTGTGGTGCTAGGTGATGGTGTAGAAATTGTGTAAGGTTTAGGAGGTTTGGAGGGTTGAAGTGTAAAGAGAGAGAGCTCCAATACCAGAGGCTTGAACACAAAAATTTCTAACCCTCAAGACAAGGGCTGGGGGCTGTTTATATAGGCAAAAGAGGGAGAGAAAGATGGGGAAAAATGGGGGGGAAAACAATTCAAGTTTCCTCCCAAAAGTTGGCCCCCCGAATACAAAATCTGGGGGGAAACAAAATGTATATTTGTAATGTACCATCAATGAGGATCATGGCCGGCCCTTTATCAAGGTTGCAGGTGGCCGGCCGACCCTCTCCATGGCCGGCCAGCCAAGGGTCAAAAGGGTCAAGTGGCATTAGTGGCCAGCCACCACAAATTGGTGGCCTTCCATGTGTGCTTAACACAGCCATGTGGTCAAAAACTGGAAACGGTGAACCAGGAGAGAGAAAAGGCCATTTTTTGGAGGGTTTCAAAAGGGTCACACACAATTACTGGCCGGCCATATGATATTGGTGGCCTCCCAGGTGTGTATAACACAAATATGTGGTTTGGGGCTAGAAAAAGTGGCCCTAGGGTGGTCAACATTGGCTTTCAAGTGAGAAAAACGGGTGACAGAGGGCAATGAAGGAATAAAACTGGTTTTCAGAACAATTACTGGCCTCCCAACCTTCTACGACCTTCCTGGTGATAAAAATAAGGTCCCTGCCAGAAATGAACTCAAACCGATGCAAAATGAAGGTTCGGGGGTCGAAACGCGCAGCCCGAGGCCCCGAAAACTGACTATTAAGCACCGGGAGTGGTGTTCGACCACGAAGTTGGTCTCTCAGACCACAGTGTCCCTTAAAAGGGAGTAAATAAGATGCATGCCAAAAACTGGAGCAAACGGAGGTGGTTAGGCGGTCCCGAACCAAGGCACTCGGCCTGACGGCTCCGAAAATCGGGAACCGGGCTCCGAAATGGAAAAAATGGCCTATGACCACGAAACGTAACCTACAGCCACTGAGAGATGATCTACAAGACCTCTCCCTCCCTTCGGGAAGAGAAAATAGAGAAAATAGAGCCTGGTTCGCAAACTGAGGCAAAGCACAGAAAAGCTCGAAAGTCCGGAGGCAAGGCTCGCAGCCGAGACTCTGAAACTTCGGAACAAGCACGATATGCAACATCACCAAGTGCTCAATCGGTGACGTCTAAGTCTTAAGGTCGGTCAAAAATGGGGTGTCTACAGGTATGCTCTATTACAAAAGAGCAAATCCTCTGATTCAATCTCCGAAATGGGTTGAAATCCAATGGTTGTAGAAGCTTGTTGTTGAATTGAACAAGTTGATGGATTTCTTCAAGTCTTCAAATGGAGAAACTTGGAGAAGAAAGGCTTGATTGAGGGCTTGAACGGCTTGATCTCAAATGAGTCTTGAAATGATCTCTTTGAAAAGAGAGACCAAATTTGTATTTGTAACTTGAAAGGATTAGCACAAGTTTGGGTTGTCTTTGAGCTTTGATATTCACTCACGTCATTTAATGACTTTAAGCTCTGTCAAAGAAGGGCAACTATAGATACCCCATTTTTGACCGCCCTTAAGACTTGAGTGCCTCAGGTTGATTACTCGAGGATGAAGGCTATGTGTGCAATTGCTTAATTTCTTCAGCAATAGGAGCTTTAAATCCCAATCTTACATCCCATTTTGGACCAAAACTATTTTCACAAAAATTATTTTAGACCTTAAAACCCTCTCTTTCAAAATATTTTTGAAAATGTTTCTACGATGTTCCAAGACTCGCATTTCATTAAAAATTGCAATTTTCGGTAAATTGAGCAAGGACAAAGTGAAAATAAATGAAAGAGATGTGAACTCTTTGAAAAATCTTTCAAAACACCTTATTTAGAGGTTTGGAGTTGAAGAAAATAGGAGGGGGGGAAGAAAACAAGTTGAGGAGAAGTTAGGCATCAATCTGGTTAGGGACCAAAACTGAACATTCTTCACTAAAATAGGCATATCTTTTTGCACACTTGGAATTTTGATGTGAAGCTACCACCATTGGAAAGTAAACTTCCGGGACTTGAATTTAGACTCAATAATGACCTGAAATGAAATCCAGACGAGGGAGATATGCATGTTTGAAATCGGGACAAAAAATAGATTTTCACTTTGTAAAAAACTCAGATTTTGTAGATATTTTGTGCCAGCTATTTGTTTTGTTCGTATTTCGACTGAGGCTCTTGTTTTCCTATACATAGAGGACCTCTCCTCTTGTTTTGAAAGTTGGGAAGCATTTTAGAAGGTTAGAAATTTTGGAACAAAACTCTCTCTCTCTCTCTCTCTCTCTCTCTCTCTCTCTCTCTCTACATTTCTCTCTTTCTCTTGAATTTTTGTGCATACAAGTGTAGATACACTTCAAGTTTGCCTATCAACCCTTAACCAAATTTGCTTATTTTTGGGCTGAGGTTACTTGGGACCCTCTTTGAGCTCTAGAAGGTGGTCTTGGCTTGATTTATTGCTTCATTTGTGTCTTCCCTTCAAGAGGTATAATACTTGCCTTTTAAACTTGTTTTGCATACTTGTTTTTCCATCTTTTTCCAACTGTTTTTGGGCAAATTTTGAACTGTAAAAAACTCTGTTTTTATGGCCTAAAGGTGGTGCTTTGAGGCCATTTTCAGTTAGGGGATGGTTCACCTTTCTTACTTCTTTGTTTGTAAAGCTTTTGTACCTTTGTTCACAACTTTCAAACCAACTTTTTTGGGCCTTTTCACTACTGAATTTCAGAGGTTTTTCAGTGGCAAAAAACTAATTTTGAAGCCCAAATTTGGAGGGGTTAGCCTCCCATCCTTTTGTCTTATTTGCATGCCTACTTAGCTCCATATGTTAGCATGTTTTTCTAGCTTAGTTTAGCTCAAGTCCAGCATGTTTTAGCCTCTAAAATAGCCTATTTTAGCTCTGTTTTGGGTTCGTTAGTTCATTTGAGTCTTGTTTTGCATGGTTGTAGTGCAATAGTCCTCACAAGTTGGTGTTTTAGGGTCTTAGACACCTCTTGTTTGAGTTGATAGCATCATTTGGTGTTGTTTTTCATTCCATTTCAGTACTATAAACTCTACAACCTCCCTCTTTGCTTCAATCTTTCATTTGCTTCTGAAGGTTGTTTCAAGCTTGGAATTGTTTAAGCTTGAGATTGAGGTCATGCTTAATGGTTTAATCCTCTTTGAGGGTTCATTATCAATGGCATGATCTCTCTCTTGCATTACATTACCCCTTGGTTGACACTTCTTTCATCTTAGAGGACATTCACCAATGGACAAATTGATTAAAGAATGATTTGGTAACAATAATGTGTAAACAAAATTGGCAAGTAAAAGTAACAAGATAAGCATTCCTTTGTGTTGCATTGTATGTGTTCAAATCGGATGTTAATTTAAACACAAGAAAAATAGGGTATTTCATACTCAAAAGTGATAAAATGTGCCACTTTCCTAGGTCTCCGTTGCCCTTGATCATGCATGATAGGGTGATGGCATTTTTTTTTTTTTTTTTTTGCATTCATTGAACTTGTACAAATTGGTCCCTTAGCCATCATGTATGGAAATTGCTTGATTGATGGTTTGAGAGCGAAATGTATCACTCATTTCAGCTTGTGTTGATAATAAGGGGTGATACACAGTACAAACAATCTGTAAGAATACCCTTTCTTTGCCCTGTGTGCTCTCTGTTGCAGCAAAAAATGGTGTATCATCAATGGCCTGCCGGCCACCAGTGATGGACGGTAACCCCTCAATGGTTGCCGGCCGGCCACAAATGAATTTTGAGTAGTGTGCTAGTGAAGCATGGTAGAGTTGATCTGGAGAAGGAACAGTGCAATGTGCAAACAGAAGTATTTGGGGCAAACAGAGGATGTTCTTCGAGTGGAAACCAAGCATGCATGGACCTCTCTTGCATCCTGCGATGAGTTATCTTGTTAATTAATTTAATTTAATTAGCCTATGTTGTAATTCAATTAGTTTGTGTTATAATTATTTAATTAGTTAGTTGTAGCTAATTCATTTGTGTTGTAATAATTAGTTAAACTAGTTTAGTTAATTAATTCAAGTTTTGTAATAATTAGCTTAATTAACTTAGTTTAGCTAGCTAGTTAGCTTTTATTCATTCGGACCCTCCTTTGCGAGGGCGTAATGTTGTAATAAGTGTGCGTGCGTGTGTGTATGTCTTCCAATCCCACGTCTTTCTCCATTTTATTTACCCGCTTTTGATAGTTAGACTAGCATCATGTTTCGATTAGCATACTTTATGCTTGCATCCATTCATTCGTATTGCATGCACCGAGACTCGGCTCATCATTCAAACTGCATTGTAATTTCAAATAATTCTTTGAATACGTGTTTAACCGCATGTTCTCAAATTGCTTCATATGCCATATTAGTAATCAAGCCTATTAATTCCATATCGCATGTGTTGCATTAGACATTTGACATAGCTAGGAAGCATGCATATTTTTCTAACTCATATTTTCTTGGCTTAGAGTACTAGGTGAGTTTTTATGCTTTAGCATACTTGCATGAATGTGAATGTTGCCATGTTTAGCATACTTGCCATGCGGCTATGTGTTTAAATGCTAAACTGCATGAATGCCAGTAGATGAAGGCTTGTTGTTTGAATTGAAACGATTCAATGAATGTAAATTTTAAACCCACTTTGTTAGGTGGCAACTCATGTTTTAAGCCCACTATATTTGGTGGTAAATCCGCAAACTTTAAGCCCACTTAAGGTGGCAAATTCAAACCATTTTCGCAAACAAACATGAATTGAATTGTTCCAAATTGAGCAAACTGGTCTATACTTGCTTGTGCGCATCACATAATAAAGCTAGTTTAATAATCGGAACAAGAATACATAATGTTTATAAAAGATCATATCATGATTAGTAGAGGCCGATCTTTGATTGACAAGCGGAGGTGCTCAATTCATGACATTCCCCTCTCATATCTAAGTTCTCGAGCCGATGCAACTTTGGTAATGACAGATACGTGACCTTTGGCATGAGTCATGGGTTTCCTACATTTCCCGAAAATAAAATATTTAGGTAGCGACTCTATATCTGGCAAATCAGTCCAATTTTGACACTTTTGATTTAAAATCAATTTTCCAAAATGATTTTCCGAATTTAGACTCTTTGGTGATTATCAGTTTCACATTGCACTTGTGAGATTAGATTCAGAACCGTGGGAGTTCAAATTATAGGGTTTTTTTCGAGTTTCCGAAAGGGGGCGCGAAAAAGCCGAGCTACAATGATGATGATGTGTTTGATGATGATGATGTTGATGAACATGTTGTTGTTTATGATGATGATGTGTTGATGATGATGATGTTGATGATGTTTATGAAGATGTTGTTGATGATGATGATGTGTTGATGAAGGTGTTGTCGTTGATGAAGATGATGTGTTGATGAAGGTGTTGTTCTTGATGAAGATGATGTGTTCCCCAGCTTTCTCTTCTCTCTCTGTGTTCCTCATCTTCAAAGAGAAAAGAGAAAGTAAAAAAAAAAAAAAATCCAAAACGATGTCGTTTTGGACTCGGGCCATTCGAGCCGTCTTCTTTTTGAGCTACCAATCGGAACTGTTTTGACAAAATATCTTCATGGGCCCCACACTTTTAAGTTGACTCAATTGTCAAAATAAGTTCACTTTTCTTTTGGTGTGACCCATAATTTAAAATAAGTTAAGATCCATAATTTTAGTATGACCCATATTCATTTGAAAATTTTGAGCAATCAAAGAAAATTTATTTTCCTTGATTAATCAGACGGTGATCAAGACACGTGAAAATTTAAGTGTCTACACCCCTGTCTATATCATCCATGAAAAAAATTAAATCAATCTGATAATCGTTAAATTTCACTTTATCGTGTTTGACAAAAAATAAAATAAAAATTGTAGCCATGTTTGGTTTGATTTTCAGAAATTTATTTTAGAAAATAATTCTAAAAAATTTAAAATTAATTTGGTGAAAGATATAAAAAAAAAAAAAAAATTACTTATCATTTTTATATAATTTTATTTTTTGGGAGGTCAAAAATAATTTTAAAAATTTTAAAAATATTTTTTTGATATTTATCTTTATCAAATTAGTTTTCATTTTTACAAAAAACAAACCAAACATGGCGTGTATGTTTTAAAATACAAATTAGTTTTCATTTTATTCTAATTTTTTTTTTTTTTTTTTTCTAAAAAACAAACCAAACATGGCGTGTATGTTTTAAAATAAACCATCAATTTTCTTAAAGATAAATACAATAAAATGAAATTGTTACGATTATTGGATTGATTTAATTTTTTTTGATAGATGATATATACGGGACCTTCAAAATGAATGGTTTAACTTATTAGAACGAAAATCGTGGTGGGCTTTACAAACTCTATAAGTTCTCTCAAGTTAAAATTTGAACATGAGAAAATCGAAACTCTTATTTCTTTCCATTTTTTTTAATTTAATCTTCCGTACCAGTACTGGAACTATCCATAATTTGGTGCCACTAAAATAAACACTGAATTAAACTATTTAATGGGACTCACATGTTCTCCACCTTCAATCATTTTCTCCTTATCAATTATCAAACTAATAATTCGGTGGATCTTCCATATTTTCTCCTCTTTCCATCCCAGTGAGACAATCAAACATGCCAAGGGGTGTTGAGAAACACAGGAATACTAAAAATTGAATTTTTTGTGCGGCTAACGAGTATGTTCATTGCTCAGGAAATGTTCGGAAATGTTGATGTCTTGCTACAGTTGCGGGCAGAAACGCTTCCATTTGTGCATGAGAAAGCGATTGAGAGATGTCCATTTCCGAACATTTCAGAAAATTCAGGAACACTGTTTTCTACCTCCTGTCTTAAACAGTATATAGGGTAATCTCTGCATGACCCAACTTTTTCACAAATCTTGTCCACTTCCATGTGGGACAGAACATTTTATTTTGCATAATATTGTGATAGCTTTCAAAAATCTAGCTACTGCCATAGTGCTTCTGATAGGTTCTGATGTCTGGCCAGAGGGCGTGTGGAGGAGGGTCAGCCAACTAGGCTCCATGCTGAGATTGTTAACTCTGTCCGCTTCCTCTGGTTCGTATTTTGAGAAAAAAGTTTCAGTATATTGATCTTATGGTTGGTCTGAAATTCATTATTTTACTGGTACGCTTTACATAATGCAGTACATTTGAAGAACATCATAATATGATTTTTAATCTCTTATGGGAAATGGTTATAACTTATATACTCCTACATAAATATGCAAATCAGTGCTACCAATCTGTTGAAAGTTAGTGTAAGTGCATTCATTCTCCTGGTGTTGTCATCTCTGACTACTTCTACCATGTGTGTTATTAAATCTCAGATATCTTTCCCTTAATAGGTACCAAATATTGATGCTAAAGTGGCCTCAACTCATGTGTTGCCTGCTCTTGCCACTCTGGGCTCTGACCAAAACTTGAATGTAAAGTATGCAAGCATTGACGGGTTTGGAGCTGTGGCAGAGCATTTTAAAAATGACATGGAATATATTTTTGGATGTTAATTTGATATTGACATTTTCAATATAGCAGCTTGGATGCGTCTTGCTGATCCAACTTCACACTCTTTAGATCGTTGATAAAATACGTGTTCAAATGGATGTTTTTCTAGAAGATGGCCCACTTGAAGCTACAATTGCTGTGGTCCATACATTGGTGGTGCTACAATTGCTGTGGTCCATACATTGGTGGTGATAGACTTAGAGATTATATCCTGAACCCTTCTTCTTGGGGATTTATAGGTACATTTTTCTCTCTTTTTTTTTTATATTTATTTTTAATTTACAAAAAACCATTATTTATTCAACATTATAATTATCAAATTCACTTGTAAATTCTTCTTTTTTTTTTTTTTTTTTTTTAAATCATGGACATTTTGTGGCACTATATATTAACCATACATGATTAAATAGGATAAATTAATTTGCATTATCCAGAATGTCATTTTTAGAATTTTATGACAAAAATATTATCATAAAATAAGTTCTTCCACCGCCTCTGAATTCTGCATATACAGAATAAAAGGCTCATAGAATTATTCAACCAAAATCATAATTATTTATTATGAGTTATTGAATCCAATTGTGCTCGGTGGTGGTGGCCTGATGGTGCAGGCAATTCATTCTCTAGGAGTGAGTCAGATTTGACTTTTGGGGGATGTGAATATATTGGATTATCCGGCTAGTTTTTTTTGGAATTTTACACTGTACTCTGATCGACACCTGATCTTTTTTAGCGCATGTGATTGAATTCTATTGCTGTCTCGGTGGTAATCTCTTCTTATGAATTAGATTAAATTAGGCCGGCAACCGGTTATTCCAGAACTTGGGCCCATAGATGTAGTGATGACATCTCAAAGTATTATTTTTCTTGTTCAAAAGAAAAAAAAAAAAAAAACAAAGGGGGTAGGGGAGGGGAAATCGTAAAGGACTAGTATGGTGGTCAAGATTAAGTGTAAATAATTTCTTGAGGCAAATTCATATGAAGCTTTACTCGGGCTCTAATTGAGATCTCTGCTAGTGGACGGTGGTAGTCGGCCAAATTTGATGAGGTCTAATGCTTTGTTGAGATTCCCACTAGTGAATAGTGGGATTAATTTTTCGGATTAATCCATCTAGTGAGCCGGATACCAATTTTAAAAGAAATTGGCAAAATTTGATGAGGTCTAGGTGTATAAGACGAGGAGATTAACAGACTAAATTGACTGAATTAAAGGATTAAATTAATTAAGTCTAAAGGTATACAAGGAGATTAACAGGCCAAATTAATTAAATAATTAACCGCAGTGTTATATGTACTAATTGGTATACTAATTAGTGTATCAACATATGTTAAGATATTCCTATTTCAAAATTATAAAATCCACTCATTATATAAATTATAAAAATTTATAATCTCTAAAATTATGTCACATTATTTTTTGTTATACTAATTAATACATATAATTAAATATTAACAAACAAACTAGGGAGACTTTTTTTAAAAATGTTATAGATCTCAAATTTTCTACTAAATAAATAATAAAATATGTCACATGAGTTTGAAGTATATACTTTTGTAGATATCATACTCACATTTGATCAGTCTTTAGCCATGATAGTGTATGATATCATATCATCATACTCACATTTGATCAGTCTTTAGCCATGATAGTGTATGATATCATATCTCTATCATTATCTGTTTTTTTTTTTTTTTTTTTTTTTTTTTTTTTTTTTTTTCAGCTGTACTAATAAGCGAAGAAGACTTTGGGTCAATCAATCTGATAGGCGCTAGTCACGGGAATGATTGGCTTAGCTTGGCTTGGCTTTGCTGGTCTCATACGTTGCTTCCCATTAGAAATAGAAAAGTAGGGAGTGAAAAAGCATCACGCCACCACCAAACCATATACATATGTTTGACTCGCAATTTGATTGGTCCAGATTAATACATTTTCAGATACACATTAATTTCTCAATATTTTAATTTTTTAAAAAAATAATTATACTATGACCATGGGACAAATTCTTGTGGTATCCTAATTTGTGACCAATCACTTTTATGTTAGTGTTACAAAGTGAATGATGTGAAGCAATTACCATATAACCTTGCCTAATTTTGAGAATAATTTAAAAATTTTACACAATAGTTATATATTTTTTGAAATAATTTTCTTTACCTCGAGACAAAATAATTAGAATAAAATAGGATCATGAAATTAGTTATCCTACCAGAATCTCCAAAACATGAAATCAGGGTTAATTACACTTTTGATTTTTAAAATGTACATATTGTATCCTTTTGAACTCTAAGATTTTGATTGTGTTAAATCTCTAAAATATTGTGTTAAAGTCGTCTTTGGCCGATGTCATCAATATTAAACATTAGAAATATGTGTACTTTTTAACAAGAGGGGTTGATTATACTTTTGATTATTAAAATATGTGTTTTGTATTATTTTAGCTTTCAGCATTTTAATTGTGTTAATTTGTAAAATGTTAATATTTTATTTTTACTACAATATTTTTTTAATTTAGTGACATTTGAAAGTGCCACAAAATTATTCTTCTAATGACATTTTTTAGTCTTGTAACATTTTAAACAAGTGTCATTTATATCCGTGTCACAATAGATAATAGTGACACCTCATTGACACTTGCAAGTGTCATTACATTATCATGGTTAAAGACTTTCAATGACACTTTGATATCATGATAGACACTATTTGTGACACTATCAAGAGTCATTAAAAAAATATTTAGTAGCACTTCAGGGACACTTGTAAGTGTCTTTATATCATCAAGACTAAAGACTTTCAATAATACTTTAATGTCATAGTAGACACTATTCATGACGCTATCAACTGCTATTCAAAAAGACTTACAATTTAAAAAATGTCACTATATGGATTTTTAATGGCGTTTATTATGCCATAATTGATATTTTTAACAATTTCATAAATACCACTAAATCCAATTCATTTGTGCCATTAAATGGATATAAGTGCCATTGGAGTTTATTCTAGTGACACTTTGCAAAGCTACTATCACTACTACGAAATGCCACCTATATATTATTTTCATTGACACTTTTAAAAGCCATAACTGAACATGCGTAAATACCTGTAAAAATTGAATCTATTTTATAAAAAATTAAATATTAATTGCCACATCCTATATTAATTTGACATCCATTCATCCTATAATATTTTCATAATAATAAACAAATATTACTACCATAAGATTATCACATCAAAAACAAAAAAAATTCAAACGACAATCATTTTTTTATCTTAAAATATAAATTTATTTATATTGCAATACAAATCATAATCAAAATTATAAAATATTCTACTATACAAACAAAGTTTAAAAAAAAAAAATAATAATAATAATAATTTAACAGAAAATTATTCCAACAATAAGTTATGAAAAGTCATAGTGATATCCATCTTCCGGAGAGACAAATTATCAAAACAAATTCAATTATTAAGTTCTCAACCTCACTTCTATAAATATTCTCAGCTAGCATCCATAACTTGCAAAATCTACATCCAAAATATAAACATATAAAGGTAATTGAAACTCTATTAAGGTAATATAAATTTGTTTATGAAATTAGTATTTACGAAAGAAATATACAACAAATGGAGCAGGCCAAGCAACATGAGCTGTAATAGCTTGTCCAATTGTTTTGACAAGTCCATATAATCAGATCAAGCTCTCATTAGGTTTGACTGACACTTAAACATGCACCTCCCAATAGTCAGGTCCTAATTCTTTCTCTTCTATATCTTTAGATGGGTCTGTGCTTTTAAGTACTCCGATTGCAATTGTTTCTATTGGCCTAATGATACCTTTTAGAACAAGTATATCTCTCACTTGTAAATCAATATTTAACTACTTAGGTAATTATATATTTACAATTAATAAATAATATTTAAAAAATAAATTAGTACGAAGTGCCAGAGTGAAGATGATCACAACTAAAAGTAATATGCATTTCTCTAGTAAATAAGCAAGCCACATGATTTAATCACTTAATTGGGACTTTTAGAAATACCATGTTTAGGAATGCCAAAAAATAAAAATAAAAAATAAAAAAAATAAAAAATAAAAAAAATAAAATTGGGGCTTTAGAATCTTTCTTGAAGTGATGGTGTGAAGAGAAATTAATATTATTTTGTTATCTTATTCATCTTTACAAACAGAAAAAGAGTAAAAATAAAAAATAAAAATAAAAACAGAGCAAAATAATATAAAATCTCACTGAAGCATTTAAACAAACATTTGCAAGACATTATATAAAATCACAACATCAATACAATAATAGTAAATCACAACTAACCTTTTACATGAAAAGATGAAAATTAATAAATTCATGAGTTAAAAGATTAGATTTTCCAGATTATATCAAGTTTTATGCCTAACACAAGAAGATTATAAATAAGTGACAAAGATAGAGGTATTGCGTGTGTTTAATGAGAGTGAGAAAGAGAGAAAGAATACCTAATGAACTCTAATCGTAGAAGATGAAAACACAGCAAATTTGTGGTGTAGTTGGTAAATAAGGATGGCATAAAAGATAAAGAATGATAGACACTTACTTCATTATTTGGCTCTCGCCTCTTTGTCCTGCCAAAATCAAATTTGCTTCACCATTTCAGAATTGTTGGTCTTCCGCTTCTGTCTCTATCCCGATCTGCTCTGCGGATTTTGCCTTATCAAATTTGGTTTGTGTCACACCCCAAAATATGGACAATTAAATATTAAATTATAACTAAACCCCAATCACAATCATCCAAATCCTAGGGGTGAAACAGAAATCTAAATGTTTTCGTCCCAATCTGGTTTAAGTAAATTTCAATGCTTAAAAAAAATAAATACAAGGGATAAAAAAGAATTAACAAACGTCAACCAAACCATCTATCATAAATTCATGACTATCCAATACCTTCAACATTAAAGTAGCAACAAATAATCAAAATAACTTAAATAATGTAAAGTTAGAAAATAACCCACAATGCCAAACTATCAAAATACTAAAGCCATAACATAAATAAATAAATAAATAAACTAATATCGACCCAAAACTTTAGAAAACAAAAGATGTAACGCCCCAAAAAAAAATACAATCAACCCATCTCATAATCAGTAGTATAAGTGAAACAACATACTTTCATTCTTTAGAGTTTAACATATATTTACGAGATGATAACAAAAGGAAGCTATACAATTAGTCATATGCCTTGGTGGCTTACATCTTTCCAAGCCACTGCTTGATTATAACAAAATAAGTCTAACACAATACAATTAAGCCATTAGCTATACAAAATAAATACAATAAAAAAGAAGCTCTTGCTCCAAGTCTCCCTAAACTATTGTCTTGGCGGAAGCATATCTCCAACACTTAAAAATGGTTTTTCCCAAATAGGGTGAACCAAAACCCAGTAGAAACAATCTAACACAATATATGAATCTTAACAAAGATATAAGTATAATGTGTATATACAACACCGATAACAAAATTATTTACCACTCTTTTGCAAATTATGCTATGCCAAGTTTTATATCACAACTCATTTTATCTCAGTTCATTGGTTACTTCCATCTAACAAACAATTAAACTGAGAATACAACTCAAAGGTTCTCAATTCAATATAGTCATCACACAGACACTTTTATTTGCCAATTTACGGAAATTTTGTCGACGAGAATCGACACCCATGTATACATAATGTTTTCGGGACTTTCACCCTGGATGTACAAGCCAACTTAGTTTAATGGAGTCCATCTCCTTTCTTCTCCAAAACATGAAGTACATCACATTTCTCTTCTCAAACATTATACATATACAATATATTAAAACCCAATCATATTCAATGACAACCAATAAGATATTAGTTTCAAGCCATCTAATCCTCATACAATTTCTACAACAATTATAGATATCCTCCACCGATAACTCAAATCAAATATTTCTAAACAGATATACAATCTCTATAACAGATAAACTATCCAAATTTCCATAGATGAAAGATAACAAACCTACTCCACCATTCGCATACATATCTATCCAATTTCATATTTCCCATACCAATTTCATTATTTATACGAAATAATTATTTGAAACATTCTAGGGCAAACTCCATTTTCTTCCAAATTTAACCCATGTGTCAAAACCAACAATCTCAACACAAAACATTCTTGTATCTACATCCATAACCATTTTCAACCTTTTGTTTCAAAACCCCTCTTTTGATTTTAAATCAAAACCCTAGGTTTGTTCAAAATCCTTCCAAACATCAATCTAGTTTACGGATCATTAAATAGCTAAGTTAAAACCCATAGGAAAGTGTAGAAAATCCTTACCTCGAGTTTAGAAGACCAAGAGTGAAATGGAGAAACTCCAAAGACGCCGAAACCAAAATTGATTTGGATCAAAACTTAGCTCTTGACGTGCTTTTCCTTTTTAACAAAGGCGCAAGGGTGGAGAAATCACTAGATCTAGATGAAAAAGTAGAGAGAATGTAGGTTTTAGAGAGAAGGTCTCAACTTTAGAGTTTGTAGAGAAATAGATTTGAAAAAGTGATGTAAAATGTCATTTTTGCAAACTGATATACGCACAGTCCGCTCGAGTATAAGAGTTGACGCTTGAGCGTCAAACACAATAAGTTGTTCCGCTCGAGCGCAGAATACACACATTCAGTAGTTTTGCAGACACCAAAATCCTGCAAAAGTACTGAGAGTTTGCAAATCTTGCTCGAGTGCAAGAAGTGCCGCTCGAGCGGAGGACCAAAATCCTGGGCAACAAAAGTTTGAAAACTAAGCAACCAACCTGTTCCAAACATACTCGATACAACCAAATAACCAAACTCAATTAAGAATAAGGGAAAAAGACATGAACAACCACACGAGGCTATGAAACCCGAGTCCATAATATAAAATGGGTCGGGTCTAAACCAAAAATACTATAACCTCCTCCCTTAAAGAATTTCGTCCCCGAAATTTTAAATTGAGTTTCAAAAACCAAGCTTTAACCAACTACAACAATGATTACAAATCAACTCCAACACCATGACCCATCCACTAGTCATTCAATCCCATCACATGATGAACACATTCTCAATACTGAATATATGTTTCACATTTCCAAAACATATTCAATGTTTATAATAAATTTGTATTTCCAAAACTTAAACAACATATACGATGTTTATATTAAGCCTGTGTCTCCAAAACATATTCAACATATACAATGTCTCCATATTCTCAAAACATATACAATTCTTTCATATTTCATTAGCATAACAAAATTTCATTACATGCTCAAACATCAACAAATAGGTCTGGATACGTTTCACGGACTTCCAACTCACGTTCCCAAGTTGTTTCATCAACCCCGTGATGTTTCCACAAAACCTTAACCAAGGGAATTGTCTTGCCTCACAAGACTTGGTCTCGAGTATCCAAGACTCTCACCAGTCTCTTCTTATTCGAGGAATCCTCATCTACCTCCAAGTCGGTCCAATCCAACATATGTAATAGATCCGGCTCATACTTCCAAAGCATGCTAATATAAACACATCATGAATCCCGAAAAGCTATGGTGACAAGGCCAAACGAGAAGCCACCTCCCCAATCTGCTCTAGAATCTCAAAAGGCCTAATGAATCAATAAGACAATTTCCCGCTCTTTCTAAACCTCATCAAACCCCTCCTAGGTGATATCTTCAAAGAGACATGATCTCTCACCTCAAAGGACAAGGGCCTCCTCCTATGGTTGGCATAACTTTTTTGGCGACTCTGGACTGTAGCTAACCTCTTACAGATAAATGCAACCTTCTCTCTCGTTTCTCGGACTAACTCCAGGCCCAACATTGGTGCACCACCTACCTCGGCCTAACATACAGGGGATCTACAAGGTCAACCATACAAGGCCTCAAACAGTGTCATGCCAATAGTCGATTGGAAACTGTTGTTATAACCAAACTCCACTAAGGGCAAGTGCCTCTCTCACGACCCCTTAAAGTCAAGGACACAACCTTGAAGTAAATCCTCAAGGATCTTGATGGTACGCTCGGACTGCCCGTCAGTCTGAGGATGATAGGTGCTAAATATCAATCTTGTGCCCAAGGCACTCTGTAGACTCTACCATAACCAAGCCGTAAAATGCGGATCTCTATCCGAAATAATCATCACAGGGAACCCGTGAAACCTCACTATGTCCCTAATATAAAGGTCGGCAAAATGATCTACCGAGTCACTCACACGCATAGGAATAAAGTGCACCGACTTTCTCAAATGGTCTACAACTACCCAAATTGCATCATTACTTCGTTGAGTCCTCGGAAGGCCCATAACAAAATCCATTGTGACATGCTCCCATTTCCAGTCGACTATAGGCAAGGGTTGTAACACACCCGCTGGTCTTTGATACTTGACCTTTACTTGTTGACAAGTAAGGCACCTTGACACAAACATGGCCACATCTTTCTTCATCTCCCTCCACCAAAACTGGCAACTAAGGTCATGATACATCTTTGTGCCTCCTGGATGCACCGCAAGGGGTGAATGGTGAAACTCTCAGAGTACTTCCTCTCGGCAAGACTCCGATACGAACAAGCGATCATTGTATATAATACTCGCATCAGGATACACCTCTAAGCCTCTCTCCACTTTTCCACTGGAGATCTTTTCCCGGAGCATTTTTATCTCAAGATCACCCCTTTGTGTTTCTAACACTCGGTTTATAAGTGTAGGTTGTGCAACTACCAAAAACAAGGCTGCAGACTCTCCAAGATACAAGTCAAACTCACCAATAGCGCCCAACATCTCCCATTCCTAGATCGCCATACAAGCTACATTGCAAGTAGATTTCCTACTTAATGCATCGGCTACAACATTGGACTTCCTCGGATGATAATGTAACTCAAAGTCATAGTCTTCTATGAACTCCATCCACTTCATCTGCTTCAAATTCAAGTCTTTCTGTGTAAACAAATATTTCAGATTCTTATGATCAGAAAACACCTCAAATTTCTCTCCGTACAGATAATGCCTCCAAATCTTTAAGGCAAAGATCACCGCCGCTAACTCTAGGCCATGGGTAGGGTAGTTCCTCTCATGTGTTTTCAACTTCCGCGAGCCATAGGCTACTACCTTCCCCTCTTGCATCAAAACACAACCCAAGCCTTCTTGTGAGGCATCACAATACACCAAGTAGCTTAAACCCCTCTCCGGAATAATCAATACTGGAGCAATGGTAAGTCTAACATTGAGCTCTTGGAATGACTTCTCACAGGTTTCACTCCACACAAACTTAGCTCCCTTCCTCGTCAATATGGTTAATGGTGAGGCTAGTCTAGAAAAATCATTCACGAACCGATGGTAATACCCGGCTAACCCTAAGAAACTACAGATCTCAAAAGTATTCTTAGGTTGTTCCTAATCTTGCACTGCCTCTATTTTGGATGAATCTACAGTTACCCTTTCCCCGGATACCACATGGCCTAGGAACTTAACCTCTTTCAACCAAAATTCACATTTTCCAAACAGCTTGTGGGCTCTAAGAAACTCAAGTACTACCCGTAAGTGTTCCTCGTGCTCTTCCTCAAAGGGTGAATGAATCAAGATGTCGTCCATGAAAACGACTACAAAACAATCTAGAAATTCACGGAAGATTTGGTTCATCAAATCCATAAACACAAATGGTGCATTAGTTAGCCCAAAGTGCATCACTAGAAACTCAAAATGGCCATACCGCATACAGAAAGCGATCTTCGGGATATCCTCCTCCCTCACTCTCAACTGGTGATAACCCGATCTCAAGTCTATCTTAGAGAAACGACAAGACCCTTTCAAATGATCAAACAAATCATCTATATGAGGCATTGGGTACTTGTTCTTAATAGTTACCTGGTTCAACTTCCGGTAATCTATACAAAGTCACAATGCACCATATTTCTTTTTGATAAAAAGAGCCGGTGCTCTCCAAGGTGAAATACTAGGGCGAATAAAACTTTTATCTAGAAACTTTTGGAGTTGAATATTCAACTCACTCAACTCGACAGATGCAAATCTATACGATGCCATGGAAATCGATGATGTACCAAGCACTAAATCAATAAAGAACTCAATCTCTCGATGAGATGGTAAATTTGTAAGATCCTCCAAAAAAACGTCCAGATATTCACAAGCTACCCTTGGCAACTCAACTCGAACTTCATCACACTCACTACTCAAGAAGTTGGCAAGAAAGCAACTAAGCTCACTCTGCCCACGCGGATCATACACTGGTGATAAGACTTTATCAACCCAGTCTCCCAAGAAATGAAAACAATTACCGCTCAAGGTACATACAGTAACCCTCTGACGGTAATAGTCTATAACAGCCCGATACGATGGCAACCAGTCCATGCCCAGTATAATGTCAAAACTAGACATATCAATCAATACAAATGCAAAAAGAAGTCGGCAACCAGCAACGTCTATGTCACAGCCCCAACACCCCTACTTCAAAATAACTTCACCACCGATAGGTGACTCTACACAGATAGGAGATGCTAACTGAGCCAACTTTAACCCCAAAATGGATACAAATGCAGACAAAATAAATAAATGGAATGCACCCGTATTAATCAACACATTAGCAACTAAATTACAACACAAGAAGGTACCTCTCACTACCGAAGGCGCTGGTACTAGACCTGGCATGGTAACAGCATACATGCGCTCTGTAGGTCTCTGCTCAACCTGCTCACCCCTCAGAGCATAAGCCTGATGTACTGACTGAACCGAAGAGGCTCCTTGATTGGCCTTCGAGGCCTGTGCTGACTGTGCCGGCTAGTGGTTTTATGTCTGCCTCGAATTAGACGCACCGGGTATGCCACCCAACTGTGGACAAAACTTCTTTATGTGCCCCGTCTGCCCACACTGATACAAGTGAGCGGCTGGTCTCTCCCCTAACTCTAACTCTGAGAAGGAGCTGAAGACAATATAGAACGCTACCCTCCTCTTCTCTGTGGGCAAGCTGGAGACTTGTGGCCTAACTGACCACATTTGAAACAAGTAATATCTTCCTGACCACCCTTCCCAGAACCCGAACTCGATATTAGAAAAGTAGACCTCAACTGAGCTCCCTGGGACTGCTGTTGGGTAGGACCCCTCTGCTTCTTGTTGTCCATCTAAACATCCTGACTCCTCCTCTATCTACATCAAGGTCTCGAGATGAGCCGCTACCTCCACAAGGCGTCCATAATCTTTAATCATCGAACTGGCTACCTTGAAAAGAAGCCCGGTCCTTAACCTCTTTTCAAACTCCAAGCAACAACATTCTTCTATCGCTACTAACTCTTGTGCAAACCTAGAGAGGCTAATAAAAGTTGCCTCAAACTCGGCCACCAATGTGTTCAACTGCTTGAGTTGAGGAAACTGATCCCTCAACTTCTCCCTAACAGTGGGAGGTAGAAACTTGTCCTGGAAAGCATTGACAAAAGCCTCCCAAGTCACTCCAACGTGCCCACGTGCATACTTCCACCACTAATCCATATCTCCCTTCAACTGAAAGGATGTCAAGGTCACTCGCAATTAATTGTCCTTGATGCCAAGCATCTCGAATGTTTTCACTATTTGCTCCAGCCACTCGTCTGTCTTCAGTGGCTCCTTGGGATCACCCAAAAACTCATCCAGATTTGATCGGAAAAAGTCTCGCTTAAAAAAGGACGGCCCTGCCTTAGCTACTTGGGCCTAGACTTGATTTTCAGCCTTGAGAATGTCCATGGATTCCCGTAATGCTCCTGTCATTTCATGGGCTAAGGCGTTCATGGCCTATTGACCAATTGGTTCGACCACATTGGCCTAACCAACCCCTTCCTCCTGTGCCGAAATTTCATTTGGTATAGGCACCTTATGCCTTCTAGGCCTACCATGTCTACCACCACCGCATCTGCATCCTGACATCCTAATGAAAGTAACAAAGTGGATTAGCACATTAACAAATGTACTGAAGCTAACTCACTCATGTCCTAATACGATGGACAACTGTAATTCACTCCATATAAGCACATAGTCACCTAAACACATATGAATTTTATTCCCGGATAATGACCGTCCCGCGGCGTTGCCAGAGTTCCAATTAGAAACAGCAGTGATCAAGTGCTCTTCTAATGAGATATCTAGAAACTTGTAGACTCAATCAACATCCTAGAAATTAAATCCCATACCCATATAATCACATAAGCACGTTATCATATAAGCACACATTGTTCACACTAAAGTCTCTATCAAGCGAGGCAAACCCATTGTGATACTAACCACTTCATACGTACCCAAAGTATTCAAACCCGATACGCTCTGATACCAATTTGTAATGCCCCAAAATAAATGCAATCAACCCTTCTCATAACCAGTAGTATAAGTGAAACAACATACTTTCATTCATTAGAGTTTAACATACATTTACAAGATGATAACAAAAGGAAGCTATACAATTACTCATATACCTTGGTGGCTTACATCTTTCCAAGTCACTGTTTGGTTTACAATAAAATGATTCTGACTCAATACAATTAAGCCTTTGCTATACAAAATAAATAAAATAAAAAAGAAGCTTTTGCTCCAAGTCTCCCCAAACTACTGTCTTGGCGGAGGCATATCTCTAATACCTGAAAATGGTTTTTCCCAAACAGGGTGAGGCAAAGCCCAGTAAAAATAATCTAATACAATATATGAATCTTAACAAAGATATAAGTATAATGTGTACATACAATATCGGTAACAAAATTATTTACCACTCTTTTCGAAATCATGCCATGCCAAGTTTTATATCACAACTCATTTTATCTCAATTCATGGGTTACTTCTATCTATTACAAACAATTAAACTGAGAATACAACTCAAAAGTTCTCAATTTCATACAGTCATCACACATACACTTCCATTTGCCATTTTACGAAAATTTTGTCCTCGGGAATTGGCACCCATGTATACACAATGTTTTCGGGACTTTCACCTTGAACGCACAGGCCAACTTAGTTTAATGGAGTCCATGCCCTTTTTTCTCCTAAACATAGAGTACATCCTATTTCTTCACCCAAACATCACACATATATAATGTATTAAAACACAGTCATATTCAATGACAACCAATAAGAGATTAATTTCAATCTACCTAATCCTCATGCAATTTCTACAATAATCATAGTTATCCTCTACCGATAGCCCAAATCAGATATTTCTAAACAGATATACAATTTTTATAACAGATAAACTATCCAAATTTTCGTAGATGAGAGATAACAAATATCTTACTCCACCATTTGCATACATAATTATCCAATTTCATATTATTTATACAAAATAATTATTTGAAACATTCTAGGGCAAACTCTATCTTTTTCTAAATCCAACCCATGTATCAAAACCAGCAA
The DNA here is from genome assembly GCA_025200525.1 of Camellia lanceoleosa. NCBI lineage: Eukaryota > Viridiplantae > Streptophyta > Magnoliopsida > Ericales > Theaceae > Camellia > Camellia lanceoleosa. The sequence continues at coordinate 201,363,437 of CM045758.1, forward strand.
TCTCAACACAAAACATTCTCATATCTACATCCGTAACTATTTTCAACCCTTCGTTTAAAAACCCCTCTTTTGATTTTAAACCAAAACTCTTGGTTTGTTCAAAATTCTTCCAAACATCAATCTAGTTTACACATCATTAAATAGCTAAGTTAAAACCCATAGGAAAGTCTAGAAAATCCCTACCCCGAGTTTAGAAGAACAAAGGAAAAGTGGAGAAACTCCAAAGATGCCGAAATCAAGATTGATTCGGATCAAAACGTAACTCTTGACGTGTTTTATCTTTTTAACAAAGGCACAAGGGTGGAGACATCACTAGATCTAGATGAAAAAGTAGAAAGAATGTAGGTTTTAGAGAGAGGGGGTCTCAACTTAGAGTTTGGAGAGAAATAGATTTGAAAAAGTGATATAAAAAGCCATTTTCGCAAACTGATATACGCACAGTCCGCTCAAGCACAAGAGTTGACGCTCGAGCGTCAAACACAATAAGTTGTTCCGCTCGAGTGTAAGAAGTGAAGCTCGAGCGCAGAATACACACATCCAATTGTTTTGTAGACACCAGGCCAACGCTCGAGCTCAAGAAAAGGCTGCTCGAGTGCCCACCTGCTCGAGCATAGAATACACTCTCCCAGTAGTTTTGCAGACCTACAAAAGTACTGGGAGTTTGCAAATCCCGTTCGAGCGCAAAAAGTGCCGCTCGAGCGGAGGACCAAAATCCTGGGCAACAAAAGTTTGAAAACTAAACAACCAACCTGTTCCAAACATGCTTGATACAACCCAATAGCCAAACTCAAGTAAGAGTAAGGGAAACAGACATGAACAACCATACGAGGCTATGAAACCCGTATAAAAGAAGTTTGAAAGACATGTCCTGTAACCATAGTTATTTTTCACCACCACCATAGTCCCAACTAATTCTACAAAGGAAGCTTGGCTACGCTAAAAAAGAATGTACCCAAGATGCCAAGAAACAAAACGGGTTAGCATACAAGTACACTAGTATGAGTACAAGATTTAACACCCACGTGTCCACCAGACACAAATAAAAGTACATTTAATTCTTGTTATGGGACAAGACAAGCAGTTCCACCTGCACCGAGACGAAGAAATAGTTTCCCGAGATACGATGGCATTTAATTTTTTACCTCTACATAACTAAATATAAATTGAGTGTACAAAAAAAAAATATGGTGAATCAATTCTACATAAAAAGTTAGTAAGACTCACCATTCTGCAAAAAATAAATTTAGTATAATTTAATCATAAGTAAATTACTGAAGAAATATAAAAATATGCCATTTTATGCTTAAATCATTCGAATTGACCAAAACTCAAAGAACAAAACTTGTACATAATCAAATTTCCTGAAAGAAATTGCGTACGAATTTAGTAGAAACTGAACAGGTTGAGAGAAAAACTTGGTAGAAGAACCTAAATAGAATTCAATCGGAAAATCTGAAGCTGAAAACGAAAAGAAACTACCCTAAGATAATTTTTTTGGAAAAGTTCAAAACACGAAAAGTGTTCAGAATGATGTTTTACTTCAATTTACACGAAATCAATGAAAATAAGCTCGTTTCGTGGGTTAAGACAACATCTAAAGTCTGCATTACTAAAATGAATAAAAACTATTGTAACCAAGATCATCCGATTACAAGTTCTAATTGATCTTTTTAGTAAAAAGTTAAAACACAAAAGTTGTCTAGAATTATGAATACATGCCTCTGCCCAAATTTTGTAATTTATCGAGATCGTTTACTATTTTTCAAGATATACAAATCAATACAATTAAACTATACTAATAAACTCATATTAATTCTTTGTACCTTAACTCCACGACTTTGACTCTTCACTTCCAGCCTACACATATATCTCATGTGCCTCCCGTATACCTAACATCAGTCCGAAGCCAAACTTGCATGGGGATATCGTCCCGAGTTTGACCCATACTCCCCGGATGGTTAGCATATATATACGCGTATAAATCAAAGTACTCGTCTACTCCTAAGAACAAGGCAACAAGTTATATATACATAGCCCCTTGTCTACTCATGAGAACAAACATAACAATGCAGAGCTTAAGGCATTTAAATCAATCTCATAATCCTCACTTTTTTTTTTATACACTTCTTCTCACCAAAACTGAAATAAAACAATAATTCCTAAAGTCATGGTGGAGTATTCGAAATTTATTTATGGGTTCCTAATTTATTTTAATTTCATATATCTATGAGTGTGATTATAGCCATAAAATAAATATATATAAAAATCCTAAACCTTGCATACACAACTAACAAAAATAATTAAAATCAATTCATCATCTTTATGCCAATACAATATGAAACTAACATCAAATAAATAATAAATAAATAAATAAATAAAAACAATGAAATAAATATAAATTAAGGGAAGTGGGTTTTGTGCTCACAATTATTTTTTGAAAATCAAAGAAATGCTTGGAGGATTAATGAAATTACCAAAATAAAATCCTAACTTTTTTTTCCTCTCCTCTCTCTCCTGCCGTCTCTCTTTCTCTCTCGACTGCTGCTCTCTGGTTTTGATTTTGTTTTGTTTTTTTCTTTTTCTTTTTCTTTTCCTTTTCTTTTTCCTAATGACAACCCTCTTACAACCTAATAACTATTATATTATATTATACAACTATAACATGATAAATACAACATATATAAATATGATATATATTTTATCAATATATGAAACACTTTTCTATATATAAAATATATAAATATATAAATATTTGGACTAATTATATATAATTAATTATCACATTAAATTAATTAAAAATCACATTAAATTCTCATATATTTACGTAATTAATAAAGCCAAAAAAAAAATAAAGTAATAATAATAACAATAATAAATAATGACTTAAGAAAAAAATTAGAGTCGCTATAGTTTGTTTCCTTTGAACTTTCTTGTTTCCTTTGTTATATAAAAATTAAAAAAAATTTAAAAAAATGGTGGAGAATGAGAGCAGATGCATCATATGGTTTAAGTTTGTTCATATTTTAAATAAAAAAAATAAATATTAATTTTGATCCTTATATTTTTAATCAAATCAATTGTAACATGTTATTTTTAATTTTGTGTCATTTTAGTCCAATTAATAATACCGTTAGTATTTTTGATGAAAAATAATCACTGAATTTGTTGAGATTAACTCAACGAGTTGAGCAAATTTATTATTTTTCCTCTAAGAGAATGACATATGTCACTTGTATGCATATTTGTCATTAAAAAATGCTAAAAATTAGGGCTAATTACACTATTAGTCCATCTACTTTGCCTATTATGTCATTTTAGTCTTTATAATTTCAATTGCATCGATTTTAACCTTGAATTTTTTATTTTGTCTCAAATTGGTCCAATTGATAGCATTTTTTTTATGAAAAATATAACCTGTCATCGTTTTAGGTGTAAAACAAAATACTTAGTCAATTCAATGACTTAACTTTAGCCAATCCAATGAAAATTTTCTATCAGAGATCCTAAAGATGTTATCAATTCGACTAATTTGACATAAAATCTAAAATTAAGTATAAAAATTGAGTCAATTAAAACTATATGGAACAACAAAATGTAAGGATCATTGATGTAATTTACTCAACAATTATAAGCAATTGAAATAAATTGAGATAAATCCATAAAGTCAGAGTCAAAATCGACTTAATTGAAATTACATGGACTAAAATTCAAAAAATTTTATCGTTGTACAATAGAGCAATTTGAAATTTTATTTTTTCTATTAAGTCATATAAAGCCATTGATCAATTTTGTACATGTGGCAAGTACAGTTAAAAAAATATGTTACATTGAGTTTAATTTATTTTTATTTATTTATTTTGTGTATTTTAAAATTTTTGAAAATATATTGGCACTTTTTGTTTTTTCAAAAAACGCCATTAGTTTGCTTGGAAAGTTTTTGGCTTAGTGGCATTTCTTGAAATGCTATAAAATATTTGTTTATGATACTTTTCACCTAATGCCATAAAAAGTAACTTGCACCTACCTAATTTAGTGACATTTTAAAAAAAAATTCATTGCAACTAAAGTTTAGTAGTATCTGTTGATAAATATCACTAAAATAATTTCTTGTGTCATTCTTTTATAAAATGCCATAAAATTGATGAGACATTTCTTTATTGAAATGCTAATAGAGCTTTATATGTTTGTGGTTCTATGGAATTTTTCTAAAACGTGTCACCAAATATTATTTTTCTAAAAATATGTAACTGGTGTAGTGTCACTAAAATGTGTTTTTGTTATATTATTTATTGAGATGGAATTTTTTGTATATGAAATATTAATGCTGTTAGCTATGAGGAGAGATTATTTTGACACACATTTGCTATGTTTGGAAAGTGAACATTTTAGTAAAAAAATCAAAAAAATCACTACAAGTTATCAAACTACTCTCTTTACTTTTATGTACAATTTATTGTTAAAAAAAAAAAAAAACTAAAAACACTATAAAAAAAAATTCTAAATAAGCCTTTGCAAACGAAATTAACTTAATTATTTTTAGGGTAAATTACATTGACACCCCTGAAATTTCTCTTTAATATAGATCTCCCTCACATTTAAAAATTTACACTTACCCCTCCCTCGGCCTGTTCAAATTAAAATGACATATTTGCACTTTAACTTTTATACATATAAAATAATAAAATAATAAAGATATTTTATTTTTGTCATTTTAAGAGAAATAACAATTATCTTCTTTTGTTTAACTCACACAAAAAATTGAGTTTTTTTGTTTTTCATTTTTTTTAAAAATTTTTACTAAATATCTTTTTAATATTTTAAGCAATTTTTTTTTTATTTTTTTATTTTTTAGATACACCTAATCTAGATATACTTAAGAAGTATAATATTTTGTGATTTTTTTTTAAATTCACCAAATACAATATATATATATATATATAAAATACAAAAATTCAATACATTATCTTATTTTGTTGTATTCAATGGAATTTTTTTTAAAAATTTTTGTATAAATTTCATACTTTTAAATATATCTAGATTAAATTGATCTAATCTAGGTATAATGGTAGAAATAAAATTGAAAAATTATAGTTATATATAAAAATTTATTTTTTAAAAAAATCATAAAAATGTTGTGATAATGATATTGTTGTAAATATAAATCATGTTTATGGGTGTTTTGTTTTAAAGTCAGAGATCACCATTAAGCTATATCATTGTGTTTGAAAATTTTATATAAAATTTATGTTTGTATATCATTACTCAATAATAATATATTCAGGTAGAATTTAATGATGAAAAGTTATAGAATGATAGGAAGAATAAATGGTAAAAAAAGGGCAAGATGGTCATTTAAAAAATATTAGGCATGACATCATCAATCTATGAGGTAATTTGTAATGAAATTACAAACTTTAGGGAGGAGAATGAAGGGGGATTTCTATTAAATAGAAATCTCATGGGGTGTCAGTGTAATTTACCTTGCCACTAAATAAAAAGGGTAAATTACACTGACACCCCATGAGGTTTTTATTTAATACAAATTCTCATTTACATTTGAAAAATTACACTTATCCTCTGTCAGATTAAAATGACATATTTGTCCCTTAACCTTTATACATATAAAATAATAAAATAATACGGATATTTTGTTCGTGTCATTTCAAGAAAAATAACAATCATTTTCTTTAGTTTAACTCATACAAAAAATTGAGTTTTTTTTTTTTTTTTACTAAATTTTTTTAATAGTTTAAGCATTTTTTTTTTTATAGATACACTTAATCTAAATATATTTAAGGAGTATAATATTTTGTGATCTTTTTTTAAATTCACCAAATACAAAAAAAAAAAAAACAAAACAAAACAAAAAAACAAAAAAAACAAAAAAACAAAAACAAAAACAAAAGCAAAAATATAAAAATTCAATACATTATCTTATTTTGCTGTATTCAATGATTTTTTTTTTTTTTAAAATTACAAATTTTATACTTTTTAAATTATATTTAGATTAAATTGATCTCATCTAGATATAATGGTGAAAATAAAAATAAAAAATTGTATTCATTTATAAAAATTTATACAAAAAATATCATAAAAATATTGTGATATTGATATTGTTATAAATATAAATCATGTTTGTAGGTGTTTGTTTTAAAGTGAAATGTTGCCATTAAGTTATATTATTGTGTTTAAAACTTTTATATAAAATAATATAAAAAAGGACAAGATGATCATTCAAAAAATTTTAGGACATGATATGAGCAACTCAGGAGATAATTTTTAATGAGATTACAAATTTCAAAGAGGTAAATATAATTTTTTAAATGTGAAAAACTATCTGTATTAAATAAAAACTTTAGAAGTGTTGGTATAATTTACCCAAATAAAGAATATGGTGGGAATGTTCATTATCAGTCATTTATCACCAACGATTACAATCCACAAATCGAGCAAAGACTATCGGTAAAGTGTCAAAATCCCGTTCAATCAGAGGGACCCCAACCTAGACCCAAAGAACCAAAGTCATAGTCATGCAGCCCTGAGGCCTGGATAAATGGTGCATCAAGCCTTGGCCAAAGGTGCACCCATTCACACTCCCTCTATACCATCTCTTTCTTTCTGTGACCTTTTGGTTCTTTTGTTGAAGATGAAGACACAGTCTAGCCTTGCACTGCTGTGTGCCATGGCGGTGGTGGTGGCAGTACTCCTAGGGGAAGCGAGCGTGGTGAAGGCGGTGACGTGTAACCCGACGGAGCTGAGCCCGTGCATCGATGCATACACATCATCGAAACCACCATCGACGACGTGTTGTGTGAAGGCGAGGGAGCAGAGGCCTTGTTTCTGTGGGTACAGCAAAGATCCTAACCTGAGTCAATATGTCCACTCTCCCAATACCAAGAGGATTGCCAACGCCTGTGGTGTCTCTATTCCCACCTGCTAGATTAAATAAATGAAAATGATTTCACAGGGGTAAAATTGGAATATTAGTACAACTAGTCTTACATATGAAGTGTATGAAGTATTAAGAATAATGTTCTGGCTATGAAACCTTTGTTCTCCCTGGTGAACATTGTTGTGCCAGAATCTGTGTCCTGTATTTGGTCTCTTTTTCTTAATTATTTTTATTAATTAATTATATAATTATATTACTGCTGTTGCTTTCATGATATATTCTATGAAACACCCTCTTCCAAAAAAAGAATAAAACAAAAAAATAAAAGAAGCGAAACAGTAACCACTGCATCATGTGTGGAAACTGGGAAAATTAGAGAAACAATCATACATTTGGCAAATTTTGACATCTCAACTGAAACCAATTAGTGTTATGTCGTTTTAAAGCATTTGAACCGGCTTGAAACCAATTAGTGTTAAGGATTTTCATTTATGTCTTTTCCGACATTTGATATTATCTTGTGTAGACCCTTATTTTTGACCGACCTGAAGACTTAGACGTCATCGTTTGTGCACTCGATGATTACGATTGCATTTGTTCGCTTTGAGTGCCCGAAATCCTCGATGGAACACCCTGTCTTTGAGTCTTTTAACCTTATCTTTTATATGCCTTGTTTTGGACCAAAACCCTATTGTTTCAAGTCCGGAATTTGTGGTGACCTGTCGGCTATGGCTCATGGTTGTCGGCCATTGGTGTGGCCAATCGGCCATCAGTGGTGGCCGACGGCCACCAGTGTCTTTTTCCAAATATTTGTTGATAGTTGTGTTAGCTGTTAGCACACTGAGCTGCATCTCCCTACACGTGTATGGCGGGATGTTTCTAAGCATAAGGTTTGTTTTTCTATATATAGGGAGGTTCCTCCCCCATTTTGGAGGGTTAGTAATTTTAGAACAAAATTCTCTCTCTCTCTACATTTTTCTCTCTCTCTAGCAATTTTGTGCATAGTTGCTTGGATACACTTCACTTTTGTCTATCAATCATTGACAAGAGTTGCTAGTCTTTGGGCTAAGGTTACTTGAGACCCTCTTTGACCTCTAGAAGGTGGTCTTGGCTTGGTTTATTACCTCATTTGTGTCTTCCCTTCAAGAGATATAACACTTTCCTTTTATATTTGTTTTACACACTTGCTTTGCCATCTTTTTCAACTGTTTTGGGGCTGGTTTTGAACTGTCAAAAATTCTATTTTTGTGGCCTAAAGGTGATGGTTTGAGGCCATGTTCAATTAAGGGGTGGTTTATCCTTCTTACTTCTTTGTTTGTAAAGCTTTTGTATCATTGTTCACCACTTTCAAACCAACTTTTTTGGGCATTTTAACCACTGAATTTTAGAGATTTTTTAGTGGCAAAAAACCCATTTTGAAGTCCAAAACTAGAGGGGTTACCATTCCCTCCTTGTGTCTTGTTTGCATGCCTAGTTAGCCCCATGTATTAGCTTAATGTTTTAGCTTTTTGTTGCTCATGTCCAGTATGTTTTGAACTCTATTTTGAGTTGTTTTGCCACTGTTTTGGCTGTTTGGTGCTTTTGAGTCTTGTATTGCATAGTTGTAGTGTAATTCCTTTCACTAACTTGGTGTTTTAAGGCTTTAACCACCATTGGTTTGAGTTGATTGCATGTTTTAGTGTTTTTTCTCACCTAATTTCAGCACTTATAATCTCTGCAATCTCCCTCATTTCTTCATTTTTTTCATTTGCTTTGAGGGTTGTTTTAACCTTAGGGTTGTTTAAGCTTGAGATTGAGGCTTATGCTTAATGGTTTAATCCTCCTTTGAGGGTTCGTTACCAATGGCATGAAGCTTCTCTTATGCCTTAAACTATCACTTGGTTGACACTTCTTTCATCTTAGAAGACACTCACCAATGGACAAATCGATTAATGAATGGTTTGGTAACTAAAATGTGCAAACAAAATTGGCAAGTAAAAGCAACAAGATAAGTATTCTTTTGTGTTGCATTGCATGTGTTCAAATTGGACGTTAATTTGAACACAAGACAAATGGGACATTTCATACTCAAAAGTGATAAAATATGCCATTTTCCTAGGTCTCCATTTCCCTTGATTATGCATGATAGAGTGATGGTCATTTTTGTTTCATTTTGCATTTATTAAACTTGCACAATTAGTTTCACAAGCCAACATGCAATGAAATTGCTTAATTGATGGTTTATGAACCAAATTTTGTCCCTCCTTTGGTTTTCTCATGAAAAGGAGAGGCAAAGTGTGCAAACAACCCTTGAAAAGTACACTGTTTTGCTCTATTTGCTTTCTGTGTTGCAATAAGGAAGATCAGGTTATTAGTGGCCGATAGCCACCACCAGTAGCCGACCGGCCCCCTGTCGGCCACCAATGAAAATTCAGCAAAGTGTTTCTGAAGCAAAGCAGAGTTAATCTAGAGAAGGAGAAAGTGTAAGTGCTTCTGTGCAACAGAGGCTTACAGCAGCAAAACAATGGTCTTTCGGGTGAAAAACCGAGCATGCATGCATCCCTCGTTTCCCGAGACCTTTTAGTTCATTTGCTTAGTTAATTAGTTTTAGCTAATGCATGCAAATGGTGTAATTATTTAAGTAGTGTAGTTAATTAATTCATATTGTAATTAATTAGCTTAGTTGTTTTGTAATTAATTAGTTAAGCATTTAGCTAATTAGTTTGATTTGTAATATTTAATTAGCTTAGATAGTTAATTATTTAATTGTTTTAAATAACTAGACTAGAGTAAGCTTATTATTCATTCGAAGCATTGTAATAAATAGGTTAATTAGCTTAGCCTAGTTAGCTAGTTAGCTTTTATTCATTCGAACCCTTCTTCGCGAGGGCGTAATGTTGTAATAAGTGTGTGTACGTGTGTGTATGTCTTCCAACTCCACATCTTTCTCCTTTTTATTTAATTGCTTTTGATGGTTAGATTAGGGACATGTTTCAATTAGCATACCTTATGCCTTATGCTTGCATCCATTCATTCATATTGCATGCACCGAGGCTCGGCGCATCATTCAAACTATATTGTTATTTCAATAATTCTTTGAATACATGTTTAATCGCATGTTATCAAATTGCTTCATATGCCATATTAGTAGCCAAGCCTATTAATTGCATTCTTTGCATCTGTTGCATTAGGCATTTTGCATAGTTAGGAATGATGCATATTTTACTAACTCATATCTTCTTAACTTGGAGTACTAGGTGATTTTTATGCTTTAGCATACTTGTATAAGTGTGAATGTTGCCACGATTAGCATGCTTACCATGAGGCTATGTGCTTAAATGCTAAACTGCTTGAATACCTGTGGATGAAGGCTTGTTGTTTGAATTGGAACGATTCAACAAATGCGCATTTTAAGCCCACTTTGTTAAGTGGCAAATCATGTTTTAAATCCACTATGTTTGGTGGCAAATCCGCAAACTTTAAGCCCACTTGAGGTGGCAAATTCAAACCATTTTCGCAAAAACAAACATGAGTTGAATTGTTCTAAATTGAGCAAATTAGTCTATATTTACTTGTGCGCATCACATAGTAATGCTAGCTTAATAATCAGAACAAGAGCACATAATGTTTATAAAAAATTATATCATGATTAGTAGAGGCCGATCTTTGATTGGGCAAGCGGGGGTGCTCAATTCATGACCTTTCCCTCTCGTACCTAAGTTCCCGAGTCGAGTCAACTTTGGTGATCACGGACACGTGGCCTTTGGCACGAGTCATGGGTTTCCTAAATTTTCCCAAAAATAAAATATTTAGGTGGCGACTCTGTATCTGGAAAAGCAGTCCAACTTTGGCATTTTTGATCCTAAAATCAATTTTTCAAAAGGTTTGTTAGATTTGGACTTTTTGGTGTTTTTCAATTTCACATTGCACTTGTGAGATTAGATTCATAACCGCAGGAGTCCAAACTGTAGGGCTTTCTTTCAATCCTTCCAAAAGGGGGCACGAAAAAGCCGAGCTACACCCTGCATGCTTGGTTTTAGAACAATTCAAGAAGCACTATTGTGTATCCCAATGTATTCGTTGATGCACAAATATTGTCCAACATGGTGCCGTGTATGTATGGAATTAGAATCCTTTGTCATTATTTTTCTGTGATGATTTTTCTGTGATTTTTTTACCACAACAATACATATTAGCAAAGAATATAATTTAATGGCTCAAGTTTATATTTAAACTTGGACCATTGGATTACAACAACAAAGTTATTGCAGAGAAAAAAATGATAGAAGATTTTTGAGTGGGTAAAAATGATAGAATAGAAGATAATTGTTACATCCAATTAATTTGGATCAAAATGTTTACAAAATATGATTGTACTTGGCTTCTTTCTACGCAAACTATATCAAGTGATTTTATTTATACTATTAATGTATTTATTAGATAGATTTAGATTTATATTTATCTCCTTGTATTGTAGATATAGTTTATCTCTATCTCTATCTCTATCTCTCTCTATCTCTATCTCTATCTCTATCTCCTTGTATCTTTATCTCTTTCTATCTCTATCTCTTTCTATACTTATCTAGATTTGTAGACAGCCTATAAATACATGCTCTCCTATTGTATTCAATTCATTTGAAATAATACAGATACACAATTCTTATATCTCTTTCAACCATTTTAACATGGTATCAGAGCACAGGTCTTAAATCCTAGCTCCTCTTTTCTCTTGCTTGTTGCTCGTACACAGTGGCATTATCAAAGAACAGAGCACAAGGTTCTAGATTACACCATTATTCGTCATCGTTCTTGACCAAACTTTTACAAATTTTTCATCCACGTGCTCGGAATTCTCTCCTGGTTCCAACGCTACCAAACCCGTCACCAAAAACCACTAGACGCACCCTCACACGCCGTTTTTATCGTCAGTGCATCAAGTCTTCCACTGCCACTCTCACACGCGCCCTCACGCGCCTTTCAGTTGTCGCTCACGTCAGCCCTTGTTGCGCTTCTTCAGGCGCCGCCTCGCCATCATAGTCGCTGCATCATTGCTATCCCACGTGCCTCCGCTACGCTAACGTGCACCCTGCCTTTTGTTAACATCATCTATGCCCCTGCTGACATCATCACTGGCCCTTCTCTTTATTTTGCCTATTTTTTGGTGATTTCACTCATTTCTCGACTATTTTCGACGTTCTGGATTCACTGGTACACTCTGTTTTATCCAGTTCTACTCCGTCATCGCTGGTTCTTCTTTGTGATTCATTATTTAATCACTTCATACCTCGTTCAGACAGTTATCCTCAGCACAATCACTATTCTGGACCCACCACAATATTCAGCCGAGTTCAATCTTTAGCACATCTTGTATCTACTACAGTTGTCTCTGGTTCATCATCTATTGTTACCCCGTCACCACCTTACATTCTTTAGGACATTGAAGCTATTGTCAAAAAGGTTATTTTTACCTCTGGCACACCCTCTATTGTCCTCTCAGTTACTCTAGGTACCTTTTCTTGGTATTTTGATTTCACTTGTTGCAACCATATGACCTCTGACCCTACACTTTTCTCCTCTATTACATCTTCTTCTACGTTACCTATTATTCGCACTGATGATGGCTCTCTAATGCATGTTAGTCATATAAGTCATATTTCTACCTCCACTATTTCTCTACCCTACACTTATCTGGTCCCCAATCTTACACTTAATCTTATTTCAATTGGTCAACTCTGTGATCTTGGCCTCACTATTCTCTTTTCTCCAACTGGTTGTGTTGTGTAGGATCCGAAGACGGGATAGACTCTTGGGATCGGTCGTAGACATGGCCGTCTGTATGAGCTCATCCACCTTCGCATTCCCTCCTCCAGTTCTTCCATTGTCTAGACTGTTGCCCCTACTACTCCTAGTTCTCTTCTTGCCTTATGGCATTCTTGGTGTGACAACCCTCACTTCTGTTTACTGATAACACCACTGATTAGTGCTAATTTATTATTAAGCATGTTAATTGATTGATTAACTGATTGTTTTGAACTGATTAATTGAATGTGCTAGTTTGAATGCAATCCTATCTGTTGACTGCTAAATTATCTGTTCATGTTTTATGCTTTAAACTGTAAATTGAAGGCTTTATTGGCGGCCGAATCTGAAATTGATTAGTGTTTTGTGCTAATTAGAAATTATGTGATTTTATGGCATATTTAATTGAAATTTGATTTGGTATGATTAAATTAGATTAAATAATGCCAAATTTACAAGAGTTGGACTTATTTACCTTAATGCCATGGTAGTGGGCCACTTACCAATTCATGTTTGAAGCCTATTATACTTTTGATACAACATTTCCTCAGCCATTTCCTTGAGCTTAACCGACTAGAGAGAGAGTAAGAGAGAGGAAAAAACTTGTTTTCAACCAAATTGGCTTGGAGGCTTAGGAGATTGAAGAAGTCTTGCCTAATTGAGCTTTCATTCTTGTAATTGAGGACCTAAGGTAGGATATTCATCATGTAATTTGTGAATCCAAATTATTTCTTGCATGGTTCATGGAAGTCTAATGAGTAAGCCTAGAATTGGCTTATTGTGTTGAATTATGAGTTAATCCATGTATGCATGTACATATTGTGAAGTTTTGAGGTTGTAGTTCATAAACTCCCCATGCATGTTCATATATTGAGCTTAGTCCATGAATTCATTTTGTTTTTGAGGCAATTGAGCTCATCTGAGCAAGTAATCGAAGCTTTGAATTTGATTGAACACATGCATGTTACATTTGAAATTGTTCTTGAAGTTTGGTTTGAAATTGGGTTTAATTAACTCACCTTTGGGCTTTGTTTTCTCAAATTGATCTTTGAAACATGTAATATTATGGGTTTTGAAGTGTTTTCCAGAAAATTAGCCCAAGAGGATCGAATTTGGTACATTGAAATTGAGTTTTGAGCTTGAGGTTCAAATCTGAAAATTCCAGATTTTGGACTCACGCTCAAGCGGGGACTTCCACGCTTGAGCGTACATACTGAATTCATGCAGTCCGCTCGAGCGAGAAAAGTGACGCTCGAGCGGGAAATGTGTGTATCCAGTACTTTGCATGAGTTTATAGTCCGCTCGAGCGAGGACTTGTGTCTCACGCTCGAGCAGAGGTCGAGCGCTCGTTGAGCGTGAATTTTGAGCATCCAGTACTTTTACTGTAGTTGACAGTACGCTCGAACGGAGGAATACATGCTCGAGCAGAGCCCTTTTGTCTGCATTTCCGCTCGAGCGGAGAAATCCACGCTCGAGCGGGACCCCTGTTTCAGCAAAATTTTGTAAAGTGTTTAAAAGTACATCTTTGCATCTTCTGTCTATTCTAGGCATTCTTAGGGCATGTTTAAGGCATCTTAAGGAGGATATTGATGTAGAACCACACCGAGTCTAAGTAGGGACTAAGTCTTTGATTCCTAAGTATGTGACTTAGTGTGTGTTCATCCTATAACTGCGTAGGGTTGGCATCCGGGGACGTGCACTAGCTTATCTGTAGCCCAAAATTCTGTGAGTAACAATGTTGTAAAGATATGTTTCATAATGATTATTTTCTGAACAATTGAATTGTACTGTTTTTTGAAATGATACTGTTACTGAATGAATGATATCTTGTTTGTGAACTGTATTCGTGGCATCCATAGCAACTTACTGTTACTGTACTATACTGTTACTATCACAAAGATCTCTGTCGGTTCCCATGTTGGAACCACTACTGTTTACTGATATGATGGCCATCAATTGACTATTCGGTCTGTTAAGACCTACTGTACTGTTTGCTACTGGATGTACCACTTATGACTGCTATGATCGAATAACTGTTATACTGATTAATGACTGTTTTCAATACTGAAAGGACATTCATTCTTAACCTCTTTACGCATATGTTATTTACTGGGCTTTAGCTCACTGCTCATATATATATGTAGGTGTACAGGCACCAGGCCGTTGCTAGGAGCGTCAAGCTAAGCTCCTGTTTTGTTAAGCCAACTACCGTGCCTCACTGTGAGGTTCCAAGTCCTTCAAGCTAGGGCTTTTGGGGTGTTTCAGTGTAGCGACCCTAATTTTCTTTAGTTATTATTTATTATTATTATGGTTATTATTATCTTATTTTATTTTTGAATTTATTAATTGTGTGGTCACATGAGAGTTAATGTAATATTTAATGGATTTAATGTTGTAATTATTAATTGTGTGGGTTACATGAGAATTTATTGTGATATTTAATGAATTTAATGTGGTGATTAATTAATTTAATGTGTTATTTAATTATATATAATTAATCCAAATCTTTAAATATTTATGTTTGTTATATATAAAAAAAAGGTGTTATATATATAATCTTATATTTATATATATTATAATCATGTGTATTATATTATATTATATTATATAATAGTCATATTAGATTAGAATAGGAAATTAGGTTTATATATATATATATATATAATAAAGTATAAGAATTCAACTAGGTTTATGAGTTTATAAGGAATCCTAGCAGCCACGGGGAAGAAGAGAGAGAGAGAGAGAGAGTAATCAAAGAAAGAAGAGAAGCGCTGTGCGGCTGTGCATTAGTGCAAGTCGAGACAGAAAGGGGAAAAGGAAAAAAAAGGAGGATTAGGGATAGGATTTTGTTTTGGTGGCTCTATTAATTCTTTAAAGATTTCTTTAATCTTCAAAATAATTGTGAGTACAAACCCTATTTTCCTTGATTATGTTTGGTTCGTTAGTTTATTTATTTATTTATTTTATTAGGTTGATGTGATTTGATATTTTTGTATGTAGATGTAGAGGATGAATTAACTTAATTATTTTGATTAGTGTCTATGAGATGTTTAGGGTTTTTAGATGAGTGATTAATTTTAATTAATTTGATTAATGGTACGTGTAAGGTTTAAGATTTTTAGATAATTAATTGATCGTAATTATTTTAACTAGTTGGGTATGTAAGGTTTGGAATTTTTTAGATGATTGATTAATTTTAATTATGTTGATTAGACGTATATGTAAGGTTTAGGATTTTTAGATGATTAATTGATTGTAGTAATTTTAATTAGTTGGGTATGTAAGGTTTGGGATTTTTTTTTAGATGATTGATTAATTTTAATTATGAAGATTAGATGTATATGTAAGGTTTGGGATTTTTAGATGATTGATTAATTTTAATTATGTTGATTAGATGTATAGGTAAGGTTTAAGATTTTTAGATAATTAATTGATCGTAATTATTTTGATTAGTTGGGTATGTAAGGTTTAGAATTTTTAGATGATTGACTAATTTTTAATTATTTTGATTAGACGTGTATGTAAGGTTTAGAGTTTTTGGATGATTGTTTGATTTTAATTATTTGAATTAGTTGAGTATGTAAGGTTTAGGGTTTTATTTTGGGTGACTTTATTAATTCTTTGAGTGATTCTTTGATCTTCAAAAATAATTTTAAGTACAAAACCCACTTCCCTTGAGTTATGTTTAATTCGTTGTATTTATTTTTATTTGTTTGATGTTAGTTTGATTTTGTTTTTACATAAAGATGATAGATTAATTTTAATTATTTTGATTAGTTGTGGATATAAGATTTAGGGTTATAGATGATAGATTGATTTTAATTATTTTGACTAGTAGTGTATGTAAAGTTTAGGGTTCTTAGATAAGTGATTGATTTTAATTACTTTGATTAGTTGTGTAGGTAAAGTTTAGGGTTTTTAGATGATTAATTAATTTTAATTATTTTTATTAGTTGTGTATGTAAGATTTAGGATTTTTAGATGATTGATTGATTTTAATTATTTTGATTAGTTGTATATGTAAAGTTTAGGATTTTTAGATGATTGATTGATTTTAATTATTTTAATTAGTTGTGTATGCAAGGTTTATGTTTTTTTTTATGTATTTATTTTATGGATTTAATCACATTCATAATTATATGAAATTGGAATAAACTTAGAATCCATAGATATTGGTTAGAGGATGGATTGGTTTGGTGTTGGTATTTATTTATTTGATGTTGGTTTGATTTTGTATTTGCATGTAGATGATGGATTGATTTCATTATTTGGTTAGATGTATATGTAATGTTTATGGTTTTTAGATGTATTTATTTTATGATTATAATCACACTCCCAAATATATGAAACTAAAATTAATTAGAACCCGTAGATAATTCCTTATACTCCACCATGACTCCATGGATTGTTATTTTATTTGAGTGATGGTGAGAAAGAGTGTATAAAAAAAAAAAAAAGTGAAGATTATGAGAGTTGTTTGATGCCTTATGCCCGGCATTGTTATATTTGTCTCATGATGTCGATGAGATGTTTATATATATTGTTGCCTCGTTCTCATGAGTAGACGAGTGCTTTGATTTGCGCGCGTACGTATATGCTAACCATCCGGGGAGTGTGAGTCAAACTCGGGACGATATCCCCGTGCAAGTTTGGCTTCGGAGTGGGTTAGGTATACGGGAGGCACATGGGATATATGTGTAGGCCAGAAGGGGAGGGCTGAAGTGGTGGAGTCAAGGTACAAAGAATTAATTATGAACTTGTATGTTAGTTCGAATTGTCTTAATTGAGTTAAGATACAAAGTAGTAATTATGAACTTCTATGTATAGTTCGAATTATATTGATTGAGTTAAGGTATAAAGAATTTAATTATGAATTTATTAGTATAGTGTGAATGGTACTGATATGTACATGATGAAAAAAAAAATAGTAAACGATCTTGATAGATTATGAAATTTGAGCAGAGGCATGTATACGTGATTCTAGATAACTTTTGTGTTTTAGCTTTTTATTAAAAAGATCGATTAGAACTTATAATCGGATGATCTTGATTATTGTCGAGTTGATTCATTTTAGCAAGGCAGATTTTAGAGACTGTTTTAACCCACGAAACGAGTTCATTTTTATTGGTTTCGCGTAAACTGAAGTAAAACATTATTCTGCACATTTTTCATGTTTTGAACTTTTTCGAAAAGATCATCTTATGGCAGTTTTTGTTCGTTTTCAGCTTCAGATTTTTCTATTAAATTCGTCTAGATTTTTATATCAAGTTTTTCTCTTAACCTGTTCAGTTTCTATTAAATTCGTACACGTTGTCTTTTAGGAAATTTGATTCTGTACAACTTTTGTTCTTTCAGTTTTGGTCAATTCAAATTATTTAAGCAAGAAACGGTGCATTTTTATACTTATTCAGCAAGTTACTTGTGATTAAATTATACTAACTTTATTTTTTTTGCAGGATGGTGGGTCTTACTAACTTTTTATGCAGGGTTGACCCACCATATATTTTTATTTCTATTTTGTCTATTTTATAATCAATTTATATTTCGTTGTGTACGGACAAGAAACTAAATGCCACCGTATCTCGAGAAACTACCCATTCGTCTCGGTGCGGTTGGAACTACTTGTCTTGTCTAGTAATAAGAATTTAATGTACTTTTGTTTGTGTCTGGTGGACACGTGGGTGTTGATTCTTGTACTCATACCAGTATACCTGTATACTGACCTGTTTTGTCTCTTGGCAACTCGGGTGCATTCTGTTTGAGCACAGTTGAGCTTCCTTTACAGGAGTAGTAGAGGCTTTGGTGGTGACAAGAAATAACTATGATCGTAGGACATGTCGATTGGACTTCTTTTCTTTTCTCATGTTTATGATTGTTAGTAGTTTGTGTATTTTTATTTTCTTTTATGACTTTAGTATTTTGAAAATTTGGCATGGGTTGTAACCTTACATTATTTAAGTTGTTTTGAAGTATTTATTGTTACTTTAATGTTGGAGGTATTAGTTAGTTATAGAATTATGGTGAATGATTTAGTTTGTGTTTAGTTTTTTTTTGTTTCACCCCTAGGATTTGGATGATGGAATATTGATTGGGGTTTAATCCTAAGTTAATATTTAATTGTCCAAATTTTGGGGCGTGACATTTAGATTTCTCCCTTTTTTGTATCTGGTTCTGTAACACTGTATAGACTGACTGTACCTGTACTGTATTGTTCTAGTAGGGACTAAATCCCTGTCTCGGATAATTGTATATGTATGTATATGTGTACTGTTTATGTGGATATGTATGAAAAGTCTTTTGCATACAGACTGTCACAGCTCATTGGACATCTTTTATTTACTGTTTTGGCTTCCGCCAGCCCCTGTACTCTGTATTATTGTTATTATTGTTAAACAGGCCTTCGATAATCACGGATTACTGGCCGGTTACGGTGCTAAACCCATAGGGGCGGGTTTGGGTCGTGACACTCGGTTAGGTCATGTTTTCTTTGGTCATTGATGATTTCACTCATTTTATCTGGTTATTTCTTATGAAGTCTTGCTCTGAGTTACCACAAATATACTATGATTTTTCACAAATGGTCAAAACTCAGTTTTCTTCTACCATTAAAGTTTTTCATGCTGATAATGCCCAAGAATACAGAGAAACAAATTTTTTTGAGATTCCTTCGTCAAAATGGCAAACTTTCTCATTATTCTTGTCCTGGTACCTCCCAACAAAATGGTCATACTGAGCGTAAACATCGTCATCTTTTAGATACTGTCTGTTCTTTTTCATTTTCCTCTTCTTGTCTTGAGCGCTTCTAGGGAGAAGCCACTCTCACAGCTGCCCTATACTATCAACTGTGTGCCTTCTCCTACCATCAACAATCATATCCCATATGAGTGCTTATATGGCCAACCTCCTGTCTATTCTAGTCTCCGTGTGTTTGGATGTGCTTGTTTTGTCCTCATTCCACCACATGAGTGTTCCAAATTAGAACCTCAAGCCCGTTTGTGTTGCTTCTTGGGGTCTGGGATTGAACATAAAGGCTATCGTTGTTGGGATCCTATTTCTCAACGTCTTCATGTCTCTCATCATGTGGTATTTTGGGAAGATAAGATGTTCTCTTCTATAGCTAAGTTTCATCTGTCCAATCCTCTCACTACATCATTCTTCACAGATCCCTCTCTATTGTTTGATGAGCTTGATACAGACACTACTTCTGCCCTGCTGCCTTCGGCCCATCTTGAGGATCTTGCTTCGTCTCCTGGTCTTGCTGATGCTCCGCTCTCTGATCTTGCTCCTAGTCCTGCCATGCTACCTCCGGCCCATCCTGAGGTTCCTGCTCCTGCTCCACCTCCTAGTTCTACTTCTGGGGTACATCTTCATCATTCTCCTCAGGTAACACAACCTTCTGTCATTCTTCGTGATTTCATTATTGGTTTACTACATTTTCCTCTCATGAACCTACTTCCTATCAAGAGGCTTGTTCTAACCCTCTTTGCCAGCAAGCTATGACTGATGAACTACAGGCTTTTGATAAAACTCATAGTTGGGATATGGTTGATCTTCCTCCTGGCAAAAGTATTGTTAGTTGCAAATGGGTTTACAAGCTCAAGACTCATTCTGATGGTTCTATTGACCGTTACAAAGCACGTCTTGTTGCCCGGGGATTTACTCAAGAATATGGGATTGACTATGAAGAAACCTTTGCTCCTGTTGCCCGTCTGACTTCTGTTCGTAGCTTACTTGCCGTTGCTGCTGCTCGCCACTGGAAACTTTGTCAGATGGATATGAATAATGCATTTCTTAATGGTGATCTCACTAAGGAAGTTTATATGTAACCTCCACCTGGTTCCTCTGTGCCGCCCTCCAAAGTTTGTAAACTTCTCCGTGCTTTGTATGGTTTGCAACAAGCTCCTCATGTCTCGTTCGCCAAGTTTAGCTCTACCATTCATGATTTTGGATTCTCCTCCAGTGCCTATGATTCTGTCCTTTTCATTCGTAAGATAGAGCGTGGTACTATTTTTCTTCTTCTCTATGTGGATGATATGATCATCACTGCGATGACATAGTGGGTATCTCTAGTCTCAAACAGTTTCTCAGTCGTTAGTTTGAGATAAAGGATTTGGGTCTTCTTAGCTATTTTCTCAGCTTGGAAATCTCTAATGATCCGTCTGGTTACTTTCTCTCCCAAGCCAAGTATATTTCTAATCTCTTGGCTCGTGCTGCTCTTACCGATTGCAAGACTGCCTCTACTCCTGTTGATCCTCAGACTCATCTCACACCTCTTGACGGTCACCAGTTGTCTGATGCTACTTTATATCCTCAACTAGTTGGCAGTTGTAGACATCCCATTTTTGACCGACCTTAAGACTCAGACGTCACCGATTGAGCGCTCGGTGATGTTGCGTATTGTGCTCGTTCAGAAGTCTTAGAGTCACGGCCGTGAGCCCTACCTCCGGACTTCCGAACCCTCTTCTGTATCTTGTCTCGGTTTGCGAACCAGACTCGGTTTTCTCTGTTTCTCTTCCTGAAGGGAGAGAGAGGTCCTGTAGACCATCTCTCAGTTGCCGTAGGCTACATTTCGTGGCCGTAGGCCATTTTGCCCATTTCGGAGCCCGGTTCCCGATTTTCGGAGCCGTCAGGCCGTGTGCCTCGGTTCGGGACCGTCTAACCATCTCCGATTCCTCCGGTTTTTGGCATGCGTCTTATTTACTCCCTTTTGAGGGACACTAAGGTCTGAGAGACCTACTTCGTGGCCGAATGCCACTTTCAAGGATTAATGACCTATTTTCGGGACCGGCTGCGTGTTTTGGCCCCCGAGCATTCGTTTTGCATCGATTTTCGTTCATTTTTGGCAGGTACCTCTGTTTTATCACCAGAAAGGTCACTAAAGGGTGGGAGGCCAGCAATTGTCTCAGCAATCAGTTATGCTCTTCCGGCGCCCCCTGACGCCCGTTTTTCTCACTTCCGAGCCAATGTTGACCACCCTAGGGCCATTTTCTTCAACCCCAAACCACATATTTGTGTTGTACACACATGGGAGGACCCTAATATCACATGGCCGGCCAGTAACTCAACTTGAACCTTTTGAACCCCTCTTAAAAGTGGCCTATTCTCTCTCCTGTTTTAGAGTTGCCAATTTTGAACCACAGGGTTGTGATGAAGAGACCTAAGAGGACACCAATATCTGGTGCCCGGCCAGAAAATCCAACTTTCCATTTTTGCCCTTGGCCGGCCGGCCATAGGGGGTAGCAGGCTGGCCACCTACAACAAAAGTAGCAGGCCGGCCATGCTCCTTGGGATGTGTGCTTTACAGCTGTATAGCTGTTTCCCCCAAAATATCTGATTTCGGGGGACTTTTGGTAGAAGAGGGAACTTAATCCCATTTCCTACACACTTGGTCTCTCATTCTTCCCTCCATCCTTACACACAACAGCAGCCCTAGCTCTCCTTCAAGGTTGGAAGATTGGTTCTCAAGCATAGAGACACATATCTCTCTCTATCTCTCTCATTTTCTCAAGTTTTGGCTCCACTTCTTCACTACCACCAAGCACCACTACCACCACTCCATTTCCAGCAGCTTGGAGAGCTTTCCAGCAGCTAAGAGGTACCATTTCTCAAGCCAAAAGGAAGCAAAAGTTTGGTCTTCAAGGGTAAGTTCATCTTTCCCTCTTTTGTAGCATTTTTTTGCACCATTCTTCTAGCCTATTTTCTTGCTGTTTCGGGCTCCGACCCTAACTGAAAGAGGAATTTTTTTGAGCCATTCTTCATGTTTGTTCAAGGGCTCAACCCTGTTTGAGCCCCCCATTTGGTACTTGCTTCAATACCTCTTTGTATGCCATTATTTTGCATGATATTTCTAGCCTATGTGTGATCTGTTTTCGAGCATGATATAAACTGTGAGTGGGCTTATTTTGAGCCCCTCTACAATATTGTAGAAGGGATCAACACTGTTGGGGGCCTCCATGTTGTACTTACCATTATACCCCTCTTTGCCCCCCATTTTTGCATGCTTTTTTAGGCTTATCTTGCTTCTGTTTTCGGCCATGATCAGAACTGAAAATGGCCATATTTTGACCTTCTTGGCATGTCTCATTAAGGGTCTTTAGCTGTTTTGTGAATTCTTTGTATACCTCATGTTATAGCCTCTTGATTGGCCTTAATCTTGCATTGCATTTTGAGCATGTTTTCATACTTATTTGAGGCTTGTCATCTACTGTAAATATTCATATTTTTAGTCCCTCTTCAGTTTTTTAGAAGGGTATTTTTCTATTTGGGCTTTGCATCTACCACTTGCTTCATAGCCTCCCTTACGGAGCCATTTTTGTATACCATCTTAGCCCTACTTGTGATTGCTATTTGGCCATGTTTTGTTCTGTAAAAATGTGATTTTTGGGTCTTCCTTGATTTTTCCTTTTCATTTCATGTACCAATTATGCATGTATGGTATAGATGTAGGCCATTTTATGCATTAAAATCCATGTTTCGGGATCATTTCATGCATCAGGTATTATTTCGCCTCGTTTCGGGGCTGTTTTGCCCCTCGTTTTACCACTGATTTTTGCATGTTTGCATATCATATTCCATGTCTTTGTCATGTCTCATTAGAGTGGCATTTCGGTGCCTGAGGGCCCGTTCTCGGTTTGCGTGCCCGTGGGCACGCACTTCGAGGTATCTTGTTTTCATCTGACGACCTCCTGTGTGAGTGTGGCTGAGGCTCTCTCATGTTGGTGTAAGCCCATTATTGCATTGCGTATGCCATTTCATCCATAGCATTGTGTACGCCCGGTTGTATATTACCTTGTATAGCGTGTATGCCATTCCATGACATTGCGTATGTTAGGATTGCATATTAGTTGCATTTCATGCATATCATGTATATTGCATCGTGTTCGGGATAGGAGTTAGCCTGGGCATGGGAAACGAGGCACGTTTCGCACTCCGAGTGACGGAATGTGTCTCAATTCCCTAGTCACCGACACTCCGGATCACCCATGATGGAGTTAGGTTTTGTTGTAGCATTCATATGCATTCATCCTATATTGAGTTGTGCAATTCGGCTCCTCGGCCATCATGCATCGATATACGTGATTGGTGGCACGAGGATCGAGGCATGCATATATTTGTGAAATACATTGCTATGCCCCTTTCCTGCTTTCTGTTGCAGCAGAATGAAGAATCAGCAACTTTTCGGAGTCTGGCACGCATTTTGAGAAACATCGCAAATAGAGGCTAATCGGGGCATCGCCGTGGATTTCCGCGCAAAGCAGCCCAAATATGCATCATCTCATTATCCGGAGCGGAGTCAAGGCAGTCCCTGGCTTGCATGCCGGTTTACAGTTTTTCTTAGTTAATTTGTTAATTAATTAGAAATTTGTATATTATTCGGACTGTAATATTCGGACTGTATTATTCTTTCATTTGGGACTGTATTATTTATTTGGACCCTCTACGCGAGGGCAAAATTGTAATAAAGTATGGGTGAGTGTGATGTATGTCTTCCAACCCCACGTCTTTCTTCCCTTTTATTTACCTGCTTATGATGGTTAGATATAGGACATATTTCAATTAGCATACAGTATGACAGCATGTTTGCATCATTCATCTGTTTTGCATGCACCAGGCTCGGCGCATCATACAAACTGCATTTGTATTTTAATTCCAAATTGAATACTTGATAGTTGTAGCATTCCATATGCCATGTTTAGAATAGCCGAGCCTGCTATAGTTGCATCTTTGCATGTGTTGCATTAGGCAATTTTGTATATTTAGGATCATGCATGATTTCTAATGAGCTTCTGTTTTAGCTTGGAGTACTCGGTGAGTTTTATGCTTTAGCATCCTTGCATGCGTGTGAGTGAATGCCATAAATAGCATGCTTACCATGAGGCTACGTGCTTATGTGATGTAACTGCCTTGAATGCCTGTGGGTGAAGGTTGAGTTATTTGGATTGGACAATTCATCAAATGTTTGTTTTAAGCCCGCTAGATAGTGGCAAAATCATGTTTTCTAAGCCCACCTGAGGGTGGCAAATCCACGTCTTAGCCTACTTGCGAGTAGCACCATCAAACCATTTTCAAACAAACAAACACAAAGTGTTTTATTCCAATTCAAGCGACCCAGTCTATACTTGTATGCTGTGCGCATCACATAGTAACCTAGGCTAATAACCGGAATAAGAACTCACAATGTTTTCAAAATAAGATATCATGGTTAGTAGAGGCCGGTCTTTGGCCAAGGCGGGGAGTGCTCCGCAGTGACCTTCTGTCGTACCCAAGTTCCCGAGCCGAGGCAACTTTGGTGATGACGGACACGTGGCCTTTGGCACCGAGTCAGGGTTTCCTAAATTTCCCATTAAAAAAACATTTAGGTGGCGACTCTGTATCTGGCGAAGCAGTCCATGTTTGGCACTTCTTTTCAAAAAAAAAATCTGTTTTCTCAAAACGATTTGTCGGATTTGGACTCTTCGGTTCAAGATTGAGAACCGTGACATTTGAGTCCTTCGAACTGTAGTGACCCAATATCGAACCAGAACCCGGGGGGGGGGATTCGCACCCTTCCCCCGGGATGCGTTCGGGGACGTCTACAGTTTCTGGCGACTCCGCTGGGGATTTAGAGAACTTGACTCGAACTCATGATATCTGGTTTTGACTACACTTGTGTGTTTCTTTGCATTGCATTTGCATTGGTGCGCCTAGGACACCGTGTTTGCCATCTGCTATTCCTGAGTAGTTTGCCGGAGGCTTGTCTTGTCAAGGCATGTCTATAAGGCTGACCGGTTATGGGCTCTGCCAGTATGGGAACACAAACCCCGGTTTTACCGGGGCACCCTTTTCGACCATTCGACCTAGTGCATATTCGGATCCATAGTGACTATTCCAAACTAGGACAGGTTGCTTACCCGTTTATAGGTTGTTTGAAACCGCTGTGTGCGTAGTAAACCCTAGTTCCTGACAAAATAGGACAGGGAAACCCTACCCCAACATAGGATTGTTTTTGGCTCTCACTTATCTGCTATGTGCTTGTTAGAGTGTGTCTCTACAGGGAATGTATGTATCAGTTAAGTTTAGGCATCAGGCCTGCGGGCATCAGTCAGTATCTGAGAATCAGTTGTCTGCGGATATCGGATTCAGTTTTGGGAACAGTGATACAGGAACAGTGATCAGTGATTGAGGATAGTGTATTTTCAGCTTATCAACTGTGTGTTGAATGCCCGACTGTGTGTTGTGTATATTTAATTTAAGCTGTTATGCTGTCCGTTTATCTGGTTATTTATTTCCTTTTCGCTTTATTATCTTTTTGCCAAGACAGTTTTTAGCACGATTGCTTCCGAACCAATAGATACTCCCCAAGCACTTTGGACACGAGGTCGCCAACTCAATCGATCTGAGGATTTGGTTGACGGACATCCAGTGTTCCACTCTCTACCCCCAGTTATCAGAAGAAGGTTGAGGCGCGATTAATGTCGAGCGAGGATTCTGGACAGAGGCTACTTTGTGATGGCAATCGAGTTGAGATTTACGTATGCGCCATAGAGATACATTTACCGGTCATTCAGATGGAACAGCAGAATACATCAAGGATGGAGGCGATGATGCGACAAATGCACGAGAGCATGAAACAGATGCAAGAGGATGCCATCCGCCAAGCGGAATTCTCCAAACAACAAGCCGCAGTCATGGCCCGGCCAGTCGGTGATTACTAGGTCAGCAATGAGAATCTGGCGTCTTCGCATCGGGCTCCTCCTCACCGGCTCCACTACCCGAGCGAGCACCTGCCAAATCCTCAGAATACCCTCCCGAACACCCAGAACACCCTACCCAATGTCCAGAATATCCAAGAGGACACCAATCTTCCAACAGGGCTGACTCCGTCCCCGCTTCTGCCGCAACTGTCCAAGAATCTTACACCCAACCACCCGGACTCTCCATTCGAGTTCAAGGTAGATGATACAGCTCTAAAACTAAGTAAGTTGGAGAAGCTTTTCAAGAAATCGCAGGGGGTGAAGGCCATCCCAGATATCGAAGATGGGTACACCGACGTGGCCGTAACATTGCCAGACAGATTCAAGATGCCACAGATTGATCGTTTTGATGGGTCGGGGGATCCTATGGTCCATCTCCGGCTATTTTCAGACATCCTGAGGCCAATGGGCCTAACCCGACCACAAAAGCTTTCCTTGTTCGGCTGAACTTTATCGGGCGTGGCAGCCATTTGGTACGCGAAGTTAGAAGATGATGTGAAAAGAAGCTGGGATGAGATGGCTGAGGCCTTCGTTGCACAGTACTCGTACAATACACAGATCGAGATTACAACCCGTGATCTCGAAACGCCGAGGCAGGAACCCAAGGAGACATTCTCAAATTTCGTAACTCGGTGGAGGGCAAAGGCGTCGATGATGACCTTAAGGCCTACAGACAAAGATCAAATCCAGATGATTGTGCGCAATCTCCAACCGAAGTTGATGCAGAGAATGATCGTACTCCCCTTTCCCACCTTCTCAGACTTACACAAGATGGGGGTACAGATCGAGGATGCGATGAAGCAAGGTTTGATCGACCCGGGGCCGGGAAGCGGCCGAAGGACATTCAACCGCAATAACAACGCAGGCCCGAGTGGCGCTGCAAACACAAGGACTTCGGAGGTCGGTATGGTCACCACCACTCCCTCTTCCCATCCAAGGCCCGCGGCAGCCACACCCTTTTCCAGTACATCCGGGAGCAGTACCCAAGCCCTGAGATATCAGTCCAGAGGCCAAAGAACCTTCACTCCACTATACATGCCTTTGTCCAAGGCTCTCAGGGTTCTAATAAAAAAGGGGCCTCTGAAACCCCTAGAGCCGAGGCCATTACCAAATCCACTCCCCCCTTCTCACAACCCGGCCAAGTACTGTGCGTACCACCAGTAGCATGGCCATGATACAGACCAATGTTTCCGGCTGCGTCACGAGATTCAGGACCTCGTTGACAAAAACATTATTCTGCCTCCCGAAAGACCCAACGTCACAACCAACCCACTCCCCGTACATAACCAAGATCCACCACCCAAAAGAGTTAATTTCATCCAAACTGGGGTCGTGTCCTACGATCCTAGTATCTATATTACTTCCTCTCACCTACCCAAGCCGGAGGTGATCCTTCATGACTGCACTGACTTGTGCATGTTGGACACCTTCACAACCCAATCTGAGCCAAAGGTGGTAACCATCGAAGATGGAATGGGGCAGGTTTCAGAAGAAGAAAGAATTATTGAGTCTGGGATGGAATAGTCTGGGAATCTAGCTGGAAGAGCCTATGATCCGAGCGGATACATCCTATCAGTGGGCCAGTCTGAGCTGAGTGTGGGACTGCTAGAAAAAGCTGAACTGTGCATGATTCGGGGGGACAGACTTGAACAAGGGGCAGATGATCTGACAATAGTGGAAGAAGATTTTGCCAACCTCCAGTTCTTCAACGACCAAGAATCAGGGGATGTAACAGTCAACTGGTTTGGATATGAGGAGTCGGCGGAAGTTATTGGATGGTTAGATGATCAGCCAGATGTCGTGGAACTTCAGCCAGAGCAAGGCCTGGCAGGGGCAAGGGTATCAATGATGGCCGGAAGGGTCGAGAGTCAGAATGGATTGCCGGAGAGCGCCGATACAAAGAATTTCGCTCGAAATCAAGATATTGTGAAAACTGAACAACAAATTGTGCTAACGCGCGAGGAACAAGAGAAGAAGTGGGATTCTGAGAGAATCCGGAAAGCCAAGAACCATGAAAAGATTGAGAGTGCTGCGAGCACGAAAGCAGGATATGCCGTGAGCATATGGGATGAAAGTACCGAGAGTACAAACTTGCTAGAACCAGATAGGTGTCATTGAGCAGCGCTAGGATGTGGTGGGAAGACGATGACTTATGTCTTGCCCACACGGATGAAGATTGGCAGGCGTTCAACCGGATGATACTTGGTACCTCGATGAGGTGGACCACATGACCGAGGGCGAGGCGGTACTTCAAGCCCCCACACCTAGACCAACCCGAAACATCTGGAAAAGATAAAGAGGCTGAGAAACAGAGAGAGAAGCAGATTGAAGAGGAAGTTGTGCTGAGGCAGTTAAAGAAGATACAAGCAGACATTTCCATCTGGGGACTGCTTATGGCGTCAAGGTACATAGGCGAGGCCGTCCTATACGCTATGGACAAGGCCAAACTCTCCATTGATACTACACGGAAGCGGTGGTTGAAATTTGGTTTTTCCGGAGGAGGTTCCCGGCATTAACCTTTTCGGACAAGAAGCGCGCTTTGAGGCGTAAATCATAACAAACCTCTCTACATCTCCGTGGAATGTAGAGATAAGTGGATACGGTGGTACTTGTTGATCTGGGTTCGCTATCAACGTCACCGAGAACAACATATGCAATCGGGTTGAAACCCGCGGACTTCATACCAACCACTCAGGTGATCAAAGCTTGCGATAATACCAGCAGGGAAGTGATGGGGACTGTCAAGTTCGAGACCGAGTTGGTCGAGACAACACAACATTGAATTTCATGTCTTGGGCGTTCCATGACCTTCAACTTACTCTTGGGGCGGCCGTGGTTGCACCAAGTGAAAGCAGTCTCTTCCACTCTACACCAGATGTTGAAATACCCTCACGGGAAGGGGGTTGCAATTGTTTTCGGAAACTCATCCATCCATCCGCTGCCGGAAGTGTCTACACCAGTTTTGGAAATTGAGCATGGCACGGAGGATGTGTTCTTATCAGGGTTCACTTTGGCAGAGGCCCGGGTAGTGCAGAATATTATGGCTGTGAATGAAGGTGTGTACGTCAGTGCTCAATCCGTCTACCTCATGCAAGCTATAACATATTCCCGGGATGGGATTAGGAAGGAGCGGCAGGAAAGGAGTCGCTGCAATGGTCGAAGTGCCACACAACCCGCATACCTTTGGACTGGGTTATCTGCCCACCAAAGAGGACTGGGTGAGGAAAGGAAAAGAAATGGCCGGTAGAGCCAGAGAGAAGCAGGCTGGGAAGCCTTTTGAATTAATGCACAGGCCCATCCAGGGTACCTTGAACGGACGCTTTGTCCGGGAGGGGGAAGATTTTCCATTTTGCGGCTTCCCAGAGCCATGGTTAAATGCGGAGAAGAAGCGCGTACCAGGCTTCGAGATCTTCTTCGACCTGCAACTATCCGGGGATGACGTTGCCACAGAGCAGACAGACCCAACAGCTGAGGTTGAGCAAAATAAAGTTGTGGATCCTGAGGGCACAAAATTGGAAATGGGGGTAGCATTGGCATGTCTCCTCTCTGATCCTCCGATCGACCAAGAGTGCTTGGGGAATAACTTCGTGGTTTCCATGATTGGGGATGGAACGACTGTGGGCCTGCCAACAGCTATCTTGGATGCATCAATCGCACCCTCTCTCACTTGGCGATCTGAGGAGGATTTTTGTCCAGACAAGATTCGGAGTAGTGGTAGAATTTGATTCCACCGAGTCTTGTGAGTCGGAATCAGGTTCCAGCTCGACTGAATCTGAGTCTGGTACTCCTGGGAAAGCTAACCTGGATGCCACAGTCCTGTCTAGGTCATCTTTTTCCTTTTCATTTGAGTCTGTTGTAACCAATGAATCGGACGATTTGGATGTGCCTAATGAGAATGAACTATCTGTGGTTTCCGAGTACTTTTCTGTGCCTTTGATTTATTGCATTAATTCAGACTTTCAAAACTTCGATGAAAACGACGAGGACGAAGTTCCTCCGGTTTTACAACATTTAATCGAGCAAGAGCAAGAGAGATTTGTTAAACCATTAATGGATGAAATCATTACCGTGAACATTGGTATTGAGGAGGACCCACGGCTGGTCCAGATCGGGTCCACGTTGTCTTCGGAGGAACGCGAGCGCTTAGTCGCTTTATTAAAAGATTTCAAAGATGTTTTTGCGTGGTCCTACGAAGACATGCACATGTCGATCTGAGATTATGCGGATCGGATCCCCTTGACCCCGAGGCCCGACATCAGCGAAACTCAGAAGGATCCGCCCGGATTGGGCTCTTAAGATTAAGAAAGAGGTCACCAAGCAAATCGACGCAGGCTTCCTGCTGGTATTTGAATATCCGACTTGGTTGGCCAACATTGTTCCGGTGCCGAAGAAAGATGGCAGGATCCGGGTGTATGTAGACTTCAGGGATTTGAACAGAGCTAGTCCGAAGGACGACTTTCCCTTACCGCACATCGATGAGTTGGTAGATTTCACAGCAGGGCATGCATTGCTCTCATTCATGGATGGCTTCTCAGGATACAACCAGATAGTGATGGCACCCGAAGATAGGGAAAAGACTACATTCACCACCCCGTGGGGGACATACTGCTACCGGGTAATGCCGTTTGGGTTGAAGAACACTGGGGCTACTTATCAACGGGTCGCGACCACAATACTACATGATATGATCCACAAAGAGGTTGAGGTGTACGTGGACGACATGATTGTCAAGTCCAAGGAAAGAGAGGGCCACTACACTGCCTTGTATAAGTTTTTCCAAAGGATCAGGGAGTTCCGGTTGCGGCTAAACCCTCAGAAATGTACATTTGGTGTTATAGCGGGAAAAATGCTGGGGTTTCTGATTACACAAAGAGGCATCGAGATCGATCCTTCCAAAATCAAGGCCATCTTAGAAATGCCACCACCAAGAACTGAAAAGGAGGTGCGAGGCTTTCTGGGTAAAGTGCAATTCATAAGACGGTTTATTTCAAAATTAACCTAGACTTGTGAACCACTCTTTGGCCTCCTCAAGAAAGGAAAGAAGTTCCAATGGGACAACCGATGTCAAGCTGCATTTGAACAGATCAAAGAATATCTACAGAACCCACCCGTTTTATCGCCACCAGAACCAGGGAAACCGTTGATTTTGTATCTGTCAGTAACTGAAACTACAATGGGCTGCATGCTTGCACAAGAATAAGAAGATAAGGTGGAGAAAGCCATCTACTATTTGAGCAAAAAGATGCTGGAGTATGAGACCCGATATACACCGCTGGAAAAAGGCTTGCTTAGCTCTGGTATGGGCTGCCAGGAAGCTGCGGCACTACCTGTTAGCTCACTCTGTAATGTTGGTTTCACGACTTGATCCCATCAAATATCTCTTCGAGAAACCGGTAACTTACGGGTAGGCTAGCTCGTTGGTTCTTTGTTGCTCTCGAATTTGATCTCACGTCGTGACACACAAGTTAGTGAAAGGAAGAAGCGATGGCGAGTTCCTTGCCGACCACCGGTTGAGGGATGAAGCGATTGAGTACTGTTCGGATGAATCAATTCTGCATATCGACGATGAAACTTGGACGATGTACTTTGACGGAGCGTCAAATCAACATGGGTATGGGATAGGAGTGTTGCTGATAGCACTCGACAATTCCCGTATCCCTCTAGCCTTCAAACTCCAATTCAAAGTCTCGAACAATGAAGCAGAATACGAGGCGTGTATTGCTGGTTTAGAAGCAGCCTTGGAACTAGGGGCAAGACAGTTGGACGTCATTGGGGATTCGAACCTTGTTGTGTCTCAAGCTAAAGGAGACTGGAAAGTGAAAGAGGAAAAGATGATGTTGTATCACCAAACCTTGGATTTGCTGATTCCTCGGTTTGAGAAGTTAAGTTTTACTCATCTACTAAGAGAGAACAACAGGTTCGCAGATTCTTTAGCAACTCTATCATCTATGATAGACATCCCGTGTGGAGTCCGAATGCGTCCAGTCATCATTGACGAGAAATTTGCACCTGCCTATGAGTCGATTGCAGCCATAGATGAAGTTCAGGACGAACACCCCTGGTATTACGACATCTGGAACTTCCTAGAGAAAGAAACATACCCGCCAGGGGTAAATGCCAAAGACAAGAGGGCAATCAGGAGAATGGCAGTCCAGTTCATCATCTGCGAAGGTAAACTGTATAAACGGGGTCATCTGGGAATGCATAAACTATGCGTTGATGCCGAAGAGTCAAAGCGTCTGATGGAAGCCATCCACGGGGGAGAATGTGGTGCACACATGAATGGGGTAATGTTGGCACGGAAGATTCTCAGACAGGGTTATTACTGGTCCACCATGGAGGAGGATTGTATTGGTTTCGTCCGGCGATGCCACAAATGTCGATTCATGCAAATCGCATGAACATTCCGCCGTCAAAAGTCAGACAATATGACCGCCATGGCGTTTTACATGCAGGGAATTGATGTAATCGGAACTATCACACCAAAGGGGTCGAATGGGAATGAGTTCATCTTGGTAGCGATAGATTATTTCACAAAGTGGGTTGAGGCCCAATCTTATGCGGTGTTGAAGGCTTCGCATGTAGCAAAATTCATCAGAAACAACATCATCTGTCGCTAGGGGGTCCCAAATGAAATCGTTTCAGACAATGGTTCCCACTTCAAAAAGGAGGTGATTGATTTGTTGGAGAAATATAATGTGGCTTTTCATAAGTCATCTACCTACCGATAAACTAATGGAGCGATTGAGGCGCCAACAAGAATATCAAGCGCATACTACGAAGATGGTGGAAACCTACGGGTGGCGGATAAAATGCCGTTTGCTCTGTGGGGCTCTGGGACTTCAATCGAGAACTTCTCTTGGCGACTCACTCATTGGTTTATAGGATGGAGGCCGTTACGCTATCGAGATTGAGGTCCGTCATTACAGTATTGGTGAGTGCGGATAGTCGAAGTGGATTAGCGTGAGCATTTGAGGAACTCATGCTTTTCGATGAAAAAAGGTTGAAGGCAGCATACCACGTCCAAAGTTATCAAGCAGAATCGCCCTTGCTTTTAACAAGAAAGTTAAGTCGAGAATTTGAAAGAAGGAGATTTGGTACTCAAAGACAACCGAGCTCCCATCCACGACCCAAGGGGCAAGTTCGGACCAATTGGTGGTCCCTACATCATCAAGTCAATCTGGTCTGGTGGAGCTGTGGTTCTGATGGATTTAGATGGCTTAGAGTTTTCCCAACCGATCAATATGGTCAAGGTGAAGAAATACTACCCATGAGAGGCTCGCTAGGCGAAAACCCGAAAAAGGCGACCTAGGCAAAACTTCGAGCATAAAAATTTGAAATTATAAAAGCGAGCTCACAAGGTTGAAAACCCGCAAAAGGCGGCCTTGACAAAAGTTAGGCGCAAAAGAGAGTGAAAATACCGGCGAACCTAAGCTGAACTACGTAAGGCTTGATTCCCATCTTCGGGATCGTGGCGACTTCATCTGAAGTTCGACCACAATCTTTTCCCGATCAACTTTGTCCATTTGATCATCTCAGCCATCTCTATTCATCAGCATTTATAGTGATCTCCGGTACACTGCTATTCAGACTAGGGGCAACTTTCCGGTGCCACACATTGCCGAGCACTTTTTAGGACTAGGGCAACTTTCGGTTGCTAGGATCGAGGTTGTGCATCTCGAAGGATGGACCTCGGGCGTGTCGATTCGATCCATATCGAAAATAGTTTTGAAAAGTTTTAATAAAAGTTGACTTTGCTCAAAATTAATCTTTTCATAACCAAGACCAT
This sequence comes from Camellia lanceoleosa, assembly GCA_025200525.1. Classification (NCBI taxonomy): domain Eukaryota; kingdom Viridiplantae; phylum Streptophyta; class Magnoliopsida; order Ericales; family Theaceae; genus Camellia; species Camellia lanceoleosa. The sequence continues at coordinate 201,397,629 of CM045758.1, forward strand.
TTTTGGACCAAAGCGAAGAATTTTCAGTACCACAACCTTCAATTTCATTGATTTCACAACAGAGTTCCCTTGCTCTTGCATGCAATTGAAGTTGCTTTTTTATTACACTCATAAAGAAAACTTGAAAGTACTAGTAAAGCAATAAATCTGGGGCATAGTCGAGTCAGGTGTCCCTGCGCCCCCTCCCAGAGCTGGTTGAAGCCTCTGGTGCCAACCTAGGCCCAATCTGCGCCTCCTCATTGAGCCAATCCCAGCACTCATCAGATAAAGTGCAACTGAAAACAAGGGCAGGGGACATGAGCTCTCTAGTCCTCCAGGCCGTAGTATGTCGGGCAAGGTGTGCACCTCGGACCGGGAAAGTGACCGGGTATTCAATCCCCTCCGGAGGGCAAGTCTGATCATGACCAAATTGGCGCAGAATACAGAATGGGAAGTAGAATACACAATGGGTCAGGCCGATCAACCGGATCCCCATATCCTGGAACATGCTATAGCTCATCGCCGGAAGGTTAAGCCAAGGACAGCGCCAAGCAATGTGTACAGTTGACAAGTTGCACATCCATTCAAACCACCATCCCTCATCAAGGGCGTCGACCAGGCGTTGTCGAAAGAAGTAGCCGTGAAATTTGAGTAAGCGAGCAAGAATCCACAACTTGCAATTTATCCACCCACCATAACTGGGGGGGGATGAAAAATGAGAGAATAAAGAATAGAGAGATGTGCGATGAGAGAAAAGTAAGATGAGGATTTTGTGAGAAAAACCGGGCCTGAGGGCCGAGTGATGTGAGCAAATACATATGTGAGCTTGGGTGGGAAACATTACTGCGGCGATAGTGGACTCCCGAACACTGGTTATTTCTTGGCGGTAGAAGGCATCGAGACCTAGCGATGTCTCGGCCAATGTCATGGCGGTCAGACTCTTTCCTTCCCTCAAGCCTTGAGCAACTTCAATCAAGCGGATGCTAGCTCGCCCGGGCAGAACGAGCGAAAATGAGATAGCATGCACAAGCGAGAGGGCATGTTGTGAAACCTTGCCAATAATGGTCGGCTGCGGTCACCAATCGAGAATCGATGCATCGGGCTCGGGATATCCAACATCCGTTACAAGTCGAGATCGAGCATCATCGGCGTTGAGACCACACATCCGCCCTAAAGCTTGGGCGTGGCCAAACGAGGCGAGGCAAGATCTCTTCGGCGTTCAGACTCCATCAAGACTTGAAAATCTTGAAAGTGGGACATACCTCTTGCCCTCCGGTGAAGACATCGTCCTTTGGGTTCCAAAACCTCGCCGCGGCATGGAGGAAAGGAAGATGCAGTGGAGTCTGGCCCAGCGTGAATAGTACATTCAAGCCGAAACCCCGGAAGTTCAACTTTTTCGAGCCATCTAAAGAAGAGATCCAGGATGTGAGATTTTCTACGAGAAATGCCTCCATTTTTTGTGTAAAGCAGTGATGAAATGAATGAGTTCCAAGGTTGGAGCTTTATAGGGGGTAAAACACTATTCGAGGACATGTGTCACAATTCTAGGAGTTGCAGGGAAGGTGGCCGGCCGGCCATCTATTCTAGCAGGCCGGCCACCTTTGTTTCAAAAACTAGCCGGCCGGCCACCCTTCAGTCTCTAGATACAAAGTGTGGCCGGCCATGCATTGGTCCTGTTTTGCCCTCCGGAAGGAAGTTTGAGGCATTTCTGTGCATCGGGGATGTCGAAGGCCTCCATTTCTCTCAGTTTCAGATGCGTTCTATCATCCAGATCGTCCGTCCGAAGTACGCTTTGTTGTATTTTTCTTGTCGAGTTGTCGCTTTGTTTATCGAGTTGTAAGTTTTGTTGAGCTGTCGCATTTTATGTTTTGAGTTGTTACCTTTTGTTTACGCAATTTTGTTAAGTCTTGTTTATCGAGTCGTTAACATTGTTGAATTTTGCTTATCGAGTTGTAAACTTGCTAAGATTCTGTTATTTCTTAGTGAGTCGAGTTGTTTGATTTGTTGCGTCGGTTCATTACCTGACCCGGTAAATACACAAGGCACATTCCCATTCAATTCCATTTTTGTGCAAAATGATGCGATGCGATGCTAAAAGTTTCAAATACCAACATCTTTTCAAAAGCTGTTTCATTCCATCATGTTTTACAACAAAATAAAGGTACAAGTTTTCTGAAAATAAAGCGCCTAACAATATGCAAAGTGCTACAAACTACTAGCAAAAAGTAAAATAAAAGCGAGAAATAGCATCAATGTCCTCGAGGCGGGAATGAGGCCCCTCATCCTCTTCTTGAGGATAACCTCTGTACCATCATCACCATCCGGTGGGCTGTCACCCTCGGGATCCCCTCGGCCTCGTCTCCACTCCGGAACCAAAGGCGGAGCCCCTCCTCGGCCAGGTCTCGACTCACGATCTGCGACCTCCTCCTCCTCCTCCTCTTCATCAGGCTCTGCCTCTATAACATGTGCCCTACGTCTGTGAGACGACCCCGCTCCTCGAGCTCCCCCGTAAGACCTAGATGGCCTGCTCCACTGAGAAGGCTGGATGGCCCGACTCCTCGAAAGGGCCCGGATGACTGACACCTCGACCTCTCTGAGAAGGCAGGCGGCCGTGTGGCGGTGCATATCTGAGGCATCTGAAAATGAAGAGTTCAATACATCGGTTCAAATATGAAAAGCAAATGCAAGTACAATATCTGAGTGGGGTGTGTGTGTCGGATGTGCTCTACACACCTATCAATCTGAAGAATGTTCAAAACCAGCATGTCATCAGAAATATGCTAAATACGGGAAAGATGAACAGTACCTGTACACCCATAATGGCCAGCTGTGCCTCCCTCCGTAGGATCATGCCCTCGAATGTGGCCAGCATCCCAAATATCTCATCCGTGTACTCAACTGGAGGCTACAGATACAAATGCAAAACTATCAGTGAGGGAATGAATGTCCAAGTAATCTGACTAATAAATCAAAGCTGTAAAACATACCGGGGGTGAATCAGGATCTCTGACATATCTGTGATCAGGGAGAGGAGGCTCTAGCGAGACTTGGTAAGGAGTCCCAAATCGCCAACTCGTCAACTCGGTCGGCATATCTGGCCACCCAGGATGATGAAGAGTCGGAGTAATATGGGGAATCGACCCACCCCCATCTCGAGACGTACCAGCCCTGCTGGAGGAGGGGATATCCATAGCACGAGCCCGACTCGAAGATGGTACATCAGTAGGCTTCAGTGGCGGAACACGCACTCCCGTCAAGGGAGGCATTAGATATGTGTGACGATAAGTGGCGTAGTCCCCGTCCGTAAGGTGTAGCAAAGCATCGGTGCCCTGCATAGCACTAACGACCTCCTGAGTAGAGAGTCTATCAGCAGTCCGCATAGTGGTTGGAGGTGCTGTAGGAGGGTCCTGAGAATTGTACCCCCACACCTGACGCAGAAAGCGTTCCCCCAGGAACCACGCCCTACCAACCGGTCCTTCAGCAGAACACATCTTTCGAGTTACCGATCCTCGGGATCTTGAAATCGGAGACCATCGCCCAAGACCGCCCGAGTACGCCACGTAATATCACGGATAACCGGTGCATGAATCAATCGAAATCGGGAATATCTGAGGCAAATCAAAGATGAAAGCGAAAAAAGCGAGAGTTCAAATACCTCTGTCGTCCGACGGTGTCAAAATCATCGCGGTAGAAGAGAGTCTCGAGGTCTCGATCGGTCTTGGCCCTCGAATACCAATGAAAGCAGGGTCATAAGGGGCCTGCCACCTCCATCTCTCTGGGGCTAGCGTCGGAAAATATCGTAGACCCATAGCCGAGAAAAACAGTCGGAATGTAAATACAAAGTCTTTGAGGGCAAAATCTGAGAATGTAAAGTCTTGCCGTGTGTGCAATGAACAAGTAATGAGGAGCGAAATGTAAACCAAGAGGAATGTACCTCCGGGCTCTCCAATAGCCCGAGTAAGTCTCCCGCCCATGAGGCAGCTCATATAGCAATAGAGGGTTGCGGGCAGCGCCACCCGATCGTGCCGGCCGACTGTGATAAGTCCACTAGGGCACTCAAAAGGTACAACCCGACAGTGTTCCCCCTATCAGCAAACAGAGTGGTGCCAAAGAGGAACATAAGGAAACCGCGGGTGTACTGCTCAACCTCCTCATGAGACTCGAGCTCCATCTCCGGCCTCCGAAAACGGGAAGAGAACCAGGTATAGCGAACTCTCCCAGAAGCTCTGTCCACAGGCGGGCGGGCCCCCAGCAAATGTACCCAAGCAGCCTCCCACTCGCCCATATCCTCGTCATAAGGAATGGGCCAACCTCCTATGTCTAGGCCGGTAAGTACAGCAAAGTCTAGCGGGGTCATGGTCAGATCCCCGGTGGCAGAAACATGGAAGGAATTGGTGGTGTCCCACCATCTCTCCACCAAAGCAGCTAACAGTGTCCTACTGGCAGGACAATGTGATAACCCTCTGTGAAGGCCGAACCCTCTTGAATCAACTAAATCCGGACAGACCTCAGGAGCTCGAGATACCACTCTCTCGCAGCAGTGGAGCCGTATCCTCGCACGGTACGAGAGCCAACCTGCATTCAGAATGAATGCATGTGTCAATATGAAATGAACAAGCCGTGTGCAAATCAAATGAACAAGCCGTGTGCAAATCAAATGAACAAGCCGTGTGCAAATCAAATGAACAAACCGTGTGCAAATGCAAGTAAATGGACTGTGTGTTCAGAAAATCAGAGTTTGGGACTGTGTGTTCTACTCTCAATCAGTGTGGGCTGTGTGTTCACCATCAACTTGGATTGTGTGTTCAGAAAATCAGAGTTTGGGACTGTGTGTTCTAGTCTCAATCAGTGTGGGCTGTGTGTTCACCATCAACTTGGACTGTGTGTTCAGAAAATCAGAGTTTGGGACTGTGTGTTCTACTCTCAATCAGTGTGGGCTGTGTGTTCACCACCAACTTGGACTGTGTGTTCAGAAAATCAGAGTTTGGGACTGTGCGTTCTACTCTCAATCAGTGTGGGCTGTGTGTTCACCATCAACTTGGACTGTGTGTTCAGAAAATCAGAGTTTGGGACTGTGTGTTCTACTCACCATCAACTTGAATTGTGTGTTTAGAAAATCAGAGTTTGGACTGCGTGTTCTACTCTTAGTCAGTGGGCTGTGTGTTCATCATAAACTAGAACTGTGTGTTCAGAAAATCAGAGTTTGGGACTGTGTGTTCTACTCTTAGTCAGTGTGTGCCGTGTGTCCACCTTCAAATTCGGGCTGTGTTCGACAAATCAATGTTTGAGCCGTGTGTTCAATTCTTAACTAATGTGTACCGTGCGTTCACAATCAATCAATGAGCCTAGTGTTCAGAAATGCAAGTGTTTAAACCACATGTTCAGAAGGCAAGCAAAGTACTATGTCATAGGCTAAACTGTGTGTTCAAGCAAGGCAAAGGTATGAAATGCACGAAAAATACAGAAAATGAAGTAAAATGCCTCTCGTGCCCCGTAAGAAAGGTGATGCTCCGGCTCTCGTAGAAGTAGATCTCCGGGTGCCCGATCATTGAAGTCAGTAAAATGACGAAAAATGGCTCGCGGAAGGATGTGTACCGACGGAGCGTATCTCTCGGGAATAAAGGAGCGGACCCTCGGGGGCAGCGTCATGATATCGAAATCATCCCCGGCACCTGAAGGACCTCCACCATGAGGGAAATTACCCGCCATTTCAAAAAATCTGCAAAAGGAGCAAAAATGAGCGAAAATGAGCCAAGATTGGAAAAAGTCAACAAAAGTCAACTCTCGGGAAATGAAAAAGTCAACAAAAGTCAACTCCCGAGAAAATCTTCCAAATATTGAGACAAACTTACCTCAAGTGGTGAAAATGAGAAAAGAAGCCCCGAAATCAAAATTTAATCGGTCCAAAGTGCTTAAAATCGAATGTTTTTGCGAAAACAACTTGCGTAGGAGGTTTGAAAAAGCAGTATAAAGTCTGAATCTGAAGGAAAAAATGGTTTGGGAAGCAAGAGGGGAAGTTTTCGCAGCTATGGGTGTGATCTCGAAGTGAATGGATGAGAGAATATAAAGAAAATGAGGCGAAGACAAAAGCGCTTGTTTTGGACGGTGGTAAAGCCACCTTTACTGGCCGGCCATTTTCTTTTTGGCAACTGGCCGGTGGCCTCCCTTTGGGCAACCACCTGGCCAGCCATGTCCCCCACATGCTCACCTAGCTCCCTGCAAATTTTGAAGAAGATTGGAGTTCCCGAGACCTGAAAAAGTTCAAGAAAAGTGTGCTTTCTGGCACGAAATTGCTCCGCCGGAACTTCAGCTACAATTTCTGACATGTGTCTCATCATTACTCATCAAAATCAGAGTGTATCCTTTTTGAGCATGTTGTAACCTCTCCGGGAGGTGAACCAGAGGCCGTGATCGAGTCGCCTTCGCCGAAATGCGCATTTCCCAGCTCGTTGTTTCGCAACAAACGGGCACTTTGATTTATGCTCGTTTTGTATTGTCATGCACATAACTTGCATTCTCATGAGAATTTCGCATTGTCATGCATGTTTTCTTGGTGTACCATCCCTCTGTGCTCGAGCATGCGTTGTCACGCACGTTTCTTTCTCGGATTGTGATGCATTCACTCGCCGACACTGCGTGTGTCAAACTTTTGGAATCACAGGAATCACATTGAATATATGTTGTTAGCATATTGTTTTTGTTGAATTTCCCTCTTCTGCAGGCACGATATTGTATGTACGGTTCATTTGAGGCTGGTACGACCAGACGAATCGCGCAGGTATCGTATCTTCTTCGTGTGAGACGCGGCGAGAATTGAATAATTCTCCGCATCCCTAACTGCATGAAATGTAGTTGTTGCTTTGCATTCTTGCTTAAAACTGTTGCATCTATTTGCGAATACTTGCTTCATTACAGCTTGCTGCATTTGCATGATCATTAAGTTACATCTGGCTCCGTGCATGTCGCTTTGCATTTTGCCCCCTTTGCCTGTGGGCACGCCTGCGAGCATATCTCTGTTCATCTTATATGATTGTCTAAGTCTTCGGCCTTGTCAAAAATGGGTCGTCTCTGGGCTTTGACATTCACTCCCGTCACTTGTGACTTCTGAGTTCTGTCAAAGAGGGGCACCTGTAGACATCCCATTTTTGACCGACCTTAAGACTCTGACGTCACCGATTGAGCGCTCGGTGATGTTGCATATTGTGCTCGTTCAGAAGTCTTAGAGTCGCGGCCGTGAGCCCTGCCTCCGGACTTCCGAACCCTCTTCTGTATCTTGTCTCGGTTTGCACACCAGACTCGGTTTTCTCTGTTTCTCTTCCTGAAGGGAGAGAGAGGTCCTGTAGACCATCTCTCAGTGGCCGTAGGCTACATTTCGTGGCCGTAGGCCATTTTGCCCATTTCGGAGCCCGGTTCCCGGTTTTCGGAGCCGTCAGGCTGTGTGCCTCGGTTCGGGACCGTCTAACCATCTCCGATTCCTCCAGTTTTTGGCATGCGTTTTATTTACTCCCTTTTGAGGGACACTGAGGTCTGAGAGACCCACTTCGTGGCCGAATGCCACTTTCTGCTTATGACCTATTTTGGGACCTTAACTACGTGTTTTGGCCCCCGAGCATTCGTTTTGCATCGGTTTTCGTTCATTTTTGGCAGGTACCTCTGTTTTATCACCAGGAAGGTCACTGAAGGGTGGGAGGCCAGCAATTGTCTTAGCAATCAGTTATGCTCTTCCGGCGCCCCCCGACGCCCGTTTTTCTCACTTCTGAGCCAATGTTGACCACCCTAGGGCCATTTTCTTCAACCCCAAACCACATATTTGTGTTGTACACACATGGGAGGACCCTAATATCACATGGCCGGCCAGTAACTCAACTTGAACCTTTTGAACCCCTCTTAAAAGTGGCCTATTCTCTCTCCTGTTTTAGAGTTGCCAATTTTGAACCACAGGGTTGTGATGAGGAGACCTGGGAGGACACCAATATCTGGTGCCCGGCCAGAAAATCCAACTTTCCATTTTTGCCCTTGGCCGGCCGGCCATAGGGGGTAGCAGGCCGGCCACCTGCAACAAAAGTAGCAGGCCGGCCATGCTCCTTGGGATGTGTGCTTTACAGCTGTATAGCTGTTTCCCCCAAAATATCTGATTTCGGGGGACTTTTGGTAGAAGAGGGAACTTAATCCCATTTCCTACACACTTGGTCTCTCCCTCTTCCCTCCATCCTTACACACAACAGCAGCCCTAGCTCTCCTTCAAGGTTGGAAGATTGGTTCTCAAGCATAGAGACACATATCTCTCTCATTTTCTCAAGTTTTGGCTCCACTTCTTCACTACCACCAAGCACCACTACCACCACTCCATTTCCAGCAGCTTGGAGAGCTTTCCAACAGCTAAGAGGTACCATTTCTCAAGCCAAAAGGAAGCAAAAGTTTGGTCTTCAAGGGTAAGTTCATCTTTTCCTCTTTTGTAGCCTTTTTTTTGCACCATTCTTATAGCCTATTTGCTTGCTTTTTTGGGCTTCGACCCTAACTGAAAGGGGAATTTTTTTGAGCCATTCTTCATGTTTTTTCAAGGGCTCAACCCTGTTTGAGCCCCCCATTTGGTACTTGCTTCAATACCTCTTTGTATGCCATTATTTTGCATGATATTTCTAGCCTATGTGTGATCCGTTTTTGAGCATGATATAAACTGTGAGTGGGCTTATTTTGAGCCCATATACAATATTGTAGAAGGGCTCAACACTGTTGGGGGCCTCCATGTTGTACTTACCATTATACCCCTCTTTGCCCCCCATTTTTGCATGCTTTTTTAGGATTATCTAGCTTCTGTTTTCGGCCATGATCAGAACTGAAAATGGCCATATTTTGACCTTCTTGGAATGTCTCATTAAGGGTCTTTGGCTGTTTTGTAAATTCTTTGTATACCTCATGTTATAGCCTCTTGATTGGCCTTAATCTTGCATTGCATTTTGAGCATGTTTCCATACTGATTTGAGGCTTGTCATCTACTGTAAATATTCATATTTTTAGTCCCTCTTCAGTGTTGTAGAAGGGTATTTTTATTTTTGGGCTCTGCATCTACCACTTGCTTCATAGCCTCCCTTACAGAGCCATTTTTGTATGCCATCTTAGCCCTACTTGTGATTGCTATTTGGCCATGTTTTGTTCTGTAAAAATGTGATTTTTGGGGCTGCCTTGCTTCTTCCTTTTCATGTCATGTACCAATTATGCATGTATGGTATAGCTGTAGGCCATTTTATGCATTAAAATCCATGTTTCGGGATCATTTCATGCATCGAGTATTATTTCGCCTCATTCCGGGGCTGTTTTGCCCCTTGTTTTATCACTGATTTTTGCATGTTTGCATATCATATTCCATGTCTTTGTCATGTCTAATTAGAGTGGCATTTCGGTGCCTGAGGGGCACGCACTTCGAGGTATCTTGTTTTCATCTGACGGCCTCCTGTGTGAGTGTGGCTGAGGCTCTCTCATGTTGGTGTAAGCCCATTGTTGCATTGCGTATGCCATTTCATCCATAGCATTGTGTACGCCCGGTTGTATATTACCTCGTATAGCGTGTATGCCATTCCATGACATTGCGCATGTTAGGATTGCATATTAGTTGCATTTCATGCATATCATGTATATTGCATCGTGTTCGGGATAGGAGTTAGCTCGGGCACGGGAAACGAGGCACGTTTCGCACTCCGAGTGACGGAATGTGTCTCAATTCCCCAGTCACTGACACTCCGGATCACCCATGATAGAGTTAGGTTTTGTTGTAGCATTCATATGCATTCATCCTATATTGAGTTGTGCAATTCGGCTCCTCGGCCATCATGCATCGATATGCGTGATTGGTGGCACGAGAATCGAGGCATGTATATATTTGTGAAATACATTGCTATGCCCCTTTCCTGCTCTCTGTTGCAGCAGAATGAAGAATCAGTAACTTTTCAGAGTCAGGCACGCATTTCGAGGAACATCGCAAATAGAGGCTAATCGGGGCATCGCCGTGGATTTTCGCGCAAAGCAGCCCAAACATGCATCATCTCATTATCCGGAGCGGAGTCAAGGCAGTCCCTGGCTTGCATGTCGGTTTACAGTTTTTCTTAGTTAATTTGTTAATTAATTAGGAATTTTTATATTATTCGGACTGTAATATTCGGACTGTATTATTCTTTCATTTGGGACTATATTATTTATTTGGATCCTCTGCGCGAGGGCAAAATTGTAATAAGTGTGGGTGAGTGTGATGTATGTCTTCCAACCCCACGTCTTTCTTCCCTTTTATTTACCTGCTTATGATGGTTAGATATAGGGCATATTTCAATTAGCATACAGTATGACAGCATGTTTGCATCATTCATCTGTTTTGCATGCACCGGGCTCGGCGCATCATACAAACTGCATTTGTATTTCAATTCCAAATTGAATACTTGATAGTTGTAGCATTCCATATACCATGTTTAGAATAGCCGAGCCTGCTATAGTTGTATCTTTGCATGTGTTGCATTAGGCAATTTTGTATATTTAGGATCATGCATAATTTCTAATGAGCTTTTGTTTTAGCTTGGAGTACTCGGTGAGTTTTATGCTTTAGCATCCTTGCATGCGTGTGAGTGACTGCCATAAATAGCATGCTTACCATGAGGCTACGTGCTTATGTGATGTAACTGCCTTGAATGCCTGTGGGTGAAGGTTGAGTTATTTGGATTGGACAATTCATCAAATGTTTGTTTTAAGTCCGCTAGATAGTGGCAAAATCATGTTTTCTAAGCCCACCTGAGGGTGGCAAATCCACGTCTTAGCCTACTTGCGAGTAGCACCATCAAACCATTTTCAAACAAACAAACACGAAGTGTTTTATTCCAATTCAAGCGACCCAGTCTATACTTGTATGCTGTGCGCATCACATAGTAACCTAGGCTAATAACTAGAATAAGAACTCACAATGTTTTCAAAATAAGATATCATGGTTAGTAGAAGCCGGTCTTTGACCGGGCGAGCGGGGGTGCTCACGAAGTGACCTTCCCCAATCGTACCCAAGTTCCCGAGCCGAGGCAACTTTGGTGATGACGGACACGTGACCTTTGGCACTGAGTCAGGGTTTCCTAAATTTCCCATTAAAAAAACATTTAGGTGGCGACTCTGTATCTGGCGAAGCAGTCCATGTTTGGCACTTCTTTTAAAAAAAAAAAATCTGTTTTCTCAAAACGATTTGCCGGATTTGGACTCTTCGGTTCAAGATTGAGAACCGTGACATTTGAGTCCTTCGAACTGTAGTGACCCAATATCGAACTAGAACTGGGGGGGAGGGGGGATTCGCACCCTTCTCCTGGGATGCGTTCGGGGACGTCTACAGCAGTCTTGTCTATTTCACTGTTACTCGTCTAGACATTACTTATGCTGTTCACATTGTTAGTCAGTTCATGGTTGCTCCTCGCTTTCCGCACTATGACGCTGTAGTTCGCATTTTACGATATCTCACAAGTACTATATTTCATGGTCTTCGCTACTTTACTCACTCTTCCCTGCAGTTACATGTATTTTCTAATGCTAATTGGGTAGGGGATCCTATTGATCGCCGTTCTACTCTCTCATTGCCTAGCGTAACAAGAAGCAAACTATTGTTGCTCGTTTTAGTACTGAGGTTGAGTATCGTACTCTTCCTGACACTACTCAGGAGCTTGTGTGGCTTCGATGGCTTCTTTCTGATATGGGGATTTCTCATTCTACTGCGATTAACCTCTATTGTGATAGTCAGAGTGCTATTCAGATTGCTCATAATGATGTCTTTCATGATCTCACAAAGCATATTGAGATTGATTGTCATTTCATACGACAACATGTTACTAGTGGCACTGTTCATCTTATCTTTGTTATCTCTACCAATAAGACAGCCGACATCTTCACCAAGGCTCATCTTAGTATTATAATTTAACAAAGGGAATGCTTTATGAAAAAAAAATAAAATTAGGTTTTGATCTTACTTTAAAAAAGAAAAAAAAAATTGAATGCATTTTTTTAAATATTTTAAGCCTTTTTTTTTTTTTTTTTGATACACCTAATCTAAATACATTTAGAAGATATAATATTTTGTATTTTTTTTTAAATTCACCAAATACAAAAAAAATACAAAAATTTAATACATTATCTTATTTTGCCGTATTCAATGATTTTTTTTTAAAAAAAATTTGTACAAATTTTATACTTTTTAAAATATGTAGATTAAATTGATCTAATCTAGGTATAATAGTGGAAATAAAAAAAAATATATATATTCATATATAAAAATTTATACAAAAAATATCATAAAAATATTGTGATAGTGATATTGTTATAAATATAAATCATGTTTGTGGGTGTCTGTTTTAAACTGAAATGTCACCATTAAATTATATCATTATGTTTGAAAATTTTATATAAAATAATAGAAAAAAAAACAAGATGATCATTTAGAAAATTTTAAGACATGATATGAGCAATTTAAGAAATAATTTGTAATAAAATTACAAATTTCAAAAAAAAGAATGTAACTTTTTTAAATATGAAAAACGATCCGTATTAAATTGAAACTTTAGAAGTGTCGGCCTAATTTACCCAAATAAAGAATATAGTGGCAATATTCATTATTTATCATTTATCACCAACGATTACTATCCACAAATCAAGCAAATAGATGAAGTGACAGAATCCCATTCAATCAGAGGGACCCCCACCTAGACCCAAAGAACCAAACATTTGGTCACGCAGCCCGAGGCCTGTATAAATTGTGCATCAAGACTTGGCCAAAGGTGCACCCATTCACACTCCCTCTACACCATCTCTCTCTTTCTGCGACCTTTTGGTTCTTTTGTTGAAGATGAAGACGCAGTCTAGCCTTGCACTGCTGTGTGCCATGGCGGTGGTGGTGGCAGTACTCCTAGGGCAAGCGAGCGTGGTGAAGGCGGTGACGTGTAACCCGACGGAGCTGAGCCCATGCATCGATGCATACACATCATCGAAACCGCCGTCGACGACGTGTTGTGTGAAGCTGAGGGAGCAGAAGCCTTGTCTCTGTGGGTACAAAAAAGATCCAAACCTGAGTCAATATGTCAACTCTCCCAATACCAAGAGGATTGCCAACGCCTGTGGTGTCCCTATTCCCACTTGCTAAATTAGATAAATGAAAATGATTTCACAGGGGTAAAATTGGAATATTAGTACAACTAGTCTTACATATGAGGTGTATGAAGTATTAAGATAAATAAGTCTAGTGAATAGGACTAATTGGTAAGTACCCCTAAGAATAATGTTCTGGCTATGAAACTTTTGTTCTCCCTAGTGAACATTGTTGTGCCAGAATCTGTCTTGTATTTGGTCTCTTTTTTATTAATTAATGATATAATTATATTACTGCTGTTGCTTTCATGATGTATTAATACTGTGAAACACCCTCTTCCAAAAAAGAATAAAACAAAAAAATAAAAGAAACAAAACAGTAACCACTGCATCATGTGTGGAAACTGGGAAAATTAGAGAAACAATTATGCATTTGGCAAATTTTGACATCTCAACTTAAACCAATTAGTGTCGGTTTTAGAACAATTCAGGAAGCAGCATTGTGTATCCCAATGTATTCGTTGATGCACAAATATTGTCCAACATGGTGCCGTGATGGAATTAGAATCCTCTGTCATTATTTTTCTGCAATGATTTTTTTGTAATCTTTTTACCACAACAATACATATTAGCAAATAATATAATTTAATGGCTCAAGTTTAAATTTTAACTTGGACCATTGGATTACAACAACAAAGTTCTTGCAGAGAAAAAAAATGATAGAAGATTTTTGGGTGGGTAAATATGATAGAAGATAATTGTTACATCCAATTAATTTGGATCAAAACATTTACAAAAATATAATTGAACTTGGCTTCTTTCTACGCAAATCATATCAAGTGAGTTTTTATTTATACTATCAATAAGAGAGAGTGATGGAAGGAAAAGAACGTAATATACAATAGTAAAATTTAAACTCAAATATCACGTCTGATAAGGGAACGTTTCAATTACTAAGCTAACAATGGCTTGATTGTTCTCTTATTGCTCTTGGATTGGATCTATCATGTCTCTTTCTCCCTTTCATCTTAGTATTATAATTTAACGAAGGGAATGATTTATGCAAAAAAATTATGTTTTGATCTTACTTTAAAGATGAAAAAAAATTTTAAAAAAAATTGAATGCATTTATGCTATGATGGGCATGACCATCAGTTTCCAGTTGGCCGATGATGGCTTTTGGAGGCCATAGCAGGCTTGTAGCCCAATAGAAAAACTCCATTTATGTGATTCAGTTTTTATTTTATGGCCTAAGATTAATAATTAATCCAACTTCATAGTGTTGATGTGCCGCGGACCAACCAGACTTTTCTGGGCCGGGTCATTATAAGAATGGACCAGACTTTAATACACTGAGGTAGGCCGACTTTTCTGGGCTTGGGCTTGGGCTTGGATCATGCTAGGTCAATTTCATGCGCTACTTAGGAATCTTATCTCATCTTCAAATCTCAACTTATGAAAATTTAAGAGATTCGTGGAGCTCACTATAGGTCTCATTCTGATAATTTTGAATCGTTCATTTCCTGTCTACATCATCCATAAAAAAAATTAAGTCGATCCAATAATCTTAATATTTTTATTTTATTGTGTTTGCCTTAAAATTAAAGTAGTCATGTTTGGTTTGATTTTCAAAAATTTATTTTAAAAAAAATTTTCTAAAAAATAAAAAATTAATTTGGTGAAAGAAATAAAAAAATAATTTTTTTTTTATCATTTTTATATAATTTTATTTTTTGAGAGGATAGAAATATTTTTTAAAATATATTTTTAATATTTATCTTTATCAAATTAGTTTTCAGTTTTTCAAAAAAATTTCTAGTTCCCCCCCCCCCCAAAAAAAAAAAAAAAACAAACCAAACATGGTGAGTATATTTTAAATAAACCATCAATTTTTTTAGAGATAAATACAACAAAATAAAATTGTTACGATTATTGGATCGACTTAATTTATTTGATAGATAATATATATGTGGCTTACAAAATAGATGGTTCAAATTATTAAAATAAAACCCATAATGGGCCTTACGAACCTGACAAGTTTTCTCAAGTTAAGATTTGAACATGAGAAAATCTAAACTATAATTTAATCCCTCTATTTTTTTTATTTATTTAATCTTTCATACCAATACTAAAACTATCCGGAATTTAGTACTATGCAACTAAACCTTGACTTGGACTATTTAATGGGGACTCACTTGTTCTCCACATTCAATCATTTTATTTTTATCCTGCAATCAAATATTAAACTAATAATTCGGTGGATCTTCCATATTTTCTCCACTTTCCATCCCATCGAGACAATCAAACATATCAAGGAGTATTGGGAAACACAGGAGTACTAAAAATTGAATTTTTTTGTGTAGCTAAAGAGGTGTCTAGATCCTCTCTAGCCCTCTCTGGTCAATGGTCAGGATTTGGCCACGTCACCTTTAACAAAATCTATAGCTGAAATTAGTTAAAAAAAATTTAAATTTGTGCTATATTGCTTGCTCTCTCTCTCTTCTCTTCTTTGTCTCTCTCTTCTCAATGATGGACAACAACAACCGATCTACTTTCTTCTCTCGCTGTCGACGACCGATCTCTCTTCTCTCTCCCTCCCTTCCTCGTCTCTTCCCAACAGTGGCCAATCTACTCCAATGAGACCAACAATTCTACATTGATCGAAAGATAAAATCTACAAATTTACCACCAAAGTTTTAGAGATTTGGAAGAACATCCAATAAATCATCAAGCCACAAATGTTAAAATCATCAAAATCTGATGATTTAGGCTAAAAAATGGAAAATAAACAAAAATTAAAATTCAAACCACAAATTTGAAGCAAACCCACTTTCTCTCTCTAAAATTCAAACCACATAAATCATCCAAATTTAACACTCTAGTTTTGGTTGCTTCAATTTCTTTATTTTCTTTGACTTTTTCAGTTCTTTCTTTATATTGTTTTTGGAAAGTTATTGATTTGTACATGGGTTTTGTTTTGAAAAAACAGACTTGAAAATTTCAAATCTAGAAGAAGAATAAGGGAGGGTGGTGTTGGATCAACCGAAGCTGGTAGGGGTAGAGGTGGGGAAGAGGAGTCCAGTGGGTGCTGGCGATCGCGATGGTGCGTGAGGGTCGCCGAAGGGTTTGGAAAAACTGAAGACCCAAATGGGTTTGACGGTGAGGAGGTTGAAATAATGGACGAATCGCAAAGGATGTATGGTAGAATGTTGTGAAATGGCAAATTTAATGTGTGAATCTGCCATGAATGTGAGAGGGAAAGAAAGAGAGAGTCAAAGCACTTTTTTTTTAGACAGTGTGTGACCACACGCAATGTCCATTGCAAAGCTTATTTGAAATTTATATTTAAAAAAAAAAAAATTAATCTGAGCCGTTGACCGGAGAGAGGGCTGGAGAGGATCTGGACTCGCTAAAGAGTATATTCATTGTAGGCCGTTTGTTTCATTTTTCAAGTACAAGCTACATTGATTCTAGGTTGTTTGTTAGACAATTGCTTTTTGAAAGAAAAAAAACGTGTTCGGATCATAAATGGAAAAGAAAAATAAATAAATAAATAATTAACTTTATTAGAAGACGAAAGGATGAATGGAGATGTGGGTATAAATGACTTTTTGGCTTCGTTTGGGAAGTGGCTATTTTAGTAGGCTATTTGGCTTTTTGACTATTTTAGTGGCTATTTTAGTTTTTGTGTTTGGGAAGTTGGATTAAATTTTTGGATTGATTGTTGTATTAAAAAATATGTTGAAAAGATGTTTGTAATTGAAATGACCATTTTGTCCCTACAATTATAATTTTTTAATTTCCGGTTGAGGGGCAAAACGGTAATTGAGCTGTTGATGTAACACTTGCCGTTTTGTGAGGTCAGGTTGTGCCTACATCGTCCGCCAAATTATTTTTTTTTTTTTTTGAAAATCAGTCAAAAAGTTGCTACAGTATTTGACTTTTGGGCTACTTTTCCAAAACAGGCTGTAATAGCCTCAACCTCACATTGCCAAACACCGCCTTTGTATTTTGATTTTGATATCATGATATAATTTTATGACATTGAATATTAAATATTGAAGTGGTTAATTTATAATAGGTGTAATTGTTGTTGACTATTATATGAGATATTCATAATTGTCATATTGCATAATTTGATATATATATATATATATATTCATGTTCGTCTAGAGTTATTATTATTATATTGGTAATTGCAATCACAAAAAAGAAATTCTAGAAATCATAAATAGTGATTTTATTAAAATAATGATTGAATTAATGATAATTAAATAACTCAAATTAATAAATAGAGAATATTGTTGGTTTGTTCTATATTCATAGGGTTTATTAATTTAGTAGCTACCAAAGTGGTCTAAATTTGTAAAACTTATGAATATAGAACAACATAAAAAAAAAAAAAAAAAAAAAATTGTTAAAAGGGCAATATTAAGGTCAATAATATTCTTAATTGCAGTTATAATTAGGAGATTGAGACTAGCCCAAAGGAGAGTCGCTTTCAAATAATTATGATTTGGGTAGGATAATGTAACTTATGTAATTTAATAGCTTAGAATTGAATATCCAAAGGTAACATAACTAACTGAAAAGTTGCATAAATTACTTTAAACCTACATAAGTGATTCTTGACGAGTGGACAATAAATATACCTAAGTCTTGCCCAAAGGAAAGACTTATGTGATATTAATAGTTCATTGTAATTCTCAAAGCTTTAATATGTATATTATTTATGGTATATTGTTTATGCCTATTTTCGCATTACTTATAAGACCTTATGTTAATACCTCTTAAGATTTGTCAAAAAGATAGCTTGCTATCTAAGGTGGTTGGACTTAGAAGAGAAGCTATATTGACTCCTCCGACCTTCCTGTGATCTTATTTGGTTATTGACCAAAGGACTCTTTAGTGACGTTTCCCTAACCTTTAGAGTAAGATTTGGGCATCACATGTTCTATCTTATTTCAATGACAGTTCCCACCTCATTGCACTCTCTTGCATCGGGCGTCTCTCTACTTATTGGCATTGTTATGGCTGAATTGACAACAATGAAATATGATGGCAATCGAGGAGTTTAAGATTGCATGCTCAATATGGTTGACAAAGTTACAAAGCTTAAAACTTTAGGAATGCAAGTTGATGAAACTTTTCTCATGCAGTTTATTCTCAACTCACTTCCATCACAGTTCGACGCATTTAAAATTCACTATAACACCAATAAAGATAAGTGGAGTTTGAATGAGCTGACTAATATGTGTTCAGGAGGAAGTGAGGTTAAGGGAGGAAGGACATTAAACTGCATTGGCTGTAACTCATGGAGCTATAAAGAAAAAAAGTGGGCCTGGGGAAGAAAATCGAGCTCAGAATGGTTTCACTATTAAGTACTACTTTTGTGGCAAGAGGGGATATGTGAAGAAAGACTACAGTAAGCGAAAGGCTTGGTTCAAAAAGAAATGTAAGAAATTTTCTTTTGTTTGTTATGAATTAAATCTTGCTGAAGTACCTTCTAACACTTGGTGGATTGACTCTGGGGCCATGACCCACATTACAAATTCCATGTAGGGATACCTTCCAATTAGAAAACCGAAGGAAAGTGAAAGATTTGTCTATATGGGGAACCATATCAAAGCTGGAACCTATCGACTGATCTTAGAGACGGGTCATCAGATTGATCTAGAAGACACTTTTTATGTTCCTTCAATTTCTAGGAATTTAGTTTCGTTATCTAAATTAGATCATATTGGATATTCAGTTTTATTTAGTTGTGGAAAACTCAATTTAATGTTTAATTCAATAATGATTGGTTCTGGTAATTTATGTGATGGTTTATATAGAATTACCTTAAATCATGAGTTTGCACAATCATTAGTACCTCTGTATTCGAATATTGGTTTAAAATATGGTCTAATTAATGAAAAATCCTCAATCTTATGGCATAGACGGTTGGGGCATATCTCTAGAAATAAAATTGAAAAATTGGTAAAGAATGAGATTTTGGAAAACCTAGACTTCACTGATTTTGAGATATATGTGAATTGCATTAAAGAAAAGCAAACAAAACACACCAAGAAAGGTGCCACAAGAAGTAATGAACTTCTTGAGATAATTCATACAGATATTTGCGGGCCACTCAACATCTCATGTCTTAGTGGTGAAAAATATTTCATCACATTTATAGATGATTTCTCACATTATAGATATGTGTATCTAATTCATGAAAAATCTCAAGTTGTTGACATCCTTGAGGTGTACATAACTGAAGTCGAGAGACAATTAGATAGAAATATTAAAATAGTGAGATTAGACATGGGTGGTGAGTATTATGGCAAATATGCTGAGTCAGGCCAAAATCCTGGCCCATTTGCCAAATTCTTAGAAAAGAAAGGCATTTGTGCTCAATATACAATGCTTGGTACGCCATAACATAATGGAATTGCTGAAAGGCGTAATCGTACACTTAAAGATACGGTTAGGAGTATGTTAAGTTACTCAATTGTACACATTTCACTGTGGGGTGAAGCTTTAAAGACTGTAATGAATATCTTAAATAGGATTCCTAGTATGGCGTTTCCAACAACTCCTTTTGAGTTATGGATTGGTAGGAAACCTAGTTTAAGACATTTACATATTTAGGGTTGTCCACTAGAGGCAAGAATCTTCAACCTACAAAAGAAAAAGTTGGACTCAAGAACAATATCTGGTTATTTAGACAAGCCTGAAGAGTACAAATTTTATTGTCCTAATCATAGTACGAGGATAATGGAGACTGGTAATGCTAGATTCCTAGAGAATAGTGAAATTAGTGGGAGTGAGAAAACATGAGTGGTGAATTTCGACGAAATTAGAGTGGATGTGCCAATATTTGACCCTTATCAAAAAATTGTTGTTCCTTAGACTATTCCACAGGCTGAAGGAAATGAACAACATAATGAAAATTCTTCACCACCTCATGTTTCACCACATCATGAAGACACCGCCATTGAAAATATTGTAAAACCACCACAACCGGAAGTTCTAAAAAGATCTCAAAGGGAAAGAAAGTCGGCCATTCCAGATGGTTACATGGTGTATCTATAGAAATTTGATTTTGATATTGAGATTAACAAAGATCCAATCCCATTTTGACAAGCCATGAATAGTGATGATTCTACTAAATGGGTCAATGATATAAATTAAGAGTTAAAATCCATAGAACATAATAGTGTTTGGGATCTGGTCGAATTGCCTAATAATTGTAAAAAGGTCGGGTGTAAATGGGTCTTCAAGACCAAGTGCAACACAAAAGGCAATATCGAATGATTTAAAGCCAGACTTGTTGCCAAGGGTTTTACTAAAAAAAAAGGCATAGACTATAAAGAGACCTTCTCTCCAGTATCTAAGAAGGACTCGTTAGAATCATCGTAGCATTGGTAGCTCATTATGACTTAGAGTTGCATCAAATGGATGTGAAAACTGCTTTTTTAAATCAGAATTTGGATGAAGAAGTTTATATGGAGCAGCCAGAAGGATTTGCAAAGAAAGATAAAGAACATTTAGCTTGCAAATTAAAGAAATTCATATATGGCCTTAAACAAGTTTCTAGGCAATGGTATTTAAGGTTTAATGATACCATTACCTCCTTCGGATTTAAGGAAAATGCAGTTGATCAGTGCATATATCTGAAGGTTAGTAGGAGTAAGTTCATTATTTTGGTACTATATGTGGATGACATTTTGTTAGCTAGTAATGACCTTTGCTTATTGTATGAAACCAAGCAATGACTTAGAAAGAAAACTAGTGGAGGACATTCCATATGCATCAGCAGTAGGGAGCTTGATGTATGCCTATACATGTACCAGACCAGATATTAGTTTTGTAGTTGGAATGTTGGGAAGATTCCAAAGTAATCCTGGAATGGAACATTAGAAAGCAATGAAGAAGGTTATGAGATATCTTCAGGGAACAAAAGACTATATGCTCACTTATAAAAGATCAGAATAGTTGGAAGTGACTGGATACTCAAACTCATATTTTACTGGTTGCATTGATAGTAGAAAATCGACATCAAGTTTTGTTTTTCTACTAGCTAGTGGAGTAATTTCATAGAAGAGTGCGAAGCAGTCTACTATTGCTTCATCTACTATGGAGGCTGAGTTTGTGGCATGTTTTGAGGCTAAAAATCATCCTTTATGGTTGTGAAATTTTATCTCAGGACTTGGTATTGTTGACTCAATTGCCAGGCCACTGAAGATATATTGTGACAATACCGCAGCAGTTTTATTCTCTAAGAATGGAAAGTATTCCAGTGGTTCCAAACACATGGAAGTAAAGTACGTAGTTGTTAGAGAAAGAGTCCAGAAACAACAAGTGTTAATTAAAAACTTAAGCACCCCTCTTATGATTGCTAATCCATTCACAAAGGGATTGCCACCAAAGACATACAAAGAGCATGTTATCAGGATGGATTTTTTAAGCAACCCATGATGCGTATGGTTAATCTTGAGTGATTATTTTTATTTGACACTATTTGCACAATAATAATTTTGTTTCTATTTTTCCTACTTCTAAAAGTGTGTGTACACATTAATTTGAATATTGATAAACAGGAAATGTCTTAATGTAGACACTCCATTTTTTACGACCCTTAAGACTTGGGAACCACTAATTAATCACTTAATGATGAATGTGTACGCTTGTCAAATGCTCGATTGTCTCAACAGGAAACCTTAGTCTACAAACCTTGTACCTTCTTTTGTACCAAAACAGTGGTTTTTTCAGGCCTAAGCATCCAGGGACCTATAGACCCACTAGTGTGGCATGCCGCCCACTATTAGTGGCCTGGCGGCCACTAGTGTAAAAAACCAGATATTTTCTACCAGTTGTCTCCACATATGCATGCACCATTCTAGCTATGTTTGTATAGATATTTTTTAGGGTCTCTCATATATTTCTATATATAGATGACCCTCTCTTTTGTTAGAGAGGTTAGAAAAAATTTTGAATTTGAAAAATTTTGGAGAGCAAAATTTTGGAAAATTTCTCTCTCTACAATTCTCTCTCTCTCTCTCTCTCTCTCTCTCTCTCTTGCAACTTACATAACCTTTGCTTAAACAATCTAAACCAAACCTAGAGAGTTCCTTACTGAGGTGATTTGAGCTTGCATTTTAGCTCTTGAGGCTCTTGAGAGTGTGAAATAGTGGTTTGGAAATTCAAGGGATCATTCCTTTTCAAGAGGTATATCTTCTAGTTCTTTTGTACCATTTTCTTCTCATCTCTTCCTGCTATTTTTGAGCTATTTATTACCTGTATTTTTGGGCTGAAACTTGTGGTTTAAGGCCATTAAAGGTAGAGGGGTTGACAACTATTCTTTGAACCTTGCTTCTAAGGCCTTTGCCCTTGTGTTTCCCATCTTCTCATCAACTTTTTTGAGCTTTTTACCACTGATTTTCAGAGGTTTTTCAAAGGCTAAAATCATGTTTTGAAGTCCTAAAAGTGGAGGGGTTAACCTCTCCTCCTTGTGCTTGTGTGCTAGTTTTAATCCCTCAATATTTTAGCTGGTTGTAGTTATTTTTGTCTTAATTTCAGCACTTTTTTTGGACTGTTTTAGGACTTCTTTCATAAGTTATCTTCATTCATGCTTTGTATAGTATGCTTGAAATGTAAGGGTCCTCATAGGCTTGGTGGTTTAGGCCTTAGCCACCAACCTATTTGAGTTGATAGTATTTATTTCTTGCTTTCCATACTTGTGTCCACCTCTAAGCATCTCTGCAATCTCCCGCTTTTCTTGGCTTTTTCTCTTTGTTTTGAGAGTTGCTCCAAAGAGAGTGTTGTTTAGGCTTGAAGGGGTGATATTGTGCTTAATGGTTTAATCCCTTCAGGGTTTCATTACCAACGGCATGATCTCCCTTTCATGCCTAAAACAATATTTGGTTTGGTACTTCTCTCCATTTGTGGACTTAAAGCCCATTATTGGACTCAATTAACTAATGAATGGAAGGTAATTAAAATGAAGTAATAAAATTGGGGTTAAAATGAAACAAGATAATAAAATGATTTGGTGTTCAATCGGATGTTAATTGAACACATGGAGACTTGGCTCATTTCATACTTGCTAGTGATGAAATGGTCCAAGTTTCTAAGGTCAACCACTTCCCTTGATCAATCCATGATAGGGAGGAGGTTTTGTTGGTCTTTCCTTACCATTTATTGAAATTGTATCCCTATCATGCAATGAAATTGCGTCGATTGGTGGCTTACGAATCAAGGCTACCCCTCCTTTGACTTGTTTGCTGATAAGGAGAGGTCGGGTGGACAGACATCTCCTGAGAATACTCTGTTTGTGCTCTATTTGTTCTTCGTTGTAGCAGGAAAGAACCAACATTAGTGGCCGGCAGGCCACTACTTCTGGGTTGCCAGCCACTTTTTCCAGTCAGGCAGTGTTCTTTTTCCAACAAAACAGAGCAGAGGCTAAGGTGGAAAAATAGTGCAATTTTCTAACTGTGCAACAAAGGCATTTCAATAGCAAAACGGGGGCTTTTTCAGGTGGAAATCAGCATCCATGCATGAATCATCCCTCGATTCTCGGAATTCGTGAAATAATGTTGTAATAGTAGCATGTTGTAAATAGCGGACTCGTAACTAATTAGTTAGTTTTGTGTTGTACTTAATTAATTAGCTAAAGTAGTTAGTTAATTCGTTGTTGTAATAATTAGTTAAGTAGCTTAGCTAATTTATTCATTTGGTTTGTAATAATTAGTAAATAGCTTAGCTAGGGAATTTATTCGAACCCTCTTGTGCGAGGGCCAAACTTGTAATAATGTGTATGTCTTCCAACCCCACGTCTTTCTGCCTTTTATTTCCTTGCTTATAATGGGTAGTTTAGAACATCATGTTTCTTTTAGCATTTTCCATGTTTGCATCCACTTGTCTTGCATGCATCAAGGCTCGGTTCATCATTCTAACAAAGCATTGTCATTTATTACTTCATTGAATACATGTTAAAACCGCATACTATCAAATTGATTCACAAGTCATAATTAGTAGCCGAGCCTATTAGTTGCATATTGCATGTGTTGCATTAGTCATGTTACATTAGTTAGGAGCATGCATGTTTTCTAACTCTTTTGTTTCTTTTGGCTTGTCTTGGAGTACGAGGTGAGCATTTTTGGGCTTTAGCATATCGCATGCGTGTGATTATTACCATGTTTAGCATGCTTGCTATGAGGCTAAGTGCTTAATTGATATACTTGCTTGAATACCTGTGGACGAAGACTAATTGCTTAAATTGGAATAATTTGAGTAATGTACATATGCGATCACTTTTTCAAGTGGTACATATTCGAAACAATTTTCAAAACAAACATGAAATCAAAGCGTTCCAATTTTTGAAAATTAGTCTATATTTGTGTGCAATGCATAGTAAGATAGCCTAATAATCAAAACAAGTGCATATAGTATAAAAGTCGATCTTTGATCAGGCGAGTGGGGTGCTCAATTCATGACCCTCCCCTCTCGTACCTAAGTTCCCGAGCCAAGACAACTTTGGTGATGATGGATAAGTGGCCTTTGACATGAGTCATGGGTTTCCTAAATTTTTAAAAAATATTTAGGTAGCGACTCTGTATCTAGCAAACCAGTCCATTTTTTGCATTCGATTCAAAATCGATTTTTCAAAAGATTTGCCGAATTTGGACTCTTTTGTGTTTTTTTCTATTTCACATTGCACTTGTGAGATTAGATTCAAAATCACGGGAGTTCGAACTGTAGGGCTAGTCGTATCCGAAAGGAGCACAAAAAGTCCAGCTACAGTTTCTGGCGACTCTGCTGGGGAATTTCGAGAACTTACTCGAACTTCATGATGTGAAATTTTATCTACACTTATATGTTCTTTGCATTGCATTGCATTTGCATTGGTGAACTTAAGTCACTGTGTTTGCCATTTGTTATTCCTAGATGGTTTGCCCAAGGCTTGCCCAAAAGCTTGCCAAAAGGCTGACTGGTCGTAGGCTCTGCCATGTTGGGAACACAACCCTTGGATCTAGACTACTGCTGTACCGTTTGATCCTCCTTTCACTTCTCGGTGTTAGGTGTGAGAGGTATATTAAGTAGTCTTGTTGAGACAACCTTTTTGACCATTTGGCCTAGTTGCATATAGAAAAGACATAGAGACTATTCCAAACTAGGACATGATGCTCACCCAAAATGCAGGATTGTGTGATACTGTTTGATTGAAATAATGAAACCTAGTTTATGACAAAACTAGGACAAGGTAACCATACCCGCTTGTAGGAGTGTTTTAACTCTCTCTTAACTAGTATGTGCTTTACAGTGAAACTGTACAGGAATGTGCATAGCAGTTGCAAATTTGGTATCTGTTTTGGGGCAAAATTCAGTCTGGAGTGCAGTCCTACAGCTTTGATCATGTTTGTGTTGATAACATCTTGGCTGAGGCACTGTGCGGTTTCTAATTACTGCTCTTTTGCTTTATTTCTTTTACTAGGTAGTTTAAAACCATAGCTTTAGAAAGTTCAGATATACCTACAGTACTGTAGCTCGGCTTTTTCGCGTCTCCTTTCGAAAACTTGAAAGATAACCCTATAGTTCAGACTCTCGTGGTTTTGAATCTAATCTCACAAGTGCAATGTGAAACTGATAATCACCAAAGAGTCCAAATCTGGCAAATCATTTTGGAAAATTGATTTTTGAATCAAAAAGTGTCAAAATTGGACTGCTTTACCAGATACAGAGTTACCACTTAAATATTTTATTTTGTGGAAATTTAGGAAACCCATGACTCGTGCCAAAGGCTACGTGTCCGTCATCACCAAATTTGCCTCGGCTTAAGAATTTGGGTACGAGAGGGAAAGGTTATGAATTGAGCACCCTTACTCACCCGATCAAAGATCGGCTTCTACTAATCATGATATGATTTTTTTATAAATATTATGTGCTCTTGTTCTGGTTATTAGGCTAGCATTATTACGTGATGTGCACAAGCAAGAATAGACTAGTTTGCTCAATTTGGAACAATTCAACTCATCTTTGTTTGTGAAAATGGTTTGCGGATTTGCCACTAAACATAGTGGGCTTAAAACATTATTTGCCACTCAACAAAGTGGGCTTAAAACTTACATTCGTTGAATCGTTCCAATTTAAACAACAAGCCTTCATCCACAGGCATTCAAGCAATTTAGCATTTAAGCACATAGCCTCATGGCAAGCATGCTAATCATGGCAACATTCACATTCATGCGAGTATGCTAAAGTATTAAAAACTCACATACTACTCCGAGCTAAGAAGATAAAGTTAGAAAAAATGCATGATTCCTAACTATACAAGATGTCTAATGCAACGCATGCAATATGCAACTAATAGGCTCAACTACTAATATGACATATGGATCGATTTGATAATATGCGATTAAACACGTATTCAAAGAAGTATTGAAATGGCAATGCAGTTTGAATGATGCGCGAAGCCTTGGTACATGCAATACGAATAAATGAATGCAAATATAAGGTATGCTAATTGAAACATGATGTCCCTAATCTAACCATCGAAAGCGATTAAATAAAAAGGAGAAAGACGTGGGGTTGGAAAAACATACACACACACGCACACTTATTACAACATTACACTCTCGCGGAGGAGGGTCCGAATGAATAAGAGCTAACTAACTAGCTAATTAAACTAATCTAATTACACTAATTAGACTAATTATTACAAGCCAAATGAATAACTAGCTAAGCTAATTACTAATTATTGCAACACTTTAGCTAACTAGCAAACTAATTAGTTAATTTACAACACAAATGCACATGAACTAAGCATTTAAGAAATTAAACTACGCTGTCATTGCTCCGCCTCGGGAAGTGGAAGATGCATATGCTCGGTTTTGGCCCGAAAAGACCTCATTTTTGCTCTTGAAAGCCTTTGTTTGCAAGGTTGAGAATTTCCAGAACCTTTCTGCTCCATCTTACCATAATCAACTGAGGCTTACATTAGTGGCCTGCTGGCCATGGATGAATGCTACCGGCTATCTGCCGGCCAAAAAGATAGTTTACCGACCATTAATGATGCACAGTCGGCCATGAATGGTGGCCTGCCGGCCACTGATGCACTGGATCACCATGCTGTAACAGAGTACAAACAGAGCAAAAAGGGGGTTTTCCAAGGATTGTCTGCACAATTCACCTCTCCTCTTCATGGACAAATTCAAGGAATTGTGAACTTAAACCACAAACCACCAATCAAAGCAATTTCATTGTATGATGGCTTATGCTTCAAGGTATGCAAACTTAATAAATGCAAAGGCAAACACTCAAGAGCCATCACCCTATCATACATGTTCAAGGCAATGGAGACCTAGGAAGGTGGCACATTTCCTCACGTTCGAGTATGAAATGTCCCATTTTCCTTGTGCTCAAACTAACATCCGATTTGAACACATGCAATGCAACATAAAGAAATGCTTATCTTTGCCTCTTTTACTTAATCAATTTTGTTTACACATTTTACTTACCAACCATCCTTTAATCACATTAAGTGCAAATGGTGAATTAAGTCCTCTAAGCGGAAAGAAAGCTCAAACCAAAGGTTGTTTTAGGCATGAAAGAGACCTCATGCCGTTGGTAATGAACCCCCAAAGGGATTAAATCATTAAGCACAAAACCTCAATTTCATGTTTTAAACAAGAAAATGGTTTGAACCACTTTCAAAGCAAAAATAAAACAAAGAAAGGAGAGAAGTTGCAGAGATGGTTAAGTGCTGAAAATGAGTGATAAAAGCATAAACAAATGCTATCAACTCAAACAAAAAGGTGTTTAGAGCCTAAAACACCAAGCTTGTGAGGACTATTGCACTACAACCATACAAAATAAGACTCAACTGACCTAAAAGCCCAAAATAGAGCTAAATTAGGCTATTTCAGAGGCAAAAACATGCTAGAATTAAGCTAAGCTAGGCTAGAAAAGCATGCTAACATATGAAGTTAACTAGACTAGCAAACAAGACACAAAGAGGTGAAGCTAACCCCTCCAATTTTGGACTTCAAAATGAATTTTTTGCCATTGAAAAACCTCTAAAATTCAGTGGTTAAAGGGCCAAAAAAAAGGTAGTTTTAAAATGGGAAACAAAAGTGCAAAGGCCTTAACAATAAGGGATAAAGAGGGATGAACCACCCCCTAATCTTTAATGGCCCAAAACACCAATTTCAGCCCATGAAAACAAAGTTTTTTATAGCTGAAAACCAGCCCATAATAGTAGGAGAAAGATGGAAAAACAAGTAAGCAAAGCAAGCTTCAAAGACTAGTATTATACCTCTTGAAAAGAAGAGTGGTCCAAAGCAACAATTCAAGCCCAAAACAACTTGTAGAGCTCCAAGAGGTCCTCAAACAACCTTAGTTCAAAGGTGATCACTTAATTCGAGAGAGAGAGAGAGAGAGAGAGAGAGAGAGAGAGAGAGAGAGAGAACTACTTAACCCAAAGGTGATCACTTGATGTGCAAAAGTGTAGTGTAAGTAGGCAAAGGTGTAGAGAAATACAAGAGAGAGAAATCTAAAGAGAGAGAAAAATTTGAGTCTTAATTCTTCCAACCTCAAAACATGAGAGAGGGCTTCCTTATATATAGAAAACATGAATTCTATACAAAGAGATCCAGCCCTCCACGTGTGGACAGATGCAAGCTTCTGTGTAACCAGCTAGCACAGCTGACACAAAATATCTGCAGAAAACACTGGTAGCCGGCCGGCCATCAGTGATCGCCAGCAAGGCATCATTGATAGCTGGCAAGGCACATCAATGGCCGGCAGCCCTCATAGATAGTAGGCAGGCCACCAAAGGTTGCAAGGGAGAGAGGCCAAGACATGGTCCAAAAAGGAGACAAAAAGGATGTAGGGTTTGGAAGGCTCAAACCTGTGACGTTCTACTGAGGACTTTGAGCGCTTGGCGAGTAACCAGACTCATCATCGGATGTACCTGCAAGAACATCCAAGTCTTGAAGGGCCGTAAAAAATGGGGTATCTACAATTGTCTCTTTTTGATAGAACTCGAAGTCATGAAATGATGCGAGTGAATGTTAAAGCCCAGAGACGACCCATTTTGACAGGCCGCAAGACTTGGACAAACAATCAAGATAGAAAACAAAATGGTTGTGCCCGCAGGCTGCCTACGTATTCCTTTGCAAAGAATCAAACCAGTATAGTTTTGGGGCAAAATGCAAATGATATACACGATGCAAGAACATAACTTATGATCATGCAATGAAGCTATAATAAATATTTAAATGCAAATACAATGCAATGAAAATGCTACATTCAAACAAATCGAAATAAGGTACAACATCCCAAACATGGAGAGAAATAAGTAAATGAACACGCCACGCGTGAGAATCACGAGCCAAACGACATTTCATGCAGAAATGATGTAAGAAAATTATGCAAGCTTAACTACGTGACGCGTAGGAAAGGCGAAAAGCAACACAACCATCGGGCTTACCCAAGGTTTCAACCAAGATCCTAATGCGTTGCACGCGCGAGGTGGGAAAGCAATGTAAACACCGGGCGCGCCCAAATGTTTTTTAACCAAAGCAAACGATCCTAACGCGTCTCACGCGAGAGGAGAAATGTGAACAAACCCAAACGCGTCTCACGCGAGAAGAGAAAGTGAATACGTCCAAACGCATCTCACGCGAGAAAAGAAAGTGAATATGTCCAAATGCGTCTCACGCGAGAGGAGAAAGTGAATACGTCCAAACGCGTCTCACACGAGAAGTAAAAGTGAATATGTCCAAACGCGTCTCACGTGAGAAGAGAAAGAATGGAAGGATGTGATTTGAAAGGCATGAATGATTTTACCTGGAACTTCTCTGAATAAACCGTACATACAATATCGTGCATGTGAAGGAAAGAGACTTAACAAGTGCGATACAGTATGAACGCATGTTCTATGTGAGACTAACAATCGAGATACAATGTTAATGGCATATTCTATGCAAGAAACAAAAGCATGAGCATATTCTATGCATGATTGGTAACGGGGGCATATTCTATGCGTAAAAGCAAATGCACGTTCCATGCATAGTTCGAATACATATTCTATGCGTAATTCAAAACAAACGCATATTTCATGCATAATTCAAGAGCGAACGC
The DNA here is from genome assembly GCA_025200525.1 of Camellia lanceoleosa. Classification (NCBI taxonomy): domain Eukaryota; kingdom Viridiplantae; phylum Streptophyta; class Magnoliopsida; order Ericales; family Theaceae; genus Camellia; species Camellia lanceoleosa. The sequence goes on from CM045758.1 coordinate 201,427,827, forward strand.
AAGGCACACAGGCAATTCCCATGATATGCACATCTTACTACAACATATGTGAAATGCATATTCTATGCCACAAAATGAAGCACATGTTCTATGCAACAACGAATAGGACATGCATGTTCTATGCTAGATATCGAAGCATGATTTGACGAAAACAAACTCAAAGGCAACTTCCAATTCACCTCTCGGAAGAATTACAATGTGTTTAAAGGATACACCTCGTTCACGTTGACAAGTAATGATCATCGCATATCGAAAACACAATTTCGAGCTTTTGCAGAGGCATTCTGAACCAAACAATGAACAATCCCTTCACTTCTTGGAAACCAAGGACACAAAACAACATCAGGAACCCCAAGAAAGCTGTCGGCCATGAGAGAAGGCCGCCAGCCAGGTGCTGGCCAACAATGAACACTGTCGGCCATCAATGGCAGATTGAGGGCAATTTGGGCAATTCAGCTCGAGCCTTTAAGTATGAGCCACTAGGGCTCATTTCCTCACTTCCCCTTGCTCGAAAATCCTCTCCCTTTCTCTCTAGGCCTTCATTCTCTCTAGATTTGCACTTTCTACGCGTTTTCCAATGCCCTACGCAAAGTTGATTCGTTAAATCCCCTTTGTTTACTTCACTTTGAACCGATTGAAATTCGATTTTGGTGTTTGTTTCCTCATTTCCACCATTCTAGGTTCATTCCCCTCACGTTTCTCTCGAGTTTTGTGCAATTTTCCTGGCTTTGACTTTTTCTTCCATTTTCTCTCTCCTAGGGTTTGACTTTTTCGAAGTTTACCCTTTTTCTTCATTTTTTCTTCACTTTTCACCCATCTCGCACCTACTTTTCGATGGCGAATGAGGTTTCTCATGACGGGGCTCCTCCAGAGATCCCCCCAGTGATTCCACCTATGCCGGAGGTAGAGAAGCCGATAGCTAATCTTCAAGCTAACTTAGAGGCTGAGTTTGAGCCCGAGGTCAAGCCGGAGCTGAAGTCACTACCACCGAGGGTACGGCCTATCGATGTGGCGCGGTATCACCCACAAACACACATACTGCCTACTTCCGGAGGCATTAGACATTTCACCGAGTTCGCCCAGGGTGCGCTGGAGGACCTTTTGTTGAGAGAGCCAGAGTCTCACTTATCGGCCATTGCCGTCGAGGTACGAACACTGTTTTCATATATTCTGCCTTTCTTTATTTAAATTTATTGCGCTCTCTTTTATTCGAATATGCTATCATTACTACTTTATCCAACTGTACCCTGTTTACTACATTTCTTGCACTGCTTTGTTTTTGGATCCACCCGACTGCATCTTATACCTTGTTTTTATCTAACCATGCACTGTTTTCATCTGATGCATTCCTTGCATCTGGTTGCATTTCATGCATTGCCTTTATCTGATACATTTCATACATTGTCCTTATCTGATGTATTTCTTTCATCTGGTTGCATTTCATGTGCTACCCTTATCTGATATATTTCCTACACTGTCTTCTTTTACCGCAAGGCGAGTCTCGCGCCTTCAGAGGCTATGGTGCTACGACTACCAGAGATTGGTATGACGAGCTCCCAGTTGGAGTTCAAGACATCATCGACGGGGTTGGCTTCGGCCTCTTTTGCTTTGGCCTGACCCAAGTTGTCACGAGTCGTCCCCTCTTAGGAGCATTGGTGGAGAGGTGGTGGGATACCACCAACTCCTTCCATTTCTCCACCGCAAGTGAGATGACGATGACTCTCGATGACTTTGCCATGATCACTGGCTTAGACATAGTGGGTGATCTGATCCCTATTGACACTGATATGGAGGAGTGGGAGGTAGCTTGGTTCGAGCTGCTAGGAGCATACCCACCCATATATGGAGCGAGGATAGTGAGATACACTTGGTTCACCGAGCGCTTCAAAGGGACTAAGCCCGAGACAATAGAGGAGATTGAGCAGTATGCCAGAGGCTTCCTGATGTTTCTCTTCGGTACCACCTTGTTTTCGAACAGGTGGAATACCGTTGGCCTATATTTGCTGAGTGCCCTGGTGACCCTTCCTCGGGTTCGCTTCTACAATTGGGGTGGAGTTAGCCTCACCACATTGTGTGGATACAGGAGCTCCACCTCCCGTCTGTAGGGAGGCCTGATTGGAGGCTACTAGCACGCCTGGGAGGTACACATCTCAGTTTTCTCTTTGCACTTTCTTTACAACTCATGCTTTATATCTGTTCAACACATGTGCTTTCTACTTTGTACTTTCTGCATCTGCTCGATACTATATTGATCACATACCACTGTATTTTTTCCTGCAGCTATGGGTATACGCATACTTCTCGATTTTGGCCTTGAAGCCCATCGTGGAGCTTTCGTTGATGGTACCCTTCTCATGGATGTATGATGGTCAGCTTCACCGCAGGGCTCGCAAGCCTTTCACCTTCTTCCGCAGGTACTTCAATACAATAGGCGCCCATGAGGTATTCCGAAACCACAGTTATTTCATTTCTGCTTTGAAAATGTTCACTTAGCAACTAACAGTAACTAATACTCTATACAACTTCTATTTGCAGATCAGGTGGCAGCCATGGGCCTTGATGCTAGGGGGGTGCGGGGCCAGTTTGCCGGTGCATGGGCTGTTTCCCGCTACCATATTCTTCTTGAGGGTCCGATTTGCCGGGTTTGGTTCTTGGGTGAGCGCTTCTTGCGCCAGATTATAGACATGCCAGACCCAGTCATTCTGACGTCTCCACCAAAGTCCATTCGGTCCACAGAGGGCCTATTCGCTGAGGAGGTCATCCAGTTCATGCTGGGCCTCAAGGTCGACTTCTTCCGAGCAGAGGGCGACTATGTAAACTTCATCTAGACATACCTAATGCCACCCCTGACGGGTGTTCAGGAAGTGAGGAGGCGGGGGCTCCTGCCGCAAAAGCGAGGCACAAAGTGACCCAAGTAAGCAGGGACCGAGGTAGAGGGGCTTCTCGAGCGGGGCATAGGGCTGATTGGCTAGAGCTCCCCACTACGCTGACTCACTGGCAATACACCAGGGAGCCCTACCAGGTCCCGATTAAGCCCACAACGGCTAGTCATGAGCTTGTCAGGATCCAAGGCCCGATTCCAGTATGAACCACACTTTAGCACTTGCACTCCATATTTCATTTCAGATATATCTATGGTAGATACTAATCAATCAAATACATTTGCAGGCATCAATCAAGTATACAGGAGGTTACCCTCGAGCTGATAGCCTCGATGATGGGGATGATACAGAGGAAGGAGACGCTGCTCAGCATTTACGATATCCCGGTAAGTTTCTTCAGTTTTCCATTCCAGGCATCAACTTTCCACTAATACACTGAGTCCACTAACACACCGACACACTGACATTACTAAAAACATCCCACACTATACTGATACATTGCATCGATAGACCATATCTGGCATACTGCACTTGCATACTATATTCACATTGTATCTGACTTTTGTATATGCTCGTTCTGCATACTTTACTTGCATCTGATACACATGTTATAACTAATACACAACAACTTTATTTTCAGATCCCACCCATGCCGATGGCGCCAGCGGGAGTTACAGCACCTGTACCAGTAGTACCTCCCCCAACAGTAGGGAGGAGAGAGAGAGACAAAGTCTGGCACACGGCCAAGGCAGAGGCACCCGAGACGGGAGTGGCCCTTCAGAGCCCATTCTGAGTGATGATGATGCCGAGACAAGGGACTCTGAGGCGGCAGCGAGTCAGCATTTAGAGTCATCTGAGAGTGGAGATGATGACGCTGGCTCAGGTTCCGAGAGCGAGGGCGATGCCGAGATGAGCTTCGAGGTGGAGAGTGAAGATGACTCAGGTTCAGACTCTAGTCCAGAGGGAGACAGCGGTGCCGATGGAGACAGTGCCCGAGAGTCCTCTCCTCCGAGGAAGAGGACGAAGAGGGCTTCTTGAGCCTGAGGAGGCCAGCGCTGATTTATTGTATTTTTTATTAGTTTCTTTTTGCTTATAGTTTTAGCACATTGTACAGCTTCATGAAGGTTTTATTTTCTTTAAAAACTTGTATTGCACTTTTTGTAAAAACAACCATGATCGGAATGAAAACCAGTTTTTAGTTGAAAAAGTGTTGTATTTTGCATCATGAGCACCACTTAGCATGGAAATGAGATTGAATCTGATAATGGAAACCGAATGCTTGAATTGCCACAACAGTCTTACCTGGGTAATGAACCGACCAACAACTGAAATAACGACAATATACAATTCGATAAACATCACTATTACAACTCGATAACAAAACACAAGTATAACTCGATACGCAAAGCAAAACAAGTAGACCTCAACAAACATGCTAAAGCCCGAAAAGACTCAAAACAGGACTCTAAAACACAAAGAACAAAACAAAACACATGCTTTCAGCACTTTCCAGCACAAAGAAGGATAGCAGGCTAAAGAGGGAGACTGTTGGCCATAAATGGTGATTGTCGGCCATGTGCCGGCCATCAATAAGCCTTGCCAACCATCAATGTGCAGGTCCTCCAAAATGTTGACACCTAGCTTCCACTTACTACCTTATCCTCTATAAAAGATTGGATTTTGTAGCTCCTTCATTTCAGTTGCAAATTTTTCACAAATGGAGCCATTCTTCGTCGAAAAACTCTCAAATTGGATTACAACTTTAGATGGCTCAAAAAAGGTGAACTTTTCGGGGTTTTGGCATAAATGCACTATTTCCGCTGAGCCATTCTAAGCTTTGTTTTCCGTTCCTACATGCTGTGCTTAGATGTTAGAACCCGATTACACATGTTTTTAGCTTCGAGGGACAAGAGATATACCCAACAATTAAGGAATTTCAAGTGTTAATGGAGTCCCAGTGCGATGAGGAAATCTTGCCTCAGCCCCGTTTCGGTCACATCCAAGCTTTGGAAAGGATGTGCAGGCTTACTCTACATGAGGCCCGATCCTTAGTTCATAACGGAGAGCTAGACATTCCTAGTCTAATTCATGGATTTTCTGCCGTTGGAGACCGTGGCGATATTCTTTGGCGGGGTTTTCGGCAGCACGCCCTTTGTTTGTGCATGCTAGCACATTTCCTCCTTGCCCTTAGTTTCGCCAGGTCTAGCATTTGACTAATTGAAGTGGCCCAAGGTTTGAAAGAGGGCGAGTTGCGTTGGTTTAGTGTCGGCCGAGACTTTGATGGGCTTAGACGCCTTTCATCGACGAGAGACAACCAAATTCGCGGGAAGTCCACTACTTCTTCAGGTAATGTTTCCCACCCTTTCTGATATGTGTTTCTCACATCTCTCGGCATTCATGCTCTGTTTTTCTTTCAAAGCCCTTTTCTTACTTTTCTCTCAACGTACACCTCTTTATTCTTTAATCTCTCTTTTCTTTCATCCCTCCCCAGAAATAGCTTATGGACAAGCTAAAGGTAGTGGATTCTTACCCTGCATACTCAGCTCGAGCATACTTTTTCTACCAACAGCTAGTGGATTTCCCGAACGAAGGATAGTGGTGCCATTGGATGTACAACAGGTCTGCTGCTGACATTGCATGGCGCTACCCTTGGCTTAATCTGACCGAAATGAGCTACCGCATGACTCAACAACCTGGCATTGAGTTAATTGGCCTGACACACTGTGTATTCTACTTTCCGTTCCGGTTCAGACGTCAATTTGGACATGATCAGACTTGCCCAGAGGAGGGGGTAGAATACCCGGTTTCATTCCTCGTCCAAGGTTCACATTTGGCTAGGTACCTCACTACTTGGAGGACGAGAGAACTTCTGGCTCCTACCTCTAGTTTTAGTTGCACACTTTTTGGTGAGTTTCTAACTTGGCTCAAAGATGAGGCACAATCCAGGCCCACTTTAGCATCAGAAGCTTCCACAATTGCTTTGATCTTACTTTTCAAGTTTTATGCATGTAATAAAAGCAACTTTGATTTGTATCGAGAGTTGGAGAACTTTGTATCAAAGTCAAAGAAATTAAAGTTGTGAGCACTAAAAGTTTTCTTTTTGGTCCAAAAATGGTCTAAGTTGTAAAAGGTAAAATTTGAGCAAAATCAACTTTTACTAAAACTTTTCAAAACCATTTTCGATAAGGATCACAACTTGAAATGCACGGAATATATCCTCACAATGTACAACCCTAAATCCAAAGATGAAAAATTTCCCCTTGTCTAAATAGCATTGCTCGGCGTGTAACCAATTCTCAAAGAAGATCACAACCGAACACTCAGATAAAGAAAAGACAAAGATGACCTGATCAAACACATGGACAGGATAGTTGATTTGGAGGTGTTTACGGCCGAACTTCAAGATGAAGTTGCCTACGTATCTCGAAGATGGGAATTAGCCCTTACGTAGTTCGGTTCGGGTTCACTTGAGTATTAACGCTCTCCTTTTGCGCTCTAACTTTTGCCAAGGCCGCCCTTTAGGGTTTTCAATCTTGCGAGCTCAATTTTTCTTTATTTCCAATTTTTTCGTGCTCTAACTTTTGCCTAGGTCGCCCTTCCAGGTTTTCGGCCTAGCGAGCCTCTCAAGGATAGTATTTCTTCAACTTGTCCATGTTGATTAGTTGGAAAAATTTTAGGCCATCTAGGTCCATGAGAATAACAGCTCCACCCAACCAGATAGTTTTAATTATGTAAGGACCAGTCCAATTGGGTTTGAACTTGCCCCTAGGGTCATAAATGGAAGCTCGATTGTCTTTCAATACCAAATCCCCTTCTTTGAGATTCCAGGACTTAACCTTCTTGTTAAAAGCCTTGGCAATCCTGCGTTGATAACCCTGAACATGGTACAGTGCTTTCAGCCTCCTCTTATCAAACAACATCAGTTCTTCGAACCTGCTCTGCTACCAGTCCGCCTCTACTATCTGACACTCAACCATAACTCGCAGTGATGGAACCTCTATTTCAATTGGTAGAATAGCTTCTATACCATAAACAAGAGAGCAAGGAGTTGCCCCAGTAGACATTCGAATTGAAGTCCTATAACCCCAGAGTGCAAATGGCAATTTGTCTGGCCAGTCCCTGTAGGTCTCAACCATCTTCTATAAAATATGCTTGATGTTCTTGTTGGCGGCCTCAACAACTCCGTTGGTTTGCAGCCGATATGTGGATGAGTTATGGAATGCCACGTTGTATTTCGCCAACACGTCAATCCCTTCTTTCTTAAAATGAGAGCCATTATCTGAGATGATCTTGTTTAGGACTCCATAACGGCAAATGATGTTGTTTCGGATGAACTTAGCCACATGTGCTGCTTTCAACACTGCATAAGACTGAGCTTCCACCCACTTTGTAAAGTAGTTAATTGCCACCAGAATGTATTCATGCCCATTTGACCCTTTTGGTGTGACTGCGCCGATGACGTCAATTCTCTAGGCTGAGAAAGGCCATGGTGCAGTTATGTTGTATAGTTTCAACGGTGGGATATTCATGCGATTAGCATGAATTTAGCATTTGTGGCATCGCCAAACAAAACCGATACATCCTCCTCCATAGTAGACCAGTAGTAATCTTGCCTGAGAATCTTCCGAGCTAACATTACTCCATTCATGTGTGCAACGCACTCTGTTCTATGGATGGCCTCCATTAGGCGCTTTGATTCCTCTACGTCGACACACAACTTGTGCATTCCCGGATGACCCCTTTTGTACAGTTTACCTCCGCAGATGATAAATTGAACGGCCATCCGCCGTATTGCCCTCTTATCTTGGGCATTTGCCCTTGGTAGATAAACATCATTTTCCAAGAAGTTCCAGATATCATAGAACCAAGGGCTTTGATCTTGCACTTCATCTATTATGGCAATAGTCTCGTACACTGGCGTATATCTTTGCTCAATGATAATTGGATGCATCCGAACTCCAAACGGGATGTTTATCATGGAGGATAGATTTGATAAAGCATCATCGAACCTATTGTTCTCTCTTAGTAGATGCGTGAAGGTCAACTTTTCAAACCTAAGAATCAGAACGTCCAAGGTCTAGTAATAGATCTTCATCTTTTCTTCTTTAACCTTCCAGTCTCCTTTTGCATGAGACACAACTAGGTTTGAGTCCCCAATAACGTCCAACCTTTTTGCCCCTAGTTCCAAGGCAGCTTCCAAACCAGTAATACACGCCTCGTATTCTACTTTGTTATTAGATACCTTGAACAGGAATTTGAAGGCAAAGGGTATATGGGAATTGTCGGGTGCTATCAGCAATACCCCTATTCCATAACTGTATTGATTTGACGCTCCGTCAAAGTACATTGTTCAAATTTCTTTCTCGACTTGCAGAATAGTTTCATCTGGGAATAGGTATTCTACCACTTCATCTCCTTCCACTGGGTGATCTGCCAGGAACTCCGCTATGGCTCTCCCCTTAACAGACTTGCGAGTAACATACTTTAAATCAAAGTCGGAGAGAAGAAGCAACCAACGAGCTAGCCTACCCGTAAGTGCCGGTTTCTCAAAGAGATATTTGATGTGATCTAATCTCGAAACCAGAATTACAGAGTGAGATAACAAGTAGTGCCTTAACTTCCTGGTAGCCCATACCAAGGGTAAGCAAGCTTTCTCCAGTGGAGCGTAGCGGATCTCATAATCCAGCATTTTCTTGCTCAGATAATAGATAGTTTTTTCCACTCTATACTCAGATTTCTGAGCGAGCATGCATCCCATCGTTGTGTCCATTACTGACAGATACAAAATTAAGGGCTTCCCCAGCTCTAGCGGTGACAACACGGGTGGATTCTGAAGGTACTGCTTGATCTGCTCAAAAACGAATTGACATCGGTCATCCCATCGAAATTTCTTTCCTTTCTTCAGGAGACCAAATAGTGGTTCAAAAGTCAAGGTTAATTTAGAAATAAACCGACTTATGAATTGTGCTTTACCTAGAAAGTCGTGCACCTCCTTTTCAGTCCTTGGTGGTGGCATTTCTAGGATGGCCTTGATTTTGGAAGGATCTACCTCGATGCCCCACTGTGTGATCAAGAAACCCAGCATTTTCCTTGCCGTTATACCGAAAGTACACTTCTACGGATTCAACCTCAACCAATATTCTCTGATCTGTTGAAAGAATTTCTTCAAGGTGGTGTAATGGCCCTCTCTTTCCTTAGACTTAACAATCATGTCATCCACGTACACCTCGACCTCTTTACGGATCATATCATGTAGAATTGTTGTTACAGCCCATTGATAGGTAGCCCCAACATTCTTCAACCCAAACGGCATCACCCGATAGCAGTAGATTCCCAACGACGTAATAAAAGTAGTTTTCTCTCTGTCCTCGGGTACCATCAAAATCTGGTTATATCCAGAAAATCCATCCATGAAAGAGAGCAAGGCATGGCTGTAGACACCCCATTTTTGACCGTCCTCAAGACTTGGACGTCACCGCTTGAACACCCGGTGATTATCCATGTTTGTGTTTGTTTGGAGTTCCCGGAGTTCTCGGCTACGCGCCCTGCCTCAGGACCTCCAAACTTGACCGTTTTGTGTCTGGTTTTGCACCAAACACCTGTGTTTTGCCTTGGAAGGGCAAGGAATGCCTTTTGAGGTATCCCCACATACCACCGGCTGTGGCTAGAGGCCACCGGCTGACTGGTGTTGCCACCGGCACTATATTGTGCCGGTCGGCACTCTTTTGTGCCGGTCGGCACTCTTTTTGGCAAAATGACCATTTTGCCCAGCCAACCACTTTACAGCTGCTTTCTGAGATATTTTTAGACAGCTGTTTAGCTCTTGTTTCCCCTCCATACACGTGTATGGAGGGATGAGCCCTTGGATGACTTAGTTTGTAAGTATTTGTTGCCTATAAAGAGAAGGCTCTTCTCTTGGCTCAAGGGTTAGCAAAATTTTAGGGTTAGAGAGAAAAAAAGAGAGGAGAACCTCTGGTTTAAGGTTTGATCTTTGTATCTATTGTATCTCTCTTCTTACCTCTCATTTTGTACACTAGGTGCTTTAGTTCACACTATTGCACACAAGCACCTAGTGTTTCACCTTCTCTAAGCAACTGAGGTTCTAAGGGTTGGTTCTTGGTGTTTTTGGTTGGATTGGAGCTCGAGGAAGCAACAACAACAACTTTTGTGAAGATAGTCATCAAGGGTAAGAAACTAACTTTATTTACCCCATTTTTGCATTCCATTTTTGTCTAGTTTAAAACAGTTTTTGTGCTTAGTCTATAACACATAAAAGTTCTATTTTTAGGCCCTCTTTATTGTTCATTAAGAGTGTTTTGTGGTTTGAGCAAGTTTGACCACTCTTAGACCTTGAAAAGGGCACTTTTTGTGCTATTTTGTGAGAGATCCGAGATTTTGGTGATAGGATCTCTTCACCACTGAAATCTTGAGGGATTTCAGTGGTGAAGAGCATGCCTTGAAGTCTCAAAAAGGGGAGGGTCACCCCCTCTCCTTGATGTCCTTGAAAAGGGCAAGTTTTAGCTTCCAAAGGAGCAACATGTTTGAGTGTGTGTTGAGCATGCCTTGGTTGTCTTTCATGCTCATATTGCCATGTTATAACATGATTTCAAGTTGGTTTTGGTCTCCTATGCATGCTTAGTATAGTTGCCTTGTAATGCCTCTTATTGCCTTAATGTGCCTAGTTTGTGTGCCTTCATTTCTAGCATGATTTAGGCCTAGATCCATGAAGCTCATATGCTCATTTTGCCATGAACTAGCTCTGTCCATGGTCGTTTGGGTCAATCTTGGCATGCTTTGTATAGCCCCTTTGCATTGTAGCTTGTATGCTTCAAGTAGGTGCATGTGTAGGATGCATTGCCTCCATGATTTCAAGGGTTTGGAACCCCCTAGCATGCCATTTCAGTCCCCTTGGTATGCTTGTATGCTTGCCTTAGTGGCCTTGTTAATGCTTTAGGAGCATGCGTTGTATGCCCCTTGTTTTGGGCCACGTTGCATGCCTTTGATTTAATGACTCTTAGATGCCATCTAAGTAGCTATTTGGCTTTGTTTTGACATGCTAGAAACCTGTTTTAGGTTGATTAGTGCATGCCATGTATGTTTGTGCAAAGTGTGGTTTAATGCCCTATTAGCTTGCCTTAAGCCTAGGCTATTTGCATGCTTTGTTTGATTTGATCTATTGCATGATTTGGCGTCATGTTTGAAATGATTTGAGAGCCTAAGTTGCATGCTAATAGTCCATGTTTGAATCATCTCAAGTGTGCTTGAATGTTGCTTGTATATGCCTTGGGTTCGGTACCTTAAAATGTGCATATGTGTGTGTGTGTTTAGTCCCCAATTGTAGACATTTTGGCTACTGATTATAGGCCTTTTTGAGTTGCCTAATTCATGTCTAAGTCTATCATTTCATTGGTTTTCATGCTTGCCTTATATGCTTGTTTGTATGCTTGCATAAATGCATTGCATAGTCCATGTTGCATGCCTAGTTAACATGCTTAGGATTGCACCACATTGACATGCATGCCAAGCCTCTTGAAGTGAGTTTGATAGAGGTTTGGCACCCTTTTGTGCCTATGTGTTTTGCATGCATTTGAAAGTGAAGTTGCATTCTTGGTTCTTAGGGCCATCATGCATGGAAATGCGTGATTGGTGGTCCGGGAATCGAGGCACATACCCCCATTGAGTCATTAACATGATGAGGGATGTGTTTTGTGCATACATGTTTTGAATTGCCTTGCCATGCATAGTTTGTCCTCTCTTTGTAAGTTGCGTGATCTCTGCAGAACATTTTTGTGCCGACCGGCACTTTTAGTGCCGACCGCGGTGTTTTCCCACCGATGGAACAATTACGTGCGGTGGCCTCCTCACCGGTGGTATTCTACCCCAGCCGGTGGTGATCTCCAGTGCCCTGAGAGGCACTCCTGGGTCTTTGGCAATTTTCAGAGGAGGATAGCAGGGGAAACAGAGGCAATCCGTGCATGGCAAGGCGATTAGAAGCGATCCCGAAGGCATTTGAGCCCTCTTCCCGAGGCGTTTACTGCTTTAATTAACTTAGTTAATTTGTTAATTAATTTAGTTGATTTGTAATAATTAATTAGCTTGTGTAGTTAATTAGTTAATTAGTTAATTAGTTATTAATTAGCTTGTATTATTATTTGGTCCCTCCGAGTGAGGGCAAAATTGTAATAAGGGTGTGTGAGTGGGTGTATGTCTTCCAACCCCCATTTCTTTCTAACCCTTTTATTTACCCGCTTATGTTGGTAGATTAGGGCATGTTTATTTTAAGCATACCTTATGCAATGCATGCGTGCATTCATGCATTCGTTTACATGCACCGGGCTCGGTACATCATACAAACTGCGTTGTAATTCTCAATTCCAAATTGAATACGTGCTACTCGCGCATTTCACATGCCATATTTAGGGTTAGCCGAGCCTGTCTAGATTACATCTCTTGTATGTGTCGCATTAGCCACTTAACATGAACTAGGTCATGCATGTTTGCTAACAGTTCTTGTTTTGGCGCGGAGTACGATGTAAGTTTTTATGGCTTTAGCATATCGCATGCGTGTGAATGTTTACCATGACAGTATGCTTGCCATGCGGCTAAGTGCTTACATGATAAACTGTTTGAATGCCTGTGGGTGGAGGTTAGATTGCCTGAGTTGGAATAACTCGTTGAAATCCGAATTTTAGCCTACTTGCGAGTAGCAAAAGAAAACAACACGTTTTTCAAGACAAAACGGATATGCAATGTTTATTTCCAAGTTAGGCAATCTGGTCTATACTTTTGTGTTGTGCGCATCACATAGTAATTCTAGGTTAATAACCGGAATAAGAACGCATAAAGTTTTCAAAAACGGATATCACGGTTAGTAGAGGCCGGTCTTCGGACCGGGCGAAAGGGGGTGCTCATAGCTGACCTTCCCCGATCGTACCCAAGCTCCCGAGCCAAGACCACTTTGGTGATGACGGACACGTGGCCTTCGGCACCGAGTCAGGGTTTCCTAAATTTCCCATTTTAAAAATATTTAGGTGGCGACTCTGTAATCTGGCAAAGCAGTCCATGTTTGGCACTACTTTTCAAAAATCTGTTTTCTCCAACGATTTGCCAGAGTTGGACTCTTTGGTTCAGATTTAGAACCGTGACACAAAAGGGAGTCCGAACTGTAGCGCGAGGTCCCCCCGCGGACGTGCTACAATGGCCTGCGGTGAAGTCGACCAACTCATCAATATGTGGTAAGAGAAGGTTGTCCTTTGGACTGGCTCTATTCAGATCCTTGAAATCCACACACACCTGAATTCTGCCGTCTTTTTTTGGCACTGGAACAATGTTAGCCAACCAAGTCGGATACTCAGATACCAGCAAGAATCCTACGTCTATCTGCTTGGTGACCTCCTCCTTAATCTTCAAAGCCCAATTCGAGCATATTCTCCGCAACTTCTGCTTAATGGGTTAAGCCTCGAGGTTAAGAGGGATCTAATGCTGTACAGTCTCAGGATCGATTCTAGGCATGTCTTCATAGGACCACGCGAAAATATCTTTGAAATCTTTTAATAAAGCGACTAAGCGCTCGCGCTCCTCCGAAGACAACGTAGACCTGATCTAGACCAGTCGCAGATCTTTCTCAGTACCCACATTAATCGTAATGATTTCATCAACGAGGGGTTTTGCAAACCTCTTCTTCTCTCGATTAATCAAAATTTTCAAAACCAGAGGAATTCCTTCCTCATCGTTTTCATCAAAATTTTGAAAATCATAATCAATGCAATAAACAAGAGGCATAGAAAAATACTCAGAATCTGCAGTGGTATTCTCATTCAAAAGGTCCAGCTCCTCCAATTCCTCGGTTACAACCAACTCAAAAGAAAAGGAAAAAGATAACTTGGACAAAACCCCGGTATCCGGGTTATCAACCCTAGGAATGCCAGACCCAGACTCAGAAGAACCGGAATCTGATTCTGACTCCACAGACTCTGTGGAATCAGATTCTGGTTCACTACCTGACTCAGAACTGCTAGACAGGTAGCCCTCCTCCAGCTGTGAAATGAGAGACGGTGCATCAGATGCATCCAAGATGTTGCTAGAAGGGTTCACATTCGGTTGGTCTCCAATCATGGAAACGATCAGGTTATCCCCCAAGCTCTCTGAGTTGATCGAAGGATCCGAAAGGAGACATGCCAGTGCTGCTCCTATCTCAAGCTCATTGCTGTTCGACTCACAGTCTGTGCTCTTTACAGCTTCAGCAGTTAGTTCAATCTGTTCCTCCGTATCACTGTCTTGCAGCTGCAAGTCAAAGAAAATTTCAAAGCCGGGAACATGCTGCTTCTTAAAATTGAACCAGGGTTCAGGGAAACCATAGAATGGGAAGTCTTCACCCTCCCGAACAAAATAGCCATTCAGGGTTCCCCAGATAGGTTGATGCACAAGTTCGTAACGCTTCCCAGTCTGCTTAGCTCTGGTTCTTCCGACCATCTCTTTCTCTTTCCTTACCCAGTCCTCTTTGGTGGGCGTATAGCTAAGACCAAAGGCATGCGGATTATGTGGCACATCGGCCAATGTAGTGACGCCCTTCTAGCCACTTTTTCCTAATCCCATTCCGGGCATGTGTTGAAGCTTGTTCATGAAGTAAACAGATTAAGCACTGACATACAGGCCCTCATCAACAGCCAAGATATTCTGAACTACTCGGGCCTCAACCGAGGTGAACCCAGAAAGGAAAACACCCTTTTCGTTGTGCACGATCTCCAACACAGGTGTAGTGACCTCTGGCGGAGGATGTATAGATGAATTCCCGAAGACTATAGCTACCCCTTTCCCATGGTGGAACTTTAGCATTTGTTAGAGGGTGGAAAAGACAGTTTTCACTTGGTGCAACAGTGGACCCGCCTTTTTCTACACCCCGCCTTTCGGAAAGGGTTTGAAAAGAAAGGCCTCATAGTTCGGACTCCCGCAGTTCTGAATCTAGTCACACAAGTGCAATATGAAACTGATAAACACCAAAGAGTCCAAATCCCGCAAACCTTTTTGGAAAATCGATTTTAAATCAAATAATGCCAAAATTTGGACTGTTTTGCCAAACACAAAGTCTCTACCTAAATATTTTATTTTGGGGGAAATTTAGGAAACCTTGACTCATGTCAAAGGCCACATGTCCATCATCACCAAAGTTGCCTCAGCTCGGGAACTTAGGTACAAAAGGGAAAGGTCCTGAGATGAGCACCCCCACTTGCCCAATCAAAGATCGGCCTCTACTAATCATGATATGATGTTTTATAAATATTATGTGTTCTTATTCCGGTTATTTAAACAGCTTTATTATGTGACGCACACAAGCAAGTATAGACTACACTGCAAGAATTGGAACATTTCAAGTCATGTTTGTTTGCGAAAATAGTTTGAATTTGTCACCCTCAAGTGGGCTTAAATATGCAGATTTGCCACATCAAAGTGAGCTTTAAAACATGATTTGCCACTCAACAAAGTGGGCTTAAAATATACATTCGTTGAATTGTTCCAATTCAAACAACAAGCCTTCATCCACAGGCATTTATGCAGTTTAGCATTTAAGCACATAGCCTTATAGCAAGCATGCTAGTCATGGCAGTATTCACACTTATGCAAGTATACTAAAGCGTAAAAGCTTACCGAGTACTCCAAGCCAAAACAGAAACTAGTTAGAAAGATGTGTCATCTTAACTATGCAAGATGCCTAATGTAACACATGCAATATGCATTTAATAGGCTCGGCTACTAATATGGCATATGGATTGATTTGAATGACATGCGATAAAACACGTATTCAGATAAGATATTGAAATGACGATGTAGTTTGAATGATGCGTCGAGCCTCGGTGCATGCAAGACAAAATGAATGGATGCAAGCATGTGATATGCTAATTGAAATATGATCCCTAATCTAACCATCAAAAGCGATTAAATAAAAAGGAGAAAGACGTGGGGTTGGAAAACATACACACACACGCACACTTATTACAACATTATGCCCTCACGAATGAGGGTCCGAATGAATAAGCTAAGCTAAGTTAATCTAAACTAAGCTAATTAAACTAATCTAATTAAGCTAATTAGACTATTTATTACAAATCAAATGAATAACTAGCAAACCAATTACTAATTATTACAACACTTAACTAATTAACAAACTAATTAAGTAAAACGAATGTACACTAGCTAAGCATGCGAGATATCAAACTATGTTGCCACTGCTCTGCCTCGAGAAGTGGAATATGCATATGCTCGGTTCTTACCCCGAAAAGTCTTCCATTTTGCTCTTGAAAGGCTCTGTTTGCAGGGTTGAGCAAACTTCAGAATCTTTCTGCTCCAACTTACCAAATCTTCCCTGAGATTAACATCAGTGGCCTACTAGCCATGGATGGCTGCTGCCAGCCATGGATGGCTTCTGTCAGCCATCTGTCGGCCAAAAGGGTGTACTGCCGGCCAGAAATGAAGCCTTGCCGGCCATTTATGAGGCACTGCTGACCACTGATGCTCTGAGTCACCATACTGTAATAGAGCACAAACAAAGCAAAATGAAGGTTTTTCCAAGGGTATGTTTGTACTGTACCCCTCCTTATCATCTCAAAACCTCAAAGGAGTGACACACTTGGATCCAAAACCACCAATCAAGCAATTTCATTGCATGATGGCTAAAGATCCAAGTTGTACAAGTTTGATAAATGCACAAATATGACCAACAAGACCACCACCCTGTTATGCATGATCAAAGGCAATGGAGACCAAGGAAAATGGCACATTTCATCACTTT
Source organism: Camellia lanceoleosa (assembly GCA_025200525.1). Classification (NCBI taxonomy): domain Eukaryota; kingdom Viridiplantae; phylum Streptophyta; class Magnoliopsida; order Ericales; family Theaceae; genus Camellia; species Camellia lanceoleosa. The sequence goes on from CM045758.1 coordinate 201,444,495, forward strand.
TGAGTATGAAATGTCCCATTTTCCTTGTGTTTGAATTAACGTCCGATTCGAACACATGCAATGCAACACAAAAGATGCTTATCTAGATTCTTTTACTTGTCCAATTTGTTTACACATTTTACATTACCGATTCATTCTTTAATAGATTAAGTCCATTAGTAAGTGTCCTCTAATGGAAAGATGGCTCAAACAACGAGTTGCTTTGGGCATGAAAGAGGCATTACACTATTGGTAATGAACCCCCTAAAGGATTAAACCATTAGGTGCAACACCTCTATTTCACACTTTGGCAAACAAGGGGTTTAAAACCACTTTCAAAGCAAACAGAAGAGTGAAGAATTGAAGGAGGTTTTAGAGATTTTAAATGCTGAAATGAAGTGTAAAACAACACTGAAACATGCTATTAACTCAAAACAATGATGATTAAAGCATTAAAATATCAAGCTAGTGAAGGAATTAACACTACAACTATGCAAAACAAGCCTCAACTAAACTAACCATCCCAAAATAGAGCCAAAACAGGTTATTTTAGAGACAAAAACATGCTAGATTCAAGCCACAAAAAGCTAAAATAATAAGCTAACATGTGAGGCTAACTAGGGATGCAAACAAGACACAAGGAGGGGAGGCTAACCCCTCCAATTTTGAACTTCAAAACTTGATTTTTAGCACTAAAAAACCTCTAAGATTTAGTGGTTAAAAGGTCAGAAAAAACTTGTTTTGAAAGTGATGAATAATAGCACAAAAGCTTAACAAGTTAAGAAGCAAAAAGGGTGGACAACCCCTTAACAAAAAAAGCTTCAAACCACCATTTTCAAGTCATAAAAACAAAGGTTTTTTTAGTTCAAAAACCAGCTTCAAAATAATTTAAAAAGATGAGAAAACAAGCATGCTAAACAAGAGAACAAAGTAAGTAAACTACCTCTTGAAGCAAAGAGCAATTCTAGGCACAAATCCAAGCTAAAACCACTTGCTAGAGCTCAAATCAAGCCTCAAGGAACCTCACCTCAAATAAAAGTAACTTCTATCAAGGAAATGTATGCAGCACAAAATTGTAAGAGAGAGAGAGATAATTCTAGAGAGAGAGAATTTTTGTCTTCAAATTTTTCTAACTCCCCCCCTCCACATGCAAGAGAGGGGTCCTATATATAGAAAATACAAAATTCCCTCACAAAGATCTAGCCACATACGTGTTGGAAGATGCACAAACTTGTGCAAATAGCTGACACAAAATATCACAAAATATCTGCAGGAAAGACTGATGGTCGGCCGGCCATCAGTGATGGCTGGCAAGGCATATTAGTGGCCGGCAGGCCAAAAGCCATGGCTGGAAGCCTTCAAGGATGGTCAGCATGCCATCAACAACTTCATGCTGAAAAGACCTAAGCATGGTCCAAAGATGAGACAAAATGGATACAGGGTTTGGAAAACTCAAACCTGTGGCGCTCTACCGCAGACTTCAAGCGTTCAGTGAGCAATCAGACTCACCATCAGATGTACCTGCAAGAACATTCAAGTTTTAAAGAGCCATAAAAAATGGGGTGTCTACAGTTGCCCCTCTTTGACAGAACTCGGAGTCATGAAATGACGTGAGTAAATGCTAAAGCCTAGAGATGACCCATTTTGACAAGGCCGTAAGACTTGGACAGACAATCGAGACAGCAATAAATAGTTGCGCCCGCAGGCTGCCTACATATCCCTTTGCAAGGAATCAAACTAGCGTAATTCTGGGGCAAGATGCAAGTGATATGTACAATGCAGAGAATAACTTATGATCATGCAATGAGGTTGTAATGAAACATCTAGATGCAAATGTTATGCAAATAAATGCTACATTCATACAAACTAAAGCACGATACAACAATCTCATACATGAAAAGAAGTAAGTAAACATGAACCAAACTACATTTCATGCAGAAAAGATGTAAGAAAATTATGCAAACTTAACCACGTATCACACAAGAAGGGCAAATAATAACACAACCGTCGGGCGCACCCAAGGTGTCAAACAAGATCCTAACGTGTTGCACGCGGAAAGAGAGAAGGGTTAGTGTGAACACCGGGATGCACCCGACTGTTCTGAACCAAAGGGAATGGTGATAAACATCGAAGCGCATCCAAACATTTGTAACCAAAACAAGGAGTAGTGATAAACATCGGAACACATCCAAATGTTTTTAACCAAAACAGGGAGTGGTGATAAACATCGGAACACGTCCAAATGCTTTTAACCAAAACAGGGAGTGGTGATAAACATCAGAACACGTCCAAATGCTTTTAACCAAAACAGGGAGTGGTAATAATCATCGGAACACGTCCAAATGCTTGTAACCAAAATAGGGTAAATCGAAGGACATGAATGATCTCACCTAGAATTCCTCTGAATGAATCGTACATACAATATCGTGCGTTTGTGTAAGAAACTCAACAAGTACAACATATTAAGGGTGCATGTTCTATGCACAATTACAGTAATGGTAAGGCATGTTCTATGCAAATGTGAGAAGTGCATATTCTATGCATGATTGGAAAAATGCATATTCAATGCATGATAACAACTGGGATATAATGGCATGTTTTACGTAAACCAAACAATCTGAGGGCATATTCTATGCATAGTACAAGATCAAAGGCTATAAGCATGTTCTATGCATAATATGAGAGTGGAAGCACACTCTATGTAGCTAGAGTAAGAGCATGTTCTATGCAACGGTATAAGTGGAATGCACGTTCCATGCAACGGCAAAGAAACACATATTCTATGCGATAACAAAAGCCTATTCGTTAAGACCAATTCAAGAAGAACCCCCGATTTACCTCTCGGAAGAGTTGTCAGATGTTAAAAGGATACACCTTGCTTATGTCGATGAGTGACGAACATCGTACCCTGGAAACACCATTCTGAGCCTCCGCGGAGACATTCTGAACCAAACATTGAACATTCCCTTCACTTCTTGAAATCCAAGAACACAAAACAGAACCAGGGACACATAGGGGACTCTTGGACACCTGCCGGCCACAAGAAGGAGCCGCCGGCCACCTACCAGCCACTGTTGTGCCTTGCCGGCCATCGATGGCAGGGCCGAAGGCAAAAAGGGTTTTTTGGCTTGGGTCTTTAAAAATAGGGCATGGCACTTCATTTCCACACAACCCCACATCTGAAATTCTTCTCTCTCTATCTCTAGGTGCTCCTTCTCTCTAGATTCGCGCTTTCTATGCATTTTCTAACACCCCACACAAACTTTATTCGTTAAATCCTCTTAGTTCTCTTCACTTTGAACCAATTGGAATTTGATTTCGGTGCTTCTTTCCTTATTTCCACCATTCTGGGTTCATTCCCCTCGAATTTCTCTCAAGTTTTGTGCACTTTTCCCGACTTTGACTTTTTCTTCCATTTTCTCTCTCTTAGGGTTGACTTTTTCAAAGTTTTACCCTTTTTCTTCACTTTCCACCTATCTCGCACCTTTTCAGATGGAAAATGATCTCCTTCATGATGGAGTTCCTCCCGAGCTTTCTCCAATAGACTTCGAGGTAGACTTCGAGGCCAAACCAGAGGCTGAGCCAGAGCCATTACCGTTGAGTATACGACCCTTTGATCTAGCAACGTACCATCCTCAGACACACGTATTGCCCACTGTAGGAGGCATCAGATCCTTTACTGACTTTGCTGAGGACGTGCCAGAGGACCTCCTATTGAAGGAGCCAGCGTTTCATTTATCGGCCATTGTCATGGAGGTATGAAAACTGTTTTTATGCATTACTACCCTTAACTATTTGCATTTCTTGCACTGCCTTCATCTAGTTGTATCTCATACACTGTCTTGATATGATTGCATTTCACGCATCGCCTTGGTCTGACTGCACTTCATGTATTGCCATAGGGCGAGTCTCGTGCCTTTAGGGGCTATGGTACGACGACCGCTCGAGATTGGTATGGCGAGCTCCCAGCTGGAGTTCGTGACATTGTTGATGAGACAGGCTTCGATCTCTTCTACTCCAGCTTGACCCGGGTTATAGCAAGTCGTCCTCTCTTAGGAGCATTGGTGGAGAGGTGGTGGGACACCACTAACTCCTTCCACTTTTCCACCATAGAGGAAATGACGATGACTCCTTACGACTTTGCCATGATCACCGGCGTAGACGTAGGGGGCAATCCGATCCCTCTCGATCCTGATATGGTAAGCATGTTAAACATGGCAATATGGCAATCACACTCATGCAAGTATGTTAAAGCGCAAAACCCACCGAGTACTCCAAGCCAAAACAGAAACTAGTTAGAACGATGCATGATCCTAACTATGTTAAATGACTAATGCAACATATGAAATAATGCAACTAAATAGGTTCGGCTATTCAATTATGGTATTTGCAACACTTTGATAGCATGCTTTGAAACACGTATTCAAAAAAAAGTATTGAAATTACAATACAGTTAGAATGATGCACCGAGCCTCGGTGCATGCAATACAAATGAATGGATGAAAACATGCAAGCATAAGGTATGCTAATTGAAAATATGATCCCTAATCTAACCACCAAAAGTGGGTAAATAAAAAGGAGAAAGACGTGGGGTTGGAAGACATGCACACACGCACGCACACTTATTACAACATTATGCCCTCTCGAATGAGGGTCTAATTAAGCTAATTGTTACAAATTAAATGAATAACTAGCTAAACTAATCAACTAATTATTACAACACTTCAATTAACTAGCTACCTAAGCTTAATTAACTATTACAACTCCAAATAATTAGCAACAACTAATTAGACTAATTAAAATACAACAACAAAATTCATTATGCTAATGAAACAATTGAATGCGTTTGACACAAGCACTACGGAAGATGGATGGAGGTTGCATGCAAATCACTTGAAAGACACTCTGTCTGCCCAGATTGCCTCTGTTCCACCTTTAGCCATTGCCTCTGTTTCTGCAGAATTATTTTGCTGACCAAACACCAAGGTCCAGCCGTGCATCACTAAAGCCCAGCCAGGCCTTCAGAAGGCCGGCCGTGCATTGATTTTGTGTACAGTTTTATTTTGTGCTCTAAGGTGAAATAAGACAAATAGAGCATTTTTCAAGCTTTGTTTGCCCTTCCTCCCTTCTCTACCGTAGGAAGGCCTCAAGAGAAGAAATGAATCATTTCTAAAGACATCAATGAGCGATTGATTGCTTGATGCTTTAGGACATGATTTTGGACAAAATCAATAAATGAAATACAAATGGACCACCCCTCCCTTCTTGTCATGGAATGACCTCAAAGAAGGGAAGTTAAGATGCTTCAAGGACATCAAAACACCATGAATTGATGCTCGATGACCCTTGACACAAGGAACTTGGCATAACGTTCGGCCAAGTTCAAGCTATTCAAGCCATTTTCTTTAAGTGTGTTGAACCAAATTTTAAGCCAATTTGCTTTAGTCATATCCATTTATTAGTCTATTTGTCCATGGTGATGTTAAGTCCTATAATCAAGAAATATTGTCAAACGAGAGGTTTCTTTAAAACATGAAAGAAAGGCTACACCGTTGACAATGAATCTCCTAAGAGATTAAACCTTTTAAGTGTAGGCCATTCTTACATGTTTTGAGCAACCTTGATCAGTTGAAATCATTCTCAAATACAAATGATAGATAGTTGATTGACTGGTTAGAGTGAAACACTTAATCATGAAAATAAAGCAAAGAAAGCATTACAACAAGTTATGTAGGCCAACTTGTGGGACAACACATGAGCTAACCAAAGCATGAAATAATTATAAAGGCTATGGAATCACCAAAACAGCCCCTAAAAAGGGAAAAATAGTGGCTAATAACGCATTAAAAGCTTAACAATAAAGAAGAGAATCAAAGCTAGTGAACAAAGGGAATGAGGGATGGCTAACCCCTCCATTTTTGAAGCGTCAAAACATGGTTTTTAGCCTTCTCAAGCCTTTGAAAATTAGTTTGAAAACCCAAAAAGTGAGAGTGAAAATGAGAGGGTTTGAGTTATGGATAAAGGTTGGTAACTCTCCAAACCCAACTCCAACACTTCAAACAAGTCCAAAAGCAACCAAAACAACAAGAATGATGGTGCAAATGATAGGAATGAAAGCAAGAAAGAAGGATACAAGCTTATACCTTTCAAGAAACAAACTTGTTCTTGAAGCTTCAAGTTTGATTCCTATGCACTCTCTAGTTTGAATTATGCTTTCTCAAGATCAACCAAGGCCTTAGGATGGTCAAACTAGGTTGTGTATGGTGTGTAGTGATGGTGTAACTAAACTAGGTTAGCTCAAAGCTTACTTGCCAAGGAAGAAGAAGGAGGAGAGGCTCTCTATATGTATGTATCTTGTCTTGATATTTTGTTCAACCCTCAAAACAATCCCAGAGCCTTCCTTTTATAGAATTCGAGCTCAGGAGGTGGCAAATATCTTCAAAAATGGACAGCTGGCTGCCTCTCACCCATAACAGTGTTTAATAGCATCGAAGGCCGACTAGCCATTCAAAGCCACGGCCGGGCATCACCAATGCACGGCCGGGCCTTGGTGACCTCCCCTGTTTTTTTGGTTCAAACTCAGCTCATGGAGGGAAAAGGTCCAAAAATAAAGCTCACAGGTTTAAACAAAGTAAATGTTGAAGACTTGAGGTTATTTCGGGCGCCTAATTGATTCCGAATATCTACGAATTCATAATTCAACTTTCATCATCGAGTGCATCGAATCAAGCGTCCGAGTCTCATGGGCAGTCAAAAGTGGGGTGTCTACAACATCCACCGATATACCAGGCGGGCATGGTGCGATACAGCTGGTTTGAGGAGCGATTCAGAGGGACTGAGCCCAAGAAGATTGAGGAGATAGAGCAGTATGCGAGAGGCTTCCTCATGTTCATCTTCGGTACCACCTTGTTTTCAAACAGGTAGAATCCCACGGGCTTGTATCTGCTGAGTGCCTTGGTGGTCCTCCCTCGAGTTTAGTTTTATGATTGGGGCGGAGCCGGCCTCACCACATTATACGAATATATAAGCTCCTCCTTCCGTCTGCAAGGGACTTTGGTTGGAGGCTACTCGCAAGCTTGGGAGGTACACACCTCAATTCCCTCTTTACACTTTAAATTTTCTGCTCAATTTCTTGCTTTACATCTGTTCCACACATGTGCTTTCTGCTTTGTGCTTTTTACAACTGTTCATATTGTATTTGATTATATACCCTCACATTCTTCCTGCAATTATGGGTATACGCATACTTCCCGGCTCTTGTCCCAGAGCCCGTAGATAAGGTTCCATTGACAGTCCCCTTTTCTCGGGTATACGACGGCCAGCTCCGCCGCAAGACTCGTGAGTCCTTCATGTTTTTCCCCCGGTATTTTGACATGGTAGCAGCACACGAGGTAACCCAAAACAAAGTCATATTTTTTTCTTTATAACTGTTTTGATCCACACATTAGCAACTGATAGTGACTAATAATCTGTTCACTTTCTATTTCAGATCACATGGCAGCCCTGGGCCATGATACCGACAAAGCTTCGAGCCCAGTACAATGCAGCTTAGATCATTACCTGCCATCACATTCTTCTTAAGGGCCCGATTTGTCGAGCCTGGTTCTTAGGCAAGCGTTTCGTGCGTCAGACCTTGAGCCTACCTGCTCCGTTTATACCGATGACACCTCCAGTGTCAATGAGAGTGACACACAGCCTGTCTACTGACGAAGTGATCCAGTTCATGGTAGGGCTAGAGGCGGAGTATTTTCGTATAGAAGGTGATTACACGGTCTTTATCCAGACACACTTGATGCCACCTCTGACCGGTGTTTGTGGGGGTAAGAGAGTGGGAGCTCCTACCGTGAAGGTGAGACGTAGAGCGACTCGGGCAAGCAGAGCTCGTGGCAGAGGGATTTCCCAGATGAGGCAAGGGGCCGGATGGCCAGAGCTGCCTACTACGCTTACCTACTGGCGGTGTACTGGGAAGGCATATCAGATCCTAATCGAGCCTGCAGCAGCTGGGCATAGATGCACCAAAGCCCAGGACGCACGTCTGGTATGCACCACACTTTTAGTTTTCGCATTTCTTTCGGATATTTGTTTGTCCTGGATATTAATCATTTCCAATGCATTTGTAGGCACCCCCAGGATACACCGAGGATCTGTTGGAGCTACTAGCCTCATTTGAGGGCATGATATTGAGAAGGGAGGCACTGCTCAGCTTCCACGGTATTCAGGTAATTTCTTCAGTTTTCTTGCATTCCAGTCATCAAATTTCCACTGACACTTCAACTGAACACTTCCCACACTACACTGATACACTGCATCTGACCCACACTGCACTGATACACTGCATCTGACATACTACATTGATACACTGCATTTGACCCACTGCACTTCCAGACTGCACTCATATATTGTATCTAACTCGTGCATAAACTCATTCTGCACGTCATACTTGCATCTGATACACATACTATGGCTTACGTAAGACAACCACCTTTTCAGGTCCCATATATACCGACAAAGACCCACAAAGAAGAAGACGGGACCATCAAGACCCCTGACAAAGAAGAAAGAGAGGTTCTGCGGCGGCCAAGGCCGAACTAGGAGCGCCTGAACTGAGAGTGGCCTTTTAGAGCCTATTCTAAGCGAGAATGGTACGGAGACCAGCGAAGCCGAGGAGACAGTGAGTCAGTATGCTGATTCATCTGAGAGTGTAGATAATGACGCTAGCACGGATTTTGCTAGTAGTGAGGCTACAGAGGTGGAGGAGGGCTCCGAGGCGGAGACCGCAGACGGCTTCGATTCAAACTCTAATTCAGATTCAGACAGTGGCGCTGATGGAGACAGCGCCGCAGAGTCTGCTCTACCGAGGAAGAGGATGAAGAGGGCCTCTCGAGCCTGAGATTGCTGGCGCTAATCTATCTGTATTTTTGCTTAGTTTCTTTTATCAGTAGTGTTAGCACTTTGTACAGCCTTGACGAGTTTTATTTCTTTAAAAACTTGTACTCTTTTGTAAAAAGTAACCATGATCGGAATGAAAACAACTTTTCGATGAAAAAGTGTTGTATTTTGCATTCTGAGTGTCACATATCATGGAAATGAGATTGATTTTGACATTGAAAACCAAATATTGTATTGTCATAACAATCTAAATCAAGTAACGAATCACCCAACAACTGAAATGATCAAAGTAATACAACTCGATAATCAAAGTAACAACAACTCGATAAAGAAAACAGTCTGATATACAACAAAACAACTCAATGCACAACTCGATTACCAAAATAGCTCGATAAACAAAGCAATTTGATAGACAAATAACTTAAACTCAACTCGACGAACTTACTAAAGTTAAAAGAACTCAAAACAAGACCTTGAAACACACAAAGAACAAAATAAAACTTCTGCATCCAACTAATTCCTCACAAAGGAGGACTAGAGGCACAAGAGGAAGGTCTACCGGCCACGAAGGGTGGCCGTTCCTCCTGCCGACCATCAATAAGCCTTGCCAGCCATCATTGCGCAGGACCTCCAAAATGTTGACACCTAGCCTCCACTCACTGCCTTGTCTTTTACAAAAACTCCAGCTTCGTGATTTCTTCATTTTAGCTACTATTTTGCCACAAATAGAACCATTTTTCATCGAAAAACTCTCCGATTGCATTGCAACTTTAGATGGCTCAGAAAAGTTAAATTTCTGAGGTTTCGGCATAAATGCACTATTCCCGCTGAGTCATTCTCGACTTTGTTTTCCGTTCCTTCATGCCATAGCTAGATGTTGGAACCCAATTACGCATGTTTTTAGCTTCGGGGGACAAGAGCTATGCCCGACAATCGAAGAGTTTCAAGTGCAAATGGAATCCCGGCGAGATGAGGAAATCTTGCTCTAGCCCCGTTTTGGTCACATCCAAGCTTTGGGAAGGATGTGTGGGCTCACTTTGCATGAGGCTCAATCTTGGGTTCACAATGGAGAACTGGACATCCCCAGTTTGATTCATCAATTTTCTAATGCCGGTGACCATGACGAACTTCTTTGGCGGGGTTTTCGGCAACACGCCCTTTGTTTGTGTATGTTGGCTCATTTTCTTCTTGCTTCTAATTTCAGCGAGTCTAGCATCTGCCTAGTTGAAGTAGCATAAGGTTTGAAAGAGGGCAAGAGCTGCATGGGCTTGGTACTGGCCGAGACTTTGATAGGCTTGGATGCCTTCCATCGATAGGAGACGACCAAGTTCGCAGGAAGTCCACTACTTCTTCAGGTAATGTTTCCTATCCTATCTCATATGTGTTTCTCACATCTCTCGACACTCAGGCTCTGTTTTTCTCTAAAAACCCTTTCTCACTTTTTCTCTCCACATACACCTCTCTATTCTTTAATCTCTCTTTTCTTTCATCCCTCCCCCAGATATGGCTCATGGACAAGTTGAAAGTAGTGGATTCTTGCCCTGCATATTCAACATGGGCTATTTCTTTCGCCAACAGCTAGTTGATTTCCCGAACGAGGGGTGGTGGTGCCATTGGATATGCAATAGGTCTACTGTTGACATTGTTTGGCGTTGTTCCTGGTTTGATCTGCCCGAGATGAGCTATAGCAAGGCTCAGCAACCTGGCATTCAAATGATTGGCCTGACACATTATATGTTCTACTTTTCGTTCCAGTTCAGGCATCAGTTTGGACATGATCAGACTTGTCCAGAAGAGGGGGTAGAGTACCCGATTTCATTTCCAATCCGAGGTTCTCAATTAGCTCGATACCCCAATGCTTGGAGGATGAGAGAACTTCTGGCTCCTACACCCAATTTCAGTTGCGCCCTTTCTGGCAAATGTCTGGCTTGGCTTGAAGAAGAAGCACAGACTGGGCCTACTTTAGCATCGGAAGCTTCCACAAGCTCAAGGAAGGGACGCCGGAACACCTGACTCATCTATGCCCCAAGTTTATTGCTTTGATCTAACTTTCAAGTTTTCCTTTTGAATGTAATAAAAAGCAACTTTGATTTGTATCAAGAGTTGAAGAACTTTGTATTGAAATCAATGAAATTGAAGTTATGGGCACTAAAAATCTTCCTTTTTGTCCAAAAATGGTCTAAGTTGTAAAAAGATTAATTTGAACAAAATCAACTTTTATTAAAAAATTTCAAAACCATTTCCAATAAGGATCACAACTTGACACACATGGAATTTATCCTTGAGATGTACAACCCCGAATCCAAGAAATGGAAAATTGCCCCTTGACTGAATAGCACTGCTCAGCACTGTAATCAACTCTTCTCTCAAGGTAAGGATCACAACCGATCTTTTAGATAATGAGTGGACAAAGATACCTTGACCAAACACATGGACACAGTTGATTTGGAGATGTTTACAACCGAACTTCAAAATGAAGTTGCCTATGCATCCCGAAGATGTGAATCAGGCCTTACGTAGCTCAGTTCGGGTTAACTCGAGTATTAACGCTCTCTTTTTACGCTCAAAATTTTGCCAAGGTCGTCCTTTCCAGGTTTTCAACCTTGCAAGCTTAGTTTTTATTTTTTCCAATTTTTTGTGCTCTAACTTTTGCCTAGGTCGCCTTTCGGGTTTTCGGCCTAGCGAGCCACACAGGGGTAGTATTTCTTCAACTTTTCCATGTTGATTGGTTAAGAAAATTCTAGGCCATCTAGGTCCATAAGAATAACAGCTCCACCCGACCAGATAGATTTGATAATGTAAGGATCAGTCCAATTGGGTCTAAACTTGCCCCTAGGGTCATGAATAGGAGCCCGGTTGTCTTTCAGCACCAAATCCCCTTCCTTAAGATTATGAGACTTAACTTTCTTGTTAAAATCCCTAGCAATCCTACGTTGATATCCTTGAACATGGTACAGTGCTTTCAGTCTCCTTTCATCGAATAGCATCAGTTCTTCGAACCTGCTCTACTGCTAATCCACTTCTGTTATCTGGCACTTAGCCATAACCTGTAGCGACGAAACCTCTATTTCAATCGGCAGAATAGCTTCCATTCCACAAACCAGAGAGTACGGAGTTGCCCCAGTAGATGTCCGAATTGAAGTCCTATAGCCCCAGAGAGCAAATGGCAATTTGTCTGGCCAGTCCCTGTAAGTCTCAACCATTTTCTGCAAAATGTGCTTGATGTTCTTGTTGGCGGCCTCAACAGCTCTGTTTGTTTACGGCCGATATGTGGATGACTTATGAAAAGCCACGTTGTATTTCTCTAACAAGTCGATCAATTCTCTCTTGAAATGGGAGCCATTGTCTAAAATGATCTCATTCAGGACTCCATAATGACAAATAATGTTATTCCTGATGAACTTGGCTACATGCGACGCTTTCAACGCTGCATAGGATTGGGCCTCAACCCACTTTGTAAAATAGTCTATTGCCACCACGATATACTCATGCCCATTTGACCCTTTCAGTGTAACTACCCCAATAACATCAATTTCCCAGACTGAAAAAGGTCATGGTGAAGTCATGTTGTACAGCTTCGGCAGCGGGATATTCATGTGATTTGCATGAATTTGGCATTTGTGGCATCGCTGAACAAAACCAATACAATTCTCCTCCATAGTTGGCCAGTAATAGCCCTGCCTAAGAATCTTCCGGGCTAGCATTACTCCGCTCATGTGCGATCCGCACTCCCCTCCGTGGATGGCCTCCATTAGGCACTTCGACTCTTCTGTATCAACACACAGCTTGTGCATTCCCAGATGACCCCATTTGTATAACTTATCCCTACAGATGATAAACTAAGCAGCCATTTACCGTATTGCCCTTTTATCTTTGACATTTGCACGTAGTGGATAAACCTCCTTTTCCAAGAAGTTCCAAATATCATAATACCAGGGTTTTTGATCTTGTACTTCATCTATTGCAGTAATCAACTCGTAGGCCGGTGTATATCTCTGTTCAATAATGATCGGACGCATCCGGACTCCCAAATGGATGTCTATCATAGAAGATAGAGTTGATAAATTGTTAACAAACCTGTTGTTCTCTCTTGGTAAATGCGTGAATGTTAGTTTCTCAAACCTAGGGAACAGAACATCCAGGGTTTGGTGATAGATTTTCATCCTTTCTTCTTTAACTTTCCTATCTCCTTTTGCTTGAGACACAACCAGGTTCGAGTCCCCAATTACGTCTAACTTTTTTGCCTCTAGTTCTAGGGCAGCTTCTAATTCAGCGATGCACGCTTCGTATTCTGCCTCGTTGTTGGATACTTTGAATCAGAGTTTGAAGGCTAAAGGTATATGGAAATTGTCGGGTGCTATCAGTAACACCCCTATCCCATAACCGTACTGATTAGATGCTCCGTCAAAATACATTGTCCAAATCTCTTCCTCGACCTGCAGAATAGCTTCGTCTGGGAATAGGTATTCTACTGCTTCGTCCCCTTCCACTGGGTGATCTTCCAAAAACTCTGTTACTGCTCTCCCCTTGACAGACTTGCGAGTCACATACTTCAAATCAAATTCGAAGAGAAGAAGCAACCAACGAGCTAGCCTACCCGTAAGCGCTGGTTTCTCGAAGAGATATTTGATGGGATCTAATCTCGAAACAAGAATTACGGAGTAAGCTAATAGGTAGTACCTCAACTTCCTAGTAGCCCATACCAAGGCTAAGCAAGCCTTCTCCAGCGGGGTGTAGGGGAATTAGTGGACTTCATTGCGGGCCATGCGTTTCTATCATTTATGGATGGGTTTTTTGGTTAAAACCAGATTCTGATGGCACCCGAGGATAAAGAAAAGATCGCATTCACTACGTCGTAGGGTACCTACTGCTACCGAGTTATGCTGTTTGGGTTGAAAAATACTAGAGCTATCTATTAGAGGGCTGCGACCACAATTCTGCAGGACATGATCCACAAAGAGGTTGAGGTGTACGTGGACAACATGATTATCATGTCCAAAGAATGAAAGGGCCACTACACCGTGCTGGATAAATTCTTTCAACGGATCAGGGAATACAGATTGAGGTTAAACCCGCAGAAATGTAACTTCGACATAACGGCAGGGAAAATGCTGGGCTTTCTAATCACACAGAGGGGAATTGAAGTAGATCCTTCCAAAATCAAGGTCATCTTAGAAATGCCACCACCAAGAACCAAAAAGGAGGTGCGTGACTTTTTGGGTAAAGTGCAATTCATAAGACGATTTATTTTCAAATTAACTTGTGAACCATTATTTGGTCTTCTGAAGAAAGGAAAGAAATTCCGATGGGATGATCAATGTCAGTTTTCCTTTGAACGGGTTAAGCAGTACCTCCAGAATCCGCCTATGTTGTCGCCGCCAGAGCCGGGAAAGTCTTTGATTCTGTACTTTTCAGTAACAGATACGACCATGGGATGCATGCTCACTCAGGAATCTGAAGGTAGGATGGAGAAAGCCATCTACTACTTGAGCAAGAAAATGCTGGACTACGAGACCTGGTACACTCCTTTAGAGAAAGCTTGCCTAGCCTTGGTATGGGCTACCAGGAAGTTGAGGCACTACTTGTTAGCTCACTCTGTAATCCTGGTTTCGAGATTAGATCCCATCAAATATCTCTTTGAGAAACCAACGCTTACGGTAGGCTGGCTCTTTGGTTACTTCTTCTTTTCGAATTTGATCTCAAATATGTCACCCACAAGTTGGTTAAAAGAAAAGCTGTAGCGGAGTTTCTGGTAAACCACTCGGTGGAAGGAAATGAAGCAGTGGAATACTTGTTTCTAGATGAAGACATTATGCATGTTGAAAAGGAAACTTGGACGATGTATTTTGACCGAGCGTCCAATTAGTATGGTTATGGGATAGGTGTGTTGTGGATAGCACCTGACGACTCTCATATACCTTTGTCCTTTAAACTCCGATTCAAGGTGTCCAACAACGAAGCAGAATATGAAGCGTGTATTGCTGGTCTACAAGCTGCCCTAGAACTAGGGGCAATAAGGTTGGATGTCATCGAGGATTCGAACTTAGTTATTTCTCAAGCAAACGGAGGCTGGAAAGTCAAAAAAGAGAAGATTAAGGTTTACCATCAGACCTTGGATATTCTAATTCCTAGGTTTGAAAAACTAATGTTTACACATCTGCTGAGGGAGAACAACCGGTTCCCTGTTGCTTTAGCAACTCTATCTTCTATGGTAGATATCCCACTTGGAGTCTGGATGCGTCTGATTATCATCGAACAGAAATACATGCCGACTTATGAAACTATTACCGCGATAGTTGAAGTGCAAGACAAAAACCCCTGGTATTACAATATTTGGTACTTTCTGGAAAATGAGATGTATCCACCAGGGGCAAATTCCAAAGACAAACGGGGAAATACAGGGTCTGGCTATCCAATTTATCATCTGCGGGGGTACGCTGTATAATAGAGGTCATCTTAGAATGCATAAACTGTGTGTGGAGGAAGAGGAATCAAAGTGCCTTAGGAAGGCTATCCGGCAGAGAATGCAGGGTGCATATGAACGGTGTGATGCTACCTTGGAAGATTCTCAGGCAAGGCTATTATTGGTCTACCATGAAGGAGGATTGTATTGGTTTTGTATGGCGATGCCACAAATGTCAAATTCATGCCAATCGCATGAATATTCCGCCATCAAAGCTTTACAACATGACTTCACTATGGCCTTTCTCGGTCTGGGAAATCGATGTTATCGGGGCAGTCTCGCCAAAAGGGTCGAATGGACATGAGTATATCCTGGTGACAATTGATTATTTTACAAAGTGGGTGGAAGCTTAGTCCTATGTCGTGTTGAAGGCATCGCATGTGGCCAAATTCATTAGAAATAACATCATTTACCAGGACGAAGTTCTTAATGAAATCATCTCAAATAATGGCTCAAACTTCAAGAAAGAGGTGGTGGATCTGCTTGAGAAATACAACATGACTTTTCACAAGTCATCGACATATAGACCACAAACTAATGGAGCTATTGAAGCCACCAATAAGAACGTCAAAAACATCCTATGAAAGATGGTTGAGACCTACAATGATTGGCCGGATAAACTACCGTTTGCACTATAGGGCTACCAGACCTCGATCCGGACATCCACATGGGCAACCCCTTATTCTCTCGTCTACAGGATGGAGGCTGTTTTGCCAATTGAAATTGAAGTACCGTCGTAACGAGTTATGGCCGAGTGTCAGATAGCAGAGGCGGACTGGCAACAAAGCAGATTTAAGGAGTTAATGCTGTTTGATGAGAGGAGGCTAAAGGCATTGTATCATGTTCATGGCTACTAGCGCAGAATTGCCAGGGCTTTTAACAAGAAAGTTAAGTCTAGGAATATCAAGGAGGGAGATATGGTACTAAAAGACAACCAAGATCCCATCCATGATCCTAGGGGCAAGTTCAGACCCAATTGGACTGGTCCTTACATTATCAAAGCTATCTGGTCAGGTGGAACAGTCATTCTTATGGACCTAGATGGCCTGAAATTTTCATAGCCAATCAATATGGACAAGTTGAAGAAACACTACCCTTGAGAGGCTCGCTAGATCGAAAACCCGGAAGGGCGACCTAGGCAAAAGTTAGAGCATGAAAAATTGGAAATAAAGAAAAACTGAGCTCGCAAAGGTAAAAACTCTAAAGGGCGACTTTGGCAAAAGTTAGAGCGCAAAAGAAGAGAGTTAATACTCGAGTGAACCTGAACCGAACTATGTAAGGCCTGATTCCTATCTTTGGGATATGTAGGCAACTTCATCCTGAAGTTCGGCCGTAACTATCTCCAACTCAATTGTCCTGTCCATTTTTCTGATCAGGTCATCTATGTTCATTATCTGTTAGTTTGGTTGTGATCTTCATTTTGGGAAGAAAAGTTGGTTATAATGCAGAGCAGTAGTGGTATTCAAGCAAGGGCAGTTATGATCTAATGATTCGAGGTTATACATCTTGAGGGTTTGATTCTGTGTGTGTCAGGTAGTGATCATTTTCAAAAATAGTTTTGGAAAGTTTTAACAAAAGTTGATTTTGTTCAAAATTTTACCTTTTATAACTTAGACCATTTTTGGGACCAAAAGGAAAATTTTTAGTGCTCAGAACCTTAATTCCATTGATTTCAACACAAGTACATTTTCCAACTCTCTAATACAAATTAAAGTTGCTTTTACATCATAAAACTTGAAAAGAAAGGTCAAAGCAATAAACTAGGGGCATAAGTGAGTCAGGTGCTCCTGCGTCCTTTGCTCGTGCTTGCGGAAGCTTCTGTAGCCAAAGTGGGCTCGGCTTGTGCCTTATCCTCGAGCTAAGCCAAGCACTTACCAAAAAGAGCATAACTGAAACTAGGGGCAGGGGCTAGAAGTCTCTCGTCCTCCAGGCAGCAAGGTACCGAGCCAAGTGTAAAGCACGAATCAGGAATGAAGCCAAGTATTCTACCCCTTCCTTAGAGTAGGTCTAATCATGCCCAAACTGGCATCTGAGCTGGAAGGAAAAGTAGAACACGCGACGCGTGAGGCCAATCAATCAGATGCTGGCCGCCAGTCATCTTTGTAACTCACTCGACCAGATTGAGCCAGGGGCAACGCCAAGCTATGTCAGCTGCAAATCTGCTGCACATCCAGTTGCACTACCATTCCTCATCCAGTTGCACCACCATCCCTCATTAGGAAAATCCACTAGTCGTTGGCGGAAGAAATAAGCTCAGGCTGAATACTAGAGGTAAGGGTCCACCACTTTCAACTTATACATGAGCCATACTTGGGAAAGGATAAAAAATAAAAGAGATTAAAGAATAGAGAGATGTGTGTGGAGAGAAAAGTAAAGAAAGGGCTTTAAGAGAAAATAGAGCATGAGTGTCGAGTGATGTGCGAGGCATATATCAGAAAGGATGGGAAACAATACCTAAAAAAGTAGTGGACTCCACGTAAATCTGGTGGTCTCTCACTAATAAAAAAACATCTAAGCCCATCAGGGTCTCGACCAGCGTCAAACCAATACAACTCTTACCTTCTTTCTGACATTTGGCCATTTCGATTAACCGAATGCTAGTTCTGTCGTAACTAAGGGCAAGAAGGAAATGCGCGAGCATACATAAACAAAGGGCATGTTGCCGAAAACCTCACCAGAGAGGGTCGCCTCTGTTATCGATGTCAAAAAATCGATGAATCAAGTTGGGTATATCTAGCTCTCCATCATGGGCCAACGATTAATCTTCATGCAAAATGAGCCCACACATTCGTTCCAAAGCCTGGGCGTGGCCAAAACGGGGCTGAGGCATGATTTCTTCATCACGCCGGGTTTCCATCAATGCTTGAAATTCTTCAAGAGTTGGGCACATTTCTTGTGTTTCGAAGCAAAATACATGCGTAATTGGGTCCCAACATTGGGCTGCGGCATGGAAGAATGGAAAACAAAGCGGCGTACGACTTAATGGAAAAAGTGCATTTATGTCGAAACCTCAACAAGTTACCTTTTCTATGCCGTCTAAAGTGGCTATCCAATTAATGAGCTTCTCGGCAAGGAATATCTCCATTTGTGGAAGAAACAACAACAAAAATGAGGTTATGGGGAAGAAATCATGAAGAAAGACTTTTGTAGAAGATAGGGCTGTGAGTGCAGGCTAGCTGTCAGCCATCTGGTGGTTCCATCACAAGTGGCCAGCCGCCTACTTTTAGTGGCTGACCACTCACTTTTAGTGGCCGGCCACCCACTTTTTGTGGCCTGTCGTCCACTTGTGGGCCTAGCAGTTTTGGCAATTTGGTTTTGTCTTGGTCTTTGTGTTTTGAGCTCTTGTTTTGAGTCTTTTGGTTTTAATAAGTGTGCATATCTGTGTTTGAGTTGTGTTTGCTTTGTTTATTGAGTTGTATTTTGTATTTGGTCGTTGGTCATTGGTCGACTCATTACCCGATTAAGAACATCGTGCCAATACAAGTTTTTATTTTTGGTTTCAAATTCAACTCCATTTTCATTATGCAGATGTGGTGCTCATAATGCAAAACAATAACTCTTTTCATAAAACTGCAGGGTTTTCCCCCGATCATAGTTTTTACAAAAGAGAGTACAAGTTTTCAAAAGCAAAAGTAAAAGCCTATTTGAAGCTATACATGTGTTGAACTACCAAAATAAAAGAAACTACGCAAAAAGTACAAAAAATCGGCACCAGTCATCTAAAGCTCGAGAGGCCCTATTCGTCCTCTTCCTCGGAGAGGACTTAGGGGCACTGTCTCTGTCAGCACCACTATCAGAATTAGACTCTAAGGCAGAGCCAGTATCATCATCTGCGCTCCCTATCTCAAAGCCAACCTCAGCGTCATCTCCGCTCCTTGACCCCGAGCCAGCGTCATTGTTTCTGCTCTCAGACTCAAAGCGTCGGCTCATTGCCTCCTCAGAGTCACTGGCGTTGGTATCATCCTCGCTCAATATAGGCTTGGACTCACTGCTCTGGATCTAAGCACCTCTGCCTTTGCCTCGACCTCGGCGCTCATCTCGACCGCGTGTTGGGACCTGTCTATCTCTTCTCCCTACCGCCGAAGAAGGTGCCACTGGTGCCGCTGCTGCTGGTGTCCTCAATACAAATGGGATCTAGAAAACAAGGGTCGACGTATCAGATACAGTGTATGTATGCAGAATGAGTATGAAAGGTACAGTATGAGTACAGTGTGTCGGTGCAGTGAATCAGGGCAGTGTGAGATGGTATGAATGCTACAGTATACATATCAGTGAACTAGTGGGAATGTGATGGTGTGGTGCACAACAGTGTGAGGTAGCAGTGAAATGTATGTGGAAAACAAGAAAAAATATTTGGATACCATGGAGATTAAACAACGTCTCTCTCCTCTGCACCATGCCAATTAAAGAAGCAACCAGTTGGAACAGGCCCTCTGTGTACTCAGTCAGGGCCTACAAGTATATTTAAATGATCAATATTTGGAATAATTAATATCTAGAAAGGGAGAGTGCGGTTACAAGCTGTAAAGTGTGGTCCATACCTGAGGTACGCCACGAGCTCAGACATATCCATGCCCTGCCTCAGGTGGCTCTATCGGAATCTGATAGGCTGACCCGGTCGGCTGCCAGCATGTAAGCACAGTGGAAATCACCGGCCAACTAGCAACCTGCACAATGGGAAGGGCTCCCCTAATATCGACCTTGGCCTCTTGAGCAGCCGCCAAAGGAGCACCTCCTACATCGCCCATATGAACTCCCGTCAAGGGTGCCATGAGATGAGTCTAGATGAAAGTCGCATGATCGCCCTCCACTTTGAAATAGTCGGCATCCAACCCCACTATAAACTAAATAATAACCCTAGCTGGGAGGCTATCGCTTGTCCTCATGGATACTGGAGGTGGCATAGGAACGACTGTGACAGGTAAGCCTAGAGTCTGGCATATGAAGCACTTACCCAAGAACCAGGCCCGACAGAGTAGGCCTTCCAATAAAATCTAGAATCGAGATATGGCCCAAGCCCTGACATACTAGTCCTTCACTCCGGCTGGCATCATTGCTCAGGGCTGCCACATGATCTGTAAACAGAGAATGTATAGATTATTAGTTGCCGTCAGTTATCGAAATATAAATCAGAACAGTAGTAAAGCACAAATGATTGTGAGTTTCGGATTACCTCATGGGCATCCACCGTGTCAAAGTATCAGCGATAGAAGGCGAATGTCATATCATCGCGACTCTGACGCTGACACTAGCCATCATATCATCGTGAGTAAGGCATGACAGAAGGGATCTCATCCATTGGCTCTAAAGCCAAAGCCAGAAAGTAAGCATAAACCCATAACTGTAAAAAAAGGTCAGCAGTGTCAAGCACAAAATATCAATAGATATAAAATAGAAAGTACAAAACAGAAAGCACGATGCATGAACAGATATCAAACAGAAAATGCAAAGCAGAAAGCACGATGCATGAACAGATATCAAACAGAAAGTGTCAACAGATATCAAACAGAAGGTGCAAAGCAGAAAGCACAATGTGTCAACAGGAGGTGCAAAAACAGAAACATGTGGTGCACACCTCCCAGGCTCTCAGTAGCCTCCGACCCGCTCTCCCTTCATACAGTAAGTAGAACTTATATAGCCATAGAGTGTGGCGAGGCCAGCTCCACCCCAATCATAAAACCGTACTCGGGGCAAGGTCACGAGGGCGCTCAGTAAGTACAAACCTACTGTGTTCCACCTGTTTGCAAACAAGGTGGTACCGAAAAAGAACATCAAGAAGCCCTGGACATACTGCTCTACCTCCTCTTGTGTCTCGAGTTGACTCCCGCGGAAGTACTCAGAGAACTAGCTGTATCTCACCATCACCAGCTTGTATAGAGGTGGGCGCACTCCAAGCAGGTAGATCCAACTTGCCCCCCACTCGTCCATGTCCATATCAAAGAGGATCGGATCACCCCCTACTCCTAAGCCTATGATCATCGAGAAGTCATAAGGAATCATCATCATCTCCCCAATGGAAGAGAAGTGGAAAGAGTTGGTGGTGTCCCACCACCTCTCCACCAACGCTTTGAGTAGAGCTTGGCTCGCCATGTGTTGTGAGAGTCCAGTACAGAATAAGCCAAAGTCGGCCTCATCAACAAGGTCGCAGACCTCGGGCGGGAGCTCATAATACCAATCTCTGGTCGTCATTGCTCCATAACCCCTGCAAGAACGGGAGTCCCCTTGTGGCAAAGAAAGAATGGATCAGATGCAAGATAGTGATAAAAGAGCATTCAGATGAAAGGCAGTGTAAGAAATACAGTCAAATGAAAGACAAGAAAGCATGAAAATAAAGTTTGTACCTCAGAAGCATCATAAGAAATGTAGAAGTACGGCTCTCTCTGCAAGACGTCTTCTGGCATGCCACCAGCAAAATCGTCAAAACGCATCATGCCTCCAGGCGCCAGCATGTGCGTGCAAGGATGATAAGTGACAGGATCAAAGGGCCGTATCCTCAATGGTAGTGGCTCAGGCTTGAACCCTGGAGCGAACTCTGCCTCGAAGTCAGCTGCAATGCCCTCTGACGGCTCCTCAACCTCAACAGGTGGTAAAAGTATAGGTGTAACCTTAGGAGGGGCGTCATTATGAGGAATGTCATCTGCCATTTGAAAAGCGGGTGAAGACTGGTGAAAGAGTGAAGAAAATGAAGAAAATAGAGAAAACTTAGAAAAAGTCAACCCTAGGAGAGAGAAAATGGAAAAAAAAGTCAAAACCTGAGAAAGTTCACAAAACCCGAGAGAAACTCAAGGAAAACAAGCTCAAAGTGGTGAAAATGCAAAAAAATCAACGAAAACAAAATCTGATCGGCTCAAAGTGTAGAGGATCAAAGAGGGTTTACGAGTAAAGTTTGCATGGGGTGTTGGAAAAAGCGCACAAAGTACAAATCTAGAGAGAGAAAGCACCTAAAGAGAGAAGGAGGATGATTTCGACCTTAGGTGTGTGAGGAAATGAAGTGTGGTGATGTGTATATAAAGACCCGTGCCGAAAAGACGAATCTGCTTCAATTTTTACATTAGGCCTCGTTTGTGGCCTAGTACTATTTTTGTTCGTCTTTTGCCCTAACAGTGTATAGGAGGTTCTCTTCTAGGTCTAGATTGATTTTTGAGGAGCTCAAAACTGTGTCCCGATTGCGCTGTTCCCAATACCTGTTGTGTTCCGGATCGCGAATGCGCCCCACTTGCTAATATGAATGAGGTGTATCCCTTTTGAGCATGTTACAAAGTCTCTGAAGGGTAAGTCAAAGGTTGTCGCCGAACAACGCCTTTGTTCGTTCTATCAAATTATGTATTTGTTCTCTTCTGTTACATAGAATGTGTGTTTTCACATACACTTATGTTGCATGCGTGCCCTACATTGTTCATGATTCATGCATAGAATATGCTCTTGTTTCTTGTAGCCTTGCATAGAACATGCCTTCACTTAACATCATATGTTGGTTGTCTATAGTCTTGCATAGAACATGCCTTCAATTAACATCATATATCGGTTGTCTATAGTCTTGCATAAAACGTGCATTGTCACTGTATTGATTTGTAATTTTGTTCACTTTATGCATCTATTGCACTTGCTCATTTTTGTGCATCTATCGCACTTGTTCACTTTCACTTTGTGCATCTATCGCACTTGTTCACTTTGTGCATCCATTGCACCCACTCACTTTATGCATCTATCGCGCTTGTTCACTTCGTGCATCTATTGCACATTTTCATTACATTGTGTATTTATCGTACAAATCTCATACTTTTTACATCTATCTCAGGACGCGTGAAACGCGACCCTAAGTAGTTTTTATCTCAAGACGCGTGAAACACGACCCTGAGTGGTTTTTATCTCAGGATGCGTGATGAGTGGTTTTTCTCCTCTTCTCACGATTTCAACGTGATTGTGTACCTCAGGACGCATGAAACGCGACCCTGAGCAGCTTTTCTTCTCTTCTCACGATTTCAGCGTGATTAGAGTATCTCAAGATGCATGAAACGCAACCCTGAGTGATTTTTCTCTACTCTTCTCATGGCTTTGGCGTGGTTAGAGTGCATGTTTTTAGTTATTCCCACGTGAAACCCATTTGTTGTTATCTTGTTATTGCTTATTACATCTGTTATTGCTTGGTGCGTCATCATACATGATCATAAGTTTTCAAAATAGCCGGCTTTGCGTGGCGTGTAAGTCTAGCTTTCAAAGTATATTTTTCGTGCATATCATTTGCATCCTACCCTAGAACTACGCTGGTTTGATTCCTTGCAAAGGGATACGTAGGCAACTTGTGAGCTCAACCAATTTTATTTATGTCTTAATTGTTTACCCAAGTCTTATGGCCTTGTCAAAATGGGTCATCTTCGGGCTTTGACATTCACTCATGTCATTTCATGACTTCGAGCTCTGTCAAAGAGGGGTAATTGTAGACATCCTATTTTTGACGACCCTTAAGACTTGGGTGCCACCTATTGATCACTCAATGATAAATGTGTACGCTTGTCAAATGCTCGATTGCCTCAGCAAGAAACCTCAGTCTACAAACCTTGTACCTTGTTTTGGACCAAAACAGCGATTTTTTCAGGCCTGAGCATCAAGGGACCTGTAGACCCACTAGTGTGGCATGCCGCCCACTAATATGGCCGGTTGCCTACTATTGGTGGTTTGTCGGCCACTAGTGTAAAAACCAGATATTTTCTACTAGTTGTCTCCACGGATGCATGCACCATTCCAGCTGTGTTTGTATAGATATTTTCAAGAGGCTCTCATATATTTCTATATATAGATGATCCTATCTTTTCTTAGAAAGGGTAGAAAAATTTTTAAATTTAGAAAATTTTGGAGAGCAAAATTTTGGAAAATTTCTCTCTCTTTACAATTCTCTCTCTCTCTCTCTCTCTCTCTCTCTCTCTCTCTCTCTCTCTCTTGCAACTTACATAACTTTTGGCTAAACACTTTAAACCAAACCTAGAGAGTTCCTTGCTGAGGTGATTTGAGCTTGCATTTTAGCTCTTGAGGCTCTTGAGAGTGTAAAATAGTAGTTTGGAAATTCAAGGGACCATTTCTCTTCAAGAGGTATATCTTCTAGTTCTTTTGTACCATTTTTTTCTCATCTTTTCTTGCTATTTTTGAGCTGTTTATTACCTGTATTTTTGGGCTGAAACTTGTGGTTTAAGGCCATTAAAGGTAGAGGGGTTGACAACCCTTCTTTGAATCTTACTTCTAAGGCATTTGCCCTTGTGTTTCCCATCTTCTCATCAAATTTTTTTGAACTTTTTACCACTAATTTTTAGCGGTTTTTCAGAGGCTAAAATCATGTTTTGAAGTCCTAAAAGTGGAGAGGTTAGCCTCCCCACCTTGTGCTTGTGTGCTAGTTTTAATCCCTCAATATTTTAGCTAGTTGTTGTAATTGTTTTTGTCTTAATTTTGTAGACACACCATTTTTTACGGCCCCTATGACTTGGATGTCTTTGCAGGTACACCCGATGATGAGTCTGTTTGCTCGCCAAGTTCCTGAAGTCCTCAACGGAATGCCACAGATTTGAGCCTTTCAAACCCTGTATCCTTTTTGTCTCATTTTTGGACCATGCCTTGGTCTTTCCAGCCTACAATCTCTAGTGACCTGCCGGCTATCCCTGGAGGCTGCCGGCCATCATTTTTGGTTTTCCGGCCATTGATGTGCCTTGTCGGCCATCAATGATGCCTTGCCAGCCACCACTGATGGCCGGCCGGCCACCAATGTTTTCTGTGGATATTTTATGCCAGTTGTTTGCACAGATGCATGCATCTGTCCACACGTGGAGGGTTGGATCTCCTTGTAGAAATTTCATGTTTTCTATATATAGAGACCCCCTCTCTCTTGTAGAAGGGTTAGAAAATTTTAGGCTAAAAAATTTTCCTCTCTTTCTACAAATTCTTTACACTTTTGCCTACTTACACTACATTCTTGCCTTCACTTCCGTAACCAAATCCTCTCACCTTTGAGATGAGGTTCCTTGAGACCTTCTTGGAGCTCTTGAAGTTGGTTTTGGCTTGAATTGTGGCCTAGAGTTACTCTTTGTTTCAAAATGTGTAATACTTGGTTTATTAGTTTGCTTTACATACTTGTTTTCCTTTTTTTTTTTTCCCCATTGTTTTTGAGCTGTTAAAAACTCTGTTTTTGTGGGCTGAAATTGGTATTTTTGGCCATTTAAGGTTATGGGGTGGTTCACCCCTCTTCATTCCTTGTTTATAAGGCCATTTCACATTTGTTTCCCATTTTCAAACCATCTTCTTTTTTATTTTCCTTTAAACACTGATTTTTAGAGTATTTTCAGTGGTGAAAATCAGGTTTTGAAGTCCAAATTTGGAGGGAGTAGTCTCCCTTCTTTGTGTCTTGTTTGTTAGCCTAATTGGTGCCATGCTTTAGCTTATTTTTCTAACTTGTTGTAGCTTAATTCCAGCATGCTTTAGGCTCTATTTTGAACTATTTTAACTCTGTTTTGGGTTGGTTATTCCATTTGAGTCTTATATTGCATAGTTGTAGTGTAATAGTCCTTACAAGCTTGGTGTTTTAGGTCATTGGACACCACTTGTTTAAGTTGATTGCATATTTTTAGTGCTTTTTACACTTAATTTCAGCACTAATCATCTTTGCAACCTCCCTCACTTCTTGACTTTTAATTTTGCTTTGAAAGTGGTTTCAAGTCACTTGCTTGCCTAAGTATGAAATTGAGGTTTCATACTTAATGGTTTAATCCCTTATGGGGTTCATTGCCAACGGTATGATACTTCTTTCATACCCAAAACAACTTGTGTTTTTAGTCTTCTTTTCATTAGAGGACTTTAATTCACCCAATGGACTTAAGCTATGTTTGGGAAGTAGCTAAAATAGTCAAAAAGTCAAAAAGTCAACTAAAACACATCACATCACCTCTCTACTTTTCTGCACACCTTTTCGTAAAAAGTCAAAAAATTACTAAAATAACCTGTTGCCAAACCAAGCCTTAATTAGATTAAAGAATGGTTGTTTATTTTTAGATTCATCTTCTTTACCCCCATATAATTTAACTATGATTGCAAATAGACGGCATTTAATTTTTTTTTTTTTTTTTTTTTTTAAAAAAAACCTTAAAATTTCATTTAAAATAAATGTATTTAGTTTTATGATAATATATATATATATATATTAGATAGGGTAAGCAATTACACAGAAGAAGGAGCCTCAGACACCACCAACACCATTAAAGAGGGAGGAACCTCCTCCATCCAAACTCGTGGTGAAGCAAAATCAAAGGCTATCCTACTTAAACAATGAGCCACCGAATTGCCATCTCTACAAACATGTGAAACCAATGAAGAATTAAAACGCAAAAGAAGCGCCTGAGCCACACCCACTAAATGACCATAGCAAGATAAATTATCCTCCGTGCCTTGGATTGCAGTCACCACATTTTGAGAATCACCTTCAAGATGAATATGACCCAAACCCAAATCACATCCCAATTGAAGGGCTTTGATCGCACCCAAAGCTTCCACACAATCAACATCCTCCATATACGAGATTCGCTCAACCATAGAAGCAATGACTGCCCCATGACAATCCTGAATAATAATCGCGATACCAACACCGGCTTGGGCCTTTCTAACGGGGCCATCAAAATTCAGTTTAAAGACACCCTCACTTGGCACAACCCACCTTCGCAGCCGCACCTGGGCCGCAGGAAGTTGGCTACAATTTTGAGCTTGATCATATTCTGATACATAGTTCACTGCAAAAGAAACAACCTCCTCCACAGTCCTTGATTTATTTTCGAAGATAATTGAGTTCCTATTATTCCATAGGCACTAACATATAGTAATAAATAACTTCATGTGCTCTAGATCAGTCTTGGCCATGAGATTACAAACCATAAAAATATATATATATATATATATACATAAAAAATAAAAATAAAAAACTACATTTGAAAAGTTCATAATATTGAAATAGAGGGAATTGGATATTTTAGTCTCTAAAAAGACACATTTATAGTTTTTCCTATCTTCTATGATAATGGAAGTAATTGAGATAATTTAATACATCATTAATAAGTGTCCTTAAGTACTTGTTAACAAACCCAAATTATAATAATAAAGTATTAAATATTTTTGATAAAATTTCAAATATACTCAAGTCAAATCTGGGAGCTACCCTCTAAACCCCACCATGATGAGGAATATTGTTGTGCCTTGAAAGCACAGTAACCTATTTTGCACCTTGTGGGTCAATAGAGGTCTATGTCGATGATCTAAACCCCACCATGATGAGGGATACTGTTGTGCCTTAAAAGCACAGTAGCCTATTTTGCTCCTCGTGGGTCGATACGAGGTCTATGTAGATAATTTAAGGTGTCGTTTGGTAATATTTACGTTTTCAGTTTTCTATTTATATTTATAAAAATTCAAATAAAAATTTGTTTAGTAAAATTTTTGATTTATAAATCAGTGGTCTCAGTTTATAAATTTGGCTAAAAAATGTGTTTCCGTTTTGAGTTTTCAGTTTTTTTTTTTTTTACCACCCAACACTAGCCACCACCCGCCACCATTTTTCACCACCGTCTTCCACCACCACCACCACCCACCCCCCACCACCACCTGCCACCCACCCAACTGCTGCCATCACCACCACCCACCCACAAGCCACCAGCCACCTGCCACCCACTCGCCGCCGCCGCCACCGCCACCGCCACCACCAACACCACCACCACCACCATCACCCACTACCCACCACATCACCGCCACCACCACCCACCACCCACTGCTACCACCTACCACCCTCTGTCACCTACCCACCCACCCACCACCACCACCCGCCACCTACCCACCACCTCCACCACCCGCCATCCGCCTCCCACCGCCACCACCACCCACCACCCACCACCCGCCACCACCACTACCATCCACTGCTACCATCTACCACCACCACCATCACCCACCCACCCACCATCCACTGCCACCACCCGCCATCCGCCACCCACTGCCACCACCACCGCCACCACCCACCCACCAACCACTACCACTGCACGCCACATACCCGCCACAACCACCACCACCCACTCGCTACCACCCACCACCCGCCATCACACCCACCCACCCACCCACCCACCCACCACCACGTCCGCCACCCACCTACCACCACCACCCACTGCTACCACACCCGCCACCCACACCCACCCACCCGCCACCACCCGCCATCCGCCACCCACTTGCCACCACCACCCACCACCACCCCCACCACCCACTCGCTACCACCCACTCGCTACCACCCACCACCACCAGCGACCCACCACCCACCGTCACCACTTTCCACCATCGTCTTCCACCACCACTTGCCATTTCTCACTCTTTTTTATATTTTTAAAATTTTTTAAACATTTTGTCAATTACCAAACGCATTTGTAGTTTATGTTTTTCTAAAAATAAATAAAAAATAAACAAAAATCAGTTTATAAAATTTTTGTAAATATAAACTGAAAACGTAAACGTTACCAAACACACCCTAAATAATTTATATTGTAGAATTTTTCAAGTGGATCATTTATGAAAAAAATCAAGTCAATTGACATTTGTAACTATATAATTGTATCACATTAGTTTTAAAAAAAATAAACGGTAAAAATAATTTTGATAATAAATTTTATATTTTTAAGGCCTTGATCATATAGTTACAAATGTCCAATTGACTTGATTTTTTAGATAGATATTCTATCCAACGAACCCTACAATATGGTGTTTTGGATCATCAAAATAGTCCTGAGATCGTCTCCAAGAAAGAGGCACAACAGGCTGATGTGCCTTAAAGGCGCAGTAGTACCCCAAACCCCTAAACGGGATTATGGGAAAGGGAGAAACTTGAATATTTTAGGATACGTGTGGGCAGAGTTGGGCAGGCAGGTGAAATGGTCTTGACTCATGATCAGGAAAAATTGTCACGCACTGGTTGCACCCTGTTGCCCTATTTTATACATATCCAACCAATAAATAAATAAATAAACTAAAATGTTATGAATTTTTTGTTCTATGTTTCTCTATCTGGTCTCTGTTTGGCTGATGCAATCGTTGTGTTGTGCATTGTAATTCAGCTTCTATTGTGGAGCAAGAAATTGTAAGGATGAAGTAGATGGTGCAACCGTGAGGAATGCATGTTTGAATTATGGTAGAAGATCAAACAAGAACGAAGAGAGTGAAAAAGCCATGGCAAGGAATGTAATGAGGAAGAAGATGTCAATAAAACAGCTTCATGATATCATGTCTTTCTACAACATGATGGGGCAAATCTGCTCAGAAGTGATTGGAGGAAAAATTTCATGACAATTTCATGCCACTGTCACCCATTTTATACCTTGACGTGACTTCATCTCTTTGTGCTCTGTTGTTGACAAAGTTTCTTTTGTATTTTAATTTTATTTTTTTAAACTATCATTCTTCTTATACAGATGTAATTTTTTGTATTAAATTTTTATACAGAACGAGATGAGTCTATTTATGTTTCTTTCATTTGAAATCAAAATGCCTACCTTTATCGTTAGTGTAACAAAAGATGTACAATATGTTTAAGTCCTTAACATGTGTTTTAAGAACGTGCATGTTAACAACATCTAAATTTTATTTCGAACAAGACATCCATGAAAGTTTTGTTGCATCAAGGACAAGCGACACATAATGCAAAATTTATTAACAAAAATGTCCTTTTTCGTTTTTCAAATTTTAAAATTTCAAAACTTTTGATGTACATATGTATGTTTGATAAAATTAGAATTTTGAAATTGTGTCATCAAAATCTATTGAATAAGATCTATGTTGGTTAAAAAAAAAAAAAAAAAAAAAAAAAAAAATTTATTATCTAAGTTACTCATATGGACGAAATAAAATTTTACTACGTTTTAGTTTGGAAAGTTAAATTTTACTGTCTGATTTTAATATATAAATATTAAAATTTCACTAAAACCATCACTACCCACCACACTTACTATCACAACCAATGGAAATATTAAGGCAGAAAATTTGAATGATAGGTCCAAATTCTTTATCTTAATGAGTATTTTTTTTTTTTATCCCAAAAAAATAGCTAGTCTTTTCTTTGTTACATAACAAAGATTTGAAGAATATTTCTAGAAGGAAAATGATATACAAGTTTACTTTTTAAACTTATTTTCTAAATCTAGTAATGTATCAAGAAGATAACGGCCCCGCTACGTAGCTCGAGAGGCATGGCTCGAGAGTGGCTCGAATTGGTGATTTTGCTGCTCTGCTACGCGGGATACACCTAGTTCTGTTTTGATTTGAAAAACAAAACATAAACGAAGTAGGAGAAAGTTTTGAGCACCGTCTCGTCGTAACCTAGCGGAGCCGTGTGGTCATTGCTGCTGCTGCTGCTGATCGGAGTGAAAGAGGAGAAAGTTTGTGTGCAAATCGGAGCCTCCACTGACTTCGAACCGACCTGTTCGTAACCGAGCTTTGTGGTCGCTACTGCTTTTGATCGGAGTGGGAGAGGACGAAGTGGGTGTGCAAATCAGACTCTTCACAGTTGTGGATAAGGTAATTCCTCGCAACTGACATTTACTAAAAAATAGAGTGCAAATCCCTCATAGTATTCCAACATAATTTACTGAAGACAGATAAATGAAAAAAGGGGGAAAAGAGTGTGCATCAATGGGAACAAACAATGTAGAACAATTTGACCAACCCCAAAACATAAATGCATGTGTGCGAACTATGTGGCCATGCCTGAAATTTATTTCCCCGCACACACCATCGTTAGCAAGCCATACAATCCATTTCGATTTAAAAATAAATAAATACAGTTGTTCCATAAGCTGCACACATGCCCATAACTCTCAGTCACATTGTCTTAAAACCAGTTAAATGTAGATGGATAATATGCAACACAGCACAAGTGCTGCACAATAAGGAAAGTAGTGTGTTAAAGTTCTGCATCGAAGACAAAAACTGCAATACTAAGAAGCAAAAAATACAAGACTGATGTTGATAGTGCATCTGGCCAAACAGGGATCACCCAAAGCACAGACTTGGTCACAAATAGAGTGAAATGGTAAAATGTAGTGAAGCCCAAGTAGTTGAATTGAGCCTTATCAAGTCAAGATTCAATGCACTATATTGTGTGACTTATAACCCTAACAACATCAAGAAAGCTAAATTAGTCACATACACCCAAAAGACCTAAAACAACTCAATGTCTATTGTATTAAAATTAAAATTCATTGTAACTAACAATGAATTGTACATGCTTTGCACTGAATGTCTATTAAAATTAAAATTCATTGTACTTGCTTTAAAATTGCAACTAACAATGTCTATTGTATTTTACTTTGAAGCTACAATGGATATTGATTCAAACAATAATTCATTGAATGGGAGTGAGGAAGTTGAAGAAGAGGATAACAATCTTGATATTAACGAAATTGCCGAAGTTGAAGAACCCAAGAAGGGGATGTATTTTAGCTCAAAACAAGAAGTGTACGCATTTTATGCACAATATGCGAAACACTGTGGATTTGCTATAGCTTTTAGATCACAAAATCTAACAAGTGATGGGGAAGTGAAGTACTTTGGAATTGAATGTACTCGGGCGAGGTTGAGAACAAAAAGATCAGAAATCAATCCCTTGGAACCATCTTTGTCAACCAAAATTGATTGTAAAGCAAGGGTTAGAGCTAGTCTACAAAATGATGGGAGATATAAGTTAACCACAGTTGTGCTTGAGCACACTCATGATTTAATTCCTGCAGACTCACAGCATTTTTCAATAAATAAAAGGATTCGTACTCCGATCAAGAGAAGACTAGAAGTGAACGATGCAGCAGGGATTGGGGTGGCGAGGAATTTTCATTCCATAGTTGTTGAAGCAGGGAGATATGAGGCATTAACGTTTGATGAACGAGATGCAAGGAATTACATTGAGAATGCGAGAAGATTGAGACTTGGGTTAGGAGACGCCGAATCGGTTACACTTTATTTCCATAAAATGCAACAACAAAATTCGAACTTCTATTCGGCAATTGACCTTGATGAAGATGGTCGCATGCGAAACTTGTTTTGGGCAGATGTAAAGAGTAGGGCAGCCTATGAAGCGTTTAGGGATGTTGTCTCATTTGACACAACCTATTTGACAAACAAGTATGATATGCCATTTGCTCCGTTTGTAGGAGTTAATCACCATGGACAGTCAATCTTGTTTGGATGTGGGTTGTTATCTAATGAGAACACTGAGACATTTGTGTGGCTATTTAAAGAGTGGTTAAGTTGCATGTCAGATGCTCCTCCAAAAGCAATAATAACTGATCAGTGTAGAGCTATGCAAAATGCCATAGAAATAGTTTTCCCACAGGCTCGACATCGTTGGTGCTTGTGGCATGTGATGAAGAAAATTCCGGATAAACTAAGAGGATATTCACAATATGAAGGCATAAAGGTTGCTTTGCAAAATGCTGTTTATGATTCATTGACGAAAGATGAATTTGAGGAAAATTGGCTTACAATGGTTACAAAATTCAATTTGAATGATAACGAGTGGTTAGGGGTATTATACCGTGAGCGATATAGGTGGATTCCTGCCTATGTGAAAGACATATTTTGGGCTGGCATGTCAAGTACCGGTAGAAGTGAGAGCATGAATGCATTTTTTGATGGGTATGTGAACTCGAAGACTACCTTAAAGCAATTTGTTGAGCAATATGACAATGCCTTGAGAAGTAAGGTGGAAAAGGAGACAAAAGCAGATTTCAAATCTCGTAACCAATTATATGATTGCCTAACAGTGTATCATTTTGAGAAGCAATTTCGTGCAGCGTACACAAATGTAAAATTTAAAGAAGTTCAAGCAGAAATGAAACGTTTAGTGTACTGTCGTCCGAATCTTACAAAAGATTAGGGATCAATTTGTACGTATCATGTGAGGGAGGCTATTCTTTTGGGTGAGGGTATGAAGAAAGTAGAATTTATCGTGTACTGTAATTCAATTGAATGTGAGCTCCAATGTATGTGTCGATTGTTTGAGTTCAGAGGTATTATGTATGCCCATTCACTGAGTGTGCTCATTGAGAGGTCCATATATGAGGTGCCACATAAATACATTGTCTTGAGATGGAGAAAAGATATGGAACGAGGGTATACATGCATTCCAACCACATATACTAACTTCGGGGCTACTATAAATCCAAAGTTGCATGATTCATATCACAAGACGTTAGATGAGATCCTAGAACTTGCCACCAATGACAATGGTAAACACAAACTGATTCAACTTGGGTTGAGGGAAATCAAGGATCGAGTGAAAACTATTGAATCGGGTACTGCGAGTAATGTGCCATGTACTAGTATTGTACCACCTTCTCATAGTTCACCGAAAAGTCCGCCACGTCTGAATACTACAAAAGCAAGCAACACTCGGAAGGTACTTAGTCCTTTGGTTGCTCGCCGAAGAGGGCATCCATGTACGAGGCGGAAGGTTAGCAAGGTTGATCAAATAGTTAATCGGTTGAAAAGAAAGAACAAGAAGACTACTCTCGCACAGGTAAATACTTGGCATAGGTTGTTTCGTAACTTTTTTGTGGATTCATAGTTGAATGGTTACAATTAGTAATGAAATTGTGTTACTATTTCATATAGGTGCCGGAAGATGAAGCTTACTATTTTCCTTCTATGGTTGGCACACAAGATAGTATGTATGTTCCGGTACGTGTTGAATGGACTTAAAATATTGCAGTTTGCTTCTTGTTGGGTTTTATGTTCATGCTTCAAGTTATTAATAACATTGTCTTCATATATAATCATAAGGTGGCGCACGATGAAGCTTACTATTTTCCTTCTATGGTGGGCACAGAAGACAACATGTCTGTACCGGTACGTGTTCAATATATGAGTACACATTTGTAATGATTAATGTATTGGTCAATATTTTTTTAAATCATTTTGTAATATGTACCTTGTTTTTATAGGCATGGGTTTGCACAATGGGAACGCCGGACAATATTGGAAGCACATCAGGAATGGTCAACAATCTAAGCGGTCAAAGTTCTACAGTACCATCGCTATTGGATCCAAATGCCCCATTTTATTTTTAATGTAATACACTTTTCAATGTATGTTCAATGTAATACACTTTTCAATGTATGTTCAATGTAATACACTTTTCAATGTATGTTATACTATTTTTGTGTGTGTTCAATGTCTGTGTTCTACTATTGTTGTCTCCTTTGATAAACAAGTTGAATGTCTTTGTATGTTCCGGTTCTGTTCAATGGAATACACTGTTCAATGTCTCATTTGATCAATGTCAGTCTATTCGTCTCCTTTGATCAATGTCTGTGTTCTTAAAAAAATTTCAGTAAACAGGTTCAATTCAGTAAAAAGATGTTGCTGCTCTATTTTGTTCATTACACAGGTTCAATCGACAAGTTCAAGATGCATCCACAAACCTCAGGTCATTTGTGACTAAACACCCAGTGTAAAATCTGTGTGAATTTGTGACTAAAACCTTCATGAACCAAAAACACCCAGTGAATTTGTGAATTTGTTCATTACACAGGTTCAACTAGACAGTCTGTGACTAAAACCTGTGTGAATTTGTGTAAAATTGTTGAAACCTGTGTGAGTACAGACCCAAATCTGTGTTAAACCTCTGCGAATGTGTTCAACTTGTGTGAATGTGTTAAACCTGTTTGAAACCTGTGTGAAACCTGTTTTAATTTGTGACTACACCTGTTCAAACAGACATGATCAAACCTGTGTTCAAACAGACCCAAATCAATAGACCTGTGTTCAATCCAACAGACCTGTGTTGCAGCCAAATTTGAATTTTGAATCTGTCTGTGAATCTGCTTGAATTGAAACAGATCCATTATGTGTTCAATCTGCCTAAATGGTGAATCTGTTATGCTTTACATTTTTAACAGATCTGCTGAAACATATCCAGTCCAACACACCTGTGAATCTGCCTTATCTGTGTTAAACCTGTGTTCAATCCAACAGACCTGTGAATCTGCCTTATCTGCCTCAATGCTCAATCTGTTATGGTTGTTCATTAAAACATATCCAGTCAAACAGATTCATCATGGGTTCTTATGGTTGCTGAATTAAGGCAAACAAACTCAAATGAGTTAAAGAGGTAGAGTAAGCCATTATAAATCCCTTCAAAGAGAACACTGTAAGGTGAAAAATGCCCCTGTTCATTCAACAAATTTCACACTTTGTGAAGTTCAACCTGTTCAACCTATTCAACCTGGTAATCATTGAAGAAATGCCCCTGTTCATTCAACAAATTTCACACACAGTGAAGTTCAACCTGTTCAACCTGTTAATCATTCAAGAAATGCCCCTGTTCATTCAACAAATTTGACACACAGTCAAGTTCAACTTGTTCAACCTATTATACACATTCAACCTGTTAATCATTCAAGAACCTGTTATTCATTCAACAGATTTTTCAACATTGTTCCATTCATTCAACACATTTTTCCAAGACCCTCTTAATCAATGAAGAACCTGTTAATCAACAGATTTCATGCCAAGTTCATAGCATCAGATTTCACTTGTTTTTTCAAACCATCAGATTTTGAAGCACCAAAAAAAAAAAAAAAATTACAAAACAAGTAGAAAAGTACATTACAGTCATAGCATGTTCGAAAACCTAACAACTGACGGGTTTACATGATAAAGTACAAAACTACAAAAAATAAAATTACATAAGTCATTCTCGTGAGAATTTTCTCAATCCTTTGAAGCCTTCTATCATGCTCACTAACCCTTATCCTCAGATCATTAATTTCTTCTGTTGTTGAATCTGTCCGAGGTCTAGCAGTGGCACGGATTGTGGAGGTAATGTCGTCATCGTCGTCATCATCTGCGAACCACTGGAAGTAATTGCAGTGTTCGTTCCTACTCTACAATGGACAAGAATCAGTTAATCAATAAAGGACAAAACAAATTTGTAAAAAATAACAGATTCATTTGTATAACAGCTACTTACATATTTTCTTGGGCAAACAAAATAGGCACGTCCTTGATTTCCATTCTCATTGCTTTGTACAACACGCATGGAAGCTACTCTTCCACAATTACAATACCTTGGCTCTATTCTCATGTCCGTATTATTAGTAGAAGTTGAAGCCATTTTTTTATCTGCATAACAAATACCAACATATTCAACTAACGATGTTCTTCCTATTTTTTTTTTTTTTTATCAACAATGCTAGAAGATTAAGACTTGTACAGCACAGTTGTAACTCAGCAACAACTAAAGTTTATATGGTCACATTGTCTGTGTGTATTGGAAGGTAGCTTATATATATATATATATATATATGAGTGATGAAATTTTGAATGACTTTGGCATTTGGCTTTAGGCATTGGAGAGTGTTGAAGATGCCTTGCTAAAGCTACAGGAGTTACTCCTGACCTAGTTCTACAGCCTCAGTTTTTTCCTGTATTCTACTGCCTTAGTTTTCTACAGGGACTGTATTCTACAGCCTTAGTTTTCTCCTGACCTAGCATATGTATAAGCTGTCAATTTTTTTTGCAAAGTTCTCTACAGAGGAAAGCTTGTACAACCAAAAGTTGCAACAAGAACAAACACGAGCACACTCAAATAAGGGAACACAATTTCATTACTAATTGTAACCATTCAACTATATGAAATAGTAACACTGCTCGAGTGGTAAGTAACACAATTTCATGGCTCAATTTCAAAAGCAAGCAAATCCGAAACCCAAATCACAATTTGTCTAAAAATTTGTCACAAATCAGAATGTGAACACAGAGTATAAGGGCAAATCACAAACCCTAACTTTCTTATGAAAATCACAGATTTCATTCTTCACACACAGAGTTCACTAATTTCTACAAAAATTGACGGTAAAAGTAAACCCTAACTTTACCTCAGATTCGCAGGGTCCCGTTCTTCGTGGTTCATCGTTTTCTATCCTCCGTCGTGGTTCGAACTTTTTCAAGAGACAAGTGAGAGAGGCGAGAGTGAAGAGATAGAGAGGAGAGAGGGATGAGGCGAAAAGGCGAGAGAGGTTTGTTGAGACTGATCGGTGAGAGAGATGAGAGGGAACTAAGGAGAGCGAGAGAGGTGAGAGAGGCGAGAGTGAACTGGTAAGAGGGGAAGAGATCCATATCGAGATCGAGAGAAGGGAGAGAGGTTTGCTCGAGAGTGAGAGGTGAGAGAGATGAGAGGGAACTAAGCGAGAGAGGTGAGAGAGGCGAGAGTGAACTGGTAAAGAGGGGAAGAGATCGAGATCGAGAAAATGGAGAAATTTCAATTTCGAGCCAGATTCGAGCCTTAACATTCGAGCACTCAAACATTTTCGAGAAGATAATTAGCTAATAATTAGAGAATATTAATTATCAACCAATTATCTTTTTGACACATTACTAAATCTAAAAATTGGATTTAATTTTTAGACCTGAATAACAATGTTTTTTTGCAGAAACTTATCAAATTAAGGATTTTTAAGGTTACCGATTTGAGTAATTTTTATAAATCAACAATTTTACAATTTGTTGTTTATTTATTTTTAAGGTCCACATAAGTTTAATGCCAATGCTTTGCCTATTTAATTTAAGAAAATTTTGCTTTTTTCTTTTTTTTCTTTTTTTTTATGTGCATGCCAGCTCAGTAGGGTTGCTTTTAGAGCAACTCTACTAGTCGTCTGTATCATATCTATTAATTTAATTCCACGTGCATCTTGCTGAAAGCATGTCCCCCTTTTCCAACAATAATTTATTTATTTATTTATATTTTAGTTAAGTGCATTCTACTTTAAATGTCTGAGGGCTTCTTAAAATAATAGTAATAATAATAATAATAATTTTTATTTTCACTTTCTTAAGTAGGCGTTCATCGATCTCCGAAATTGATCAATCTTACTTCTTTTACTTTAAAATAATATTTGTACAAGTAGCAATTCATGCTTCATGGTACAAATATGTTGAGCCCACAATGAACCTGGCTGGTCATGAACTAAGTTTTCTGCATTTCTGTCCGTTACTTAGCATGGCAACCCACTCTTGCTTTTCTATTTCATCTGTTCTTCCTCGAAACCTCTCACACTCTCTCACAAAAAAATAACAGTTTCGATTCGTAGCTCGAAACTCGGGACTCGACATTTGGCTTGACACCAAAACGACGTCATTTTGGTGTCGATTTTTTTTTTTTTTTTTCTTTTTTCCGT
Organism: Camellia lanceoleosa; assembly: GCA_025200525.1. Taxonomy (NCBI): domain Eukaryota; kingdom Viridiplantae; phylum Streptophyta; class Magnoliopsida; order Ericales; family Theaceae; genus Camellia; species Camellia lanceoleosa. The sequence goes on from CM045758.1 coordinate 201,483,051, forward strand.
GTTTTTGTTGCAGAACGAAGAAGAAGAAGAAAGGAGAAGAAGAGAAGGAGAAGAAAAGGGAGGAGGAGGAGGAGGAGGAGGAGGAAGGAGGGGAGGGGAGGGGAGAGGGCCATAAAAATCGGCTGGAGGAGGAGGCCGGGCTGGAGCTATGATCGGCGAGGCGGTGGTGCTGCGACGAGCTGTGATCGGCGAAGCGGTGGTGCTGCGACTGCAACGATCGGCGGCGAGGCGACGGCGGTGGTGCTGCCTCCCTCCCTCCCTTCTCTTCTCTCCCTCCCTTCCCTTTCTCCTCTCCCTCTTTCGAGCCATTTCGAGCCTCTCAGATTCGAGCTACAGCTCATTTCTCAAAAAATAATAATAATAATAATAATAATGGTATAGACCCCTATAATACATTTTTAAATTTAGTCACAGATTGAATTTTAATTGATTGCTAAACAAATCAACAATCGGCATGTAATTAAAAATAAATTTTGAAATAATGTGATAAACTAATGTGACAATTGAAATTGTTCCAATCATTTTATTTCAATAAATCAATATCAAATTTCAATACTTTATTATTAGAGGTAATATCAATTTGTAAAAAATAAAATAAAATAAAATAATTTATATTGCTGGTTTCTATAATTATAAGGAGAGACTACAAATTCTTAAATTTGTATTCAAAAATTTATCCATAATTAATAATTAATAGTTCAAATTCATTTCATTCATAGACTCCATATTTCAACAATTTGATCTCCATTATACAAATTAATTTTGGGCCAATTCTGGCACCATAAATCTGGGTTCGTAGCTTTTTCGTAAGAGTAATGTTAGGTCCTGTTTGTTTTCAAAGGTAGAATAGAAGGGATTCATAGTGAAGGATTGATAGTGAGGGGATTAAGTAAATTGTGTTTGTTTAGATGATAGTTGTTAGTGTAGAAATTGTTAAATTATTTTTATATAAAATAATAAAACAAATAAAAAATATAAAAAAAATTAAACATTAATGTTCCAAAAAAAATTCCCAATATGTAAAAAAAAAAAAAAAATTTCTAATCCCCTCACTATTTTTCTAATTCCACCTCCACCTCTTCCATCCCAATCACCCTTCTAACCTCCATCTTAATCCTCTCCTCCATCCTAACCCCTTCCCCAACTCTACAAACAAACACAACACTAAATAGCCCCACCTCCATCCTAATCTCAGTCCATCCATTACACCCAAAGCAAACGGGGCCTTAGAGACTTTTTGGATCCCTAAATTTACCTATAATGATGTGGTAAAAGAAGTAAATCCTACACAATTAAGTATATGATAAATCAAAATTTGACATGTATCCTATCACATTATTATCAATCAAATTATTAAAAAAAAATTTGTGAGTTTTAAATATTTTTATTTCCATAATTATATACATAATAATTTTCTCCCTGTTTGGCTTGCTAAAAGTAGCTGGCAGGAGGGAAAAAGTGGACGAGGACACCAACTAAGAAAAATTTGTAAACCCTATCAATATATTATATAAGAAAAAAAGATTTCTAACCCATCAATTTTGTAGGAGTTTCAATATCTCAATCTTAATTTTTTTATTTTTTGATTTAAAAAAAAATCTCAATATTTATTGATTTCTCCTAACCCATAAGTCTTTTTGATTTCTCCCGTACATATTGCCGCACTTTTCAACTTTTCTCATACACTATAGTTAATGATGGGATTATTAAATTATTTTTATAAAAAATTTAAAAAAATTAATTTGTGTATTAAAAAAATATTTAAAACAAATATAAATTTTTATTAAATTTATCTATCTATCTATATATTATATAAGTAAAATAGGGTTTTCGTGAGATGCATTGTGAGAGTTCCAAAACTTCATAATGAATTTGTGGATTTATTAAATTAAAAAATAGTATTAGTTAATCCGTTAAAGTAATAGTTTTCAAAATATTAGTAATTTCATAATTTATAAAGGAAAGGAAAAAAATATATATTCTAACCTAATCTTCTCCTACTGATTTTTATTTCCTTTAAAAAAAAAATTTACTTCTTACTATATTACTATATTATTCATACCATATATAACTACTCTCAAATATTTAAAATTCATGATAAAAATTAAGAACCTTCAAAATATTTTGATTAAATTACACACATTAATTTCTTTTGTACATTTTTTTTCTTTTTTGATTTATTTTGTACACTCATATGTAGTAATATTTATGCGTAAATTATATATATATTAATACATGTGATGGGTGTAAAAAGAAATTAAATGTGTATAATTATAAGCATCCTTCCTATTAGCCACATTCATTGATTTTGTTTTCAAAAATAAAAAATAAAAAATAAAAAATAAAATAAAATAGAATAAAATCTATATCTCATCAATTTAATTCTTTAGTTAATGGATTTTACACTATTAAAAGGCAACTTTTTTTTTATTAAATAAAAATTTAATAAAATTTAAATTGAAATTTATGATCTGTTTTGAGATTTCATTTATTTAATCAAGTTCTATACTAAAAATAAATTCTATGAACCAACTTAATCTGATTTTAAATAATTCTTTCAGATGTAAATATAATTTAATATTAGACATATTTTAAGAATAAATATATAATTTCTTAATTGAAGTTTTAAAATATTCATAAATATGCCAAATATATATTCATATTTTTTTATTTTGATTATAAAAACTTTTACCCTATTTTTTACCATTTTAAAAAATAAATAAGTGGGCAATGTGATGGTTGGACATGAACCAAAATGATTATCAAAAATTGGATGTATAGCATAAAAATCAACCAAATCCAATTTCTACACTACTTTTAGTATTTGATCCAGTATTAGCTCATACCCATCACAACTTAACAAATTATTAAACATAAACTTAAATTGATTATTATTAACTGTTTTAACTAATTAACTGATCAATTTTTAAATCAAGCCCAAGGTAGAACTAGAACAACCTTTATATTTTAGGTTGATCCAGTATTATATAATTTTTTTCATACATAAATATACTTAATTATTTGTCTAATAATTTTTCATATAAATATATAAATTTTTTACAAAAAATAAATTAATATACATACATTTTCTTATTTTTGTTATGAAAAATAACCATAATATATTTACCAATTTTTAAAGAAAAAAAAAACTGGGTTAAGTGACCATGAATTGGGTATGAATGAAGATAATTCTCCAAGAATTTAAATGTAGGCATAAAAATTGATCTTAATCTAACATCTAAACAACTTTTAATATTTAATGCCAGTACTATCCCTCAAATTAGTTCATAATATTCAAAACTTGAGAAATTATAATATAATAATAAAATTTAAATTGATTATTACCAATTATTTCTATTAATTAATCGATCAAAATTTTAAATCAGTTACAAAATATGGTTGAAACAATACCCATATTTTAGGTTGACCTTGAATAGTTTTTTCAAACATAAATACACTTGACTATTCATATAATAATTTAAAATATAAATATAAAATTGTATCAAATTTTTAATTTTTTTTAAATAATTCTACATACATATTTATTATTTTATTATAAAAAATACTAAAATATATTTATTAACCAATTTAATAAATAAATGAGTTAAGTAGTCATATTTAGGCATAGATTAAGACAATTCTCTAATGATTAGATCATGACCAAACTGATATAAATGTTGAGTCAATTAGATTGATTATGTCACTTCCACCGTCTAAACAATTATAAATCCTCAAGCCAACTATTATATATTTTATTTTAAAAATAACTAACATGTATTTATTCACCAATTTAATATATAAACGAGTTAAGTGGTTCATATTTAGGCATAGAGTAAGACAATTCTCTAATAATTAAATCAAAGCCAAGTTGAAATAAATATTAAGTCAATTAGATTATGTCACTTTTAGTGTCTAACTATAAGTCCTCTATAATTTTAAATATAAATAAAAAAAATTACCAAAATTTTTATTTTTTTAATAACTATGCATAAATATGTACATATTTATTATTTTATTATAAAAAAATACTAACATATATTTATTCACCAATTTAATAAATAAATGAGTTAAGTGATTCATGTTTAGTCATAAATTAAGATAATTCTCTAATGATTAAGTCACGGCCAAGTTGAAATAAATATTGAGTCAATTAGATTATTTCACTTTTACTGTCTAACACAACCATAAATCCTTAAGCAAACTCTTATATATTTTATTATAAAAAATAATATATATATATATATATTTAATAATTTAATAAATAAATAAGTTAATTGGTTCATGTTTAGTATAGACTAAGACAATTCTCTGATAATTAGATCATGGCCAAGTTGAGACAAATGTTGAGTTAATTAAATTATGTCACTTTTAGTGTTTAGTATAACTATAAATCCTCACTAATTTTAAATATAAATATAAAGTTTTATCAAAGTTTTAATTTTTTCAATAACTATGCATAAACATGTACATGGTTATTATTAAGGGGCAATTGTGAGGGAGATTTCACAATCTCAGCCTGGGCCGCGGTTCTGGTCGAGTTGTATGTGGTCCAAGCATATTTGGGCCGAGCTGGGTTAGGCCGAACATGTTCGGGGTCGTGATAGCTTGGGCTTGGCCGGAGAAGGTTTTGCTTGGTGGAGGCCCAAGACCATGTTGAACCGAGCTGCCTGAGTTGCTTGGCCGAGATGATTGCCAAACGCTCTGGTTTCCATAGTTCGCGCATTTAGCCCGGCTGGAAAGGCCTTCGGTTTACCAGCTTAACCAGTCTTGAGCTCGGCTATGCCGGAATGCAACTGAGCTCTGTCGTCATTGAGCTCAGCGAGAGGAGCACGGTCGTGAAGGTCAGCTCTAGTGTGGAAAGCCGAGGTGACTCCGCCGGGCTGCCGAGCTCCGCCAGTATATCCTAACAGTTTGGTTAGGTGGTGATTGCTGGATCTATGCTGACAGATGGGATAGCAGCACCACGTGTCGAGAGACTAATGGGAGTAGATTTGGGGCGCAGAATGTATATAAGCGAGTCTGCGCCCCCCATGCTTGACAGATGAACATTTGGTAAGAGAAATACTTACACTCAACTCCCTTCTCTCTCTCTCTATCCCTGTGTGTGTTCTGACTTCATCGTCGGAGGGGTTTTCCGGCCACACACCACCGGGTAGCTCACCGCCGTTGTGCTCACAGGTCGATCGGACAGATAGGAGCTTTGAAGAAAGGAGTGCGGGCTTGCCGAAATATTTGCTCCCCGTACAATTGGCGCCGTCTGTGGGAAGCTTTTCAGACAAAACCTTGTCTTCCAGGCTCATTTGATCGCCGTCCATGGCGAACAACGACGAGATTCCGTTGTCCGCCATCGATGGAGTCACCCCGGAGTCAGGCAGACGGAGAGAAGGACATCCCGCCATCCCTCCAATGGCGGACCTGGAGACATTCCCAGGAGGACAGTCGAGAGACGCGCGAGATAAGCACGGAAGAAGTTATGGTCATTCGCGAAGTCCAAACGGTCATCGGCGGCGAAGAGAATCACACGCCAGATGTCTGGAGCACAAGCTGAGAGACCAAGACGCCGTCATCCGGAGAATGGCGGCAGAGATGGAGGATCTTAAGAGGCATGTCAAAGGGAAGGGTGTAGCTGGAGTGGGAGACCACAGTGAGCGCACCCAACCCCGCCGTTCATGCAGTCAGAGCTAGCGGCGTACTCCGTTCATCTCAATCACCAAAAGTAACAAGGTTGGAGATTCCGATGCGCACGTAGAGAAATCCAACGCGCAAGACAACACCTATCAACCCTCACGTCCGGAGACGACGTCGAGGTATTCTTATTCCGTTCGTTCAGAGGATTTGCGGGTAGTCTTGAAAGAACAGGCTCGCCGGCGAGAAGCTCAGAGAGTGCCGGCATTCCAGCGGTTATCATATGGAGGTCGCGCCAGTGAAGAGGTCGTAATGCCTCCGCCTCGCCTAGCTGTGCTTCCTTCTCGGGATGCAAACTTGGCGAGGCTGAGCGCCACTCCTTTCTCCCTGAGGATAGAAACCACACCGCTCTCAGCAGGCTCTCACCAGCCCAAGTTTACGCTTTATGACGGAAAAACCGATCCGTACATGCATGTGAGCCACTTCCGGCAGGTCATGGCCGGACATCGGCATAATGACACTCTCATGTGCCTTATTTTTCCATCAAGTTTGGGCGAGTTGGGCTTGAAATGGTTTGAGAAGCTACCGGAGGAGAGCATCGAAAAGTGGCAGCAATTGGCGGAAGCGTTCGTGATTCGTTTCAAAACCAACGCGAAAATGCCAAAGGAAGTGGACCACTTTCTTAGTGTCAAGATGGAGTCAAGTGACACCCTCAATGCATACAACTCTAGGTACTGGGAAACCATCAATGAGATCCTAGATTGCCTGATCAACCTGGCAATCACCCAATATAAACGCGGTCTCCCGGTCGGACATGGGCTGAGGGACTCGCTTACAATGAGCCAGCTGAAGTCCATGGGGCAACTAATGCAGCACATCAATGAGTACATCCGAGTAGAGGATGATGCAGTGGCACCCACCGCGAAGACAACCCCGGTGGCAATGGATAAGAGGGCGACTGGGTTTTGAGGAAGGTCATGGGCAATACCCTGGTGCCAGGTGAAGGCAAACTAGGGGCAAATTAGGAAGGACCCTATAAGATAATCGGTCTGGCGGGCAAGGGGGTATACCGCTTAGAGGATTTGGAGGGTAGAGATATACCCCGGCCATGGAATGCGGCCAACCTCGAACTGTACTACTTTTAGCTTTTGTTTTCTTTCTGTGCAAAGGAATTTTTTGCCTCACTTCAGAATGTAATACCCTTTTTGTCAATGTAATAGAAGTGATATACTTTTGTTGAAGAACTTTTCTATTTTCGCCGAGATGATTTACTCCAGCTAGATGAGTTGATGACTTGCTCAACTTTGAAGTTTCAACCGAGATGATTTACTCCAGCTAGGTGAGTTGATGATTTGCTCAACTCTGAAGTTTCCGCCGAGATGATTTACTCCGGCCAGATGAGTTGATGACTTGCTCAACTTTGAAGTTTCAGTCGAGATGATTTACTCCGGCGAGGTGAGTTGATGATTTGCTCAACTCTGAAGTTTCCGCCGAGATGATTTACTCCGGCCAGATAAGTTGATGACTTGCTTAACTTTGAAGTTTCAGCTAAGATGATTTACTCCGGTTAGATGAGTTGATGATTTGCTCAACTCTGAAGTTTCAGCCGAGATGATGTACTCCGGCTAGGTGAGTTGATGATTTGCTCAACTCTGAAGTTTCAGCCGAGATGAGTTACACCGGCCAGATGAGTTGATGATTTGCTCAACTCTGAAGTTTCCGCCGAGATGATTTACTCCAGCCACATGAGTTGATGATTTGCTCAACTCTAAAGTTTCCGCCGAGATGATTTACTCCGACCACATGAGTTGATGGTTTGCTCAACTCTAAAGTTTCAGTCGAGATGATTTACTCCGGCCAGATGAGTTGATGATTTGCTTAACTCTAATGTTTCAGCCGAGATGGTTTATTCTGGCTAAAAGGGTTGATGTTTTGCTCAACTCAGGGCTCTAGCCGAGATAATTTACTCCGGCAAAAGGAGTTGATGTTTTGCTTAACTCAAGGCTCTAACTGAGATGCTTTATCCCGGCAGGAAGCTCAGAGGATGACGGTGCAAACAACCATGGAATAGATCTAGGGAGTTTGGGTTTTGAAGACGTCAATCAAAAGGCCGAGGAAAATGGGCAATTGGCAATCATTTTTTATGGAAAGATCAGAATTCCTTGCCGAGCTGATCTTGCTCGCCAAGAAGGAAGTCGCGGAGCGAACCTTGCTCATCTTCTTTGGAGTTCCTTGACCAAGTTGATCTTGCTCGCCAAGAAGCAAGTTGCGGAGCGGACCTTGCTCGGCGACCTTGGTGTTCCTTGCCGAGCTGATGTTGCTCACCAAAAAGCAAGTCGCGGAGCGGACCTTGCTCGCCTTCCTTAGAGTTCTTTGCCGAGCTAATGTTGCTCGCCAAGAAGGAAATCGCGGAGCGAACCTTGCTCGCCTTCCTTAGAGTTCCTTGCCGAGCTGATGTTGCTCACCAAGAAAGAAGTCGCGGAGCGGACCTTGCTTGCCTTCTTTGGTATTCCTTGCCGAGCTGATGTTGCTCGCCAAGAAGAAAGTCGCGGAGTGGAGCTTGCTCGTCTTCTTTGGAGTTCCTTGACCGAGCATATCTTGCTCGCCAAGAAGCAAGTCGCGGAGCGGACCTTGCTCGCCGACCTTGGTATTCCTTGCCGAGCTGATGTTGCTCGCCAAGAAGGAAGTCGCGGAGCGGACCTTGCTCGCCGACCTTGGTGTTCCTTGCCGAGCTGATGTTGCTCGCCAAGAAGCAAGTCGCGGAGCGGACCTTGCTCGCCTTTCTTGGAGTTCCTTGCCGAGCTGATGTTGCTCGCCAAGAAGGAAGTCGTGGAGCGGACCTTGCTCGCCTTCTTTGGAGTTCCTTGACCGAGCTGATCTTGCTCGCCAAAAAGAAAGTTGCGGAGCGGATCTTGCTCGTCTTTTTTGGAGTTCCTTGCCGAGTTGATGTTGCTCGCCAAGAAGGAAGTCGCCGAGCGGACCTTGCTTGCCGACCTTGGAGTTCCTTGCTGAGCTAATCTTGCTCGCCAAGAAAGAAGTCGCCGAGCGGACCTAGCTTGCCAACTTTGAAGTTTCTAAACCGAGCAAAGTGAACCACCGAGCCGAAAGTCTAGCCCGACCTTGTAATATAATTTCGGTCACGCAAATGCGGACAGAATTAAGGGGCAATTGTGAGAGAGATTTCACAATCTCGGCCTGGGCTGTATGTGGTCCAAACATATTTGGGCCGAGCTGGGTTAGGCCGAACATGTTCAGGGCCGTGATAGCTTGGGCTTGGCCGGAGAAGGTTTTGCTTGGTGGAGGCCCAGGACCATGTTGAACCGAGCTGCCTGAGTTGCTTGGCCGAGATGATTGCCAGACGCTCCGGTTTCCATGGTTCGCGTGTTTAGCCCGGCTGGAAAGGCCTTCGGTTTACCAGCTTGACCAGTCTTGAGCTCAGCTATGCCGGAATGCAACCGAGCTCGGTCGTCATTGAGCCCAGCGAGAGGAGCACGGTCGTAAACGTCAGCTCTAGTGTGGAAGGCCGAGGTGACTCCGCCAGGCTGCCGAGCTCCGTCGGTATATCCTAACAGTTTGGTTAGGTGGTGATTGTTGGATCTGTGCTGACAGATGGGATAGCAGCACCACGTGTCGAGAGACTAATGGGAGTAGATTTGGGGCGCAGAATGTATATAAGTGAGTTTGCGCCCCCCATGCTTGACAGATGAACATTTGGTAAGAGAAATACTTACACTCAACTCCCTTCTCTCTCTCTCTCTCTCTCTCTCTCTCTCTCTCTCTCTCTATCCCTGTGTGTGTTCTGACTTGATCGTCGGAAGGCTTTTCCGACCACACACCGCTGGGTAGCTCATCGCCGTTGTGCTCGCAGGTCGATCGGACAGACAGGAGCTTCGAAGAAAGGAGTGCGGGCTTGCCGGAATATTTGCTCCCCGTACAATATTTATTCATCAATTTAATAAATAAATGAGTTAAGCGGTTCATGTTTAGGCATAAATTAAGAAAATTCTCTAATGATTAGGTCATAACCAAACTGAGATAAATGTTAAGTCAATTAGACTAATTATATCCTTTTTAGTGTCTAACATAACTATAAATTCTCAAGCCAACTCTTATATATTTTATTTTAAAAATAACTAACATATATTTATTTACCAATTTAATATATAAATGAGTTAAGTGCTTCATATTTAGGCATAGAGTAAGGCAATTCTCTAATAATTAGGTCATCGCCAAATTGAGATAAATGTTGAGTCAATTAGATTATGCCACTTTTAGTGTCTAACACAATTATAAATTCTCAATAATTAAAAATATATAAATATAAAATTTTATCAAAATTTTCATTTTTTTTAATAACTATGCATAAACATGTACATATTTATTATTTTATTATAAAAAATACTAACTTATATTTATTTATCAATTTAATAAATAAATGAGTTAAGTGATTCATGTTTAGTCATAGACTAAGACAATTCTCTAATAAGTCACAGCCAAGTTGAGATAAATGTTGACTCAATTATATTATGTCACATTTAATGTCTAGCACAACTATAAATCCTCAAACAAACTCTTATATATTTTATTATAAAAAATACTAATATATATATATATTCACCAATTTAATAAATAAATGAGTTAATTGGTTCATACTTAGACATAAACTAAGACAATTTTCTAATAATTAGGTCATTGCCAAGTTGAGATAAATATCGAGTCAATTAAATTATGTCACTTTTAGTTTCTAACACAATTATAAATCCTCAATAATTTTAAATATAAATATAAAATTTTATCAAAGTTTTAATTTTTTTAATAACTACGCATAAATATGTACATATTTATAATTTTATTATAAAAAATAATAACATATATTTATGTACCAATTTAATAAATAAATGAATTAAGTGGTTCATGTTTGGGTATAGAGTAAGACAATTATCTAATGATTAGGTCATGGCCAAGTTAAGATAAATATTGAGTCAATTAAATTGTGTCATTGTTAGAGTCTAGAATCACTATAAATCCTTAAGCCAACTCTTACATATTTTATTATTAAAAAATACTAATATATATTTATTCATCAATTTAATAAATAAATGAGTTAAGTGGTTCATACTTAACTATAGACTAAGACAATTCTCTAATAATTAGATCAAGGCCAAGTTGAGATAAATGTTGAGTCAATTAAATTATGTCACTTTTAGTGTCTACCACAACTATAAATCATCAATAATTTTAAATATAAATATAAAATTTTATCAAAGTTTTAATTTTTTTTAATAACTATGCATAAACATATACATATTTATTATTTTATTATAAAAAATACTAATATATATTTATTCACTAATTTAATAAATAAATGAGTTAAGTAGTTCATGTTTAGGCATAAATTAAAACAATTCTCTAATTATTAGGTCATGGCGAAATTGAGATAAATGTTGAGTCAATTAGATTATGTCAGTTTTAATATCTAACACAACTATAAATCATCAAGCCAACTCTTATTCTTTTATATTTGTGAATTATGGCATAGGAGAAAGTATAATGTTATGCCTAAGTAGACATATTTTTAAACTTTTACAAAATAGACAATGGGTAGTTAATAAGTTGACAAATATAATTTAGGATTAATTACCAAAAAATTATATCTACATATTTGGTGATAGCTTAGGTCTTGTCAAAAAAAATTTGAACCAATAAGTTTCATTTAAAGGAAAAAGATGTTTTCTCCTTTAATCCAAAACGGAGAATATTCTCAATTTCAAAACTAAGAATGTTTTCAATTCATAATTATCAAAACTAAGAAATTTCTCAATTTTTTTCTAGTATGAACTGAGAATATTATCAAAACTAAGAAATTTATAATTATCAATTTTGAGAAATTTCTCAATTTTTTTCATGATTAAAATTGAGAATATTATAAATTGAGAAGGTTCTTAATTTCAAAAAACCCTAGATCTCTCTCTCTCTCTTTCTCTCTCTCTAATGGCAGTGGCATCTGTGAACTCAATGAAAACCGAGACTCACAATCAATGGACTCATCGCCTTCCGGACGAGTCTCCGACGCTCGCTTGGAATCCTCATTTTCCGGTGGACTCTCATAAGCAACAGCCGTAAATCCACGCACTTCTTCACCCAACCCGCCTAGAGACCTTGAATTTCAAGCAGCGACAAGACAGATCGGCGGCGATGGAGAAAGGTAGATCTGTTCAGAGACAAATCAACAACAACCTTAACCTCACGCGTGAGCCACTTGCAAATTTGAGTTCTTCATTTTCATTGACGACGACGACACCGCATATCTGAGTAGGGGAATGAGGCAGTGGTTTCTAGTGGCGGAGCTGAATTTCCAACAATGGAGCTCCGTCGAGGATGTCGATGGAGGACTTAAGGACGGAAAGGAGAAGGAAGGCGATATCGAGACAGCTTGCCTGGAGTTTGTTAGAAGGGTTAATTGGTCTATTAAAAATTAATGGGACTTGAAGGAGTAAATAATTTTATCTAGGACTTAATGGATTATAAGTTCACAAAATGGGACTTGTATGTGAATAGCCCTATAATTTATTATATGATTGGGCTATCTCTGACACAAAATAAACTAAATTGCAAAACTTATAAGACAAAATGCATTTATATTTCATTGTAAAAATAAGTTTTGTAATTTTATTGCACTTTTTTAAAAATACATTCTACCATAGTTTGTTTATTTCTTATAAATAAATTTTATGTTATTATTTAATTTCAAAATTATTGATTTAAACCCGTGCACAGCTGTAGACAACCCATTTTTGATTGACCTTAAGACTCAGACGTCATCAATTGAGCGCTCGGTGATTGCGTATGTTGTGCTCATTCTGAGGTTTCGGAGTCTCGGCTAAAAGCCTTGCCTCCGGACTCCGGGACTCTTTTGTGCTTTGCCTCGGTTTGCGAATCAAGTTCTGTTTTCTCTTCCCGAAGAGAGGGAGAGGTCTCGTAGACCATCTCTCAGTGGCCGTAGGCTACGTTTCGTGGTCGTAGGCCACTTTTCCCGTTTGGAGACCAGTTTTCAATTTTCGAAGCCGTCGGTTGTGCGCCTTGATTCGGGACCGCCTAACTTTCTCCGTTTGCTCCGATTTTTGGCACACACCTTGTTTCCTCTCTCTAGAGGGACACTGTGGCCCGGGAGACCACCTTCGTGGTCGCACGCCACCTTCGATGCTAATATGGGCACCCATTGCGTGTTTTGGCCCCCGAACCCTTGTTTTGCATCCGTCTTGGTTCATTTTTGGTATGGATCCTATTTTCATTGTTTGGAAGGTGGTACAAGGGTGGGAGACCACCTTTTCTCTTGGAGACCACATTTTCTCCCGCCGGCCGATTTTCTTGTCAGGAAGCTGGCCTCCTTGGTTTTTGTGCCACTTTTGACTGGTCTCCACCATACCACTAGCTTGCTTTCAGCTTGGAGACCACCCTAGGAGGCCACCGACCACCTGGACCTTTTGACCCTGGTCGGCCGACCAGGGGGATTGGTCGGCCGACCACCTAAACTGGTCGGCCAGCTTTCTCCTTTTCTCCTCATGAGTTGGTGCAGTGCATTTGAAACCACAGATTGCATCCTCCATACACGTGTATGGAGGATGTTTAACCTTGGTTTTAAGCTTCTTGAAGAAGCTTTAGACCTTTGGCTCTATAAAGGGAAGCCTCCTCTTCCCTTGCAAGGGTTCAGAAAATTGGTTTAGGCATACATACACTTTTCTCTCTATTTCCCTTCATTTTAGCTCCAAAGATCCCTTGTTCTTGGCCTATTGCACACCACTTCCTATCCTAACACCTCCACCATCACTCTAAGCACCTTGGAGCTAGTTTTCAGAGGTTGAAGGCTTGCTGTTTTGGTCCAGAAGCTACTGGAGTTCTTGGCTACAAGGGTAACACTCTATTTCCCTCTTTTCGTCATTATCTTGTTCCATCTCTTAGCCTAGTTTTCAAGCATATTTGAGCTTTGTCATAAACTGAAAAATGTCTTATTTTAAGCTTCTTAACATGTTTGTTTAAGATCATTTTTCTATTGGGGGCCATCTACCCCTTTGCATGCTTCATTTCCCTTTGTTTTGAGCCATGCATTAGGGCCTTTATGTTGAACTTTGTTGGCCCTTTTAACCACTGAAATCCAATGGATTTTTAGTGGTTATTATGTATTTTTGAGCACCAAAATCAGAAAGGGGTGACCCTCTCACCCCTTGTCTTGTTTACTAGCATATTTAGCCTAACAAAAGAGCCCTGATTTGCATGCTTCCAAGCCATGTTTCAGGCCATTTTTGGTGGGTTTTAGGAACTTCATAGGCTCTTTCCAGAGCCCATTTTTCCATATTAGGTGTCCATCTTGCATGTGTAGAACAGCCCTCTTTATAGCCTATCAAAGGGGCCTATCATTCTTGCATGCATAGACCATATTTCAGTGGGTTTTTGGGGTTTATTTGACATGTAATACCTCTGAATTTTTCTGGTTTAGTGACCTCTTGAATGCTCCATATACTTGTAGTGTAAACCCTCTTCACTAGCTTGTATTGCATGCTATTTTGGTCTATGAATCTAGCACCTTTTGGCCATGCCTTAAACTGATTTTGTGCATGTTTTGGATTGCCTTAGCTCTGTTTTAATGCCACATGGTCGAATGATGCTTGCTATGCATGGTTGTAGTTCAATACTCTTGCCTAGCTTTGTGTTTTGGGGCTTATTGCATGCTTATGTTGAGGTGTTTCCATGTTTCAAGACCATTGTGCATCATATTTCAAAGCTTACATGTATGCCATATTCTCATGTTTTCCACTCTTTAAATGCGTTTGAGAGTTGTGCTAGTTTGCCTCGTTTTTGGACCATTGCATGAGCTTCATTTCTATGCATGTTGAGCCATCTTTTTAGGTCATTTTCCCACTATCTTAGACCTGCCTAGGGTCTGTTTGGAGCTGGTTTTTCCATTTGTGCATTGCTTTGTGTACCTCTAGTGAAACGCACTTCACTAGTTTCGGTATTTGGGCCATCTTGCATGTATTGTGTGACATATTTGCATGATTCGGGACCATTGTGTATCATGTTTCAGAGCTGAAAAATGTGTGTTTGTATGCCGTGTTTCATCCCTTGCCATGCTTTGGTAGAGTAGCATTTGATGCCTTAGGTTCGGTCCCTTGCATCGGGCATGTTTGCATGAGTGTTCCTACCTTTCATTCCATCATGTTTGGCCACTGATTTGGGTGTGGCTGAGGCTCACCCATCTTGGTTTAAGTCCATCTTGCATTGTGTATGCCATTCTAGTCATAGCATTGCGCATGCCATGTAGTTCGTTGCATCGAGTATGCCACGTAGTTCATAGCATTGTATATGCTAGTCGCATGTTTGCATGTCATTCTCTACATATTTGCATCATTTAGTTGCATTGCATTTAGGTTGCATAGTCCGAGTCGCATCATGCATGCCATGTATATTGCATTGTGTTTGGAATAGAGTTTAGTCCAAACACGGGAAACAAGGGACATTTCGTACTCCAAGTGACGAAACGTGCCTCGACTCTCGGTCACCGACACTCCGGATTACCCATGATGGAGTTTAGGCCTTGTTGTGTTTATGTGTGAATCCATTTCATATTGAGTCGTGCAATTCGACTCCCCGGCCATCATGCATCGGGATGCGTGATTGGTGGCACGAGGATCGAGGACTACACTCCCTAGAGCTTATGCAATGACGGGGAGAGTGGTCATGCATACATATGTTGGAAATACTATACCATGCCCCTTTCTTGCTCTCTGCGACAAAGAAACCCGAAACCAAAGAAGAACGGTTAAGCAACCTTTCTCGAGCTTTGTACAAGATTCGACCAATGCAACAGAGGCAAATCGGGCATAGCGATGGATTTCGACAAAGGGCTTAACATGCATGCATCCCTATCATTCTAACGGTAGAGGCGATTCGTTTTATTTAAATTTGCATGCTAGCTTATTTATCTTAGTTAATTTGTTAATTAATTTTGGTTATGTAATAATTAGTTGTAATTTGTTATTCTTTCGGTTGTGTATTATTTATTCGGACCCTCTAAGAGAGGGCAATGTTGTAAGAAGTGTGCGTGTGTGTGATGCATGTCTTTCAACCCCACGTCTTTCTCCCTTTTATTTACCAGCTTACGATGGTTAGTTTTAGGGCATGTTTCAATTAGCATCCTTATGCTCGTATGTTTGCATCCATTCATCTGTCTTGCATGCACCGGGCTCGGCGCATCATATTAACTGCATCGTATTTCAATTCTAAGTTGAATACATGTTACCTGTTGCATTCCATATGCCATTTTAGAATAGCCGAGCCTATCTTAGTTGCATTTTTGCATGTATTTGCATTAGGCATTTTAGCATAGTTAGGATTCATGCATGATTTCTAATTAGCTTCTTTCTTTGGCTTGGAGTACTCGGTAAGTGTTTATGCTTTAGCATCCTTACATGCGTGTGAGTGACTGCCATGATAGCATGCTTACCATGAGGCTATGTGTTTATGTGATATACCTGTCTGAATGCCTGTGGGTGAAGGTTGGATTATCTGAATTGGAACAATTCCTTGATTGCGAGTTTTAAGCCTCCTAGATAGTGGCAAATCACCATATTTTCTAAGCCCACTTGAGGGTGGCAAAATTCGCATTTTAGCCTACTTGCGAGTAGCAAACCGCTTTAAAAAATAAACATGAAATGTTTTGTTCCAACTCAGGCGATCCAGTCTATACTTGTATGCTGCGCGCATCACATAGTAATTCTATGCTAATAAACCAGAATAAGAGCACATAATGTTTTCAAAACTCGATATCATAGTTAGTAGGGGCCGATCTTTGATCGGGTGAGCGGAGGTGCTCACGAAGTGACCTTCCCCAATCGTACCCAAGTTCCCGAGCCGAGGCAACTTTGGTGATGACGGACACGTGGCCTTAGGCACGAGTCAGGGTTTCCTAAATTCCTCCAAAATAAATATTTAGGTGGCGACTCTGTATCTGACAAAGCAGTCCATGTTTGGCACTTCTTTACAAAAATCTGTTTTCAAAAACGATTTGCCGGATTTGGACTCTTTGATGATTCATCGGTCTTGCATTGCACTCTGCAAGATTAGATATAGGACCATGACATTGAGTCCGGAACTGTGGTGAGCCCAGTGAACAAAACAGGATTTCTCCCGAGACGTTCGGGGACGTCTACAATAGCGAGTATTATGGTTTATAAAATAATTTTAAAAAATTACACCCGTGTTGTGAAAATCCATTAAGCAAAGGTGGGTGAGAGAGAATAATAAGAAAATGACCAATGTGAGATGCCAAAACTAGTGATTGTAAGAAAATTTAAAAATTGTACTTGATAGGTAAATGCTGATTTTAGAAAAAAAAAAAAAAAAAAAAAAAAAAAAGGATAAGGGTCACTGATAATTCATTATTTGTCATTTTCATTTTGTTATTCAATTTTTTGATTTAAACAAATTTTGCTAGATTGAGTTTCAAAAAAAATTATTATTACTATTACTATTATATGGCATACTAAAAAAATATAATTAGTAAATAATAATAATAATAATGATTATTGAGTTTTACATAGTTTACGATATCATCTAATATATGGCAAATTAAAATTATGAAATCCTTAAAAAATAATAATGTATTTATATTTTATCATAGGTGTAGTTTTTATTCTAAAAAATAGAAATTAAAAAGTGTAATTTTATAATTTATCATAATTTTTGTTTACTTTTTACTAATTACATTATTATTCATGTTATTATTATTTAGAACTTAAAACATAACATTAATAGTAGGAAAGAGAGAAAAAAAAAAAAACATAAGCGAAATTATGATAAAAATAATTAAAATTTAATTAATTTTATTTGTTTAATTTTAATTCTAAAATTACTTATTAATTATTTTATTACCGTACATCGCACTGGTATTCCGTTAGTTCTCTATAATTATGATACGATTAAACGGTGCCGCATGACCAATCATTAACTTCTCCAAGAGGAGGCGATCTTTACTCAGAGCTTACCACTTTCCCTTCCCCAAGTCAGCGCCTCCTCAGCTTTGACCCGGCTCTGACGTGCCCTCCCTATGATAAGCTTTTGTCCACGTGTCAATCCAACCTTTCCACGATATTTTATACCTAAACAAGCAAACCAACCTTAGATCGTCCATATCAAAATCCCCATGCTTATACATTGTACACACGTGTGTGGTGCGCCCTATAATCTATTTATGCACATACTTACTCGGTGCCTAGACTCTGTCCGCCTCTCTCTCTCTCTCTCTCTCTCTCTCTCTCTCTCTCTCTATATATATATATTGAAAAAATAACAAACACAAAAATAAGAATCTCAAACAAACCCTATATCGATTGAGAACCAAAACTATATCTCTATCATCACCGACATGGCCACCACTGATCTCTCTGTGATTCTTCCTCGAGTCTTAATAGTCTCCAGACGAAGCGTTCGCAAGAACAAGTTTGTTGATTTTGTCGGTATGTTCTCGATTCTTTACTTTCACCTATCAATGTATAGATGATATATATTTATTGTATATCGATTGTTCTTTGATCTTTGAGAGAATCATGGGCTTCAACTATGGGTTTAAATAATGTTATCAAGATTCATACGTATTGATATTGATTGATACTGTGTAATATCTTTGAAAATATTTAAAATAAAAGAATATTTATATATCACTTCTTTTTTCTTTGTTTTTTTATTATTGTCCTATGTACATTAATTTTTTTAATGTTTATCCCTAAATAAATATACTAATCATAAGTAGTTAAATAAAATAATGACAAATAATGGATGATATATAATATTCCAAATTTCTATCAAAATTTTGTATAGTAAACCAGTTGCCAATTTTCTTCGATAAAAAATATATCGCAATTGATTTAATACTCAAAAGTGACTATTTTATAGAGGTTCTTCGTTAAATAAATAAAATATAATATAATAAAATAAAATAAATCCTTGTGTTGTGTACTTGGGTTATGATATATTTGATTTTTCATAGTTTTTGGGTTACATTTAATTGTATCCGTAACTCTCAGGTGAATATCATCTCGATCTCATAGTAGGCTATGGAGCCGTACCAGTCATCGTCCCCCGAGTTAATGGTATCCACATGTTATTAGACAGCTTCGAACCCATCCATGGCGTCCTTCTCTGTGAAGGAGAAGACATCGATCCATCTTTTTACGAAGCTGAAACAATCGATCTCTCACAGGAAGAACTAGAAGACATTATGAGACTCCACGCCAGCGACACCGCCATTGACAAAGAAAAGGACACAATCGAAATGAGACTCGCCAAGCTCTGCCTCGAGAGAAATGTACCTTACTTGGGAATTTGCAGAGGCTCACAGGTCCTAAACGTGGCATGTGGGGGTACCCTTTATCAAGACATAGGGAAAGAACTGTCTGAGAAGCTTCCGGAAGATC
This sequence comes from Camellia lanceoleosa, assembly GCA_025200525.1. Lineage (NCBI taxonomy): Eukaryota > Viridiplantae > Streptophyta > Magnoliopsida > Ericales > Theaceae > Camellia > Camellia lanceoleosa. The sequence goes on from CM045758.1 coordinate 201,502,145, forward strand.
ATGAGAGGGTGGTTCACGTTGATTATGATGATTATGATGGGCACAGACATGTGGTGAAGGTGGTGGATAACACACCATTGCATCACTGGTTTAAAGATTCTTTGGAGGATAGTAAAATGGAGATTTGGGTTAACAGTTATCATCATCAAGGTATTAAGAGATTGTCACAGAGGTTTATGCCCATGGTTTTCGCACCCGATGGATTGGTGGAAGGGTTCTATGATCCTGATGCTTATAATCCTGAAGAGGGTAACTTTATAATGGGACTCCAATTTCATCCGGAGAGAATGAGGCGACCCGACTCTGATGAATTTGATTATCCCGGATGCCCTGCTGCTTATCAGGTAATTTTCTATTTCTGCAACGAACACATAAGCTAGAAACTAAATAAATTTTTGTGATCGATTAATGGTAGTTGAAAAAATGGTTATTTGATTTTGATTTTTATTGATTTGGTGGGGGATGGGAATGTGCAGGAATTTGTGAAGGCAGTGATTGCATATCAGAAGAGGATTAATAGCACAACCAGGGTGCCAAAATCTTTGAAGCTTGATCAAGAAATGGAGAAGAAGAGAAAAGTTATCATCCGGAGTTTCTCTCTTGCGAGGATTATATACGCTGGTGGCAGGGAGATGCATCCATCTAAGGAATCTGAGCTTGAAGTCGGGGCCGAATTCCTTCAGGTATTACGTACCAGAATATGATATGATCATGATGAAGTGTATGATAATTTTTTATTATATAGATTTTGCTGTGCACTACTCCTGAGTCTATCAGTTCTCTTATATTTGTATGTAATGGTTTGTGATGCAAGATTTTAATGGGGTATTGTTATTTAATTGCAGTCAAACACAGCATTGAGTTCTCAACAAGAAAATAGGTTGAAGCAAATGGGAGCAACAGTGAGGAATGCATCTTCATACTTGACCAGATTGAAGTTGAATGAGGAAAGAGAGAGTTTAGCAAGGAAAGTGATTGGGAAAATGCCAGTAGAACAGATATCTGAGCTCGTCTCCTTTTATCACATGATGGGTCAGATCTGTTCCGAAGTGTTAGAAAAAAAAGCTTCATGGCCTTGTCAATGAACTTGCTTCCTTAAGTGCCTATCTGTCTTTTTTCTTTTTTGTTTTTGTTTTTTTGGGATCTATGCTTTGTTGTCAAATTGATCTACCTTGCTTTTTGAGGAATCACATGAAACTTGAATCCCCTTGTCGTTTATTTAAATTTGTACATCTACCCTTTTCCTTTTTATTTGTTATTTACTCAGAAAAAAAATATAAGAAATTAATTACATTTATGATTTTCATGTCATTTGTCTTTATAAAAAAAAATTAAACGGATATGATTTTAAAAAGTATAATTTTTTTTTAAAAATAAAATGTAATAATATCATATAACTATTATTATCGAATCAATTAGATTTTATTTTATAAATAGTTCATAATAAACAAAACATACTATTAAAATAAACCACAAAACCCCAACACAATTCATACTAAAATCTCGTTTGGGAATAGATTTTTGTAATAATTTTTTTGAATTTTTTGTTAAAATATAAGATAGAAAAATTAATATGTTTGGGATGATTTTTTAATTTTTTACGAAAAGATTTATAAAAAATTGAGAAAAAATAAAATTTTTAAAATTTTAATATAAATTATTAATATTTTAATTTTTTTAATATTTTTTTGACTTTTAAATTAAAAAGTAATATTAGCAAACGAGAGCTAAGGTGCAGCCTAAGTTCAACAATTAATCCAATAAAAAAACCGCATACGTGTATCAAGTCAAAAAGCAAGTCACATAAATGCAACCAGACTGGAAACCAAACTACAATTATGGAGGAATTTTTGGTGCCAGGGTAGATATCATGTGGGGTTAGGTTCACTTCTAGACTTCCATTCTCTATAATCCTCCAGAATGTATTTCAGTGGATGTGTGTTATTTTTATTTTTTTTTATTGTGATTTAATATGATAGTAGAATTCATTTCATTTATGTTAATTGTTTGAAAGATAACAAGATATATGTATATTTGTAATTAATAAAAAATATCATAATCACGTAGTATCCTCTTAACATGTAATAATTTTTCACATTTATGTCACTTCCTGCATAATATTTTAGGAAAATGAATAATCCTCCGAAAAAAACCTCCCCTAATCCCCCTAATTTTCATTTTTGACAAATTATTTTTTTTTTTTTTTTCTTTTTTTTTTTTTTTTTTTACTTAAAACGGAAAAACGGGGGATTCGGGGAGGCCCCCTTTTGGGGGATGAAGCAACGCCCAATATTTTAAGGTGCAACTATTTTTTCATTAAGAATTTAAAAATAAAGAGATCGATTAAAAAAATAAATTCAACCTGATTCTAATTATCGATTTCCTTCCTCATGTTAAATTGCCTAAAAAAAAAAAAAAAAATGGGAGGAGGAAAAAAAAATTCACTTATAATATCTTCATCATATATGATCAAATTGAAGGAACTCATCGTATCCAAAAAAAATAGCAAATCACACTAACAGTCTCTATAGTTTGGACTTGTAGCACTTTCATTACAACAAAATGCGCCTTTGGCGACTAAAAATTAATTTTGTCGACGTTGGTTCAAGATCTAGCTACTAAAATATTTTAGTCGATAAATATTTATTATTTGTGACTAAATTCAAATTTAGTCAGCAAAAATTTTATTTTTAGCGACAAAACAGGATATTAGTCGCCATTAGTATACATTTTAGGCTACAAAAAATAAATCTAGTTGGCAATATTGCTTTTTCCCGACTAAAATTAGTCGCTAAAGGTTGAAATTTCAACGCGCGCCAATCCTTTTATTGCTACGCACGCGTTGGTTTGTTAGGCAACACAACTTCACAACAGTGTATCACATATACACCTCACCAAACCTCACAGAAATCACCCCCCTCATCGTAGCTTCTCATGCAGGCGACATTACCCACCTTGCCATTGCCGCCCATTGCCACCGCCGCCATCACACCGCCATCGCTACACTCTCTCTCTCTCTCTCTCTCTCTCTCTCTCTCTCTGTGTTTCCCCATTTTCTGACATTGTTGTTATAGGGTTCATTCAAATATGTGGCTGTAATTGATTAAAAATTTTGAAGATGATGTTTAATATGTGTGTGTCTATGTATATATAATGCTTTGTATACGTATTGCAGGCTTCTCTCTGTCTCTCTTGCTTGACCTCTCTCACTCACAATCTCTGTCTGTGTCTGTTGCGCTCTCTCTCTCTCTCTCTCTCTCTCTCTCTCTCTCTCTCTCTTTCCTTTCTCTGTTTCCCACTTTTGAGTGATTTACTTCTTGTGTTTTCTACACTTGCTTTGAATAAAGCCGTTTAAGGTTTTCATTGATTTATAGGATTTTCAAATTTATATCTATTTGAAAAATTACTTATGCCATTGATTTTTCTTTTACTACCTTGTTTCACCACCTACTTGGATATACTTGAAAAATGACTTATGCCATTGTTTGATGAATAATTATTGAGAAACTAGTGAACAAGAATACCCAGTGACATTAAATAGTGACTTATGTCATGGCTCACATTATCATAGTATATTTTCTCTTTGGTTGTTCAAATATGAATTTCAAGCAAACGAGATATAGAAGAGGAAGGTCCAAAGGGCAAACCAAAAATAAGAGAATACAAGCTTTAGAACCGGTTCATTTCTAATTCTGGGGGATCCATTAATCAGAGGCAGCATTGATATGGAAATAAAGATGATAAATCCAATATGTAAATGTAATCAATCTATTCATTTCAACTTGCTAATTATCACATCGGCAGATTCTACATAGGGAATACATTATATTTACAGTCATCTATCCAAAAATATATTTATTTGTCTAAAACTTAATTATATATAAATGTCATCTATCTTGCAAATGCTTCGGTGTGCAATGTATACCGTATGTAATTCAATACAAAATTATATAAGTTTTTACAAACTTACATAAGTATCTCACAAAAATGCGTAAGTTGAATACAAATTCACATAAATTTGTGAAAACTTATGTGAATATGCAAATTTATATTCAACTTATGCATTTTTGTAAGATCACTTTTGTAAATTCATAAAAACTTATGTAATTTTGTGTAAAGCATACTGTGGGGACATAATTTTTGAATGACAACACGTGGCCGAGGTGTTCCCGAAGTGCCAGCCGAGGTGCCACGTGTCTTGGTCATGACACCGAGATCGTCTCGGCTAGGCCGATGTTATCTGCGAAGATATCAGAATTCGGAATAAGCGGATAAGGGACAAGAGTCCTAGAATGAGAGAGGATTTCAGTTTGAGTAAAGATAAGACTCTTAGAGAGTTTATCCCAATCCTACTGGAAGTCCAAGATTAGCAGTAATCCTAAGTCCATTGAAGCTAGGCTTCTATTGGGAGTAGGTTTGTGTTGGCTATAAAAGAGAGGCACCCTCATGGGTCTAAGATATGTCTTTTATGCTTTGTCTAGTGAGTTAAGCACTATTGATTATCTTTGAGAGATATTTTACTAACTTGATCGTCGGAGTGCCCCCGGGTGGACGAACCACCGCGAGATTCTTATCTTTCTGTGACAGGTCGTTCGGACTTAATCTATTCTGCCAGTGTTCTTCAGCTGAGTGCTTGATTGGCAGTGTGGTTGGAAATTGACACACACAATTTGGCGTCGTCTGTGGGAAAGAAAGGAGAATAGATAGCTAACGACAGACAGAAAGAGAAGGTTGGGAATGACATCCCTATTGGCAGTGGAAAACATGTAGACCTTGACGTCGAAGAAGACAACTGCAACGAAGAGACTCGTGATAAGAATCACGGAGGAAAAAATTTCGGCCAGGAGGGCGGCGTACCGAAGAAATCGGATCGGAGCAGGTATTATAACGAGGACGACCTTCAGGTACAGAAAGATAGATGCTTGCGGAGGGACGACAAAATGAAGGGAATGACAGAAAAATTGGCGGACCTCCAAACGGTCGTCAATTTCCTGATGCAGAACAACTTCATGCAGCCACTGTTCCCACTACAAGATACGCCGATTCCAGCGGCCAAGAAAGGTGCCCAGAAAGGAGGGCAGAAAACGGTTCCTGCAGTCCCTCAGCACGATAGGACTAAAGGACATTCTCACCAGCCTTCACGGGAGGTCGGGCGTGGAGAATCAACGAGAAGAGAATCCCAGAAGACACGTTGAACCCAAGAAGACTGCACCAGAGAACATCGGGATATTCCGGGAAAGGAGCTCTGTTTCGACACGACTAATGAAGGGAAGTCCAAAAGGACCCATAATGAAACTGGGAGTAGTGCACTGAAAAGGCTGAAGTCAGGAGACAGCCGAGCTCCTGGATGGACCAAAGAGGATCTAGGGGATCACCTCCAGAGGAAGCAACAAGATGCCGAAGTAACTTCCCCGGTCAAGCCGAGAACGCCATTTTCGGTAGAATTGGACAAATTCGAAGTCCCAAAGAGGTTTAGCATGCCGAGATTCCAGATCTACGACGGTAAGTCGGGCCCCAACTTTCACGTCGGCTTGTACCTGAACTCGATGGCGTTGTACACCGGGAATGAGCCGTTGCTCTGCAAGGTGTTCCCCTCATCCTTCGGAGAAATTGCATCGAACTGGTTTCACAAGTTGCCGAAAAGAACTGTGAAAACCTGGGAAGGCCTGGCCGAGATTTTTGTGGCCAAGTTCGTGACAAATAAGCTACAGCCATTAAGGGTGGACGCCCTAATGGCCTTGAAGATCGGCGAGAATAAAAGCCATAGGGCTTATGTCAAAAGGTATTATGAGGTATTCAACCAAATACCAGGATACAACCAAGAGGTGGCGGTCTTGTCGTTTAAAAACAGCTTGAAGGATGACTACCTGCTTCGAAAATCACTGGCAAAGACATTGCCGAAAAGCATAGAGGAGCTGATGGCCAAGATAGAAAAGTATGCCAGAGCCGAGGAGGACACGCCGGGGACAAAGGCGTCCAAACAAGAGAAGAGAAATGGTTCACTAAAGCGAAGCCGAGATAACACTGGATACGAGAAGACAAGAGCTCAGCCCAAGTGAGCAGATCTCGGATTCAAGATCTCGGATCCCAGATCCCAAAAGACAAGATCTCGGCCTAGATGATTAAGTCCAAGAAGAGAAAAGCTTGGCCTAAGTTAAAGAATTTTTACATAAGGTCCACAAAGGAGTATGTGGAAGCCATGCAGAGGGTAGATCCCTTGTCCATAGAGCAATATCGTAGGGATTCTTTTGGCCTTACATACAAAAGGAAGCTGAAGCCTATGTAAAAAAGCATGAAATTGCTTTGAAATCCACCTACAACGTGCGACAGAACAGCAATTCGGCTGGGGGCATACTAGCAATAACTTGCTAGGGCTTACAACAAGAAGGTCAGCCAAGAGAGTTCAAAATTAGGGACCTCAACCTGAGAAAGGTTGCCGGCAATGGGGCATAACGGCTGAAGCAATAATAAAGTGCTAGTTTGATTTTTGAAATCTGTGCGATAGGACTGACAAGTCCTATGACGATGTTTTTGATTGAAACATGACGAATACCTTAGACTTATTATATGGCGGAGTAGAAACTTTACTTGCATATAATAAAGTTGAACTAAGTTGGGTTAACCTGGACTTGTTATATCGGCAAAATCAGACACAGATTGGAGCTAAGTGCTGTAGTAAAGAGACCAAGGTTAATAACCTCGGCCAGTCTTTGTTCGAATATTACATCGGTGACGAGGTCCAAATCACATGCCTAATGAGAACCCAAGTGGAACTTAAGTTCACATTAGGGGGCAAAGGGCTGAAGAATGATGCTTGGGAGTTGGAATTTCACAAGCTAAGATTGGTTTAGACACTTGTTGAAATTTAAGTTTACAAGTTGAAGTTAAACCAAGGATGTGTTTAACACTTGTTGAAATTTAAATTTACAAGTTGAAGTTAAACCGAGGACGTGTTTAACACCTGTTAAAATTAAAATTTACAAGTTGAAGTTAAACCGAGGATGTTTAACACTTGTTAAAATTTTAAATTTACAAGTTGAAGTTAAACCGAGGTCGTGTTTAGCACTTGTTGAAATTTAAGTTTACAAGTTGAAGTTAAACCGAGGATGTGTTTAACACTTGTTGAAATTTTAAATTTACAAGTTGAAGTTAAACCGAGGACATGTTTAACACTTGTTGAAATTTAAGTTTACAAGTTGAAGTTAAACCGAGGACGTGTTTAACACTTGTTGAAATTTAAGTTTACAAGTTGAAGTTAAACCGAGGACGTGTTTAACACTTGTTGAAATTTTAAATTTACAAGTTGAAGTTAAACCGAGGACGTGTTTAACACTTGTTGAAATTTTAAATTTACAAGTTGAAGTTAAACTGAGGTCATGTTTAACACTTGTTGAAATTTAAATTTATAAGTTGAAGTTAAACCGAGGTCATGTTTAACACTTGTTGAAATTTAAATTTACAAGTTGAAGTTAAACCGATGTCATGTTTAATACTTGTTGAAATTTTAAAAATTTACAAGTTAAAGTTAAACCGAGGTCATGTTTAACACTTGTTAAAATTTTAGAAAAATTTACAAGTTGAAGTTAAACTGGGGTCATGATTAAAGGAATGAATGATATAGGTTCCATCACCTCAGGATGCCGAAGTAATAGAACCTAGGGGGCAATTATGGGGACATAATTTTTGAATGATAACACGTGGCCGAGGTGTCACCGAAGTGCCAGCCAAGGTGCCACGTGTCCTGGTCATGACGCCGAGATCGTCTCGGCTAGGCCAATGTTATCTACGAAAATACCAGAATTCGGAATAAGCGAATAAGGGACAAGACTCCTAAAATGAGAGAGGATTTCAGTTTGAGTAAAGATAAGACTCTTAGAGAGTGTGACAACCCTCACCTCTGATTAGTGCTAATCTGTGATTAAGCATGATAAGTAACTGATAAAAATGATATCCTGAATCGACTGTATGAGTGTATTGTTTTAAATGTATTTCTATCTGTTTGATTTATGAATGAATCTGTTCATGTTTTAATTTCAAACTGCGAATTGAAGGTCTTATTGGCGATCGAATCAAAAATTGATTGATGTTTTATGCTAGTTAGAATTTATGTGATTTTATGGTAGGTTTAATTAAAATTCGATTTGGAATGATTAAATTAGATTAAATAATGTTAAATCACAATAGTTCAAGTAAATTGCATGTTTGCCATTGAGTGGCTAATTCTAGGCCATTGTTTAGTCTTGATTCATAAGTTTGGCACTATCACTTTGTTGCATCATTTTGCTAACCTTCTTGAGGCCAAAACCGAGAGAGAGAGGGAGAGAGGAGAAAAACTTGAGTTCATCAAAATTGGCTTGGAGAATTAGGGGAATTGAAGGGAATTTGCATATTTGAGCTTCCATACTTGAATTCAAGACCTAAGGTAGGGAGTTCATCCTCTTATTCATGTATTTAAGTTATTTCTTGCATGGTTCATGAAAATTTGGAGTTTAAAGTCAAGAATTAATTTGAAGAGCTGAATTATGAGCTAATTCATGCATACATATACACGTTCTTGCATTTTGGGGGTGTTTTCATGAAAAATTCTTACATGCAAGTTCACATTTTGGTTGTAGTCCATGAATTCACCATGATTTTGAGTTCAAACTTGCATTTGGTTATGTTTTAGAGCAATGGAGTTCTTAGAGACTCATGCATGTTATGTTTTTACATGATTCATGAAAGTTCCTTTGAAATTGTGTGCAATTGTCTCACCTTTGGGCTTGATTTTACAAAATTGATCTTCAAAACATGTTATAATATGAGTTTTCAAGTGTTTTCCAAAAAATGGGCCCAAAAGGTTGAGTTTTGATGTGTCGAATGCTTGGTTTGAGCTTGGGAGGCAAATCTGGAAATTCCAGATTTTGGCTTCCACGCTCGAGCGAAGGATTCCACGCTCGAGCGACCATCTTTTGTTCAGAGCTCCGCTCGAGCGAAGGAATGCTGGCTCGAGCGTAGATTGCAAGCTCTCAGATTTTTGGTGCACGCAAACGCATGCTTGAGCGAAGAAACTTACGCTCGAACGAGGACTGTGTCTCACGCTCGAGCGAGCGTCGAGCGGAGATTTTCACCATCTAGCACTTTTTGCATTTTTACAGACTGCTCGAGCGAGGAAGTCCACGCTCGAGCAATCCTTCTGTTTTGGCACGCTCACTCAAGCGTAGAAAGCCACGCTCGAGCGAGACCCTTGTTTCAGCAAAAATTTGAAAAGTTTTTTAAAGTACATCTTTGCATCCTCATTCCATCCTAGGCATTCCTAGGCCATGTTTAAGGCATCTTAATGGGGATAATGTTATAGAACTACACCAGTATAGTTAGGGGCTAAGTTATTAATCCTGAGTGTGTGTTCGTTCTGCAACTGTAGGGTTGGCATCCGAGAACGCTTGTTAGCTTGTCTATAGCCCAATGCTCTGTGAGTAACAATTTTGTAAAGATATGTTCAATTATGATTATTTTCTAAATGATCAACTGTTCTGCTTACTGAAACATTATTGTTTAATGAATGAATGTTTGTCCTATTTGTAAACTGTATTCGTGGCATCTATAGCAATTTCTTTATTCTTGCATCTTTGTTGCTACTCACGAAGATCTCTGTCGATTCCCATGTTTGAAACTACTCATTGCCATCGTTATGATGGCCATCAATCGATCGCTCGGTCTGTTAAGACCTCTCTTATCGCTTTTGCTATTGGATGTACCACATATGACTACTATGGTTCTAAATGACTGATTTACTGATGCAATTGACAGTTTTAATTACTGAAAGGACATTCATTCTTAACCACTTTACGTATTTGTTATTCACTGAGCTTTAGCTCACTGTTTATATTTAAATGTAGGTGTCCAAGCACCGGACCGAAGCTAGAAGCGTCAGGCTAAGCTCCCGTTTTGTCAAAGCCAACCATTGTGCCTCACCTTGAAGTTCCGATTGCGTTAAAACCAAGGCTGTTTTGGGGTGTTTTAGATTCCCCCTTTTGCCTCTGTTCTATAATAGATGGTTAAGTCTTGACTATACAGTTATAGTCAGGGATTTGGTCCCTGACATGGATGTTTGTGTATATGTCACATGTACATATGTTTTGGTTATCAATGTGGCATGTTTATAAAAAAGTCTTTTGCATACAGATTGTCACAGCTAATTGGATATCTTTTATTTACTGTTTTGGCTTCCATGACCCTTTACTTTTCTTCTTGTCATTCTTATTAGCGGGCCTTCGATAATCACAGATTACTAGCCAGTTGCGATGCTAAACCCATAGGGGCGAGTTTGGGTCGTGACAGAGAGTTTATCCCAATCCTACTAAGAGTCCAAGATTAACAGTAATCCTAAGTCCATTAAAGCTAGGCTTCTATTGGGACTAGGTTTGTGTTGGCTATAAAAGAAGGCATCCTCATAGGTCTAAGGTATGTCTTTTATGCTTTGTCTAGTGAGTTAAGCATTATTGATTATCTTTGAGAGATATTTTACTAACTTGATCGTTGGAGTGCCCCCGGGTGGACAAACCACCGCGGGATTCTTATCTTTCTGTGACAGGTCGTTCGGACTTAATCTATTTTGCCAGTGTTCTTCAGCTGAGTGCTTGATTGGCAGTGTGGTCAGAAATTGACACACACACATACGATGTGCGTTACATATTGAACAATTTTCTCATCTATCTATTCAAATGTCATATATCTAGTTACCTATCTATTCATCTCACCACTATCCGCAATTAGCGACTTTGCAATAACTTTCTGACAACTTTTTCGGTGCCAGCAATTTTTACAACGCTTGTCCTTATCATCAAAAAAAAAAATTAAATTAAATTAAATATTGAATCACATAACATATAACCCTTTTTAATACATGTTTAGATTAGTTTTTTTTTTTTTTAAGACATGTTGGTTTATTTTGTCGAGTCTTTACGAAACCTTTCAACAAACATCAAAAACCATAAAAATTTTGAGAAAGTTCCAAGCCTAGGCAAGCTAGGTGCACATTTAGGCACCATTTGGGTGTTGACTTTTTGATTAAAATAATTAAAAAGTCAAAATATAAGATCATATCATTCCGTTGTTGAGTATTTTTGTTTATTTGTTGTTCATTCCTACGTTAATGTTTGCTTGACTTGTAGGGTTCAAAAGATAGACAAGAGTTGGATGATGATAAAAAATAGGTTGAAAAGTAGAGAATACTAACAAGGTGTTAAGTCATTTATTGACTTTGCTACGAAGGATTTAGGCCCACACGTCCGTGTGTCAATTGCTTGAATGGCACAAAACATAGTCGACAAGTTGTATGGCTGTACTTGATTCAAAGAGGAATCGCGTGTTCTTATAGAACTTGGGTGTACCACGGAGAAACATGTTCCATTGTGTCATGATCAGTCTAGTGTGTCAAACATTGATGATGAAAGATATGGAGCTATACTTTTTGACATAATTTGGGTGAGTTGCCTACTATGTTGGAAGAGATTTACATGAGTGGCCTCATGGATGATCATATCGATGAAGAACCTAATAGCTCGGAGAGAGAAAATTTGGTGAAGTTCATTAGGTTGTTTGATGATGCTCGACGCAAAGTGTACCCGGAGTGTGAAAAGTTTTCCGTATTGTCATTCGTTATTAAGATGTTTCATATTAAGGTGTACAATAAATGGAGCAACAAATCTTTCGATATGGTTATGCAAGTTTTCAAAGACATTCTCCCAAAGTGTAATGAAACTGTTCTATGGACCCTTTATAAAGCGAAAAAGTTCTTACGTGAATTGGGTTTGGGATACGAGACCATTCATGCATGCAAGAATGATTGTATTTTGTTTTGGAAGGACAATGCAAAACTGGAGAATTGCCCCACATGTAAGGAGTCTAGATACAAGTTCAACAATCAGAGTGGTAAAAAGATTCCTCACAAAATATTGAGGTACTTTCCTTTGACACCGAGATTGAAGAGATTGTACATGTCAAAAAAAATCGCCGCAGATATGAGATGGCACAAAAAGAAGGGTGTGGATGATGGAATGTTAAGGCATCTAGCCGATGGTCAAGCATGAAAGAATTTTGATATGCAGCATCCTATGTTTTATGTGGAACCCCGGCATGTAAGGTTAGGGCTTGCCACGGATGGTTTCAATCCGTTTGGAAATATAAGCACATCGTCCAGCATGTGGCCCATACTGTTAATGCCTTACAATATTCCCCCGTGGAAGTGTATGAAAGAGCCATTTTTGATGATGTCAATGCTTATTCTCGATCCATCTGCCCCTGGAAGAGACATCGATGTTTACTTACAACCATTAGTGGAGGAGTTAATGAATTTGTGGGAGCATGGTGTGCAAATATATGATGCCTCAAACGGTCAAATATTTAAAATGCATGCAGCAGTCATGTGAACTATCAATGACTTTCCTGCATATGGTACCATGTCTAGTTGGACTACAAAAGGTTACTTGACTTGCCCTAATTGTAACATGGATGCATCATCTCAGCGTCTGCGAAGTGAGATAGGGTATATGGGTGCCCGCCGCCACTTGCCCGAGAATCATATTTGGCGAAGAAGTAAGCTCTTCAATGGTCAAAATGAGCATCGGTCCAAACCTATGGAGTTATCGGAAGAACAAATACTGCAGCAAATTGATTCGGGGACATACAGGCTGTATGGCAAGCATCCAAACAACCGAAAAAGACAACGGAATGAAAATCCACCTTCCAATTGGACAAAAAAAAGCATTATTTTCGACCTACCATATTGGAAAACGCTAAAGCTTCGACACAACCTTGATGTCATGCACATAGAAAAGAATATATGTGACAATCTGGTTGAAAAACTTCTGAGCATTGATGGCAGGAACAAGGATAAGGATAAAGTACGCTTGGATCTAGAAAACATGCGGATACGAAAGGAGTTACACTTGAAGAGGCGTTCTAATGGCTCATTCGAGAAGCCTCTGGCATCGTACACACTGTCCTTGGTAGAGAGACAAAGTTTTCGTGATTTCTTGAAATCGATTAAGTACCCTGATGGCTATGCAGCAAATATATCGAATTGTGTCACCGCTCATGGTAGAAAATTAGCTGGCCTCAAAATTCATGACTGTCATGTCCTTCTACAACAATTACTTCCAATTGGGATGCGTGAATACCTTTCCAAGGAGATTGGGACCACACTTTTTGAGTTGGGAAATTTTTTCAAACAGCTGTGCTAAAAAACATTGAGAGTGATTGATTTGGAGAAAATAGAGGAACAAATCGTACTTATACTTTGCAAGCTTGAGAAGATTTTTCCTCCTGCATTTTTTGATGTCATGGTCCACTTGGCAATTCATTTGCCTCACGAGGCTATGCTTGGAAGGCCTGTACAATATTGATGGATGTATCCCATTGAGAAGTAATACCACGAGTGCCCGAACATCCCTATTTACATATTAGATAATATAAACATTAACATTCAAATCATATTGTTATGTAGGATGCTTGGACTTCTGAAAGGATTTGTTCGCAATAAAGCTTTGGCGAGAAGGTTCCGTTACGGAGGCTTACATTCCAAATTTAGTTTCTGACTTTTCAATTGCAATACATTTAAACCTAAATTTTGAATCATGTTCCAAATAAAGACAATTGAAGATACCATTTCTTAATTTCAAGAGTAAAATCATCGATTTAATAAAACATAAATTAATTTGATAAAAATAATTGTCAAAAAAATATTTTTAAATTTTAAAAAATTGTTTGTACCCACTAAAGATAAAATTATATAAAATTGATAAATTTTTTAAATATTTATTTATTTACCAAATTAATTTCTATTATGTATTTGGATGATAATCATATAATGGGTGATTATTTTTATTTTCATTAAATTAGTTTTTATTTTTTTCAAAAGTCAAGTATGGCGAAAATTTTGATATTATTATTAAATCAATCCATTAAATCAAAAAAAATATAAAACTAAAAATATTTCATATATTAAATATATTGATTACACATTAAAATCCTAACAAGCACTCATTACATGATTATCATCCAAACACATAATAAAAATTAATTTAGTAAAATAAATAAATGTCTAAAAGATTTATTAATTTTACATAATTTTATCTTAATTTGGTAGGTAGAAATAATTTTTAAAATTTTAAAAATATTTTTTAGACATTTTAATTAGTTTATATTTTATTAAATTGATGATTTTGCCCTTAAAAATAGGCAATTGTATCTTTAATTATCCTTATTTGGAACAAGATTCAAAATTTAGAGTCAAATATGTTATAATTGAAAAGTCATGGACCAAAGTGACTCGAGTCCCAAACTATAGAGACTGTTAACGTAATTCGCCCATTTTATTTTGTTAAATAAAAAATTATGACAATATGATATTTGTAATCTTTCAAACTACATGGGGCAATTTGTATTTAAAATATGAAATTTTTTTAATTTTGGATTTTTTGATTTAATGGATTGGTTTAATAATGATATCAAAGTTATCGCCATATTTGAATTTTGAAAAAATAGAAATTAATTTAATGAAAATAAAACAACCACCCATTATATGATTATCATCCAAATAGATAATAAAAATTAATTTGGTAAAATAAATATCTAAAAGATTTATCAATTTTACATAATTTTATCATTAGTGGATATAAATAATTTTTAAAAATTCAAAAATATTTTTTTGACATTTATTTTTATCAAATTAGTTTATATTTTATCAAATTGACAATTTTTTCGTTGCAATTAAGCAATGGTATTTTCAATTATTCATATTTGAAATAAGATTCAAAATTCATGATCAAATGTGTTACAATTGAAAAGTCATGAATCAAAGTGATACGAGTTTCAAACTATAGGGACTGTTAGTATGATTCGTCCCTAAAAAAAAAACATCAATAATAATAATAATACTCCATTCGTCCCAAAATAATAGTCTCCTTTTTGCATTTTAAAAATATTAATTTTCTAAAATTACACTTTGATAGTATATTTTTTGGGAATATTAATTGTCAAAATTATACTTTTGGTATTATTAATGAATTTAAAAAAAGAACAAAATGAGAAATTTAAATTATTTTCATTCTTAATTTTTGAAAAAAGACTAATATTTTAAGATAATAAAATATAAAATAAGAAATTAATTTTTTAAGATAATAAAATATAAAATAAGAAATTAATTTTGAGAGAGAAGGAGTAATAATAAAAACAAATGAACAAATTTGAATCTCACATCTGACCAATGCACTCCAATCCAGTAAGAAAAATAATAATCTACTAAAATTTCTGTCAAGGTCTCGCAACACAATGGGTATGTTTGATTTGAGTTTGAGAGATGAGTTTTAGAGATAAAAGTACGAAAAGTTATTTGGTTTGGTTTTTTTCAAAAGATATTTTGAAAAATTATTTTCAGAGAGAGTTTTGAAAAAAGTGATTGATTTGATATGTATGAGAGAAAGAGAGATTTGTTTAGAAAACTTGTAAACCAAACAAGTTTTAAGAGATTTTTTTGAAAATATTTGTTTGATTTGATTACTTTTAAAAATTTATTTGTAGAGAATTTTTTTCAAAAATTTTTAGGAAACACAAACCAAACAAGGCCAATGAGTTTCACACTGACACGAAAGCTTTGATAAAAATTTTGATCGATTATTGAGGATCCTAAGGCCTTGTTTGGGAAGACTAAGGCCTTGTTTGAGAAGACTAAATAAGTACACTTTTTGTCTTTTTTGACTAAAAAAGTGAGGTTGAAAATATGGATGTTTGGGTTAACTTTTTGACTTTTTATAGAAAAATGTGTAATAAAAAATTGTAAAAATTAGTTTTTAGAGGAAAATTTGAGTTGGGAGTTGTGCAGCCGTAATTGTTGACTTTTGGTGAATAGTGTTAACTTTTTAACTTTTTGAGTAACTTTTTGACTTTTTGGATTATTCTCGTCTTCCCAAACAAGGCCTAAATAAGTGCACTTTTTGTCTTTTTGAACAAAAAAATTGAGGTTGAAAATATGGATGTTTGGGTTAATTTTTTGATTTTTTATGAAAAAATGTGTAATAAAAAATTGTAAAAATTAATTTTTAAAGAAAAATTTGAATTGAAAATTGTGCAACCGTAATTGTTGAATTTTAATAAATAATATTAATTTTTTAACTTTTTAAATTATTTAAGAGTATTCAAACTTGGCCTAAGCATAACTCGTCCAGTAAACGTCCACATCACACGTGAAGACACACTTTCCTCTCAATTCCCACCAACAACCTAATTTAATCACTCCTCATCCATGAAAAAATAAAGAAATTGATTAAAAAACTATCCATTGCCATCACCGTCCCAGACACCTCCTCTTCACCACCACACAAAAGAATGAATTCCCACATCCTTTCATGGCTTCCAATCCTCCTTTCATTCATAATACCCTTTTATTTATTTTTTATTTATTTATTTATTTATTTTTTATTTTTTACAGAAAAATCCTCCTTACCCTCCCGCAGGTTCAAGGTAGCGCCCCTTACAGAGATCACCAAAGTGTCCTGTTAGCCGTTCCGAGCGAGGAGACTATAACTTGGGAACTTGCCCCAACCTCCCAAGACAAGCTCCGCTTAAGTCAGGACTCACACAATGGGGGAGCATTGAACCCACACTAAATGCTGACTAAATAACTTGAGGTCCAACCTCCTAACCAACAGTACTTCGTCCAGGAGATTGGCCCAAGGAAAAAATTGAACTTGTGACCTTGGGGCTTAAACCCCAAGGCCTTACCAAAATGCCACAACCCTTAGGTTCATAATACTCTCTTTGTTCCTTCAATTTCCGCTATCTTCGAGTACTAACCCCGATCAATCTCTGTACCGGGACTGTGGTAGTACTTTCAATTGTGGCTCCATCACCGGACTGGACTATCCTTTCCGCGGAGAAATGAACCAGAGTACTGTGGTTATCCGGGTTTAGTTCTCAATTGTCAAAACAATATTGCCACCTTTTACATCAACCACCTTAAATTCCGGGTTTTGGGTATCGATCAAGCTGCCCAAACTATGAGGATTGCCAGAGAGGATGTGATTGAAGCAACCTGCCCACAGGATTTAGTTAACACCACCCTGGATGATACGCTATTCGAATACGTTTCCAGTGGTTACAGAAACCTCAGTTTTCTCTATGGTTGCCCGGCTTCAGTTGGACAAATGCGGAGTATAATCAAGTTAGTTACTTGTCAGAGTCACCGTTCCGGTTGATGATTGGGTGGGGTCTTTAATTCCACAGGAGTGGGAACAAGCTATCCAGGGAGGGTTTAAGGTTAGATGGAAGGTGGATAGCAGAGTATGCATGGACTGTTCCGGGTCCCAGGGACGGTGTGGATATAATCTTGTTACCAAACAAAGCACTTGCTACTGCCCCGACCCGCCTTACGTGTCGGATACCTGCTCCACGACTGCCGGAGCCCGACTGAGGTCTACGCCGACACTGGGTATGTTAAATCTTCTTTTCTTCCCTTCAAATTTCTTTAGGCAGGGCAGTCCCATGATTTTTTTATTTTCATGTGGCCTGTGTAGTGTGAGAGAAGTAACTAAATTTTTATTTTATCTGAAAATTGAGGTTTCAATTTTGTAGTTAGCTGTTACCATCATCTTTTGATATGACTGTATTGGAACCTTCATTTTTAGTCTTCCAAAATGTGGATTAATTTCTACCATGAAAATGAGATTCATCATAGTGTGAACCCCAAATTTTATCCCTTTCAAAGACCTGGAATTCTGTGTCCTCACATTATTCTTTAACCTGTTTTAAGTTATTTTTGAATTTTTTATATAAATCAATAATTAAAAATATATTAAAATAAGATAACAAAATTTAAGTTGAGAAGATTAGTCTCTTTCTGGTGCATTGCATGGGGTTTTTATGAGGCCACTCCTATATTCAACTGTCACTAGTTTGGTAATTATTTTAAAGTTTTAGATCACCATATATATATATATATATATATAAACATTATTTATATGATACTTTAAGGCCAGGTTTGGCAAGTCTCAAAAAATCTAAAAAGTCAAAAAGTTAGACAAAAAATAAAAAAGTCATTACTATTCACAAATAAAAAATATTAAAAAAATATTTTATATATTTTTGTCATACAAAAGCTTTCATTACACTGTCAACCATACTGCCCCAGCAGGAAGGCAAGTCATACACTTTTTGGACCAAAAAAAAAATTACATATGTAAAGTCACAAAGTTTGATAGTAATGTTGGACCCTTGGGGGCCCACTAAGTGTTCCGTTTTGATAATCCGAACCGTTTAATATGTACAACTCGTCGAGTACTATATATTTTTAAAAAATCACGTTGATCGGATATCGTTAACTATATGATCAAATCAGTTTTGTATAAACAAAACGGATGGCGTGATAGTTAACTGTTGAAAAAAAACTAATCTGATCATATCGCTATCGATATCTGATCAACGTGATTTTTTACAAGTTTATAATACTCGACGAGTTGTACATATTGAACGGTTCAGATTATTAAAATGGGACCCGTGGTGACGCCCACAAACCAACCATCACTGTCCAAACACTTTGCCCCGAATGAGGCAATAATTTGCTATGACACCCTGCCCCAGTAGGCAGCTGTACAACCTACTCAACTTTCTTCCCATATACACTTTATTTATACAATTTTTTATTACATATTTTTCATAAAAAAAACAAAAAGTTAACCCAAACATTCATATTTTTTTTCTCAACTTTTTAGTCCAAAAAAATAAAAAGTACATTTATTTAGGACATTCCACACAACCCCTTGACATAATAAAAAATTTTATAAATGAAATAAGTTGACTTAACTTTAACTAGATAATTAGAAGATAAATGATAATTTGTTTAAGGGAGCTTTTTTCCATAAATTCATCTTTAATTACTTATGTTCCATCCAATCCATATTCTTTTTGACTATTCTATTAGGTCTTATTTAAGATAAGAAGACCAAAATACCATTTTCATCTACTTATGTTCTATTTAGTTCATATTATTTTCTTATGTTTCAATAAGTCCTATGGGTGACATAATTACCAAAATACCCCTAATGTGAATGTTCACACCGTCAATGTGAATGTTCATATCGTCAATGTGTAGGGGCTCGGCCCATGTAGAATGTGAATATTCACATTGACATATTAACATTCACATTGATAGGAGTGTAAAATTAGCCCGCGGCCTGTGGGCGGCCCGGGGCGAGCCCGGTCCGGCCCGTGACAATGTGAATATTTACATTGACATATTAACATTCACATTGATAGGACTGTAAAATTGGCGCGGCTCGGAAACTGCCGCCAAGGTCGAGACGCCCGACTGTTGATAATGTGAATATTCACATTGACATTTTAACATTCACATTGATGAGAGTGTAAAATTGACTCGGCCCCACGGCGGCCCGAAGTAATGGGCGAGACCTAGCCACGTGACAATGTGAATATTCATATTGACATATTAACATTCACATTGATAGAGTGTAAATTGGCGGCTCGCTTGCATTGCCGGCTCGGCCAGTGACAATGTGAATATTCACATTGACATATTAACATTCACATTGATAGAGTATAAAATTATTGCGACTCGGCAACGACAAATTGGTCTGCCGGCCTAGGCTCAGGCCTCGAGCTTAAGTAGCTAAGCGAGCTTGGCCATTTTCTTTTAATTCTTTTTAATTTTTTCTGCCAAAATTTTATTATTTTTCACAAAAAAAGACATTGTGCCTCAGGCGGGCTGGGCCTCGGACCGAGCATTGAATGGGCCTTAAGCGGGCCGATAGGCCGGGCCGGGCTTCAAAGTGATGGCCTAGGCCCTAGCCTAGGGTTTCAAACATGCTCGGGCCCGGACCCAAACGAGCCTGCCCGCCGTATAGGTTTCGAAACTTACAGCGGCGGGCCAATTCTACATTCCTATCAATGTGCATGTTAACATATCAATGTGAATATTCATATTGTCAACGGGCCGGGCCGGGCCTACCCTGGACCACGGGCAAGATTCGGGCAACGTGCAAATTTTACACTCCTATCACTGTTAATGTTAACATGTCAATGTGAATATTCACATTGTCACGGGTCGGGCCAAGCTCGCGTCAGACTCTGATCGAACCGAGCCACCGGGTCATGGGTCAATTTTACACTCTTATCAATGTGAATGTTAACATGTCAATGAATATTCACATTGTCAATGGGCTGGGCCCGCCTGGTCATGGACGGCTTTTGGTTTGCCACGTATGAGCCAATTTTATACTCTTATCAATGTGAATGTTAATATGTCCATGTGAATATTCACATTGTCAACAAATTTGGGCCACTGGCCGCGAGAGTGAGTTTCGGCGACCAAGACAAGCCAATTTTATACTCTTATTAATGTGAATTTTAATATGTCAATGTGGATATTCACATTGTCAACAAAGCCCCGGTCATTCTGGCGGGTTTTGGCTAGCCACGGCGCGCAGACCAATTTTATACTCTTATCAATGTGAATATTAACATGTCAATGTGAATATTCACATTGTCAACAAGCCGCCCACCCGCCGGCGGCGGTTTCGGTTTCGGCGACCATGGCGCGAGCTAATCTTACACTCCTATCAATGTGAATGTTAACATGTCAATGTGAATATTCACATTGTCAACGGGTCACGCGTCAGCGGGCGAGCTTTTGGCCTCCCACGGGACGCTGACCAATTTTATACTCTTATCAATGTGAATGTTAACATGTCAATGTGAATATTCACATTGTCAACGTGCCGAACCGAGCCCGCCTCGGGTCGTGGGCAGGCTTTTGGCCGCCCATGGGCCGCGGACCAATTTTATACTCTTATCAATATGAATGTTAACATGTCAACGTGAATATTCACATTGTCAACGGCCCGGACCGGGCCCACACCGGGCCGCCCATGGGCCGCGAGCAGGTTTCCTGCCACCACGGGACGCGGGCCAATTTTACACTCCTATTAATGTGAATGTTAACATGTCAATGTGAATATTCACGTTGTCAACGGGTCGGGGTCGGGCCCGCGCCCGGCTTGCAGATGGGTTTCGAACCACCCACGGGCCAAGTTTACATTCCTACCAATATGAATTTTAAAATATAAATGTTCATATCATAAAATTGCTAATCGTTCAAAAAATATTTATAAGGGTATAAAAATTAAATATAAGAGCATAAGTGTCCATGAAAATAGTGTAAATCAAGAAAAAAGAATTTTATGGAATAAAACTATACATACATGGGACTAAATGGGTTAAAAAATTCCTTCATGGACTTCTTGAGTTAAAACACTTCTAAATGGGATTTATCAATAATTTTCCCTTTGTTTAATATATGTATTATAATTTTTTATTAATTATAAATATTATGTAAATAATGTCAAAAAAACTTTCGGAACATCTAATAATTATTTACTGTATTTATTTATTTTGGAGAAAACCATTACCCGGCTATAGGAATAATGTCATTCTTAATTAATTAGTTTATTTTTTATCAATGCATTTTGCTCAATTTGCACATTCGAGGGTTGGTGAAGTCACTACCACAACCACGAGCTTTTTTTTTTGGATCAGCTCAACCACAAGCTTGTGGCCCATAGTTGGATAAGTTTTTGGGATTCGATTGAATTTACTTTTCAGTTTGAGTGATTAACATGCTTTCGTCAAGAGCGAAAATTAGTGGAGGTGTGCGTTAAGTAACCCAGACACCTATGAAAAAAAATAATAATAATAAAAAAAAAAAAAAAAAAAAATCTCTATCACATGGATGTGCAATCACCATCCTGGCACCTAAAAAACAACATATATTCACATTTTAATTATTCAAAAATTTATGAAATAAATGAGAAAAACCCAATAATACTATGATATATTTTTAATCAATGCAAAATTACTTAAGTTCGAAAAATATAAAAGAGAGTTGTTAGATTTTTGTAATTGACAATCTCGTTTGACAAAATTCTTTTTAGTTGTAATTTTATTCGCTCTTTTGTTTTAGTGAGACTGTGAGTGTTTAGATACAAATTCAATCCGAATTTTGCTTGTGTAGAAGAATTTGTGCTGACATTTCACATGTTGAGCATTCTTTGTTTGCCACTTCGCTGATTATGTACGAGTTTGTACGCTCAAGCAGTGAAGTGGAACTTTCAGTATTTCAGCATGCATTCAAAACTTCTAGAAAACTTATTTTACTGCTCAAGCGGTAAAGTGTGCGTTCGAACGGTTGGCCTATATATTTTGCAACCCTTTACTCACACCGCTTGAGTGGTCAATTGATGACTTGAGCGGTCAATGCGACTCTGTTTAGTATAAAGTGTGTCATCTGTTGCTTTTAGGGTCTAACCCGTCTAGATTTTCAGAGAGGCGAAAACTAGAAAGTGTTCTACATTTGAGGGTGTTTTAAATGAGTTTCCTTAATGTATAGAAGATGATCGATTGGTCAACGAATTATAAAGTGTTAAATATCCAGAGTTGATTTTGTTCTTTTATTTACATAAAGAGAGAAGTGTTCTTCAGTAGATTTCGGAGAATTTGGGCCTAAAGTTTTAGTGGATTCCGAAGTGGCTCATCATTATGAATTCGACATTAGCATTGTGGATTCAATGTTGGGCAAAACAGTTCGAGATGAAGACGGTGGTGGAAGAGGCACGTTAGGTTTGGTTTAATTCAAGCGTGGATTTGCTAGGTAATTAAGGGAATTTATGTGTAATTTTTTTTTTTTTTTTGTCTTCTTAGTAAATTTTTTGTGATTTTAGCTTGTAAATTTTTATCACAATTAGAAGCACTTCAATTGTGATTTTTTTCATATTAAATCGTCATACTGATTTATTGTTGATTGTTTGATTGATTGATATTCATTATTTAAAATTAAAATTAAAATATAATCACAATTTAATATCACAAGAATATTTAGATTTTTCATTATTGAAATTCAAAATATTTGAGTTTGTAATTCAATCCAAAGTTTATTTCGTATCCACGTCAGGTTGTTCAGACCATTGGTTGGCCCTGTTTGTTAGAGATTATTTTCAGCTTTCAGCTTAATTTAAGCTGTTTTGATATGTTTGGTTTAGCTTATGCTTATAGCTTATAGTTTTGTGGAAGTCAGAAATCAGCTTATTTTTTGAGTGGGACAGGAGATGCTTTGAGAATAAGCTGGAAATCAGCTTAAGCTGAAAGTTATAAGTTATAAGCTGTTTGGGCATAAGTTATAAGCAGTTTCCCACAGCTCTACCAAACAGGGCCGTTGTCCCCGACACAAAAATCGTCTTTTGCATACCACTAGGATCTCACCTAATATATGATTTTTTTGATTCACTTAAAACTCACAGAGAAAGGGCCCCCAATATGCTTGTATCCCATCTTATAGTGTTTATACTTTTTACTGGATTTTATTCATCCTTTGTCTTGTTCACAATGCCATTTTACGTCCTCGATCTAGCTAGTGTTTTGTATGTTACCATGCATGACACAATAACACAAGACAACATACTTTTCATATGGTTATCAAAAAAATAATATTCAATATTTCAGAATATCATTATATTATGTGTACATAATACTTTTGAGTCATCTTGTTTGGTTTATTTCACTTTTAAAAAATTAATTTTTTTATTTTTTGTATTATTTTGTAAAACTTTGGTTCAGTAGTAAAATCTTAGTCTAATAATCTTGAGATTATGGGTTCAAGTCTCAAAACAATCACTTTGTACATTATGTCAAAGGTTAGGTGTGTATCTAATTTTGTTCCTCCCAAACATACATTAATATGTATTAATTGGGTATTGTTTTTTATTTTGATTCTACTGCTTTTTAAAATATTTTACATAAAATTTTTATATTTTAGATATAACTAATTTAGATATACTTAAAAAATATAATACTTGTGAAAAAAAAAAACTTTAAAAAAATTATCAAATACAAAAATTCAATATACTTTCTTATTTTGTTGTATTCAATGATTTTTTTAAAAGATTTTTATACAAATTTTGTACTTTTTTAAGTATATTAAAATTAAGTGAATATAAAAAGTTTTTAAAAAATTATTTACAATTTAAAAAAAATATATTAAAAATACATAAATAAGAATTGACGTTTTAGAAAACTATTTTTTAAAATTCCAAACTAAACAGATGAGGTTTTGTTAAAAATAAAATGAAAAAAAAAGAAGAAGAAGAAGATGGAGTTGGTTTTAGGAATGGCAACGGGGCGGAATCGGGCCGAGGATCACCCTCCCCGTCCCCCGATCCCCGAAACTACAAAAATTCCCGTCCCTGGCCCTGATCCCCGACGGAGAACCCATCACTCCCCTCACCCCTAGGCCCAACGGGGATCGGGTTTCCTCGACACCGAAAAATCCCTGTACTCATCATCAACAACATCATTCAGCAACATCGTCCAAAAAAAAAAAAAAATTCATCAACAAAGACATCAACGGCAGCAACATCATCAAAAAAAAAAAAAAAAAATCATCAACATTATCAAGGTAACATCATCAACAAAAAATAAAATAAAATAAAATAAAAAAAGATAGAGACAGATCTGGCGGAGGAGAGACGCAATCGACGGTGGCGAAGGAGAGATCTTCTTAGATCTGCCATGGCACAGAGAGAGGGAGGCGAGAGGCAACGGAGCCGACAGAAGAGGAGGCTGGCCCGCGAGAGGCAACGGAGGAGGACGCCGTGAGTAGCAGCAGCGGAGGAGGGAGATCGGCCGAAGATAATGGAGGAGGAGGGAGATCGACCGGAGGAGAAGGGAGATCGGACGACGCCGTGAGTAACAGCAACTGTGCGCAGAGAGAGAGAGAGAGAGAGAGAGAGAGAGAGAGGCTAAGAGAATATTATATGAATGTGAATGAGTGAGAGAGCAGACTCAAAACATATATATATATATATATCTGAGGAATATTCGGGGAATATTTGGGGCAATTGTCAGGGATAATTCGGGCCGGGGTTGGGTCAGGGCCGGGGCCAGGAAATCTATTCCCGTCCCCAGCCCGAAAATTGTCGGGGATTCAATTTTCAATACCATCCCGGCCCTATGGGGATAATTTTCAAGGAAAACCTGTTCTAATCGGGGTCGGGAGATCGGGTCCCCGTCGGGCCGGTTTCAAATTGCCATCTCTAGTTGGTTTGATCTCGCACCCAACTTATTAAGCTAGGTCATGTTGGTGTTACTTACCCTATTATTATCAGTATTCTTATTGGTTTGGTTGTAAATGTAATAATGATATTACATGTTATATCACCATGGAATGAGAAAACTCATTTTTAGATAGGTACTACAATATATTGAGTTAATGAGAAAGAAGTCAGGACTTTATTAGCATTACCCTCAATATATTTTTCCAGTCTCACCCCCCAATCCAAGATATCCAAAATAAACTTGTTATTGTATCCTCGAAAATTCCCAAAGTTAACCTTTATTCCAATTTCATAACTTTTGTTAATATAATATGTAATGTATTAATGTATGTATACAGCTAGCTCAGATAGATAGGATTCTTTAGGTAGGATTCCTTTTCTTTCTCTTTTCTTTTTCCTATTTTCGGTCGCCTGTCTTCTTTCGGCCTCCTTTTCATTATTACATTACATTGTATCATAATGCTGTTTATAACACAGCTCCTATATAATGGAGCCTCTATTTGGTTTCTGAAATATATTGAATCACAGAGTTTGTTCTCTCTCAATATCCCTCTCTCAACTTGTTTTACATGGTATTAGAGCTTCACATATATAGCTCATTAACCAGAAAACATCACATTTTCTGGTAGTTATCTCTGCTTCATCACTGATTAGATCTTTTGTTTTCTTCAAAATTTTCACACTATCTACTCACGTGCTCGGAATCTTCTCACGCTTCCAACGCCATTAACGGCATCCTCAGATCCTCTCTAATGCGCCCTCACGCGCCATCTTTGTCGTCGACGCGTCACCCGCTTCCGCCTTTAACGTCCCACGCGCTCCATGCGTCCATCAGTCGCTTGAGCCATCTCTCTCCGCGTCTCACGTGCTACACGCGTCCGCAAGCCGCTTAAGCCATCCGCTTGAGCCGTCTCTCCCGCATGCGTCACTCGCCCGCTCCGCACACACCTTGCGCCACTTTTGCCTTCAGCTCGTGCCACTTGTACACGCCTTTGCCTTAGGCTCCAGCCGGTTCAGCTCAAACCGACTCAGCACCTTTTCCAGGCTGGTTCAACCCTATTTTTGGACTTTTCTGGCTGGTTCAGACCGGTTCCTCACTAATTTGGACCTTCTGCATTCCCTGATGCCCTTAGTTTTTTCAGACTCTACCTCGATCGTACTGTTTTTCCCTCATGGATCGCCCGGACTCCTCTAACCACCCTATTACCGTTGTTCTTGACGGGACTATGTCTTATGGGCACAGCCATGTTTGGGTTCCTTAAAGGAAAGAAACTTTGGCGCATCATCACTGGGGATGTGTGCAAACCCATTCCAGCAACCACGGAATCCGCTGCCAAATATGTCGACCGTCTGAAGGATTGGGATAGTAAAAACTATGAGATCATCACTTGGCTTCGCAATACTTCTATTACATCTATCAGCCTTCAGTTTGGTCGGTTCCAACTTGACTCTGCTTCCTCTCCCGCCAAGGCCATCTGGGATTTTTTACAAGAACGCTATTAGATTACTGGCCTTGCTCACCAATATCAGCTTCTGAGTTATCTTCACCGTATACGCCAAGATACAACTCAGACCATTAATGATTTTCTCTCCCAAATGTATTATGTTTGGGATCAGCTCGCTCTTTCTGAACCTCCATGGCCTCATACTGAGGATGCTGCCTTGTTTACTACTTACCGTGACCAATAACGCTTAGTTCAGTTTCTCATGGCTCTCACTTCCCGTTTTGAGCCAGTACGCGCATCTCTCCTTCATCGCACTCCTTTACCCACTCTTGAGCAAGCAATTTCTGAACTATTGTCAGAAGAAACCAAGTTTGGTACTCTCCATCCGCACCCTGTGGACTCTGTTCTTGCTCCCCAGATTGGTCATGGTACTGCCTTCATCACCTTCACCACAGAGGTCAACTGCCTGCAACTACTGTCACAACCACAATTTTCCGTCGACTCATCTTCTGGTTAATTGTCCAGTTCGTCTTTGTCAATTTTGCAACAAGACTGGACCTGGTCATCTCCAGCAAGATTGCTTCCGCAATCCCGCCCGTGCCTCTCGCAATGGTCCTTCCACCGGGAATTTTTCCCACAGCAACTCTCACCATTCTGGGACTCCGTTTAAACCAATGCCTGCTCAACGCACTACTGCTGCTGCCTTAGAGGATTTACCTTCCTCTGTCCTTATAGACCCTTCCACTCCAGTCTTCTCTCAAACAGATGTCGAAGCCATGTTTCAACATTTTTGGTAGAATTCTGGTACTCCTCCATCTACTGCTTTGTCTGTCACCGCAGGTAACACTTCCTGGTACTTTGACTCCACTTGTTGTAATCACATGACCTTTGACCCTACTATTTTTACTCTACTCCTCTCTCTTCTACGCCTCATGTTCCTTTTATCCATACTGCTGATGGGTCTCTTCTGTCTGTAAGTCATATTAGTTCTGTTTCCACCTCTCACTTATCTTTATCCCATGTATATCTTATGCCTGCTCTTACTTTAAATCTTATCTCCATTAGTCAATTATGTGAGCATGGTCTAACTGCTACCTTTTTCCATACTGGTTGTTTGGTACAGGACCCTCGGACGGGGCAAACTCTTAGGATAGGCCGTAAGCATGGACGTCTCTACGTACTCATCCATCTTCATGTTCCAGATTCCTCTCAGATCATAGCTCCTACCACTGCTCCTCCTTTATCTTCTTTTCAGCTTTGGCACTGTCGTTTAGGCCATCTTTTTGTTGGTCATTTAAAATCTTTAATTTCTAGTAGTCATTTAGGTCCTGTAAGTTCTGATGCTTTAGATTGTGTGTCCTGTCAACT
This sequence comes from Camellia lanceoleosa, assembly GCA_025200525.1. NCBI lineage: Eukaryota > Viridiplantae > Streptophyta > Magnoliopsida > Ericales > Theaceae > Camellia > Camellia lanceoleosa. Next base: position 201,530,112 of record CM045758.1, read on the forward strand.
TGCCAAACAACCTGCTTTGTCGTTTAATAAAAGTGACTCTGTTTCTCTTACACCATTTGATCTCATCCATTCTGATATTTTGGGACCCTCTCCTACTCTTACTATGGGAGGCGCACGCTATTTTGTTGTTTTTATAGATGATTTTTCCCGTTTTACATGGTTGTTTCTTATGAAAAATCGCTCTGAGCTCAAACAACTTTATTACAATTTTGTTGCTATGGTTAAAACACAATTTTCTAAAACTATTAAGCTTTTTCGCTCCGACAATGCCATGGAATATAAAGATTTTGACTTTCTTTCCTTCCTTCAGAGTCATGGTACTCAATCTCATCGTTTATGTCCCGGTACGTCTCAACAAAATAGACGTGCTGAACGGAAACATCGGCATATTCTTGACACTACTTGCGCTCTCCTTCTGTCTTCCTCTTATCCGGAACATTTTTGGGAAGAGACAGCTCTCATTGCTACTTACACTATCAATTGTATCCCTACACCTATCATTCATAATCACACTCCTTATGAGCGTCTGCATGGCACCCGTCCCCCTTACACCAACCTTTGGGTCTTTGGATTTGCCTGTTTTGTTCTTCTCCAACCTCATGAATGTACCAAACTTGAACCACGTTCCCGCCTTTGTTGCTTCTTATAGTATTGAACATAAGGGGTATCGTTGTTGGGATCCTCTCTTCCAGCGACTCCGTATCTCTCGTCATGTGGTCTTTTGGGAACACAAAATGTTTTCCTCTCTCTCTCTCTCTTTTTCGTTTGTCTGTTTACTCACCATTTCTGTTTTTTATTGACCCTTCCACAGATCTATTTTCTGATGAGCTTACTCCACCGCCCCTGCCAGCCTCTCTCGAGATTGCCTTGCCTACTGGTCTATCCCATGCACCTGTTCGCTCTGATGGTCCTGCTCTTGCTCCCTTGGGATCCTCCCCTCCTGGTGAGTCTCTTCCTCTGGCTTCTCCTCCCTCTGCTCGACCACACCGGGTAACCCAACCTTCTACTCGTCTTCGTGACTTTATTGTTGGTTCTACTGCTTTTTCTACTTATGAACCGACCTCCTATCGTGAGGCTCGCTCTAATCCTCTTTGGTAGCATGCTATGACTGATGAATTGCAGGTTTTAGACAAAACTCATACTTAGGACATTGTTGATCTTCCTCCTAGCAAGACTGCCATTGGCTGCAAATGGGTATACAAAATCAAGACTTGTTCTGATGGATCTATTGAGTGCTACAAAGCCCGCCTTGTTGCCAAAGGCTTCAACCAAGAATATGGTATTGACTATAAGGAGACCTTTGCTCCTGTTGCTTTCGCTCGTCTCACCTGTTGACTTGATTGTTGTTGCTACCACCCGACAATGGGATCTTTATCAACTGGACGTAAAAAATGCTTTCCTTAATGGTGTTCTTCTCGAGGAGGTCTATATGCAACCTCCTCCTGGGTCTACTTATCCACCTCATAAAGTCTACAAACTTCAGCGTGCTTTATATGGTCTAAAACAAGCTCCACGCGCTTGGTTTGCCAAGTTCAGCTCTACTATTTATGAATGTGGTTTCACCTCCAGCTCTTATGATACTACTTTTTTATCCGGAAAATAGCTTAAGGGACCACCCTGCTTCTGCTTTATGTGGATGACATGATTATCACCGGTGATGATATCGATGGTATTCTTTGCCTAAAACAGTTTCTTAGCCATCATTTTGAGATGAAAGACCTTGGTCCTCTCAGTTATTTCTTGGGTCTTGAAATCTTCCATGATTCCACGAGTTCTTTTCTCTCTCAAGCTAAGTATACCTCTGATCTTCTCACACATACTGGTCTTACAGATTGCAAGACTACTTCCACTCCCCTGGAGCCTCAGAGTCGTCTTACACCTCTTGATGGCACTCTTCTCTCTGATGCTACCCTATATCCTCAGCTGGTTGGCAGTCTTGTCTATCTCACTGTTACTCGTTCTGATATTGCCTACGTTGTTCATATTGTCAGCAAATTTATGTCGGCTCCTCGTACCCCTCATTATGCTGCGTTAGTTCGTATCCTTCGGTATCTCAAAGGCACCATGTTTCATGGCCTTCATTATTCCGCCCGCTTCTCTCTCCAACTTCGTGCTTTTTCCAATGCCGATTGGGCTGAGGATCCTACTAACCGCCACTCTACTACCGGGTTCTGTTTTTTCTTGGGTGATTCTCTTATTTCTTGGCACAGCAAGAAACAATCTCTTACTGCTCGTTCCAGTACCGAGACCGAATACCGTGCTCTTGCTGATACTACTCAGGAGTTGGCTTCTTGCTGACTTGGTGTTTTCCCCTCTGGCGCTACTGCCCTCTTTTGTGACAATCAAAGTGCTCTTCAAATTGCTCACAATGATGTTTTTCATGATCGCACCAAGCACATTGAGATTGACTGCCATTTTATTCGTCAACACGTCACTCGTGGTACTGTCCATCTCCATCCAATTTCTTCTGCTGATCAACCTGCTGATATCTTCACCAAAGCTCATTCTCCTGGCCACTTCGTTGACCTTGTCTCCAAACTCCAGTTGGTTAATGTTTGTCCTCCTTGAGTTTGAGGGGGGCTGTTAATATAATATGTTAATATAATATGTAATGTATTAATGTATGTATACAGCTAGCTCAGATAGATAGGATTCTTTAGATAGGATTCCTTTTCTTTCTCTTTTCTTTTTCTTGCTTTTGGCCACTCGTCTTCTTTTGGCCTCATTTTCATTATTATATTACATTGTATCATAATGCTGTTTGTAACACAGCTCCTATATAATGGAGCCTCTATTTGGTTTCTGAAATATATTGAATCACAGAGTTTGTTCTCTCTCAATATCCCTCTCTCAACTTGTTTTACAACTTTGATATGGGAAATGAAGTTAGACTACATTTCCATCTTCTCCTAATCTTTTCCCCACAATGCATCCCAATCTTCTGCATTGTCCCCTTCTCTTCCTCTTCATCTGTGTACTAACTTCAATCAATATTCATTCTTCTCTATCTGCCACTGCCAACGACATACGATACTTAAATTGTAGCCAATCCTTCACCTGTGGGAACATCCAAAACATCATGTACCCATTCTGGGGAGCAAACCGCGCAGAGTACTGCGGCCTACCTGGATTCGAGCTGGACTGCAAAAACAACATCCCAACTATCACAATGGCCTTGGCAAAGTACAGAATTCTACAAATCAACACCCAGCAGCAAGCTATAACTGTTGCTAGAGATGATTTATGGAACGGTATGTGTCCTGCAGGCTTGGTTAACACCACACTCAATTTCGAACTCTTCTGCTACGATTTTGGGCATAGAAATCTAACACTTTTCTATGGTTGCAATTTTTCCTCGGGAAATGTTCCCTGGTTTACAAGTCAGTATAATTGTAGCACTAATGGTACTAATGTCAGCGTTTACTGTGTGTCGAGAAGTTCTGCGAGTGGACCGTACTATCAGAACTGCAATGGCTCTGTTGTTGTTCCAGTTTTTGAAAACGCTGCTCAGGCGCTCGATGCCAACATGACGACTATCGGTGGAGCTGTGGACGCTGGTTTCGAATTGTTCTGGAGTCCGATTAACGATCAGTGCATCACATGTATGGAGTCTGGTGGGGTGTGTGGGTGCAATTGGAAACAGAGTGAATTCACTTGCTTTTGCTATGATCAGCCTAACCAAGATGCATGTCCAACTAGGCCAGGTATGGATCTAGCTCTTCTTTTTTTATGATGGTTATGTGCTAGAAATTGAAATCTTGTTATCTACCTAATTATATAGGGGCCAGGCCACAATGCCATCTCTAGTTATTCTTAAGAAAGTCTCTGTTTGCTGCTGAACTAATTAGGGTCATATGACCTCTTTGTGGCACACTACTTCCATTCTGCTAGAGAAAATGTTCTCGGAAGTTTTATTTTTCAAAAAAACTCAATGGGCTCAACAACTTACAACTCAATTTATAGCAATATTGTTAGGTGACCAAGCCACAATCTACACTCCAAATTGAGTCAAGACTACATAAAGTCGAAAAAATTGCAAAAAGTAACAAACTTGAGTTAGGCTCAAATTTGAGATCTAGAATATAATAGAAATTTTTCCTACAAAAAAAATTGACTCAAAACGGATCTATTTAGATCCTGAAATTAAACATTCAAAATCTTTTCAAATGTATTAATTTCCTAATTCAAACACGTATACAATTTTTTTTTTTTTTGAACGTGGGGAAATCCATTAAGGAGAAGCCAAACGGCACTTACAAAGAGACTCCATGTCAAAACAGATAGAGCTTACACTAAACAAAGAAAAAATGGGTAAATAAGCACACAGATGAAGCTAAAATAGCGTCAAAGATATGATCAAAACCCGATCCTAACCCGTACTACAACGATGCAGAAGCGATCATAAGAGATCAGCATTAGGGCTAGTCAGAGATACCACAAAAGCTTTTACTCCAGAGAGGGTAAGCTACCAATAAACACTTTCATGGAGTCTAACAAAACAAACAAACTGAAAAATAACAAAATAAAAGAAAGCTCAAAAAAAGAACCGAAGCCGACGATCGGGGGTGGAGGCTATCAGATCTGGTGGAGGGTGGTGTCTTCGGCGGCGAGAGATGGCGAAAGGTTGTAGATCCGGCGGCGAGGACGGCAGATCGAGCTCCGGCATGAGGGGGAGGAGGAGGAAACTCAAAAAACCACCCTAAGGGGAAGAAACACCTCAAAAAGAGGGAGAGATTGGGAAGACAGAGCTCCCAAAGGTTATTTTGTAGAAAAAGAAGAGAAAAAAGGAGGGGAGAGAGGAGGGAGGTGGCCGGAGAGAGGCCGGAACCCCCCTCCCCCTCGCAGGCGGCACACTGTGAAGAAAACCCTAGGAGAGAAAACTTAGAAAGAGAAAGGCCGTAACACGTATACAATTGAATTGGCCCAAAATGTAGCATGGACCACTACATAGCTATGTGTTGAACTTGATAGGCCGTTTCAAATTAAATATGCATCTTTTAAGCCTGATTCAACAACTTTAGAAAATTAGTAAAATTACCATTTTGCCATCAAACAGCCAAACTGCTCCATTGTTTTCCATCATTACTGCACACCTACCATGGTGCTTAGGAATTTATAAGAGCGAGTCCGGATCCTTGGCGGTGATTTCCTGCCGCGCTTCCTGCGGCGTTCAAAAACGACGTCGTTTTTACGTTAAATTCATTTTTTTTTTTTTTTTGCCCTTTTCCCCTCTTTTAGTCAAAACTCTCCATACCCACCAAAAGATTTCCATACAGAATGCATGAACCAGAAGATGAAACAATCACACCTCAACCTACTCGTTAATGGCGAATTCTAATCTTACCCCCCTCTTCTCTCTCCTCCCCCTCCTTTTCCTTCTCCTCTTCAGCCCCTTCTTCACAAACTCCACGCTCATATCGGGTAAAACAATCAAAAACCCACTTCACAATAATATCTACTTCAACTATCTTTGTATTTCAAAATTTTGCAGAGATTAAGCAAAACAATCAAAAACCCACTTCAACTATATCTTTCTTTGTACATCTAATTTGAATTCAATTTTTTTCAAAATGTTTAAGCAAAACAATTAGACAAAAACCCACTTCACAAAATCCACTTCAATTATATCTTTCTTTGTACATCTAATTTGAATTCAATTTCTTTGCAGAGATTAAGCAGCAACAGAACCAAGAAGAACCCTATGTGGGTGTCAACATCGGCACCGACATCTCGAACTTTCTCTCTCCATCGGACCTCGTTGCGTTTTTACAGGTGCAGAAGATCACCCATGTCCGACTCTACGATGCCGACCCTGACATTCTCAAAGCTCTGGCCAAAACCAAGATCCCGGTCATCATCAGCGTCCCCAACAACCAGCTCCTCGCAATCTACTCCTTCCGTTTCAGCTCTCTCCTCACCTCTGTTCATGTTCTTCTTTGAGGTTAGGGTTCACATCGACGAGAGAGCAAGGGAAAAAGAGGGGAAAAGGGCAAAAAAAAAAAAAATTTGAATTTAACACAAAAACGACATCGTTTTTGAACGCCGCAGGAAGCATGGCAGGAAATCACCGCCGAGGATCCGAACTCTTATAAGAGCTGCTACAATGGATAGCAACATCAATTTTAGAACTGAAGTTTTCTAGAGGCTGAGATGTTTGACTTACCCAGAATTTTAATTTTTATTGGTACCCTTTCAGTTCCAACGTAATAAAAGCTTGGGCCATAAAATCAAAATGGTATCGTAAATACTTCCAACAGAAGCTTCTTTTTCTTTCAAACCTCCACAAATTCACTAATTTGTCAATGCTCGCTTTCTTCTTCTTATATGACGATTACTGATGAGAAAGAAAAACCCACACCCAAAAAAAAAAAAAAAAAATCATCTACAAATCCCACTTTTCATTTGTGTAGTTTCAATTCAACTTTTCATAACTCATGTCTCTCTGTGCAAGATGAATCCCCATCTCTTCCCAATCTCGTCTTTCCTTCATGCTTCTTCTAATCTTAAGCCATATTGGATCTTCCACAGCGATTGATCAACAATATGCAAACTGCAATCAGCCTTTTCACCGTGGAAACATTCCAAACATAGGATATCCATTCTGGGGAGGCAGCAGACCAGAGTACTGTGGCCACCCGAGTTTCAGCCTAAACTGCCAAGCCGATGTCCCCCCAAAGATCACAATTCAAGCAAGAGATTACCTCGTCCTTGCCATCGATAACACAACACAGACTCTCACGGTTGTTAGAGCCGAATTCTGGAACAATATTTGTCCAACCACATACCCCGATAACGCAACCTTGGATACTTCCCATTTCAACTATAGTTCAAACTCGGATGATCTGACATTGTACTATGGTTGCCCTGCAATTGGTTCGGTTGCGATGGAGGCAACACCGCCAGTTATTATCTTACGAGCAGCTTAGTACCTGGCTTCAACATTAATTTCGGAGCATGTATCACTAGCGTTGTTGTTCGAGTTAATCGAACAGTGTCTCTGTTTTTGGCAAACACTGTGCCTTTAATAAGTGTAGAAGCAGCTGTTGACAGTGGTTTTGGGTTAATGTGGAAGGCGAATGATAGTGAGTGTAGACGATGTGTCGGGTCTGGCGGGGTATGTGGGTCAAACTCGGGTTCTTTTACTTGCTATTGTTCGGATCAACCCTATGCGGATACTTGTAATTCAACTCGAAATAGACCCGGTATGTCCCCAGTAATCTTGTTACTTTATTTAGTTTGTAGCACATATGCATTATTTAGATGCTTATGGTCTGATTTTTCTTCATGGGGAGGTTCAAATTAGTCTATGGGTTCCTCAAGAATCCAAGTTGAAGGGATAAACATGATGAATCGAAATAAAATTTATAAAGTTACAATAAATCACATATTTTATTTTTAAAATATATTTTTTGGGAAGATAAGTATTGTTGTCTTGGGGCACAAGGTTATGAAATTTGTACATTGACTTCTTTGACTAATCCGTCATTAAAAAGCCGCCACTGATCCCACGGTTCCAAGATGGCAAATTGGTGATCATATAAGAGTTAACGTGACCCACCAAATTCGTATGATTTCATTGTTTAGTACTGAGTACCCTCTCAGCATTATATTAATTATAAATTTATTTAGATAGTTGTTAGCCATAATTAGCCATAAATATCAGCTGTTTTCCTTGACTATTGATTTTTTATTTTTTTTTAACGCTTCACAGCGTTATAGTTTACTTTAAATCTTACATTGATTTTTCATTTTTCAGTTAATCCTATATACTTAGGATTAAATTGTAATTTCAATATTTTAAAATTCCCCTATTCTTTGTAGAACCAAACAGTATTAAAAGTTTTGCACATTTATGGGTACCCTGAACCCTTTTCTTTTTTTGTGTAGAAATGTGTTGTTGGACTTTTTTTTTTTTAAAAAAAAATTAATGTTATAGGTAAATAAATTTTTTATTTGACTTTTCTGCTATTGGATATAAAACCAGTGCAATCCACTTTAATAAACATACGTGAGATTCATTTATTTATTTATTTATGTCTAATAATAATAAAAAAAATAAGTAAAAATCCATTTATATAGAGTGTGTGTGTGTGTGTTTTTTTTTTCAATTTGAATATTAACTGATATATGATGATAGTATAAAATTATTATTTTTGTTTGTTTTATTTCATGATAAGTAAGAAGTTTTATATACCTTGTTTTATTTTGCTATGCAACACTGGTAGAGAGCCCTAAAAAACGCGGCTTAAATGGCTCAAATTGACCAAAATTATGTCGTTTTGGGTACAAAACAACACAAAATGACGTCGTTTTGCTCAATTTGAGCTATTTGAACCGCGTTTTTTAGGGCCTCCAAACATTATTCTTTGCCATGTTATCCCATATTTTGGAGTTGTCAACAGGTTAGACTGTGTGTATATTGACAATTAAATTTGGAATACATCTGGACAGATTTTAAGATTGAATTGAAAATTTGTTTATCTCTATTTATTTTTTTAAAATCTAAAAGTCAAGTTTTAAGTTATCATTGAACCATTTTTGTATTTCTTAAATTTGGCTTCTTTTTTTTTTTTTTTTTTTAACAATATGAACAATGGTGATGTTGGTGCTAGAGGTGGTGAGTGTGACTAGACTAGTAATGAGGTGCTGTTTGGGAAGGGAACGTTGGGCTATTTTAGCCATTACGGGACAAAAAAGGCTTAATTAGTCAATGAAGACAAAAACTTGTCAGTGCTTTGTAACTCACAATGCCAAGGTAAATTTATGAAACTGTCCCCACATGAAAGAGGGGCATTGCCCCAGCACACACAAAGTAAAAAAAAATCTTTTTCCAAAATATACCTTTTTTCAGAAAAAATAAAGAAAGTTGAAGAAAAAAAAAATTTAAAAACAGAAATTATCATTTGCGATGTAATTTAAAAATAAATAAAACACATAAAAAACTATTTTTCAAAAATAAAAACAAATTACTGTATACAAATACAAATAAAAATAAAAATGACAAAAACGTAAATTAAAAAAAAAGAACCACAAAAATATGCCTCATCCAAAAAATAAAAAAATAAAAACAAAAATTAACATTTTTCACGTAATTTAAAAATAAATAAAACACATGAAAAACTATTTTTGAAAAATAAAAACAAATTAATGTATGCAAATAAAAATAAATTAAGTCAAAAACGTAAATTAAAAAAAAAAAGAACCAGAAAAATACGCCTCATCCAAAAAATAAAAAAATAAAAATAGAAATTAGCATTTTCACGTAATTTAAAAATAAATAAAACACATGAAAAACTATTTTTGAAAAATAAAAACAAATTAATGTATACAAATACAAATAAATTAAGTCAAAAACGTAAATTAAAAAGAAAGGACCACAAAAATACGCCTCATCCAAAAAATAAAAAAATAAAAACAAAAATTAGCATTTGCCACGTAATTTTAAAATAAATAAAATACATGAAAAATCATTTTTGAAAAATAAAAACAAATTAATGTATACAACAAGAAAAAGAAGACAAAAACATAAATTAAAAAAAAAAAGAATTCCAATTTAATACGCCTCATCTAAAAAAAAAAAAAAGGTACAATGACGCTGATGTAGAGGAAGGAGCTGGCTGGGAGTGAAAAATTAAAAACCACAGAAAAAAGTCTTTTCGAAAAAAAGTAACCAAACAAATAAGAAAAATAAAAATAAAATCAAAATTTATCATGTGCATCGGTAAGTACATTATAATTTTTCACATCATTTTAAATAAATTACATGATAAAATATTTTTCCAAAAAAAACAAACAAGTACAAAATTTAAAAAATAAAAATAAAAAACATAAATTAGCAGTTGCCACATAATTTAAAAATAAAGAAAACACATGAAAAACCAATTTTGAAAATGGAAAAGAAATTAATATATACAAATAAAAAGAAATTGACAAAAGCGTAAATGAAAAAAAAAAAAAAAAAAACCACAAAAATAAGCCTCAACCAAAAAAAAAAAAATTAAAAACAGAAATTACCATTTGCCACGTAATTTGAAAAAAAATGAAACACAAGAAAACCCATTTTTGAAAAATGAAAACAAATTAATGTATAGAAATAAAAAAGAAATGACAAAAACGTAAATTAAAAAAAAAAGATCCAAAAAAATACGCCTCACCCACAAAAATAAGAAATAAAAAAAATAAAAACATAATTTAGCATTTGCCATGTAATTTAAAAATAAATTAAACATATGAAAACCTATTTTTCAAAAATAAAAACAAATTAATGTATACCAATAAAAATAAAAATGACAAAAACATAGATTCAAAAAAAAGAACAAAATAATGCATACAAAACCCCCCAAAAAAAAAAGACAAAAACATAAATTTAAAAAGAAATAAAACCATCAAAAGACGCATTATACAAAAACATAAATTTTTTTTAAAAAAAAATGATAAAAAGATGTCTAATTCAAAAATAAAAAATAAAGAAAAATAAATGAAAGAGGGCAAAATGACGCTGACGTGGAGCATCAACGGCAAGGAGTTGAAATGGGCAAATTACTTGAAGGGCAGTTTGGTAATTTAACTGGAAGACACCTCACAAAAAAGCTAAAAAGTCAAAAAAGTCAAAAAGCCCTTCCCAAACCAAGCTTTTTAGCTCCAGGCTAAAATAGCCAAAAAAGTCAAAAAGTCAAAAAGCCAACCCACTTTCCAAACGAAGACTGAGTGATTTATGATTATGCCTTTGGGGCGGTTGAGCAATGGCAGTGCTTCACGATGATGAATGGTGTGATTTATTATATATATCAATTAGGGCTGTTTTGGCCAAAGTGTGGTAGTATTAGAAGTCTGGATCGCCTGTCGTAGTTTCTTATTGTGGCCCCTGTGGCTGTGAATTTTTTTTTTATTTTTTCTTCTTTTACTTTTGAGCCTCTTTTTTTTCTCTCTTAGCTCTCAAATGAGAGACGAAGATGGACGACGATGCCGATGATGGCGCAATGACAACGGCAACGGCCATTCCCACCGGCACCCGCTCTTTTCCAACCCCTCCCAGTGCCATTGCCGCCAAGGTGCCACCGCCATCCACACCCTTTTGTGTCTAGGCCACTATATTACACATCCTCCTTGTATGTTTTAATTATCAACTAATTATTTTATTTATACATTATTAAATCTAAAAAATAAATTTATATATCATTTTTAAAACATCAATATTTTCTGTACATAAATTGCACTTTTCTATTCATAATAACAATTTTCTTGACAAATTTTAAGTAAAGATTTTTTTCAAACCCTAGGAGGGGCACACTGACCATCACATTAATCTGGACCCGAAAGTCATCCTAATTATGAAATTTGCTTTCCTACCGTCTTTACTGGACAATGGAATATCATTTCCAATTTTTATTTTAGGACTAATTTTGTTTTGGGTAAATTACACTTCTTTTTTTTTCCTTTATGTTGGGCTACTTATTTACTCGAGTCCCTAAAAACTTTTTTCTCTCACTTTAGAGTAAATTTGAATAAAGGACAAAGTGAATTTTTACTCCACAAAGTAAATTTATTCCGTTGGCATGGAGTAAAATTTACTCTAAAACTTTTTTACTTTCAAAAAAATTTATCAGTCTATATACTTTTTTTTTTTTTTTTCCTGATTTTGATTGAAAGTATACGGATTGAATACTAATTTCATCAAAGATGCTTGACCAAATACAATGTAAAATCCAACGCTCAGATTCATCGACCTTTCTTCTTGGCTTTTGATTTGTTACAACAAATAAATAATTATTGACAATTCTCTATAAATTAGCAGTCTACTTATTTATAGTGATGAGTCATCCATATCTCAACTCTAATGCATTATTACTTATATATATATATATGTAACAACTATTATTTTTTCCAAAAATGACTTGTAGCTCGAATTTGGTTAGGTTCGAATGGCCCGAACTGCCCAAAACGACGTCGTTTTGGGCAGTGTTTTTTTTTTTCCTCTTCATTCTTTCGAACACAGAGATAGAGAGGGAAGAGAAGAGGGAGAAAGAGAGAGAAAGAGATCGACAGTGATGGTCGGTGATGGTGGTGGTGATCGACGGCCCGATCTCCTCTTTCAAAATTTTTTTTTTTTTCTAAGTAGATCTGGATCTGAAAAAAAAAATTTATTGATGATGATAATGTTGATCCGGATCTGCAGACCAAGGGAATTTTTTTTTTTTTTTTTTTTTTGTTGATGAAGATGATGATGATGTTGAAGATGATGAAGATGATGATGTTGTTGCAATTTGTTGATATTGAGGTTGATGTTGATGAAGATGATGAAAAAGATCTGCAGAAAAACAACGAAAAAAAAAATGATGAAGATGAAGATCAGTTGATATTAATGAAGATCTCTGTGTTGATGAAGAAGATGAACTCTGTTGATGCCGAAATTTTTTTAGTTGTTTTTGGATCTTTAAAATTTTTTACATCATCTCCTTGTGTAGAAATTTTGATAAACACAGAGAGAGGTGGTGATGATGTAAAGATCAAAAAAAAAAAAAATTCAAAATTTTTTTTACATTATCTTCTTCATCTTCTGCAGAAATTTTTTTTACATCATCATCACCATCACCAATTTTAGTTGTTCTGGATCTTTAATTTCAGCTTTCTTCAATATCATAACCATTTTTTTTTTTTATGCAAAAATCAGAATGATCTGATTTGAAAATTATTTTCCTCTTCATTCTGATTTGAATGAATTGTCCAAAAAATTTCATTCTGATGTAATTTTTTTAACATTCAGAATTGGTGATGATGGTGATAGTGATGCCCAAAAAATTGGTGATGGTGATGATGATGTAAAAAAATTGGTGATGGTGATGATGAACTGCCCATAATTTTCATTCTCCGGAAAATTATTTTTTGGAAAGAGAATGATCTGATTTGAAAAAAAAAATTTGAGAGAGACAGAGATTGACATTTTGCAGAAATCAGAATGATCTGGCTCGATTGACATTTTTTGATGCCGAAACTCAGTTCCTTCTTCTTCTTTAGCTTTCTTCTTCTTCTTAGAAAAAAAAAAATAAAAATACCAAAACGACGTCATTTTGATGTCGAGCCACAGACTTTCGAGCTACGAATCGGAACTGTATTTTTTCATATCATTTGATTTTTCATAGTTAAGATGATTTTTTTGTAAAAAACTTTTTCTTTAGTATTTAATGTGACGCAATTACAATTATTAGTGTGATAGATCTTACGTTACTAAAATTAAATAGGTCCCATTTTATCAAAAACAATGCTAGCATGTCCAAAATTTTTTTAATTTTTTTAAAGCTCTAATATTAATTTCAAAAGTTGAGTATAGAGTACTCGCATGCCACTTGAATCAATAGAGAGAAAGGTCTATTTTGGTAATTAGAAAAAAAAAAAAAATTATTAATTTATTTGGGTCAAATCAACTCTTTATTTTTATTTTTGTATATTTTTTCAAAAATTTGTTTTAAAAAAAATCAAATCTTTTTTTTTCCCCTACTTTCTAAAATAGGCCAAAGTAAACGAGGGACAAGCTAGTCTACTTTCTAAAATAGGCCAAAGTAAACAAGAGAAAAGCTAGTCCACTTTCTATCGTGATGTATGCCCAAGGAAGGTTCACAGTAATGTTTGTGTGTTGTTTTCCGACTGCATGCACTTCAAATTTTACCAAAGGTCTCCTGTATGGGTCTAACAATCTATTCAGAAGTCAAGCCATAACGTATCAACAACGGAATGACTTTTCCACAATCGACTTCCATCATGCTTATTGGCCCTGTGTGGGAGAGTTGTGAGAAAGTGATTATAAATTATAATTTAATAGATTATAATTTATAGCTGTAAACATAAGTTAGTAACATATTTGATACAGCTGTGGGAATATAGATTTAAACAGTAGAATAGTGTTGGTAAATAAGCTGTAAAATAGTTTTTTTTTTTGTATAATTGTTATTTTTGCTCTTATTTTGTGATTTCATTTATAATACATTTTTTTCTCTTTCTTTTTCATTTTATTTTATTTTCTTTTCTTTTTCACCTTATTTTCTTTTCTTTTTTTAAAATTTTTTTTTTCTTCTCTTCTTTCTTTGTTAATTTTTTTAAATTTATTAATTCATTAAAATTAATATTCATGTTCTAATTTATATTAATGTTGTGATTTCATTACATATTATCTTTCATATATTTATTATCAAAATTATTAATTTTTTTCTTCTCTTCTTTCTCTGTATTTCTTTTCTTTATTATTATTATTAATTGTGATTTTAGTATAAAAATTATCAATTGCTCATCAATTATTAAAATTAGTATCAATTATTAATTATTATTATTATTATTATTAATTTGTTCATCAATTATTAAAATTAGTATCAATTTGTCCCTCAATTATTATTATTATTGTTTTCATATTATTATTATTCTTTATCAATTAGTATAAAATTAATGGCTTAATTAGCATCAATTAATACTAAAATTTTTAATAGTATCAATTATTTCAATTAATGTTCTGATGTCATTACATATTATTTTATTTCAATCAATTGTTAATTTTGTTTGCAAAAATCATTGTTTTCATTTTTTATTATTTTGTTTTGTTTTCATTAATATCAATTAGAACAATTTTTTTATATATATTATTATTACAATACCAAAAAATATTTCATTAATAAAAGTTAATATAATTAGTATTACAAAAATCATTATTTTCATTAACAGTACCAATTGTTTTCATTAATATAATTGATTATTTTTGTTTTTAATTGGTAAAGAAATTACCAAATAAATTTATTTTTGTTTTTAATTATTATTTTTATTATTTTTTTAATTATTATTTATTGATATTAATCGAAATAAATTTATTTTAATTGATTATTTTTGTTTTTAATTGGTAAAGAAATTACCAAATAAATTTACTTTTGTTTTTAATTTTTATTTTTTTTCTTCTCTTCCTTCCTTATGAACCATCCATACGCCGGTGGTCTGAACCCTAGCCACCGCCGCGATCTAGAACGATAGAGAGGGAGTGCCGTCGACCTGAGCACCCATCGCCTGAATGGCGAGAGAGAGAGAGAGAGAGAGAGAGAGAGACGGCCTGAACAACCACTGTGTGAACAACCACCGCCTCTGACACCTCTTCTCTCACGATGGCAGATCGCGATGCGTAGGGTTTTGAGATCGCGATGACGGCGGTGAATCCAGGCTGTCGATTGATCGAGGTTGTCGATTTGCCTTAAGATTACGATCACGATGCCTCTCTAAGGCGATGATTGTCAGTCTCATAGATCTGAATCCGAACAGAGAGAGAGAGAGAGAGAGAGAGAGAGAGAGAGAGCGAGAGCGCTAGGGTTTCAGAGAGCTAGGTTGGTCGGAAATCGCCTCCCTTTCGCCGGAAATTGCCTCTCAGAGGCGTGAGAGAGACATAAATGAGTTGTGTTTGGTTTATATACGTGTCACATTGGTAATAACTTGAAATGGTAAGGGGCATTTAAGTCATTATACACCTTAAGTCTCAGCTGTGCGCATAATCAGTTTGGAAAAGCACCTCTTAGCCCATTTAACAGATTATGTGTGAAATGGCTTAAATTAAGCCATAATTCATCCCTCATAATTTTTACCAAACACTCTAATGTGACTTATTTTAAGCTATAAGTTGATTTAAGCTATAAATAAGTTTCACCAAACGGCCACATTGTGAGAAGTAAATTAAAAGTTAATATTTTATTTTTTTTTAATATGTAAAAAAAATAGAGATGTGATATGATTAAAAAAAAATTAAAAAATTAACTTTTAACTTAATTGTCAAAATAGGCCTAAACCCCTATGCCACGCATACTATTTAATTTTTGAGGACTTACGTGTAAGTCATAATAAAGAGATGATGTGATTTAAAATTAATTTTTAATTTTTTTTTTTTTTGAAAAATTATGTATTCGAACTCTGTAGTATTGGTGGGTGGTGTCAGCGGGTGGGTGTTAGAAAAATAAAGACACTAATTATTTAAACTGAGATACTACCGAATTTGATTTACATTCTCTGTTTGCAGAAATTTTGTAAGGAGTAACTCAATTTTAGATGTAAAATAATAATATAAAAATATGATATAATTTAACGTAAATTTTTTCCCACTAAAATAAAACATTTATAAAAATAAGATTATCATAATTTTTACATATAAATAAAATTTTCCTTACATATGTTTCAAGGAAAAAGATTGGTAGCTTGACTTTGTGGCTCAAAAATGGCTCGAATTCGAAGACAGACAGAGAGAAAGGAGAAAAGAGGAAGAGGGAAAAGGGAAAGAAGAGAGGAAGAAGAGAGGAGAAGAGAAAGAGGAGGATGGTCGACTACCACCGCCGATCACATCGTCACCTCGCCACCACGATCCGCCGATCGCGTCACCTAGTCCACCCCCACCGACCTCCGCCTCCTCCTCCCTCCTCCCTCCTTCCTCCTTCCTCCTCTTCGTTCTTCTTCTACAAAAAAAAAAAAAAAAATGTTGAGGAGGAGGACTGAAGAAGAGAAAGAATGAAGAAGGAAAAAGAAGAAAAAAAAAAAATCGAGCCATTCGGGCTCCCCATTTTCGAGCTACCTAGCGCAATCAATGCAACAACGTAATGCATGGCCCATCAGCATCAATTTGTTACTTTAAAAATCATATGCAAGTCCACAAATCAGTCACATAAAAGTTGTCTCTGGTCAACCAAATACAGCCCAGCTCACCCACCCACCCAGCCAACCTTCCCTCCATATTATTCAACGTTCAAAAACACCAACACAACACCCCTCATCTCTCTCTCATGACACACACTCTAACCACCCAAATGCCTCTCTTGCTCTCCTCTCCGATTCTCACCGCCCTCCTCCTCATCTTCTCCACCCTCCTCACGCCGTCGTCCTCCACCACCTTCCCCAACTGCCACCGCAATTTCACCTGCGGTTCCTTCCAAAACATCACCTAGCGCCGACCGCCCCCACTATTGCGGCCCCCCCGAATTCCACCTCACTTGCCGCGACAACACTTACGCCGAATTAACCACCGACTCGGTCACCTACCGAGTCCTCCAGATCAACCAAACCGAGCAAACCCTAGTCCTAGCCAGGTCCGACTTCTGGAACAACACTTGCCCACATAGATTCGTGAATTCCACCCTCAATTCGAGCGTTTTCAACTACGGCGTTGGAAACGAAGAACTTACATTGTTCTATGGCTGCAATCCGTTTAAAAATTACACTCCTCACAATCAATTTAGCTGCGCTGTGAGTGGCATCAATGTTACCGATGCCCTTTACTTGGTCGGTCCTGTTCCTCCTGATCCAGTACTCCAACTTATTACTGTTTGTCTTTTTGAAGTTACGGTTCCAGTGATTGGAGACGCCGCCGGGAGGCTCACCGGCAGCGAAGCAACGCTTGCAGAGACTTTGATGGAGGGTTTCAATGTCAATTATAGTAATCAATACGCTACCCAGTGTTCGAATTGCACTTATTTTGGTAACCAGTGTGGATTTGACTCCAATTCGAGCCAACCCATTTGCATTTGTGATGGTGATCTGCCCTGTCATGTGCCTATAGTATTATTAGGTACTCAAAAGACAATTTCTTGTGATCGTATTGCTATTGCTAGTTTTTTGTTGTTGCTAGGTAGTATTACTTGAAAAAGGCTAGTTATCTTTGCAATTGCCTGACAAGTGCTTGTTAGAATGGGGTAAAGAGAAAATACTAGTCAAGGTCAGATTAGATTCAATTACTTTTCTAAATTTTGCACTTAGAAGTTAATGTCCTTATAATAAATTTTGATCTGTTTGTTTGCTTGTCTTGGGTTTGAATAAATTCTCAGAAAGAATTATCTTGTGCTATAATCTTTATATATGACATAGCTCTAGAAGTTCAGGCACTTGTTTTGACTGATTATGTTCTATAGATGTATCATCATGGCCTTTGATCCTTTGTTGAACCTTCACATATCAAAAAAGCATCAGTTTCACACATTGCAAGGTTCTTTAGTTTCATGGTTTCAATTGCTTAATGTGTTTTTCGGAGAAATATTGAAGAACAGGAACCTCAAAATTGTTTGAAGGTTGTCATCCTACCATTGTGCATTACCAAATGACTCATGAAATAAAAGAACACATCTGACTCGGGTTTGAAGGTTGCATCTTCCACTTATTGCTGGGAAATCCTCCCATTTAATCATAGAGAATGTCCAAATTCCATTTTAGAACTCTTAGATTGTGTTTGGATTTTAAATTTGAGCAGGGAGTTGTGAAGAAAAAGGAAAAGGAGAGGGGAAATTGCTACTTCCACAAATTGCTACTTAAATCTAAGATCAAAATACAACCAGGCCATGGGGGGGGTGGGGGGTGGGGCGCATTTTCATTTCTCTTGATAAATTCAAAATCCAAATGTAGCATAAATCTAAAAAGAGAAAGGCATGTTGGAAAACTTAACTCCGTACAAACAGATAAACAGCTATTATAATTTTAAACTAAATGGTTTCCCTAAGAAAGTAAGATCAACTTGCATTATTCAATTTATATCACAATGTTGCCTGTTGTTGTGGCAGTGTGCTATCATAATCTCCCTTGAACATTATAATACATCAAAGATGTACTTTTTTTAGTATATAGCATCATTGAGGTCTAATTATATAACACTATTCTCTCTTGTCTATCTGGAGGTGCCGCTAAATTTCTCTTTATCTTGCAGGATCATCATCAACCAATCGTTTTAATCTGGGGATCAAATTAACCATAGGTAAGATGAGAATCAAGATAACACTTGGTCATTGGAAGCCAAACTCTTCATAATTTGCAATCAACAAAACTGGAATTTTATCATGTCTTTGCCCCTCTAATTGCTGGGAAAAAATCTCTAGATGAACTTAAGCTCTCTATTCAACCTTAAGCCCCATTAGAGAGAAGAATTGACTGATATTATTATTTCCCAATCACAAGACTCACCACTTCTATGATTTATTTTATATATGCAGCATTCTCAATCATTGTAGCTGTAACATGGTTAATCACAATAATCTTCTGCCTTAAAAGACGGTTCACATCATCAGCTAATGCAGTGGCTTTCTGGAAGAAGGAATGTGTGGATGATCAAATTGTTGAAGCATTTATAAGGAATTACAGATCTCTTGCTCCAAAGCGGTACATGTATTCAGATCTTAAAAAATTGACCAACTCATTCAAAGATAAACTAGGTCAGGGAGGGTATGGTTCTGTATATAAAGGAAAGCTATCTGATGGCTGTCTTGTGGCAGTCAAGGTACTAAGCCAAACAGTGGGAAATGGACAGGAATTTATTAATGAAGTTGCTAGCATCAGTAGAACTTCCCATGTCAACATAGTCAAGCTTTTGGGCTTCTGCTATGAGAAGAAAAAAAGAGCTCTTATTTATGAATTTATGGCAAAAGGATCTTTAGACAAGTTCACTTGCAATTATGAATATGTGAGTACAAATTGTCGCCTGGAATGGAGTACATTGTACCAAATTGCAGTAGGCATTGCACGAGGGTTAGAGTACTTACATCAAGGTTGTAACACGAGAATTGTACATTTTGATATAAAGCCTCACAATATTCTACTTGATGAAGACCTCCGGCCTAAAATATCAGATTTTGGTCTTGCTAAGCTATGCCAAACAAAACAGAGTGTCATATCAATGTTGGGTGCAAGAGGGACTGCTGGATATATTGCTCCAGAAGTGTTTTCTAGATCCTTTGGCCAAGTCTCTCATAAATCCGACGTCTATAGCTATGGAATGATGGTTCTTGAAATGACTGGAGCAAGAGATCAGAAAGTTGAAGTAGTCCAAACAAGTGGAAAATACTTTCCACATTGGATTTATGAGCATCTGGAACATGATAAGGATCTAAGACTTCACGGTGTTGTCAATACCACAGAGGATGAAGAGACGGTGAGAAAGATGATCTTGGTGGGCTTGTGGTGCATTCAGACCAATCCATCAGACCGGCCACCAATGAATAAGGTGGTGGAGATGTTGGAAGGAAGCCTTCAGTCCTTGCAAATTCCTCCGAAGCCTTATTTGTTTCCTCCTGCAAGGGCTAACCCATCAACCCAAGACACTTCAAACTCATTATGGACAATGAATATGGTGGAAGAAACCCCAGAAGATGGCCTACAATATTAGGAATTTTCACCAAGTCATAGTTGTTACATGCGGCTGCCCGAGCTCCTTGGGTAATTGCATGAGCCCTTTTAGATTCCAAAATGCCCAAGGCAATGCTCTCCCGAGGAAAACAATGTTGTTCATTCATCTAACAAGCGAGTAATTAAAATTAGGGCCGTGCTACATCCCCCGAAAATGGGGGAGCCCTAATCCCCAGAAAATTCAGAAAAAGGCTAAAAAAAAAAAAAAAAAAAAAAAAAAAAGAGTCCAAAACGACGTCATTTTGGGCATTAGGGAGATTAAAGGGGACATTTTTAGGGGGACAAATCATTTTCCTTAAAATTATTCTCTCTGATTGATTAAAATATTGAAGTGGGTGAACAAAATTCTACTGTAGTAAAGGATATATGGTCGCTTAGTTGATATTTTGATTATCATTGTGTATCTATGGTCAAGCAAATAGATGTTAAGCCAGCAAATAAATTGGCAGAGTCTATAAATAACCTTCCCACTTAATATGATGTTTGTTATTTGTTGCTTTCTCAAAAACAAAAAAACACAAATTAAAAATATATATATATATATATATATTGGGATGGATCGCATTTAAAACAATAAAACCAAAATTTTTAACTAATCAAAGGGTCCAGTTTTATTCACTCACCTATCAAGTCCGTAAACAAAGCTAAACTCTCTTATGAGCCATGGCTAATCAGGTGACCACCTAAATGTTATGTTTAGGCAACTCTTGTTGGTTGCACACTCAACAAATTCTGTTTTTTTTTTTTTGGCTAAATTAAATGGCTTCAAATAGACATTTCCATAATTAGAATGACTTCTCTGATAATTATTATTTACATCATGTAATGATAAAATTTTAATGACTTGTGATTTTACTACGATAGGTAATGAACTTCTATGAAGTTTGATAATACAATACAGATAGTGAGGGATGGGTTAGACTGATCCACATGCTCTACGGGTCTATTGGCCTTTGGCTTCGTGGAGCACCCCTGCAAAAAAAGTCCAGTGGGAAGATACCAAAAACTGGAGTGGTTTCGCCCCGTGGACTCTCCGACGGTTAAGTTAGACCAGGAGTGATCGGAAAAACAGTGAGTATAGAGGGAAGAAGAGAAGATAGAGTATTACTTGTTTCAAACATACTTCGGAAGCTTCCTTATATCCTTTACTAATCATTGCCTTATCTATTCCTAACTGTCTTATTGGCCGAAAGCCTATCACCTGCTATTCGTCAGCCATGGGCATTTCATCATGCTTCTTCTGGAGAGGTCTTGTTGCATTTAATGCTTGGTGCGTGGGCTCATTAACCCTGCAAAATCTTTGTTTGCCAGGTGGCCAATTCCTTACTTCGACATGTGTCCAGCTGTAACTAGGCTTAGGCCACTGTTGGTTTTCTATTTGCTACTGGGCCTATTCTGGGCTTTGCCCTCCTGGGTTGGGCCATGCCCATCAGTAGTCCCCCATTCTCGAGCACAGCTTTAGTCTTGCGAAGGGAATAAGAGAAGCGACTTGTAAGGTGAACATCCAGGAAAGGCGACCGACCAAGAGTGATTGACCTGGGATGGTCGACTTGAAAGTTGAGCGACCAGGGAAAGCGGCCTACCAAGAGTGGCCGAGCAGGGATGGTCGACCTAAAAAGTGAATGACCAAGGAAGGCCACCGACTAAGAGTGGTCAAGCAAGGATGGCCGACCTGAAAGGTGAACGACCAGGGAAGGTGGCTGACCAAGAGTGGCCGAGCAGGGATGGCCTTCTTGAAAGGTGAACGACCAGGCAAGGCGACTGACCAAGAGTGGCCGAACAAGGATGGCCAACCTAAAAGGTGAACGACCAGGGAAGACGGCCAACTAAGAGTGGTTGAGCAGGGATGGCCGACCTGAAAGGTGAACGACCAGATTATGTTGATAGCGCATGGGGCTCAAGGTACGAGGGTGTACATGATGATGTGATGTGAAATAGACGTGGAGGAAGGAAAAGAGGGAGTGAGTTTGGAGAGATGATTATGGCCGTCCACGTAGGACGACGTGGGCTGCTGATACAAATTTTGAATCGTTTGGTGGAGGCGAAGGGTTTGGAAAGTTGGGAATTCGAAAGAGTTAGGGTATTTACCTGTTAGGTTCCCTAATTCCCTCCATACTAGGCAATTTTTTTCCACACTGGCAAACTTCAACAATGACCCTTGGAAGACAGGCAAACCTTGGGCATTCGGGGTGGTGCGATTTTCATACCTGATTGCAAAAAACCAACACATACCAGACTTTACCCTCTTCGTTGCCCCAGATTCCCTCATTTTCTACATCCGCAAGTTGTTAGCTCCTGCGACCGAAGTGATATACAGAAATGTAAGAGAAATGGCTGAAGAAAATCCTCGCGGCGCCAGACCACTGGCACACAAAAGCAGACAAATCGACGCTCATAACGAAGGAGCTAGAAGAGATTCGAAGGAAGTATCAAGTCCTTGAGAACATTGAGATAAGGTTGCCAACGGCAGAGGAGAGAGCCTTTAACACAAGGCCCATAGAGTTTTTCCTTTAAGAAGAGGCTTTGCATGGAGGTTTAAGGCTTCCACTTCTCCAGCTAGCCATCGATGTGCTAAACCGGTTAGAAGTGGCACCAGACCAATTGGTGCTGAGTGCCTGGAAGATTCTATTCATGAGCGCAAGCTCCTGACCGCAAGCGACTGGAGGAGAGAAATTATCGGTGGATGAGCTCTTCTTCTATTATAAAGTAATGGGTCAGCAGGAGACATGGGTAACTTTGCAGGCTCTGCCTAAGAGAGGGCTAGTGAGTAGGCTGCCCTCATCCATAAAGAGATGGAGAACCAAGTGGCTCTTTGTGTCCATCAATGGCGGTATGGGTGTGCAAACCGTGTGGAAGATCCCCACCAAATCGATAAAGCCCAACTTAGCCGCCACAGAGGAGAAGAAAGCATAGCTGGTCAAAAAGTGGGAGGAGAATGAGGGGTTGAAGTGGGACGACTTGGTAAAGCCTTCCGCCTTCTTTGTCACTGGCCTGGAACCTAAACCTATTGGGGATGACTCGACCCTAGAAAAGGTTGAGGCATAAAGGAGGGTCCAAGAAGAAAAAGACCATCGAGTGTTCGCAGTGGCGAAAAAGTTGAAGGAGAAGACATTGGGCCGTGTCCTGAAGGCATACATGCACAGGGTGGCCCATCCTCGCCCCAAGGCCTTGGCAGAACAAGACTTAAAGACTTTTGTGCCGCTCAAGGTGCCCGTGGATCCACTGAGTGAGCGAAGCAAGGCCGAGCTGAAGCAAATTAAAAAAAATAAAAGAGTTACTGCCAAGGGGGGAGAAGAAGGACCCCCAGCGAAGAGGGCCAGGGAGGCATGGGAGGAGCCATAGCCCCTAAGACTTGAGGTGGGAGCAGAAGTAATAGTGGCAGACCCCCCCTATTGGTGATCCTAAAGGGGAAAGAGTAGAGTAAATGGTTGACCGTCCCCCGTCAGAAGTAGAAATTGGGGCTGTGAAAGAAAGGCGTCTAGGAGCGAGGAGGTCGGGGAAATAAACGTGCGGCTGGGGCTGAGCCAAACAAGGCTGGGACAAGCTCGGCAGCAGAGAAGATTAACATCGCTGTTCGGCATCTGAGTGTTGTGGTTGGCGTACCCCTGAATGACGCCTCAGAATCCTCCAATTTGCTGGGGAACTTGAAGGCAACATATGAACGGATGATGGGGGTGATTGATAATGTAGCGGTCAAAGATGCCTTACAGTTTAGAGAGGCAGATTTGATGAAGGCAATAGGCTCTGCTTAGATGGAGTCCTTGACTATAGCGGCCGCCTTGTTAGGTAAAAGGGTGATGGCAAGGTTGGAACTACGACAAGCCTTAGCATGATTGAAGTAGGGCGTAACTGAATTATAGATGGCAAAGGGCAAGGTAAAGGGCCTGCATAAGATGGCACAGAGTGCCTGTGCTAAGGTGATGTTATACGCTCAAATGTGCCAAAAATTTGAAGTGTTAGCCTTGGTGCAGAGCTATATGATCGAGTGAGCGAAGGCCGAAGAGGCTAAAGCTGCGACTGAATTAGTGAAAGTCATGGAACAGTTGGGTCGCACTACCAAGGACTTAAAGGTCGCTCGGCACAGGACGGTGGCACTCGAGTTTGAGGTAGTGACGGAGCAAAAGAAGGCTGACGAAGCCTAGCAAGCATGTGCCACTGCGAGATATCAACTGGAGGAAGCTCTCACAAACAATGAAGAGCTTCATGATTTGTCGCTGAGGGAGAAGGAAGAGGCAGACACGCAAGTGACTAAGTTGGAGAGAGAGACAGAAAGAGTTAGCGGCTGAAAAAAGGGCCTTAGAGGTTGAGAAGGAAAAAACTAAAAAGCTGACCAGGACACTGGCTTCGGAGCAGGCAGACTATCCTGACTTCTACACAGTAGCAGTTGAACAATTCAAGCAATCGACCAAGTTCTAAATAGCGGTCGATGTAACTGTTGCAACAGGCTTGGCAAAGGAAGAGGAGGTTGGTGCTGGCTCCTCTAGAGCCAAGGCTACTGAGATGATAGAAGGGCAGACAAAAGCCTAAATTCTTGAAAACTTCCAACAGTCAGACTACTTTAAGCACTAACTTAGCATTTACTGGGATAGTGGTTAGGTTAAGTTTAAACAAAGGGTAAAGGCGACCTTCCCTAGGATCGACTTCGACCTTGTGCGACCAGGGGATAAGAACATCGACAACACGTTGCTGGATAAGGGGGTGGAGGAGGAGAAGGAGGAGGAGGAGGAGGACCTCGTATCCAGTGAGGAAGATGGAGATAGAGGGGGCAGAAACTATGCTGTGTAGCAAAGAGCGAAGAAGTTCACACACATGTTTTATGTTTGTGGTTTTGTTTTTGGTTTTTTGTTTTTGTTTCTGTTTAAGTTGACATTTTGTAATAAACTTGTGCGGAATACAAGAACTGACCTTGTAAATTGTTAAGTTTCAAAAGTAAATGGTTTTAGTATGTGTGTGCATCGATGCCTGGATGTGAGCTACTTCGAAATGAAGAATGAAATAAAATTTGGGAGATGTAACATGGAAAAGGGGAAAAGGTTGCAAAGACTTATTGAAAGAAAAATAAAACCAAACTCCAATCACCCAACTGCATAAAAACTAGGCTTGTGCAGGAATAAAAATTGAAATGGACCAAGGACTTGAAGTCCTATAACATGAAGTTGTACTACCAATCATTGAATTTGGAATTGAAAAAGAGAATTGCAAATGAAAAGTGTGCTAGACAGGTCCTTAATTAGCCAGATTTGGATTAATGAAACAATATTGTAACTGGTGAAAATTTTGTGTAAGAAAGAAAGTTAATCCTTGCAAAGAAATGGCCTAAACTAAGGGCGTACCCTTAATGCTGTTGTGTGCTTGAATTTAAGGACGACCGACAAACGCCTTAGCCGGTCGACTAAACTAACTGAGCTCTATAAGCTCAGTCTGACTAAGGTCTTTTTGTTCAGTCTGGTTGAGGCATATGGAGCTCAATCTGGCTGAGGTCTTCTTGCTTAGTCTGGCTGAGGCTTATGGAGCTTAGTCTGGCTAAGGTTTTCTTGCTCAATCTGGTTGAGGCCTATGGAGCTCAGTCTGGCTAGGGTTTTCTTGCTTAGTCTGGCTAAGGTTTATGGAGCTTAGTTTGGCTAAGGTCTTCTTGCTCAGTCTGGCTAAAGTTTTATTAAACCCAGTTAACACTCACAAAATGTGCAACACAAATATCAGAGCGGGAATGTATTTTTCATTAATACGAAATTCTGCCCTGGTGAGCTTACATATTGTATTAAAAAAACAAAACTGAACAAGTGGTAAACAATACAAGAGGAAAAATGTCATTTTACTAAAAGTACCGCTTCAAATGTTCAGTATTCCATAAGTGAGGGAGATCTCTACCCTCCATATTCTGTAGACGGTAAGTGCTTGAACATGGCCTAGATTTGACAATGTAAGGCCCTTCCCACTTAGCTGCTAGCTTGCCCTCGGTCGAGTTTTTAGTGGCGAGGGTTTTTAGCTGGCCGACCACTTTTTCTGGTCTGCAGCAAATGTAAGTGGTCTACAGGTGGTCTACACCACCAAAAAGTGGTTGGCAACCTTCCTGGAGGTCTCCATGATGAAGTAGAAGCCATATGGAGCTTTATGCAGTATTCTGAGATCAAATGCAAACAGAGGCAAGTTGGGGCATAGCGATGGATTTCCGAACAAGGCGACTGAGCATGCATGCACTTCTCGCCCCGAGGCTCCTTTTAACTGCTTTACTTCGCTGCTTTGCTTAGTTAGCTATTTGGTTTTGTACTTAAGTAGTTAATGTACTTAGCTTCTCACTTGTGTTGTAATTAGTTAACTTGTTAGTTAATTAGTTTCGTTTTGTAATAATTTGTTTACTTAGCTTAGATTAGCTAGTTAGCTTATTATTCGGACCCTCCGTCGAGAGGGCACAACTGTTGTAATAAGTGTGCGTGTGTGTGATGCATGTCTTCCAACCCCCATTTTTTTCTCCCTTTTATTTACCTGCTTTCGATGGTTAGTTTTAGGGCATGTTTCAATTAGCATACTTATGTTTGCATGTGTGCATCCATTCATCTGTCTTGCATGCACCGGGCTCGGTGCATCATACAAATTGCATTGTATTTCAATACCAATTTGAATACATGTTATCTAGTTACATTCACATGACATCTTAGAATAGCCGAGCCTATCTTAATTGCATTTTTGCATATGTTGCATTAGGCATTCTTAATATAGCTAGGATCATGCATGATTACTAACTAGCTTCTATTTTGGCTCGGAGTACTAGGTAAGTTTTTACGCTTTAGCATCCTTGCATGTGTGTAAATGACTGCCATGATAGCATGATTGGCATGAGGCTAACTGCTTAAGTGATTAACTGCATGAATGCCTGTGGATGAAGGTTGGATTATTTGAATTGGAACAATTCATCGAAATGCGAGTTTTAAGCCCACTTGAAGTGGCAAAATCATATTTTCTAAGCCCACTTGAGGCTGGCAAAATCCGCGTCTTAGCCTACTTGTGAGTAACACCGTCAAACCATTTTCAAACAAGCAAACATGAGATGTTTTGTTCCAATTTAGGCGATCTAGTCTATACTTGTATGCTGTGCGCATCACATAGTAAACTAGTCTAATAAACCGGAATAAGAACTCATGTGTTTTCAAAAATAACATATCATGTTAGTAAAGGTCGATCCTTTGATCGGGCGAACGGGGGTACTCATTGCATGACCTTCCCCTCTCGTACCCAAGTTCCCGAGCCGAGGCAACTTTGGTGATGACAGACACGCGGCCTTAGGCACGAGTCACGGTTTCCTAAATTTCCCGAAACAAAACATTTAGGTGGCAACTCTAAAATCTAGCAAAGCAGTCCATGTTTGGCACTTCTTGATTAAAATCGATTTTCCAAAACAATTTGTCAGATTTGGACTCTTTGGTGATTTATCAGTCTCACATTGCATTTTGTGAGACTAGATTCAGAACTGTGACAGGAGTCCGAACTGTAGTAGCTAAGAACAACGATTCGCACCCTCGCGCGTGGAACGGAGTTCAGGCGGTCTACAGTTTCTGGCGACTCTGCTGGGGATTTAGAGAACTTGACTCGAACTCATGATATGTTGTTTTGTTTACACTTATGTGTCTCTATGCATTGCATTTACATTGGTGCGCCTAGGACACCGTTTTTGTCATATGCTATTCCTAAACGGTTTGTCGGAGGCTTGCTTGGAAAAGCGTGCCATAAGGCTGACCGGTTGCGGGCTCTGCCACGACGGGAACACAAATCTCAGTTTTCACCGAGGCACCTTTTTGACTATTCGACCTAGTGCATATCGGAATCCATAGTGACCATTCCAAACTAGGACAGGTTGCTTACCCGATTGTAGGTTGTTTGAAACCGTTGTGTGCATAGTAAAACCCTGGCTCCTGACAAGATAAGACACGGAAACCCTACCCCTCCATAGGGGTATTTTGGCTCTCACTTGCTTGCTATGTGCTTTTGGAGTGTGTCTCTACAGGAATGCATGTATCAGTTGCAAGTCTGAGTATCGGTCTGAGGGTATTAGATTTAAGGCAGTGTTCCTTCGCTGAGACAAGGCAAAGAAAGGCCAGATAGGGCTAATTGGTTCATCTGATCCGGCAGTCACCAATCGCATCAACTTTGTTCAAACTCAGCAGACCGTGATGGCATAGAGTTCGGAAGAAGTTGTGGCCATGGTAGCAGCATTAAACCAGGAAATCACCATGCAGGGTGAGACCGATGCCGAAATGTTACACCCATCTGGGGCACCTACCACCCATCCAGTCTCGGAACCCCAATCATCTCAAACCTGTGAACCCACTACTTTTGAGCTAATGAGAATGATTGAAGATCTTTAGAGAATAGTGGCGGATTTAGCCTTTGGAGTTTTGGCTCCGTCATCAACCACATCGCCTACCAGGGATTTCATGCCAAAAGGCTTCCCAATCTTGGGACGGGCTGTATTGGAAGAAGATCAATCTCCTGGCAAAGTGGAGGCCAGTGGTAAGAACAAGGTTGGGGCAGACATTGGTCCCCATAAACACCTCCAGTGGGCTATTGAGGCTTTGAAAACCGAGGGGCTAAACAAACAGCAAGTACTCGCAGTTGTTGCAAAAACTGTGGATGACACTTTCGTAACTCAAGTTGGGGACAGTTTGAATCAAGGGGCAAGCTGGGAGAAGGGTCATCATACTAGAAACGTCCCTTTCATCTTCAATCCTGCACTCGGAAGAGATCAGCAGACCCAGTTAGCACCTACCAATCCCTTTGCCGGTGCGTCCAGCAAAAATCCACAAACCTCGAAGTACCAATCTCAAGGTCGAAGGGTCTTCCATGCCCTCTATATGCTTTTGTCCAAAGCTTTCCAAATCCTTATTAGACAAGGCCATCTCAAACCCCTTGAGCCTCGGCCTCTCCCGGATCCCCTTCCAGATAAGCATGATGTTGCCAAGTACTGTGTCTTCCATCAACAAACTGGTCATGACACTGACAATTGCTTTCATCTTTGCCACGAAGTACAAGATCTGATTGATGACGGGGTCATCACCGCGCCAGGTCCTGCAAAGTCTATCGGCACCGGATCGATGAACTTGGGGGATAATGTGATGAAATCGGGGGGATGAACCACCTGCGGATGGTGCTCAGTTTACTCCAGATATGACGGATGGCCCGCACTATTTTGAGCATTGTGCAAATGCTAGTTTTTGTACTTTCTGACTTGGGTATTAGGTCAGTCTTGTTGTGTTGTATAGAGTCAGTCTTTTTGTACTGAGTCAGTTGTGTCTATCTTGTTGTATCGAGTCAGTCCTGTTGTGTTAGAGTCGGGTGATTTCGGGGATGTTACCTCGGACATCACTCTCTTGTTTTGTGTTTATCTTTTACACTCTTTTAAGTCTGTTCTTGCCATAGGGCCAGTTGCACCAGAAGATATGAATGAAACAGCAGTGACTTTCGCACTTTTGTGTTTGTTTCTGCCTTGAGCCAGTTGTGCCAGAAGTTCTGAATGAAATGGCACTGCTTTTCACCTACTTTTCTGTGCCTTTAAGTTATTGTATTGACCTAAGTTTTTCAAAACTTTTTGAACACTATGGTAAAAACAAAGAGGGAGGAATTCCTCGGGTTTTGCAAAATTTGATCAACTGAGAGAAAGAGAGGTGTACTAAGCCCTTAATGAATGAGATCATGTTTGTTAATGTGAGTACTGAGAAGGATCCTGGCTTAATCCAGATTGGTTCTACATTGTCTTCGACGTGAGCGATTAGTCGCTTTCTTAAAAGATTTCAAAAAATGTTTTGCACCGTCCTGCGAAGACCTGTGTGGAATCACTCTTGAGATTGTGCAGCATAGGATCACTCTCAGCCTCAAGACTCGATCCCTTTTGTTTTCAAACCTTGAACCTTAATTCAGAATGTTCAACGGTTAACATCAAAGAAGGCCCGTTAAGCCAAATTCAAAGCAACCCTTAAACTAGGGGCAAGAAGGTCAGACATGATCAAAAGAAAGCTTGCAAAGCTGGATAAGAAGCAGCCCTTGAACTAGGGGCAAAAAATGTCAGATGTGCTCGAAGAGTAAAAAATTGGAACATTTCTCAAGCTAATGAAGATTGGCAAGAATGCCAAATCCCAGAAGGGAGGAAAGAAGAAAGTATTGCTGAAGGACAATTGAGTTCCTTTCCACAACACTAGGGGCAATTCAGACCCGGTTGGATGGACTCCTACATCATCAGCAAACAGCAGTCATTCTCTTGGATTCGAGATCCTACGACCATTTAACATGGACAAGTTACACTTTTACCCTTGAGAGGCTCGCTGGGCCGAAAGTCCGGAAGGGCTACCCAAGCAAAAGTTAGAGCAAGAAAAAGAAAAGAAAAGAACAAAAATAAAAAAAGATGAAAAAGAAGAAATGAAAAAAATGAAATGAAATGAAAAGAATTGAAAAGAAAAGAAGAACATAGCTTGCAAGGTTGAAAACTCGGAAGGGCGGCCTTGGCAAAAGTTAGAGGGCAAAAAGAGAGGTTAATACCCGAGTGTACCTTAACCCGGAACTACGTCAGGCTTGATTCCCATCTTTGAGATATGTAGGCAACTTCATTCTGAAGTCCAGTCATAAACACTTCCAAATCGATTGTGTCCATGTAATGGTTCTGATCATCTTTGTCTTCTTTGTATCCGAGAGTTTGATTGTGATCGTCACTTTGAGGACTGATTACAGTGCGCTGTGGTGCCATTCAAACAAGGGATAACTTTCCGTTGCCGTGCGATGTCATTTAGACAAAGGGCAATTTTCCATTGTTTTGGATCTAAGGTTGTGCATCTCAAGGGTAAATTCTGTGTTGGTCAAGTAGTGGCCATTTGCAAAAATAGTTTTTGAGAATTTTTACTGAGGTTGACTAATTTTCTCGAAAATTATTCCATTTTCCAAAACTAGACCATTTCTTGGACCCAAAAAAGGAAAATTTTCAGTTCTCATAACCTGACTTGCATGATTTTAAATCAGAAAATCGAACAAGCGTGTTAATCTAACTCTCATGTTGGTCAAAATTGTTTTAGTAGGAAGCCAAAACAAAAAATGGTCAAAATGATAAACTAGGGGCACAATTGAGTCAGGTGTTCTGTCTTTTCTCCATTGTCAACATACTTGCCAGAAAAGGCACTCTACTTGCCAGAAAGGGCACTCTACCTGCCAGAAAAGGGCACAACTGAAGCAAACAGGAAAGGGCCGAAAGCTCTCTCATCCTCCGAGCAGCGAGGTATCAAGTCAAGTGCGAAGTACGAATTGGAAAAGGAGCAGGATATTCCACTCCCTTATTCGAAAAGGTCTGGTCGCACCGCAACCTCTCTGTGGAAGAAACTCACTAGCTGTGAGTGAAAGAAGAAGAATCTGGTAGAATACCAGGGGCAAGAGCCCACACCTTCCTGTTTATCCATCAACCACCCAGGGGAGAGAAAAAAAAAAAAGAAGAAAAAAAGAAGAGAGATTGAAGAATAGAGAGATGTGCGCTGAGAGAAAAAGTGAGGAAAGGGCTTTTTCAGAGAAAAAGAGATTGAGTGCCAAGTGATGTGAGAATCACAAGTGAGAAAGGATGGGAAACAATACCCGGAGAAACAGGCTCCCTATGCACATTTGAGTCTTGAGTTTAGTTTTGTTTTGTTTCTTTTTTTTGTTTGTCTCGATTCTTGTTTTGAGTCGTTTCGAGTGTCAATAGATGTGTTTAGGTTATTTTACCTTTGTTGAGTCATTTTTGCTGTGGTCAGTCATAGGCTCAATACCCGGTTAAGAACTCGTTTATCAATTTCAAATTCAGAAATAAAATCATTTTGTGCTCGGAGTGTTATACAATTCTCCACATTTATCCAAAACAGAATTTGTTCTTTTGTAAAACCGCAGGGTTCAACCCAGGTCATGTGAGAACAGTAAAACTAGGACCTATCTGAAGCTATATGGGTTCCAGACTACAAAGCAAAAGAAAAGAGGAAAATCAGAGCATCTGAGTTTGTTTCAAATTCCGTGATTGTACTCCAGATGCACCTCCTCAGGCCTTGTCAATGCTCCGAAGTATAAGTGTGCCTCTACCTCAAGCTCGAGTTCAAGCCTGTTTTAAAGCCAGAATAGCGATCAGAAGTGCCCTCCTGAATACCAGTCCCTGCCAGAGGCATCTTAGCTGTGTTTGCAATGAGTTCCTAGGAGACCAACTGCGACGGTGGAAACTAGAGTTCGAATAGCTGATGCCTAGAACGCAAAGGTTCGGGATTTTCGAGACTAAAGTCTGGTTTAAATACCCAAGGGTGTATCCCCGGCTTGAAATCTGTATGGAAGCCCCATAGGTTGAGATAGCATGTATGCGTCTCAATTTTAGATACTGAACTAACGTAGTCTGTCACCCCGTTGGAGAAAGGGAAAGTTGTGAATGTGATAAGGAAGAAAAGCAGCACCTGTGGTTTTCGTGTGCAAATATTATCTCTCGCCAATATGAACAGGGTGTACCCTTTTGAGCTGAGCGTATTGCCAAGTCCTCTGAGAGGTAAATCGGAGGCACCAGAGTACATGTTTGATACCCCTCTATTGCATAGAATATGCACTTTCATATACACTTCTGTTGCATGCATGCCGCGTATCGTTATGATTCATGCATAGAATATGCTTGCTTTTGTTTCTGCATAGAATATGCTTTCAATATTGCATAGAATATGCTTTCAATGTTGCATATAATATGCCTGTCTCTTGCATAAAATATTCTTGCTTTCAATATTGCATAGAATATGCTCTTGTTTCATATATAGAAAATGCCCCCATACTTGCATAGAAAATGCTCGTATCTTTTGCATAGAAAATGCACTCTTCCATACTTGCATAAAAAATGCATTTCATCACACTTTTTGTGCACCTTACTTGCATAGAAAATGCTTCTTTTTTTTTTTTTTTTTTTTTTTGTGCACCTCACTCGCACTGTCTTGTGCACTTACACTTTGTATCTCACTCGCACTATCTCGTGCACTTACTTTTTGTATCTCATTCGCGCTCTCTTACACATCGCACTGTTTTGTGCAGTTTATCACTCGTGCTCTCTTGCGCATCGCACCGTTTTGTGCACTCGCGCTCTCTTGCGCATCGCATTGTTTTGTGCAGTTTATCGTTTGCGCTTTCCTGCGCGTCGCACTGTTTTGTGCACTTATCACTCGCGCTCTATTGCGCATCACACTATTTTGTGCATTTATCACTCGCGCTCTCTTGCGGATCGCACTATTTTGTGCAGTTTATCACTCGCGTTCTCTTGCGCATCGCACTGTTTTGTGCAGTTTATCACTCTTGCTTTCTTGTGCATCGCACTGTTTTGTGCATTTCATTACATGCCCTCTCTCATCTTGCATGGAAAATGCTTGTAGCACTTGTTAGTGCATTGCTCGTGCTATTTTGCGCACCTTTCTTGCACCTGTTAGTGCATTGCTCGCGCTTTCTTGCGCACCTTACTTGCATTGTTATGCACCCTTCCACCCGCATTGTCATGCACTCTTCACATGCGTTGTCGCGCATGTTCCACTTGCATTGTGATGCACCCTTCCACTCGCATTGTCATGCACTCTTCACATGCATTGTCGCGCATGTTCCACTTGCATTGTGATGCACCCTTCCACCCGCATTGTCATGCACTCTTCACATGCGTTGTCACGCACGTTCCACTTCCATTGCTATGCACCTTTCTACCTGCATTGTCATGCACTATTCACATGCGTTGTCACGCACGTTCCACTTGCATTGTTATGCACCCTTCCACCTGCATTGTCATGCACTCTTCACATGCGTTGTCACGCACATTCCACTTGCATTGTTATGCACCCTTCCATCCGCATTGTCATGCACTTTTCACATGCGTTATCACGCACGTTCCACTTGCATTGTTATGTACCCTTCCACCTGTATTGTCATGTATTCTTCACATGCGTTGTCATGCACGTTCCACCTGCATTGTTATACACCCTTCCACCCGCATTGTCATGCACTTTTCACATGTGTTGTCACGCACGTTCCACCTGCATTGTTATGCACCCTTACACTCGCATTGTTATGCACTCTTCACATGCGTTGTCACGCACGTTCCACCTGCATTGTTATTCACCCTTTCACTTGCATTGTTATGCACCTCTCCACTTGCGTTGTCATGCATGTTCTACTTGCATTGTTATGCACCTTTTCACTTGCATTGTTATGCACACTTCACTTGCATTGTTATGCACCTTTTCACTTGCATTGTTATGCACGCTTAAGTTGCATCGTTATGTGCCTTTTCGCTTGCATTGTCACGCACGTTCAGTTGCATTGTTATGCACCTTTTCACTTGCATTGTCACGCACGTTCAGTTGCACTGTTATGCACTTTTCACTTGCATTGTTGTGCACTTTTCACTTGCATTGCTATGCATATTTCCATCGGCATCATATGTGCATGCAATTATCTTGTATTGAAATTGTATCTTGATATAGCGTTGATCATGTGTTCTTGTTATATTGTACCTGTTAAATCTCTCTTTTGTGCAGGCATGATATTGTATGTACGGTTCATTCAAGAGAAGCTCCGTTTAGGTTTGACTGTTACCCTTCTCCACTTGCATTTGGCATGCGTTTAGACGTACCTTTCTCCTTTCGTGTTTGGCACGCGTTTGGATGACTGCGCTTTCTTGTACAGTCCTTCTCCTGGTGCGTTTGATACGCTATGAGGTGTTTTGTTCGAGACTCCGAGTGTTCTCGGTAGTCACTTTTAGCCTTCTCCGCGTGAGACGCAGTGAGAGTTGCATAATTTTCTTACATCCTCTCTGCATAAGATGTAGTTTGGTTCGTGTTTGCTTGCTCGCATAGCATTCGCTTAAAGTGTTGCATCTATTTTTCATATTTGCTTCATTACAGCTCTCTTTACATGATCATAAGTTATGTTCGGCATTGTGCATGTCATTTGCATTTTGCCCCTGCCTGCGGGTGCATCTCTTTGTTATCTTGCCTATTTGTCTAAGTCTTCGGCCTTGTCAAAAATGGGTCGTCTCTGGGTTTTGACATTCACTCCCGTCATTTCTTGACTTTCGAGTTCTGTCAAAGAGTGGTAACTGTAGACACCCCATTTTTTATCGACCTTAAGATTCAAACGTCATCGTTTGAGCGCCCGATGATTGTGCATGTTTGTGCTCGTTTCGAGTTTCCAGAGTTTTCGGCTGAGTGCCTTACCCCTAGGCCTCTGAACACTTTGTGTTTTGGCTTGGTTTGTAGACCATGCCTTGTTTTCCCTTGTCTGGAGGGAAAGAGAGGTCTGTAGACCACTTTTCCCTCTTATAAGCTAGTTTTCGATTTTCGGAACCTTCGGCCGGGCGCCTTGTCTTGCTTCCTTTTGGTTTGGTTTTGAACCAAACCTTGTTTTCCCTTCCCTGGAGGGAGAGAGAGGTCTGTAGACCACTTTTCCCTCTTGTAGGCTAGTTTCCGGTTTTCGGAGCCTTCGGTTGAGCGCCTTGTCTTGCTTCCTTTTGGTTTGGTTTTGAACCAAACCTTGTTTTCCCTTCCCTGGAGGGAGAGAGAGGTCTTATAGACCACCTTTCTGTGGTCGTAGACCACTTTTCCCTCTTGGAGACTAGTTTCCGGTTTTCAGAGCCTTCGATCGCGCGCCTTGTCTCAAGACCGTTTACCGTTCTCCTTTTGGCCTGGTTTTTGAACCATGCCTTGTTGCCTTGGTCTAGAGGGACACAGAGGTCTTGGAGACCACTTTTCCCTCGTAGACCACTTTTGGTGCCTGTAGACTAGTTTTCGAGGCTTCCGGTTGCGCGCCTTGACCCCCCGGGCTCTTGTCTTGTATCCTTTTTGGTTTGTTTTTGGCACAAACCTTGTTTTCCTTGCTTGAAGAGTGCAATAAGGGTTGGAGACCAGTGTCTTTCCCTAAAAACCACTTTTCTTCCCCGCCAGCTAGTTTTCTGGTCGGCCAATTGGTCTTGGTGGTCTTTAGACCACCAAAAGTGGTAGGCCACCATGTCACCACCTTGCTTTCCTTGTGCAGACCACCTCTCCCCCTGGCCGACAACTTGGTCGTCTTGCAAACCACTTTAAGTGGTCGGCCGACCAGTAGAAGTAGCTGGCCGACCACTTTAAGTGGTCGGCAGCTTTCCTGCATATTCTACAAGTGTTGTGGATGCCAACTGTGGCAGTTGTTGGGCACAGAACTCATCCTCCATACATGTGTGTGGATGGATTGGTTCAAGCTCTTAGCTTGTTCAAGGATCTTGTTTCTTGATTTTTTCTATAAGAGGGAGGCTCTCTCTCCTTCTCCAGGTTCAATTTTTTGCTTTGGAGCTATACATACACATCTATCTCTATATCTCTCCCTTTGTCTCATATTTGTGCTAGAAAGTGTAGTTTCTTCACATTTTTTCACACAAACACATAGTGAAACACCATCCTCTTGGAGCTGAGGCACCTAGGAGCTGGTTTTGGTGTTTTTGGATTGGTTTGAGTTCAGAAAAGCTGCTGGAGTTGCAGCTTTGAAATTGTTCTTCAAGGGTGAGTCAACTAGCCCTTTAAAACTTTATTTTGATTAAGCTTTTGGACCTATTTGTATGCTTATTTTGACTTGACTTTCTACTGCAAAAAGTTCTGATTTTTAGTGCTTAACATGTTTGTTTAAGGCTTCTTTGGTGTTGGGGGTGGTCTACCCCCTCTTGTGCCTTGTTTGGCTTTGTTTTTGTGCTATCCTTTTAAGCTATTGGGACCACCTCCTTTTGGCCTTCTCACCACTGAAACTCAGAGGAATTTCAGTGGTGAAAAGGGTGTATTGAGGTCCCAAATAGGAGGGGGTCATCCCCTCTCCTTGTATCTTGGTTCATTGCCTTGTTAGCCTCATGTTTGAGCATGTTTATCTAGCATATATTGGCTCCATTTCAGTAGATTTTTGGCCATCATTTGACATGTCATAACTCTGATTTGGGTTGGTTTGGTTGCCTCTTGTATGCTCCTTACACTTGTAATGCAAATCCTTTCACTAGCCTAACATGCATCATGCTTTTTGACCATCATTCTAGCATGATTTTGGCTCAACTCCAACAAGCTTTTGTTCATGTTTTACCATGCTTAAGCTCTGATTCATGTTGTTTTGGTCATGCATGCATTGCTTTGTATAGCCATAATGCATTCTTGCTTACTAGCTTTGTGTATTGAGTCCACTACCATGCATTGCTTGGGCTATTTGCATGATTTGGCATCATTTATTATGTGATTTTAGAGCATGTTTCATTGCCATGCCCTCACATCTTTCATTCATTCAATGCTTTAAAGGGTGCATGATTTATGCTCTAAACATGAGCCTTTGTGCATGCCATCTTGCCTAGCCTTTTGGGCCACCATTTCAGTGTGTATTTGGTCCTATTTTGCCATGATACAACTCTAATTTTCGTTGGTTAAGTCATCTCATGCTTGGTTTTGGTAGGTGTAGTGTAATCCTCCTTGTTGGCCTTGCATGCTTGTTCTTTTGGCTCTTCATGCTAGCTTGTTTTGGCTACACTCTGTGCATGTTTTAGCCTTGATTTGACATGCTCTAGGACTGTTTTGGGTTGCATTGGTCATATGCCTCATGTATTGCATAGCTATAGTGCAAGTGCCTATGCTAGTTTCAAGCTTTGAGTCTCCTAGCATGCTTCATTTGTGACATGTACATGATTTGGCATCATTTCACATGTTATTTCAAAGCATATAGCATTGCCATTGTGAAACCCCTAACTTTTGTAAACCTTATTAGGTCCCAAAATTTTGAGTTACTATAACCAAGCCCTTAATTCATTGATTGCTCGAAAATTAAACCCTAGAGTCGAAAACGCATCACGGACGAAACCACAAAACCCTAATCGACCCTGGAAGTTTAGAAATCATTTATAACACTCTAATATTAATTATTTAACTCTCAAATTTTAGATTAATTGCTCTAAACCCTAACTTCCGGTTTTAACAGTCTTTATTCAGTTATTTATCTTTAAATTCAAAGCAAGATAATACAAACCGAATTATTTTTCCTAAACACTAATTTATTAACTCTTCACTTGAAATATATATTTTAATTGAGCCCAAGCCCTCACATTTTTATTAAATCACAAATTGACCTCAAACAGGTACCATTATATATTTATATATACACTTGTACCATAAAATCTTTTTTTAACATTATGCTTTACAATTTCCAAGATTTGTATATAAAATAAATAAGGAAATCTCTCCAAATCTCGAGGACATGACTAGCCATCATCATTATACTTTAGTACAAACAAATCCCTTGAATTTTGGAGCAATAATAACTTTAGTACCAATAAAGATTTGCTATGAATATTTAAATTAGCCCTAAACCTAACTAGATCATAATTAAATACATAAATAAGGTCCCAATACATGAGTTTAATTCCAAGCCCTCATTTCTTTTATTAATTTCAAGAATTACCCCCCAAAAAATAGTACTATTAGTACCATCAATCAATTAAGATCTATATATATATATATATGCATGCATTGAGAAGTGTGCCCCTAATACCTAAATTGATAAAAAAAAAAATAATTAAAAAAATAGCCCCATCACCCTTCCCTATGCCTAGCCTTCCTAGAAGAAAGTGAGAAATCAATTTCCAAGAAATATCATCATGAACTTCTAGGAAAAACCACCAACCTAGGGTGCTAATTCCAAAACTAGTTCCCTTTTAACTAAGTGTTGCCTAAATCATTGACCAAGCCTCCCAAATCCCCTCCATTTCCTTAGAATCCAAACAAATCCTAACATTTCCATCCATTTCCAACTAATGGGCCTTTAGGACTTTTTGCATCAAAACTTGTCTATAAATACCAACACCTCCCCTAGCTTGCAAGCACATATAACACACCACACCCACACACACATTTTGGCTAGAGAGAGGGAGGAGAGCAAGAGAGAGAAGTCTAGAGAAGAAGAGGGAGGAAGAAGAGAGCCTTCTTGTGCAAAGCTTAGTAGGTAAGCCATAACACAACCTTCTCTTTCATTTTCCTTTTTCAAATACATGTTCTAAGGGTTCTAAATAATGTGTTCAGATCTGTTATTGATGAGTTACTTGTGTTAAAAATGCTAAAAGTTGAGTATTGATTCCATCTCTCTTGTATTTTCTCTATTTTGGCACAAAACCATCTTTTTATACCAATCTCTCAAACTTTCCAAAGGCACACCTTCAAGAAAACTTTCTGAGTTAAATATATGTTAGTTAGCATGTTTTATTCACAAAAGAAACAAAAACTTTCCCTCGGTGGAACCCTTTTTCTCATAAATCTTCTTGTTTTGGACATTCCACTTTAGAATCTGTTTTTGTAGCCCACTTCCAGAAATTATAGAAAAATGTATAAAATTATTCTAGACCTCTATTTTATGTCAAAACCTTCCTTAAGGAGTTAGCTTTCAACTAAAATTGGTTTCATCGAAAAACATTAAGCGGTTTGCAAGAAAATCAAATTTTCGTAACGGTCGACAGATCTGGACAGATTCTGGACAGCGCTAGAATATTTTCTAAATAACTTAAAATCTGGAAAAGCAATCCCATTTCTGAAAAATGTTCTAGAAACTAGATCAAATTCTCTACGAACTATAGGAAGACCGAGTCCGGTGGAAGATCTAAAATAGTCCTTTCATTTTAATCCTTATGTGATATTAAATCTGAAAATTTTGTTATGTATGGATGTTTATGCCCTTGTATTCATGAAAATGTTTAATAGCTTATGATCATATCTTGGCATGATATTGTATGTGTTATGTTATGCTATTTATCTTTCTCATCTTAAGGATGCATGCTTATGTGGATATTATTATCTTGTAAGTTGGACTAACCTTGTCTTAAAACATTTAACTCAACGGGAAACCTAATTGGGAGGGTATTGGGTTTTCGAGCTCTTGAGTAATGAAAAGATGAGAATATGTGATATATGGATTTTTGGGATGCGTTCCCTATTTGAAAGTTAAAGTCTTGGGCAAGCAGTTGTCGCGTAAACCCTGGAATGGAACGGACGTATTCGGACTCCTTGCGACGGTTTGAATGGTGAGATAAGGTTGGGTCCGAATGGGACATTTAGGATGATAAAACTTTTTCTGGAAGGATGAGGTTGGATTCAGGAGATAAAACTTTTTCTTTTCGCTATCCCTTTTGAGGCCCTACGGTTGGCGCTACGCGGTATATAACCGTTGGTAGGCATCCGAGGTTAGTTCTGCAACAAAGCAGCAAAAGGGGGAGTTCCGAATAGTCTGGTGTCCAATTCTTGTGGTTGGGAGGACGAAATCTCTTTGGGGGATTTCTAGTTTACTAACATCTAACTTGTAACCCTTTGTTTATTTGGTTGAGTATCATGCTTTACTATTTGATGTTATATTTGTGATTGTGTATTGGACTGGGAAAAAGGGATGGGGTGTGTGTGTGTTTACTGGGCATTCAAAGCTCACGGCGTGTCATGCCAGGTGCCGAAGATGAGTTTATAGTCGAGGCAGCGAGCTGAAACCTTCAAAGACTTTTGGCCATCTTAGGAAAGTTAGAAATCCCTTTTGATATTTTGTAAGGCTCATGTGAAGATTTAAATTTTCCTTTTGGGATGTAATGTAATGGAACAAGCCTTTGGAATTAAGAATATTCGAGGTTGTTATGTACTTATGTTCTATATATTTATATGTATGAACCTTATCGTTACTTATGAGACCTTGTGTCAATACCTTTTAAGATCTGTCAAAAGGGTAGTGCGCTGCCTAAGAAAGCCGGACTTAGAAGGGAGGCTAATTTGACTCCTCCGGCGATCTAGGATCTTACTTGGTTATTGACCATAGGACTCATTAGTGACTCTCCCTTGACTGCAACCAATAGTGTAGATTCGGGGCGTCACAGCCATGTTCCCATTTCTTTCACCCTTTGAGTGCCTCTAAGGGTCATGCATTGTTGCCTTGTTTGTGGCCTAGCTTATATGCATGCATGCCTAGACTTTCGAGCTCCCATCTTAGCATGTCTTGGACTTTGTTTTGACCTATTTGAGCTCTGTTTGTGGCTGGTTCATTCGTTTGTGCCATGCATTGCATGCCTCTTGTGTAGTCCCTTTTGGTAGCCTTGTGTTTCAGGGCTCTTGCATGCCATACTTGTGTTGTTTGAGTGGTTTAGCATTATTTCATACATGATTTCAGAGCTTGTAGTGTTGTCACACTTCCATATTTGTCACTCATTGCTCATGTTTAAGAGTTGTGCTCTTATGCTCAATTGGTGAGCCAAGGCATGAGCATGCATCATCTTGCATTTCATGCCATCATTTCAGTATTTTGTCTACTATTTTGGGCATGACTGAGGTCTATCCATATTCGGTCTAAGTCCATATAGTATGTTGTTTGCATGTTGTTATATTGCATTGTTGTTTGCATACTTATGTTGCATTGCTAGGTTGATTATGTTGCATTAACATTATTCGCATACCATTAGCATAGGTAAGTTGATCATGTTGCATTGCATTATGTTTTCATGCTCATGTTGCATTAGCATTGTTTGCATACTATTAGCTTTGATGGGTTGATCATGCATGCATTGTATTGTGTTTGGATAGGGTGTTAGTCCAAACACGAGAAATGAGGGACGTTTTGTAATACCCATGTTCCGTAATATGTTAATTGGTCCTAAAAATGAGTATGATTATGTGGTTAATATAATTTTGTGTGCCATTATGTGAAAATATGTGACTTTGAATTTCTATCTGTTCACCGTAGGAATATCTGTTTGATTATCTACTTTGAAAATTAAATTGGAGGCCTTATCGGCCACAGAACCCGAAATTGATTACGCCATTGTGATTGGCAAAATTTTTAGAGCCTACGGCGAAATTTAATTGAAAATTTGATTCGGGCCAGATTAAATTGATTTAATTAATGAATTAGTGCCATATTATTTATTATTATTAAACTTGATTAGTGGGCTTATACATAAAAGCCATCACACTTCAATTCCTCCCCTTTTTAACACTTTGGCTGATATTGAACTCAAGAATAGAGAGAGAGAGATGGTCGGCCTTAGAGAGAGAAGGGAGAGAGTTGTGTGGTTTTGGCTCAAGACTTGGCAATCTTGAAGATTAAGTCCAAGAATTGACTAGAGTTTGGAAGATTAAACTCCTAGGTGAGTAAATTCATGAGATTGAACTTGTAATTTTGCGAATTAAAGATTAATTGGTGATCAAGAACAAGAGTTGTGTTATAATTGATGAATTTGAAGCTAATGTGCACATGCATGTGTAGGATCACCATGATTTTGCATAATCAAGCATGTATTAAGTTGAATATGGAAATATGAGTGTTGAATTATACATGCAAGCATGTTTTTGTTGAGTTCCATGAGAATGAACACCATTTGCATTATTTGGAATGAAAATGAAGTCAAGATTAACATGCATGTTTGAATAATTAAAGATAGGAGCTTTGAATGCATGAATGTGTATGATAGAATTGAGCTTGAATTAAATTGAGCCATGCATGTGTTTGATTTATGAAATTGGGCTCCATGAAGATGTGTTTTGGTGTTTATACCATGTTAGTACAAGTATATGTGAAATTGGAGC
Organism: Camellia lanceoleosa; assembly: GCA_025200525.1. Classification (NCBI taxonomy): domain Eukaryota; kingdom Viridiplantae; phylum Streptophyta; class Magnoliopsida; order Ericales; family Theaceae; genus Camellia; species Camellia lanceoleosa. The sequence goes on from CM045758.1 coordinate 201,572,870, forward strand.
CATTAAATACAAGAAATGATGGTTTGAGTGTTGAAGGGAGCTCAAGAACTCAATCTGGAATTTCCAGATTTTTGGTGTTCGCTCGAGCAGGAAAAACTCCGCTCGAGCGTGAAATTCGTGCTCCTAGCATTTTCTGCAGACATGGTGTCCGCTCGAGCGGGGAAGTTGATGCTCGAGCGGAGAGCCATGTAGAGAGGCCTCCCGCTCGAACGCCAGAGTGCACGATCGAGCGTAATTTCAGTATAACCAAGATTTTTAGTTTTATGGGTCCGCTCGGCGAAGTCCACGCCGAAAGGTGGACCCTATTTTCTGAAATTCTGAAAATGCATTCTGTGTTCTGTTTTCCGTTCTCTTTCACTTGTAAGCACTCTTAGGCATACATTGAGCATTGTAATTGAATTAAAGAGATAAGAGTGAAGCCTAAAGAGGAATATGTGAATTAAAGGATGGATTGAATTATTTGTGACCCATATGTGTTATGTGATATGTAGGGTCAAGCTCCAGGGCAATTCAACCAACCGATCACTGTGAGTAATATCTGACATATGTTATTGTCTAATTGCTACTTCTATGTAAGTTTCGTAAAGTTCATTAATTTGAATGGTGGACACAGTTTGATATGAAAGGCCTATGAGCCAGTTTGAAATGAAAGTTTGAAAGGCTTAAATGCCAGTTTGATATAACAAGTTTGAAAGGCTTAAATGCTAGTTTGAAATGAAAGCTTGAAAGGTCGAAAGACCAGTTTGACACGGAAGTGTATATGGGCCGAAGGCCGTTTGACACGAAAGTGTATATGGGCCGAAGGCCGTTTGATAAAATGTGGGCCAAAGGCCGATTGATAAAATGTTGGCCAGAGGTCGTTTGATAAAATATGGGCCGAAGGCCGATTGATAAAATGTGGGCCCGAGGCCGTATGATATGTTTGGAACCTCAGTTACTTAACTTACATATGTCTATGTATGTATGTATGTATTAGTTAGAAATGCAAATTGGGCCCAAGGCCGTTTGATGTATATTGTTCCAATGTATATTCTTTATTTGATATTATTCACTGGGCTTTTGCTCACGCTCATTTATGTGTTTGTAGGTGAGCCAAGAGAGGTCCAGGCCCAGTCTCAGGGAAGTCAGTTTGGAACAACTAAGGTTTTGACGAGTCAGCCCTTGCGTCTCACGCACGAGACACGTCTTCGCCCTTTTGTTATGTATTTATATTTTGTCAAGTTGGCGAAGTTTTTGAATGTGGTTGTATGTAGTTTTGTTTGGCTGACTTAGATTTGAGTGACCCTGTTTGGGCAGAATTTCATGTTATTGCATTTTCTGATGTGAGTTATTAACATATGTATGTGAGTTATTAACATATGTATGTAATGATGTGCATATAAACACGGCTCTATAGACAAAATTTCAAATTGCTTCCTTTTGGCCCCCATAAACTCTGTTAAAATACGTTTGGTTTGGTTTGAGGCCGTAGGTAATCTCATGATTACTAGCCGGTTATGTCCTTAATCCACGGGGGCGGGTTATGTTCATGACACGTTTCATACTTGAACTGATGAAACGTGCCTCAATTCTCGGTCGCCGACCCTCTTGATCATGCATAATAGAGGTTAAGGCTTTTATGTGTTATTTGTGCATTCATTCACATTGATTGTGCAATCTTGGCTTCTCGGCCATCATGCATTGCGATGCTCAGTTGGTGGCCCGAGAGTCGAGAACCGCACTCCCTTGAGCTTAAGAAATGATAGGGAGGGTGGTTGTGCACATACATCTTGCAAATACACTGCTGTGCCCCTCCTTGTTCTCTGTTGCAGCAAACCAGAGTTATGCAGAATTTTCTGGTTGGCAGACCAGAAAAAGTAGCTGGACGACCACTTTTTCTGGTCTGCAGCAAATGTAAGTGGTCTACAGGTGGTCTCCACCACCAAAAAGTTGTCGATAGCCTTCTTGGAGGTCTCCATGATAGAGTAGAAGCCATATGGAGCTTTGTGCAGTGTTTTGAGATCAAATGCAAACAGAGGCAAATTGGGGCATAGCGATGGATTTCCGAACGAGGCGACCGAGCATGCATGCACTTCTCGCCCCGAGGCTCCTTTTAACTGCTTTACTTCGTTGCTTTGCTTAGTTAGCTATTTGGTTCTGTACTTAAGTAGTTAATGCACTTAGCTTCTCATTTGTGTTGTAATTAGTTAACTTGTTAGTTAATTAGTTTCATTTTGTAATAATTTGTTTAATTAGCGTAGATTAGCTAGTTAGCTTATTGTTTGGACCCTCCGTCGAGAGGGCACAACTGTTGTAATAAGTGTACGTGTGTGTGATGTATGTCTTCCAACCCCCATTTCTTTCTCCCTTTTATTTACCTGCTTTCGATGGTTAGTTTTAGGGCATATTTTAATTAGCATACTTATGTTTGCATGTGTGCATCCATTCATCTGTCTTGCATGTACCGGGCTCGGCGCATCATACAAACTGCATTGTATTTCAATACCAATTTGAATACATGTTATCTAGTTGCATTCACATGACATCTTAGAATAGCCGTGTCTATCTTAATTGCATTTTTGCGTGTGTTGCATTAGGCATTCTTAACATAGCTAGGATCATGCATGATTACTAACTAGCTTCTATTTTAACTCGGAGTACTAGGTAAGCTTTTACGCTTTAGCATCCTTGCATGTGTATAAGTGACTACCATGATAGCATGCTTGTCATGAGGCTAACTGCTTAAGTGATTAACTGCATGAATGCCTGTGGATGAAGGTTGGATTAGTTGAATTGGAACAATTCATCGAAATGCGAGTTTTAAGCCCACTTGAAGTGGCAAAATCATATTTTCTAAGCCCACTTGAGGCTGGCAAAATCCGCGTCTTAGCCTACTTGCGAGTAGCACCTTCAAACCATTTTCAAACAAGCAAACATGAGATGTTTTGTTCCAATTTAGGCGATCTAGTCTATACTTGTATGCTGTGCGCATCACATAGTAAACTAGTCTAATAAACAGTAATAAGAACGCATGTGTTTTAAAAAACAACATATTATGTTAGTAAAGGCCGATTCTTTGATCGGGCGAACGAGGGTGCTCATTGCATGACCTTCCCCTCTCGTACCCAAGTTACCGAGCCGAGGTAACTTTGGTGATGACGGACACGTGGCCTTAGGCACAAGTCAGGGTTTCCTAAATTTCCCGAAACAAAACATTTAGGTGGCGACTCTAAAATCTAGCAAAGCAATCCATGTTTGGCACTTCTATATTAAAATCGATTTTCCAAAACGATTTGCCGGATTTGGACTCTTTGGTGATTTATCAGTCTCACATTGCATTTTGTGAGACTAGATTCAGAACCGTGGCAGGAGTCCAAACTGTAGTAGCTAAGAACAACGGTTCGCGCCCTCGCGCGCGGAGCGGAGTTCGGGCGGTATACAACGTCCACCTTACCTTGGCCGAGCTAGACACCATGCCATGGGGCAACCCAGGTTTTGTTCCTTTCACCGTAGTGTCCATTGTAGATAGGGGACTTCGGTTCCTAGTCCAACCATCAATCTGCGAATTCCTTAGACAAATCGGGCTATGCCTCACTCAATTATCAACCAACACTTATATTATTATCAATGGGATGTAGATAGGGGACTTCGGTTCCTAGTCCAACCATCAATCTGCGAATTCCTTAGACAAATCGGGCTATGCCTCACTCAATTATCAACCAACACTTATATTATTATCAATGGGATTGCCAAGCTAAATCGTCGCCTTGGCCTCAACCTTGGTTTGGCCGAGTTGTTCCATCAATATTTGCTTGGCCAGAATGACGATGGCTGGTTTATTACCTTAGAATCAGAAAAGGCCGAGAGAAAATTATCAAGAAAACACCAGACAAAGACCTAAACAAGAAGGACTTTCTCTGGGTGTTAGGAAATTTTGAAGAACAAGAAGCTCAGATACCGGGCTACAACATTAATTGGAATAAAAGAACAGCCGGTAAGGATAGTCCGGTTTTAATCTTTTCTTCTGTCACATCACATGCCGTGATAACCTGTGCGAGTTTGCCCCTTTTTGCATATTTAAACCAACTTAAATCCACTTACGTATACGCCAACCAGGCCGCACTCCGAGCTGTACTACGTTATCGGCATAAAGACTGGGCCGAACTACTTGACATGCAATTGACCTACCGTTATAGTAGTAAGATGAAGACTAGAGTAACTGATTTCCTTTTAGAGTCTTCACCTGAGCCAAACCCCACCTTTCCCCAAATCAACTTAATCCCATTCACCAAAGAACAAGAGATGGCCAAGAGGAGAGCCGTCCGAGCTTTAATCACCGAACAAGCAACCATCTCCAATGCCAACGTCCAAACGGAGAACACTACCACTGGTTAGACCGTAGAAACCGTTGTTGCCTTGCCTTCCTCCTGGGCTACTTCATCTTGGCCCAGCAAGAGACCGCACACTTCGGCCTCTCAACCGTAGTGGCTGATGGACAAAGAAGAGGTCGAGCTGCCTGAGACCAAGCTTCCTACAAGCCAACCTCGTCAAGGGGGAAGCCACCCCGGCCGTGCTAGTTCTTCTTCAGCATGGGCTCTAGTTGTGACTTTCAAAGGTCGTGCTGTGTCTATGACCGACTCAGTTGCCGCCGAAAAAGACCACCTGTTAGCCTTTGGTTTATCTAAAAGCTTGTGCCTTCCAGCCGACATGCAAAAACATGAGCACCTAATCGAGCTGAAGGTGATTCGGTCCGCCACCAAGTCGATGGTTCTAGAAAAGTCTGAAATTTCAATATAACTGCTACTTTTTACAATCTCCTGGTGTGGTTGAACTTATCTTTTCATACGCTTTGCAAGCCATCCAGAAAAACCACACTATCCACCAACGTGTTATCGAATTGCGAAAAACAGCGAAGGCGACCGTCGCCGAGGTCAAAACAAAAGACACCGAGCTAAAGGTTTTGAAGGCTTCTCTGGCCGAGCTGAGTGCTGAGAATGAGAAACTTGCCGAGTAGGTGAGTGCGGTTGAGGTCGAGAAGTAAAAAGCCTTAGTTAAGAAAAAGGACCGATATCTGCGCGAACTTGCCCAGCTGGAGAAGAAAAAGAACGCCGAAATAAATGAGTTACAGAAAAAGATGGAGGATGTAGAGGACCGTGGTTTCAAGGAAGGTGAAGAAACCTACGTCCAACAATACGAAGCTGCTAAAGACATATTCTTCAAATGCGACTGGAAGGCTGCGGCCGAAAAGCTCAGTCAGCCACACGACTTCGAGGTGTTCTTGAATCCTTCTTCTCACTTCATACTGGGTTATATGACGGACTACGCAAATGCCGTCTAGAAAAAGTTCCTTCAGGTGGAAGCGGAGGAGGAAGAAGAGGTCCTAGATCCAGTCGACGTCCTTCCCGCCGATACTGACCTTGGTCGCCAGGCTCCATTGCCAGCTTGGGATGATCTGCCCAGCCAAGCCATGCTGAATCTTTCTGACAGAGCGGTTGTGACCGATCTAACAAGAGAAGGTGAAACTGGGGCCGGCCTGCCAATTGGTGAGGCCTGTGTTGACCTGGACGCGGACCTAGATGACCTTTTTGTTTGATCATGAAGTCTTTTTTCTTGTTTTGTGCTTGTTTTTTCTTTGTTTTATGAAATGTAACCGGGCTATACACCCGACCTCTTGTAATCACCTTCTAATGAATGAAAAAAGTTTATTTTCTTGTCTTCTTGCTTAGTCACTGTGTTTTTCCTCTATTGTAGTGTATCATCCTTACTGCATGCCTAGCTGGACTAACTAGTTCGGCCTTACCTTATCCTGCCTACCTTTTCTTGGTCGAGATACCTATCCCGGCTGAAGAACAACATGGTAAAACTGCAAACCTCTTTAACCGACACTTTTGCCTCGGTTGAGAAAAGGAAAAAAATTGGTCACACCTGTCAACCTTCCTGAGCCTAGATCCTTATCTTAGCGAAAGGAAGAAAAAAGTGTTGGTCAAATCTGCCAACCTTCTTGAGCCTAGATCCTTATCTCGGCTGAAGAAAAGAAAAAGTGTTGGTCAAACCTACCAACCTTCGTAAGCCCAAATCCTCATCTCGGCTAAAGGAAAAAAAAAGTGTTGGTCAAATCTGCCAACCTTTTTGAGCCTAGATCCTTATCTCCGCTGAAGAAAATAAAAAATGTTAGTCAAACCTACTAATCTTCTTAAGCGTATATCCTTTTCTCGACTAAAGAAAATAAAAAGTGTTGGTTAAACCTGCCAACCTCCGTAAGCCTAGATCCTTATTTCGGCTAAAAGAAAGAAAAAGTGTTGGTCAAACCTACCAACCTCCTTAAGCCTATATCCTTATCTCCGCTAAAGGAAAGAAAAAGCGTTGGTTAAACCTGCCAACCTCCTTAAGCCCAGATCCTCATCTCGGCTAAAAGAATTAAAAGGTGTTCGTCAAAACTGCCAACCTTCTTAAGCCCAGATCCTTATCTCGGCTAAAGGAAGAAAAAAGTGTTGGTCAAACCTGTCAACCTTCTTGATAGCCCCCCAGTCAGGCAATGTATACGAACAATTTTTACCAGCAGAGGAAAGAATTTTTAATGAAAAAATGCCTACTTGTTTTATTGAAAAAGAAGAATTACAAGTGTTTCAAAGCCAAAAATAAAAACTTTGAGATTGGTCGTGGAATAGCTTTGTCGTCCACATCTTCTAGGTGATATGCCCCTTTTTCTGCCAAACCAATCACTCTATATGGTCCTTCCCAATTAGGTCCTAACTTGCCATCTCCAAGCACCAAAGTGTTTCCTATTACTTTGTGTAGTACCCAATCTCTAATCTTGAATTGCCTTGGGTGCACTGCTTTGTTGTATTTTTTGGACAACTTTTATTGCTATAAGACAATGTGCACCAATGCTCTTTTTCTTTTTTCTTCTGCAAGGTTAACTTCTAGGGCTATGGTCTCGCCATTCAAGTCTGGATCAAAAGTTTCACTTCTGATGGTGGGGAGGCCAACTTCCAGAGGGATTACTGCCTCCATGCCATAAGCTAAGGACAAAGGTGTTTCGCCAGTCGACCACCGAGGTGTAGTTCGATGAGCCCATAAGACGTGATGAAGTTCCTCAGCCCATTTTCCTTTTGCTTTTTCCAACCTCTTTTTCTAGCCATCTAAGAATACTTTGTTGGAAGCTTCAGTCTGGCCATTGGCTTGGGGGTACGCCGGCGTAGAGTTATAAAATTCTATCTTGTATTCTTCACAGAAACCCCTAAAGATTCTTCCGTCAAACTGAGTGCCGTTGTCAGATATGAAAGCCTTGGGGATTCCAAACTGAGTTATGATGTTCTGCCAAACAAACTTCTTGACGTCTTTTTCTTTTATGGATGCAAGCACTTCTGCCTTCACCCACTTTGTGAAGTAGTCCATTGCTGCGAGAAAGAACTTCCTGTTACCCGTAGGGCTACAAACAAACTAAGCCGAGCCGAGCTTTGCTAAGCTCGAGCTCGGCTCGATAAGAAACTGGGCTCAAGCTTGACTCGGCTCGTTAACATTAATGAAACTCGAGCTCGACTCAGCTCGGCTTGACTCGATAATTTTTTTAATATTATTTAATATATAAATAATGTATTTATACAATTATTTATATATATTTATATATTATTTATATTTTTAATATATAAATAATATATTTATTATATCATTTAAATAAAGATAAACGAGTCGAGGTCGTCCGAGCTCGAGCTCGACTCGTTTACTAAACGAGCTTAATATTCGAGCTCGAGCTCGGCTTATTTATTAAACGAGCCGAGCCGAGCCGAGCCCTTAATGAGCCGAGTCAAGCTTGTTCATGAACAGCTTGGTTCATTTGCAGCCCTAGTTGCTCGGCGCGGTTGGGAGTGATTCTACTATATCCAAGCCCCACATTGCAAAGGACTAAGGGCAAGTCAAAGGTAGGAGCTCTCTGGCCGGTTGATGTATTTGATGCGCGAACTTCTGACATTTCTCACACTTCTTGACATATTTCTCTGCATCCGCTTGCATGTATGGCCACCAAAACCCTTGTGAAATAGCTTAATAGGATAGGGATCGCCCTCCTTGATAACTCCCACACACGCCTTCGTGAATTTCAAACAAGAATGCCTCGACCTTGCTAGGATGGACACACATCAAATACGGTCCTGTAAAGGATTTCTTGTACAATGCCCAAGATAAAGAAAGCCAAAATCGTTGTGACTTGGCGCAAATTTTGTTGGCTTCTTTATTTTCTTCAGGTAAGATGCCATCTTTTAAAACACTATGATAGGATCTATCCAGGAAGGATGTAGATCGGTGTAGCATGCTTCGACCACTTGTGGCTCTTCAATACTTGGTCTTGGTAGGAAGTCTATAAATAATGGGTGTGGGATAGACGTATCTGCCATTGACGTAAAACCGACTAGCTCATCTACCTTACTATTTTCTTCTCGACCGATTTGCTTTATCCTAAGCACTTCAAATTTCATGATCTCCTTTTTGACCAACTCTTGGTACTTGACCATTCTATCATCCTTTGCTTCGTAGTTGCCCGAAATTTGGTTAACTACCAGTTGGGAGTCACTGTATACCATCAGCTCGGTGGTCTCCATGCAAAATGCTGACTTTAAACCTGCTAATAATGCTTCATACTCCGTCTCGTTGTTGGATGCTGGAAAGCCAAGGTTGATTGCCTATTCAATGGTCAAGCCATCTGGTGAGATGAGAACTATGCTGAGTCTGGCACCGTGTCTGTTAGACACTCCACCTACAAAAAGCTTCCACATCTCTTCTACAAATAACTTTCAGTAAGTTGAGGGATCTGATGACGCTTTAGAATTAGAGGCGTCGGTGCTAACGCTGTCTTTTTCCCAATTGTTGTCCGTCATTATGATTTGGTCCTTACTGTCTGGCTGTCTTAGGATTTCATTTTCAGTCGAGTCCTTACTTGTTGTACTGCGGTTTGCTCCTTCGTCTCTTTCTGTAAGGCTGAATGGTTCACTACGCGATTGAGCATCCTGTTATAGGGGCTGTGCTATCCCTGTGGCTCTTTTCCCCCTTTGCTCGGTTGCCTCTATCAAGTCGATTAGGCAAACATAGTGACTACCTAGAGCAAACTCGGCCACGAAGTCAACCAAAGCTTGGGCCTTTATTACAGTTCTTGGTTAAAATTTTATGTCGAACTGCCCTAACTCCACGCCCATTTCAAAATTCATCCAGACAAGTCCGCCCCTTCAAACAAGGCTTTTAAGGGGAAGGCCATTAAGACAATTACGGTACGGACATGAAAATAGTGCGACAATTTTTTTGAAGCCATCATTAAGGCTAAGGCCAACTTTTTCCAACGGCAAGTACCTTATTTCGGCGCCCAGCAATGTCTTGCTAACATAAAAGATAGGCAGGTGTTGTATCCCCTCAATTCGTACTAACACTACGCCAACTGCATGCTGGGAAACTGCTAAGTCTAAAAAGAGTTCCTCTCCTGGTACTGGGGTTACCAACAGTAGAGGAGAGGTAATGTACTCTTTCAAGCTTTCCAGAGCGCAGTCGCACTCGTCATCCCACTCAAACTTGGCCTTCAGTGCTTGGAAGAACAATCGACACCTATCTGATGACCGACTTATGAATCGATTCAGCGCTGCAACCAGGCCTATGAGATGTTGTACTTCTTTGACCGTATTGGGCCTCTGTAGGTCTTGAATGGCTTTGTTCTGAGACGGACCGGCTTCTATACCCCGGTTGGTTACTAGAAAGCCAAGAAACTTTCCTAACTCCACACCGAATGCACACTTGGATACGTTCAGTCGCAATCTGTGGGTTTTCAAAATTTGAAACATCTCAGCTAGGTCCTTAAGATGATCCCCTTCATTCTTACTTTTGACCACCATGTCATCTATATAAGCTTCCATTGTTCTGCCTAACCATAGTTCAAACATTTTAATGATCATTCGTTGGAATGCCGCCCCTGCATTCTTGAGGCCAAAGGGCATGACCTTGTAGTAATATAATCCCCAGGGTGTAGTAAACAAGGTGACCTCCTGGTCCGATTCATACATAGCGATGTGATGATAACCACGATACGCATCCAAAAAGCTAAGTCGGTTATGACTTGCAATTAGGTCCACCAGTTGGTCTATTCGTGGTAGAGGGAAGCTATCTTTTGGGCATGCTTTACTAACCGTCTTGTAGTCCACACAAACGCGCCATTTGCCATTCTTTTTTGGTACTACTACCGTGTTAGAAATTCACTTGGGATAGTGTACTTCTCTGATTGTCCCTACTTCCAGCTGGTTTCCTCCTTCTTCCGTCACTATCTCTACGTGGTGAAGTGCTGATCGGCGAGTTCGCTGTATAATTGGTCTGGCGGTTGGATAGATATTGAGTTGATGACAGATGAAGGCGGGGTCAATGCCAGGCATGTCATACGGTGTCTATGCAAACACTTCAATGTTAGAGGTTAAAAACTCCATAATTTCTATTCTCTCGGTGCTGGACAGAGTCGAGCCGAGCAAAAAGAACCACTTCGGGTTTTTCTCATCTATCCTTACTTCTACCAAGTCTTCCACTGCCTTCTGTTCGGTTGCCTTACCGACATCTGCTAACAGCTCATTACTTTCTGGCTCCTCTACCATTTGTATGAACCCTTTTGCGGCCCGGTTGCTATTTATTGTTACGAAGCACTGCTTAGACATGATTTGGTCTCCTAAGACTTTTTCAATCATTTCGGCTTCGTTGGGGAACCGTAACACCTGGTGGTAGGTCAATGCTACCGCTCGCATGGCATGCAACCATGCTCTTCCCAAGATTATGTTGTAAGTGGATGAGACTTTCAATACCCAAAATTCCACTTGCTTTGTCATTATGCCGACTTTGACTAGCAGAATTATCATGCCAACCGGGCATTCTGGCATTGAGTTGAAGCTGACTAAGGGAGATGTTACGGGTGTTAAGTCTTTGTCCTCCAATTTGAGTTGCTTGAAGGTCTCATAGTATATCATCTCGCATGAGCTCCCTTGGTCAATCAAGATCCGCTTGATGTCGAAATTCTTGACGCACAAAGTTACCACTAGTGCGTCGTTGTGAGGGCTTTGTAACCTTGTTAAGTCATTTTCAGAAAAGGTGATGACGTTTGTAGCCTCTGTTTTTCCCTTTTTCACGGTAGGTTGTGCACTCAGTACCTCTTTTATGTGCTCAACCTTCTTAATCATCCCTTTGAGTTCACATACTCATTCAGGCTCGATGATTCCATGTATCATATTGATTATGCCTTGGGGTGGACCATCAGTTGGCGTCCCATCTGTCCTGTTGCGGTCCTGGGTGGCTGGTTGCGCTCCCCCCTCAATATATTGGTCCAGGTGGCCTACGGCCACTAACTTCTCTAGATGTTACCTTAATGGAGTACAATTTTTCATTCGGTGCCCCTTTTCATCGTAAAAGGTGCAACGGTACCTATCATTGTAGCCCCTTTATACTTCTCCCAATTTGTCTGGCCGCTGAACAAAGGAATCATCGTGTATCTCGCTAAGAATTCGGTAGATATGTTTATTGAACACTGTGGTGAAGGCGGTGCGGACCCTCAACTTCCTTGCCTGGGAGTCCTCTCCGTTGGCTCTTCTGTCCTGCCCATTTTTGCTCGATCATTCTTCCCATCCGATTGTGTTAACTTTTGCTATAGTTTTTTTGTCTAACATCACTATTATGCTAGATTTTGATTTGATGCGAGCGACATCTTCTTTTACCCTTATGTGCTGATGCACTCTTTCCATTAAGGCCTTCATTGTGAGAAGTGGCGTCATTGTCATTAAATCCCTCGATTTATTGCCAGTCGGCAAAGCTCATTTGTACTGTGCAATAGCTAGGTTTGTGGAGCAATCTCTAATCTGATTAAAAGTCTCTCAATACCGGTTGTTGTAAGACTTCAATGTTTCCTTCTCTCGCATGTTTATAGAGAGCAGCTGGTCAATCTCCACTGGCGTCTTGGTGTTTGTTCTAAACCTGGTCACAAATGCCTCTGCAAGTTGCGGCCATGTAGCTATGCTACCTTCTGGCAACCTCTTAAACCATGTCAAACCCAAGTCACCTAGGCTGGAGGGAAACAGGATACACATTAGAGCCTCGTTTCGTCGATACACAGCCATAACCTAGCGAAAATGGTTCAAGTGCACGTAGGGGTCTGACTTCCCCTCGTAAGTTGTGAACTTAGGCTAGTGGAAGCCTACGGGTAATGGTGCGTTCTCAATCGCCAAAACGAATGGCAAGTTCTGCAACCTTGCTAACGTTTTGTCTGCTGGTTCATAGGCAAGGCGTAGTACTAGTATTCCAACCTCGACACTTGCATGTGTCCTAGGAGCCAACCGTTGTAGAGCAGAGACCCTTCGGGGATCGCGAGCCTGAGTATCCTCTCTCCTTCGAGCCCTCTCTTCTAGCACTGTCCGCAAGTCCACCGACCTAGGTAACTCCGAGTGCCTTGATGTCATCTGGTGCGTATGTGAGGGCCTATAACTGTTTTCCTCCGTACGAGACCTTTCAGTCCTTGTTCTCTTAGACTTGGAGTAACGAGTCTTAGAGGTTCTTGACTGCGTGTCGCCTGTCTTGAGGCTTCTGCTTTCAGTCTGTGATGGGGTGACTTGCCTGTCACAATCTCCAGAGTGGTAAAAGTGCATTCTGCCTTTGCTAGTCTCTTTTCCACCCATTTTCCTTTCATTAGGCGCTTCATTCGTCTCCATGTCAGCCGCCATTCTCCTTATCACTTCGTCTTGCTCCTTTACACGATCTCCCAAAACCTGAGGATCTATCATCCGCCTTTGTCTATCAGGGCTTTGGGAGCGGCGTGGACTTGAGCCCTGTCTTTCTCGGGTGTCTCTCCATGGGTTCCAATTCTGCCATGGGTAGAACAAAAGGCAAACCTTCGCGCCTCCCGCCTCCTTTCGATGTCGAATGTGGCAAGTCTTCGTTATGCGCCATTGACATTAATTGAAGGATAACTCAATCAAAGGTTTGTTCTCTCGTATGCTTCCCACAGATGGCCCCAATTGTACGAGCACGAAATAATCTTCTCGTATAATCATGTTTATCAAGTTTGCACTCCTCCAAACATCGTCACTTTACTACTTGAAAACACAAATGTGAGCTAGCCAACGGGTGTGTGCCGGAAACCTCTCCGATGCCTAAGTCAACAAAATAGACAATAGACACAAAAGCTCTATGTACTTGAGAATTAGAATTGTGATACCTGTACATAGGTCCTATCATGAGCTTTTATAGATTCTGCTTGGCACAATCTTAGTAGGACTCCAACTCTCTTTAGCAGAGTCCTCCTAGGAATCACACTCCCAAGGATAATGTCTATCTTGATAATACCTTACTCACTGCCCACTGTAGCTCGACTTTTTCTGTGCCCTCTTTCGGAAGGTTCGAAAAAAAGCCCTACAGTTCAGACTCCCGTCACGGTTCTGAATCTAATCTCACAAAGTGCAATGTGAAACTGATAAACACCAAAAAGTCCAAGTCCGACAAATCGTTTTGGAAAATCGATTTTCAATCAAATATTGCCAGAATTGGACTGATTTGCCAGATTACAGAGTCGCCACTTAAATATTTTGTTTTGGAAAAATTTAGGAAACCCTGACTCGTGCCAAAGGCCATGTGTCCGTCATCACCAAAGTTGCCTCGACTTGGGAACTTGGGTACGAGGGGAGAAGGTCATGAATTGAGCACCCTCGCTCGCCCGATCAAAGGATTGGCCTGTACTAACCATGATATGATATTTTATAAACATTATGTGTTCTTGTTCCGGTTATTAGGTTAACTTTACTATGTGACGTGCACAAGCAAGTATAGACTAAAATTGCAAGAATTCGAACAACTCAACTTATGTTTGTTTTCGAAAATGGTTTGAATTTGCCACCCTCAAGTGGGCTTAAAACGCAGTTTGCCACCTCAAGTGGGCTTAAAACATGATTTGCCACCTCAAGTGGGCTTAAAAACTCACATTTATTGAATTGTTCCAATCCAAACAACAAAGCCTTCATCCACAGGCATTCATGCAGTTTAGTATTTAAGCACATAGCCTCATGGCAAGCATGCGAATCATGGCAATATGGCAATCACACTCATGCAAGTATGCTAAAGCGTAAGACTTACCAAGTACTCTAAGCCAAAACAAAAATTAGCTAGAAAAATGCATGATCCTAACTATACAAGATTCCTAATGCAACACATGCAATATGCAACTAAATAGGCTCGGCTACTTAATCATGGTATTTGCAACACTTTGATAGCATGCTTTGAAACACATATTCAAAGAAGTATTGAATTGACTATGCAGTTTGAATAATGCGCCGAGTCTCGGTGCATGCAAGACAAATGAATGGATGCAAACATGTGAACATAAGGTATGTTAATTGAAAATGTCCCTAATCTAACCATCAAAAGCGATTAAATAAAAGGGAGAAAGACGTGGGGTTAGAAGACATACACAAATGCATGCATACTTATTACAACATTATGCCCTCATGAAAGAGGGTCCGAATGAATAAGCTAACTAGCTACGCTAATTATTACAGCACAAAACTAATTAACTATTCTAGCTAATCAAATATTACAAACCGAATTAAACTAATTAAAGTAAGTAAATGGCCTCGAGGGCGAGGGATGCATGCATGCTTGGTTGGTTTCCTCTCGAAAATCCACCGCTTTGCCATCAGACACCTCTGTTTGCACTCGCTTGAATGCCAACAATGCTGCCAACTTCCAGAACATCTCTGCTCCAACTCAGGAACACATTTGTGCAAAATTTCATTTCTAGCCAGTCGGCTACCATTGGTGGCCGATCGGCTACTACTAGTGGCCAGTCAGCCACTACTGGTGGCCAGTCGGCCACCTCTTCCTTGAACTTCCTTTTTTTACTGCAATAGAGAGCAAACAGAGGCAAAGTAGTATATTCTCAAGGAGTGTATGTACTACTACCTTCCTTATCATCACACAAGCTCAAAGGAGTGTAGCTCTTGGCCCTCAAGCCATAAACCAAGCATTTTCATGCATGATGGCTAAAGAACCAAGTTTGTACAAGCTTAATGAGTGCAAAACAAGACTCAACAAAACCACAACCCTATCATGCATGATCAAGGGTGATGGTGACCAAGAAAAGTGGCACGTTTCATCACTTTAAGTATGAAACGTCTCATTTTTCTCGTGTTCGAATTAACGTCTGATCTAAACACATGCAATGCAACACAAAAGATGCTTTATCTTGCCTCTTTTACTTGTTCATGTTTTATTTACTCATTTTAGATTACCAATCCATTCTTTAATTGATTAGTCCAAAAAGTGAGTGTCCTCTAATGGAAAGAGGGCATAAACCACAAGTGCCTTGAGCATGAAAAAGATCTTATGCCGTTGGTTAGTAGAAACTCTCAAAAGAGGATTAAAACCATTAAGCAAAAGTATCTCAATTTCACACTTAAGCCAACAAGGGGTTCAAAGCCGCTTTCAAATTGAATGAAAGAGTGAAGAATAGAGGGAGATTGCAGAAATTTTAGTATTGAAATGGAGTGCAAAATGACACTAAAACATGCAAGCAACTCATGCAATTCATGTTTAAAAGCCTAAGACATTAAGCTAGTGAAGGAGATTGCACTACAACCACACAATACAAGCCTCAAAGGACCAAACCAGCTCAAAATAGTGTTAAAACCATCCAAAACAGTAGCAAAAACATGCTAAAATGAAGGTACAAAATGCTAGAACAATATGCTCACATGTTAAGCTATCTAGGCTTACAAACAAGACTCAAGAGCAACTCTCAAAAGCAATGAAAGAGTGAAACAAATGAGCATGTGAAAGAGCTACATATGCTGTAATTACATGTAAAAAGACACTACAACATGCAACCAACTCAAGCAAATCATGTTTAAAGGCCTAAAACACCAAACTAGTGAAGCCATTTGCACTACAACTATGCAAAAAAAGACTCATATGACCAAAGCAGCCCAAAAAAGAGGTAAGACATGCCAAAATAAAGCCTAAAACATGCTTGAATTAAGCTAGGCTAAGCTAGAAAATCATGCTAACATATGAAACAACCTAGGCATGGAAGCAAGACACAAGGAGGGGAGGCTCACCCCTCCCATTTTGGACTTCAAAACATGTTTTCCACCATTGAAATAACCCTGAATTTTAGTGGTTTAAAGGCCCAAAAATTTTGATTTGAGTATGCTAAAAGATGGAACAAAAGCTCACATCATTAAGCAACAAGAATGGTGGACTATCCCTTAACACAAAATGACTTCAAACCACCATGTTAAGCCTCAAAAAATAGAGTTTTTTGTAGTTGAAAACCAGACCAAAAACAGTACAAAAAGATGGTAAAACAAGTAGTCAAAACAAAGCTTAAAATGTGAGTCTTATACCTCTTGAAGCACAGCACCAAAACAGCCACAATTTTAGGCTCAAACCTCATTCCAAAGCTCAAACTAAACTCCAAAGAACCTCAGCTCAAATTTGAGAGTGTTTGGTTAAGGCTTGATGTACAAAGGTGCAAAGAAACAAGGCTTTAAGGCACAAAACAAGAAGAGAGAGAGAGAGAGAGAGAGAGAGAATTCTAGAGAGAGAGAAAATTTGATCCAAATTTTCTAAACCTCAAAAATAGGGGAGAGCACCCCCTATATATAGAAAAACAAGATTCAAGCTTGTATTCATCCCTCCATACACGTGTATGGAGATACACTTCAGTGAACAATAGCTGGCATAGCTAGCAAACAAATATCTGAAAAAGGAGAAAAATGGTCGTCGGCCATCACTAGTGGCCGACCGGCCACCACTGATGGCCGGTAGGCACAAGCCATGGCCGATGAACTGTGGGGATGGCCGATAGGCCACCCTCTCCTTCAGACTTGAAACAACAAGCTCTTGGTCCACAACCGAGCACAAAACAGACGAGTTTAGAGGCTCAAAGGCAAGGCACTCGGCCGAGAACTTCAGGCACTCAAAATGAACACAAGCATACAAAACCATCGAGTGTTCAAATGATGACGTCCAAGTCTTAAGGATGGTCAAAAATGGGGTGTTTACACCCACCAAGTGAGATGGTGGCTACTCTTACCTCGGCTAGTAGCACACTCAACCGAGCTTACACAACTCGGTGATGTTTTAGGTAACACTGTCGTAGTCCTAACCATGAGATGGTGCCTGTAGAGCTAACCTTAACTTAGTCCTCCCTCCATTGATACCTCAGTCCTCTACGGGATTTAGCTTGGGATAGCCAAGTCAGGTCCCCAACAGCCTATCTCTGACCAACTTGACGCCTAGATGATCCAAGACCGTGTTATTCGAACATTTACTTCGGCCCATAGTTTGGCCCAACGTCTGGTATTAGCTCGACTATACACATAAATTACCCTCTCATATACTATTAATCATTATGTGACGACACTGCACGACCGGCCATTAACTTCTCCAAGAGGCGATCTTTAGTCAGAGTTTATCACTTCGGTGGTGTTATACACATCAATTAGTGTATTAATTAGTGTATTAATTAGTGTTGTGTTATTATTACTGACTTCACTTATTATATAAATTACAAATATCTAAAACTTCTAAAATTATGTCACATCATCCATTAGTATACTAGTTAGTACATTAATTGATGCATATAGCATTATTCTATCACTTTCCCTTCCCCAAGTCAGCGCCTCCTCAGCTTTGACCTGACGCTGGCATGCCCTCCCTATGATAAGCTCTTGTCCATGTGTCAATCCAAGCTTTCCACGATATTCTATACCTAAACAAACAAACCTTAAATCTTCCATATCAAAATCCCCATGCTTCTACATTGTACATACGTGTGTGGTGCGCCCTATAATCTATTTATACACATACTTACTCGACACCTAGACTTTGTCCACCTCTCTCTCTCTCTCTCTCTCTCTCTCTCTCTCTCTCTCTCTATATATATATATATATATTGAAAGAAAAACAAACACAAAAACAAGAATCTCAAACAAACCCTACACCAATTGAGAACCAAAACTATATCTCTATCATCACCGACATGGGCACCACTGATCTCTCTGTGATTCTTCATCGAGTCCTAATAGTCTCCAGACGAAGTGTTCGCAAGAACAAGTTTGTTAATTTTGTCGATATGTTCTCGATTCTTTATTTTCACCTATCAATGCATAGATGATATATATTTATTGTATATCGATTGTTCTTTGATCTTTGAGAGAATCATGGGCTTCAACTAAGGGTATAAATAATGTTATCAAGATTCATACGTATTGATATTGATTGATATTGTGTAATATCTTTTGAAAATATTTAAAATAAAAGAATACTTATATATCACTTAATTTTTCTTTGTTTTTTTTATTACTGTCCTATGTACATTATTTTTTTAATGATTATCTCTAAATAAATATACTAATCATAAGTAGTGAAATAAAATAATGTCAAATAATGGATGATATATAATATTCCAAATTTTCTATCAAATTTTATATAGTAAACCGTTGCCAATTTTCTCTGATAAAAAATACATCGTAATTTATTTAATACTCCAAAGTGATTATTTTATAGAGATTCTCCGTTAAATATAAAAATAAAAAAAAAATCCTTGTGTTGTGTACTTTGGTTATGATATATTTGATTTAAAAAATGAGTGGGAGTACTAATTAGTGCCACCACTAATGATGTGACAGTGGATCTCACCCACTGTCATAGTGTTGTTGTGTCTAGGGGTGGACGCGGGTCGGTTGCGGCCACGGAACCTCTAATCCGCCATCCGTCCGCCAGATTGGCGGATTGAAGAAAATTAATCTGCATCCGTCCGCCAATCCGGCGGATGTGGATTGAGCGGATTGGCAGTTTGGCGAATGGATGCGAATCGGTTTAGCGGTTTAAAATTTTATAAATTTTCAACATAATTCAACTTGTGCATTTCCTCAAAAAAAAAAAAAAAAAAAAAAAAAAAGTATTACAGTCAATGACTTAAAAAAATATTACAATCATTGCATGCCTCATCCAAAGCAAGAAAGTTTGAAACTTTAGAATATCACAATCACTGCATGCCTCATCCACATACTACAATCACAGTATGCCTCATCCACATAAAATATTACAATCTACAATTCTTAAAATATAAAAACAATTCAAACCACCAAAACCATGAAGAGAGTAGTAGTAGAGATTGTATGTCTCTGTATTGTTACATCTATATCTGTTTTTGAAAACAAAAATCAACCAGTATATATCATATTTTCTATTTATTATTTTTAGAGATAGATTTAAAAATAAAAAAATATAGATAAATAATACGTTAATTTTTTTCAATTCAAAAAAGATATTCAAGTTGAAAACATTTTTTCAACAGAATATTTAAATTCTTTTTTAATTGAAAACACAAACTGAATATTTAAATAAACTGAAAACACAAAGTCTTATAAATTACTAGGGGTGCTCGCGGTTTGACAGTTCGGTTGCGGCCAAAATAATCTCAAATCCGCCATCCGTCCGCTAAATTGGCGGATTGGAGAAAATAAATCCGTAACTGTCCGCTCGTCATCATGTATCCGTCCAAAATGCAGCGAATCGGTTCGGTTTGGTCGGTTTTAGTGGATCGGTATATCCGCTGCTCACCCCTAATTATGTCTTTTTTTTTTTTTTAAATGAATGTCACATCATTAATAGTTACTTTGGCACACCACTTTTAGTGGTCTCTATCATTACCCATTTGATTTTTAATAGTTTTTTGGTTACATTTAATTGTATCCGTAACTATCAGGTGAATATCATCTCGATCTCATAGTAGGCTATGGAGCCGTACCAGTCATCGTCCCCCCGAGTTAGTGGTATCCACACGTTATTAGACAGCTTCGAACCCATCCATGGTGTCCTTCTCTGTGAAGAAGAAGACATCGATCCATCTTTTTACGAAGCTGAAACAATCGATCTCTCACAGGAAGAACTAGAAGACATCATGAGACTCCATGCAAGCGACACCGCCATTGACAAAGAAAAGGACACAATCAAAATAAGACTCGCCAAGCTCTGCC
The DNA here is from genome assembly GCA_025200525.1 of Camellia lanceoleosa. Lineage (NCBI taxonomy): Eukaryota > Viridiplantae > Streptophyta > Magnoliopsida > Ericales > Theaceae > Camellia > Camellia lanceoleosa. Next base: position 201,592,885 of record CM045758.1, read on the forward strand.
TCAAGAAAAACATACCTTACTTGGGAATTTGCAGAGGCTCACAGGTCCTAAACGTGGCATGTGGGGGTACCCTTTATCAAGACATAGGGAAAGAACTGTCTGAGAAGCTTCTAGAAGATCATGAGAGGGTGGTCCACGTTGATTATGATGATTATGATGGACACAGACATGTGGTGAAGAAGGTGGAGATCACACCATTGCATCACTGGTTTAAAGATTCTTTGAAGGATAGTAAAATGGAGATTTGGGTTTACAGTTATCATCATCAAGGAATTAAGAGATTGTCACAGAGGTTTGTGTTTGATTTATTTTCTAGTGTAGCCCAATAGCTTAAATATTTTTACATGTTTTATTTTATTTGAACTCCACAATTAGATAAAGCCAATATTTGAGATCAAGTTCAATAATTAGAATTTTAATATAATTAATCTTCTAAGATAAGAAAGAAACATTGATGGATAGGAATTCTTTTGATAGAGTTTATCTGGCTCTCTTCTCTCCTCTATATAAGGATGGATGACTCCCCTTTCATATGATAAGTATTTTTTCCATCACTCTAAATTTAATAGTCATCCTAATTAAGAGAGACAGAGAGAAGAAAGTGAGCCAAGAATTCAAGGTTTAACTATTAGGGGTATTTTCTCAACTTCTCTAATTCAATGGCTAACAAAGGTATGTTCGTTTTATTCTTGAATTGTATTGAATTCAAGATCCTGTAAAGTTTAATTCCGCATTATTATTGGTTACATGTATTATTAAATCTTACATGTGGTATCAGAGCTTTCGTTTTGTGAATCAATACACCTTGGAATAATAATATATTTATTATAGTGATTTTAATAAATGGTACCTTCGTTTTATTATCAGTATTGACTTTAAAATATTATCTCAATTTGTTTGAATTGATCAAACGTGTAATACACCTTTGATTTTGTTATGCTATTAACATGTTGTTCATATCCCTTTACAATAAGTAATATGCATGCTTCGATTTATTATTTTATAATCATTATAATATTAAGGAAGAATATGTATTGAATGATTATAAAATTATTTATAGAATGATTCAAATTATCCATACACGGATAGCTAATGGCGTAATGGGTTAAGTCCATGAGCTTTAATGAACCCATACGCTCCAAACTCACCCATAGTCAATAAAGTCCCTGAGCTTTAGTCAATGGCAGTCCATGAGCTTTAAGGGACCATACACTTTAAACCCACCCATAGTCAATGGCATTGGAACCCATACAGCCAATTGCGTTTACGTAAGGCTTGGGCGTGAATGAACGGCCATATGCGTAAACTCATATGTAATAACCAGTGTTTGGGACATAGATTAAAAGCAATTTGTTGAATCATTCAGTCTATTAAAGAATTATGATTTTACCTTATCTGATTATATACACTTATTATCTATTATTGTTGATATTTATATATTTTCATGATTTAAATTTGATATCATGATATAATTTTATGATATTGGATATTAAATATTAAAGTGGTTAATTTATTTAGGTGTAATTCTTGTTAACCATTATATAAGATATTCATGATTGTCATATTGCATATATATATATATATTCGTGTTCATCTAGAGTTATTGTTATTATCAGATTGGTAATTGCAATCACATAAAAGAAATTTTAGAAATCAAAATAGTGATTAAATTAATGATAATTAAATAACTCAAATTAATGAATAGAGAATATTGTTGGTTAGTTCCGTATTCATAAGGTTTATTAATTTAGTAGTTGCCAAAGTGGCCTACATTTGTAAAACTTATGAATATAAGACTACATAAAAGAATTGTTAAAGGGTAACATTAAGGTCGATAATATTCTCAATTGCAGTTATAATTAGGAGATTGAGACTAGCCTAAAGGAGAGTCACTTTCAAATAATTATGAATTGGGTAGGGTAACTTATGTAATTTGACAGATTAGAATTGAATACCCAAAAGTAACATGGCTAACTGAAAAGTTGCATAAATTACTTTAGATCTACATAAGTGATTCTTGACAAGTGGACAATAGATATACCTAAGTTTTGCCCAAAGGAAAGACTTATGTAATATCAATAGTTCATCATTATAATTCTCAAAGCTTTAATATGTATATTGTTTATGCCTTTTTCTGTGTTACTTATGAGATCTTGTGTTAATACCTCTTAAGATCTGTCAAAAAGATAGCTTGCTATCTAAGGTGGTTAGACTTATAAGGGAGGCTATATTGACTCCTCTGACCTTCCTATGATCTTACTTGGTTATTGACCAATGGACTCTTTAGTGACGTTACCCTAACGCTTAAAGTAAAATTTGAGACGTCACATGTTCTATCTTATTGTATTGGAATACTTAAAGGCTGTTGAAGATCGACAAGCCACTTGCTGGCACTATTATGGCTAAATTGACAACAATGAAATATAATGGCCACCGAGGAGTTTAGGATCACATCCTCATTATGGCGACAAAGTTGCAAAACTTAAAACTTTAGGGATGCAGGTTGATGAAACTTTCCTCGTGTGGTTTATTCTCAACTCACTTCCATCACAGTTCGGTGCATTCAAAATTCACTATAACACCAATAAAGTTAAGTTGAGTTTAAATGAGCTGACTAATATGTGTGTTCAGGAGGAAGTGAGGCTGGTGGAGGAAGGACGTCAAACTGCATTGGCTGTAACTCATGGAGCTATAAAGAAAAAGAAGGGTAAGTTTGTAAAATCAAAGAAAAATCCACCAAAGAAAAAGAATGAACCTGGGGAAGAAAATCAGGCTTAGAATGGTTTCACTGTCAAGTGCTACTTTTGTGGTAAGAAGGGACATGTGAAGAAAGATTGCAGCAAGCGAAAGGCTTGGTTTGAAAAGAAAAGTAAGAAATTTTTTTTTTGTTTGTTATGAATCAAATCTTACTGAAGTACCTTCTAATACGTGGTGGATTGACTCTGGAGCCGCGACCCACATTACAAATGACATGCAGGGATACCTCTCAACCAGGAAACCGAAGGAAAGTGAAAGATTTGTCTATATGGGGAACCGTCTCAAAGCTGAAGTCGTAGCGGTAGGAACTTACCAACTGATCTTAGAGACGGGTCATCATATGGATCTAGAAGACACTTTTTATGTTCCTTCAATTTCTAGGAATTTAGTTTCGTTATCCAAATTAGATCGTGTTGGATATTTAGTTTATTTAGTTGTGGAAAACTCAATTTAATGTTTAATTCAATAATGATTGGTTTTGGTAATTTATGTGATAGTTTATATAAAATTACCTTAAATCATGAGTTTGCACAATCATTAGTAACTCTGCATTCGAATATTGGTTTAAAACATCATCTAATTAATGAAAAATCCTCAATCTTGTGGCATAGACGGTTGGGGCATATCTCTAGAAATATAATTGAAAAAATTGGTGAAGAATGGGATTTTGAAAAACCTAGACTTCACTGATTTTGAGATATGTGTGGATTGCATTAAAGGAAAGCAAACCAAACACACCAAGAAAGATGCCACAAGAAGTAATGAGCTTCTTGAGATAATTCATACAAATACTTGCGGGCCACTCAACATCCCATGTCTTAGTGGTGAAAAATATTTTATCACATTTATAGATGATTTCTCACGTTATGGATATGTGTATCTAATTCATGAAAAGTCTCAGGCTGTTGACATCCTTGAGGTGTACATAATTGAAATCGAGAGACAATTAGATAGAAAGGTTAAAATAGTGAGATCAGACAGGGGTGGTGAGTATTATGGTAAATATGATGAGTCAGGCCAAAATCCTGGCCCATTTGCCAAATTCTTAGAAAAAAAAGGCATTCGTGCTCAATATACAATGCCTGGTACGCCACAACAAAATGGAGTTGCTGAAAAGCGTAATCGTACACTTAAAGATATGGTTAGGAGTATGTTAAGTTACTCAATTGTACCTATTTCACTATGGGGTGAGGCTTTAAAGACTGTAATGTATATCTTAAATAAGGTTCCTAGTAAGGCGGTCCCAACAACTCCTTTTGAGTTGTGGACTAGTAAGAAACCTAGTTTGAGACACTTACATATTTGGCTTTGTCCAGCAAAGGCAAGAATCTTCAACCCATAAGAGAAAAAGTTGGACTCAAGAACAATATCTGGATATTTCATTAGTTATCCAGACAAGTCTAAAGGGTACAAATTCTATTGTCCTAATCACAGTACGAGGATAGTGGAGACTGGTAATGTTAGATTCCTAGAGAATGGTGAAATTAGTGGGAGTGAGAAAACATGAGTGGTGAATTTCGAGGAAATTAGGGTGGATGTCCCAACGTTTAACCCTTATCGAAAAATTGTTGTACCTCAGACTATTTCACAGGCTGAGGGAAACGAACAACATAATGAAAATCCTTCATCACCTCATGTTTCACCACTTCATAAAGATACCACCATTGAAAATATTGTAGAACCACCACAACCGGCAGTTCTAAGAAGATCTCAGAGGGAAAGAAAGCATGTCATTCCAGATGATTACATAGTGTATCTACAGGAATCTGATCTTGATATTGGGATTAACAAAGATCCAGTCTCATTTTCACAAGCCATGAATGGTGATGATTCTTCTAAATGGGTCTTCAAGACCAAGCGTAACGCAAAAGGCAATATCAAACGATTTAAAGCCAGACTTGTTGCCAAGAGTTTTATTCAAAAAGAAGGCATAGACTATACAGAGACCTTCTCTCCAATATCTAAAAAAGGACTCGCTTAGAATCATCTTAGTATTGATAGCTCATTATGACTTAGAGTTGCATCAAATGGATGTGAAAACTACTTTTTTAAATGGGAATTTGGATGAAGAAATTTATATGGAGCAGCCAAAAGGATTTGCAAAGAAAGGTAAATAACATTTAGCTTGCAAATTAAAAGAAATCCATATATGGCCTTAAACAAGCTTCCAAGCAATGGTATTTAAGGTTTAATGATACATTACCTCTTTCGGATTTAAGGAAAATACAATTGATTAGTGCATATATCTGAAGGTTAATGGGAGCAAGTTCATTATTTTGGTGCTATATGTGGATGACATTTTGTTAGCTAGTAATGATCTTGGCTTATTACATGAAACCAAGGAATATCTCTCCAAGAACTTTAAAATGGTCAATATGGGTGAGGCAAACTATGTTATTGGCATAGAGATCTTTAGGGATCGATCTTAAGGATTGCTAGGACTATCTCAGAAAGGATATATTGATCGTGTTTTGGAGAGATTCAATATGCAGTTTTGTTCAGCCGATGATGCACCCATCATGAATGGTGAGAAATTAAGTGAAAAACAGTGTCCAAGGAATGACTTGGAAAGAAAACAAATGAAGGACATTCCATATGCTTTGAGGCTAGAAATCATGCATTATGGTTGCGAAATTTCATCTCAGGACTTGGTGTTGTTAACTCAATTGCTAGGCCGCTGAAGATTTATTATGATAATACCGCAGCAGTTTTCTTCTCGAAAAATGGAAAGTACTCCAGTGGTTCCAAACACATAAAAGTAAAGTACTTAGTTGTTAGAGAAAGAGTCCAGAAACAACAAGTGCTTATTTTTATTTGACACTATTTGCGCAATAATAATTTTGTTTCTATTTTTCCTGTTTCTAAAAGTATGTGTACACATTAATTTGAATATTGATAAATAGGGAATGTCTTAACAAGACAAATTACAGGGGTCTTTCAGGAAAATAATTATATATCCCGATAATGGACTGGGTTAGTGAAGATTATCGATGGTGTGGTGTATAGAAGGGAATATGACATAAATGTTATATAACTGCTATGACTCACATTGGTGATCTGAAGTAATCACAGTATTATAGTTTCTAATATATCTGAACTTATTGGCTATTTTTTAAAATTCATGATCATGTGTCATAGTTTTTAGTGTGGAATCTAATGAGTCCAAAAATTTTATGAGTTGCATAATTTTGGAAAAACTCATAATTGCATCATAATCAGCTTAATGAGTCAAGTAGAAAAATGTTGGATTTATTTCTTGTGTGGCCCAATAGCCTAAGTATTTTTACATGTTTTACTTTATTTGGACTTTACAATTAGATAAAGCCAATATTTTAGATCAAGTTTAGTAATTAGAATTTTAATATAATTACTCTTCTAAGATAAAAAGGAAACCTTGATGGATAGGAATTCTTCTGATAGAGTTTATCTGGCCCTCTTCTCTCCTTTATATAAGAGTAGGTGACTCCCCTTTCATATGATAAGTATTTTTTCCATCACTCTAAGTTTAATAGTCATCCTAATTAGAAGAAACAAAGAAAAGAAGGTGAGCCAAGAATTCAAGGTTTAACTATTAGGGGTATTTTCTCAACTTTTCTAATTCAATAGCTGACAAAGATATGTTCGTTTTATTCTTGAGTTGTATTGAATTTAAGATCCTGTAACGTTTAATTCCGCATTATTATCAGTTACATGTATTATTAAATCTTACAGTTTGTGCCCATGCCGGATGGATTGGTGGAAGGTTTCTATGATCCTGATGCTTATAATCCTGAAGAGAGCAAGTTTATAACGGGACTCCAATTTCATCCGGAGAGAATGAGGCGACCCGACTCTGATGAATTTGATTATCCCGGATGCCCTGCTGCTTATCAGGTAATTTTCTATTTCTGCAATGAACACAGAAACTAGAAACTAAAGTAAATTTTTGTGATCGATTAATGGTAGTTGAAAAAATGGTTATTTGATTTTGATTTTTATTGATTTGGTGGGAGATGGGAATGTGCAGGAATTTGTGAAGGCAGTGATTGCATATCAGAAGAGGATTAATAGCACAACCAGGGTGCCAAAATCTTTGAAGCTTGATCAAGAAATGGAGAAGAAGAAAGAAGTTATCATCCGGAGTTTCTCTCTTGCGAGGATTATATATGCCGGTGGCAGGGAGATGCTTCCATCTAAGGAATCTGAGCTTGAAGTCGGAGCCGAATTCCTTCAGGTATTACCAGAATATGATATGATCATGATGAAGTGCACGATCATTTTTTATTATTTAAATTTTGCTGTGCACTACTCCTGAGTCGATCAGTTCTCTTATATTTGTATGTAATGGTTTGTGATGCAAGATTTTAATGGGTATTGTTATTTAATTGCAGTCAAACACAGCATTGAGTTCTCAACAAGAAAATAGGTTGAAGCAAATGGGAGCAACAGTGAGGAATGCATCTTCATACTTGACCAGATTGATGTTGAATGAGGAAAGAGAGAGTTTAGCAAGGAAAGTGATTGGGAAAATGCCAGTAGAACAGATATCTGAGCTCGTCTCCTTTTTATCACATGATGGGTCAGATCTGTTCCGAAGTGTTAGAAAAAAAAGCTTCATGGCCTTGTCAATGAACTTGCTTCCTTAAGTGCCTATCTGTCTTTTTTCTTTTTTGTTTTTGTTTTTTTGGGATCTATGCTTTGTTGTCAAATTGACCTACCTTGCTTTTTGAGGAATCACATGAAACTTGAATCCTCTTGTCGTTTATTTAAATTTGTACATCTACCCTTTTCCTTTTTATTTGTTATTTACTCAGAAAAAAAATATATATAAGAAATTGATTACATTTATGATTTTCATGTCATTTGTCTTTATAAAAAAATTAAACGGATATGATTTTAAAAAGTATAAATTTTATTTTAAAATAAAATGTAATAATATCATATAACTATTATTATCGAATCAATTAGATTTTATTTTATAAATAGTTCATAATAAACAAAACATACTATTAAAATAAACCACAAAACCCCAACACAATTCATACTAAAATCTCGTTTGGGAACAGATTTTTGTAGTAATTTTTTGAATTTTTTGTTAAATTATAAGATAAAAAAAATTAATATGTTTGGGATAATTTTTTAATTTTTTACAAAAAAAAAATTTGTAAAAAATTGAGAAAAAATGAAATTTTTAACCTTTTAATATAAATTATTAATTTTTTAATTTTTTAATAATTTTTTGACTTTTAAATTAAAAAATGATATTAGTAAAAGAGAGATAAGGTCAAGCCTAAGTTCAACAATTAATCCAATAAAAAAACCGCATACGTGTATCAAGTCAAAAAGCAAGTCACATAAATGCAACCATACTGGAAACCAAACTACAATTATGGAGGAATTTTTGGTGCCAGGGCAGATATCACGTGGGGTTAGGTTCACTTCTAGACTTCTATTCTCTATAATCCTCCAGAATGTATTTCAGTAGATGTGTGTTATTTTTATTTTTATTTTATTGTGATTTAATATGATAGTAGAATTCATTTCATTTATGTTAATTGTTTGAAAGATAACAAGATATATATACATCATAATCACGTAATATCCTCTTAACATGTAATAAATTTTCACATTTATACCACTTCCCACATAATATTTTAAGGTGCAACTATTTTTTCATTAAGAATTTAAAAATAAAGAGATTGATTAAAAAAATAAATTCAATCTGATTCTAATTATCGATTTCCTTCCTCGTGTTAAATTGCCTAGACAAAAAATAATAATAATAATAATAAATAAATAAATAAATAAATAAAATTTACTTACAATATCTACATTATATATGATCAAATTGAAGGAACTCATCGTATACAAAAAAAAATAGCATATCACATTAACAGTCTCTATAATTTGAACTTGTAACACTTTCATTACAACAAAATGTACCTTTGACAACTACTTTTGGCGACTAAAAATTAATTTTGTCGGCGTTGGTTCAAGATCTAGCTACTAAAATATTTTAGTCGATAAATATTTATTATTGGCGACTAAATTCAAATTTAGTCAGCAAAAATTTCATTTTTAGCGACTAAACAGGATATAAGTCGTCGTTAGTATACATTTCAGGCTACAAAAAATAAATTTAATTGGCAATATTGCTTTTTCCCGACTAAAATATAAATTAGTCGCGAAAGAGGACGTTTGGCAACTAATATTTTCGTCGCTATTGAGTGATATGTGGCTACCAAAGCATTATAGTAGGCATAATTGATTCCTTTCCCGACCAAAAATAAAATTAGTCGCTAAAGGTTGAAATTTCAACGTGCGCCAATCCTTTTATTGCTGCGCGCGTGTTGGTTTGTTAGGCAACACAACTTCACAACAGTGTATCACACATACACACCTCACCAAACCTCACAAAAATCACCCCACTCACCGTAGCCTATTGTACGGGCGACATTGCAGGACCACGCCACACCATTCACGCGAAATCACCACATTCTGACCCGCATCATCAGGTTCTCTCTCTCTCTCTCTCTCTCTCTCTCTCTCTCTCTCTCTCGCTCTGCTTCTCAGTCTGTCTGTGCATCCGTCTCTCGCTCTCTCGTTTGAGCTCTCTCATATAGTCTATCTCTCTCTCTCTCTCTCTCTCTCTCTCTCTCTCTCTCTCTGTGTTTCCCCCTTTTCTGACATTGTTGCTGTAGGGTTCATTCAAATATGTGGTTGTAATTAATTAAAAATTTCGAAGATGATGTTTAATATATATGTGGCTGTGTATATATAATGCTTTGTACATGTATTGCAGGCTTCTCTCTGTCTCTCTTGATCAAGCTCTCTCACTCACAATCTCTGTCTGTGTCTGTCGCTCTCTCTCTCTCTCTCTCTCCACTTCCTTTCTCTATTTCCCCATTTTGAGTAATTTACTTCTTGTGTTTTCTACACTTGCTTTGAATAAAGCCGCTTAAGGTTTTCATTGATTTATAGGATTTTCAAATTTATATCTATTTGAAAAATGACTTATGCCATTGATTTTTCTTTTACTGTCTTGTTTCACCACCTACTTGGATATACTTGAAAAGTGACTTATGCCATTGTTTGATGAATAATTATTAAGAAACTAGTGAACAAGAATACCCGGTGACATTAAACAGTGATTTATGTCATGGCTCATATTATCATAGTATATTTCTCTTTGGTTGTTCAAATATGAATTTCAAGCAAACAAGATATAGAAGAGGAAGGTCTAGAGGGCAAACCAAAAATAAGAGAATACAAGCTTCCATTTGGCATTTACTCGTAAATTAACATTCTTTCTTCTTCATGGATGCAACATCTCAAAAGCCTAACCAGATTACAATGTTGAAGTTTAGCGATCAAAGTCACTTCACTTTTGAATTCACTAAGACCTTGTTTTGAGATAGTCGAGAGTCGTTTGACAGCTATTTCCTTTCCAGTTGATAGCAGGCCCTATGATAATCAATATAAAGATTTAGTTTGATCATCATGCGAAAGATTATAGTATGTTTTCCTTGTGAAGGATTTCATTTGTCCACTAAAATAGCTAGTGTATGAATGGAACAAACTTACTTTGTAAGACCCATTTTTTAGGTTTCATGGTTTTGGTTAGAAATATCTTTGTGATTGAGGGATAATAAAATGTTCTTGTAAAACGCCCATATTGTCAATTTTTTATTTTTATTTTTTATTTTTTGAGGATGGGTTGTTGGATGTTATTATATTATTGTTGGGTTTATATAGTCAATGGAATTGACTTAGCATCATGGACAAAAATTAGGTTCATTGACTTAAAATTGAAAGTGATTGAATGCTTGGACTCCTTGAATTACCCTTTGATCAAATAATACTAATCAATAATAAAATTATAAATTAATCATAGGATTAATCAGCCCAGTAAAATAATAAAATTATAAATAAATAAGATGAATAGTTACACATGGTTCAAGTCTCTTTTGCAATGCTTCTTTTTTGATGATGTACTTTGATCGCTTTAGAACCGGTTCATTTCTGATTCTGAGGGATTCATTAATCAGAGGCAGCACTGATATGGAAATAAAGATGATAAATCCAATATGTAAATGTAATTAGTCTATTCATTTCAACTTGCTAATTATCACATCGGCAGATTTTACATAGGGAATACATTATATTTACAGTCATTTGTCAAAAAATATATTTATTTGTCTAAAACTTAATTATATATAAATGTCATTTATCTTGCCAATGCTTCGGTGTGCAATGTATACCATATGTAATTCAATACAAAATTAAATAAGTTTTTACAAACTTACATAAGTATCTCACAAAAATGTGTAAGTTGAATACAAATTCGCCTAAATTTGTGAAAACTTACGTGATTATGCAAATTTATATTCAACTTACGCATTTTTGTAAGATCATTTACGGAAATTCACAAAAACTTATGTAATTTTGTGTAAAGCATACGATGTGCATTACATATTGAACAATTTTCTCATCTATCTATTCAAATGTCACATATTTAGTCACCTATCTATTCATCTCACCACCATCCGCAATTAGCGACTTTGCAACAACTTTCTGACAACTTTTTCGGTGCCAACAATTTTTACAACGCTTGTCCTTATCACCAAAAAAAATTAAATTAAATTAAATTAAATTAAATATTGAACCACATAACATATAATCCTTTTTAATACATGTTTAGATTAGTGTTTTTTTTTTTTTAAAGACATGTTGGTTTATTTTGTCGAGTCTTTACGAAACCTTTCAACAAACATCAAAAACCATATTAATTTTGAGAAAGTTCCGAGCCTAGGCGAGCTAGGTGCACATTTAGGCACCATTTGGGTGTTGACTTTTTGATTAAAATAATTAAAAAGTCAAAATATACGATCATATCATTCTGTTGTTGAGTATTTTTGTTTATTTGTTGTTCATTCCTACATTAATGTTTGCTTGACTTGTAGGGTTCAAAAGATGGACAAGAGTTTGATGATGATAAAAGATAGGTTGAAAAGTAAAGAGTACCAACAAGGTGTTAAGTCATTTATTGACTTTGCTACGAAGGATTTAGGCCCACACGATGACATTCATTGTCTGTGTGTTGATTGCTTGAATAACACAAAACATAGTCGACAAGTTGTATGGTTGCATTTGATTCGAAGAGGAAACGTGTGTTCTTATAGAACTTAGGTGCACCACGGAGAACATGTTCCATTGTGTCATGATCAACCTAGTGTATCAAACATTGATGATGAAAGATATGGAGCTGCAATTTTTGACATTGACGATAATTTGAGTGAGTTGCCGGCTATGTTGGAAGAGATTTACATGAGTGGCCTCATGAATGATCATATCAACGAAGAACTCAATAGCTCAGAGAGAGAAATTTTGGTGAAGTTCATTAGATTGTTTGATGATGCTCGACGCAAAGTGTACCCGGAGTGTGAAAAGTTTTCTGTGTTGTCATTCGTTATTAAGATGTTTCATATTAAAGTGTACAATAAATGGAGTAACAAATCTTTCGATATGGTTATGCAAGTTTTCAAAGACATTCTCCCAAAGTGTGATGAAACTGTTCTATGGACCCTTTATAAAGCAAAAAAGTTCTTACGTGAATTGGGTTTGGGATACAAGGCCATTCATGCATGCAAGAAAGATTGTGCAAAACTAGAGAATTGCCCCCACATGTAAGGTGTCTAGATACAAGTTCAACAATCAGAGTGGTAAAAAGATTCCTCATAAAATATTGAGGTACTTTCCTTTGACACCAAGATTGAAGAGATTATACATGTCGAAAAAAACCGCCGCATATATGAGATGGCACAAAGAGAAGCGTGTGGATGATGAAATGTTAAGGCATCCAGCCGATGGTCAAGCATGGAAGGACTTTGATATGCAATATTCTACGTTTTATGTGGAACCCCGGCATGTAAGGTTAGGGCTTGCCACTAATGGTTTCAATCCGTTTGGAAATATGAGCACATCGTACAGCATGTGGCCCATACTGTTAATGCCTTACGATATTCCCCTGTGGAAGTGTATTGTTACGACCCAAACCCGCCCCTAAGGGTTTAGCATTATGTGCGATGTCCGTGATTACCAAAGGCACATTTAAGATAATGACAATATCTGAGATAATGGGGCTGGCGGAAGCCAATCAATAATAAAAAAAAAATATCCAATGAACTGTGAAAACCTGAATGGGAAAAAGCTTCCATGCACATAGCTATAGACATATGCCAAAAATACATATACATTGTAGCATACGGGTTAGGAACATAACCCCTTTAAGATAACTGTACAATCAAAGTCTTCAACATTCTTTACATTAACGAGGACAAAAATGGTGAATCTGAAACACCCCAAAACAGCCTTGACTCGTGTAGGTTCAGAACCTCGACATGAGGCGCGATGGTTGGCTTGACAAAACATGAGTCTAAGTCGACGCCTCTAGCTCTGGTCCGGTGCTTGGCCATCTACACATATATATAAACTGTGAGCTAAAGCCCAGTGAATAACAAATGTGTAAAGAGGTTCAGAATGATGTCCTTACAATCTTTAAAACAATCGATTAGCATTAGAACATTTTCAATCAATATCATTTGTCAATCAATCACTCAATTCGATCCATCATATTCATTAAGTCATACTAGGTCTTAAAAGACCGAACAATCAATTGATGGCCATCATACAATAACAATAGTTCCAAGATTTGGAACTGACAGAAATCTCTGTAACAATAGCAATAACAATAGCAATATGCTATGGATGCCACGGATACAGTTCAAAATAGGATCATCATTCAATCGATAAAAAGTATCATTTCGTAAAGCAATATGATTTATCAATCTGAAAATAAATACGATTGAACATATCTTTACAACATTGTTACTCACAGATAACAGGGCTGTAAGCGGGCTATTTAGCTTTCTTGAGACGCGCACCCCACATAGTTACAGAACGGACACACACTTAATCACACATCCGGAATTAATAACTTAGTCCCTATCTTGTTTTGGTGTGGTCCTATATCATTATCCTTATTATGATGCCTTAAACATGGCTTAGGAGTGCTTAGGATGGAATGAGGATACAAAAATGTACTTAAAAACATTTTTCAAAACTTGCTGAAAACAGGGGTCTCGCTTGAGCGTGGCTTTCTTCGCTCGAGCGAACATACAGAATGTGCTTGGTCGCTCGAGCGTAGACTCCTTCGCTCGAGCGATCTGCAAAAATGTGGAAAGTACTGGTTGCTGAAAATCTCCGCTCGACGCTCGCTCGATGCTCGCTCGAGCGTGAGACACAGTTTTTCGCTCGAGCGCAAGTCTTGTCACTCGAGCGTGCTTCTGCACACACAAAAACCTGAGAGCTTGCAATTTACACTCAAGCCAGCATTCCGTCGCTCGAGCGAAAGACTGAAAACAAAGGTGGTCGCTCGAGCGAGGAAGCCAAATTCTGGGTTTTCCAAATTTGTTCCCAAAGCTCAAGCCATAGATTTAATATGCCAAAACTCATCCTTTTGGGCCAATTCACTAGAAAATACTTAGAAACTCATAACACGACATGTTTTGAAGATCATTTCATAAAATCAAAGCCCAAAAGTATGCCAATTGTACACAAAATCAACTTGAAATGGAAGAACATGGTGTAATTATGTCATGCATGCACTTATTTGAATTCATGACTTCCAACACATGATCATATGAACTATTCTTTCCAAAAATATGATGAATTCTTAGATTACAATTATAATATGAACATGCATATGTGAATTTCATGAAAACAACTCTCAAAATTCAATGATATAGACAGGCATGCATGGATTGATTCTCAATCCTACTCTTTAGGCTATTCCTTGACTTTAGTCTCTAATTTTTCCATGAACCATGCATGAAGCAACTTAAATTTACAATTAAGAAGGTGAATTCCTACCTTAAGTCTTGAATTCCCAAGAGTGGTAGCTCAATTTTGCAAGTCTTCTTTAATTTTTCTAAATTTCAAGCAAGACTCTTGTTGAAATTAATTTTCTCTTACTCTCCTTTCCCTCACGATTTGTGCAAGGAAATGGAGGCTAATGGTGTCAAACATGTGTGAAATAGGAACAAAACAATGGCCTTGAGAAGTCCACTCAATGGTAAAAGTGAAATTAACTTAGGCTCAATTAGTTAGCATTATTTATTCCAATTTAATCGTTGCAAATCAAATTTCCATTAAACCTACCATAAAATTCTATAAATCCGAATTAGCATATAACACAAATCAATTTCTGAATCGGTCGCCGATAAGGTTTTCAATTCGTAAACCGAAAACAAAATATGAACAGATCATTCTATACCAAACAGGTAGAAATGCAATTAAGACAACACACTCACATAATCAATTTGAGATTTCATCTTAATCATTTACTTGTCATGCTTAATCATGAATTAACGCTAATCATAGGTCAGGGTTGTCACATGTATGAAAGAGCCATTTTTGATGATGTCAATGCTTATTCCCGATCCATCTACCCTTGAAAGAGACATCGATGTTTACTTGCAACCATTAGTAGAGGAGTTAATGAATTTGTAGGAGCATGGTGTGCAAACATATGATGCCTCAAATGGTCAAATATTTAAAATGCATGCAGTAGTTATGTGGACCATTAATGACTTCCCCGCATATGGTACCATGTCTAGTTGGACTACAAATGGTTACTTGGCTTGCCTTAATTGTAACATAGATGCATCATCTCAGTGTCTGCGAAGTAAGATAGGGTATATGGGTGCCCGCTGCCACTTGCCCAAGAACCATATTTGGTGAAGAAGTAAGCTCTTCAATGATCAAAATGAGCATCGGTCCAAACCTGTGGAGTTATTGAAACAACAAATACTGCAGCAAATTGATTCGGGGACATACAGGCCGTATGGCAAGCATCCAAACAATCAAAAAAGACAATAGAATGAAAATCCACCTTCCAATTGAACAAAAAGAAGCATTATTTTGAACCTACCATATTGGAAAACGCTAAAACTTCGACACAACCTTGATGTCAAGCACATAGAGAAGAATGTATGTGACAATCTGGTTGAGACACTACTGAGCATTGACGGCAAGAACAAGGATACAGATAAAGCACGCTTAGATCTAGAAGACATGAGGATACAAAAGGAATTACACTTGAAGAGGCATTCCAATGGCTCATTCGAGAAGCCTCCAGCATCGTACACACTGTCCTTGGTAGAGAGACAAGGTTTTTGTGATTTCTTGAAATCGATTAAGTACCCTGATGGATATGCAGCAAATATATCGAACTGTGTCACTGTTCATGGTAGAAAATTAGCTGGCCTCAAAACTCATGACTGTCATGTCCTTCTACAATGACTACTTCAAATTAGGATGCGTGGATACCTTTCCAAGAAGATTGGGACCACACTTTTTGAGTTAGGAAATTTTTTCAAACAGCTATGCTAAAAAACATTGAAGGTGACTGATTTAAAGAAGATGAAAGAACAAATCGTACTTATACTTTGCAAGCTTGAGAAGATTTTTCCTCCAGCATTTTTTGATGTCATGGTCCATTTGGCAATTCATTTGCCTCACGAGGCTATACTTGGAGGGTCTGTGCAATATCGATGGATGAATCCCATTGAGAAATAATACCACGAGTTCCCGAACATCCCTATTTACATATTAGATAATGTAAACGTTAACATTCAAATCATATTGCCATGTAGGATGCTGAAAGGATTTGTTTGCCATAAAGCTAGGCTAGAAGGTTCCATTACGGAGGCTTACATTTCAAATTTAGTTTCTGACTTTTCAATTGTAACACATTTAATCCTAAATTTTGAATCATGTTTCAAATAAAGACAATTGAAGATACCATTTCTTAATTTCAAGGGTAAAATCATCAATTTGATAAAAATAATTGTCAAAAAAATATTTTTTAATTTTAAAAAATTGTTTGTACCCACTAAAGATAAAATTATGTAAAATTGATAAATCTTTTAAACATTTATTTATTTACCAAATTAATTTTTATTATGTGTTTGGATGATAATCATATAATGGGTGATTGTTTTTATTTTCATTAAAATAGTTTTTATTTTTTTCAAAAGTCAAGTATGGCAAACATTTTGATATTATTATTAAATCAATTCATTAAATCAAAAAAAATATAAAACTAAAAACATTTCATATATTAAATATATCGATTACACATTAAAATCCTAACAACCACCCATTACATGATTATCATCCAAACACATAATAAAAATTAATTTTGTAAAATAAATGAATGTCTAAAAGATTTATTAATTTTACATAATTTTATCTTAATTTGGTAGGTAGAAATAATTTTTAAAATTTTAAAAATATTTTTTAGACATTTTAGTTAGTTTATATTTTATCAAATTGATGATTTTGCTCTTAAAATTAGGTAATGGTATCTTTAATTATCCTTATTTGAAACAAAATTCAAAATTTAAGGTCAAATATGTTATAATTGAAAAGTTAGGAATCAAAGTGACTCAAATCCCAAACTATAGGAATTGTTAGTATAATTCGTCTATTTTATTTTGTTAAATAAAAAATTATGACAAAGTGATATTTGTAATCTTTCAAACTACATGGGGCAATTTGTATTTAATATATGAAATTTTTGTAATTTTGAATTTTTGGATTTAATGGATTGGTTTAATAATGATATCAAAGTTATCGCCATATTTGAATTTTGAAAAAATAGAAATTAATTTAATGAAAATAAAACAACCACCCATTATATGATTATCATCCAAATACATAATAAAAATTAATTTGATAAAATAAATATCTAAAAAATTTATCAATTTTACATAATTTTATCATTAGTGGATATAAATAATTTTTAAAAATTCAAAAATATTTTTTTTGACATTTATTTTTGTCAAATTAGTTTATATTTTATTAAATTGACAATTTTTCTGTTGCAATTAAGCAATGATATCTTCAATTATCCTTATTTGAAATAAGATTCAAAATTTATGATCAAATGTATCACAATTGAAAAGTCATGAATCAAAATGATATGAGTTCCAAACTATAGGGACTGGTAGTATGATTTGTCCCAAAAAAAAAAAAACATTAATAATAATAATAATACTCAATTCGTCTCAAAATATTAGTCTATTTTTGCACTTTAAAAATATTAATTTTCTAAAATTACACTTTAATAGTATATTTTTTAGGAATATCAATTGTCATAATTGTACTTTTTGTGTTATTGATGAATTTAAAAAAAAAAAAGACAAAATGAAAATTTTAAATTATTTTCATTCTTGATTTTTAAAAAGAGACTAATATTTTAAGATAATAAAATATAAAATAAAAAATTAATATTTTGAGAAAAAAAAGTAATAATAAAAATAAATGAATAAAATTTGAATCCCACATCTGACAAAAGCACTCCAATCCAGTAAGAAAATAAATCTTAAATAATCTACTAAAATTTCTGTCAAGCTCTCACATCACCCACACTAATACGAAAGCTTTGATAAAAATTTTGATTGATTATTGAGGATCCTGAGCATAACTCGTCCAGTAAACGTTCACATCACAAGTATTATTTCCATAAGTTTCCGTTGAATTTTCTTTGCAGCAAGTGAAGTCACACTCTATTCCCACCAACTACCTAATTTAATCACTACTCATCCATGAAAAAATAAAGAAATCGATTAAAAAACTATTCATAGCCATCACCGTCCCAGACACCTCCTCTTCACCACCACACAAAAGAATGAATTCCCACATCCTTTCATGGCTTCCAATCCTCCTTCCATTCATAATACTCTCCTTGTTCCTTCAATTTCCGCTATCTTCGAGTCCTAGCCCCGATCAATCTCTGTACCGGGACTGTGGTAGTACTTTCAATTGTGGCTCCATCACCGGACTGGACTATCCTTTCCGCGGAGAAGATGAACCAGAATACTGTGGTTATCCGGGTTTAGTTCTCAATTGTCAAAACAATATTGCCACCTTTTACATCAACCACCTTAAATTCCGGGTTTTGGGTATCGATCAAGCTGCCCAAACTATGAGGATTGCCAGAGAGGATGTGATTGAAGCAACCTGCCCACAGGATTTAGTTGACACCACCCTGGATGATACGCTATTCGAATACGTTTCCAGTGGTTACAGAAACCTCAGTTTTCTCTATGGTTGCCCGGCTCCAGTTGGACTAATTCTGGGTATAATCAAGTTAGTTACTTGTAACATTTCTGGGTATAACAGTGTGTATTTATTGCCTGAAACTCCGTTCCCGCTTGGCTGTGACGTTAGAGTCACCGTTCCGGTTCATGATTGGGTGGGGTCTTTAATTCCACAGGAGTGGGAACAAGCTATCCAGGGAGGGTTTGAGGTTAGATGGAAGGTGGATAGCAGAGTATGCATGGAATGTTCCCGGTCCAAGGGACGGTGTGGATATAATCTTGTTACCAAACAAAGCACTTGCTACTGCCCCGACCCGCCTTACGTGTCGGATACCTGCTCTACGACTGCCGGAGCCCGACTGAGGTCTACGCCGACACTGGGTATGTTAAATCTTCTTTTCTTCCATTCAAATTTCTCTAGGCAGGGCAGTCCCATGATTTTTTTATTTTCATGTGGCCTGTGTGGTGTGAGAGAAGTAACTATAAATTTTTATTTTATCTGAAAATTGAGATTTCAATTTTGTAGTTAGCTGTTACCATCATCTTTTGATATGACTGAATTGGAACCTTCATTTTTAGAGTCTTCCAAAATGTGGATTAATTTCTATCATGAAAATGAGATTCATCATAGTGTGAACCCCAAATTTTATCCCTTTCAGAGACATGGAATTCTGTGTCCTCACATTATTCTTTAACCTGTTTTAAGGTATTTTTGAATTTTTCATATAAATCAATAATTAAAAATATATTAAAATAAGATAACAAAATTTAAGTTGAGAAGATTAGTCTTTCTGGTGCATTGCATGGGGCTTTTATGAGGCCAGGGGCAGCGGACCCATCCGTGCCCACTGTCATTAGTTTGGTAATTAGTTTTAGGAAAAAGCCTCATACACCCAGTGATTCATCACCCCCACTACACCCAGTGCCACGTGGCACTGCGTGATTGGTTGAAAAAAAAAAAAAAAAAAAAACAGTGAACTGCCCAGTGGGGCGCCCCCACGTCACTGGGGGTCGACCCCCACTGAGGGTAGATAGCAGAACTGTTAGTTTTAGATCACTATATATATATAAACATTATTTATATGATATTTTAAGGTCAGGTTTGGCGAGTATCAAAAAAATCTAAAAAGCTAAAAAGTAGTAAAAAAGTCATTACTATTCACAAATAAAAAATATTAAAAAAATATTTTATATATTTTTGTATTACAAAAGTTTTCATTACACTGTTAACCATACTGCCCCAGCAGGAAGGCAGTTCATACACGTTTTGCGCAAAAAAAAAAAATTACATATGTAAAGCCACAAAGTTTGATGGTAATGTTGGACCCTTGGAAGTCCACTAAGTGTTCCGTTTTGATAATCCGAACCGTTCAATATATACAACTTGTCGAGTACTATATACTTGTAAAAAATCACGTTGATCGGATATCGTTAACTATATAATCAAATCAGTTTTGTATAAACAAAACGGATTGTGTGATAGTTAACTGTTGAAAAAAAAATTAATCCGATCATATAGCTATCAATGTCTGATTAACGTGATTTTTTATAGACATATAATACTCAACAAGTTGTACATATTCAACGGTTCAGATTATTAAAATGGGACCCGTGGTGGCCCCCACAGGCCGACCATCACTGTCCAAACACTTTGCCTCAAATGAGGCAATAATTTGCGATGACACCCTGCCCCCGCAGTGCAGCCGTACAACCTACTCAACTTTCTTCTCCTATACACTTTATTTATATAATTTTTTATTACATATTTTTCATAAAAAGACAAAATTAATTCAAACATACTTATTTTTTTTCTCAACTTTTTAGTCTAAAAAGATAAAAAGTGCACTTATTTAGGACATTCCACACAACCTCTGACATAGTAAAAAAATTTATAAATGAAATAAGTTGACTTACCTTTAACTAGATAGTTAGAAGATAAATGATAATTTGTTTAATATATGTATTATAATTTTTTATTAATTATAAATATTATGTAAATAATGTCAAAAAACTTTCGGAACATCTAATAATTATTTACCGTATTTATTTATTTTGGAGAAAACCATTACCCGGCTATAGGAATGATGTCATTCTTAATTAATTAGTTTATTTTTTATCAATGCATTTTGCTCAATTTGCACATTCGAGGGTTGGCGAAGTCACTACCACAGCCACGAGTTTTTTTTTTTTTGTTTTTTCTTTTTTTTTTGGATCAGCTCAACCACAAGCTTGTGGCCCATAGTTGGATAAGGTTTTGGGATTCGATTGAATTTACTTTTCAGTTTGAGTGATTAACATGCGTTCGTCAAGAGCGAAAATTAGTGGAGGTGTGTGTGCGTTAAGTAACCGAGACACCTATGCAAAACTTTAAAATAAAATAAAAAAATCTCTATCACATGGATGTGCAATCACCATCCTGGCACCTAAAAAACAACATATATTCACATTTTAATTATTCAAAATTTTATGAAATAAATGAGAAAAACGCAATAATACTATGATATATTTTTAATCAATTGCAAAATTACTTAAGTTCGAAAAATATAAAATAGAGTTGTTAGATTTTTGTAATTGACAATCCCGTTTGACAAAATTATTTTCAGTTGTAATTTTATTCGCTCTTTTGTTTTAGTGAGACTGTGAGTGTTAAAATACAAATTCAATCCGAATTTTGCTTGTGTAGAAGAGTTTGTGTTGACATTTCACATGTTGAGCATTCTTTGTTTGCTACTTCGCTGATTATGTACGGGTTTGTACGCTCAAGCAGTGAAGTGGAACTTCCAGTATTTCAGCATGCATTCAAAATTTCTAGAAAACTTATTTTACCGCTCAAGCGGTAAAGTGTGCGCTTGAACGGTTGGCCTATATATTTTGCACCGCCTTTACTCATACCGCTCGAGCGGTCAATTGATGGCTTGAGCGGTCAACGCGACTCTGTTTAGTATAAAGTGCGTCATCTGTTGCTTTTAGGGTCTAACCCGTCTAGACTCAAAGAGGAGAAAACTAGAAAGTGTTTTACATTTGAAGGTGTTTTAAATGAGTTTCCTTGATGTATAGAAGATGATCGATTGGTCAATGAATTACAAAGTGTTAAATAGCTAGAGTTGATTTTGTTCTTTTATTTACATAAAGAGAGAGGTGTTCTTCAGTAGATTTTGGAGAATTTCGACCTAAAGTTTTAGTTGATTTCGAAGTGGCTCATAATTGTGAATTCGACATTAGCGTTGTGGATTCAATGTTGGGCAAAACAGTTCAAGATGAAGACGGTGATGGAAGAGGCACGTTAGGTTTGGTTTAATTCAGGCGTGAATTTGCTAGGTAATTAAGGGAACTTATGTGTAATTTTTATTTTTTTTTTGTTTTCTTAGTAAATTGTTTTGTGATTTTAGCCTGTAATTTTTTTATTACAATTAGAAGCGCTCCAATTGTGATTTTTTTTATATTAAATCATCGAACTGATTTATTGTTGATTGTTTGATTATGATTGATGTGGGGATATATTTTCTGAGTACCAACACGTGGCAAGGTGACGCCGACGTGTCAGCCGAGGTGCCACTTGTCCTGGTCGTGACACCGAGGTGATCTCGGCAAGGCCGAAGTTATCCCCGAAGATATCGGAATCCGAGATAAGTGGATAAGGGACAAGAGTCCTAGAATGAAAAGGGAACTCAACCTGGATAAGGGACAAGAGTCCTAGAATGAGAGAAGATTTCAGTTTGTATTAAAATAAGACTCTTAGATAGTTTATCCTAATCTTACTAGGAGTCCAATATTAGCAGTAATCCTGAGTCCATAGAAGTTAGGCTTCTATTGGGACTAGGTTTATGTTGCCTATAAAAGAGAGGCACCCCCATGAGTCTAAGGTATGCTTTTATGCTCAAGCTTATGAGTTTAGCTATTGATTATTTATGAGAGATATGGAGTACTGACTTGATCGTCGAAGTACCCCTGAGTGAACGAGCCACCGCCGGAGACTCTTATTTCTGTTGCAGGTCAGACAGGTGCCATATATTCTGCCGGTGTTCTCCAGTTGAGTACTAAGTTGGCAGTGTGGTCGGAAATTGACCCACACAATTTGGCGCCGTCTGTGGAAAAGAAATAAGAATAGATGGCCAATGAAAAAAAGAAGAATAGATAGCCAATGACTGACAGAAGGATCAAACTGGAGACAACGCTCCTGCTAAGAATGAGAGACCTATCAACTTCAACGTTGAAGGGGACAACCGCAACACAGAAACTCGTGACCAAAGTCACGGAGTGAAAGACGCCGGCCAGGAAGGTAACGCACAAAAGACAACAGATCGAAGCGGATACTACAACGAAAATGACCTCCAGGTATGGAAGGATAGATACCTGCGGAGGAATGAAGACCCTTCCAGAAGGGATGCAGAGACAGGGGGCATAAGCGCTCCCAAGGAGATAACATTCAAGTATATAAGAACTCATCTTGAGTGAGCAGATCCTGGATTCCAGATCCTGGATCCCGGATCCAAGAAGACATGATCTCAACCTAGACAAGTAGGCCCGAGAAGACGAGAGCTCAGCCTAAGTGAGCAGATCCCCGATTCCAGATCCCGGATCCTAAAAGACATGATCTCGGCCTAGATGAGTAGGTCCGAGAAGAGAAGAGCTCAACTTGAGTGAGCAGATCCAAGATTCTAGCAGACAAGATCTCGGCACTTAAGTCCGAAAAGAGAAGAGCTCAGTGAGCAAATCTCAGATCCCAGAAGATAAAAAAGAAAGCACACATGGTTGGACTGTAGTTAGCCAGGTTGAAGACCTTTTATAAGGTTCGCAAAGGAGTATGTGGAAACAATGCAAGGGGCAGAGAGAAGAAGAATATGTTTACCACTTGTTGAAATTTGTAGCAATTTACAAGTTGGTTAAACCGAGATGACGTTTATCACTTGTTGAAATTTGTAACAATTTACAAGTTGGTTAAACCGAGATGATGTTTACCACTTGTTGAAATTTGTAGCAATTTACAAGTTGGTTAAACCGAGATGATGTTTACCACTTGTCGAGATGATGTTTACCACTTGTTAAAATTTGTAGCAATTTACAAGTTGGTTAAACCGAGATGATGTTTACCACTTGTTGAAATTTACCACTTGTTGAAATTTGTAACAATTTACAAGTTGGTTAAACCGAGATGATGTTTAACACTTGTTGAAATTCTGTGTGAATTTACAAGTTGAAGTTAAACCGAGGTCATGTTTAACACTTGTTGAAATTCTGTGTGAATTTACAAGTTGAAATTAAACCGAGATGATGTTTAACACTGTTGAAATTCTGTGTGAATTTACAAGTTGAAGTTAAACCGATGTGATATTTAAACACTTGTTGAAATTCTGTGTGAATTTACAAGTTGAAGTTAAACCAAGATGATGTTTAACACTTGTTGAAATTCTGTGTGAATTTACAAGTTGAAATTAAATTGAGGTCATATTTAACACTTGTTGAAATTCTGTGTGAATTTACAAGTTGAAGTTAAACCGATGTGATATTTAATACTTGTTGAAATTCTGTGTGAATTTACAAGTTGAAATCAAACCGAGGTCGTATCGGAAGAAGATTGGTTTAAACACTTGTTGAAATTCTGTGTGAATTTACAAGTTATAGTTAAACCGAAGTTATGATAAATGAAGATGGTTTAACACTTGTTGAAATTTTAAGAAAAATTTACAAGCTGAACTTAAGCCGAGGTTATGATAAAGGATGATGGTTAAACACTTGTTGAAATTTTTGAGAAAAATTTACAAGTTAAAGTCAAGCTCAAGCAATATCTGCGTACTTGCCAAGACTACCAGGTTGTCAAAACTTGAAATACGGAAAACTGAAGTCTTGATAGAAGACATTGAGAAAGTGACAAGTCCTAAGCAACACTTGTGAAAATATTTGTTACAATATTTTCAAGTGTTAGGACAAGGCCGAGATGAGCAAGATTAGAAGTTGTGACAGAGGTATTTTACTCGAAGAGATTGCACAGTCAAGGTATACTTTGAAGATATGCAAATTATTCTAAGTATAGAATCATACAAGAGCAGAAAAAAGAAGACATACATTCAAAGAAGAAATCAGAGAAATGCATTTAAAGAAGAAAGAAGGCATTTCGGCCTGAATATTGAAAAATAAATTATTCAGACTACAAAAATGACACGTCAGCCGGATTAAAAGCATACAAAGACGGACAAAGTACAAGGTACAAGGTACAACGAGTTAAAGAAGGAAACAAAACTACTCGGCATCAATGTCAGGATATAGAAGACAGTTGGGAAGACTTCTTAGCAGCCTTCTCGGCCTCGAGCTCAGCATCGATCTTCCGAAGAGTTTGATCAAGGCTCTTCTCGGCAATTGGCACTTCGGAGTTTGAAGGCAAGGATTGAAAGTAAGAATCTGGAAAAAGACACAGAAAATAGAAACAAGAATGTAATTCGTAATCAAGAATGGTGATGAAGCTATCAGGAAATCAAGACAAAAAGATTGCACAGGTGTGTCAAGCCAAGAACAGTGGTAGAAATCAACAGATGTGTGAACAGTGTGTATTCAAGAAGATGATTTGAAAACAACGAGTAAAATAGCAATGGTGATTAACAATGAAGCAGAGCTTCTTGGAAAGCAACAAGAAATAAAACTAGGAGAAACAGTGGCTTACCAGAAAGAGGGAAGCTGGAATGAGAATTGTTGAAGTCTGACGACAATGACAAAATGACGTAAGCTTCACCAGAGAAAAGGAACGAAGACAATTGAAGAAGCTTGAAAGCTTGGAACAATGACGGATTTAAGCAAAAGAGTTGGAAAGAGAAAAAGC
Source organism: Camellia lanceoleosa (assembly GCA_025200525.1). Classification (NCBI taxonomy): domain Eukaryota; kingdom Viridiplantae; phylum Streptophyta; class Magnoliopsida; order Ericales; family Theaceae; genus Camellia; species Camellia lanceoleosa. Next base: position 201,618,598 of record CM045758.1, read on the forward strand.
CAGAGGATTGAATGAAAAAAGAGAGAAAAAATAGTCAAGAAGACGACAAAGTTCAAGAATGAAGCCAAGTGCACAGGCACTAAGTAAGTATGTGAAGAACAAGAAAGTAATGACCCAGACACGATGCTAGCAACAGAAAGCGGATATAACAAGAACAGTGCTAGGCATTCAAACAATTCAAAACTTGAAGACAGACGAAAATATAAGGCAACAGATGGCAAGTAAACAGATTCAAAAGAGTTATGAAAGATTGAGCTTAATAGCAAGTAAAGAGTTTGTGAACCTACCATGTGAAATGAACGCCGATATGAAAATCGTCGGAGTCAAATAGATGACTAGAAATCGGGAACTCACCAGAGAGTGTGAGTGGAGCAGTTGCAAAGCTCTTGGAGTTTACGAATTAATTGAACCAGAACCTCGGCTAGGAGGTGAGATTTCAAGCAGCTTGGAAAGCATGGAACTTGGTTCTTGACACCAGTGGAGAGTAAAGTCCAGGAAACTTTGAGGTTGGCGAGTTTGATCTCGGACAGAGGGGCATAGATGAACGAACAGTGTAGGTTCCATCACCTCAGAATGCCGAGGTAATAGAACCTAGAGGGCAGTTGTGGGGATATATTTTCTGAGTACCAACACGTGGCAAGGTGACGCCGACATGTCAGCCGAGGTGCCACGTGTCCTGGTTGTGACACCGAGGTGATCTCGGCAAGGCCGAAGTTAACCCCGAAGATATCGGAATCCAAGATAAGTGGATAAGGGAAAAGAGTCCTACAATGAAAATAGAACTCAACCTGGATGAGAGACAAAAGTCCTAGAATGAGAAAAGACTTTAGTTTGTATTAAGATAAGACTTTTAGAGAGTTTATCCTAAATTTACTGGGAGTCCAAGATTAGCAGTAATCCTGAATCCATAGAAGTTAGGCTTCTATTGGGACTAGGTTTATGTTGGCTATAAAAGAGAGGCACCCCCATGAGTCTAAAGTATGCTTCTATGCTCAAGCTTATGAGTTTAGCTATTGATTATCTATGAGAGATATGGAGTACTGACTTTATTCATTATTTTAAATTAAAATATAATCACAAATTAATATCACAAGAATATCTAGATTTTTCATGATTGAAATTCAAAATATTTGAGTTTGTAATTCAATCCAAAGTTTATTTCGTATCCACGTCAGCCTGTTCAGACCATTGGTTGTCCCCGACACAAAAATGGTCTTTTGCATACCACTAGGATTTCACCTAATATCTGATTTTTTTGATTCACTTAAAACTCACAAAGAAAGGGCCCCCAATATGCTTGTTTCCCATCTTATAGTGTTTATACTTTTTACTGGATTTTATTCATCCTTTGTCTTGTTCACAATGCCATTTTACGTCCTCGATCTAGCTGGTGTTTTGTATGTTACCATGCATGACACACAATAACACAAGACAACATACTTTTCATATGGTTATCAAAAAAATAATATTCAATATTTCAGAATATCATTATATTATGTGTACATAATACTTTTGAGTCATCTTGTTTGGTTTATTTCACTTTTAAAAAATTGAATTTTTTATTTTTTGTATTATTTTGTAAAACTTTGGTTTAGTGGTAAAATCTTAGTCTAATAATCTTGAGATTATGGGTTCAAGTCTCGAAACAATCACTTTGTACACTATATCAAAGGTTAGGTGTGTATCCAATTTTTTTCCTCCCAAACATACATTAATAGGTACTAATTGGGTACTGTTTTTTATTTTGATTCTACTGCTTTTTAAAATATTTTACGTAAAATTTTTATAATTTAAATATAACTAATCTAGATATATTTAAAAAATATAACACTTGTGAAAAAAAAAACTTTAAAAAAATTATCAAATACAAAAAATACAAAAATTCAATATACTTTCTTATTTTGTTGTATTCAATGATTTTTTTTAAAGATTTTTGTACAAATTTTGTACTTTTTTAAGTAAATTAAAATTAAGTGAATATAAAAAGTTTAAAAAAATTATTTAAAATTTAAAAAAAATATATTAAAAATACATAAATAAGAATTGAGTTTTTAGAAAACTATTTTTTAAAACTCCAAACCAAACAGATGAGGTTTTGTTAAAAATAAGATGAAAAAAAAGAAGATGGGGTTGGTTTGATCTCGCACCCAACTTATTAAGATAGGTCATGCCGGTGTCACTTGCCCTATTATTATCAGTATTCTTATTGGTTTGGTTGTAAATGTAATAATGATATTACATGTTATATCACCATTGAATGAGAAAACTCATTTTTAGATAGGTACTACAATATGTTGAGTTAATGAGAAAGAAGTCGGGACTTTATTAGCATTACCCTCAATATATTTTTCCAGTCTCACCCCCCAATCCAAGATATCCAAAATAAACTTCTCATTGTTTCCTCTAAAATTCCCAAAGTTAACCTTTATTCCAATTTCATAACTTTGATATGGGAAATGAAGTTAGACCACATTTCCATCTTCTCCTAATCTTTTCCCCACAATGCATCCCAATCTTCTGCATTGTCCCCTTCTCTTCCTCTTCATCTCTGTACTAACTTCAATCAATATTCATTCTTCTCTATCTGCCACTGCCAACGACATACGATACTTAAACTGTAACCAATCCTTCACCTGTGGGAACATCCAAAACATCATGTACCCATTCTGGGGAGCGAACCGCGCAGACTACTGCGGCCTACCTGGATTCGAGCTGGACTGCGAAAACAACATCCCAACTATCACAATGGCCTTGGAAAAGTACAGAATTCTACAAATCAACACCCAGCAATTTATACTGAATTGGGCCGAGCTGGTAGTTGGGCCGAGGTAAGCCCAAGTGAGAAGGGCAGCTCGTGCACCAGCCGGAGTGTTGCGATAGTCCGGTTGGCAGACTAAGTAGTGTAGCTCGGTTTCTACTGAGTTCGGTCATGACGTACGAAACCGGAGTAGGAATGAAGAAATGAAGAGCCAAACTAAGGGCAGTTCGGCTGAAGATGCTTGGTTACTTCAGTCAAAGCATGTGAGAAACCGAGGCGAACTTTGACTCAGAATGTCTTTCGGCTTGACTCCCTTATGTATAGCTCGGCCTTTGCATGGGTACGCCGAGGTAAGGGAGGGAAGTAAGGACCGAGCTAACGGTTACTCCGGTCAGTAAGAGTTCGGCCGTAGTAAAGCCATCTCACTTGGCTTGTGCAGTGAGGAGGGTGTTGGAGGATAAGCATGATCTTCCAGGAGGGGTAATCCTAGAAGGACTCTACGCATGGAGGAATGCTAGTCTTAGGAGGACTCTTCGCATGGAGAAGATAGAGTCCTACTAGGACTGTGCCACGCGAAACCTATATAAGCTCACCAATATCACCTTTGGAGAGGTAACACAATTTTGCTTCCTGAATACACAGAGCTTTTGCCTTCTTGTCTTGCTTACTGACTTAGGCATCGGAGAGGTTTCCGGCATACCCCCGCCGGCCAGCTCACGTTTGTGTTTTCAGGTGGTGGAACGACGACGTATTGAAAAACGCAGACTTGATCAACAGGATTATACGAGAAGGTGAAATTCTTTCCCGTACAATTGGCGCCGTCTGTGGGAAAAACAGACAAGAACAACCTCTTGATCAAGCTTTCTCTTGAACATCAATGGCGAACAACGAAGAACTGCCACAGTCCGCCGTTGACGGACTAACTCCAGAAGGGGGGGCAAGGCGCGAAGGCCTACCTTTGGTCCCTCCCATGGCGAGCCTGGAACCACAAAGGCGAAATTCGGGAGGATACGAGGGGCGAAGGAGGAATAGCGATTTCATCCTCTCATTCGCAAAGCCCGGAAAAGACAAAAGCGCGAGTTGATCCTCAAATTACGGAGGATCGCGTCGAGAGCAAGACGAACTAATCCGTAAGATGGCGGCGGACATGGAGTCTCTGAGCGCCAGATGAAAGGAAAAGAGGTGGCGGCAGAGAGGCGCAACAAGAAGACGCCCTCGCCACTCGAGAGGGTCGTGGTAGAATTCCACACCTCTCAACCAGAGGACAGAAGCCTCAGGACAGGCGACACGCGATCCGTATCTTCCAGGACTCGTCACTCCAGGTCTGAGAGGACGAAGCCTGAGAGGTCATACACTGAGGGAAGTACCTATTGGCCCTCACATACGCATCATACGAGGTCCAGACAGAATTACCTAGGTCGTCCGACCTAAGGTCCATGTTGGAAGAAAAAGCCACGATGGAAGGAGGACGCCAGAGCGCCGCGATCCCCAGGTTCCCTTGCAACGATTGGCTCCTCGGACGGAAGCGTCGAGGTTGGAATGCCAAGGCCGCACTTGGCATCTGAACCACGGATAAGGCATTGGCGAGGCTGCAGACCTCACCATTCGTCCCCAGATTGAGAACGCACCCTTCCGGGCTTCCTACAACCCAAATTCATGACGTATGAAGGCAAGACGGACCCTTACACCCACTTGAGCCACTTTCGCGAGTTATGGTCAGATCTGCGGAATGAGGCGTTGATGTGTATCCTATTCCCTTCAAGCCTCGGCGACCTAGGCTTGACTTGGTTTGAGAAGCTTCGAGGCGGCATAGCCTCACAGGCGCCAATTAGCGGCGTTTGTAACGATTGAGCGAACACAAAGACCGGTGGAGATCGACCGGCTACTCTCCATAGACATGGGCGATAAGGAGACTCGAGGTCATACAACGATCGCTACTAGGAGACATTCAGCAGTTAGGGATCGCCCAACCAACCTCGCCATTATGTAATACAAAGAAGCCTTCCAATGGGAATCGGTGAGGACTCTATCACCATGACGCCACCCTCACCATGGAAGCCACGATGGAAAGAGTGCACCGGACATCGGGGTAGAAGAAGATGGCGCTTCGCCAAAGCAAAAAGCGCACCACCATAACACGGAGAAGAAGACCTCGGCAAGGTCAATCTGGTAGATCGCCAAAAGCAAGCGGACCAGGCGGGCGAGACAATGGCGAAGACGGGACAAGAGGTGGTTGAGAGTCCGCACCGCCATTACCACGATGTTCAAAAACCAATCTAGTATACTTAGTGAGATTCGAGACAACCTTTCGTCAAGTGGCACCTTAAGCTAAGCGAGGCCAGAAGGACTATGATGTGATCTAGATGTACCTTCCACAAAGAAAAGGGGCACCGCACTGAGAACTGTACGCCATTGAGGCAGCATCTGGAAGAGTTGGTGGCGGCGGGCCACCTAGATAAATACATAGAGGAGGCGGCCGGCCCCAGACCACAACCTCCCCAATGGAATGCCGATCCGCCACAAGGCACCATCAACGTAATCCATGGAGTCTTTGAACCAGAGCGAGTATGCGAGCTCAGAAGTTCAATCAAAAAGGCAGAGCACTTGAGAGAGGTGCTAAGCGCCCAACCTGTCGCGAAAAAGGGGAGGACAGAAGCTACAAACATCATGTCCTTTTCGGATAAAGACTTGGACAGAATATATTGCCCACACAACGATGCCTTGGTCGTCACTCTCCGAGTCAAGGATTTTGACGTCAAGCGGATTCTGATCGACCAAGGTAGTTCGTGTGAAATCATGTACTATGAAACCTTCAAGCAACTCAAGCTGCAAGATAAAGACTTGGCCCCAGCCGTATCTCCTTTGATTGGATTCAACTCTATGCCGGAGTGGCCAGTCGGCAAAATCATCCTTCCAGTCAGGGCGGGAAGTGTGACGAAGCAAGTAGAGTTCTGGGTGCTGAAGGTCTCTTCCACCTACAACATCATCTTAGGCAGAACATGGCTGCACGCCATGCGCTCGGTGGCTTCCTCCTACCACCAAGTGATGAGGTTCCCCAACGACACCGGAGTAATTGAAGAAGTATATGGGGACCAGATTATGTCCAAACAGTGCTTCGTCGCAACGAATGGTAGCCGCGCTGCCAAAGGATATGTTCATTCGGTTGAAGAACCGGAGAGTAATGAACTATTCGCGGATGTTGGCATGGTGATCAAAAGCGATGGAGGACTTGATAGAGTCGAGAATAGGCGAAGAACCCGGATAAGTTCTTCTTGCTTGGCTCGTCGTTGTCCAAGGCCTGAGAGTGGAGGTCTTGGAATTTCTAACTTCCAACGTCGAAGTGTTTGCACGACTCCATCGACATCACGGGCATTGACTAACTTCATCGCCACCAACTCAACGTCCACCCTTCGCGGACCGGTCATTCAACGCACTTCATGAGATCGGCACTCCACCACGCCGAGATAGTAGCAGAGGAAGTGGGAAACTTGTTGGAGGCGAGAGCAATTAGAGAGGTGCACTACCCGGTGGATCTCCAACACGGTTGTGGTACCAAAGAAGAATGGGAAGTGGCGGCGTCTGCGTCGACTATAAACTGTCAACAAAGCATGCCCCAAGGATAGCTTCCCTTACCAAGGATAGATCAATTGGTAGACCTAATAAAGTCACAAGCTAAGCTTCCTCGGCGACATGAGAGGCTACCACCGGATCGCAATGCATGAGCTGACCAGAGGTCACGTCCTTCACCACTCCAAGAGGACTATACTGTTATAAGGTCATGCCCTTTGGCCTGAAGAACGCGGGGGCGACATTCCAGAGAATGGTCACCAAGATGTTTGAGCCATTGTTAGGCAAAACAATGGAGGCTTACATCGACGATATGGTGGTCAAGAGCAAGAGTGAGAGTGACCATCTCAAGGACCTAAGTGAAATGTTTGAGATCCTAAAAAAGCATAAGTTACGCCTCAACGCGTCGAAGTGTGCTTTCGGAGTAGGATCAGGCAAATTCTTAGGCTTCTTGGTGACCAACCGAGGTATAGAAGCTGACCCTTCTCAGATCAAAGCAATTCAGGAGTTAGAGAGGCCTAACTTCGATTGAAAGAAGTCTGACATCTCCGGCGTAGCATGACATAACCGATTCATCGGGGTCTTGGACGATTAAATCCATTCTTCCAGTCATTAAAAGCTAAGTTTGAGTGGGACGAAGAATGCGACAAAGCCCTGGCGAGTCTGAAGGAATACATGTCTTCTCCACCATTACTTGTTACCCCCATACCTGGAGAAGAACTCTTCCTCTATTTGGCAGTCTCTCAGCACGCAGTGAGCGCAGTGTTGGTTCGAGCAGAAGGAATCCAACACCTACCTATCTTCTATGTCAGCAAGACATTGCTAGGAGCCGAAACAAGATACTTGCCTCTAGAGAAGCTAGCATTGGCCTTGATGATGGCCTCCAGGAAATTGGCGCATTACTTTCACGCCCACACCATTGTCGTCCTCACAGCCTTTCCACTAAAAGCTTTGTTTGAGAGGGCAAACTTTTCTGGGCGGATTTTGAAGTGGGCAGTGGAGTTGGGACAATACGATGTGAAGTTCCAACCCAGAACCGCAGTAAAAGCCCAATCTTTGGCAGATTTCGTCGCAGAGTTCACTCCTGGAAGCCACCAAGTCTGTCCAATCGACCTGACTGACACAACCAAACTAAGGATGGAGTTTGACGCCGGAATAGCGCAACCCCAAGTACTGGTTACTCAGTCAGAGCCCAAAGCGGACCAGAGTAGAGAAGGCGAAGCGGAGGCCCACCTTACTGCACCAAATCAAAACTCACCAACAACTGAGGACTTGAGCCCATCAGAAGGCAAGGGGCAGATTGCAACTATGGACTCGGAAGAAGACATAAGCAACCTGGAGGACCCCAAGGCATCGTCCGATCCCTCCACCTGTTGGAAGATGTTCGTTGGGGAGATGTGGAAGCTCTTTGTGGATGGGGCATCCAATCGACACGGAGGCGACTTGGCATAGTCCTCATCTCTCCGGACGGCTTAGTAGTGGAAGCAGTAATCAACATTGGCTTCCCAAATCGAACAATGAAGCCCAGTCTGGCGCTTCTTGCAGGGCTCAAATCAGCAGCATACATGAAGGCCACTGAACTATTGGTTTACAGCGACTCACAATTGGTGGTGAATCAAATTTCTGGCGATTATGAAGCAAAGGATGAAAGAATGGCTAAGTACCAAGACTTAGTCAGGACAGAGATCAAGAAGTTTGAAGTCGTCAGAATAGAACAGATTAGCGAGGAGGAGAAACGGAAGCGAGCGAACTTGCGAGCCGCCTCGATGGCAGATACCTCCATCCCACATCCTTTATTGATCGACTATCTGCCCAGACCAAGTATTGAGGACCCAGAAGCTGAAGAAGTATGTTGTGCGGAGTTAGGTCCTTCTTAGATGGATCCCATCATCTCGTTCTGAAAAGGCACTCTCTGGGAAGATAAGAAAGAAGCCAACAGAATAAGAGCCAAGTCGCAACGATTTTGGCTCTCTCCATCCTTAGCATTATACAAGAAGTCGTTTTCAGGACCTTACTTAAAGTGTGTCCACCCCAGCAAGGTAGAAACATTCTTGTTCGAAATACATGAGGGTGTATGCGGCAGCCATCAAGGAGGAAGGTCATTGGCATACCGAGCTATTTCACAAGGATATTGGTGGCCCTACATGCAAGCAGATTCAGAGAAGTATGTCAAAAAATGCGAAAAGTGTCAAAAGTTTGCACATCAAATACACCAACCTGCAAGAGAACTCCTACCTCTCACTAGTCCATGGCCTTTCGCAATGTGGGGCTTGGACATAGTGGGACCACTCCCAACAGCACCAGGCAACAGGAAGTTCTTTCTTGCGGCAACAGACTACTTCACAAAGTGGGTGGAAGCAGAAGTCTTGGCGTCAATCAAGGAAAAAGATGTGAAGAAGTTAAATGCAGCGAGAACATCATTACTCGTTTTGGCATACCAAAAGCATTGATTTGCACAACGGCACTCGGTTTGATGGCGAGAATATTGAAGCTTTTGTGAAGCGATAAGATCGAGTTCTACAACTCCACACCAAAGATATCCCCGAATGGACAAGCAGAAGCTTCAAACAAGGTAGTCTTGGATGGACTAAAGAAAAGATTGGAGAAAGCCAAAGGCAGGTGGGCAGAAGAGCTCCCTCATGTTTTATGGGCTTACCGCACCACACCTCGACGATCAACAGGAGAAACACCATTCTCCTTGGCATATGGCATGGAAGCGGTCATCCCCTTAGAAGTTGGCCTTCCTACAATCCGGAGCGAAAACTTTGATCCAGACTTAAACGCCGAAGCAATTGCATTAGAACTTGACCTCGCGGAAGAAAGAAGAGAAAAGGCATTGGTTCACATCGCCTCCTACCAGCAAGAATTGTCCAGGAAATACAACAAAACAGTACATCCAAGACAGTTCAAGATCGGCGATTGGGTACTTCGCAAAGTTATGGGCAACACATTGGTCCCAGGAGATGGCAAGTTAGGACCTAACTGGGAAGGACCTTACAAAGTGGTCGGATTAGCAGGCAAAGGGGCATACCACTTGGAAGATAAGGACGGCAAAGTAATTCCTAGGCCATGGAATACTGCCAATCTCAAGTTATTTTACTTTTAGCTTTTTTCTTTTTGAGTATGTGTAATTTTCTACTTTCTCAATAAAACAAGTCGATTCTTTTCAGTATATTTGTTTTCCATAGAAAGTAGTTTTAGCAAGTTAGTAGCATTGTAAACATAGTTGGCCGGAATAACCAACTATTAACCCTCCTAGGCCCAGGATCAGGATCCAGGCCGCAGGACGTTTGGTCGGAATAACCAAACACTCTATTCTAAGTTGGCTGGACAAACCAACTTAGAGGTTGGCTGGATTAAACCAACACTTAGCCAAAGTATGGGAATGGCTACATAGAGGTTGGCCGGATTAAACCAACACTCTGTACTCTTCAGCCAAAGTATGGGCATGGCTGAAAAATGGTTGGCTGGATTAAACCAACACTTGTTACTCTTCAGCCGAAGTAAGTTTATGGCTGAAGAAGTGGTTGGCTGGATTAAACCAACTCTTTGTACTCTTCAGCCGAAGTAAGTTTATGGCTGAAGAGCGGTTGGCTGGATTAAACCAACTCTTTGTACTTTTCAGCCGAAGTAAGTTATATCGGCTGAAGAGTGGTTGGCTGGATTAAACCAACTCTTTGTACTCTTCAGCCGAAGTAAGTTATATCGGCTGAAGAGTGGTTGGCTGGATTAAACCAACTCTTTGTACTTTTCAAATTGAAGTAAGTTATATATCGGTGAAGAGTGGTTAATTTGGATTAAACCAACTCTTTGTACTTTTCAGCCGAAGTAAGTTATATCGGCTAAAGGGTGGTTGGCTGGATTAAACCAACTCTTTGTACTCTTCAGCCGAAGTAAGTTATATCGGCTGAAGAGTGGTTGGCTGGATTAAACCAACTCTTTGTACTCTTCAGCCGAAGTAATTTATATCGGCTGAAGAGTGGTTGGCTGGATTAAACCAACACTTTGTACTCTTCAGCCGAAGTAAGTTGTATCGGTGAAGAGTGGTTAAACTGATTAAACCAACTCTTTATACTCTTGATAAAGTAAATTATATCTTTGAAGAGTGGTTGGTCGATTAAACCAACTCTTTGTACTCTTCAAAGAAGTAATTTATATCGGTGAAGAGTGGTTAAACTGATTAAACCAACACTTTGTACTCTTCAGCCGAAGTAAGTTACATCGGCTGAAGAGTGGTTGGCTAGTAAGTTATATGGTGAACCGAGATCACAGTTGTGTAATCAAGTTTATGGAAAAGTAAACATACAAGCAGGCAAGTACACAACCGGAATGAAGGTTCAAAATTTTTCATTAAAAACAGAAGGAAGTACAAACTGAGGGGTCATAGCCCGGTTACAGGCATCCAAAACCGAAGTACGAAAAAGAAATAAATAAGCAAAAAAAAAAAAAAACAATCATCCAAGGAGCGCATCGAGTTCGGCGTCAAGCTCCGCTTCAGCAGCTGCCTGGAGACCAGTTTGAGGAAGGAGCTCGGTTTGGACCGTAGTGTCCGTTGGTGGGACAGAGTCAGCTGGTACCTCGCGTGATAAATCAAGCATTGCTGTACAACCATTTCTGATTGCCTTGTTGATCGGTGGCAACCGGTCGAGTTAGTTCCTCATCATCACCATCGTCATCATCCTCATCTTCTTCTTCGTCTCCAGACCCTTCCAGGAACGCATTTTGAAGATAAATCGCATATTGCTTGGCCGGAATGGAATCTGATGGGGCGTTATAGCGTCGGTGTCGAGTACAACCGAAGCTTCTCCACCGCTTTCGCCAACGCGCTTAAAGAAAAGGTCCTTATTGCGCCACATTGAAAAGCTATCGTCTTGACTTCATAAGCCTTGCTTGTTGGCCTTTTACTTGACCTTGGCCAGACTATTTCGGCGTCTTTTTTGGTTTGCAGCTGGGCCATCTCCCACAGGTATTGATCTTTCACCTCGGTCACGGCTTTTTGCTTATCACTTTCAGCCGAGGTAACCAGTCCGGTGAGACGTGATACCTCGGCCTCCAGTTCGGCCGCCTTGTTCTGGGCCTGTGTTAGTTCGGTTGCTTTGGCCACGGCGTCTTTCATGGCCTGCCTAGCGGTCTTACGAAGTTCCATCACCTGCCGGTGTGCAAGCGTGGTTTTCTGAAGAGCCTGCACAAAGTATGGAAAGTTTTTTTTAGTTATTGACCGAACTGGAAGTTGGACAAATTTTAGAAACAGAAAGGACAGTATTGCTTACCACGATCATGGACTTCGAAGCAGACCGGAGTGACTTTACCTCGGTGTTGAGCTTCTTGGAATGGTGCTCCATGTCTTTTGGAAGGCACACACCTCTGGCCAAATTGAAGGCCAGAAGGTGATCCTTATCCGAGACGACGGAGTCATCCTCGTTGATAGCTCGGTTATTGAAGACTAGGGGGGGAGCCCACTGGGGGGTTTCAGACCGGCTTGATGACTCATTTGGGGTTCGGTTGCGTGGTAGCTGGAGGGCTTGGTGGCAGTATGTTCTCATCCTCATCTACAAGTTGTGGCCCGGTTTGGTCAGTCCGGGCACGCTTATTTCGGCGGGAGGCAGGAGGCTGCTGGGATGGAAGAGCCACCACGGCCTCGGTTGATTTGCCGGTTTGTGGTACCTCGGTCGGGCTTGTCTCGGTTAGCATGGCCCTCAGTCTGTTTTTCTTCGCCATCTCTTGTTCAGCAGTTAATCGCACAAGGACGATTTCGGGCAAGGTTGGGTCCGGTTCTGGATCGTCTTCAAGAAGAAAGTCGGTCACCTTGCCTTTGCGGCGGCCGGAGTACTTGTAGGACGGTTGGAAATTTAGGAGTTTCTCCCAAGATCTTTCCTTGACCCGGAGTGCGGCCTTGAGTACTGAGATGTTGGGATAGTTGTAGTTGGAGATGAGATGAGCTTTATCTGCAAAACAAAAAGAAGACAAGTGTTAGTCCGGTTTACAGAGAAAGTAAAGTTCAAGGGAAAGGCGAAATGAAAACCGAAGTATGTATACCGGGGTCCCCCTTCTTGTAATTTATTCTTTGGCCTGGGATGTGGGCTTCGAGGTCTTCAAAATTGCCCGAAACCCAGAAGAAGTCGTCATCATTAACGTCTTTATCCGGTGTGTGCTTTATTATTTTTTCTCTACCTCGGCGCACTCTCAAATAGTAGCACCAGCCTTGGTTTTTGGATGCTATTGAGTACTGATGTAATATTTCGGCCAGACCAAGGTTCAGAGCGGTTTGTTGGTTTAGAGCATCTATGCCCATTATAATTCGGTATGTGTTGGTGGATAGTTGAGTTGGGCAAAGTCTGGTTTGCCTAAGGAATTCGCATATTAGTGGCTGGACTGGGAATCTGAGTCCGGTTTCTACTATGGATTGGAGGGTAAATGGGACAAAGCCCTCTTCGTCCCATGGGTCGACTCCTTGTTAAGCTAGTTCTAGATTTACATCGGTTGGAATGTTGTCTTGTTCTCGGAAATCGGCTAGGCACTTTGGGGTTTCTACCAAATGTCTCAGATTCCCATTTATTCTATAAATTATGAAATAATTTATCTCGGTTGAAAGCGTGCTTTCGAGTCGTCCGGCCTTACGCACAGAGGAGTGCTGGCAACCTAAGTCCGCAAAGTAGGAAAACAAGGAGTTAAGCAGATCATAGACCGTGCTATGAAAACAAAGCGAGAAAAAAGACTGGTCTTATTTCGGCTCTACAGGGTGTTACGGTTTCTACCTCGGTTTCTGATAAGTTCTCGTTATCTCGGTTGGTACGTTGCTTGTGTTATCTCGGTCTATAAAAGGTGCTCGCTATCTCGGTTTCTGAATGTTTTTGTTATCTCAGTTGCACTTTTGGTTTTCATTACTTCGGTTAGGCTACAAGGGGCAGCCTTCTGAAGTTCGGTTTTAGAACACAGAATGCTGGCTTAGCCCCCCCAAAGCTTAGCTTGGTCAAGGGTTTAGGAGCTTCTAGCTCGGTGGGTTCTCGTTTCGGCTAGTGTGAATCAGTTGATCTACTGGAGTTACTGTGATTTGCACAAGTTCTAGTTCGGTTATATACAGATAAGATCTACATATAGCGCAAACACTGTCCTAGTTCGGTTGGGGCATGTGCCAAGATCAAAAAGGTGTTCTGCGTGCTGTTTCGTTATGTTCATAGTGTTCTTGTGACTGGTTTTTTCAGAAACTACAAAATGGAAACATGCTTTGCAAATACACAAGATAGAAAGCCATGGATTAAAGCGAAAGCAAAAAATGATAAATGAAATTGGGTTTGTGCACTTACCAGGAGGAGGAGAGGTGGGATGGAGGCGGAGGCAGCAACAACACGAGCACGGGTGCATGAGCATGAAGAACACAAAGAGAGCAAGAAAGCTGAGGAAAGCAAAGATGAATAGTGTGTGAAAGTGATTACAAGTAAAATGTTGTTTTTGTGTAAAGGCGCTTTGTGGAGGAATTATTCAAATATTCTGAAACACGAGGGCGGCGCTTCTGGTGGTGGGCCGTCGGAGGTCGCGTGTCATGGAATCTTGAGCGATTCAATTTCAAGAGTGAAGAGGCGTTTTGACCGGGCGTGCAGACTGGCCTAAGCCTAGCTCGGTTGGACAAAGTAAAAGGTCTTAGCTCGGCAGGAATGGCTAACTGGTGTTTTAGCTCGGCTGGAGAGGTTAAGACTAGTTCGGTTGGTAGACGGGTAATCCCAATCATGCTTTGCAGATGGAATTAAGGGGCAATTGAGAGGGCAATTTATACTGAATTGGGCCGAGCTGGTAGTTGGCGAGTAAGCCAAGTGAGAAGAGCGGCTCGTGTACCAGTAGGAGTGTTGCGATAGTCGGTTGGCGGACTAAATAGTGTAGCTCGGTTTCTCTTGAGTTCGGTCATGACGTCTGGCCGAGTAGGAATGAAGAAATGAAGAGCCAAACTAAGGCGTTAATTTGAAGATGCTTGGTTACTTGATCAAAGCATGTGAGAAACCGAGGCGAACTTTGACTCGAATGTCTTTCGGCTTGACTCCCTTATGTATAGCTCGGCCTTTGCATGGCACGCCGAGGTAAGGGAGGAAATGAGACCGAGCTAAGTTACTCGGTCAAGAAGAGTTCGTAGTAGTAAAGCCATCTCACTTGGCTTGTGCGGTGAGGAGGTGTTGGAGGATAAGCATGATCTTCCGGGAGGGTAATCCTAGAAGGACTCTACGCATGGAGGAATGCTAGTCTTAGGAGGACTCTTCATGGAGAAGATAGAGTCCTACTAGGGCTGTGCCCTTGAAACCTATATAAGCTCACCAATATCACCTTTGGAGAGGTAACACAATTTTGCTTCCTGAATACACAGAGCTTTTGCCTTCTTGTCTTGCTTACTGACTTAGGCATCGGAGAGGTTTCCGGCATACCCCCGCCGGCCAGCTCACGTTTGTGTTTTCAGGTGGTGGAACGACGACGTATTGAAAAACGCAGACTTGATCAACAGGATTATACGAGAAGGTGAAATTCTTTCCCGTACACTTCTCTATCTGCCACTGCCAACGACATACGATACTTAAACTGTAACCAATCCTTCACCTGTGGGAACATCCAAAACATCATGTACCCATTCTGGGGAGCGAACCGCGCAGACTACTGCGGCCTACCTGGATTCGAGCTGGACTGCGAAAACAACATCCCAACTATCACAATGGCCTCGGAAAAGTACAGAATTCTACAAATCAACACCCAGCAGCGAGCTATAACTGTTGCTAGAGACGATTTATGGAACGGTATGTGTCCTGCAGGCTTGGTTAACACCACACTCAATTTCGAACTCTTCCGCTACGGTTTTGGGCTTAGAAATCTAACACTGTTCTATGGTTGCAATTTTCCCTCGGGAAATGTTCCCTGGTTTACAAGTCAGTATAATTGCAGCACTAATGATACTAATGTCAGCGTTTACTGTGTGTCGAGAAGTTCTGCGAGTGGACCGTACTATCAAAACTGCAATGGCTCTGTTGTTGTTCCAGTTTTTGAAAGCACTGCTCAGGCGCTCGATGCCAACATGACGACTGTTGGTGGAGCTGTGGATGCTGGTTTCGAATTGTTCTGGAGTCCGGTTAACGATCAGTGCATCACATGCATGGAGTCTGGTGGGGTGTGTGGGTATAATTGGACACACAGTGAATTCACTTGCTTTTGCTATGATCAGCCTAACCAAGATGCATGTCCAACTAGGCCAGGTATGCATGTAGCTGTTCTTTTTTTGTGGTGGTTATGTGCTAGAAATTGAAGTCTTGTTATCTACCTAATTATATAGGAGCCAGGCCACAATGCCATCTCTAGTTATTCTTAAGTTAAGAAAGTCTCTGTTTGCTGCTGAACTAATTAGGGTCATATGACCTCTTTGTGGCACACTACTTCCATTCTGCTCCTTCTACTCATAGTATAAAAAGAGAAAATGTTCTCGGAAGTTTTATTTTTCAAAAAAACTTAATGGGCTCAACAGCTTACAACTCAATTTATGGCAATATTGTTAGGTGACCAAGCCACAATCTACGCTCCAAATCGAGTCAAGACTACATAAAGTAAAAAAAACTGCAAAAAGTAACAAACATGAGTTAGGCACAAATTTGAGTGTGATTGGGAGCCCGAATGTGGGAGCCCCGAATGCCCCTAATACACAAAAACGTCGTCGTTTTTGTATTTTTTTTTTTTTTCGGCAGAAGGAAGAAGACGAAGAAGAGGAGGGGGAGGAGGAGGGCCAACAAACTCTGAAATTTGGCGGCGAGGCCAGGCGGCGAGGCGAGGCTGCGGCAGCGAGGCTGCTTCTTGACAGTGGAGAGTCTTCTTGACAATGACGGCGAACAACGATCGGCCAGCGAGGCTGATCGCCCCGATCTTCTCTCTCTCTCTCGGGGCATTTGGGGCGGGGCTCATTCGGGTACCAAATCTTTATTCCTAGAATATAATAGAATTTTTCTTACAAAAAAAACTTGACTCAAAACGGATTTATTTAGATCCTGAAATTAAACATTGAAAATCTTTCCGAATATATTAATTTTCTAATTCAAACGAGTAAACAATTGAATTGGCCCAAAATGTAGCATAGGCCACTACATAGCTATGTGTTGAACTTGATAGGCCGTTTCAAATTAAGGGTAAGTTTGGGATCTTTTAAAAAAAGATAAAAAGATAAAAAAATTACTCAAAAAGTTAAGGGGTACTTACGTATAGGTCCTATTAACTAGATTTATTTACCTACAGGTCCTAATTAATAAATTTAATACTATAAAAATAAAAGATTGATAAATTTATCACTATAAATTTATTCATAAAAATAAAGAGACTGATAAATTTATCACTATAAATTTATTCATAAAAATAAAAGACTGATAAATTTATCTTTATCACTTAATAAATTTATCAATAGGACTTAATGGGTAATAAGTCTCAAAAGTAGGACCTATTGATAATTTACCCAAAAGTTAAAAAGTTAACACTATTCACCAAAAGTCAACAATTACGGCTGCACAACTACCAATTTGAATTTTTCCCTCCAAATCAATTTTTACAATTTTTTATCACACATTTTTCCATAAAAAGTCAAAAAATTAATCCAAACATCTATATTTTCAACCTCAATTTTTTAGTCTAAAAGGACAAAAAATGCACTTATTTAGGACACCCCAAACAACCCCTAAATATGCATCTTTTAAGCCTGATTCAACAACTATAGAAAATTAGTAAAATCACCATTTTGCCATCAAACAGCCAAACTGCTCCATTGTTTTCCATCATTACTACATCACCTACCATGGTGCTTAGGAATTTATAAGAGCTGCTACAATGGATAGCAACATCAATTTTAGAACTGAAGTTTTCTAGAGGCTGAGATGTTTGACTTACCCAGAATTTTAATTTTTATTGGTACCCTTTCAGTTCCAACGTAATAAAAGATTGGGCCATAAAATCAACATGGTATCGCAAATACTTCCAACAGAAGCTTCTTTTTCTTTCAAACCTCCACAAATTCACTAATTTGTCAATGCTCACTATCTTCTTCTTATATGACGATTACTGATGAGAAAGAAAAAACCACCCCCCCAAAAAAAAAATCATCTACAAATCCCACTTTTCATTTGTGTAGTTTCAATTCGACTTTTCATAACTCATCTCCCTCTGTGCAAGATGAATCCCCATCTCTTCCCAATCTCTTGTCTGTCCTTCATGCTTCTTCTAATCTTAAGCCAAATTCGATCTTCCACAGCGATTGATCAACAATATGCAAACTGCAATCAGCCTTTTCACTGTGGAAACATTCCAAACATAGGATATCCATTCTGGGGAGGCAGCAGACCAGAGTACTGTGGCCACCCGAGTTTCAGCCTAAACTGCCAAGGCGATGTCCCCCCAAAGATCACAATTCAGGCAAGAGATTACCTCGTCCTTGCCATCGATAACACAGCACAGACTCTCACGGTTGTTAGAGCCGAATTCTGGAACAATATTTGTCCCACCACATACCCCGATAACGCAACCTTAGATACTTACCATTTCAACTATAGTTCAAACTCCGATGATCTGACATTGTACTATGGTTGCCCTGCAATTGTGGGTACTTTAAAATTTCCCAATTGGTTCGGTTGCGATGGAGGCAACACTGCCAGTTATTATCTTACGAGCAGCTTAGTACCGGGCTTCAACATTAATTTCGGAGCATGTGTCACTAGCGTTGTTGTTCGAGTTAATCGAACAGTGTCTCTGTTTTTGTCAAACACTGTGCCTTTAATAAGTGTAGAAGCAGCTGTTGACAGTGGTTTTGGGTTAATGTGGAAGGCAAATGATAGTGAGTGTAGACGATGTGTCGGGTCTGGCGGGATATGTGGGTCAAACTCGGGTTCTTTTACTTGCTATTGTTCGGATCAACCCTATGCGGATACTTGCAATCCAACTCGAAATAGACCCGGTATGTACCCAGTAATCTTGTTACTTTATTTAGTTTGTAGCACATATACATTATTTAGATGCTTATGGTCTGATTTTTCTTCATGGGGAGGATCAAATTAGTCTATGGGTTCCTCAAGAATCCAAGTTGAAGGGATAAACCTGATGAATGAAAATAAAATTTATAAAGCAACTCCGATTGATAGCTCAAAATATCAGAGGGTCGAATGGTTCGAAATCTCAAAATGACGTCATTTTAAGTTTTTTTTGTATTCTCTTACCGGTAAGAGAATATTTTCGACCCTTTCAACCCTTCACTTTCGAGCTACCAGTCATTTTTCTTTATAAAGTTACAATAGATCACATATTTTATTTTTAAAATATATTTTTTTGGGAAGACAAGTATTGTTGTCTTGGGGCACAAGGTTATGAAATTTGGACATTGACTTCTTTGACCAATCCGTCATTAAGAAGCCGCCACTGATCCCACGGTTCCAAGATGGCAAATTGGTGATCATATCAGAGTCAACGTGACCCACCAAATTCATATGTTTCCATTGTTTAGTACTTAAGTACCCTCTCAGCAATTATATTAATTATAAATTTATTTAGATAGTTGTTAGCCATAATTAGTCATAATTATCAGCTGTTTTCCTTGACTATTGATTTTTTTTTTTTTTTTTTTTTTTTTTAACGCTTTACAGTCTTATAGTTTACTTTAAATCTTACCTTGATTTTTCATTTTTCAGTTAATCCTATATATTTAGGATTAAATTGTAATTTCAATATTTTAAAATTCCCCTATTCTTTTGTAGAACCAAACAGTATTAAGGTGGTGTTTGTTTGGAATAATTCAAGCATGAGATAGGATTAATAGTCCATCCAAATTAATAATCCGTTGTTTGATTAAAAAATTTTGCACCGAACTAATAGTCTATCTAGATTGTGAATCCTAAATCTATGGGATTGTTCTATCCCATGAGGGGGGTGGGACACAATCCATAAGATAACTCATAGGACCATCTATTTACACACACCACTCTCTCTCTATACATATCCTTCACACACAACTTCCTAACACACTCTCTCATTAAGTGTGTGGGAAGAGGGGATATGGTGTGTGGATATAGAAGCTCCCATAACTCATCCCATGAGATTAGGTAGTGAAATTACATTTTTGACCATCTACTATTTAATATCTTTTTTAAAGTAAAATTTATTTAATAAATTATTTATACTTAATAAATTTATTTATACCTAATAAATTTTATTTATTACATTATTTATTTTAATAATCATATGGTTGTTAATTATACTTAGTAAAGTAAAATAAAATTTAAAAATCTCAACTATAAATTAAAATAAATTTATGTAATTTTTATTAATATTCTATTTATTTAATTTTTTAAAAGTTTTAGTAAAAAAATTAAATAAAATTTATAATTCAGATTTAATATTCCTATTGTTTAGTAAATAATTCAAAAAGGCAAATAGTTTTTTGAACATTTTTCCTTCCCCATAATATCCCAAAGAAATATAGAATTCAATAGAATAGTCCAATCCAGACATCTAATTCTATGATTAAACAAATATATGATACAAATCCAGTCTAACCAAATAGTCCAGGGACAGTGTGTCCCACAACTAACAATTCGGTGGATTATAATCCCCCCTTATTCAGTCCGTCCAAACAAACATATTGTTAAGAGTTTTGTGCATTTATGGATACCCTGAACCCTTTTCTATTTTTTTTTCCTTTTTTTATTTTTTATTTTTTATTGTAGAAATGTGTTGTTGGACTTATTTTTTTAATTAATGTTATAGGTAAATAGATTTTTTATTTGGCTTTTCTGTTATTGGATATAAAATCAGTGCAGCCCAATCTGAGACTCAATTTTTTATTTATTTATGTCTAATAATAAAAATAATAAATAAGTAAAAATCCATTTATATAGAGTGTGTGTGTGTTTTTTTTTTAGTTTGAATATTAACTGACATATGATGATAGTATAAAATTATTATTTTTGTTTGTTTTATTTCATGATACTTAAGAAGTTTTGTATACCTTATTTTATTTTGCTATGTTATCCCATATTTTGGAGTTGTCAACAGGTTGAACTATGTGTATATTGACAATTAAATTTGGAATACATCTGGACAGATTTTAAGATTGAATTGAAAATTTGTATACCTCTATTTTTTTTTTTTTTTTTAAATCTAAAGTCAAGATTTAATTTAGGGTTGATTTGGGATGTTTTAAAAAAGTGCATTTTTTGACTTATTAGCTTATATGGATTGAGTTTGGGTTTGGGTTGAGTTTGATATGATGTGTTAGAGAGATGATGTGATTTAAATGAGATGATGTGACTTAAATAGGATAGTGACTTTTTGATTTTTTGACTTTTTGTATTATTTAGGTTATACCAAATTTGGCCTTAGTGTTGAACCATTTCTGTATTTCCTAAATTTGGCTTTTTTTTTTTTTTTTTTTTTTTTTTTAAAGAATATGAGCAATGGTGATATCGGTGATAGATGGTGGTGAGTGTGACTCTAGCAATGAGTGATTTATGGTGATGCCTTTGGGGCGGTTGAGCAATGGCAGTGCTTGTCGATAATGATTGGTGTAATTTATCATATATATCAATTAGGGCTGTTTTGGCCAAAGTGTGGCAGTATTGGTGGGTGGTGTAGGCGGCAGGGTATTGTGGACTTGTATGTAATGAGTGATTTTCCTTACATATGTTTCATGCAACAACGTAATGCATGCATCGCCCATCAGCATCAATTTGTTACTTTAAAAATCATATACAAGTCCACAAATCAGTCACACAAAAGACCTGTCTCTGGTCAACCAAATACAGCCCAGCTCAGCTCACCCACCCAGCCAACCTTCCCTCCATATCATTCAACGTTCAAAAACACCAACACAACACCGCTCATCTCTCTCTCTCATGACACTCTCACTCTAACCATCCAAATGCCTCTCTCTCTCTCCGCTCCGATTCTCACTCCCCTCCTCCTCCTCATAATCTTCTCCACCCTCCTCACGCCGTCGTCCTCCGCCACCTTCCCCAACTGCCACCGCAATTTCACCTGCGGTTCCCTCCAAAACATCAGCTACCCCTTCACCGGCGGCGACCGCCCCCACTATTGCGGCCCCCCAGAGTTCCACCTCACTTGCCGCGACAACACTTACGCCGAGTTAACCACCGACTCGGTCACCTACCGAGTCCTCCAGATCAACCAAACCGAGCAAACCCTAGTCCTAGCCAGGTCCGACCTCTGGAACAACACTTGCCCACATAGATTCGTGAATTCCACCCTCAATTCGAGCTTTTTCAGCTACGGCGTTGGAAACGAAGAACTTACATTGTTCTATGGCTGCAATCCGCTTAAAAATTACACACCTCACAATCAATTTAGCTGCGCTGTGAGTGCCATCAATGTTACCGATGCCTTTTACTTGGTCGGTCCTGTTCCTCTTGATCCAGTACTCCAACTTATTACTGTTTGTCGTGTTGACGTCACGGTTCCGGTGATTGGAGACGCCGCCGGGAGGCTCACCGGCAGCAAAGCAACGCTTGCAGAGACTTTGATGGAGGGTTTCAATGTCAATTATAGTAATCAATACGCTACCCAGTGTTCGAATTGCACTTATTTTGGTAACCAGTGTGGATTTGACTCCAATTCGAGCCAACCCATTTGCATTTGTGATGGTGATCTGCCCTGTCATGTGCCTATAGTATTATTAGGTACTCAAAAGACAATTTCTTGTGATCGTATTGCTATTGCTAGTTTTTTTTTGTTGCTAGGTAGTATTACTTGAAAAAGGCTAGTTATCTTTGCAATTGCCTGACAAGTGCTTGTTAGAATGGGGTAAAGAGAAAATACTAGTCACGGTTAGATTAGATTCAATTACCTTTCTAAATTTTGCATTTAGAGGTTAGTGTCCTTGTAATAAATTTTGATCTGTTCATTTGCTTGTCTTGGGTTTGAATACATTCTCAGAAAGTATTATCTTGTGCTATAATCTTTATATATGACATAGCTCTAGAAGTTCAGGCACTTGTTTTGGCTGATTATGTTCTATAGATGTATCATCATAGCCTTTGATCCTTTGTTGAACCTTCACATATCAAAAAAGCATCAGTTTCACACATTGCAAGGTTCTTTAGTTTCATGGTTTCAATTGCTTAATGTGTTTTTCTGAGAAATATTGAAGAACAGGAACCTCAAAATTGCTTTACTACTTTTCATTGATAATAGATCCAGTTCTTCTCAACTTGTTGATGCTGGCGCCAAATGTTATCCTTTTTGCCACACTATCTTCTTTAAAAATCAATCCCTCTTATCTTTCTTTCTTTGCCGTCTCTTTTTAGTGGAAAATTGTTAGGTTGCATTTTATGGTCGACATATTAGTCTTATGGTCATTGCTAGAGAACTTATGTTTTGATAGTTCTCTTTCTTTCCTATTGCTTTTGTTTTGCTTGCTTTTTAATTGACAGGTCGTTGAGTTTTCTACTTCTATATAAAATACTAGTTTACAATCTAAGTGCATCTTTGGATTAGAAGGGTTATAAGGAGAAGATTGGTTTCCCACATATTATAATTGGGAGAATATTAATTAGCCATGTATAATCATGTTATCTAATTTGATTTAATCTTTCTTGTTTTAACCAATGTTTCTGCATCTCATGATTGTTTCAGGGAGCAATTCTTCAAAACCATCGTCAACAAACACAGGTATCACATCACACTATTTAAGAACAGACTTCATTTTTTTCCAACATGCATAACAGGTCAGAAAAGAAAATTTAACTCTTTTCTTCCATTTCCAGCCCTTATCATAATATCTGCTGTCCTAGCTGGTGTTGGCCTAGGATGGGGTATCTTTGCTTGTACACAACGGAAAAAACGCATTGCTGCTCAATCTTCCATATCTGCTGCTGCTAAAAGCAAAGATATTCCATCTCCTACTCTAAGCAAAGGCCTCATTACTCCTTCAGCTAGTTTCTCCCAAAGCATTCCGTCTTATCCCTTCCCGAGCATTGAGTTTGGAAAGGCAAGCACCTACTTCGGAGCTCAGGTCTTCAGCTACACTGAACTTGAAGAAGCAACCAACAATTTCGACCCTTCTAGAGAACTTGGAGATGGAGGCTTTGGTACCGTGTACTATGGTATATATAATTCCCTCAATATCTCTCTTTTGGATTATGTAATTACGTGTTCATTATTTCATTATACCTTTTTAAAACTTTCCTTTCAATTCTTCGATCAGGGAAGCTACGAGATGGTCGCGTAGTTGCAGTGAAGCGCCTTTATGAGAACAATTTCAAACGTGTAGAGCAATTCATGAATGAAGTAGAGATCCTTACTCGTTTAAGACATGAGAACCTTGTAGCATTGTACGGATGCACATCAAAACGAAGCCGAGAACTCCTCCTTGTTTATGAATACATCCCCAATGGAACAGTGGGCGATCATCTTCATGGAAAACGAGCAAATTCTGGTTTACTTTCTTGGCCTGTCCGATTGAGCATTGCCACAGAGACAGCTGTTGCTCTTGCCTACCTCCATGCATCAGATATCATACATCGCGATGTGAAAACCAACAATATCCTCCTAGACAACAATTTCCGGGTAAAAGTGGCTGATTTTGGGCTGTCTCGATTGTTTCCCAACAATGTCACCCATGTGTCCACTGCCCCACAAGGTACACCGGGCTATGTTGATCCTGAATACTACCAATGCTACCAACTTACTGAGAAGAGCGACGTTTATAGCTTTGGGGTGGTCTTGATTGAGCTCATCTCATCAAAACAAGCTGTTGACACGAATAGGAGCAAGCAGGATATTAATTTGGCTAATATGGCTATGAACAAAATTCAAAATCGTGCTTTGCATGAGTTGGTTGATCCATCTCTCGGGTTTGAAACAAACAGTTCGGTGAGGAGGATGACCACATTGGTGGCAGAGCTAGCTTTTCGATGCTTGCAAATGGATAGGGAAATGAGGCCTTCCATGCAAGAAGTACTGGAGGCTTTGAGAAAAATTCAGAATGAAGATTTGAATGTACAAAAAGCAGAGGTAGTGGACATTTTGAAAGGGAATTTTCCACTGATGTCGCCTGATTTGGAGGCAGCTGAGAAATGGGTTAGCAACTCTACTACACCTAGTTCCAGTGGTTGAGTTTTCCTTTTCATGTCACTGAGTGGGTTACATTTCACTTTCTTTTCATCTGTATGCTTCTTCTTTTCTTTTGTTTGTAGAAGATATAGATGTGAGACTTTATCTATCAAATGATGCAAGTTTAAAAGGAATGTACATAGTAAATGAAAGCTGTCCACAACCAAATAGTGTTCATATCTGTTGGATGTATTTTCCATGAGGATTTTGTTATTCCTTTTTTTTTTTTTTTTTTTTTTTTTTTAAAAATATTGTTCTCATTTTGTTTCTATGCAGTGTAGCCTTGTCTTCATCCATATCATACCAACGTATAACTGGATTCTATAAGACTGTGTTTAGATCACAAATTTGGATAGCGATTTAAAAAATTTAAAAAAAAAACTCAAATTCATGATCCAACAGTTTTACTTGATAAAAAAGCATATCTCTGCTAACAAAATTTCAAGACATGATCTTCAAATGAGTTTTTCTTCATTTCTTCTTAATAAATCTTCAATTATATCTTCACATGCTAATTTGGTCTCGTTCAACAACCCATGCGTTTTGACGAATGTTGCTAACTGATCAGCAATTAGCCCTTCTTCCATTGCCAAAATCCTGCAATTTTTTCAAATAAAATAAAAATTATTATATAAAAATATATTGCTGGTTTGAAAACAAAAGACAAATGCATAACTAAGTGTTTGATTACAAGTGATAAGCAAATATGGTCACAAGTGATAAGCAAATATGGTCACAAAAGACAAAAAGGGAAATGTCATTTCCAATCTCTTGTCTGTAAATATACTTTAAAAAATTTCTTGTGTCTATTAGAAATCACAACATTTATAATTTTAGATAGCTAATGATCTACGAATAACATTTATATACGAAATTTACATACATAACTATGTAATCGTTTATGATTTTTCCCTCTCAAGATAAATATTATAATTTTACCAATATTACCATTACATCATTCTGATTGAATTTTTTTATATAAAAATTATTTTTCAATTTTAAACAGTAAAAATAGCTTTTGAAAAATAATATTTTTTAAAAAAATTAAGACCATCTCTAACCCTTATACTTTTACTCGAATTGAGTAGAAATTTAAGTAAAAAAAATTCACTTGATATAAAGCACTTATATGAATAAATTCAAACTTGAACAAAATTAGCTAATGTCGGGTTTGAGGGCTGTTTTGCCCAGCAGCCAAAAAAGTCAAAAATTAAATTTTAATTTATTTTTGGTTATATCACCTCTCACATAAAATACTAAAAAAAGTTTTAAAAGTTAAAAAGTTAATTTTTAACCATCTTCTCAAAACACCCATCTCTGGTTAGAATAATTGGGATTAGTGAGAAGAAGTTCAGATAAAAGTGCCCAAGAGTCAAATTTAGATTGGATAAAAATTTAAAATAAAAAAATGGACATCCACTTTTTAGTAAAATTAATTTGATATAAATTGAAGCAAATGAGTGCAAGGACTACGCCAAAATAACAAAATTACTGAGACGTTAGTTGACAAAGTGGTTAGGTGTTATTAACCATGATAAAGGTTTAACTGAAAAAAGAAAAAAATTATTTTTTTAAAAAAATTAGAAAAATAAAAAACTAAACATAGAATTAGACATAGATCTTTTTCTTTTAAAAGTGAATCCCACTAAAAAAATCTTATAAATTTTCTATTCATGTTTTTTTGTTTTTTGTCCAATTTTACATTTGGTTTATATATTCTTAATATATTACTAATAAAAATAATTTCCGACTGAATTAAGAAATAAATTTAATTTAAATTTGAACAACTCAAAATAATTATATTTCATGATACAAGTAAAAGTGGGAGCATGGGACACACTCTCACTTGCTTAATTTTTCATCCATGAAGATACCATTATTTTAAATTATTCCAATTTGTTTTTTACTACCTAAATTAGTCCAATTTAAATATAATTTTTTCAAGATTTAATATTAATATTCAATAGGTGTCCACTTGATGTCGTCAACATGCCGCAACAAAATTCCAACAATTCAGCACGAAAGCCTCATCCAAAATTAAAAATAAAAATAAAATGACAGAGTAATGCATTAGTGAGGCCAACACAACCCCAAAAAAAAAAGAGAGAGAGAAAATTACACTTCAGTTTATTTTTATTAAAAAATAAATGAATTAATGATAAAATTTATAATTTTTTTTTATTAATTTATATATATATATTTTTTAAAACTCCATTGACGAGTAGTTTTCACCCGACGAAAAAAAATATAGTGGTATTTTGAAAAGTTAGTAAAAAGTTAATTTTTTAATTTTTTGACTTTTTAGTAACTTTTTTGACAAAAAAATTATATTGTTTTGAGTAAAAAAGTTAATTTTTTTAGCTAAAAAAGTTGAAAAGTCAAAAAATTAACTTTTTTGACAACTTTTCAAAAGACCCCGTCATTATGGATTGATTTAGGTGCCAGACCTGCAATGTTACATTGACTTTTAAGCGCAATGACGACAACGAATTATTTTAAGGAGATGGTTATAATTAATTTTTTAATTAAAATTAGATTAAAAACTAATTATAATTAATTTTTTTTTGTGAGAAAAGAAAGTGGACTTTCCAAAAGACCCCAACGTTTAATGGATTTTAATTTTTAATTTTAATTAATTAAAAAAAATAAACATGACTCACCCATTAAGTGTGGAAGCAATATTTGACTCCGAAAATTGGTCAGTGCTTCTCAGGCCCAAACTTTCACACAGCCTGTAATGCTTCTGCAAATAGTACTTCTGATGTTGATTCTCCGCAACGAAGAAGAATAAATCACCACCCTCCGATGGAATGATCTTCGTCACAATCCTCCTGTTCAGCTTCATCTGCCGTCTGATCTTTGACTCCTGTGCTTGCCTCTTCTCCTCCTCTGTCTTGTAGAAGATCACTGACCTCTGATGCGTACTTATCCCAAAATTCTGCATACCAACCAAACATGAGTTCAAAAAACAAAAAAGGCTAGGACATGACGGTAACCAATTAATTGTATTTTCTGTATTAATTGGGAGCGTTTGTCAACTTTGAATTTTAACTAGAAAATTAAAAAATTATCATGAGTTGCTGTATTATTTTTTTTAATTTTATAAATATTTTTTCGTAAAAAATTAAAAAATTATTAAAATAGTTTGTTTTCACATAATACCAAGTGATTTGTGCATTAAATTTGTGTTGTATTTTCATAAATTTGTAATTATTTTTCCTACTTTCTAATTTTTTAATATTTTTCCATATTAATTTTACTCTTTAAATTTTCATATTGTTACAATTTAACTCAATTGATAATATTCACAATTGGTGGTGTGAGGGAGATTTCATAAGCTGGCTTTGGGCCGTAGTAATGACCGGGCTAAAATTGATCCGAGCAAGTTTGGGTCGAGCTAGGCTGGGACAATCCAGGTGCAATGTGCTCGGTTAAAGCCCAGGTTCGATTTGGCCGGGATAACTTCTCTGCTAGCCCGGTTTGCATTGTTTGCTTGTTGAGATCGGCATGCAAGATCCTCCGCCGACCGGCCAACCGAGCAACTGCTTAGTCATTACGGGGGGCTGCTAAGCTCGGTCATAACGGAGCTCGGTGAGTGGCGCTGTTGGACTCGTTACGTAGCACGGTTGTATGAGGCCGACGTGATGCCGCCGGGCTGCCCATTCCCACTAATGTCGTCCGGCGGTTTGATTAGGTGGTGTTTAGCTGGATTTGCACTGACAGATGGGAGAACAGCTCCACGTGTCAATAGACGAATGGGTGCAGAGGTGAACGCAGAAAGTATATAAGCATGACTGCGTCTCACATGCTAGGCATGGAACATCATTTGGTGAAATACAATTTGACATTGATTGAATTTCTCTCTCTTTCTCTCTCTCTCTCTCTCTCTCTCTCTCTGAGTGTGCTAACTTGACCGTCGAAGGAGTTTTCCGGCAACACACCGCCGGGTAGCTCACCGCCGTTGTATTCTCAGGTTGATCGGATAGACACGGAGCTTGGACGAAAGGAGTATGGACAGCGATGAATATTTCCTCCCCGTACAGGTGCGGATTGTAATAAAATTAACTTCATTAGTGCTATAATAACTAAATTGATACGAGGGACAAATTACCTACAAAATATATGTAATCATTTTATTTTAAATCTAAATATCAAATGTTATAGTTCATAACATCAAAAAGAAAAAAAAAAAAAACAAAAGATTACATAATTTTTATAAATATATTTTATATATAGAACCATGTAATGGTGATACATTTGCAATTTTGACGCATAATAGTAGGTGTTTTGGTTTCAAATTAAGGAACACTAAAAGTCTATGGATGAAATGTGTTGGACAATTTTCATTGTACTAAATGTGTATTCAATAACAAATAGAACACATAAGAACTAAATTAAAAGAAAGAGATTTCAAAATCGGTTTAATTACAGAAATCAAAAAGAAAATGGAAAAAGAGAAGGAGAGAAGAAAATAAAATAAGAACAGAAAATACTTTCATGAAACATTTTTTTAGAGTGATCAAGTCTAGTGTTTAATACTGTCTCCTTAGGACAGATTCGTCCTCTCTAATGTGCTCACAGAATATGGACGTTTTATCTCCCAAGATAAAATGATCTACAACGAATAGTAGCAGAAATACAAACTATTTACACAACGAACACACTTTGTGTTTATATACTTTCTCACTTGAAAAATTAATACAGCAAAATGCAGAGAACAATAGCAGAGGTAAGAACGAAATTTCTAAATACAAAATTCAAATGAGGGACTGTCTATTTATAGATGAAATAGTGGCTGTTCGGATAGGTGCAAACCTGTTTAGTTTTAAAATGAACAGATAAAAACCTGTTCGGATTTAAATTAAACATATAGGAACTTGTTGGGTTTGAACTAAACAGATATGAGTCTGTTCGGACAGATATGGAACCTGTACAAAAAAGTTTGACAAGGTGCAAGCCAAAATTTGAATTTTTTCATCCGAAATTTGAAATCAAAATCGGACATAATTTATTTTCCAAACAACAAATAAAAATAAATTCAAATTTAATGTTTTTTGCCCAAAACGATAAGTATTAGACCAGACAAGCCCAGCTCGGATGGTGGCGCGCGTTTGTTTTTGAGTCCAATGGATCTAGCTCACTTTGCCCATAACCTCCCCTCTACAAAACTTGAATGCCCTTTGGAGCCTACCTCAAGTTCTAAACCCAAGCCTTATAAACACATACCAAGTTTGTCCACCAAAGCAATGTGGGACAAACCTTAACCCATTATTTATGGAAACTTCAACATACCGTTTCATGGAGCTCACTTTGGTTTCAATTTTTCATTCACCCGATAATAGTTTTGAGCAACCAAATATATGTCGTGAATCTTTACGTGGCAAAAAATGTGTTGCCACATAGACCCGCCAACTTTGGCGCATAGGTCTCATCAAAAAATTAGACCAAAGTTTAAAAAAAAATCTATTTTTTTCCCAAACCATTTTTCAAATCATTTCTTACAAATGTTTGTACAAAAATCCTGTTGGTAGTAATATAATAGTACTCTCCTTTGATTAAAAACAAGAAAAATGAAAAAAGGAAAAAAATTGCTTGTGAATCATTTTGGAATGATGAATATAATAAAGCAGGAGAGGAAATTACAAGAAAGTCCTTGTTGGTGGGATCATGGGTTTCCCAGAATGCATCACAGAGAGATTTGTAAGATGTTTTCCTTTTATCATATGTGACTTTCACTGCTTCAGTGTGCCCTGTTCTTCCTTCACACACCTGTGTGAAAATACACACACATATATATAGCATTTAAAATTTCTTTTGACAGGTAATTAATTTCTGTAGTCGTCTTCAGAGATGTTGATAATAGAGATATATACCTCTCTGTATGTAGGTTTTCTGAGGGTTCCTCCGCAGTAACCTGTAACAGTTTTGACAACTCCGTCGACACGTCCATATGCAGCTTCAAGACCCCAGAAACTCTCTGCAATTAAATGGAATTGCTTTCAGTACTCCAATCTACAATTAATCATCATGTATGTGTGTGTACTACAATGAATCATCATGCATGTGTGTGTGTGTATGTGTGTGTGAGAGAGAGAGAGAGAGAGAGAGAGAGAGAGAGAGAGAGACCTCCTGCAAACACTGCCTGAGAGAGGAACTCTGAGGGAACATTAGAAGTTGTTGTTGATGGATCATCTTGATATTGAGATTTGGATTGCTGTGAAAGTATTTTATACATTTTTTTTTAAAATAATATATCAAAACTGAAATGTATTGGGATCACTAATATATGATGATGACCATAAATTAGCTATGATTTGGGTTGAGTTTGATTTGGCTTTCCTTTCTTATCACTCTTGTACACGCACAATATTTAATAGTAAAAAAAATCATATAATATAAAACAAAAACCAATTTGAATGGAAAAAAAAAAAAAAAAAAGAGGTACGCGTGTGAAAACGCTTGGCGTGTTGGCTTTGCGGGGAGTCAAAATCATAGTGTGAACAATTTCTGCTTTTTGTGGTCTTTTTCCATTTTTTCTTCTATTCACACTTTTTTATTTGAAAAATAGTTTGCAAACATAAATTCTATAAAAATAAAAAAATTGTCATAGAGATGTGACAGTAATATTTTTTATACCACCAAGGAGTCATCTTAGTTGATAAGGTAGTATGCTTTTCTCCTTATTGACCAAGGTTTGAATCCCTTACTACTCAAGTAGAACTCCGATGGTTTAAGTGAATCAGCTAGTTTCTTTCAATTTAGCTTGTAAAGGTAGATCCTAAGGGTCCTACCTTGAGGGTGTTCTGGTATATAAAAAAAAAAAATTATAATAATAAGCAACTCTTATGAATCTTTAATTTGAAATGTCTGAATACAAATTTATTACATCATTGTTTATGAATTTTATGAATAATTTTGTAATGAATAAATAAAATTATCATAACATTACTATTATTACTATTTTTTACAAGTATTTGTAGATGATATCCCTATTATATATATATATATATATAATAAACTATATGTCATGACTGCCCACTGAAATGTGGTGCTGGATAAAATTAAAAAAAAAAGTCATAGAGACACCTATGTCTTGAGAAAAAATATTATCTTGAAATTTATGACACCGTCCCAGCTGATCCTCATGGGGTATGGTGGTCTCTTTGGAAAATCAGTGAGTTGCAAACTGCCAAACACTACACATAGATTCAAATTCTACACAAGCAAATCTTCCAAAAGATGCAGAATTAATTATTTAAACAGAGTAGGAAAAAAAATATCAATTGTGTTCGATTCATCAAATCAATTTTGAAGAAGAAAGTCAAAAGGGGCTTCTCTCTCTCTTTTTTTTTTTTTTTTAATATAAAGCAAAAGTAAAAATTGATTGTATTTTCATCTCTGAACTTTTAAATGACGAGGAGATAACATTTTGACAACATTAGATCCTACTATATGTATATATATTATACGTAAACCCTTTGATGGTGAGGATTGACCTTATTTCCATCTCATTGGACTCTTGTCATTATACTTAAAATTGACTTGGGTACCATCTTAAAAATCCTTCTCTTTCACTTCTATTGTATCTTAATGAATCTAATAAATCTTTGTACTAATATCTATTATTTTATTGAAAAATTAATCTCCCCACCACCCTTTTGAGAACGGTCAATTTTTTGATAAAATAAGAGCGTCTCTCTAATTTTTTGAAATTTAATAATTTGACCTTAATGACAATGAATTGTACATAAGTGTATGTACATCTTTGGCATCATATATCGATTCAATTTCATTGTATCAATTTTTTCTAAATGTTCTAATTATTAATTTTAATTTAAAATTTGGCCAGAATGACTAAATTGAAATTAGATGTAAAACATAAAAATTAAATTAATAATTTATAATAATTTATTAATTTTTTAAATAAAATATATAATTATTAAACGAGACTTGAATAATATTATTTACTTTGAATAATTGAAGTCTTTTTATGTTGTCAATATGTGAATCATATGTTGGCGTCTCTTTATTTCCGTTGTGCCTATAAAAAAATAAAATAAAATAAAAAAATATGTTAGCATCTCGGAAGGTGACAGGTCTTCGCGCCCATTAGTTATGCGTGGTCCATCACTCTCCACTACTTTCATTGTATATGGACGCACATGTCTTCTTCTTGTTGCTATTTTTTTTATTATTTTTTTTATTTTTTCACCAAACTCGTTTAAAAAGTGACCTTTAATCATAAACAAAACTAATTTTGAGGCTGAATTTTAATACGGGCACAAATGCCAACACAAGTTCAATTTTCTAGCATGTGGCCTCACTTTTAAAATATCATCATCCAAACCCATTAGTAATTAAAAAAATATTCCAGCTACTTAAACATATTTTTTTTTTTGTTTTTTGTTTTGTTTTTTTTTTTTTTTTTTGTCCTTTTACAATAGGGTAGGCACGGCAAAACGGGAAATTTAAAAATATATATATATATATATATAAATAGAACAAACATAAATACATACAAAAATTTATGGGTGATTCTATTTATACTATAAAATTATCTTCTTACATCCTCAAAATATTAATATATATATATATATATATTTTTTTATACAATTTTCATAATATCAATTTTATCGGCATCCTTATCACACTACAAAAAAAAAAAACACCTTTGGCGACCAAATTTTTAGTCGCCAAAAGTCCTATTTTAGTTGCCAAATGTTGAAATTTCACTTTTCTTGACTAAAAATTTTAGTCGCCCGTCTTGTCGCCAATATATGGTCGCGGATGCCTTTGGCGACTAAAAAACTGTTAGTCACCAATATATATGTCTTCAGCGACGAAACAATTTGTCGCCAAATGCAATTCTATTTTTGGAAACTGTACATTTAGCGACTGAACTTTTAGTCGCCAATAGTGATTTTTTTATTATTATTTACACCTTTCCGCGACTAAACTTTTCGTCGCCAAAACGCATACCTTCCGGCGACTAAACTCTTTAGTCGCCAAAACCATTTTTCAAAAAAATAAAAATAAAAGAATTGCCTTTGCTCCCAAGTATCGAACCCGCAACGTCCCAGTCCCAACACGCTAAACCTGTACCAACACTTCGTCCCCCACTACGCCACTACCATGTCACATGATTATTATTGCAACATATATTATTTATATACTATTTTTACTGGTATTAATAGAAAATTATATATATAAAAATAATTATTTTTATTTAATATTATTTATGTAAAAAATAAATTAGTTACTAAAAAAAAATATGATAGTACTTTCGGCGACTAAATCTGAATTTTAGTCGCCAATTCTTCATTTTTTGGCTACTAATTTGTTTTCTGTCGCTAAAAGAATTCAATTCCGCCTAAGGATAGCACTTTTGGCGACTAAACTAAATTTTAGTCGCCAAAACCTCTACTTTGGGCAACGAAACTAAATTTTAGTCGCCAATTCTTGATCTTTGGGCGACGAAACAGTTTTTAGTCGGCAAAACACCTGTAATCGACGACGAAATTCAGATTTAGTCGCCAAATCCGTCACATTTGGCTACTAAATCATTTTAGTCGCCAAAAACTGTGAGTTTTGGCTACTAAACAACCTTTAGTCGCTAAAAAGCCTACATTCGGCGACTAAACTGCCTTTTAGTCGCTAAAACACTTACATTTGGCGACTACACTGTTTTAGTCCGGAAAAGTTATCAATTTTGGCGACTAATTCCATTTTAGTCGCCATTTCTTCTAGTTTCAGCGACGAAAATTGAAGTTTTGGTCGCCAAAAGCGCTTTTTGTTGTAGTGTCATTAACTCTTCTCCTTACTCTTAAACCTTTTAAATCCTAGTTTCTTTCACTTCCACTCCATCAGCACCACTTCCACTAGCCTACCACCCAAACCTTTCCAAAAAAATGAAAAATTTTAAAGTTACAAAACAAAGTACAAATCAAGATCAATCAAAGCATAACAAACACGACCTATTTGACTAAGATCGGAAAAGAGAGACTTTGGGATCGAAATCACCATGAATTTAGTTAGGGCAGTGGCAGTCCAGCTCTGGTCTAAGGTATCTATTAGAGGACCTCCTCCTCCTCCATATGCCTCACTCTTACTCTCTCTCTCTCTCTCTCTTACTTATTTTCCTTCTTTTCTTTATTTCCCTTTTCTCCATCATCTCTCATCTCTCTTCTCTGTTTGTATCACTTTTCTCTATAACCTTTCTTCTCTATATCACAATGTGGGTGGGAAAGTGATGAAATTTAAGCAAGAAGCAAGGAAGCGGTACGAGGAAGAGAAAGAAGATTTTTCTTAACTTCACCACCAAACCCCACACTCCAACTCTGAGTCACAGACAAATTTTTTAATACTAACTCTGTTGAAACCTCTTTTTATGCAGTAAAAACAATATTGCAAAAAAAAAAAAAAAAAAAGAGTAATGTACACTTGGTTTGAGTAGAGTGGTGATGGTGGTGGGCTGATGTAAGGCTGCAAATGAGCTGAGCTGAGCCGAATTGAGCTCGAACTCGACTCGTTTGCTTATTGAGCTCAAGTTCAGGTCAATAAGTAATTGGGCTCAAACTCAGCTCGGCTCGTTAATATTAATGAAACTCAAGCTCAGTTTGGCTCAGCTTGACAATATTTTTTTAATATTATTTAAATAAAAATATTATTTAATATATAAATGATATATTTATTATATAATTTAAATAAAGATAAATGAGCCGAGTTTATTCAAGCTTAGATGACCCTTTAACGAGCCGAGCCGAGCTGAGCCGAACTTGTTCATGAACAATTCGATTCATTTGCAATCCTAGGCCGGTGGATTTGATGGTGATGGGGTGGAGGTGAAGAAACTAAGGTTTGAAAGATTGGGTGTAAGGAGAAGAATTAATGGAATGAGGGTAAAACTGGTATAATGAAAATTGAAAAAAAAATAAAATGAAAAACGGACCTATAATGAAAATTAAAAAAAATAAAATGAAAAACAGACCCAAATACCACATAAAAAAAAGTTAAAATAAAATGCCAAGTATGATCTATCAATAAATGAGCCTTTAATTGGGTTGAGCGGATTGTCAAGGTATAATAAGCATAATTTAAATTGAAACAAAGCATAATTTAATTGCATCACGTGGTAATGAAACTTCAATACAGATTTATATTATAAAACAACCCTTCATTCACTGGCTTAATCATTCTCTTCAGTTTGACAGAGAATTGAATCTATATGGTTTGGTTCAGTGGATCCACCGCAAAGTCCACTTCGATGACTCGAACATTTTTATCTTCCCGTATCTAGTGAGCAGATTATTTACTAAAAATTATATTGAATATATAATTATAATTACATGATTATATCAATAATTTCAAAAATAAATAATTTATTTTTTTAAATAAGTATATTATTAATCATTTTTTTCATAAATAGTTCATAAATTAAAAAATAATAATTTGAATAAGAACATGATAGTAAACCAAAGGGTAAATTACACCTTTGGGTTTAATTAAAATATGGATTACCCTTTGTGGGTTAAAAAATTACAAATACACTATTATCATAATTTTTTATTTAACAGAATTAATTGAAAAATAAAATTTCTAATTACTCTTCTATACAATGATAAAATTATTTTATTTATTAATTAAAATAAAATTATAATATCATTAAAAACTAATAGACAATTTATTAATAAAATAAAAAATTTATTATGAAATAAAAAATTTCAAAAGATGAAAATATAATTTAAACAAATTTTAAAAATAGTTAATTATTTAAAAGTCATATTTGAAAATGTTATGGTAACTCAGGTCCAATTTAAGATTTTTTTTGAACTAATAAGTTCTATTTAGTAAAACTAAGAATATTATAAATTATTTTATTTTATTTTCTAAAACTAAGAACAATATCAATTTTACATAGTAATGTTCTAGATAATTGTTTTACTAACTGATAAAAAAAACAAAGTATGAGATTAAACGTTTTTACTTTTCTACTTATTGATTTGATTCAACTATCCAATAAAATCGAGAATATTAACAATTTTTTCAGTTTTAAAACCGAGAACATTATCAGTTTTTTATTTTTTAAGTTATTTATTTATTCTAGTTTTGCACATCAATATTCCATTATCATTCTCCTTTATAGGCACAAATACCAAAAATTGAATTATTTTTTTTATTTTTTGATATTTAGTGTATGTTCCATCATCATGCTTCTTTTGTTTGGTTTCAGTTTTCAGAAAATTTATTTTTTTATTTTTTGTATTTTAATGTTTTTAATGTATTTTTTAAAATATTTTAAGCAATTTTTTTTTTAATTTTAGACACACCTAACATAAACACACTTAAAAAGTATAATATTTGAGAAAAAAATCTTTAAAAAATACAAAAAAATATAAAAATTTAGTACATTTTCGTATTTTTGCGTATTTATTAATTTTTTAAAATATTTTTCATAAATATTTTACTATTTAGATACATTTAGGCCTAGTTTGGAAAGATTAAAAAAAGATAAAAAGTCAAAAAGTCACTATCCTATTTAAGGCTAAGTTTGGGATATCCCAAATAATCCAAAAAGTCAAAAAGTTACTCAAAAAGTTAAAAAGTTAACATTATTCACCAAAAGTCAACAATTACGGCTGCACAACTCCCAATTCAAATTTTCCTCTAAAAACTAATTTTTACAATTTTTTATTACACATTTTTCCATAAAAAGTCAAAAAGTTAACCCAAACATCTATATTTTCAACCTCACTTTTTTAGTCAAAAAAGACAAAAAGTGCACTTATTTAGTCTTCCCAAACAAGGCCTAAGTCACATCATCTTATTTAAGTCACATCACTTCTCTAAAACATCACTTCAAACCCAACCCAAACCCAACCTATATTTTATAAAAAGTCAAAAAGTGCACTTATTTAGTCTTCCCAAACTAAAGTGCATTTAAAAAAATAAGAAAATTACTTAAAATTTAAAAAATATTCAAAAAAACAAAAAAACAAAAAGCTCAATTTTCAAAAAAATTGAATTTAGAAAACTGAAACTAAACACAATGATTAGTTCTTTTTTTTTTTTGCACATAATTTTTTTTGTGTGTTTTTTTTTTCAATTTAAAATCAAAATAAATGTCAAATCATTATATATATTTTTTTATAAATAATCATAAATAATGAACAATCATTATTTGAATGCAATTTCTACTATTAAAAATTTAATGAGACTTAAAGGTCTAAAAAATCTTAATTAAAAGGTTTCGTTTGACAACATTACTTTTTAATCTAAAAGCTAAAAAGTCACTAAAAAAATTAAAAAGTCAACAATCTATATCAAAAAATTAAAGATTTTATTTTCTCTTTATTTTTTGCACATCTTTTCATAAAAAATTAAAAAATTATATTATATTTTAACTAAAAATTAAAAATTACTAAAAAAAACTTATTCACAAATGAATTCTTAATAAAATATAAGTTGATAAATTAAGAGAAAAGAGTGGGAGCTCGAGAGGCTTCCCCCGAAACTCCCCCGAATTGCCATTTTTGGCAAAAAAAAAAAAAAATGCAAGGCAAGTTAAAAAAAAAAAAAAAAAACAGTTTACTGAAAATGAAAATTAGGGAGATTAGGGGGAGTGAAATTCGAGCTACCAATCAAAATTGATAAATTAAACTTATCTTAGATGTAGGTGTCCTTTTTAAAAAAACTAAACCCAGGTTACCCACCCAAAAAAACTAAACCTAGGTCCCAGGCAGTTGAATCATATGGGTCCGGTCCAATCGAATTCAATCCAATCCTTTCCCCGATTTGAAAGTAACCGGAGGCTTTTCTCTGTTTTTACATTGAAAAGCCCAATGAGCCCAACAACACCCCCTCACTGGCACCAAAATCATGAAGAAAGAAACAAATGGAGGGTCCCACAAACTAATCATCCAAAAAAGAGTGGGGTCCCACATTCCAACACCGTTACCACTCTCCCCTCTCTCTTTTCTTTCCAAACAGCACCAAAAAACAAGGCCTTGAAAGGAGTGCGCACTGCACCCCTCTCTCTCTCTCCTTCTCCGTCTCTCCTCCCCTCCTATTGTTATCCATCCTATAAAGTCGCCGTCATCGTTAAAACCGACACCCCATCTCTCTCTCTCGGCGGTCTGAGTCTCCAACGTTCGAAAAAAGCCCCAATTCCTCTTTAAACCTCTACACAAAGCTTCTCCTCCTGCCCACGCGCCGCCCATCACCACCGCCATTATCTCTCTCTCAAAAGCAGAGTGATCCAAATCCAACCTCTTGGCTTTTTGGTTATTTATTTATTTATTTTTTTAATTTTATCTCTCTCTAATAACCCCCAAACCGAGATCTGAAGAAAGAAAGTGGGGGAAAAACTTTATGAATCCGAAAGCTCTGGACCGAAGATGGGCGGAATCACGTCGTCGATTGCCGCTAAGTTCGCCTTCTTCCCTCCCAGCCCTCCCTCTTACACTCTGATCTCCGACGACTCGTGCGCCGGCCGATTCTACATACCGGAGGTCCCTAGGAGGGACGACGTCGACTTTTTGAGGCTTCGGACTCGACGAGGCAACGAAATCGTGGCCGTCCATATCAAGCATCCTAAGGCCACTGCTACTCTTCTCTACTCCCACGGTAATGCCGCTGATTTGGGTC
Source organism: Camellia lanceoleosa (assembly GCA_025200525.1). Lineage (NCBI taxonomy): Eukaryota > Viridiplantae > Streptophyta > Magnoliopsida > Ericales > Theaceae > Camellia > Camellia lanceoleosa. The sequence continues at coordinate 201,657,680 of CM045758.1, forward strand.
AGATGTTCGAGCTCTTCGTTGAGATGAGCCTCCGTCTTCGCATCAATCTCATGGGGTAATCATCATTATTTACTCTTCATTTCTTTTCTTTTTTTATTTATATTATTTATTATTTTCAGCTCTAAACTTTGATTTTTTACCCCCCTCATTTGTTTGCTTTAATTTGCTTATTTGTATTTAAGAATTTAGGAACTTTGTGGGTTTTGCTTTATTTGTTGAGTTGGCTATATGAGGAAAATGGGTTTGTGTTTTAAATTTCAGAATCTATTGAGTTAGATTAGAACAATAAGGGACTTCAACTTGATAATTAGGACCGTTTTCTGTTTGGTTACTGTGTAGTGTGCGCTAAATACCTGTTGTTTTATTATAAAAAAATGAATATAATTGGTATCCACTTTAATTTGAATGGATTTGATTTGATCTTTCAAATGGAGTTTGACATTACGTTGCAATCCTTTTCTATTTTTACAATTGGATGTGGTCAAATCAAAATGTGTGCTGGCTTGCTGACATAGACTAATTTCAAGTTTCAACTTCTTCAGCAGATGACTGTCCTCCTATTCAAGATTAGAGGGGATTTTTTTAACATTGCAACAATGTGTGAAAAGTTACTTGGATGATTCGATTTTCAGGGGGTGTTCTAAGAAGCCCTTAATGTATAAATAGCTATTAGCTAGTGAATTCAAACACCCTTACAACTTTATTTTGGCGTGTCAAAATGGATACAAATTCACTTACCCAAACATGGTTTATCAAGAATCAAGCTAGTTTAAGTTTTATAGGAATAGATATTAAAGTCAACTTTTAATTTGAAGTCTTATCGGATTTTTTCACATCTTATGATTAAGGAATGGTTATTTGAAGTCTTACCTGATGTGCATGCTTCTGAAAGGAATATATGACTAGTGCATTTTTAAAATGATGATAGGAAGCTAGTGATACGCCTACACAAGTTTAATTAACCAATGTACTCAAATTTACCCGTGTTATACAACATTATACACATTCCTTCTTTAATTTATGTGGCAATTAACATCCTAGGTAATGTTGTTTAGAGAATGATTTTATCCCTGTTAGGTCCTTTTATTGTCAAAACCGGAGACAAAACTTTGTGCTTCATCAAATTGTAAATTTTTTGTATTGTCACTCGGCCGAAAGGCCATGTCTTCGGCGGAGAATGGTGGCACTCAAGATCTCGGCAGGTTGCGAAATCTTGAAGGATGTAATCTTACGCTCGAGCGGAAGAGGAAGCGCTCGAGCGTACATCAGTTTAGTAACACACAGTTTTTGGCTTGTCCGCTCGAGCGGAGAGTGGAGCGCTCGAGCGGAGATCGCGGATGACAAATTCGCAGATTGGCTTCAGGAGTTGGATTTCTTTCAGATCTAGGACTCCTTTGGTTCTCTATAAGTAGATGGTTTTCTCCTAAAACCAATCTACCTTTTTCTAGATCATTCTAGAGTTCTGTTTGAAGTTTTCTTCTGAGAGTTTGTTTAGTTTTCTTTGATGTTCTTGAGAGAGTTCTAAAACTCATGAGTTGATATTCATACATCAAAGAGATTGATACTTAATATTCAAGAGTGTTCTCTTGATTGTGATCCAAGATCTTTACGTAAAGTTTCAAAAGGTGTTTGTTCTTTACGTAGTCGTTAATGACAAGTGAAGTTGAGGAGTGGAACCAACTTCAATCGGCCTGGCGTGGTGAAAGAGTTACAGAAGATTCAGAGACAAATTGGCTGTGTGGGTAATTTGTATGGTTTCTTTGTAACCTTGTAGTCCTTCTATAGTGGATTGATTAGTGGCGGTTCGCCCGTGGTTTTTGATTACAATTGAAGGTTCTTCAATTGTGGTTTTTTCACGTAAAAAATCATTTGTGTCGATTTATTATTTATTCCTAAAAACAAACAAACTAAAATCACTCTCGTAAGTGCTTGTTGATTTTAGTTTGAGTGTTTTGGAATTTTTGGGATTTGGAATATTTTTTATCTTTAGCTAATCACGAATCACTTAAGATTTTCAATTGGTATCAGAGCGGGTCACTCTTTGTTTTTTCAAAACTATAGGAGTGTGATTCTGCGTGACTAGCATTATGGATTCGATTCGTGAAGGTAACTCGACTCATAGACCCCCTTTACTAGACGGTACAAACTATTCTTATTGGAAAGCTCGTATGAGAGCATTTTTAAAATCCATCGATGAGAAAGTTTGGCCTTCGCGTAGTCTTTGGGTGGAGTGAACCTCTGTCACTATAGATGGCATTGATATTCCTAAACCCTTGATAAATGGGACACAACTCGATTACGAACTCGAGTTGGAACAAAGAGGCTCTCAACTCCTCTTTTGCTCTGTCACACCAAGAATTCCGTCGAATTTGCGTGTGAAATAGCAAAAGAGGCGTGACATTCTTGAAACAATTCACGAAGGAACTACCTCTGTCAAAACTTCAACGCCTCACATCCGCTTTTGAAACCCTTTTTATGCTGACGATGAGACGTTTGATGATTTCTATGCAAAACTTCGGTGATATCGTGAATTCTGTTTCACTCTCGGTGAAAAAAATCCTGAAGCTAAAGTTGTGGGAAAAATTTTGAGGTCCTTCGAGAGGTTCCAATCAAAGGTGACCATTGAGGAGGCTCAAAATGTTGATACCCTCAAGCTCGATCAATTGGTTGGAAATTTGCGGACTTATGAGGCACACCAAATTTCTAAGAAAAAGCAAAAAGAAAGTATGGCTTTCACTAGTACTCATGAGGCCAAAACCTCCTGAGACCTGAATTTGATTTAGAGTCCGAGATGACGGCTATGCTTACAAAAGCAGTTTAAAAATTTTTAAAAAGAAGCCTAATTTGAGCCCTATTTCAAAAGAGAAGAGTAATGACAAACCCAAAACTTTTCCACCAAAATTAGCTCAAACTCGAAAAGAAGGTCATAGGGGCTAGGGGTCAAGTGCTTTGAATGTCGGGGTTTGGCCATATATCTCTTGAATGCCCTAAAAAAGAATCGGAAGAAAGTCTACACCGTAACTTGGGATGTGGCCGGGTGAACAGAACCGAAGAACTGAATCTGGTGAAGATGGGGATAGTGCTTTCATGGCATTTTGGGCCACGGTTTCTCAACCTCTTCCAAAGCCTTGAATCGGCCGTGGTCGGAACTTGCATCGTGCTCCCACCTTTGATGGGACCAACTACCTGTATTGGAAAATCAGAATGAGGGCTTTTCTGAGAGCCTTTGAACGAGAAGGTTGGCAAACCATTGAAGAAGATACGGAAAGTGCAGAGAATCCGGGCAATCAGAGAGCCCTAATCATCATTCGTGAAGCAATTTCTAATGAAGAACAAAACGACGGTCGCCTTTGCACAAAGGCTAAAGATGCATGGGAAATTCTGAGCCAATTCCATGAAAGAGGAGATTCACCTCCACCTTCATCCAACAACTTGTCTTCCTTGGTTGCCAGATTGGATGAGGTTAAGGAGAATGAGAAGCAAAGAGAGGATGATGAACTATCTGAAGACATTGATGAGATCAATGGTGAAGAACTACAACAAGCTTACGAGAAGCTGTATGAGGAATCTCTGAATTTGTCTAAAACCAACGACAAACTCTCTCAAGCTCAAAACATGCGAGTGAGAATGTCCTACTCAAAGGAGAACTCTTGACAAAGAAAGCGAATGTCATGAAGATCTCAAGAGAAAGGCAAGACTTGTGTGGAAAACTTCTGTCCTGTGAAACTGAAAGGAATGAACTTCTGAGGGTGTATTCCACATATGAAGAAAAGCTTGAAAGTCTTGAGTTGTCACAAATTGCATTGGAAGAGAAAGTCGAGAGAAAGATGAAGAACTCCGTATTGCTAGAGCAACAATTGCCATGTGGAACAAAGGTTCGAGATCTCTAGAAGACATACTTGGGTCTCAACAAATGGGTTCGACAAAAGAGGGCTAGGCTATGGTACGACACTCACAAGGAACAGGCCTCTACTTCACATAACTTGAAGACTCAAGCAAAGGGCAAATTGAAGATAGACCCGAGTTGATCCTTCTCTTCATCAAGCAAAAATTGGTAAGATCAACAAAAAGGAGGTAAAACCTGCTTTTATTTGTCATCACTTTGGTAGGTATGGCCACATTCGTCCTTACTGTTTTGAATTGTTTGGTAAGGTGTCTCAAAAGGGTAGAAATTCTAACACTTTTTGGGTCAGGAGACAACCTTACATGTCTAGGCGAACACCAAGACTAAAAAGATTTGGGTTAGAAAAGATGATTTGACTTGTTTTGTTGCTCACACTCTAAAAAGCACGTGACTCACACATGTGGTATCTTGATAGTGGGTGCTCTCGTCATATGTCCGGTAACAAATCCTACTTCACCTCCCTTGAAAAATATGAAGGAGGAATTGTTACTTTTGGAGATGGCGGCACTTCTAGAGTCATTGGTAAGGGCTCTATAAGTGTTGCTGGTCTTCCCAAGCTAGATAATGCCTTACTTGTTGATGGTCTTAAAGCTAATCTTTTGAGCATTAGTCAAATGTGTGATTCCCATCATGAAGTTTTGTTTTCAAAAGAAAAATGAGAAAATATACCAACATGTCCAATAGGAAACCAACAAACATCCAAGGAACATCTGTCCAAAAGCTACTATCTGTCCAAAAGCCAAAAGCTACTATCTGTGCAAAGCCAATTTATTACTATATGCAATCTCCATTGTGCTACTATCATGCAATCTCAAGCGTAAAAACTCCAAATATCCAAAAGCAAAACAAATCAAAAGCACTCGGTGAACATTTAAACTCAAGAGAAAAATCTGAAGGAGGAGCAGAGCCTCATCATCGCATCGACATCAAATTGACCTCCTCGGCAAGCCCGACTAGCCTGCGGATGGACCAACCCTCGAGGACTCCCTTAATATGTGCCTGACACGGTTTTCTTAGTGAAAGGGCGAAGGGGTAGCAAACTCATCATCCTCTAGAAGCAGACACCCCGAGGAGGGAAGGCGGTTAATCAAACAACCATAGAGACCTAGGCGCTTATGCGAACACACCAATCATCTTTGAATGATAAAGGAAGCAAGGTCAATGGATGGATTGTCGAGCAATGCGAGGATAAAACAAAACCTTGGTCTGTTTGACCTCGGAAGAATGAGTAGTCACAAGTATGTTCGATCAAATTAGCGATGCGAATTAGGAAGAAGTTCAAAGCTGTTTAATGAGGCGCTTTAGGCGATGGCGAAACAACACCACATAATTCTCGGGCCACATCATCGAAATTGCAAGTAGAGGCGATCGAGCCTTTGGGAAAGGGTAGAATCGGAGAGCCTTGCTCGATGTGAAGAAGAAGCGAATCAATGCGGGGGTGAGAGATGGACTTAGCAGTAGTAAAGGAAGGCTCATACTCTAGAATGCCCTCCATATTGCGATAAAACTCACGAACCCGGTCAAGGTTACGGCGCTAAAAGGATAACACAAGATCACCACCAAGAGGATCAAATAAGGGGCGTGTTGAATAGACTCAAAAGGTGTCGGGTTGGACATTTCTCTCGAGGTGAGCGATCTGTGACTCAAATGATTTGGAAAAAGACTTAGAGTGCTTATTTGTTTGGAATCGGTAGAATCAAGCGAAGGGCGTGGATTGCCTTACGGCGTTTAGGAACCGGAAGACATGACTAAAACACAGACGAAAACAACCACAACCCCAAACACAATAAACACCACAAACCAAAACCAACAAATGATTAGTAGTTAGATCAAAATAATGACAAAATAGAAAATAAACATGAGAACTAAAGCTAAACATGTGATGAAATAGGACAACTAATCTAAGCGAAAATCCACAAACACAATGTATAAAAAGGATGACATGAAACAGGGCAATCATAGAAGAATATGATGAATGACATGTGATTTGTGAGAATGCATAACCAATGTTAAACAAAATAAGTATGAACAAAGCGAGAATGACCATAAGCAGACAAACCCTGACCAAGAAACCCAAAATAGGCAGAACAAACACAAACCCTAAGACTAATGACTCACAAAACATAAAAACATGTAGATGACGAAAGATAAAAAGTACAATATGTAGCAGTGAGTGTGAAGAAGCCACTCAACCTAAAACAAAACACAAACACAAACAAACACAAAAGCAAGCGACATCCAAGAAAAAAAAAAAAAAAAAAAAAATGTTTTCCGCTCGGCGGATTTCTCCTTCGAGCGTAGTTTTCACTCTTCGGCTTTTGTGATTCGAGGATGGTTTTCGCTCGGCGGTCTATTAGCGCCGGCGGGATTCAGTTTGCTTTGATTAACGCTCGAGCGGTACTATGTACGCTCGAGCGGACAAATTTCATATATCTTCCCTCTCTCGACTCTTCAGGTCCTATTTTTTCCCTCTTTGCCTTCTCTCCATCTAGGTTTTTTTTAGTGGTTTGTTTTTCGGTCGATTTCGGTCGATTTTGGTCTCTCCCGTCCTCATTCTTGCCGATTTGGTTGTTGGTAAGTTTATTCTTCTCTTCTTTTTTTTTTTTCCCTGTTTTTCGGCTCTTGGATGTCGTTTGCTTTTGTGTTTGTTTGTGTTTGTGTTTTGTTTTAGGTTGAGTGGCTTCGTCTCTTCACACTCACTGTTACATATTGTACTTTTATCTTTCGTCATCTACATGTTTTTATGTTTTGTGAGTCATTAGTCTTAGGGTTTGTGTTTGTTCTGTCTATTTTGGGTTTCCTTGGTTGGGGGTTTGTCTGTTTGCGTGTGTCATTCCTGCTTTGTTCATACTTATTTTGTTTAACATTGGTTATGCATTCTCACAAATCACATGTCATTCATCATATTCTTCTATGATTGCCCTGTTTCATGTCATCCTTTTTATACATTGTGTTTGTGGATTTTCTGTTTAGATTAGTTGTCCTATTTCATCACATGTTTAGCTTTAGTTCTCATGTTTATTTTCTATTTTGTCATTATTTTGATCTAACTACTAATCATTTGTTGGTTTTGGTTTGTGGTGTTTATTATGTTTGGGGTTGTGGTTGTTTTTAAATGCGTGTTTTAGTCATGTCTTCCTCGGTTCCTAAACGGTAAAGGCAAGCTGCGTCACGTCCTTCGTTTGATTACGCGATTCCAAACAGCTAAGCACTCTAAGTCTTTTCCAAATCATTTGAGTCGCGTCTTTGTTCACCTCGAGAGAAATGTCAACGACACCTTTGAGTCTATTCAAATACGTCCCTTATTTGATCCTCTTGGTGGTGATCTTGTGTTATCCTTTTCGGGGCGTCAGAACCTTGACTGGGTTCGTGAGTTTTACTGCAATATGGAGGGCATTCTAGAGTATGAGCCTTCCTTTACTACTTGGGTTCGGTCTAAGTCAATCTCTGTCACCCCTGCATTGATTCGCTCCCTTCTTCACATTGAGCAGGGCTCTCCCGAATTCTACCCTTTCCCAGTGCCTGATCGCCCTACTTGCAATTTCGATGATGTGGCCCGAGAATTATGTGGTGTTGCTCGCCACTGGCCTAAAGGCGGCCTCATTAAACAGTTTGAACTTCTTCCGGAATTCAGACTGCTTAATTTGATCGTCTGTGCCAACATACTTGTGACTACTCATTCTTCTGAGGTCAAACAGGACCAAGGTTTTGTTTTATCCTGCATTGCTCGACACCGGTCCATTGACCTTGCTTCCCTTATCATTCGAAAGATGATTGGTGTGCAGGCATAAGCGACTAGGTCCGCCTATGGTTGTTTGATTAACCGCCTTCATCCTCCTTAGTGTCTGCATTCTAGAGGATGATGAGTTTGCTACCCCTTCTCGTCCTTTCACTAAGAAAAGCGTATCACGAGTGGGCACATATTAAGGGAAGTCCTCGAGGTTGGTCCATCTGCGGGGCTAGGCTACTTTGGCTTGCCGAGGAGGTCAATTTGATGTCTTCTTTGGCTTGATGATGAGGCTCCTGTTACTCCTTCCGATTTTTCTCTTGAGTTTCATGTTCACCGAGGCGTGACCAGCGTTTGGACTTTCTTGATGCACGGTTTGATGCTTTTGATGGGCGGCTTGGCCCGTGGAAGCGAACTCTTGCTCGGCTTGTTCATCTACCGGTCAGCAGACTCCACCTCCACTGTCGTGATTTGATTCCTGACAAAAAGGAGAAGTTTTTGCATTGCTTGCTTTGCTTGATTCTTGCTTTTGGATATTTGGAGTTTTTACGATTGGAGATTGCCTGAATAGTAGCACGATTGGAGATTAGCAGATAATGTGATTGGCTTTACCTGAATAATGTGATTGGCTTTACAGATAGTAGCTTTTGGCTTTTGGGACGATAGTAGCTTTTGGACGATGTTCCTTGGATGGTTGTTGGTTTCCTATTGGACATGTTGGTATATTTTCTCATTTTTGTTATTCTGGTCCATATTACTTTGTGATACTTGGTAGTCTAAAGATTGTGGATATTATGTTGATATATGGATATGATGTTTTATCTATGTTCATTTTATGTTTTTCCACAGTTTTGTTTTGTATGTTGAAGGTTGGTTCACAGGTACAGAGTTGAAGATGTGTGTTCTTTGAATTGGGTATTGATGATCTCGTTGAGTGTATTTTGAGAGGTTATTTGTTTTTTGTTTCTTGGTTTTTGTCCTGTCTAGTGCGTGTGTTTTGAGGAATAATGTTTAGATAAGTTTTGTCCGGGAATTGACAAAGGGGGAGATTGTTAGGTCCTTTTATTGTCAAAACCGGAGACAAAACTTTGTGCTTCATCAAATTGTAAATTTTGTATTTTTTGTCTTGTCACTTCGGCGGGCCATGTCTTCGGCGGAGAATGGTGGCACTCAGTTTCTCGACAGGGTTGCAGAAGTACCGAAGGATGTAATCTTACGCACGAGCGGAAGAGGAAGCGCTCGAGCGTACATCAGTTTAGTAACACACAGTTTTTGGCTTGTCCGCTCGGCGGAGAGTGGGCCTTCGGCGGAGATCGCGGATGACAAATTCAGATTGGCTTCGAGAGTTGGATTTCTTCGGATCTAGGACTCCTTTGGTTCTCTATAAGTAGATGGTTTTCTCCTAAAACCAATCTACCTTTTCTAGATCATTCTAGAGTTACATTTGAAGTTTTCTTACGAGAGTTTGTTTAGTTTTCTTTGATGTTCTTGAGAGTTCTAAAACTCATGAGTTGATATTCATACATCAAAGAGATTGATACTTAATATTCAAGAGTGTTCTCTTGATTGTGATCCGAAGATCTTTACGTAAAGTTTCAAAAGGTGTTTGTTCTTTCGTGATCGTTAATTCGACAAGTGAAGTTGAGAGTGGAACCAACTTGAGAATCGATTCCTGGCGGCGTGGTGAAAAGGATTCTGAAGATTCAGAGACAAATTGGCTGTGTGGGTAATTTGTATGGTTTCTTTGTAACCTTGTAGTCCTTCTATAGTGGATTGATTAGTGGCGGTTCGCCCGTGATTTTTGATTACAATTGAAGGTTCTTCAATTGTGGTTTTTCCACGTAAAAAATCATTTGTGTCGATTTATTATTTATTCCTAAAAACAAACAAACTAAAATCACTCTCGTAAGTGCTTGTTGATTTTAGTTTGAGTGTTTTGGAATTTTTGGGATTTGGAATATTTTTTATCTTTAGCTAATCACGAATCACTTAGGATTTTCAATCCCTTTTCTAACATTTCCGTCCTTGAAGGTCATAGTTCCACTTCAATCCTTGTTGCTGCGCAATTTTCCTAACGAATTATTATGCTTTAAAGTTAGATCACCGCTTTGTCACATGCTTTTGCTTGTGTGGTGCTTATGCCCTTTTTTAGGCACATTATGTGATAATAGTGTTGCATTCATGAGTTCCATCATCCAAAGTTGACACCATAAGTCACTGTTGGGTTCATTCACACCTCTATTCCAGCTAGATTAGTTATGGCATATTAGTTCAGTCATATTTATTTATTGCTCTTACTCTTACATAGTTGTTGCGTAGTGCTGCAATGTAACCATGGCTGTTGGAAAAGGGGTTAAGGTTTAATCCTTACTCTCTAGCAAAACCTAAAAAATAAACAAAAAAATTGATTGATGTCATAGGTCAACTTTACTAGTATTTGAAGAAAGGATAGTTTGGCATATGAGTATGAGTCATGCATTTTGGGCCTAACACTATTACATGTTATTTTGTCTGTCCACTTGGAAAGACAATAATTATTATGTTTCTCTATTTAGCCCCATCTAAGTCTGTATTCTCTACTATATTGTATTTATGTATTTAACCTTATCTGGGGCTGTAACCTGAATTTTATGATCATAGGCAATCACGAAATAAAATTTAGCTTCTTTTTGTCAATATCCATTTTCCTAGAGAGGCAGAGTTAGACATTACCACGCGATGGCATGTTCATGAATATAATTTGTCAAACAAGGTGTCCATTTGGTGGGTTACATAATATTATGTTTCTCTATTTAGCCCCATCTAAGACTGTATTCTCAACTATATTGTACTTATGTATATATCCTTATCTGGGGCTGTAACCTGAATTATATGATCATTGGCAATCACGAAAATAGAATTTAACTTCTTTTTGTCAATATCCATTCTCCTGGAGACGCAGAGTTAGACATTACCACAATTGTTCATACAAGGTGTCCATTTGGTGGGTTACAGAAGGTTGTTTATCAACTTATTATTGATTACTGTAAGAAGGTAATATTTTTGGTACTTTTGGTCTCAATTGACCTTTTCTACTTGGAGCATAATCACATAATGACCTCTAACCGGCACAATTTATATTTTTCCATAATTTTATTTAGGACGAATTACTACCTACTTTGCTTTTCCAAACTAACTGACTTACTCTTGAACATATGTTGCATGGTATGATGAAGAACATGCATGTGTGTCTGAATCTCTTGTATGACATTTTATGTGCGTCTTTTTTTCTAATATTCTTATTGCTGCATGCTCCTGCAATCATTCAATATCTTGCTGCTGATTAGAAATGCCAGAGGCCCAGAAGTAACTCAAGTGCTTTTTATCATTTTCCTTTTCCTTTTAATTTATTTATAGATTTAACTCTTTCAAGGATATTCCTTTATAATTAGTTTCTTGATAATTTAATTATTTCCCTGATTCATCTATATTTGTTTCTCCTTTTCAGGTATGATTACTCTGGCTATGGACAGTCAACTGGAAAGGTTGGGTTCTGAGCTTCTCAGTTTGTAACATAAATGTTTGTTTTTGCTTATATTACTTTCTTAGGAATGGAGATAATTTTTGTTTTTGCAATTCTATATCTCCTTATTGGTATCTTGCACTCCATTTAACTGTTTAGTTATCCTTCTTTAGAGAGCCTTAGCATTAACTTTAATGCTTTTCACACCTTTCACATTGTTCAGGAATTGTTCTCTGGTGTGATTAACAGCAACACCCTTCCTTAAATGGGGTGTATATAGGGGCGGGGATCCTTATTAACCGTCCCGATCAGGTTTATAAATTTTATGCCTGACCCCAACCCTGATACAAAAAAATGGTGGGAATCTGCTACGCCTAACGGCAGCAGTATTGCAATTATTTTACAAAATACTCAGGTTTTTAGAGTTTAGAATAACTGCAACCGTTTTACTTATTTATTTATTTTTTCCTTTTTGTTGGTGCCTCGATATGATTAGGTATCATAAACAGGATTCTAACTTCATAGCATGTCTAGCCAGAAAAAGATCCTGTTGTTGCCTTTAACGCTTTGACTGTTGACATCTTTTGGGATCACTTAAATGGGATATTCTCTTCACTGTTTCCTGTTGCTCATTATATAACTTCCATTTTTTTTTCCTTTGAAACAGCCATCTGAATGTAATACATACGCAGACATTGATGCAGTGTATAAATGCCTTAAGGAGCAGTATGGTGTTAAAGATGAACAATTAATAGTATATGGTCAATCTGTTGGTAGTGGTCCAACCATTGATCTTGCTTCCCGTGTACCAAATTTGAGAGGTGTAGTTCTACATAGTCCAATCCTCTCTGGGCTGAGGGTATTATACCCTGCTAAGAGAACTTATTGGTTCGACATTTTCAAGGTAATATCATACTAGTTCTCTATTTTAGGTGCCCATCATATTTGGTTGATGAAAGCTTAGTTCTTTTTTTTCATTTCAGAATATTGACAAAATTGGTATGGTGAACTGTCCTGTTCTTGTAATCCATGTAAGTATTATTGCCCATTCTTTCTATTTCTGTCTTTCTTTGCCATTCGCTTTGTCAATATGCTATATGAATATTATCAACTTTGGGAAGTGATACTTCATTGTAACTCGTATTACTTTGGTGTAAATTTTTTTTTAAACAGGTCCGAACTTCCAGCTTGTAATCATTGAGAGATGTGCATTGATCATTGTTAACTTCATACTGGAGTGAATCTTTGTCATTTTAGCGATTATAAATGTTGCACTCCGAGTAGATGAGCGGCATTGATACACAACAACTATTTGACCTTTCAGTGAAGCAAGCAAGTAGTTAACTACAAAATTTTTATATTTTAATAACGTTGACCCTAGTTTTCTACATGTTGATTAGTTGGGGTAGTCAAATAGAATAGAGATACATGTGGTTAGTTAAGCAAGTGACTGGCAAAAATATCTACATTGGATTGGATATTAAAAAATAAAATTATGAATGTTTGTGATGTAGGACGAGTAGGGATTACTTTCCTACAAGTAGTGAGCCTAGTTTAAATATACTGGTAGCAGCAAAAATAGGCTTATAGGGTTGGTGAGATTTTGTGGCTGCAAAAGTAATTAAAAAATAGGAGCAGGGTTTATAAAAGGTTAGGGTTTTGGGAATGAAAACATGAGTGTTTAGGGGCTGTCAGGTGGCTATTTTGAGCACTATGAATAGTGACGTAAATAGTTATCTTGCTGGATAGAAGAAGAGGAGAGAGAGAGAGAGAGAGAGAGAGAGAGAGAGGTGCTTCACCCTCACAAGGGCTATGCCAATCACACAAACATAGTCTCAAATTTTTATAATATTAATTTTGCTATTGAATCATTGAGAGATTACACATATATTTATAGGCTAAAGACTCTCCTAATTCTATAAGGACTATTTCTCAAATTTAGAAGCTAAAAATATTTAGTAACTACTAATATTCTAGACCAATTATGACTTTCAATTCTACTTCAATCATAATAGGAAACTTTAATGACTTTTAATTCTACTTCAATAGGAAATTTGGACTTTTAACCATTAAGATTATTTTAGACATAATAAAACCCATATATAATAACCCATTTATTAACTTGACCTAAAGTAAAACCCATGAGTGACCCCTACAACCCATGTCCAACAATTATTGAAATTACCATTATAACCTTAATTACTAAAACCTACTATGATGACATGAAAACTCAAAATTATTTTAAATCTTTAATTCCTGATGCCCTAAATGTGTTTCATGTGAAATTTCAGATTTACTCTTTTTCTTCTTTCCATGATCTTCATCAGTTTGTTATTTCTTTTTCCTTTCAGGAAAATTATATTTTGCATCCGTGCACCGTATCTCAAATCTCACTTGGATTCTACACTTTCAATTGTGACAAATAAAAGCCTGCGCTTTAGTCAAGTTACAATGTCAACCCTCCTTCAATAACTGCCGTTAAGTTTGACAAAAATTACATATGCCGCTGTCACATGACCTAATTTGGTAGCACTTTAATCCTCCAAGTTTTTCTCAAGATTCACTTTAGGCCCTGAGTTTTGATTTTATCAATCAATTTTTGATTCACTTAACAATCACATGGTCACTTTCTTCTAAATGGAGGTTGATGGTAGAACTTGACCAAAACTACATAGTTTTATTTGTCACAAACAAACAATGCATGGACCAGAGTCAATTTGAGATAAAATGCAGGGATGAATGGTACAATTTACCCTTATATGTTTCATTTCCATGACTACATTACAATTACTTATTGGTTCTCTATTTGACTCTGGAAATTTTATTGGGAATAAGTGAGAACTCGGTTCCTTACTACTACTAATACTAATAATAATAAAAAAGAAACAGTTGATCACATCTCTAACACCAGCTTGTTGGATAGTAAGTTTAATGGTTCTGTTGAGGGAATTCGGTGATGAACTTGCTCTATTTCTATCTGCAGGGTACAGCAGATGAAGTCGTTGATTGTTCCCATGGAAAACAGCTTTGGGAGCTTTGCAATCAAAAGTATGAACCCTTGTGGCTAAATGGGGGTGGACATTGCAATCTTGAGCTTTATCCAGAGTTCATTAAACATCTGAAGAAATTTGTACTGTCGCTTAACAAATCAAAAGCAACCACAAATGGTTCCAAGAAAACAACAGTAGACACTGAGAATCAGACCAAGGCATCTGAAACTGGTCCTTCAGATACATTTGAGTTACACCCTGATCCTCCTGAAATTTCTAGAAACAGTTTAGATAGTCGACTAGAGAAATCTAAGAAGTCAAACAAGCCTGAAAAATCCCGGATGAGCACTGACCATGTTGACAGGTTTAGGAGAAGAAAGGGTTTAGTTTGGTGATCACTAGTGTGAAGAGCATCTTAAAATAAGTTGGGCCTGGATTTCCCACGCAAGAAGGTAAATTATTCAATTATAATAGTGTTTCCTGTATCAAAATGTATCAACTCTAGTTTCAGACTACTATGTTGAGTGTGTTTCATAAAACAGATCAAGATAAATCAGAAAAGTAGGTGAATTTTTCTTTTTCTTTTTCTTTATTTTGTGCTCTCTTTTTCTCCCTGTAATATGAATATCTTTGTCTGAATATGAAAAAAAGAAAAAAAAAAAAAAAATTTGTTGCAGCAATTATGACATTCCATAAATATTGTACTTCTAATTGATCCCTGCATTCTATCAGTGGGCATAGGAAACTTGGCATCCACTGTGGGTAGAAAAATTAAGCGAGATTGGTGATGCTTTTTTTTTAAATGATCATTTACTGTTTCTATTTTTTTTTTTATTTTTTATTTTTTTTGTGTGGTTACATCGGAAAGTTAAAGAAAAAGAAGAACACAAAACAAGTAAAATGAGACAGTTGCATCTAGGCACAATCTTGGTCAATATTTTGTGCGCTTTCTCAGATTTGAGTATTAACTAGGTTGCTAGAGTGCAGGAATTTCAGTATCTCTATGGGCAAAATTTTAATTTATCCTATTTCAGAAAGACTGCTAGGGTTGCAAGTTGCAACCATACACACTAAAATATTTTTTTGAAGGTATTTTCTATTTATTTTTTATTTTTTGTCAAAACAGAGTGTTAATGGTCATATCATCAATAATAATACAGAAACTTCTTGTGATCATGTGAAAACAATGGTGTGCTTCTGGAAAAAAATAAAACATAAAACTTGACCTGGGTTGCTACGACCATTGTTTTTTATTTTTTAATGTAATATAAATCTCAAAGCTGATGAGATCAGAACATTTGTACACCATTTTATTATTTTTAGAGAGGTCCGAGGCTTGATTAGGATGACGAAGAAAGATGACCCTTCATCCAAGGAGCTGCGGGCATCTTAATAGCCGCATAGGAGCGCAAAATTGGCTCTGCTGATAACGAATAATCTGGGTTTGGAGATTGAATGGTGTAGGGGGTAGAGGTGGATGTGAGGGATTTGATCAGGGGAGTGGAGGGAGAGATTGATTTATTTAGGGCTTCTGAAAGAACTGGGGTTGAGGAGGGAGAGTGAAGTGGGAATGTAGGAGTAAGAAATTGGGTTAGAGATGCGAGGGAAATGGTGGGTGTTTGGTGATGGAAAAGATGGAGGAGAGAGAAAGATAGTGGCAGCCATGGATGATAGATAGTTTAGCTCTCACTTCTCAACTCGGACTCAGAGCAAAGCAGAGGATGGTTTGGCCGTTTTTACAGTTTCATCTCTCTTCTTCTCGTTCATATCTTTCGTTTGGAAACAGAATTGATAAAGAATCCTATACACACCTCTTATTTTGGGCAAGGTATTCTTTTCTCTTCCAAATTCTTATTTCTCCATGTATTTTTAATTTCTAATAATTGCATTGTTAATTACAGCATCTTTTTTCCCACAATCCTCATTAAGTGGTGGTAAAACAAAATGCATGTAATGAGAGTTTTGAGGAAGAGAATATTTGATGTGGGTCAACATTTTAAATTTTGCTTGTCACGCCATTAGAGGAATTGTGAGGGAAAAAAATTGTATGAATGAATCATATTTTTTTTTAATTATAAAATTATTTAAAATTTTTGAAATACGGAAATCAATTAAAAAATTATTAGAACATAGGAAAAATCCTCCGCCCTATCATATAACATTACGTGTATGGCTGTGACCCAACAATTTTGAAGCAAAATGAGTTTACTTCTAAGGTCATCTTCAACTATTTGATTGTTAAGATTAAACAAGTGTATGTTCATGAATTAATCCATTACAACAATTACAATTGAATATGAGGTGACAAAATAGTCTGCCAACCCGAAATTTCTCTTATTTTCTTTTCTACTTAAGGACATAATACATAATACACAGTTTACAAGCTTAAACAATTGAATTAGTAAATACTGTAGACATACACAGATCACATATTCTTGGGTTGATCATGTGTAGGATGCTGAAGAGTTCCAAACATCCAGTCCATCCATATTGTGAAGTGGCCATAGTTATGGCGGCATGTGATGTGATGGATGGTGTGGTAGCCGGCACCCATGACAGGCCAGAGTTTAGCGTGGATGCAATCGTGAATGTTGGTTGTCCATACGCCTTCCGCGAATAAGAGTAATATATGCATTTTCAAATGCGTTGGCACAAGGAAGAGTGCTATAACATGTGGTAATGCCTGCAATATCCCATCCAAGGGATGGAATGCCAAACCTAACACACAAAACATAAGATTGAAGCACCTAGTTATTAGTTTATTTAGATAGATATAAACTCAAAAACTTTCAACTATGAGGATACTCAAAAGAGAATGGAAACTAAATTCGGCATACTTTTTTTACCATATCTAAAATATAATAATTGACATGAATGAAATTTTTTCATTTTTTTTTTATAATGAATCAATCATAATTTTCAAGCTTTTCTTGAGGATTGACTTTGCTAAGTAATGAGTTTGGGATTTTGGAAATATTGGTTTGTCCTCTTATAATTTGACTTATTACCAAAATTATGGAAACTAAAATGAGCATAGAAAGTATCACTTACCAGCAAATGGGGAGAGAGTATTTTGCTTGTTGTAGATGTGATGTGTTGCGTGACAATACTTATAGAGAAGTTTTATGTCATGCAATTTCCTGTGAATCCAATAAATCCCGAATTCCACAATTACAAGATAAATCGTTACGTAAACAACATAGGCGAGGCAACTGACATCGCTTATTCTTGGAAAACACCGTGTCCATCCGTTTTCAACCATGTACTCGGAAACTGTAAGAAGAGCCGCATACCATGGCATAGCCTTCATTGAAACATATATCTGCAAGAGCATGGCATTTGTTGAAGGCATGGCATCTGCAACAAGAGATTCAAAACACCTAATTTAATATGGAAAGAGATTTAAATAAATTATATCATGATTTGATATGGATGAATGCAATTATTGTGTAAAATAATCCAGCATTCTTTTATTTATTCATCAAGCCTATTATACAAAGGTAATTTATCATTTTCTCAATAGCCAATTCCTTAAAAACAATCAAAGTTCCATCTTGTTTTGGTACAAATAAACAATGCTATCTATAAGAAGATTTGATTTTGGCAAGTTTCATAAGGGAATAGAGATTATTATTATTATTATTATTTTGGGGGGATATGTAGGGTATCATTTATCAAACTGAGCATATCAAACTAAATACCTATAGTTTGAACAAGTTTTCTAAAACAAGATTTATGTCCTATAATTTGTAACCCTAAAAGTTTTTGTTGACGAGTATAGTCGAACCCGAGACTTTAGAGAGAGTAAACCTCCAAGTCTTAGGCATCATCTACCATGTCAAACCCTTCGGATAGGAAATAGAGAAAGTTCGGGCAACAAATCATCAAGATTCAAGACGTACTCTCATGGAACTCTTACCAACTCAATGAGAAAAAAATTTCATATACATAAGGAAGACTGAAAAAGCTACTAACCAGAAATATAGACCCAAAATTTGTCTAGAAAAAATGTAAGGTTAAGATTAACTATGTACAATTTGGGGTCCTTGGCTTGAATAAATTTAGACCACAAGTTAATATCTCTAGATGAAATTTTGAGAAAAAAAATCTGAAACTGTAGTATTGCTGAAAGAAGATACGTAGAAATATTGACGCAAAAAGAATAGAGGGTTAGGCACCGATAATGCACACAAAAACCCATCTCATTAAATGTAAAGTTAGCAACACAAACAAACAATTATTCATAAATTAAAATTAAAAAATAAACTCAAATTTAAAACTTTGCTTTAAAAAATATGAATAGTGCATAAATTAAAAAATAAATTGACTGATTCAGACATTCATGATATATATACATATATGTATAAATATTTTATGC
The DNA here is from genome assembly GCA_025200525.1 of Camellia lanceoleosa. Classification (NCBI taxonomy): domain Eukaryota; kingdom Viridiplantae; phylum Streptophyta; class Magnoliopsida; order Ericales; family Theaceae; genus Camellia; species Camellia lanceoleosa. The sequence goes on from CM045758.1 coordinate 201,676,181, forward strand.
ATATCTATCTATGTACAAAATCACATATTTTGAGATTTGAAGTTTATGAAAATCCCATTTAGTAATATATCAAAGATTTAGGCCTTTTTTTTTTTTTTTTTTTTAAACGGACAATGCTTACCTGATACTCCAAAAAAAATCATGTAGGGAAAAAATTTACAAATCAAAGAGATCTTTATTAGACCATTGATAAATACTTGATTACCAATCTAATACAAATTACAATTTTTCATTTGTGAAGAGTACTATGTAAATAATGTTATATAATATTTTAAAAATATTTAATAATTTTTTATTAAGACTCCGTTTGATTAGAAAGAAAATTTGGTAGAAAATCAAAGTATAAGAGAATGAAGTGAAAAAAAAAAAAAAATAGAGAAAAGAAAATATATTTTATTGCAAACATTTAATTAAAATGAAAATTTTGTATGAAAAAAATATAAAAATTTAGAAGTTTAGTAATAGATAACTCACACATTCAAGTTTTTTTTTTTTTTTTTTTGCAAGAAATAAAAAATTAGTTACAATGTTAATATGAATTGTACAAGAAAATTATTATTTTTTATACTTTCTACCACCATACCTTGTTTGGCATATACTAAAAAAAATTAAAAAGTCAAAAAATCACTATCTTATTTAAGTCACATCATCTCTCTATCACATCACTTCAAACCCAACTCATACCCAATTCATATTTCATAAAAAATCAAAAAGCGCACTTATTTAAAACATCCCAAACCACCCTTAAATAAACTCATAAAAGTTGAGTTTTTTTTTTTTTTCCCCTTTCTTTCACTTTCTACCTATTTTATTTTAAACAAACTGAGTCTAAGGGATTAAACACGAGATTGTAATTGACATACAACAACCCAACCAATATCAAACTGGAATAAACATCAACAGTCAAAATAAAAACAACAGGGTAGCTGAGACGAGAGTGTCAATCAAAAACCATGCAGATTTTTCATAAATCCAATAGAAAACAGGAACATTCGAACTAAACAAAATATATATACATTTATATGTATACATCTGTATTTATAAGAAGAATGTACCTTTAGGAAGATAAACTTTGATCAAGTAATAAATGCAGAAACACCAGAGGAAACCAGATACGAAGTACATGAGGATTACTCCAATGTAGTTCCGGAGCCACGTCTGGAAGAAGTGAGGGACTGGTTCCCACACATTACTCGGCAAGAAAGCTCCCAGCACCACACGATTGTACAATGATGTCTCCTCCACGAAGAGCAGCCGCCGCCCGTAATCTTCCATTCTAGGAGGAGAAGGACACGACAAAGAGGACGAGGATGAGGATGAGAAGCTGCTCAGAGAACTGGAAAGAGGGTGCGTCAGATTTCAGATTTCGCTGATACGAGAAAAACTGAGAATGAAGTGCTTTTTATATACACGGGTGCGTGTGCAAGTTAAATAAATAAAATATTTGACATATATTGGTTATAGTCTTAAGTAATAAGAGTCTTTCTTATCAAATTTGTGGTCTTGAGTTCAATTCTTAGTCTATTCTCTTCTCTAGCATTTTTTTTTTTTTTTTTTTTTGGGATAAATCATTGAACACTTGGCATGAAGAGAGACAAAACTTCAAGAAATCAATTTAAGTGTTCACATATATAATAGTATAGATGAAAATGACAATAACAAAGTCGTTGTCCTTTTTGTTTAAATTTAATTTCTATGGTGCCTCAATAACTTTTTTTGATTATTAACTATATATTTTTTATTTGTTGAAATAATGAGATTTATAACTCCCAAGTATTCATAAAATTTCCCTAGCCTTAGACATGAATCTAAAAATTTGAAATGAATTATAAATTTAGACTCTAATTTCTAATCCATTTATTACTTAAAATTGAAATTCAAGCAAAAGGTATCAACCTTCTCTTCATAAAAATTGAATTCAAAATCTCACAACACAAAAATGTTAAACAACCATTAGGTCAAATGCTCTAATTTCAAACCATTCATAATCATTAAAAAATATTATATGAATTAAAAAAACCTTACAAAGTTTTTGTTATTTACCGTGATAAAATTTTGAAATTCGGAAAAAAAGAAAATTACTACAATAATATAATATCACTTTAGTTAGAAACCAAAAAATTTAAAAACTTTATTTATGTATATAGCATTACCCTTACAAAAACAGACTTTAAGCAATAATAGATTTTCTGTTCAGAAAAAGCAATAACAAGAGTGTGTTTGGTTTGAGTTTTCTGGATTAAGTGTTTTGAAAATTGAATTTTTTGATTTTCGCATTCTTTTGTTTTTAATGAATATTTTTTAAATTTTAATTTTTTTTTTACTTTTTTAGATGCATCTTAGTTAGAGATATCTAAAAAGTAAAAAATTTGTGAAAAAATATTTTAAAAAATTAATAAATACATAGAAATACAAAAAATATACTGAATTTTTATATTTTTTTTGTATTTTTGGTATTTAGTGAATTTTTAAAAGATTTTTTTTTACAATTTTTTAACTTTTTAAGTGTATTTATGTTAAGTGTGTTTAAAAAATAAAAAAATTACTTAAAATATTAAAAAATTTAATAAAAATAAAAAAACACAAAAAATACTAAAATAAAATTTTCTAAAAAATATTTTGAAAAATTGATAACCAAGTACAGTATTGTAAATTTGACTGATGCTGACCAATAACCCCCGGAAACACAGGTTACCGTGCATTTAATGTCCTATTAACTTGTTTTAATTGGTTTTAGAGTTATGAAAAATGCTTGGGAGTACTAATTAACCTCCGTTTGGGAAGTGAGCTGGCTTTTTAGTTTTTTGGCTTTTTTAGCTATATGAGCCTGGGCTCAAAAGCTTGGTTTGGGAAGGACTCTTGGCTTTTTGACTTTTTTGGCTTTTTTTGTGAGAGAAGAGTGTAATGATTATGGGGTTGGATGTGATATTTTGTCTGTTGTGGCTCATGAGCCTGTTTTGTCTTTTGTGGCTCATGAGCCACTTGAGCCCTTCCCAAACGGACCCTAGTGCTCCCACTAATTAGGTGACAGTGGGTCCTGTCAGTAATGATGTGATGTTTTGGTTTTGGAGTTGTATTTTTTTTTTTAATGCATTAGTGCTATTAGTGGTGGTATTTTTAGTGGGATGAATCATTGTTGTTTGAGTTATTTACACTAAGACTTTTTTAAGTATTAATGAATATCAAATTATTATTCTCATCTATGAATTCGTATATTTTGACCCATTCGTTAAGGATCATAAAAATAATCATAAAAAATTTTTCATCTTTAAATTAAACATACAATAGAACACCACACACTAATCAAATAACGAAAAATCTTCATGATGCATTTCATGATTTTTTTTTTTCAAGATTCCTAATATTATTCTTATTAAAATGTCACTTTCACTTCTTACTGATCCCCTTCAAACCATCTCTAGAAGTGATGGATGTATTTGTATAATTTTTATAGTTTAAAGAGTCAATATGTACAAGTTTATAGATGACAAGGTAAAGTGATATTTACTGTGGGGATATATTTTATGAGTACCAAACACGTGGCAAGATGACGCCGACGTGTCAACCGAGGTGCTACATGTCGTGGTAGTTATGCCGAGGTTACCTCCGAAGACATCGGAGTCCGAGATAAACAGATAAAGGACAAGAGTCCTAGGATGAAGAAAGACTTCAGGATGGACAAGGATAACACTCTTAGGAAGTCTATCCTTATCTCTTGAGGAGTCCAAAATAAGTGCAAAATTAGAGTCCATAGAAGTCAGGCTTCTAGTAGGACTAGGATTGTATTGACTATAAAAGAGAGGCACCCCCATGGGTCTAAGGTATGTTTTTATATACTCAAGCTAGTGAGTTAAGCATTATTGGTTATCTTGGAGAGATATACTGACTTGATCGTCGGAGTACCCCCGGGTGGAAGAACCACTGTCGGAGCCTTCTCTTTCTGTGCAGGACAGCAGGGTGCCATCTATTCTGCCTGTGTTCTACAGCTGAATTACTAAGGTGGGCAGTGTGATCGGAAAATCACTCACACAATTTGGCGCCATCTGTGGGAAAGAAAGACGAATAGATAGCCAGTAACGCACAAAAAGAAAAGGTTGGGGACGACACTCCTGCTGGGAGTGGCAGGCCTATCGACCTTGACATTGAAGGAGACAACCACAACGAAGAAGCCCGTGACCAGGGGCACGGAGGAAAAGACGTCGGCCAGAAGGGCGACACTTCAAAAAAGACAGACCAAAGTAGGTACTATAACGAAGATAACCTCTAGGTATGGAGGGATAGGTGCCTACGGAGGGATGAGAAAGTAAAAGATTTGGCAGACAAGTTGGTAGACCTACAGTCAGTCGTCAACTTCATGATGCAAAACAATGTCATGCAGCCACCGTACCCACTGCAGGACATACCGATCCCAACAATTAATACCCAAAAGGGAGGAAGGAAAATAATTCTTGAAGCACCTCAGCACACCAGGAGCGGAAGGCATTCTCACCTGCCTTCCAGGGAAGTCAGACGAGAGGAGCCGAGACAAGAGAAGTCCCAAAGGACATATCACATGAAGGACCCAGAGCCCAAAGAACATCGGCATGTCCAAGGGCATGCGCTCTGCTTCGACACAACCCATGGAGAAAGATCAAAACGGGCCCATCACGAGGCCGAAAGTAGTGTACTGAAAAGACTGAAGTCCAAAGATAGCCGAGCTCCGGGGAGGAGTAAAGAAGACTTGAGAAATTACCTCAAGAGGAAGGAGCGAATCTTTGAGCGAGGTTACCTCACCCGACAAGCCAAGGACACCGTTCTCGGTAGAACTGGACAAATTTGAGGCACCAAAGAGATTCAGTATGCCGAGGTTTCAAATATACGATGGTAAGTCAGACCCTAACTTCCACGTCAGATTAGTCTTGAATTCAATGGCATTATACAGTGGAAACGAGCCGTTGCTCTACAAAGTGTTCCCTTCGTCCTTTGGGGAGATTGCATCAGATTGGTTCCAAAAACTACCAAAGGGAAGCGTGAAGACTTGGGAAGGCCTGGCCGAGATGTTTGTGGCAAGGTTCGTGACAAACAAGCTGCAGCCATTAAGGGTGGACGCGTTGATGGCTCTAAAGATCAGCAGGGATGAAGGCCTTAGGGCCTATGCAAAAAGATACTACGAGGTGTTCAATCGAATACCCGAATACAACCAAGAAGTGGCGGTCGTGTCTTTCAAGAACGGCCTGAAAGATGATTGTTCACTACAGAAATCTTTGGCAAAGACATTGCCAAAAAGTATGGAAGAACTCATGGCAAGAATCGAGAAATATGCCAGAGCCGAGGAGGATACATCGGGGAATAAGGAGGTAAAGCAGGAAAAAGGGAACGGCTCGTCGAAGCGAGGTCGAGGTAACAACGGATTCAGCAAATCGGAGACAGAATTAAGGGGTAAGCAAGCAGTGATGACGGTATTCCGAATTCCCGTCCACAAAGTCCTAGATCAAATTCGAAATCAGCCCTATTTCAGGGCACCGGCAAAGGCCCCAGGAGAATACATGGGAAGAAACGTTGGTAGGCGTTGTGCTTACCACAATGAAGAGGGGCACCCAACCCAGGGCTGCAGAGCCCTAAGAGCACACTTAGAGGATTTAGTGAGACAAGGCCATCTGAGAGACCTTATCGATGAAGCCAGGACAAGAGAGGAACAGGCAAGATTGCCTCAAGCACCAGCAGCCCCGCCTTCCCCAGTGCAGCAACTACAGGCAAGGGGACCACGGGTGGTTAATGTGATCCACTCAAGGGCCAACGAGAACGAAGTTAGAGGAGAGACCCAGAGGGTAAGGCATTTACAGCATGTTTACCAAGTCGGGGAAAAGAGACATCGGCCAGAGGAATGCCAAGGACTGATGATAGCTTTTACAAAAGCTGACCTAGAGATGGTCCAACATCCGCATAATGATGCCTTGGTAGTATCCCTCCAGGTTGGGGAGTGCCAAGTGAAGCGCATCCTGATAGATCAAGGCAGCTCTTGTGACATTATGTATGTTAGACGTTATAAGGAACTGGGCCTTCACCCAGACGACATGGAGCAATCGAATGGCCTGATGGTCGGCTTCAATGGAACGCCAACATGGCCACTGGACGCTACAAGCTTGGAAGTACAAGCCGGCACTAAGAAGATCATGATAGAATTCATTGTGATTGACACACCTTCACTATACAACATCATCTTGGGAAGACCATGGTTGCATGCAATGGGGGCAGTTCCCTCAACGTTGCATCAACTATTGCGGTTCCCAACAGAACATGGGATTGAAGAAGTTAGAGGAGATCAACTGCAGGCAAAAAATTGCTCCATGGCAGCAATGAAAACAACCTGCAACATACAAGAACTAGGAAAGGCAGAGATTGAAGATGAGGATATGGAGGTCCTAGATGATGTCGGCAAGGAGCCAGCCGAGAAGAGTGAGGAAACACTAAAGAAAATCCTCGTCCAGGAGGACGATGGAGAGCGCTTCTTTCTTCTCGGCTCAGGCTTAGCCGAAGAAGAAGAAAGAGAACTGGAAGCTTTTTTGAGAACAAACATAGAGGTGTTCGCCTGGATACCTTATGAAATGCCTGGCATTGAGCCCGAGGTCACATGTCACAGACTGAACATCGACAGGTCGGCCAAACCTGTAATACAACGAGCTAGAAGACCGACGTTGATCCATGTCGAAGCAGTGGAGGAAGAAGTAGACAGATTAATGGAAGCCAAGGCCATCAGAGAAGTCAATTATCTGACATGGCTATTGAACACTGTGGTGGTAAAGAAGAAAAACGGTAAATAGAGGGTCTGCGTAGATTTTACAAGCTTGAATAAAGCCTGTCCCAAAGACAGGTTTCCTTTGCCCAAGATTGATCAATTGGTAGACGCCACATCTGGACATGGAAGGATGAGCTTCCTGGATGCTTATAGGGGGTACCACCAGATCGCCATGTACCCCCCAGATGAGGAGAAGACAGTGTTCATCACCCCAAAAGGCCTGTACTGTTACAAAGTAATGCCTTTTGGGTTAAAAAATGTAGGAGCGACTTACCAAAGGCTGGTAACCAAGATGTTCAAACACCTGATTGGCCAAACAGTAGAAGTCTACATCGATGACATGGTCGTGAAGACCAAGGAGCCTAGGGGTCATCTGGCTGACCTAGAAAAGGAATCTTTGAAATACTCAAAACATATCGGCTCCGACTCAACGCCTCAAAGTGCGCATTTGGAGTTGGATCTGGTAAGTTTTTGGGATACCTGGTGACACGAAGAGGCATTGAGGTCAGCCCAGATCAGATCAAGGCCATCCTAGATTTACAGAGCCCGACATCGGCAAAACAGGTACAAATGCTTACTAGAAGGGCCGCAGCCCTAAACAGGTTCATAAGTCGAAGCTCAGACAAATGTAAACCTTTCTTCAACCTGGTGAAAAAGACCACAGACTTCCTATGGACTGAGGAATGTGAGGCCGCTTTGACCGACCTAAAGAAATATCTGACCACGGCTCCAGTCCTCTCAACACCTGAACCTGGGGAAGAACTGTTTTTGTACTTAGCTATGTCAGAACACGCAATAAGTGCAGTGCTAATCTGAGAAGAAAAAGGAGAACAGAAGGCTGTTTATTATGTAAGTAAAACCTTGGCCGACGCAGAAACAAGGTATCTACCACTAGAGAAATTAATGCTGGCCTTAGTAATGGCCTCAAAGAAGTTGAACCATTACTTTCAGGCGCACAAGATTGTGGTGCTAACAGAGCACCCATCGAAACCCTTGTTACAGCAAGGAGACTTAACTGGAAGGATAGCAAGATGGGCAGTGGCCTTGGGCCAGTACGACCTAGAGTTCAGGCTGAGAACGGCAATTAAGGGCCAAGTTTTGGCCGACTTCGTGGCTGAGTTCACCCCGGAATCCAACGAACATCAGGCTCCGTTGAGCCAAGATGAACGTTGTCCCAACAAGCAAGGAGAATCCCAGCCAAAGGCAAAAGAACAAAAGAAGGAAAAACTCAGACCCTGCAGCATCTACATTGGCGACTCCTTCAGACTGTTTGTCGATGGAAGTTCAAACCGACAAGGAGCGGGGGCAGGAGTACTACTGATATCTCCAGATGGAGAAATAATAGAACAGTCCATCCGTTTGGGGTTCAAGGCCTCAAACAACGAAGCAGAATACGAAGCATTAATTGTAGGGCTAAAGCTAGCAGCAGCAGCAGAAGCAGATGAGGTAATAGTTTTTTGTGATTCACAGCTTATTGTTAACCAGTCAACAAGAGAATTCGCTGCTAGAGACGAAAGGATGTCGGCATATGCAAAAGAGGTCATTAAATTGGCAGACTTATTTCAGAACTGCCGACTACCCCAAGTAAGCCGAGATGATAACAGCCACGCCGACGTGTTGGCCAACCTGGCAAGTTCAATACAGACTGGAAAAACAAGGACAATTATGATTGACTATATGTCAGGCCCGAGCATAGAACCACAGAACATAGAACGAGAAGCAATGTGTGTGGACATGGGGCCAAGCTGGATGGATGCAATTATTGCATTCTTGAAGGAAGGAAAACTGCAGAAGACTGCAAGGAGGCACATCAGGTCAGATTGAAGTTGGCAAGATTCAATCTGACAGCAGACAGCCATCTCTACAGAAGGTCCTTCACTGGACCCCTCTTAAGGTGCGTACACCCTTTGCAGGTTGAAGATTTTTTGTATGAAATTCATGAAGGAGTTTGTGGAAGCCACGCTGCAGGCAGATCACTAGCTCATAGGGCCATTACCCAGGGGTATTGGTGGCCCTACATGCAAAAAGATGCAAAAGCATATGTGAAGAAGTGCGAATAATGCCAAAGGTTTGCACCTTTGATACATCAGCCAGCTGCTGACCTGAATCCAGTATCCAGCCCTTGGCCGTTTGTCCAGTGGGGTATGGATCTTGTTGGACAACTTCCCCAGGCAACTAGACAGAGAAAATACTTGCTGGTAGCAACAAATTACTTTACAAAGTGGATAAAGGCAGAACCTCTTGCCAAAATCTGAGATGTGGACGTCAAGAACTTCATATGGAAAAACATCATCACCAGATTTGGCATTCCAAGAGCCATAGTTGCCGACAACAGAACACAGTTTGACAGCTAACTCATCAAGAACTTTTGTGTGAAATTCAAGATCAAGAATTACTTTTCAACACCAAGTTTTTCCCAAAGTAATGGGCAAGCAGAAGCATCCAACAAAGTAATTTTGGATGGAATAAAGAAAGAAATGACGACAAAAGGAAAGTGGGTAGACGAATTGCCCAACGTACTTTGGGCATATCGGACTACGCCGAGAAGATCAATAGGGGAATCCCCCTTTGCCATGGCTTATGGCATAGAAACAGTCATTTCACTGGAAGTCAGCATCCCAGGGATCCGAACCCAAGGAGTTGAGAATGGGACTAATGATATACTCTTAGCCCGAGATCTGAATCTTTTAGAAGAACGAAGAGAGAAAGCTGCAATTCAGCTCGCAGTAAACCAGCAACAGCTTGCCAAAGCTTACAACAAGAAGGTCAATCCAAGAGATTTTCAAGTCGGCGACCTAGTCTTGAGAAAAGTCGTCGGCAACAAGAAGGATCCCAGAGAGGGCAAGCTCGGCCCAAACTGGGAAGGACCCTACAAAATTACTTCGGTATTAGGCAATGGAGCTTATCGGCTTGAAGATAATAAGGGCAAAGCATTACTAAGACCTTGGAACACTTGTAATTTGAAATTTTTCTATCATTAGATATGCATTATTTTTGGCCGATGTCATCAATAAAATTTTTTATTCTTCAAACACATATGATTGATAAAGATACATAATATTGTTTCTGGGAGACATGAATAATGAGAACCCAAGTGGAACTTAGGTTCACATTGGGGGCAGAGAGAAGGCAGAGACGCTTAACACTTGTTGAAATTTGTAGCAATTTACAAGATGAAGTTAAGCTGATTCCTTAACTTCACTTGTTGAAATTTGTAGCAATTTACAAGTTAAAGTTAAGCCGAGATGGTTCCTTATCTTCACTTGTTGAAATTTGTAGCAATTTAGAAGTTGAAGTTAAGCTGATTCCTTATCTTCACTTGTTGAAATTTGTAACAATTAATAAGTTGAAGTTAAACCGAGATGGTTCCTTATCTTCACTTGTTGAAATTTGTAGCAATTTACAAGTTGAAGTTAAGCTGATTCCTTATCTTCACTTGTTGAAATTTGTAGCAATTTACAAGTTGAAGTTAAGCCGAGATGGTTCCTTATCTTCACTTGTTGAAATTTGTAGCAATTTACAAGTTGAAGTTAAGCTGATTCCTTATCTTCACTTGTTGAAATTTGTAGCAATTTACAAGTTGAAGTTAAGCTGAGATGGTTTCTTATCTTCACTTGTTGAAATTTGTAGCAATTTACAAGTTGAAGTTAAGCTGATTCCTTATCTTCACTTGTTGAAATTTGTAGTAATTTACAAGCCGAAGCAAAGCCGAGGTTATTACTTAAACACTTATAGCAATCTACAGGTTGGATAGATCAAAGAAAATGCTTAACACTTGTTGAAATTTGTAGCAATTTACAAGATGCGGTTAAGCCGACATGTGATCATCTATTGAAAATTGTAGCAATTTACAAGTAGATCATTGTTTAGCACTTGTTATAACTTGAGAAAAGTTTGCAAAGTTAACATTGAATAGTATATGTTTTACACTTGTTGAAATTCATGAAAAGTTTACAGGTCAGTATCTTGCCGAAGTAAAACTTGTAGTTATTATACCCGAGGTATGTAACCCTGAGAAGATTGCACAAAGGAGGCAAAGTATGAAAGGCATGCAAAATATTCTAAGTATGGAATCATACAGACGTAATCCAGAGAAAATAAAGATTGAAGCATTCAGACAATATAGTTGTAGTCTTTCATTAAAGAGGGAACAATCCAAGAGTAACTGTTTAGAAGAGGGCACATCGGCCATACAAAGAAACTTATATTATCCAAAAAAAAAAAAAGAGTACAAAAGACATGGGAGTTATGATTCTTCAGCTTCAGGAGCAATTTGGGTTTGGACCTCGGCAGGTTCTTGGTGAACTACCTCGGCAGATTCTTGAAGAACTACTTCGGCAGCCTTCTCTGCCACGATCTCGACATCAATTTCGGCAAGTGTTTGATCAAGACTTTTTTCGGTTGAAGGAACGTCAGATGATGCTTGCTCAGGAGTAGCCTCCTTGACAACCTCCTCATCCTCCTCATGAGTCAAGTCTAGGACTTGATTATCCTGAAGAGGAGACTTGGTCTCATTGGCGTCTTTAGGCTTCCTTACTAAAGCCTCATCATCATCCTTATCCTCATCCTCAGATTCGGATTTAGATTCATCTTCAGCTTGACTTGGAGGTGGAGGTGGAGGAAATGGAAGAGGAATAGCATTGGCATTACGAAGAGGTAAATCGGCAGGGAGATCAAGTTTCTTTATTAGAGACATCCAACCAGGGAGAAGCCCCTATTGCATGCCTGCCTGACTTGTAGTTTATAGTCCTCAGTGATGTCGGCTATGCCCTGAGAATAGGCCTTTTTGTCGGCCGCTTTGATTTCGGCGTCTTTAGTGGCCAGGGCCTCCTGAAGTTCCTTTTCGGCTTGGACTTTTTTGTCCTCGGCCTCTCTCTTCTCGGCCTCGGCGACCTTCCTTATGGCCTCGGCAGATTCAGTTTTTTCCTCAACTATTTTTTGGGCTTTAGTGGCAGCCTCAGCCTGATCTTCCAGCTTCTTCATTTTTGATTGAAAACTTTTGTTGGCCTTCTGAAGGGAAGAAAACTCCCTCTTCATCTCGGCCAACTTCTCTCGACTCTTGAAAGATTGCATTGAAAACGAATGGGCATGCTGGATGGCCTGAAAGAAAACAGAAGTGTTAGAAAATATTTTAAGTGTAAAACAGAATGAAGGAAAAATTACCAAGCAGGAACACTTACTTGAACGGAGTGCTAGAGCATTAGAGCATAGTTCTCGTACTCACTATACCCGACATTTCGCTCCAGATCATCGGGAAGAAGCAGCGCCGTACTAAGGGTAACGTCGACATTAATGTCATCGGCGCTTTCACTGGTCATAATGGGCCTGTCTTCCAAAGTAATCTGAGGGGCCTAAAGGGCATCAGGTTTTTTGGACCCCGAGGTCGTCGCAGACGATGACCTCGGCTTCTTTGATTGTGTGGATTCTGATGGCTGGGTTTCTGCACGCCTCTTCCCAGCAGAAGGTTGAGACTTGTCGCTCTCAGTAAGCTTGGATATAGGCACGGTATCCTCAGATTCGACCTGAGTCACTTTAGCCTTTGACTGGGCTTTCTTAGTTCTTTTTGGTTTTGGTGGGGGCATGGTTTGCGTTGGCTGAGCATCGACGTCAACAGGGAGATCGGCAAGGAGATCTGCAGCAACAGGTTTTGGGCGACCCATCTCAGCAGTTTTTACAAGTCTTCGCCGACGTTTTCTTTCAGATATTGGGATCAAGTATAGGGCCGAAGTAGATGGCTGATTGGTTGGGTCAGATGTTGATCCTTGATCTGTTCGAGATGTAGAAGCGGTTTGAGTTGTGGCAGTAGGAGGAGAAAGACTTTTCTTCTTTCTTTTGGGGATGTCGGGCAAAATCGATTTGTATATTGGAATAAAGTTGAGAAGAAGAGGCGCTTTTCTTTTGTGAACTGGCAAGTCCAGGAGTTTTTTCAGGTCCTTGCTGGGAACGTAAGATTGGCGAAAGTTTTTCGGTGGCTTGCGAACATCTGCAAGAAGAAAATAGACATTAGAAACAGATAAAATATTGAAGACTTGAAAAGAAACAACTAAGTATTGATACTGGGTTCTTACCCTTGCCCTCTTTAACTGTTCGAGGAAGAGGGTAAAGATGGGCATCCTCGTTTGGGGCAAACTCCCAATTTCCAGAGGTAATGAAGTAGTCATCTCTAGCCCCCTTGTTGGAGTCTGGGAGGTCGGCTACGATTTTGAATTTAGTGGACCTCGGCTTGAGATAATAGACGAAACCTTTTTCTTTCAAGTTAAGGGCATACATGGTATAACAATATTGGATGTCGGCAAGGGTGATCCTAACGTTCTCCTGCCTAGCTAAGGCTACGATACCATTAATCACTTGATAGGAGTTAATGGTAAGTTGCATGGGGTTCAACTTGTAGTAGTAGAGAACTTCACGAAAAAGGGGATTAAGTGGAAGCCGAAGTCCACATTCAGTAAAAGCAACGATGGGAAAGCGCATCGTATCATCTGTAGGCAAGATAGAGTCGTTATCCCCAGCCAGCCTCAGATGGACGTCAGCAGGAATGGCGAACTCTTCCCTAAAGTATTCAAGTTTGGTTAGGGTATCTACCCTATGTCTCCACATACCCATGATTTCGGCGTAAAGAAATTCGATTATAGAAAGAAGATGTTCTTAAAAGGTTATTGGAACCTCGACAAAAACCTAGGTAAATACTGGTTAGGCTTGTTTAAGTTTTTCCTAAGAGTTGGAAGGTTCTATAGACAAATCCCAAACTCAAATCTATGAAGACAAAGATTGAGGGCACAGATCTGGAAAAAATAACACAGAAAACAAGAAACAAAAGACGAAGCTTCAGAATCATGAACAGAGGTGGGGCTCTCAAAAGCATAAAAAACAAGAAATACAGGCTCAAGAACAATGGCAAGAAAGTGGTGAAACAGTGCAAGTGTTCAAAACATGAGCGAAATCATGGAATAGACGCATCCAGATAAATAGTTCAGTAAATCACAGGTTTGAATAAAGCGGTAATGGCAGCAAGTAAGCAAAAGAGCATAGAAGAATTGAGAATGAAAGGAACAGAGGCTCACCAGGAAAAGTGGAGCCGATATGAAGGTCGCCAAGGTCAGGCGACGGTTGCGATTTCTGACAGAACGAAAGCTTATTGGAATGGAAGAATGGAAAGCGATTCGCGAGCTTGGAGCTTGAGCAATGGTGGATTTGAAAAAGAGTTTAGAGAGAGAGAAAGCAAGAAAATCGAATGTAAAAGTGAAGAAAAGAAGATGAAAGAAAAGTTTTTGTCAAAAACTTGAAACGGCGGCAAAACAGGGTGTAGACACCCCATTTTTGAACGACCTTAAGACTCAGACGTCACCGATTGAGCGCTTGGTGATGTTGCATATTGTGCTCGTTCTGAGGTTGCGGAGTCCCGGCTGCGAGCCTTGCCTCCAGACTTCCGGACTCTTTTGTGCTTTGCCTCGGTTTGCGAACCAGGCTCCGTTTTCTCTATTTTCTCTTCCTGAAGGGAGGGAGAGGTCTTGTAGATCATCTCTCAGTGGCCGTAGGCTACGTTTCGTGGTCGTAGGCCATTTTTCCCTTTTGGAGCCTGGTTTAGGTTTTGAACCGGCGTAAGTGCCTCGGTTCGGGACCGCTTAACCACCTCCGTTTGCTCCGATTTTTGGCACATACCTTATTTCCTCCCTTTTGAGGGACACTGTGGTCCGAGAGACCGACTTCGTGGTCGAACACCACTTCCGGTGCCTAACAGTTAGTTTTTGGGGCCCCGAGCTGCGCGTTTTGGCCCCCGAGCCTTGTTTGCAAGCATTTTTGGGCTCCGACCCAAACTTTAAATAGTTATATTTTGAGCTCCTTTTCATGTTTAATTAAGGACCTTTTGCTGTTTGAGGTCTCCTACTATCACTTGTCTCTTTAACTCTCTTTTAGGCCTATTTTTGCATGGTATTTTAAGCTTACTTGTGAGCTGTTTTGGACTTGGTCATAAACTACAAAATGTCTTTTTTTGAGCCCCTCTTCAACTTTGTTGAAGGGCTCTCTTCAGTTTGAGGCCAACAACTACCACTGGCCTCTTTATCTCACTTTTTGGCCTTTTTGGGGGGAAATTTGAATTTCAATTTCCCCCCCTTTTCCCCCAGTATTTTTCCTATATAAACACCCCCCAGCTCTGATTTTAGGGGTTAGAAAATTGCTTTAGAGCTCTCTTGCATACACTCTCCATTTCCCTCTCTTCCAAGACTCCAAACTTTAGGGTCCTTGCATCATTTACACTACACCACATAGCACCACCTCTCCAACCTCCATTCCATCCACTTGGAGCTCTTTTCCAGAGCTGAGGAACACCACTTCTTGTGCCAAGAGATTGCTAAAGTTGAGTCTTCAAGGGTAAGTCCTTCTCTCCTCTTTTTGGTCCTATTCTTGCTCAATACATTAGCCATACTTGCTTGCATATTTGAGCTCTGACCCTAACTAAAAATAGCATTTTTTTGAGCTCTATTTCATATTTGTTTAAGGGCCTTTCACTGTTTGAGGCTTCCTTTTTGCACTTGCTTCATTACCTCCCTTGTATGTCATTTTCTTGCATATTATTTTTGGCCTATGTATAAAATGTTTTGAGCTTTGTCATAAACTGTAAAGTGGCTTATTTTGAGCCCTTCTTCAAAATTTTTGAAGGGCTCATCACTGTTTGAGGTTTCCATTTGCCACTTGCCTTTGTATCCCTCTTTTGTCCTTATTTTTTGCATGATTTGTTAGCCGTTTGTGCTTATTTTTTTTGGCTTTGGTCTGAACTGTAAATAACCTTATTTTGACCCCCTCTTCATGTTTTATTAAGGGTCTTTTGTTTTTTGAAGCATCCTTTTTATACTTTGTGTTATAGCTCTCTTTTTGGCTTTATCTTACATAGTATTTTGAGCATACTTGTACACTGTTTTGGGTCTGATCATAAACTGTAAAATGCCATTTTTTGGGCCCCTCTTCAACATTGTCGAAGGGCCCTCCTCTGTTTGAGGCTTCCATTTGCCACTTGCCTTTGTATCCCTCCTTTAGGCCCATTTTTTGCATGAAATTTTTGCCATACTTGTGTCTGTTTTTGTGGCTTGTCATAAACTGTAAAACATCATATTTTGGGCCATTTTCAAAATTTTAGAAGGGCCCTTCTCTGTTTGGGACCAGCATCTGTTAGTTGCTTCATTATCCCTCTTTCGGGGCCATTTTTGCATGCTAGCTTAGCTCCATTTGTGTTCACTGTTTGGCCTTGCTTAAAACTGTAAATATGCATTTTTTGGGACTGCCTTGCTTTTGTCTTCATGCTTCATGTTCAAATAATGCATGCTTTGTATAGCTATAAGTCATTCCATGTGCCTAATTTTGGATTTCGGGTTTCATTTCATGCATCGGGTGCACTTTTGCCATATTTTGGGGCTGTTTTGCATCAATTTTTGCTACTGAAATTTGCATGCTAGTATGTCATATTCCATGTCTTGCCATGTGTCTTGTTAGAGTGGCATTCGGTGCCTTAGGGTCGGTCCTCGGTTTGCGTGCACGTGTGCATGCATTTCGAGTGTCTCATTTTCATCTAATGGCCTCCTATGTGAGTGTGGCCAAGGTCCACTTGTGTTGGTGTAAGTCCATTATGCATTGTGTATGCCATTTCGTTTCATAGCATTGTGTATGCTAGGTTGTATGTTAGCGCATTGTGTATGCCATGTTACCTCGTGCATCGTGTATGCCATTTCATAGCATTGTGCATGTTAGGTTGTATCTTAGTTGCATTCATGCATGTCATGCATATTGCATTGTGTTTGGGATAGGAGTTAGCCCAAGCACGGGAAAGCAGATGCGTTCGTACTCGAGTAATGAACGTGTCTCAATTCCCCAGTCGCCGACACTCCGGATTACCCATGATGGAGTCTTGGTATTGTTGTGTTTATATGTGCATTCATTCCATATCGAGTTGTGCCATTCGACTCCTCGGCCATCATGCATCGAGATGCGTGATTGGTGGTACGAGGATCGAGGTATGCATACTTTTGTGAAAATACATTGCCATGCCCCTTTCCTGCTCTCTGTTGCAGCAAATCAAGAATCAGCAGCCTTCTAGAGCT
Source organism: Camellia lanceoleosa (assembly GCA_025200525.1). Classification (NCBI taxonomy): domain Eukaryota; kingdom Viridiplantae; phylum Streptophyta; class Magnoliopsida; order Ericales; family Theaceae; genus Camellia; species Camellia lanceoleosa. Next base: position 201,693,047 of record CM045758.1, read on the forward strand.
TGGCGCGCTTTCCAAGAAACAATTGCAAACAGAGGCTAATTGGGGCATCGCGGTGGATTTCCGCGCAAGGTAACCCGAGCATGCATCAGTCATCATCCGGATCAGAGTCGAGGCAGTTCCTAGCTTGCATGCTAGTTTACCGCTTTCCTAGATTAATTTGTTAATTAATTAGGATTTTGTACATATTTGGACTGTATTATTTATTGGGACTGTATTATTTATTTGGGACTATACTATTTATTCGGACCCTTTGCGCGAGGGCATAATTGTAATAAGTGTGCGTGTGTGTGATGTATGTCTTCTAACCCCACGTCTTTCTTCCCTTTTATTTACCAGCTTATGATGGTTAGTTAGGGCATATTTCAATTAGCATATAGTATGATAGCATGTTTGCATTCATTCATCTGTCTTGCATGCACCGGGCTTGGCGCATCATACTAACTGCATTTGTATTTCAATTCCAAATTGAATACTTGATAGCTGTAGCATTCCATATGCCATGTTTAGAATAGCCGAGCCTGCTATAGTTTGTATCTTTGCATGTGTTGCATTAGGCATTTTTGTATATTTAGGATCATGCATGGATTTCTAATCAGTTTCTGTTTTGGCTTGGAGTACTCGGTGAGTTTTATGCTTTAGCATCCTTGCATGCGTGTGAGTGACTGCCATGAATAGCATGCTTACCATGAGGCTATTTGCTTATATGATATACCTGCTTGAATGCCTGTGGGTGAAGGTTGGGTTAGTTGGATTGGAACAAACCATTGACTGTGTGTTTTAAGCTCACTAGATAGTGGCAAAACCATGTTTTCTAAGCCCACCCGAGGGTGGAAAATCCACGTCTTAGCCTACCTGCGGGTAGCACCATCAAACCATTTTCAAACAAACAAACATGAAATGTTTTGTTCTAATTCAGGCGACCCAGTCTATACTTGTATGCTGTGCGCATCACATAGTAAATCTAGGCTAATAACCGGAATAAGAGCACACAATTGTTTCAAAACTAAATATCATGGTTAGTAGAGGCCGGTCTTTGACCGGTCGAGCGGGGGTGCTCACGAAGTGACCTTTCCCAATCGTACCCAAGTTCCCGAGCCGAGGCAACTTTGGTGATGACAGACACGTGGCCTTAGGCAACGAGTCAGGGTTTCCTAAATTTCCCAAAATAAAATATTTAGGTGGTGACTCTGTATCTGGCAAAGCAGTCCATGTTTGGCACTTCTTTCAAAAAAATCTGTTTCCTCAAAACGATTTGCCGGATTTGGATTCTTTGGTTCGAGATTAAGAACCGTAACACAAATCGAGTCCGAGTTGTAGCGAGGTCCCCCGCGGACTTGTCTATATAGGGCATTTAATGTGCCTGGAGCAACGCACGCGTCAGACAGCGCAGACAGATGAAAGACGACTTACAAGCGCGTCACAGGCACGAGCCAATGAAGATGAAACGCGTAAGTGGAACGGTTGAGAAGTGATGAATGACAGCTCGTGCGCGTGGGAGAGTTCATTTGAATTCTTGTTCTTGAAAGAACATGATCTCGGCTGAGGGGTTCATAGCCGACGTAATGGAAGGAAGGAACGAAATAGGTTCCATCACCTCAGTATGCCGAGGTAATAGAACCTAAGGGGCAGTTGTGGGGATATATTTTATGAGTACCAAACACATGGCAAGATGACGCCGACGTGTCAGCCGAGGTGCCACATGTCATGGTAGTTATGCCGAGGTTATCTCGGCAAGGCCGAGATTACCTCCGAAGACATCGGAATCCGAGATAAACAAATAAAGGACAAGAGTCCTAGGATGAAGAAAGACTTCAGGATGGATAAGGATAACACTCTTAGGGAGTCTATCCTTATCTCTTGAGGAGTCCAAAGTAAGTGCAGAATTGGAGTCCATAGAAGTTAGGCTTCTAGTAAGACTAGGATTGTATTGACTATAAAAGAGAGGCACTGTAGACGCGCCCGTGGGCTTCACTCTATAGTTCGGACTCCCTTTTTGTGTTGCGGTTCTTAATCTAAACCAAAGAGTCCAAATCTGGCAAATCGTTTTGAGAAACAGATTTTTGAAAAGAAGCGCCAAACATGGACTGTTTTGCCAGATACAGAGTCGCCACCTAAATTTTTTTTATGGGGGAATTTAGGAAACCCTGACTCAGTGCCAAAGGCCACGTGTCCGTCATTACCAAAGTTGTCTTGGCTCGGGAGCTTGGGTACGATCGGGGAAGGTCAGCTATGAGCACCCCCTTTCGCCCGGTCCGAAGACCGGCCTCTACTAACTGTGATATCCGATTTTGAAAACATTACATGTTCTTATTCTGGTTATTAGCCTAGAATTACTATGTTATGCGCACAGCAAACAAGTATAGACTAGATCGCCTAATTTGGAAACAAACATTGCATATCCGTTTGTTTTTTGAAAAGTGTTTTGAAATTTGCTACTCGCAAGTAGGCTAAAATACGGATTTTAATGAGTTTTTCCAACTCAAACAATCCAACCTTCACCCACAGGCATTCAAGCAGTTTATCTCATGTAAGCAACTAGCCGCATGGTAAGCATACTGTCATGTTAACATTCACATGCATGCGAGATGCTAAAGCATAAAAACTCACCTAGTACTCCGTGCCAAAACAATAAACTAGTTAGCAAAAATGCATGCCCTAGTTCATGTTAAGTGACTAATGCATCGCATGCAGAATGTAATTAGGATAGGCTCGGCTAACCCTAAAATGGCATGTGAAATGCAATCATTCGGTGCACGTATTCAAGTTAGATTTGAAAATACAATGCGGTTTGTATGATGTACCGAGCCCGGTGCATGTCAACAAATGTATAGATGCACGCATGCATAGCATAAGGTATGCTAAAATAAACGTGCCTTAATCTACCATCATAAGCAGGTAAATAAAAGGAAAGAAAGAAGTGGGGGTTGGAAGACATACACACCACTCACGCACGCTTATTACAGATTTGCCCTCGCTCGGAGGGACCAAAAGAATAATACAAATTAATTAACTACGCAAGCTAATTAAATATTACAAATTAATTAAATTAAAAAATTAATTAATCTAAGAAAAACAGTAAACCGCCTCGGGGCGAGGGCTCAATGCATGCGCGCTCGGATTCCGCTCGGAATTGCACTGCCATGCCTAGCCTGCCTCTGTTTTCCCTGCTTTGCTTCTCTGAAGACTGCCAAAGTCTAAAGGATGCCTCCCTGGATACTGAGAATCACCATCGGCCAAGTAGAATGATCACCGGCAGTGAATTGTGGCCATCGGCACAAAAAAGATCCACCAGCCATCGATTGACTGCCGGTCGGCACTGAATACTGCCGGCCGGCAATAAATTCCTGCAGAACCTGCAACTCACAGCAGCAGAGGACAGAATTTGGCATGGCAATGCTATTCAATCCATGTATGCACCAATCATGCCCCCTATCATATTAATGACTCAAGGGAGCATGGTTCTTGGTTCTCGGACCATCAATCGTGCATTTTCATGCATGATGGCCTAAAGAACCAATGTATGCACTTTCATATCAAATGAAATGCAAGTCAAACAATCAAAGAGCCCAATCCCCATCACCAAATCAAGGGACAAGGCATGCATGTCTATGTGTGCAATCCTAAGCATGTCAACTAGTATGCAACATGGGATGCAAACAAGAATGCTAGTATGCAAACACACATCCAAGGCAAGCATGCAAACTAAGCAAAGGAGTGGACTTAAACATGACTTAGGCAACTCCAAATAGGCCTAAAATCAATGGCCAAAGTGCCTAAAAAAGAAGGCCAAAATGCACAAACTTATGCAAGCACTCATGGTCCAATACTTTAAGCATAATGGAGCAACTTTTAAACACATTTAAAAGGGCACAAATATGAACAATTAGCGTGCAAGTTAAGCTCTGAAATCATGTTATGAGAGGTGCCAAACCAACTCACATAAGACAAACAAAAGCATGCAATTGGCCCAAATACTTGAGGCAAGCCAAGAGGCATTGAACTACACTTGGCAAAACCTAACATGGCAAGACTTAAGCAACTAAAGTCAGAGCTTTAGCACACAAAATCAAGCCCAAAGGACCACTTAGATGGCATCTAAAATGGCTTGGATTCAAAGGCATGCACAATGGTCAAAACATAGGGCATACAACACATGCTCTCAAAGCAATAAAGAGGCAATTAAGGCAAGCATATGAGCATGCCAAAGGGACTAAAATTACATGTTGGGTGGTTCCAAACCACCAAAATGATGCAAGCAACACAAGCTACACATTCACATACTTGAGGTATACAAGCCTAACAAGCTACGAATGCAAAGAAGCTATACTAAGCATGCCGAAATCAATCCAAACAACTATGGATAGACCTAAAGCATGGCAAAATAAGCACAAAACATTTATAAGTCTAAGCCTAAATCATGCTCAAACAAAGGCTAACAACCTAAGGCATGTTAAGGGATCAAGGAGGCATTACATGGCAACCATACTAAACATGCATGGAGCACCAAAACCAACACACAACATGATTATATTATGGCATAATAAGCATGAAATGCAGCCTGGATATGATCAACACACACTTGAACAAAGGCTTCCTTAAGAGACCAAAAATGGTCCATTTCAAGGACAACAAGGAGAGGGGGTGGCCCTCCCCTTTTGGAGACTTCAAGGTACCATCTCCACCACTAAAATCCCTCAAGATTTCAGTGGTGAAGAGGCCCAAACACCAAAGTCTCGAAACTTGCACAAAATGGCACAAAATAAGGGCCTTTCAAGGCCTAAAGGTGGTCAAACACACCCAAACCACAAAACACTCTTAATAAACTATCAAGAGGGCCTAAAAACAGAACTTTTTTGTATTAAACACCAAGCACAAAAACAGCTCTAAGATGGGTAGAAATAGGATGCAAAAATGGGGAATAAAAGGCTAGTTTCTTACCCTTGTTGACCTTCTTCACAAAGGGTGCTTTTATTGCCTCCTTGAGCTCCAATCCAGTCAAAAATAGCAAGAACAAGCTCTTAGAACCTCAGTAGCTCAAGGAAGGTGAAGCACTAGGTGCTTGTGTGCAATAGTATGGACTAAAACACACACAAGGGCAATATAGAGATAGGATATGTATTGAACCCTAACCCTAAAACCAGAGCTCTCTTTGAGTTATTCCCTCTCTAAAATGTCTAACTCTTCCCACCTTCAAGCAAGGGAGAGAAGGGCTCCTCTTATAGAGGAGCCAAACTTGTAATACTTACAAGTTAAGCAACAAGAGGGCCATCCCTCCATACACGTGTATGGAGGGGAACCAAATGCAAGACAGCTACCTTAAAATATCTCAAAAAGCAGATGAACAATAGTCGGCTAGCCAAAAATGTCATTTTGACAAAAATGACTGCCGACCAGCAACAAAAGGTGCCGGCCGGCAATATATATTGCCGGTGGCAACAAAAACCAGCCGGTGGCCTCTAGCTAGTGCCGGTGGTGTGTGGGGATGCCTCACAAGGCATTCCCTGCCCCTCCAAGGCAAAACACAAGTATTTGGTGTAAAACCCGACACAAAACAGTCAAGTTCGGAGATCCTGAGGCAAGGCGCGTAGCCGAGAATTCCGGGAACTCCAAACAAACGCAAACATGGATAATCACCGAGTGTTCAAACGGTGACGTCCAAGTCTTGAGGACGGTCAAAAATGGGGTGTCTACAGGCACCCCCATGGGTCTAAGGTATGTTTTTATATACTCAAGCTAGTGAGTTAAGCATTATTGGTTATCTTGGAGAGATATACTGACTTGATCGTCGGAGTGCCTCCAGGTGGAAGAACCACCGCTGGAGCCTTCTCTTTCTGTGCAGGACAGCAGGGTGCCATCTATTCTGCCTATGTTCTACAGCTGAATTACTAAGGTGGGCAGTGTGATAAGAAAATCATGAGGCCATAATGTAATTAACTCTTGATTTAAATAAATTTCTAATTTTTGAATACTCAATAAATTGTATGCATTAACTTTTTAACAGATTTATTGATTTTTTATTTAAGTAATTATTTTATGTATATATATAGGAATTGGTTATTAATCAGATCACATATTTTCGATCAAGTAATACTATATAAATAAATAAAATTTATAAGTTTTTATTACAAATTAATGTGACACCTATCATGTTAATTTATTAAGTCTCATTTATATTTTATTTTGTTGGACAACACTGCTACATCTACTGAATTTGTTCAGCTCAAATTTATCCGAATGAGACTCTTCTCGGTAACAATTTTTTGTTTTGCAAACTCAAGGAAAGAGTCTTATTAAGATGAATTCAGGATGAATAAATTTGATAGATGAATCATTAATCTTTATTTTATAAATGTATGTGAATTCAGTTTGTAAAAAAGTTATTTCTACAACAATTTCAAAACAAGGCTCTTCTCATGAATTGAAGAAAAAAGGTAAATTATAAATACATTCTTGAAATTTATTTAAAATATGAATTATTTTTTGTAATTTTGAAAATTATATCTTATACTTTTAAATTTTTAATCTCATAACAAATGACCATTTTTATTAATAAATCATCAATACAATTAATATTTTTTAATGATATCAAAAATGTATTTCAATTAATAATTTAATAATTTTATTATTGCATAAGAGTGTAGTTATGAATTTTATTTTTCTATTATTTTTGTAAAATAAAACATTCTGACAAAAAAATATTTATAATTGGAGAAAACAGTTCTTATTTTAAACAGACCTCGGAGAATTTATTTATAATTTATCTCCCAAAAAATTATTGAATAGCATATTTATTTATAAAACATATTTTAAAGCATTTGCATTTAGCTTTATATTTCAAATTACATTTAATATTTATTTTTTTAAATACAAATGTGATTTAATAAAATGTCTATTAACATCCGATCAATATGAATTTTTACAGGTATGTTCTACTTAATATCTTCTAAAATATAAACGGTTCAGATTATCAAATGGACCTTAGAATGGGCCCAATAAGGTGCACATCAGTTGCTGTTGCGCGTAGCGCATAACAACAATCCCAAACCCATATTTTATTTACATTTCACATACTTTTTTATTTTTCTATTATAAGGCATGGTTTGGGGTGTTTCAAAAAAGTCAAAAAGTTACAAAAAAATAAAAAAGTTATCACTATTCACAAATTAAAAATATTTAAAAATTAATATATATAATATTTTAATCAAACAAAATTTACACAATTTTCGGAGTTGGATTGACCCTTTCCGTGAGAGGAAAAAAAAAAAATTACATATATAAAATCACTAAGTTTGACGAAAATGTTGGGCCTATGGGGGCCTACCACGGGTCCGGTTTTGATAATCCGAACCGTTGAATATGTAGAACTTGTCCAGAACTATATGCCTTCAAAAAATCACGTTGATCGGAAATCGATAACTACATGATCAAGGCATTTTGTATGAAAAATGTATGGTGTTATAGTTAAGAGTTGACAAGAAAAACTAACACGATCAGATAGCTATTGATATCCAATTAATGTGATTTTTTACAAGCATATAGTACTCGACGAGTTCTACACATTTTATGGTTCCAATTAGCAAAACAGGACCCGTGGTGGACCCCCATGGGCCGAACAACAACCTCTAATTTATGCTTAAAAAAGAGAGAATCAATCTCCTACCCCTACGTCGCGCTGCCCCTCACGCTTCTGACCGTACGGTTCATCAGATGAGAGTTTTTCTATTATGGACAAGGACATCTTTCTTTGTATCATTTTACAAAAAGCTGATAAACTGGGTGGAAACGTAAAAGATATTCTTTTTTTTCCATAACTTTGCCGTGTATAAAAAAAATATTGTGACATTTCCTTTCTTACAGCATTTTCAGATCGATTGTTTTTTATGTATCGCAACGGTCGATTCCATCGATTATAATTGAAAAGAAGAGTTATCAGATAGCTATTGATATCCAATTAATGTGATTTTTTACAAGCATATAGTACTCGACGAGTTCTACACATTATATGGTTCCAATTAGCAAAACAGGACCCGTGGTGGACCCCCATGGGCCGAACAGCAACCTCTAATTTATGCTTAAAAAAGAGAGAATCAATCTCCTACCCCTACGTCGCGCTGCCCCTCACGCTTCTGATCGTACGGCCCATCCTATCACTAACTTTTCTTATAAACTTATTTATACAATTTTTTAATATATATTTTTTCATAAAAAGTTAAAAAATTAACCTAAATATCCATATTTTTTTTTCTCAACTTTTTAAACTAAAAAGACAAAAAATATATTTATTTAAGACACTCTAAACAACTCCTAAATCTCTCTTTAAATTCATAAATCAAATACCGCTCTAGATTTTGGGGGGATGGGATGAGAAACCCAATACTCAAGTGGGACAAGGCACGGCAATGAGTTTACTTAAAGGAGAAGTCATTGAAAAAACATACATATCATTTTAATAGATTAGAAAGTTAACTGCCTAAAATTTGACTTTCTTATCATGCCATTACACTTGAATATCAGACTTTCTTATCATGTCATTATACTTGAACATCATTTAATATGTTATAAAGCTAATTACGTAAAATTTGACTTTTTTATCATGTCATTATAATTGAATTGTGGGAGTTCATTTGTGAATTCCTATGATTGTTTTAAAATTATTTAAGTTCTGATCATTTGGAAAGTCACCTTAATATCATTTTTTTAGATATTTTAACTTAAAAAAATTGCTTATTTAGGTTAAAACCAAAAAAAAAAAAAAAAATTGTTTTTTGTTTTTTTTTGCCTCTCTCTCTCTCTGGGATCTATTTTTTGTTTGGCAAGTCAATGATTGATAAAGCTTTTATGGGATTTGTTTTGGGCTCCATATTGGGCCAGAATGAACGACCCAAGTCCAAACTGAAAATAACGGTTTAATTTCAGGAGTTGTTTGGCAACGATCTAAAAGTATATTAAGCCTGTTTGGTAGAGTTGTAGAAAAGTGCTTATAACTTATGCCTAAACAGCTTATAGCTTATAACTATGAATATAAACTGATTTCTGACTTATAAATTAAGCATCTCCTACCCCACTCAAAGAATAAGCTGATTTTGGACTTCCAAAAAGCTATAAGTTAAACCAAACATATCAAAATAGCTTACATTAAGCTGAAAACTGAAATAAGTAGTTTTTAAGCTGCACCAAACAGGCACACTGTCTTTTTGTTTTACTAGTATTCCACCCGTGTTTATAATTATTTGTATATCTATAAATTGTAATTTTTAATTTTTTTTTTGCATACAAAAAAAGAAATATAACAAATGCAGCATATTTTCAATCAATTATTTTATGTTTACTTTTATTCCAAATTTAAAAATAATGTACGAGCAAAATTTATAACTAAATCAAGAAAAAATTTATTCTTGACGACATTTTTTTACTTCTATCTAACTACTTAAAAAAATAAATTTGAAAAAGGTAGTCAATATAAATATTATACATCAAGTAAAAAAATGTGGTTAGCAATTATACTTGCATAAATTTATGATAGTTTTAATTTCAAATTAAAAAAATATATATATATATATATTTAAAAGTATTTTACTTAGCTAGTACCAAATAGAAATTTATTAACAAAAAGGAAAGTTTTAAAATTTTGTTGCAAATTTTTAAATATCTATTGTTAAAAATTCTTTTTTCCTTACTTGTTTGTTTGCTTGTTTGCTTTGGAGATTTGATTTTTGATCTTTGTTTCACATTCATCGTATTGTTTTATTTATTTTTCTTCTTCTTGTTTGATTTTCCCATGATACTTCTTTCATAGTGCATCTCTGATTGTATTAGTGAAAATATTATACACTTAAAATGCACAAAATTACAATATATAGAGAAAAGAAAAGTAAGTAATTGCCCAAAAATAAAACTATTTTAAGAAAAAAAAAATGAAATTGTTTGAAATAGAAAATGATTTATTTATTTTATATTAATTTTTAAAAATAAACTTTTAAAGAAAACAAATAAAACTATATAAAAAAAAGTACATAAAGTAAACATAAAATATAACACAAAAAATAAATGAATTATAGGATTTTCAAAAAGTGAGACTCACAAATTTTTTTTTTTTTTTAAATCTTGTCTATTCATATACTTTTTGTATATGATTTTTGTACTTCTAATCCTGAGAATGACATTGAAATAATTTGCACTTTTTGCGTTAGGTTCATCTAATAGTTTTTGCAAACAAAGATGTGATAAATTTCATAACACAAAACAAAAACAATTGTGAGACAAAGTTTCTAAAAAAAAAAATGAAATTAACGTTCAATGATGATGTAAAAGCACACCTGACGTTTTAATTAGAGATATAACCAAATAAATCGCTATAAAAGAGGAAGACAATCTTTATTTTTCATCATAACAATTACATAACTCAATATATAATTTTAATATTTCTCACTCTTCCACACGTCCAATTCTTTCTCGATATTAGAATGAATGCATGAACCAAAAAAATGAAACATTTAAGACAAAGAGATGTGTTTTGAGACCTTTCAATTGCTGAATTCTATTAATTAATGATTATTAGGCTTCAATGGCCGAGTTTTTAATATTTGTTAGCCATTAAAGGTGAATTATTTGGTTTCATCTATATTCACTTAATAATTTGAAAGTGGACACGTCTAATCTTTACACAAATACTTAAAACGTTTTTTGAGCATTATTAATGAAATGCACAGTGTAATTTTTTCCTCTTTTCTTTTCACAATAGCCACATTTTATTTTTTAATAAGAATTTATATTTGTTTTAGATATTATTTTAATATACAAATTATTTTTTATAATGTAATTTTTTTTTTCTCTTTTTTTTTCGCAATTGCAAACTGTTATTTTTTAATAAGAAATTATATTTATTAAGATATTTTTTAATATAAAATTTTTTATTTTTTATTTTTACAGATGAAATGTACAGTGTAATTTTTTTTTACAAATTAATGTGACACCTATCATGTTAATTTATTTGGTCTCATTTATATTTTATTTTGTTGGACAACACTGCTACATCTACTGAATTTGTTCAGCTCAAATTCGTTCGAATGAGACTCTTTTGGTATTTTGCAAACTCCCAGGAAGAATTTTATTCAGACGAATTTGGGATGAATAAATTCAGTGGATGGGTCATTAATCTTTATTTCATTAATGTATGTGAACTCAGTTTGTAAAAATGGTTATTCCTACAACAATTTTCAAAACAAGGCTCTTTTCATGGATTGAAGAAAAAAAGATAAATTATAAATACACTCTTGAGATTTATTTAAAATATGAATTATTTTTTGTAATTTTGAAAATTACATCTTGCCTCTTAAAATTTTTAATCTCATAACAAATGACCATTTTTATTAATAAATCATTTATACAATTAATGATTTTTAATGATATAAAAAATATATTTCAATTAATACTTTTGATAATTTTCTTATTGCATAAAAGTGTAGTTATGAATTTTATTTTTCTATTATTTCTCTAAAATAAAATATTCTAACAAAGAAATATTTATAATTAGAGAAAACAATTCTTTTTTAAACAGACCTCAGAGAATATATTTATAATTTATCCCCCCAAAAAATTATTGAATAGCATATTTATATATAAAACATATTTTTAAAGCATTTGCATTTAGTTTTATATTTCAAATTACGTTTAAAATTTATTTTTTTAAACACAAATGTGATTTAATGAAATGTCTACTAACATCCGATCAATATGAATTTTTACAGATATATTCTATTTAATATCTTTTAAAATATGAATAGTTCAGATTATCAAATGGACCTTGGAATGGGCCCAATAAGGTGCATAGCAGTTGCTGATGCGCATAACAACCCCAAATCCATATTTTATTTACATTTTACATATATATTTTTTTATTTTTTCATTCTAAATCTCTCTTCAAATTCATAAATCAAACACAGATTAAGATTATTTTTTTTTTTGGGGGGGTGGGTCAAATCCATAAATCAAACACAGATTAAGGCATCGTTTGGGAACATGCTAATTTAGTAATTTTTTGGTTATTTAGCTAAAATTTGAGCTAAAAAAATAGTATGTTTGGGATGACTTTTTGGTTTTTTATGAAAAGTTATGTAAAAAATAGAGAGAAAAGAGAATCTTTAATTTTTTTGTATGAATTGATAATTTTTTGACTTTTTAAATAATTTTTTAATTTTTTGATTAAATGGACTGCTTTCTAAATGAGGCGTAAATTTTTTTTACACGCGCGCAACTATCATCCACAATTATCTCAGTCTGATTAGTACACTGTCACATCTCCGCCGCTCGAAATAGAATTCTTAGTCCTCCATCTCTCCTCCGTTCAACTCTATTCCCTCTGAAACCCTACCCTAACCACAAAACGAAACCATTCATCTTCATCACCCACGATCATCTCAGTCTGATCAGTACACTGTTACATCTCCGCCGCTCAAAATCGCATTCTCACTCCTCCATCTCTCCTCCGTTCGACTCCATTCCCTCTGAAACCCTACCTTAACCACAAAACGAAACCGTTCATCTTCAACACAACACCAAGCCGTTCATATTCTCCAATCGGCGACTCTCAACAACACGAAGAACCATCACCACTCTGAAGAAAATTCATAGTTCCTGACTTCCAATTCACAGAAATGGGGAAAAAAAGTAACATCTCTCTTCACCTATTCATTATTTTTCATTCAAATTTGTACATTATTCTTTCATATTTCGTATATACACATTTTACATACTTCAAAATGTATAAACCCTCTTTTATATATAATCCTCTATTTTCAAACATTCTAGTTTCCTGTTTTTAAACATTCTAATCCACTGTTTTTACACATAAATCCCTGTTTTTACACATTCAACACCTTATTCTTATTCTTATTGTTCAATATTGGCTTTTCTTATTGCTATTTTTGAATATTTAATCTTCTCGTTGTTATTGTTGCTGTATACAAAATACAATGGGCTATTCCTATTGTTGATACTGTTTATAAAAACTGTAACATCATACAGTTTCATTTCATCACTCTACAAGTAACATATCTAAATTTATTCAAACTGCAAATGAAACTGCAAAATTACACACTTTAATCACTACTCAAAACAAATTGGTAACTTATTATAAAGTGCAAATCAAACTGTCAAATTATACAGTTTCGTAACTGTTACCAACAAATACATATAACTTCATATTAAATTGCACATAAAACTTCAAAATTATACAGTTTTGTCACTATATTACTCATACTCTGCTGTCGCTTTCATTTTTTCAGAAATAGCTGTTGGAAGATATTGGAAGAAACAAACCCATATGCCCAAAAATCCAATCAGGGATTTAAGTATCTCCCCTTTCGAAAGTCCGTCTCCTGTATCCACTGAAATGCCACCAACATCTCCCCCTCCACAAAAAACCCAACCACCACAACCAAAAACAACCAAACACCACAGACCCCACCAAAAAACCCACAAAACAACCACACTACCTACAAGAAAAAGCCCAAGAACTACACCACAGACCCCACCCACACAACAAACACCAACCACACCTCCAATCACAACAAAAACAAACAAAAGAAAGCCAACAAAAAAAATAAGAAGCTCTTCCAACCAAAAAAAGAAAGCTCCAAGAAAGCCAATCAACTCCCATAACAAAAACCAAGGCATCAAAAGGGAAAAAAGCAGCAATCTTTGCAAAGAGAGTCCAACAATTTAATTACCGTTCCAACATCGGAACAATAATCAAACTATTGAAGGGGGTCAAATTCACAAAAGCCCAACAGACAGAGCTGGAAAAAACCCATTTTTGGCCCATTATAAATGCTCTCTCCTCAACACAACTGAAGGCCTCTTGGTGCAGATGCTACAATTCCATTGTAGCAGAAATGACAACACTCTACAACAAAAGAAAAATAGTATTTATACTTGGCAAAAAGGAAATGAAACTCAGAAACAGTGATGTCAAGCTCATTTTTGGTATTGACTGCGGAGAAGACAACATCACCACCAAATCCTATGCAAGACCAAAGGATTTTGAGCTTCCATTTTACAAATGAAGATGCAAATCAGTAAAAATATTGGATGGCAAGTCTTTGACCAAAATGTTTTAACAAACAAAAAAAGGAAATCAACCAATGATCGTCAAGATCTTGCAAGGGTCATCACCCTTTACTTGTGCTTGAAACTTCTCATGCCTACAACAGGCCATACACTCAGTTGGAGTTTCCTCAACTATGTTGACAATCTCAACAACATCAAGAAGTACAATTGGGTTGAGGCAATAAAAGACACACTGATGAATTCAATGGCAAATGCAAACAACAACCCAAGGCATGTCACTGGATGCGTCATGTTACTCTTGGTAAACACATTACTCAACTACTTCACACAAAAATATCAGACATCCACCTATTTCTAACTATCTAACATATTTCAAATTTTTTTTTTTTTTACAGTACTGGTACTGTGAGCACAGTAAACTCCTCCGACCATCCAACAAGGAAGGCTTCCCAAGGTTTATGAAATGGAACCTTGGCAAAATGTACTCCAAGTGGAAATACATCAGCCTTGCTCACTTTGAAAAGGTATTCAAACTCTTCTATACTATCATAGCACAAATCTATTCAACACCCCTTTCAGTCATTATAGTAAAAATCATGTTATGAAACTGTCAAATTCTTCAATTTCAAACAACATATATTCAACACTTGACTCACATTATTCACAGTACAAATTATATTATGAAACAGTAAAAGTTTGCAGTTTCAAAGCACACACTTATTTAACATCACTCATGTTATGAAACTGCAAAAGTTTACAGTTTAAACGCACAAATCTATTTCACATCACTCATATTATGAAACTGTAAAATTTTTCAGTTTCAAGCAACATATTTCGACACTTAACCCACATTACTCACAGTACAACTCATATTATGAAACTGACCAATTTTACAGTATTACTGATATATGCCACATTGTTCCAATGCAGGTTAACCAAAGTGCTTTAACCCCAACTGAACAACAAATATAGTTATTGCACATCAATCAAAGCACATAAATAGACTCTTCAGTAAAGAAACATGACCACAAAGGACAACAAGCGAAAAAAGAAAACAAAAGCAAAAAAAAAAAAAAAGACTTCTAGACAGTGATGAGGATGACTTTCTCGAATTAGAATTAGAATCAGAATCAGAACAAGAAGAACAACAACAAAAAAAAAAAAAGAAAAAGAAAAGAAAAGAAAGCAAAAACCACAAGAAAAACCAGAAAGTGATGAACAAGAAGAAGAGAGTGATGAAGAAAAAAAACAAGTAACTGAAGAAGAAGAAGAAGAAGAAGAAGAAGAAGAAGAAACTTGTGGGGGCCGAATATATGGAAAAATCAGAAGGTGCGTACTATTTGAAGACTGATATTAATCAGCTGTATCCTACGAGAGTGGGGAGCCGAATATAATATATGTGCCGAATAGGTGTAAGTCCTTAGGGCCGAATAAAAGAAAGGACAATGATTAAAAAGTAGGCCCTGGCCCCGAGGATTGATCTGAACATGTATAAATACATGAACAACGATTATAGAATGGTATATAAGAATCACTTCACTTAACTTAGTAAACAAGCTATCTTGAGTGTCTGAACTAACTTGTCCGTCGGAGTGCTAATTCCGGCACCCCCGACCGGAGTGTTTGTATCTTTTCAGGTGACTAGCTGAGGATCACTAGCGTCTCCTAGGATCCGAAGAGTATTTCCAAACCACTTCTCCATAATTGGCGCCGTCTGTGGGAAGACTCAAATACATCCATGGCAGACGTGACTAAAGATCCTCCGGTAGCCATTGACGAGACCGCACAAGGAGATGACCTCACTCCAGCAAATATGCTCAGAAAAGAAACCATCGCTGCAAGATGCGCCTTGAACTTCGACTCACCAACGACCTCAGCGCAAGAGACAATGTAGGCGATCATGGAACAAGCAAAGAAGAATGAACAAAGGCTGGAGAACATGATTGCTGAAAATGAACGTCTCCGTCAAGATTTGGCCCTCGAAGTCGCAAAATCGAGAGAAGCCATGCGTCAAGATCCCAAACAACCTCCGAGGGCCGGTGGACAACGACCCCGAGCCCGACCAAAGGATACCGATAGCGACTCCAACTCATCGCCCACGGAGCTCAACAAGAAGGGATGATCCGAAACTTCCAGCTCCTCCGAAAAGAGTCTACATACAAGGAACAAGTGCAGGAGGAGCAGTTCAGACGAAGAGGACCAGCACGATCCTTTTGTCCGACGAATTGCAAGGGCAGCCCTGCCCAAGAAGTTCAAAGCTCCGTCATTCACTCTTTATGATGGAAAATCAGACCCCAATGATCATATCCGTCACTACAAGCAGGCCATGATATTGCATGCAGACAACAAAGCCCTCATGTGCCGAATATTCCCCAGCAGCCTATGGCCATTAGCTGTCAGGTGGTATTACAAGCTGGAGCCGGCCTCGATTAAAAGCTTCCATCAATTATAGAAATCCTTCAGGGCCAGGTTCATGAACAACGAGGTATAGTCGAAATAGGCCGACTCTCTCTGGGCTATGCAGATTCAGTCAAGAGAAACGCTCAGAGCGTATTCGGTGCGCTATTGGGAATGCTTAAACCTCGTCGACGACGCTTGTAATGACTCCATGGCCATCACCGCCTTCAAAATGGGACTACATCCTAACAGTCCTCTTCGCAGCTCCCTGACCAGAAGAGCCCCCAAAATAGTCTAGGCGTTGATGAAGAAAGTTGAAGAGTACTGCAAAGTGGAAGATGATGCCTTGAGAATAAAAGCCGGCCAAATGTCCAACAAAACAAAACCCCCTGAAATTGCTCAACCAATAAGTTTCGTGCCACCTCCTAGCCCAGAGCCTCGGCAACGTGCTAAACGAGACAAAAGGCGGGATACTCTCCAATCAAGTGATCAATGCTCCCACCGGGCGAATGAACAACTGCAAGTCAACAGCAGGCGTTCGAGGCATGTCGACAAGAAGTACACAGAGTTGTCAGAACCAATCGTTGCAATAATGACCAAAGTCCAACACCTTCCATTCTTCAAATGGCCATCAAAGATGGTGGGACCGCCCGACACGTGAAGAAGGGATAGGCGTTGTGAATATCACAAAGATCATGGCCACGAAATGGAGAGTTGTTACGCATTAAAAGATCACCTGGAAGAACTGGTGCAAGACGGCCGATTGCAACAGTATGTGAGGAAGGGAAAGCCAACCAAGGCACTAGCCCTGAGGCAGGACTCACCTCCACTTGGCGTGATCATGTGATCTACAGCTTACCTGTACCCCCAACCGTGCACACCATTCAATCGCATCCAATCCTCCAAAAGCAACGTATTCCGACTGAATGGCCCAAAGAAGCTCCGTCAATTACTTTCAATGACTCCGATCTTAGCAGCATAATAGCTTCCCACATCGATTCGTTGGTCATTAAATTACGCATAAATCAGTTCACCATTGAACGCATTCTCATAGACCCGGGGAGTACTTCAGAGGTTATATTTTACCAAACATTCATCAAACTCGGCCTCAACGAGTCAGATCTGTCTCCGGCACCTCACCCATTGTTCGGCTTTAATATGAATCCTGAATACCCGTTATGGAAGATCATACTACCTGTTTGAGCAGGCTCCAGAACGGTCGAAATAGAATTCCTGGTCGTAAAGCTCCCTTCGCCGTATAATGTCATCATGGGGTGAACTTGGATACATCTTATGAAGGCCGTTCCAAGCACTTATCATCAGCTTGTGCGCTTCCCGACAGCCCACGGCATTGAAGAGATCCGTGGCTCCCCCCAATCGGCACAAGCAGAGATTTTATAAAAACCGTATCACTGACCCGACCTGTGGGCTTTGATACTTGTATATATATCGCTTCTGCAATGCAAACCATTTTTCTTTGTCGCTCAATTCATTTCACAAACCCCATTGTAACGATCGTCATGATGACGATTCGGAGCCCCCTTTGGTGGATGTCACCTTAAGGCCGATTAAGTCTCCAGATTCGGAGCCCCCTTCGGTGCATGACACCTTAGGGCCGATTAAGTCTCTAGATTCGGAGCGCCCTTCGTGGATACTACGATTGGCCACCTTAAGTCTCCAGATTCGGAGCCCCCTTCGGTGCATGACACCTTAGGGCCGATTAAGTCTCTGGATTCGGAGCGCCCTTGGATGCATGTCACCTTAGGGCCGATTAAGTCTTCGGATTCGGAGCCCCCTTCGGTGCATGACACCGTAGGGCCGATTAAGTCTCCGGATTCGGAGCGCCCTTTGTGGATACCACGATTGGCTACCTTAAGTCTCTGGATTCGGAGCCCCCTTCGGTGCATGACACCATAGGGCCGATTAAGTCTCCGGATTCAGAGCGCCCTTCGTGGATACCACGATTGGCCACATTAAGTCTCCGGATTCGGAGCCCCCTTCGGTGCATGACACCTTAGGGCCGATTAAGTCTCCAGATTCAGAGCGCCCTTGGGTGCATGTCACCTTAGGGTCGATTAAGTCTCCGGATTCGGAGTCCCCTTCGGTGCATGACACCATAGGGCTGATTAAGTCTCCGGATTCGGAGCACCCTTCGTGGATACCACGATTGGCCACCTTAAGTCTTCGGATTTGGAGCCCCCTTCGGTGCATGACACCTTAGGGCCGATTAAGTCTCCAGATTCGGAGCCCCTTTCGGTGCATGACACCTTAGGGCCGATTAAGTCTCCAGATTCGGAGCGCCCTTTGGTGCATGTCACCTTAGGGCCGATTAAGTCTCCGAATTCGGAGCCCCCTTTGGTGCATGACACCATAGGGCCGATGAAGTCTCCGGATTCGGAGCGCCCTTCGTGAATACCACGATTGGCCACTTTAAGTCTCCAGATTCGGAGCCCCCTTCGGTGCATGACACCTTAGGGCCGATTAAGTCTCTGAATTCGGAGCACCCTTGGGTGCATGTCACCTTAGGGCCGATTAAGTCTCCGGATTCGGAGTCCCCTTCGGTGCATGACACCATAGGGCCGATTAAGTCTCCGGATTCGGAGCACCCTTCGTGGATACCACGATTGGCCACCTTAAGTCTCCGAATTTGGATCGCCTTTCGGTGCATGACACCTTAGGGCCGATTAAGTCTCTGGATTCGGAGCGCCCTTCGTGGATACCACGATTGGCCACCTTAAGTCTCCAGATTCGGAGCCCCCTTCGGTGCATGACACTTTAGGGCCGATTAAGTCTCTGGATTCGAAGCGCCCTTGGATGCATGTCACCTTAGGGCCGATTAAGTCTCCGGATTCGGAGCCCCCTTTGGTGCATGACACCATAGGGCCGATTAAGTCTTTGGATTCGGAGCGCCCTTCGTGGATACCACGATTGGCCACCTTAAGTCTCCGGATTCGGAGCCCCCTTCGGTGCATGACACCTTAGGGCCGATTAAGTCTCCGGATTCGGAGCGCCCTTTGTGGATACCGCGATTGGCCACCTTAAGTCTCTGGATTCGGAGCCCCCTTCGGTGTATAACACCTTAGGGCCGATTAAGTCTCCGGATTCGGAGTGCCCTTCGTGGATATCACGATTGGCCACCTTAAGCCTTCGGATTCGGAGCCCCCTTTGGTGCATGACACCTTAGAGCCGATCTAGCCTCCGGGTTCAGAGTACCCTTTGGCATGAACAAAACAAAACTCGCCAACACCAGAAACAAGGTGCATTACTGAGCATATAAAAAATTCAGAGCAAGACGCAAATAAGGTGCTTAACTAAGCATATAAAAAATTCAGAATAAGACGCAAATGTTTAAAATAAAGCTTTTTATTCGATTAAACAGTTGTTACATAAACGCAACTTGCATTTGAGCATTACAATTTTTATTTAATCAGTCAGTTGTTACATAAACACAACTTGCATTTGTGCATTACAATACCCATTTCCAATCTCAAAAGCTAAAAAGGGGAGAAGACGCATTGGTAAAGCGGAAGTGTCGAATCAACTCCCGTCACCCGGAAGTCCTCCGCGGTTTGCAATGCCTTGAGCCAACTGTGCCCAAGTCCTCCCCTGATACCATTGACAATGTCAAGGCAAAGATCCAGGACAAGGAAGGATAAACCCAACGGTCGTTGCCTTTCTTTTCGGGGTGATCTACTTCGACGACTTGAAGATTCATGCCAACTTTTGGATGCCCTACTTCCTATACGGATGGGTCCTTTGCCGCGCTCCATGGCAACACCAAGTTCGGCTGAACTCCAGTCTCTAACTAACATCCCCACTTCTCCCACCTCACATAAGTGATTGTCTATCTGCGCGAAATGCCCTTTCCTTTTATTTTCAATACTGGCAGCGATCTCGAGGCCCCAATCCCGAGGCGATTTCACTAACACTAAACTCCATGAGAAAAACGTCGGTTGACATTTGCCACGGCGTAGTTATCCAAATGACTTTTTGAAGCGCGTGCACTAGCCAAAAATATAGGCCCCGAGCCAAGTTGAATTTGCCGCAGCCACTCTATCCACTGGCTTTCGGCTTCCGCAGGTTACAATAGCCTTATTCAGGAATAAACGGCTACCACGAATGGTTCGACCCTGCCGATCAACATTTATACATTCATTCAAACATATACAATGAAACGGAACGCATACATACCAAATACGAACTGCAACAAAATATTTATCATAAAACGTTTTTTATTCAATAAAGCAAGCAATTTATTACATAGTTTTGAACGCGATCTGCGTTTCAACCTTACAACAAGTATACTTATATGGCGTCACCCTCATCACTCTTCTCGACTTCAAAAGCAGAAAATGGAAAATGTTTACTGTGGTAGAGTGGCGATGCCGAATCAATCCCCGACACTCGAAGAGCTTCTGCGGCTTGAGATGCCTTGATCCAACCGTGCCTAAATCCACGATTTTCACATCGGCAAACTTCTTCGGCAAGTTTTTCCTTGGTCTTTTCGATTCCAACTTTTTAGCCTTCGTGGAAACCTTTCTCATAGGCCCTCCCCTTCGCGTTCTCCATTGAGAACATACTCGCCGTCTCACGATCAGTAAGCGCGGAATTGATGAGCCAACTGGTAACCCTTTCTTCTACGATTGGGTTTCTGTGCCCGACGGGTTGTGCCTTGGCCACCTTGGTTTGCCTTAACTCGACTCAGCCGCCTCTGCGCGAGCCTCCAAACTTCGAATACGTTCCTCTTTCTTCTCTATTTCTCGGCGGGCAGTGCGCAACCGCATGCCGATTTCATAGGCAGTGTAAAGCCCCTTTACCGCCCCGTGAATGCCTTTGTGAAATACTTCGTAGTCCTGATGACCTACCATCGATTGCTGAATCTCAGGAGGAAAAATTTGTCGAGCAAACTCGACCGCTACATTTGGGTCTCAAACGATCGAGTCCGCCTCTGTCATGGGTCTATTCCCCACAAACACCGCAAAGCTTAATGGGCACGGATTCGAGTCAGATCCCCTCTCGACTCTAGGTTGAGAAGATCTCGCCTATGATCGCTTCTCTGCTGGCGACTTCGACGCGTTGAGGAGACTGATGCCTCTCTCGATCCCTGGAACTCCTACCCCCTGTGCGCGAAGGGTTACCACCTCGATGCGTGTCTCCACCCAGCTCAGCTAGCGTTCTCGCTTCCCCTCTGCTATTAAAGAAGAGTCTGTTCGACATTCAAACGATACCTTCAAAAGCTGGAGTCAGTTATTTACTGTATTCGTAAAAGTTGTACCCTTAATCATTTATCCTTTATAGAGGCAGCACCCTCTAGGCAATTTCATTAATTGTGAAAACCTTAATCGCTCGGCGTCGACTGGATAGACCCGCCGGCGCCTGAATAATCATGCACCACCTGGGGCAAGGGCGTGATAGATTTATCAATATATTCGGCCATGACTACCCAAGCCGGCCCATGAATCGACAAAACTCCTAAGTTTGCCTCCTCCGGCACCCGAATGCTCATACACCGCTTGGGGCAAGGGTAGATTAATCTATATATTCGGCTTAAGTGCCCCAGCCGGCTCATGAATCGACTTCAGAATGATCATGCACCGCCTGGGACAAGGGCAGATTAATCAATCTATTCGGATTAAGTTCCCCAGCCGGCCTATGAATATATTCGGCTTAAGTGCCCCAGCCGGCTCATGAATCGACTTCAGAATGATCATGCACCCCCTGGGGCAAGGGCGTGATAGATTTATCAATCTATTCGGCTCAAGTGCCCTAGCCGGCTCATGAATCAACTTCAGAATGATCATGCACCGCCTGGGGCAAGGGCGTGATAGATTTATCAATATATTTGGCTTAAGTGCCCCAGCCGGCTCATGAATCGACTTCAGAATAATCATGCACCCCCTGGGGCAAGGGCGTGATAGATTTATCAATCTATTCGGCCATAAGTGCCCCAGCCGGCTCATGAATCGACTTCAGAATGATCATACACTGCCTGGGGCAAGGGCGTGATAGATTTATCAATATATTCGGCTTAAGTGTCCCAGCCAGCTCATGAACCGACTTCAGAATGATCATGCACCCCCTGGGGCAAGGGTGTGATAGATTTATCAATCTATTCAGCCATAAGTGCCCCAGTCGGCTCATGAATCGACTTCAGAATGATCATGCATCGCCTGGGGCAAGGGCGTGATAGATTTATCAATATATTCGGCTTAAGTGCCTCAGCCGGGTCATGAATCGACTTTAGAATGATCATGCACCCCTTGGGGCAAGGGCGTGATAGATTTATCAATCTATTCGGCCATAAGTGCCCCAGTCGGCTCATGAATCGACTTCAGAATGATCATGCACCCCCCGGGGCAAGGGCGTGATAGATTTATCAATCTATTCGGCTTAAGTGCCCCATCCGGCTCATGAATCGACTTCAGAATGATCATGCACCGCCTGGGGCAAGGGCAGATTAATCAATCTATTCGGATTAAGTTCCCCAGCCGGACCATGAATCGTTTCAGCATAATACCAATGAACTATTCGGCATACGAATGATAAGATTGCCATGATATTCAATCATAAAAAGGTCAACAGAGTAATCATTCTATCTAAAGTGGTGAAAGGCAAAAATTCTACACCAACATAACATCACAAACTGCGCATTAGTAGTGAAACAAGAAGATAATTTTCATTAATAAATTGAGCGCAGACAGTAGCCAATTTATACATGAAAACTACTCAGAACCAACAAAAGTCCTAAAAACAAAACAATACATTAAAAGGGAAAGCATTTCATAAAATTCGAATGACTCCCAGATCAATCCTCGGGGTTAGACTCAAGTGGCTCAACGTCCACCTGCTCATAAGGAATTGGCAAGGCTAATGCAACCCCAGCGGCATCAAGGGCCTTGAGCCACCCGTGTTTGAACCCCTGATTCTCAAACTTTAGGACTTCATCCACGTATTCTTTCAAGGCGGCGCCTTTTCCTGCTTCAAATGCGGCAGAGGCCTCAGATTCTGCCTTTTCCTTGGCCGTCTTCAACTCTGCTAACTCAGTCTCCATCTTATTAAGCACCTCATCGGCTAGCCTAAGCGATTCTTTGCTCGCGTTCGCCCTATTTTCGGCATCAAAACGAAGCTGATTGGCAACCCGAGCCCTTTCCAATTCGGCTTCGGCTCGCGCAGTCTCCATTGCGGCTCTCATCATCTCAAACTCGGCCCTGCTCTTTTGATCGACCACCTTTAACTGCAAACGGTCAATCCTCTCAAGGGTATCGTGTAGGCGGCGTCCCAAGTCGGCGATCCTGCCGACTGTCTGCAAAATGAGTTGGGATCGTTAGATGCCATAGGCAACCAAAATCAAAACAAGTCAAAGTTCACCTACCAGAAAGGCCGACTGAGCAGATAGGGCTATGGCCACCAAATCCGACACGGCATGAAAGGACGCCTTATCAGCTGGTAGGGAGACTGATACCGCCAGGCTCAAGGCTACCGTCGGGTCGGTAATGATGGATGCGTCGGAGGTAATCGGCGTGTCTCTGATCTTTGGCTGAACAATAAAAGGAACAACCACGTTCGATTCTTCTAAGTGAGGCCTTTTGTCGGCAAGACTATCTTCTAAACCGGCCTCTCTCTCGGCGCTACGCTTTTTGCCCCGCTCTTCCGGAATCAACCGTTCATCAATGACCGGTTGTTCAACCCCTTTCGTCGTTTCGGCCACAACAATCTTAGCCGGCTCTTCAATAACGGGTTCGAAAGATTCAACGGAGGCAGGTCCAGAGCGGGCGGCCTCGACCTTTTTCCAGGAAGCCATACGCTCGGCCTTTTTCTTTCGAGCCATCTGCGTGAGGCTTTCCCCAACCATACCTTCAAAAAAATTGCCGGGTAAGTCTCCCAAACCTCCAAAAATATCCCCGGATAAAACTCCGCCCGACGCGAAGTGGACGGCGAGGTAGGCTGACTACGTCTGGCTGCCTCAAACGCCGAGTTTAGGGCCTCGTCAACATCTTCGGCCTCCTCAGCGAACTCTTTGTCTGGTTCGGCGACTTCCTCTACCACCGGCTTGACGTTTTGGCCTGAGTCGGAAGCTTCGAGACCAACTTGTCTCAGACTCTTGAAGCTAGGGAAGATAAGAGTCGCAAATTGTTGATTGCCGGATGGAATTGGAATATTGTCAACAGCCGAAAAAGTAGTGTAAGTAGGCTCGTATCGAAGAAGTATGTGGGCCGCTCTCCCTTGCTTCTGTAAGTTTGGACGGCCGAAGTATCTGAGTGCAGTCACAACCTGCACAAGGACTGCGTCGTCAGTAGAAACCGGAATCTTCTTCAAATTACTACCTGGAAAGACAAAGGGTTAGACATAGAGGGAAGGTCGAGTAAAAGAAAAGTTTAGTAAACACAAAGAGACACACGGTAACCTGGTTCACCCCTCCGTCTGGGAATAGGGTCTAAGCGACCCTTGCCTTCGCCAAATTCGCAGTTCTCTCAGATATTGACCATTACGTCATCCACACGCTTGCCAGAGCTGACAAGCATGGTTACCAAATGATGGTCAGTATCCTTGGCCCTAAGAAAGTACCGCCCAAGCCGACCGGAAGATTTGGCTAAGGCATAGTAGTCTTAGAATGGCGTAATCCCAAGATCGATCTGGTAGCGGTTCAACTCTACGATCCCCATTACGATTCGAAAAAAGTTCACGTTGGACTGAGAAGGAATCAGACCCCAATAACGGAGGACGACCCTAGGGAATGGATGTAGGGGAAAACAAACCCCGCCCTCTGCAATGGATAGGAGAGGAAAAACGATTGAATTTTGATCCTCTCTCTCCATATCCAGAGTGTTGTCCGTCACTAGAGATAGATGAACATCGTCGGGGATGGAAAAGTGTTGCCAGAATCCGGAGACACGACCCTTAGAAAGGAGGTCTTTCAAGTGTTTGGCCATTTTCACGAGGAATAAAGGGGTTCACCAAAATGAAAATAATAAACAGAAAGTAGGATTGCAAAGAAAAGAGAAGAAGACTTACGAGGAGCAAGGGAGATGAGGGTAGACGGAGAAGAGTTGTAGAAAATGCGAGTCAGAGAAGGGATATCCGCTGGAGGTCCAAGAGTCTCGAATACTTGACGAACTGTGCATTCGAAAGGACTGAAATTTCAAATCACAATAAATGCGAGACGCACAATTGAGGCGGGAAAGCGTAATGATGAACGAAAAGGTGTGCGCATCCTAACATCTATATTGGGGTACGCGAAGCCGCCTGACCTATTTTAACTTTTCCAATTCAAGACCAAACATGCCGATTAACTTCCGTCAATGGGGAGTTCGGGGGACAATTGTAAGGGCCGAATATATGGAAAAATCAGAAGGTGCGTACTATTTGAAGACTGATATTAATCGGCTGTATCCTACAAGAGTGGGGAGCCGAATATAATATATGTGCCGAATAGGTGTAAGTCTTTAGGGCCGAATAAAAGAAAGGACAATGATTAAAAAGTAGGCCCTAGCCCCGAGGATTGATCTGAACATGTATAAACACAGGAACAACGGTTATAGAATGGTATGTAAGAATCACTTCACTTAACTTAGTAAACAAGCTATCTTGAGTGTCTGAACTAACTTGTCTGTTGGAGTGCTAATTCCGGCATCCCCGACCGGAGTGTTTGTATCTTTTCAGGTGACTAGCTGAGGATCACTAGCGTCTCCCATCCGAAGAGTATTTCCAAACCACTTCTCCACAAAACTAAAGAAGAAGAAGACACTGATGAAGCAGAAGAAAGACAAGAAGCAAAAGGTGATCAACCAGAAGACACTGATGAAGAAGAAGACCAACAACAAGAACAAGAACAACAACAAACAAACCAACAACAAGAAGTCAATGAACAAGAACTGACAAACCAACAAGAAGAACTCTAAGAGAAATCTGACATATTTCATGCACAAGGTAAACTATTGTCTAATATTAAAGCAAACTGCAAAATTTAATTAAACTAACCAAAACACAATCCAACATTTTTATAGGTCATGACCAACCACAAACACCAACCAAAGAGGACGACAAGGACAAGCTCATATCAGCCATGAGAGCACAAATGCAAGATATGGAACAAAAATTCATGGTTGAATTGCGTAAAAAAGAAGATCAATTGAAGGAAATGTACAACAAAAAAACTAGCAGTCCCCAACAAAGATCAATGGTCAAGAGAATCAAATAAAAGTCAAGAAAGCAAGCACATGACCTAGATTTTGAATACCAACCAATGACAAAAGCCAAAGAAGATACAAGGAACAAGACACAAACTGCTGCTGATGTACCCAAACCAACAGAGGGTATCGATGAAGAAAAAAAGAAGAAGAATGAAAAGAAAAAAGAAGAAATCGAAACAGAGACAGAACCTGCTACTGAACCCGAGCAAAAAGAGGGTGCTCATGAAGCAAAACAACAGCAGAAAGAAAAGATGCAAGAATATATTGGCCAAGAGAAAGCAGTTGCTGCTGAAACCAACCCAAAAGAGCATGCCAATCAAGAGAAGACACAACTTCAAGTATTGGAAAGTGATGATGATTTCAAGGAAGAATCAATCCAGCCACTCGCCATTTCATGCCGCAAAACAAACAAGGTTTGGCATAGCTTATCCGAAAAAGACCAAGACCAAATTCAACTCATCAATAACACACAATCAAGTGCTTGTGTCTGGTTTGGCAGCGAAATGAAAATTGCGTATACTTTTCAGATATATGTAGATTGACCAACAAGGAACCCTTATATGGGAATGTAGGTCTCCAAATGCACAATTTTACAGTTTTTGTTCATATTCAATAACCTATTCCACAAACCTAACACATTCTCACATATAACATGTTTCAGGTCATTGATGCCTTCTCAGAAAAGCAATTGGCACTCCAACCAACCATTGAAGAATTTGAGAAAAATGATCTAGCCTTTGCAAGAAATCCATACGCGGGAAGATCTTACGTTTTCTCAACACTCATCAATGTAAGCAAAACTTAACATACATTTCAACTGCAAAATTTTCTACTTTCTTAACAAGTCTTACTACATAGTTTTATAACATATTTCAAACATATATATAACTTACAGACTCCACTACAAAACCAAGATCAAGCAGTGAGAGAAAAAATGATGGACATCCATTTTCCAGAAGCAATGAAAAACAGATATATCCATTTCCCAATCAACCACGACAACCATTGGACAATTGTGGTCTTTGACAATGCTGATGGGATATGGAGACACTATGATTCTTTGAGACCAGCAAAAGATTGCCACAACAAGCACTTTGAAATTGCAAAGGAAATTATAAGTTAAATAAAATTTCGTACTTAGTTCCATTCCTTTAAAAACATCTCAACTCATCACTATAACTAACAAAAACGCCCACTAACTATTTTGTAGCAACAACATCAACTGAGATGGAATAAAGCATTACTCAGCAATCAAAGAAACATATTATCATCTCAAGAGTGCGAGACAGTAATTCCATCAATTGAAGAATGCCCACAACAAACCCCACACTCGTATGATACAAAATCAATAAACTTATCTTCTAATATGCTAAATTTTGCAGTTTTACCTAACTAATTAACTTCATCTAAAACTTTGTAGGAATGATTGTACAATCGCCGTCTGCAATATTATCAACCAATATATCAACTGGCAACCTGTGCAGAAATCACTTCGACCAACTGAATGGGTCAAATTTCGAGCAGAAATCATCAGTCAATTCCTCAATGATGAGAACCGATCTTGGAAACTCGAGCACTACCAAATGTTGACAAAACATACCAAGCCATAGAAACAATGAACAAACTTCTTGACAATAAAAATATTCAAGTGAACATATCTTTGTACTTTTTTTTTTAACATGTGACAAGTACTTTATATACATTTGGGAATGATCTTCTTCTAGTTATTATGGTGAAAATGATTGTTGTCATTGATGTTGTTGTTACTCTTCTTCTTGTTATTATTATTGTGGTTGTACTTCTGATTGTTTGTGTACATGTTTGTGGTTGCATATATTTTCATACAATAAAGGTTATTTCTAATAATTCTTTAAACTGCAAAATTATGTAGTTTCATCACGTTGTTTCTAATAATTCTTAAAATTGCAAATTTATGC
This sequence comes from Camellia lanceoleosa, assembly GCA_025200525.1. Taxonomy (NCBI): domain Eukaryota; kingdom Viridiplantae; phylum Streptophyta; class Magnoliopsida; order Ericales; family Theaceae; genus Camellia; species Camellia lanceoleosa. The sequence continues at coordinate 201,721,638 of CM045758.1, forward strand.
AATTTCATGAGGTTGTTTCTTATAATTCTTAAAACTGGAAAATTATACAGTTTAATTACTCAAACAAAATTTATGCTACACAATTATGCATCCAATTTCATGACTCAACAAATAGATGAACTACATTTCAAAATTGAAAATAAAACTGCAAAATTTTACAGTTTTCTCGCTATGAAATATGAAATAAATGAATTATGTAGTAAAACTGCATTTCCATATTATACAGTTTCAATAAGAAATTTTCAATAACCTTCTCTGCATTCCATAAAAATAAAACCAACCAAATCTACAAAAAAAAAAAAAAAAAAAGAGAATAAAAAACAAAACAAGACTGTTACAAAACAACTTCAATAACTAAAGAACACATCAAAAAAAAAAAAAAAAAAAAAAATTCAACCAACTTTATTCATTACTTCCATAATACAAAGTTTCACATTTTTTATTATCATAATTTCTCAAATTCAAATACAAATCCAAAAGAATAGACTGTGGCCTCAAATAGCAGCCTTGCACATCTTCTTATTGTGATTCGCATATTTCAAGCACCTCCCACACTTGATTTGCTTCACATTCTCACCCCTAGAAGGTATCCTCTTCTTCTTGTTCCGCCTGGGCTACTTCTTCGTTATAGAAGGTTTGATAATCGAACTACTGGCACCATCAAAGTCAAATCTCTCACTTGAAGGCACTGGATAAACAGATTCATTGTATGACTCTCTAAAACAATCTACATGAAAAAAAGGATCAATGAAATCATACGCATCTCTACCACTACTGCGCAAAGCATGCACATCATGACAACAAGGAAAACCATTCAATTGCCATTCATGGCAAGAACAAGTCTATCTACCAATATCAACATAAAAAGAAATAGAAGAATGAACCTCAAGCACAGTATCACTAGCAATAATCACATCCCAAGACTTAGCTAGCTCCAAAGAGTCCACTAACTTCTTTTCCATAACTGGACACAATTTCGTAGGCCATCTTTTAGATTCAGCTCTTCTATTCGACAATTGAGCCATGATTTGAACCCTAATCATATCAACCATACAAGTAATAGGCAACTCACGGGCCCCACCAATCCAATTATTGTAAGACTCGGCAGCATTAGATGACATCTCACCATATCGTTTCCCTCTAAAAAATGCATTCGCCCACTTATCATTTTGCAAACCATTCAACATACTATCAACTCTACCATTCCTTGCAATACGTCTCAAATTCTCCATATAATGTTGGAAAGAAGCAACCGTTGGCGCATAAGCACATTTAACTAATGTTTTCATCAAACTCAGCTTATAGTTAGTACGAAGTCCCACCAATTTGTCAATCAAATTTCTCTTCAAATGATTCAAGCAATATGCATGATGTGCATTGGGAAAAACCACTGAAAGAGTGTCTAGCAATCCATGTTGACGGTCCGACACAAAGGTCAATCTCCGACCTGAACCAACACCCTTTAACAACTGACTTAAGAACCACATCCAATTATTTTGATTTTTAGTGTCAACAATCGCAAAAGCCAAAGGAAACAGACCTGCAAACAAAATAACATGAAACTGCAAAAATTAGCAGACTCACAATACAATAACACACTGACAAACCAAACCTATACTAACTGCAAATAAATACATACCTTGATTACCATCCTTTGATGTTGTTGCAAGCAAATGCCTCTTGTAACGCCCCTTCAAGAATGTACCATCAACAAATAACAACGGACGACAAAATTGAAAGCCATACAAACATCCATGAAATACCACAAACAACCTCCGAAAACACCTACTACTTTCATCCACATCTAATTCAAACACACTTCCCGGATTCGTTCTCATAGCCGTCTGAAGGTACCATCGAAGTTGGTCAAAAGAAGTTATAAAATCACCAAACAACCCACCTCTTGCCTTATCCACTCCTAACTATGCAACCCGATAAGAAACATCTATACCATATTGCTTCTTCAACTTTTTTTTGACTTCAATAGGATGAGTCAACGGATTATCACTAATATCATTCTACACAATATCAAACACAAGTCTAGAACCAACAATTTTGCTACAAGATCTACGAGCAACAACCCCACAAGTATGCACATTATCCAACTTCATTATAAAAAAAAATGCCGGAATTCATCAACACCCTTCCATGCACAAACCATTTACAACCTGTAGACGACTTCATCATACATTCAGCAGTTACTTTTGTTGCATCGTTCTTCAAATAATTCACTGCAAAACCACACTCAATTGCATACTTAGCCAATCCAATGCGGAACGCCGACACTCCACCTTCAAATTCTTGACCAACACTATGCATAATTTCCTTCCAACTAGCAGACAACAAAACTCTCTTTGGTTTTGGATAAAAACTAGGCGACAAACCACCAAAATCATCACAATCATTAACCAAAGAACTCTCACCAATTACAGAATCAATCCTACAAGAATTACCATCATCAACCTCCACAATTCTCTTATCACCCACAATAACATCAACAACATGACAACCACTACCACCTACCATTGACAGCATATTCCACAAATCATCATCACATTCAACAATACAATTAGAATGTCCAGGAATAGAGAAAAACAAACAAAAGTTACCAACACTCAACTCCTTAAACTTCGCACATATTTTCTCAACAACTTCATCATAACTACATCTCTCACTAATCTTAATAGCAGCACAACAATTACTATATTTACACATTAACATGAAACACCCCTCCATACTACAAAATCACAAACCAACAAACAATTGTTCACAGATTCCAAACTGCAAAATTATACAGTTACAACATATCAGTACCAACAGTGCACAATTCACAATTCCAAACTGCAAAATTATACAATTATAACATATCAGTACCAACAGTGCATAATTCATAATTCCAAACTGCAAAATTATACACTTACAACATATCAGTATCAAAACACCATAATTCACAATTCCAAACTACAACTTTAAAACACATTACACTATACAACAAACAAAATCAACAAAATCAAAATCATTACACTATATCACATACAAAAATCATATAAAATAAGTATCAAACAAACAAAATTTATCACAAAACAAAAAACTAAAACAACATTGCCTAACACAAACCAGATATCATGCAAATTTGCTTATCTATATATACATACATATATGTATCGATAGATACAAACTACATACACACAGAGATATATATATATGTATATGTATGTATCGATAGATACATACATACACATACATATATGTATCGACAGATACAAACCAGATACAGAGAGAGAGAGAGAGAGAGAGAGAGAGAGAGAGAGAGAGAGAGAGAAAGAGAACGTACGCAGAGATCGTCTGTACACAGAGATTCAAATCGCACAACCAAATCCACTTCACAGCACAATGAGATCGACCACACATCATAATGAGATCGCCATAACGAAGAGAAATCGAGATCGCAGAGGCGAAGATTTGATTTTCTTTTTTGAACGGAGCAAAAATTTGATTTTTCACGTATATATAGATCTTAAAACAAAGGGTAATACAGTTATTTACAAAATACGAAAATAAAAAACGGGACCTCTGGGTATAAAACTTAAAAAACTGTGGACCTATTAATCTATTAAAAATATATTGAGATTAGAAGGGAAATAGATCCCCTACATAGGACTATATAGTAATTTTCTCAAAAATTTTCAAAGGGAATGGAGTCGAACGGAGGAGAGATGGAGGAGTGAGAATGCGATTTCAAGCGGCGGAGATGTAACAGTGTACTGATCAGACTGAGATGATCGTGGGTGATGAAGATGAACAGTTTCGTTTTGTGGTTAGGGTAAGGTTTCGGAGGGAATGGAGTTGAACGGAGGAGAGATAGACGACTGAGAATTCTATTTCGAGCGGCGGAGAAGTGACAGTGTAGACGCGCCCCGAAGGCCTCATGCTACAGTTTGGACTCAAATTGTCACGGTTCTGAATCTGATCTCGCAAAGTGCAATGCAAGACCGATAAATCACCAAAGAGTCCAAATCCGGTAAATCATTTTGGAAAACTGATTTTTGTAAAGAACTGCCAAACATGGACTGCTTTGCCAGATATAGAGTCGCCACCTAAATATTTTATTTTGGGGGAATTTAGGAAACCCTGACTCGTGCCGAAGGCCACGTGTCCGTCATCACCAAAGTTGCCTCGGCTCGGGAACTTGGGTATGATTGGGGAAGGTCATCTATGAGCACCCCCGCTCGCCCAATCAAAGATCGGCCACTACTAAACATGATATCTTATTTTTGAAAACACATGTGTTCTTATTCCGGTTAATTAGCTAGAATTACTATGTGATGCGTATAGCAAACAAGTATAGACTAGATCGCCTAATTTGGAACAAAACATCGCATATCCATTTGTTAGGAAATGGTTTGAAGTTTGCTACTCGCAAGTAGGCTAAAACACGAATTTCAATGAATTGTCCCAATTCAAGTAATCCAACCTTCACCCACAGGCATTCAGGCAGTTAATCAACTAAGCAGTTAGCCTCATGGCAAGCATGCTTTCATGGCAATTAATAACACATATGCAGTATGCTAAAGCATAAACACTCACAGTGTACTCCGAGCCAAAACAGAAACTAGTTAGTAATCAATGCATGATCCTAGTTCATGTTAAGATAGCTAATGCAACGCATGTAAGATGCAACTAGAAATAGGCTCGGCTATTCTAAGATGACATATGAGATGCGATAATTGATACATGTATTCAACTTGAAATCGAATTACAATGCAGTTAGTATGATACGTCGAGCCCGGTGCATGCAAGATAGATGAATGTATGCAAACATGCAAAGCATAAGGATGCTAATTGAAACATGACCTAAAACTAACCTTTGAAAACGGTTAAATAAAAGGGAGAAAGAAATGGAGGTTGGACGACACGCACACATGCACGCACACTTATTAGAAAATTGGCCCTCTCAACGGAGGGCCCGAATAAATAATACAAACCGACTAATTAACTAACTAACAAGCTAATTAATTATTACACAACCGAATTGAATAACTAGCTACAACTAATTATTACAAAACTTAATTAATTAACAAATTAACTAATTAAATTACAAATTCAAAATGCTAACTAACAAGTAAGAAAAACAGTAAATAATGCTGTTCTAGCTCTATTTGAAGAATGAAAGTATGCATGCTCGGTTCCCGTCCCGGTAAGCTCTTCGGTTGCTCTTTAGAGGCTCTGTCTACAGGGTGTCCTTGAGACCTTGCTGCTGGAACTTACCAAAACCAGTCTGGGGAGTGCATCAGTGGCCTGCCGGCCATGGAGAAATGTTGCCGACCAAAAATGAAGGGGTGCCGACCAACAACAAGGCACTGCCGGCCATTTGCAAGGCACTGTCAGCCACTGATGTGCTGGGACACTAAGCTGCAATAGAGCACAAAACAGAGAAAAATGAGGGTCTCCCAAGGATATGTATGCACTATGCCACCCTATATCATCTCAAAACATCAAGGAAGAGGCATAGTCGGATCTACGACCATCAATTACGCATCCCGATGCATAATGGCCAAAGATCTAACTTGTGCAAATCAATATGAAATGAATGCACAAATAAACACATAAAGCCTAAAACTTTATCATGAATCATCAAGAGCGTCGGCGACCGAGAATTGAGACACGTTTCATCACTTGAAGTATGAAACGCCCCTCGTTCCTCGTGCTCGGATTAACACTTTAATCCAAACGACAATGCAAAACAAACATGGCAAACATGCAATATGACTTAAGCACGCAAACATGCAATGCAATAACCCGAGCATGCAACAAGCATATAAGCATGATGTGAGGTAACAACCTTGAATAACATGATAAAATGCAACATGAACATACAAACATGCAAGGCATGTGACGGCGGACAAGTATGCAACAACATACGAAATGGGACAAGCATGTGACAACATGGTAAGATGGGCTTACATTAAAGATGGATAGGCCTCAGCCATGCCTAAAATCAGTGGCCATAAGTGATGAATTGATAGTATGAAAAGCATGAAAAGGCAAGGCAAACATGCATGCCAATTGGCTCAAGGATTAAGGCACAAAGATGCAACTCTTAAGCACACTTAAAGAGTGACAAGTATGGATATGTGACAACAAGGTAAGCTCTAAAATCTCATGTAAATTGATGCCAAATCAACTAAACAATGCAAGCATAGCATGTTAGAAAGCTCAAAGCTCGAAACTAACAAAGGGACTTAAGCCATGGCCATGCAAGGCAAGCCCCAAAGGGCTAAGGGAACCTAAAACAGTCCCAAGGTAGGTCCAAACAAGACCAAAAACAAGCTCGAAGCTAGCCAACACGGGCTAGAACAAGAGGCCAAAAACAAGGAGCATGCAAGGTTACAAAAGAGGCAATGCACTACACCTATTGAAAACAAACATGGCATGACTTGGACAACATAAAACAGAGTTACATCATGGTATAACAAGACCAAAAATGCACTGATATGACGAGCCAAAGGCTTAGGCTTAATGGCATGCACAAAAGTTCATTCTTGAGGCATAAAGAGCCAAGGCTCCAAGGCATTAAAAGCATGGCAAATGCAACTGTATGGCCACATTTCATGGACTGAAATAACACTTATAATGGTGGCAAAGCATGCAAACATCACATGTATGGCATGGTAGGGGCTTCAAAACCCAAGACTAGCCTAAGCATTTACACTATAGCCATACAAAGCATGAGTGATATGGCCATGGCAGCCCAAAATAAGAACAAAATCATGTTGGAGCAAAGCCAAAATATGCTAGGATGATGAGTCAAAACATCATGCACATAAAGCTAGTAAGCAAGATTTGTTCTACAAGTATATGGAGCATGCAAAGGATGACTAAACCAGCTATGGAAAGAGTCATGACATGGCAAAAAATCACCAAAAACATGCTAAAATGGACTCAACATAAGGTAGGATAACATGCTAAAGCAAGAAGCATATAAAGCTAGTTTATGAGATTTACACTACAAGTGTATCATGCATGCATGGAGTGACAAAACCAACCCAAAACAGATCTAAGGCATGGTAAAACATCACCAAAAACCTACTGAAATGGACTCAACACAAGCTAGGCAAACATGCTACTTTGATGAGCTATAAATGGGATTACACAACACATACAAGATGCATGCAAAAGGTGACCAAACCAGCCATGGACAAAGCCAAGGAAAGTCCTAAAAGTTACAAAAAAGGGGCTTGAACCAAGTCTCAAAAGTACAGAAAGTCATGCTCCTTTGGAAGGCCAAAAATGCAAGCAAACAAAAATCAAAAGAGAGGGGGCCACCCCCTCTGATTTGAGACCTCAAAACCACATGCCTACCACTGAAAATCCACTAGATTTCAGTGGTTAGAAGGCCAAACTAAGGTTAGCTTGGAGGCCTTAAGGCATGGCTCAAAACAAGGCCAAACAAGGCCAACAAGAGGGTTGAAGACCCTCAACAGCCAAAAGACCTTAAACAATCACCAAAATCACTTAAAAACAAGACTTTTTTCAGTTGAAAGAAAGGCCTAAAACAATATGAAAGGATGGCCAAAATGAGGTACAAAAAAGTGCTAAAAATGGGAAGAAGCTCACCCTTGAAGATCAACTTCGAAACCAGCAACTTCAGGGGGTAAAACCTCACTTTCAGAGCTCAAGAAGTCCTTCCAAGAACCTCAAACCAAATATGGTGGTGTATCTCTAAGTGTTGTAGTGTAAAAGTGCAAGGAAAATGGACTTCAAGGCACAAATCAACAACAATATAGAGAGAGAGAGAAATATTTCTTTTCAAAATGCTGAACCTCTGCTAAGGAGAGAGGCTCTCTCCTTATATAGAAGAAAAGAAATGCAAAGCTTCTGCAAGAAGCTTGGCAAGATCTTCATCCCTCCATACACGTGTATGGAGGGCAGATAAAAGGATTTCAGCTGGCTCAAAAGATCTGGAGTGAAACTTGCTGAGACAGGGGGGCTGCCGGCCATCAGAAATGGTCGGCAGCAACAAAGTGGGGGTCGGCAGGTCCAAAAGGGGGCCGGTAGTTGTAGACACCCCATTTTTGACCGTCCTCAAGACTTGGACGTCACCGTTGGAACACTCGGTGATTATCCATGTTTGTGTTCGTTTGGAGTTCCCGGAGATCTCGGCTGCGCGCGCCTTGCCTCAGGACCTCCGAACTCGACCGTTTGTGCTTGGTTTTGCACCAAACACTTGTGTTTTGCCTTGGAAGGGCAGGGAATGCTTTTTGAGGCATCCCCACACACCACCGGCTGGGGCTAGAGGCCACCGGCTGGCTGTAGTTGCTATCGGCACTATATTGTGCCGGTCGGCACTCTTTTGTGCCGGTCGGCACTAAATTTTGTCAAAATGACATTTTACGCGTGGGACAACGTGCACTTGCTTTCTGAGATATTTTCAGACAGCTGTGTGCAATTGGCTTCCCCTCCATACACGTGTATGGAGGGATGAACCCTTGTTTGCTTAGCTTGTAAGTTTTACAAGTTCTATAAGAGGAAGGCTCTTCTTCTTGACTTAGGGTTAGCTTCTTGAGAGACTTAACCATTGTTAGAGAGAGCCAAGGTCTGGTTTTAGGTTAGAATAGTTGTATCTATCCTATCTCTCTCTTTCCTTGTTTAATACACTAGGTGCTTTAGTTCACACTATTGCACTAAAACACCTAGTGTTCCACCTTCTCCTTGCAACTGAGGTTCTAAGGGCTGGTTCTTGGAGTTCTTGACTGATTTTGAGCTCAAGGAAGCATCAACCACAACCTTTGTGAAGAGGGCTACAAGGGTGAGATACTAACCTCTTTTTTCCCCATTTTTGCACCTTATTTTTACCTAGTTTAAAACTGTTTTTGTGCTTAGCATATAACACAAAAAAGTTCTGATTTTGAACCCTCTTTATTGTATATTAAGAGTGTTTTGTGGTTTGGGGAGGTTTGACCCCCTTTAGACCTTGAAAAGGGTCCCTTTTTGTGCTATTTTGGAGAGATCCGAGATTTTGGTGGTAGGATCTCTTCACCACTGAAATCTTGAGAGATTTCAGTGGTGAAGAGCATGCCTTGAAGTCTCAAGAAGGAGAGGGCCACCCCCTCTCCTTGATGTCCTTGAAAAGGACAAATTTTGCTTCCTTAAGGAGCTTCATGCTCGAGTGTGTGTTGAGCATGTTTGACTTGTTTTCCATGCTTATATTGCCATGTTATAACATGATTTCAAGTTGGTTTTAGTACTCTTTGCATGATTTGCATAGTTACTTTGTAATGCCTTAATATTGCCTTAACATGACTAGCTTGTTAGCCTTAGTTTCTAACATGTTTTAGGCTTGTATTTGTGAAGCTTGTGTACTTATTTTGGCATGATTGAACTCTGTCCATAGTCATTTGGGCCAATCCCATCATGCATTATGTAGCTCCTTTGCATTTGGCTTGTTGGCCTTGAGAGTATGAGTGTATAGCATGCCATGCTTACTTCATTTTTGATAGTTTGGAACCATCTAGCATGTTATTTCAGACTTTTTGGTGTGCTTGTATGCATGCTTTAGTTGTCTCTTTAACGCTTTAAAAGCATATGTTGTATGCTCCATGTTTTGGTCATGTTGCATGCTTTTGTACTTGAGCCCCTTAGATGCCATCTAGGTGCTCCTTAGGCTTTGTTTAGGTCCTTATGACCTATTTTGAGGCCCTTAGCTTTGTGAGGCTTGGTGGACTTGGCCTTGGTTTAAGCCTTCATGGCTTGTTTCAAGACTTGGGCCATTTGTTGTACATTTGGCTTGCTTTGTTGCATGTTTTGGTATCACATTTTGTGTGATTTTCAAAGCTTTATGTGCATGCTATTAGTCCGTGTTTGGCCTCTTTAAGTGTGCTTGGATATTGCTTGTTTATGCCTCGGGTTTTGTACCTTAACATGTGCATGTGTGTGTGTGTGTTTAGTCTCCAATTGTAGGTATTTTGCCTACTGATTTTAGGCCTTTTTGAGTTGCCTAATTCATGTCTAAGTCCATCATTTCATTGTTTTGCATGCTTGCTTGTAGGCCTTGCACAAGTGCATCACATTGTTCATTTGGCATGATAGATAACATGCTTAGGGTTGCATCACATTTGCATGTATGTTAAGCCTCTTGAAGTGAAGTATGATAGAGGTTTGGCACCCTTGTTTGATTGTTTGCATTTCATGCATTTGGAATCAAATTTGCACTCTTGGTTCTTAGGGCCATCATGCATGGAAATCTTGCGATTGGTGGTCAGGAATCGAGGCACATGCCCTCTTGAGTCCATAGCATGATGTGGGATGTGTTTGGTGCATACATGCTTTGAATTGCCATGCCATACTGCTTGTCTCTCTTCATTGTCAATTGCGTGTTCTGACAACTTTTGGCCGACCGCATCGGTTAAGCAAAGAATTCCTGGCCGATAGCATAATTTGTGGCCGGTGGTCATTTCCCTTGGCCGGTGGCCATTCCCCTGAGCCGATGGTGTTCCACAGCACTCAGAGAAGCAATCCTGGGACTTTGGCAATTTTCAGAGGAGCACGGCAGTGTAAACAGAGGCAACAGTGCTATGGTAGTGCGGTTCCGAGCGAATCCTGGGCGCGCGCAGCAGTTAGCCCTCATCCCGAGGCATTTAATGCTTAATTAGATTAATTATTTAATTTAATTAATTTAGTTGATTTGTAATATTTGATTAGCTAGAATAGTTAATTATTTATTCGGTTTTGTATTATTCTTTCGGTCCCTCCGAGCGAGGGCGCAATTGTAATAAGTGTGTGTGAGTGGGTGCATGTCTTCCAATCCCCACTTCTTTCTATCCCTTTTATTTACCTGCTTATGGTAGATTAGGGCACGTCTACTTTAGCATACCTTATGCAATGCATGCGTGCATTCATGCATTTGTTTACATGCATCGGGCTCGGCACATCATGCAAACTGCATTGTATTTTCAATTCCAAATTGAATACGTGGTAGTTGTTGCATTTCATGTGCCATGTTTAGGGTAGCCGAGCCTGTCTAAATTACATCCCTATATGCGGTGCATTAGCCACTTAACATGAACTAGGTCATGCATGTTTGCTAACCGGGTTTTTGTTTTTGGCGCGGAGTACGATGTAAGTGTTTATGGCTTTAGCATATCGCATGCGTGTGAATGTTTACCATGACAGTATGCTTGCCATGCGGCTAAATGCTTATGTGAAATAAACTGTTTGAATGCCTGTGGATGGAGGTTGGATTACTTGAGTTGAGAATACTCATTGAAATCCGTGTTTTAGCCTACTCGCGAGTAGCAATTTCAAACTGTTTTCCAAATAAAACGGATATGCAATGTTTATTTCCAAATTAGGCAATCTAGTCTATACTTTTGTGTTGTGCGCATCACATAGTAATTCTAGGTTAAATAACCGGAATAAGAATGCATAAAGTTTTCAAAAACGGATATCACGGTTAGTAGAGGCCGGTCTTCGGACCGGGCGAAAGGGGGTGCTCATAGCTGACCTTCCCCGATCGTACCCAAGCTCCCGAGCCAAGACCACTTTGGTGATGACGGACATGTGGCCTTGACCGAGTCGAGTTTCCTAAATTTCCCATTTTAAAATATTTAGGTGGCGACTCTCATGTCCCGCAAAGCAGTCCATGTTTGGCACTACTTTTCAAAAAAATCTGTTTTCTCAAACGATTTGCCGGATTTGGACTATTTGGTTCAAGATTCAGAACCGACCCAAAGGGAGTCCGAACTGTAGCGCGAGGTCCCTCCGCAGACGTGCTACAGTTTCTGGCGACTCTGCTGGGGATATTAGAGAGCTTGACTCGAACTCGTGATATCCTATTTTGACTTCATTTATGTGTCTCTTTGCATTGCATGTGCATTGGTGCGCCTAGGACACCGTGTTGGCCATCTGCTATTCCTGAGCGGTTTGCTAGAGGCTTGTCTTGTCAAGGCATGTCCATAAGTGACGGTTCTTGCTCTGCCGATATGGGAACACAAACCCCGGTTTTACCGGGGCACCCCTTTTTGACCATTCGACCTAGTGCATATTCGGGTCCATAGTGACCATTCCAAACTAGGACAGGTTGCTTACCCGATATTAGGTTGGTTGAAACATTGCGTGCGTAGTGAAAGCCTAGCTGCTGACAAAATAGGACAGAGAAACCCTATCCCAACATAGGGGAGTATTGGTTCTCATCTTACATGCTATGTGCTTTTAGAGTGTATCTCTACAGGAAATGCATATACCGGTTCTTGAAGTCTGCGTGTCCGAGGGCACCGATGTCGATATTTTGAGAATCGATTATATCTGCGGTATCAGTTGATTTGGGGCGATGACTTGAGAACAGTGTTGATAGTGGAGTCTGATTGTTTGACTACACCGTGCTTGATCGATTAAATTTGAAATCTTTGCTTGTTTTCCGTTTGATTCGAGATTGAGAGAGTTAAGTCGAGCGACTAGTGTCTTCTCCTCGGCGGGGACCGAACATAATGCAAAACTCAGAAGAGATTGTGGTCATGACGGCCGCGCTGAGTCAAGGAATCACCCCACAAGATGAAGCTACTATTGATATGCCGCACCCACCTAGGTCGCCCGCTGCACACCCAATCTGGACCCCTCAATTCTATCAGGCTCGCGAGCCCACTACATTCGAGTTAATGGGAATGATAGGCGATCTCCAGAGGTCCGTGGCGGATCTCGCTTACGGAATGTCAACCTCACCACCGGTTGCACCAGTATCTTTGGAAATTCGAACCCAGAGCCCCGTCTTGGGGCGGATTGTGATCGAGCTCACTCAGTCGGAGATAACCTCCACCCACAACAGTGATGTACCAGTACCAACCAAAACCTCTCATCAGGCTGAGGCCGATGACGAAGACAAAGTGAAGGCCGATGCCGACCCTGTGGAACAACTGCTAAGGCGATCCGAGCTTTGGCGGGAGAATGAGCAAACAACAGATATCCGCGATTGTAGCCAAGATTGTGGATGATGTTTTCCCTACTCCGCTGAGGCGATTCGATCAATCGAGAACCGGATAGGTCGTCATGCCAAGGTTCTTCCCACTCGGCCTTGCACGGAAAGGATCGAAACCGGTACGCACCGTGACCCGTTCGCTAGTGCATCTAGCAAGAGTGCTCGAGTTCAAGTACACCGAGCGCGAGGCCTTCCATCCTCTCTACATGCCTTTGTCTAGGGCACTTCGATTTTAGCCAAAAGGGCATCTCACACCCTCGATCCTAGGCGCTCCCCAAACCCCTTCCAAAGGCCATGATGCCACTTTCGATCTTGTCGCGTACCATCAACGGTCACGCCACGCCATCGATAATTGCTTCCGCCTCCGTCATGAGGTACGAGTTTGATTGATAACAAGGTCATCCTCCGCCTACCTCGGCCAAGTCGGTCCTCTGAGTTCTTGGATTGTGAGGATACAGATCCCGAGGACACCGATACTGCGAGTATGTAATTGGGATTCAACTGCCTGCGGGCAATATCTGGTACATTTTTGGATATGGCGTTTGGCACGCATTTTTGAGCACCTGCCGACGCTATTTTTGTAAATCCTGGCTTGGGTGTCGAGTCAGTGTTTTGTTTTGTTTTGAGTCCGTCTCATCGTTTTGAGTCAGTTCTTTTTGCTTAAGGGTCTGTCTTGCTACGATAAGTCGGTCCTCTTTGTATAGAATACCGAGTGATTCCGGGGTTGTTGCCTCGAACACCATTTTGTACTTACTTCTTTTTGCTTTCCTTTTGAGTCTGTCTCTGTCATGGAGCCAGTTGCATCCGAAAACAATGAAATAAACAATTCTTGTTTGTGTTCCCATGCACATTGTTTATTTTGGGTTAGTTGTGCGAAAAACTTCGAAGCGAGGCGGATTGCATTCCACCTGCTCCCGTGTGCCCTGAAAATTATTGCATTGACCTAAGTTTTTCAAAACTTTTTGAACACTGCGGTGAAAACGAAGAGGAAGGAATTCCTCGGGTTTTGGCAAAACTTTGATCAAAATTGAAAGAAAGAACGGCGTGCTAAGCCCTTAACGATTGAAATCATGCTTGTCAGCGTGAGTACTGGGAAGGATCCTGACTTGATCCAGACTGGTTCCACACTATCTTCAGCGCGAGCGATGTGTCGCTTTCTTAAAATTTTTCAAAAAAATTGTTTTCTTGATCTGTGAAGACACATGTGGAATCGCTCTTGAGATTGCGCCTAGGATCGCTCTCGGCCTCAAGTATCAACCCCGTTTTGTTCCTCCAACTCATCCAGACCGTTCAACGGTCGACCATCAGAGGAGGCCCGTGCGGCCAGTTTCGAAGCAGTTCTCGGACAAGGGGCATTGAAATCAGAGCAAAAGATTATACCTAACTAGAAGAAGCTCGTGAAGCAACCGTGATGGACTCTTCTGTAAGGTACCGCAACAGCCGTTCTCCTAGATACAGGAAGGCTTCAATTACTAGAACCATTTGACATGGGCTTGCTACACTTTTACCCTTTGAGAGGCTCGCTGGGCCGAAAACCCGGAAGGGCGACCCAGGCAAAAGTTAGAGCAAAGGAAAAATACGAAAATACAAAAAAAAGAAAAATGCAAAAGAAGCAAAAAAAAAGATAATACAAAAGAGAAAAGACAATGCAAAAGAAAAGAAAAAGAATGAAAAAAAGAGAAAAGAATATAGCTCGTAAGGTCGAAAACCCGCATTGGGCACCTTGGCAAAAGTTAGAGCCTAAACAGTGAAGGTTAAAATACCCGAGTGTACCTTAATCGGAACTACGTAAGGCTTGATTCCCATGTTTGGGATACGTAGGCAACTTCATCTTGAAGTCCAGCCCCCAACGCTTCCATAGCGTCTCAGGCCATGTCATGGTTTTGATCACTTTTGCCTACTCCGAATCCAATGTCTTGATTACAGTAACCCGGAGCCGCGTGATTAACTTCCTCCTGAAGCCAAACCACCAACACCTTCCAGGTGACTGTGTCCACATATTGATTCAAACCGTCTTCAACTCCTCCGCGTCCGAGGGTCCGATCGTCATCGACAAAGACTGGCTTACGACATGCCGCGGCATCATCCAAACAAGGGGCAACTTTCCGTTGCCCTCCATTGCCATAAATTGCCCTGAGCTACCGTTCAAACCAGGGGCAACTTTCCGTTGCCTCCCTTCCCCTTTTAAGCCAGGGGCAATCTTCCATTACCTCCGATCCGAGTTGGCATATCTCGAGGGTAAGTTCTACGCTCGTTGAGCATTGATTGTCTACAAAACGGTTTTTGAAAAGTTTTACTGAGGTTGACTTATTTTCTCGAAAACTGTTTCGCTTTCAAAATAGGACCATGTTTGGACCCAACAAAAGGAGAATTTTCAATGCTTACAGCCTGACTCGCATAATTTTCAAATCAAAAATTGAATAAGTGCGTTAATCTAACTCTCATTTTGGTCAGAACTGTTTTAGAAAACACAACAAAAATGGTCAAAATGATGAACCAGGGGCACAGTGGAGCCAGGTATCCTGTCTTCCCCCCCACCGTCAACACGCATTTGCCGGAAAGACACTCTATTCGCCAGAAGGAATAGCCGCGAGCTAACAGCGTCGGATGTGAATCCACAACTTCCTATTCATCTGTCATCCGCCCTGGGGAGGGATGCAAAATGAGAGATTGAAGAATAGAGAGGAGTGAGTTGAGAGAAAAGTGAGAAAAGGGTTTTTGAGAGAAAAACCGAGCCGAGCGATGCGAGTATTACAAATCAGAAAGGGTGGGAGGTATACCCGGAGGAACTGGCTCCTCGAAATTTGAGGTCTCTTTTAAACACGTCTGTGTGTCGTGTCTTTTGCTTTGTCGGTCTCAATTTTGGCTTTGAGTCTTTTCTGAGTGTGTCTCGTTGTGTTTAGGTCGTGTGCCTTTTACTTTCTGTACTTGAGTTCTCCGGTGGTGTCCAGTTGTAGGCTCGATACCCAAGTTAAAAAAAAAAAAACCTCACTTTACCTCAAAATCGTCTGTGCTCAGAATGCTGTGCCTTTCTCTACATCCGTGCAAAGTAAGAGAAGGAAAAAAAAATGGAACATCTGAATGTGTTTCAATTGCAACCGTGTCAGTTTTGTGATCTGTCTCGTCAGATTGGGGCTATTTGTTCAGGGTTTGCCATGTGCAGAATGAACCGAATGCTGTGTTATGCGCTAAATGCGAATCAATCCCCAGCAGATTAGTCCTTAGCAGAGTATGGGTTGTGAACCCAGTTTTGAGCAGTGGTTTGTATGAGCTGTTTTGCTGTTTAGTTGGTTGGTTATTTGATTATTACAGTGCAAGTGTTCAATTGTCAGATAACAGATCAATGTCATTTACATTTGAAGTGTAGAATGATGCAGTGCAGTGCGAAGTATGAAATACGTAAAGATATACAACTGTAACATTCTTTTCAGATAAAAAGTTCGTTTCATATCATCTTTTTCGAATACATAGTTTGAAAAAAGCAAAAATCTGCCTGCGGCAGTACATGGTACCCTATCTACCAAAAGAGAAAAGTACAAGAAAAGAAATAAAGAAAAGAAGCAACAAAAATCATCATCATCAGCAACAGGCCTCATGCCTAAGGATCTGTCCTCGCCCTCTTCCTGGGCAGAAGCACAAAGGCGTCGTCGGAGCCGTCACTATCGGAGCCCGAGCCCGAGCCCGAGCTATCCCCGGCCTCCTCCGCAAATGACTCAGTCCCCGCCTTCGACTCCCCATTTCCTGGAACTGGAGCGCGTGAGCTGCTCCCCACATGACCACGTCCCCCTCTGGTACGAGGGAAGATCCTGCCATCCCGAGTAGAGACGGGAGGCCCGGTGGGCAGGTCACCCTTTGGAGGGATCGGGAAAGGAGGTGAAAATACAAAGAACAAACACATCGTAAAAGCGTGGCGGTTTATCAATCTGAGAATCACGGTGTATGAGTTCAGTGTGTGGACGCCATGAGCAGTTTATCGGTCTGAGAATGCAATGTTGAGTCTGATGTGTGAATCTTTGTAAGCAGCAGGCGAGTACACGCAGGCGAAAGCCGTGAGCGGTTTATCGATTTTTGTGCGATGTAGCGGGTTATGCGAAGCAGTATGATTTGAGGCGTGGTCGATAGAACATACCGCAAGCCGTGAGACGGCCAAAGCGTCAAGAGTCATCGGCAGATCCCCATCGTGGAGGCATTCACTCCACGATCGGGTATACTCGGAAGAGGTCTGCAAAAGTATTAAATATATCGATGATACGTGGGATATCTGAATGAAGAAATGAAAGGACAATGCATAAAGCGAAATAAAGCAATACATACGGAGGCAAGTCGGGAATCTTGGCCGGCTCGTGTCAATGGGAGGAGGAGCAAAAGGGATCTGGTAGGTCTCCCCACTCTGCCCCCTATAAGTCAACATAGTAGGTAGAGCGGGCCAGCCCGTCCCTCCTCTGCACCCCCCTCCATGCTCGAGAGCCCTCTGTGATGGCCCCGCTCTGCTCTGTCTCTGCCAGACAGCTGGCGCCGCAGTCTCTCTGGATCGGCTCGGGCCCCCTCGAGGCCGCATCAAGAAGGTTCGGACGTACTGAGAGTAGTCCACCTCGCCCGAGTAGGCATCCACATCTATGGCCCAGCCAAGGGTGTAGTCGTCCATCTGCTGCATGGAAAACCTCTCGGTGTCCCTCATGTGCTCGGGAGGTGGATCGAACTATCTCTGCTCCGGCAATCCGTGGTCTGGACAGAAGCGCTCACCAGTACCAGACTGCAGAGCCGGGCCCTCCAGAAAATCCGGTAGCCGAGGTCTCGATGGCGCCAAAGATACCGATCTCGTATCACCGTGGGAGTGGAGCCCACTACCAGTGACTGAAATGAAATCTGATTGATTATCTCGATATAGAAATGCACGCATGAAAGCTTAAAAGCGGAGCGGTATAAGTAAAACATACCTCGATGGGGGTGATGGTGTCAAGAAACGGAAGAAGCTAAAAGTGTCGGGGTCTCCGGACACATCGCCCGTCAGAACGGCGAAGAAGGGGCGACGAGAGGGGTCTCCGTCTCCGGTACTGGCTCTAGTCTGGGAAAGTAGGTGTACACCCACAAAGCAAAACGTCGAGATGATTATCGAAGCGAATCTGAATAAGCGAAATAAGCGGGCCGTGTGTTGTCGCAAAGGTCTTGGCGAGTGTCTGATGTGAACAATGTACAACGATATAAAGATATGTATGTGTGCGTGTGTACAAGATACTCTGATCGATAAATGATATGTGTGTGCGTGTATGCGATATCTGAACAACGATGTGTGTCAGATGTCTGGTCTGAAAATCTGAAATGAAAAAAGCGAAGAAGACATACCTCCAGGCTCGCCAAGAGCCCCGAACAGCGCCCTTGCCACGGAGACGGAGCTCATATAGCCGTAAAGGGTGGCCAGAGCCGCGCCACCCCAGTCATACTGCACAATCCGTCGGACGTCCACGGTCTGGCCGAGAAGCGAGGCACGGTGTTCGCCCGGTCGGCGAATAGGGTGGTCCCTAGCAAAAACATCAAGAAGCCGCGTGCGTACTGCTCCACGGCCTCCTGGGTCATCGGAGCTGCATCGATGAGGGTATGCTGGACCCTGAACTGCACCTCGAACCAGGAGTAGCGAACAAACCCTGGACGAACAAGTGGTGGCGCCTCGCCGAGCAAATGAACCTGAGCGGCAATCCACTCGTCCATGTCTGTGTCGAAGGGGATCGGATCCCCCCCCACCCCGATGCTGGTGAGCATCGAGAAGTCGTAAGGGGTCATCGTCATGTCCCCGGTCGCTGATAGATGAAAAGAATCTGTGGTATCCCACCACCTCTCTGCCAGAGCGGCAAGAAAAGGTCTGCAAGTAGAGAGTCTGGAAAGTCCCCTGCAGAAGGTACCGAAGCCGGCCCGATCCACAATGCGGCTAACGGCGTCGGGCAGCTCGGCGTACCAATCACGAGCGGTGACGTTCCCATACTCGCGGAGAGTATGGGAGTCTCCCTGTAGTCAAGAAATTGCAAAGCCATATGAAGATATGCAGTCGGTATCGTGCGCAAATTTTAAAATTCAAAACAAAACCGTGCGGTGTGCTTATAGTAAACTACAAACCCGTGGTGCGTCAGTGTGTTTTTGAGCGGTACAAATCTGTGTAAGCATGGTGCACGTGTGCACATTTTTCAGATTCAAGCAGATATCGGGTTTCAGTGTACTGCGGTGAACTACGGCCTGTGATGTGTCAGTGTGTTTGTGAGGGTCAGCATACAGATACGGTACATGCGTGCACATTTTTCAGATTCAAGCAGATAACGGGCCACAGTGTGTCTGCAGTGAGCTACAGCGTGTAATACGCCAGCGTGTTCGAGTGGTTCGATTCAGTGTAAATCTAGCATGTGCGCAGGTTTTCAGATTCAAACAAGCACCGGGTGTTGGTGAATTTGCAGTGAAATACGGTGTGCCGTGTATATGGGGGTGATTCAGACTAGTGCAGTGTGTGTGCATATGCGTCGGTCCTAAACAGGTGTCAGTTATGAGTTTGTCTACAATCGACTACTGATGCGAGACATCGTAACTAAGCGATTAAGGGGTTCGATTAGCTCTGACGGTGTGAAAATCCTACATTGCAGAAAATAAGAGACGAGAATGTTACCTCGGCGGCACCAGAAGACAAATGAGTGGCCGGCTCGCGCAGCAGAAGCTCTGGGTCCAAAACTCTGTCGAAGCCGCGGAAATGGCGAAGTCCATCGGGTGGTAGCACGTGGATGGCCGGGCGATAGGTCGCCGGATCGAATGGGCGCTCGCTCAATGGAAGGAGCTCGACCCCGGGGTCCATCTCATGGTCCGGGGGAGTCCCGACATGTGGAACATCGTCTGCCATGGGTAATGATGGTGGAAAATGACCGGAAAATGAAAAATGGGCCGGAATACGAAAAGTCAACTGACAAAGTCAACCCCGAGAGGGTCGGAAATGGCCGGAAGGGTCGAATGTGAAGAGACACGAGAATGAAGAAAATCGAGGAACAAGTCGAAAAGGCGAAAATAGCGAAAGGAACACCGAAATGAAGAAATATTCGGTTCAAAGTGTTCAAACGCGAAGGTATCTGTAGTCGGACGGCAAGCGGACGTGAAACGCAAAGAAAGCGGAGAAAAGAAGAGAGAAAATGCTCTAGAGAGAGGGAATCTAATTTGACTAAGGAGGATGTGTAAAATAGGGTTTGGAACCCTATTTTAAAAGACCCGAGCAAATTGTCAAAATCGCCCCGATCGGCCATTTTTGGCGGTCGGCACTATTTTGTGCGGTCGGCACATTTTGTGCCGATAGATGAGTTCATGCAAACGGTGGTAGCCGATGACCACCCACCCAAATGGTGGTGTTCCCAAGGCCCTGTTTAGGCAAGTTGAGGAGTTTTGGGTCTTCATAGCTCAAGAAAGTACAAGAAAGTGCATCCCCGATGCTCAACCGGCCTCCGTTTTGACTTCGGACCGTCTCTACTGTGCATGACGCTCAAATTCAAGCAAAGATTGTATCCTTTTGTATCCTTTTGTCATTTACAGAGATTCAAAAGTTGTCCCGTGTGCGTCACGTGCATCCCTCACATTGTCCGGCGCATCGTGTCGCGCCATCTTGCACGTCCCTTGTGACTTGCACCGTTTTGCACTGTCGTGTGGCATGCGTGTCATACTCCCTCATTTTTGCATCTCATAAATGATCCACGTGAGGTGTACTACCCCACGTGCCTCATTTTGCATCTCATAATGATTCACGTGAGGTGTACTACTTCACGTGCTTCATTTTGCATCTCATTCTGATTCACGTGAGGTGTACTACTTCACGTGCTTCATTTTGCATCTCATTTTGATTCACGTGAGGTGTACTACTTCACGTGCTTCATTTTGCATTTCATTTTGATCCACGTAAGGTGTACTACCTCGCGTGCTTCATCCTGTATTTTGTTTTGCATTTCGCATTCCATCGCGCTATTTCGCGCACCTCATCGTTTTCACCCCGGTCTGGCGAGACCTTAAACACGTATGGTCTGGCGAGACCTTAAACACGCACGGTCTAGGAGACCTTAAATCCTCGGGAGGTGCAAGACCTTCGGTGCGTTAAGGTGCACCTCATTGCATTTGGCATGCATTCCATCGCGCTATTTCCCGCGCATCTCATCAGTTGCCCCGCGGTCCGGCGGGACCAAAAACACGCGCGGTCCAGGAGACCTTAAATCCTCGGGAGGTGCAAGACCTTAGGTGCATTAAGGTGCACCTCGTTACATTCATTTCGCATGTCATTGCATCTCGAGGCACGTACGCCTCGTTTTGCACTTCATTTTCCATCAAATGAGGTACGTGTGCCTCATTTCGCATGTCATTGCATCTCGAGGCACGTACGCCTCGTTTTGCACTTCATTTTCCATCAAATGAGGTACGTGTGCCTCATTTCGCATTTCATTGCATCTCGAGGCACGTACGCCTCGTTTTGCATTTCATTCTCCATCCAATGAGATACGCGTGCCTCATGTGCATTTCATTTCGCCAGCGGGTCCGGCGGGACCTTAAACACGTCCGGTCTGGCGAGACCTTAAACACACACGGTCTAGGAGACCTTAAATCCTCGGGAGGTGCAAGACCTTCGGTGCATTAAAGTTGCCCCTCATTGCATTTGGCATGCATTTCATCGCGCCGTTCGGCGCACACCCCCATTGCACTTCATTTTCCATCCTTTGAGGCACGTGTACCTCATTGCACTCCATTTTCCATCTTTCGAAACACGCACAGTCTAGGAGACCTTAAATCCTCGGGAGGTGCAAAACCTTCGGTGCATTAAAGTGCACCTCATTGCATTTTGCATGCATTTCATAGCGTTGTTTTGCGCATCTCAGTTGCCCCGCTGGTCTGGCGAGACCTTAAACACGCACGGTCTAGGAGACCTTAAATCCTCTGAAGGTGCAATTCCTTCGGTGTTTGTCGTGCTCGAACGACTTTCGGTGGTCTGGTAAAGCCACATGCGTATTCTTGAGAGTTCCTAGAAGACCAATGGGGACGGTGAAAACTAGAGTTTAAGCGGCTTATGCCTAGAACGCATAAAGGTTCGAATTTCGAGACTAAAGTCTGGTTTAAATACCCGGGTGTACCTCGGCTTGAAATCTGTATGGAAGCCCCATAGGTTGAGGCGGCGTGTTTACGCCTCGATTCTGGATACTGAACCAACCTAGTATATCGCCCCGTTGGGAGAATAGGGAAAACTGCAATCGCAGCCATTGCATCATACTGCATTGTCATGCATCATTTGTAAATATCATATGTCATGCATTTTCAAAAATACAAAAACAAAAAAACCATGCATATGTCATGCATCATCCTTGTAGTATAGTGCATATGTCATGCATTTTCTGTAGATATCCATTTCTATTGCATTATAGTTGCATGCATTTCACTGCATCATCTTCCATCCATGGCTTGCGCCTTTCCTTGTTGAGCTTGGTCTGGTATGTGCCTATACTTTTCACGTCGAAGCACAGTTCTGTATGCAGAAGTTCTGTGCTAGACATGGCTTGTATGTGTGCATGCCTTCCCTAGGCGAGATACGGTTTGGCCCGCGTGCCATATCCATTGTATCCATTTCCATTACATTGTAGTGTAGTCATTGCGTCCGGCATTAGGATCATTATTCTCACCCCAGCGGGTCGTTTCCCCACTTATGTCATTCCACCCAATACTTGTTCTTGTGTCCGTGCGAAGTACTCATAGATCAGACATCGTTCTATGGGAGACGGACTTGTCACCTCCATCAATCTATTTGACATTTGTGTGGTTTCGAACCGCTCCGGTTTGAATCATGATTCAATCGCCCTGCGTGTAGTTTGCATTAGTTTTAATTGCACTACATTTTCACTTGCATTATTCATACATAGTTTTGTATTTATTGCATATCATTCATCATTCGCATTGCATATGTCATGCATGTTGCTAATCATATTGCACCTGTTAAGTTTGCTTTCTTTTCAGGCACGATATTGTATGTACGGTTCATTTACCGCTGGTGGAACCAAGCGAGCCGCACAGGTATTGTATCTCCCGAGTGAGACGTTTTGAGAATTGCATAATTCTCTTACATCCTTTCTGCATTGTAGTGTAGATTGGCGCATGTTAGCTTATAACTGTCGCATGTATGCTTCATTACAGCTTTCTTTGCATGATCATAAGTTATGCTCGGCTTCTTGCATTCTCAGTTGCATTTTGCCCCTGCCTACGGGCGCATATCTTATCCTTGGCATGTGTGCCTGTGCTTGAACTACGCTGGTTTGATTCCTAAAGGGATACGTAGGCAGCTTGCGAGTTCAACCATTTGCGCTTTGCATGATTGTCTAAGTCTTCGGCCTTGTCAAAAATGGGTCGTCTCTGGGCTTTGACATTCACTCCCGTCATTCTTAGGACTTCCGAGTTCTGTCAAAGAGGGGCAACTGTAGACACCCCATTTTTAACCGTCCTCAAGACTTGGACGTCACCGTTGGAACACTCGGTGATTATCCATGTTTGTGTTCGTTTGGAGTTCCCGGAGATCTCGGCTGCGCGCGCCTTGCCTCAGGACCTCCGAACTCGACCGTTTGTGCTTGGTTTTGCACCAAACACTTGTGTTTTGCCTTGGAAGGGCAGGGAATGCTTTTTTAGGCATCCCCACACACCACCGGCTGGGGCTAGAGGCCACCGGCTGGCTGTAGTTGCTATCGGCACTATATTGTGCCGGTCGGCACTCTTTTGTGCCGGTCGGCACTAAATTTTGTCAAAATGACATTTTCTGCCAGCCGGACACTGTGCACTTGCTTTCTGAGATATTTTCAGACAGCTGTGTGCAATTGGCTTCCCCTCCATACACGTGTATGGAGGGATGAACCCTTGTTTGCTTAGCTTGTAAGTTTTACAAGTTCTATAAGAGGAAGGCTCTTCTTCTTGACTTAGGGTTAGCTTCTTGAGAGACTTAACCATTGTTAGAGAGAGCCAAGGTCTGGTTTTAGGTTAGAATAGTTGTATCTATCCTATCTCTCTCTTTCCTTGCTTGTTTAATACACTAGGTGCTTTAGTTCACACTATTGCACTAAAACACCTAGTGTTCCACCTTCTCCTTGCAACTGAGGTTCTAAGGGCTGGTTCTTGGAGTTCTTGACTGATTTTGAGCTCAAGGAAGCATCAACCACAACCTTTGTGAAGAGGGCTACAAGGGTGAGATACTAACCTCTTTTTTTCCCCCATTTTTGCACCTTATTTTTACCTAGTTTAAAACTGTTTTTGTGCTTAGCATATAACACAAAAAAGTTCTGATTTTGAACCCTCTTTATTGTATATTAAGAGTGTTTTGTGGTTTGGGGAGGTTTGACCCCCTTTAGACCTTGAAAAGGGTCCCTTTTTGTGCTATTTTGGAGAGATCCGAGATTTTGGTGGTAGGATCTCTTCACCACTGAAATCTTGAGAGATTTCAGTGGTGAAGAGCATGCCTTGAAGTCTCAAGAAGGAGAGGGCCACCCCCTCTCCTTGATGTCCTTGAAAAGGACAAATTTTGCTTCCTTAAGGAGCTTCATGCTCGAGTGTGTGTTGAGCATGTTTGACTTGTTTTCCATGCTTATATTGCCATGTTATAACATGATTTCAAGTTGGTTTTAGTACTCTTTGCATGATTTGCATAGTTACTTTGTAATGCCTTAATATTGCCTTAACATGACTAGCTTGTTAGCCTTAGTTTCTAACATGTTTTAGGCTTGTATTTGTGAAGCTTGTGTACTTATTTTGGCATGATTGAACTCTGTCCATAGTCATTTGGGCCAATCCCATCATGCATTATGTAGCTCCTTTGCATTTGGCTTGTTGGCCTTGAGAGTATGAGTGTATAGCATGCCATGCTTACTTCATTTTTGATAGTTTGGAACCATCTAGCATGTTATTTCAGACTTTTTGGTGTGCTTGTATGCATGCTTTAGTTGTCTCTTTAACGCTTTAAAAGCATATGTTGTATGCTCCATGTTTTGGTCATGTTGCATGCTTTTGTACTTGAGCCCCTTAGATGCCATCTAGGTGCTCCTTAGGCTTTGTTTAGGTCTGCTTATGACCTATTTTGAGGCCCCTTAGCCTTGTGAGGCTTGGTGGACTTGGCCTTGGTTTAAGCCTTCATGGCTTGTTTCAAGACTTGGGCCATTTGTTGTACATTTGGCTTGCTTTGTTGCATGTTTTGGTATCACATTTTGTGTGATTTTCAAAGCTTTATGTGCATGCTATTAGTCCGTGTTTGGCCTCTTTAAGTGTGCTTGGATATTGCTTGTTTATGCCTCGGGTTTTGTACCTTAACATGTGCATGTGTGTGTGTGTGTTTAGTCTCCAATTGTAGGTATTTTGCCTACTGATTTTAGGCCTTTTTGAGTTGCCTAATTCATGTCTAAGTCCATCATTTCATTGTTTTGCATGCTTGCTTGTAGGCCTTGCACAAGTGCATCACATTGTTCATTTGGCATGATAGATAACATGCTTAGGGTTGCATCACATTTGCATGTATGTTAAGCCTCTTGAAGTGAAGTATGATAGAGGTTTGGCACCCTTGTTTGATTGTTTGCATTTCATGCATTTGGAATCAAATTTGCACTCTTGGTTCTTAGGGCCATCATGCATGGAAATGCGCGATTGGTGGTCCGGGAATCGAGGCACATGCCCTCTTGAGTCCATAGCATGATGTGGGATGTGTTTGGTGCATACATGCTTTGAATTGCCATGCCATACACTGCTTGTCCTCTGCTGCTGTCAAATTGCAGGTTCTGCAGCAACTTTTGGCCGACCGGCACTGTTAAGTGCCGACCGGCAAAGAATTCCTGGCCGATAGCATAATTTGTGGCCGGTGGTCATTTCCCTTGGCCGGTGGCCATTCCCCTGAGCCGATGGTGTTCCACAGCACTCAGAGAAGCAATCCTGGGACTTTGGCAATTTTCAGAGAACTGGCGCGTAAACAGAGGCAACAAGCAGCTATGGTAGTGCGGTTCCGAGCGAATCCTGGGCGCGCGCAGCAGTTAGCCCTCATCCCGAGGCATTTAATGCTTAATTAGATTAATTATTTAATTTAATTAATTTAGTTGATTTGTAATATTTGATTAGCTAGAATAGTTAATTATTTATTCGGTTTTGTATTATTCTTTCGGTCCCTCCGAGCGAGGGCGCAATTGTAATAAGTGTGTGTGAGTGGGTGCATGTCTTCCAATCCCCACTTCTTTCTATCCCTTTTATTTACCTGCTTATGGTAGATTAGGGCACGTCTACTTTAGCATACCTTATGCAATGCATGCGTGCATTCATGCATTTGTTTACATGCATCGGGCTCGGCACATCATGCAAACTGCATTGTATTTTCAATTCCAAATTGAATACGTGGTAGTTGTTGCATTTCATGTGCCATGTTTAGGGTAGCCGAGCCTGTCTAAATTACATCCCTATATGCGGTGCATTAGCCACTTAACATGAACTAGGTCATGCATGTTTGCTAACCGGGTTTTTGTTTTTGGCGCGGAGTACGATGTAAGTGTTTATGGCTTTAGCATATCGCATGCGTGTGAATGTTTACCATGACAGTATGCTTGCCATGCGGCTAAATGCTTATGTGAAATAAACTGTTTGAATGCCTGTGGGTGGAGGTTGGATTACTTGAGTTGGGAATACTCATTGAAATCCGTGTTTTAGCCTACTCGCGAGTAGCAATTTCAAACTGTTTTCCAAATAAAACGGATATGCAATGTTTATTTCCAAATTAGGCAATCTAGTCTATACTTTTGTGTTGTGCGCATCACATAGTAATTCTAGGTTAAATAACCGGAATAAGAATGCATAAAGTTTTCAAAAACGGATATCACGGTTAGTAGAGGCCGGTCTTCGGACCGGGCGAAAGGGGGTGCTCATAGCTGACCTTCCCCGATTGTACCCAAGCTCCCGAGCCAAGACCACTTTGGTGATGACGGACATGTGGCCTTCGGCACCGAGTCAGGGTTTCATAAATTTCCCATTTTAAAATATTTAGGTGGCGACTCTGTAATCTGGCAAAGCAGTCCATGTTTGGCACTACTTTTCAAAAAAATCTGTTTTCTCAAACGATTTGCCGGATTTGGACTCTTTGGTTCAAGATTTAGAACCGACCCAAAGGGAGTCCGAACTGTAGCGCGAGGTCCCTCCGCGGACGTGCTACAGTAGTGCACCAAGAAACACATTCTGAAAGGACCAAGTCATGGTCCAAGAATGGGGCAGAAATGATATAGGGTCTGGAAAGCTCGAACCTATGATGTTCCGCCGCAAAAGTCGAATGCCTGACGAGCAATCGAACTTATGTCCGGATGTACTTGCAAGCACAACCGAGTCTTGAGGACGGTAAAAAATGGGGTGTCTACAGACAGTGTACTAATCAGACTAAGATGATCGTGGGTGATGGTTGCGCGCGTGTAAATTGGATGATATATTGTGGGTATTTTTGTCTTATTGATAATTTGAGGACTTAATGGAGTATTAAATTTGTTTTGGGTCTAAATGAGGTATGATATGTTGGGCTTAGACCTTTGGGTCAGTTCCCCAACAAAGCTTTTATGGGATTTGTTTTGGGCTCCATATTGGGCCAGAATGAACGACCCAAGTCCAAATCGAAAATAACGGTTGAATTTGAGTAGTTATTTGGCAACAACATAAAAGTACACTTTATCTTTTTATTCAACTAGGGTTTCACTTGTGCTATGCATGGTTTGTGTGTTAAATCATTTATATATATGTGAATTGTGATTTTTAATAATTTTTTTTTTTTTGCACACAACAAAAGAAATATAACAAATGCAGTATACCTTCAATCAATTATTTTATGTTTGCTTTTATTCAAAATTTAAAAATAATGTACAAGCAAAATTTATAACTAAATTAAGAAAAAAATTATTCCTAATGGCACTTTTTTACTTCTATATAAATACTTAAAAAAACAAATTTGAAAAAGGTAGTCAATATAAATATTATACATTAAGTAAAAAAATGTGGTTAGCAATTATGCTTACATAAATTTACTATAGTTTAATTTCAAATTTAAAAAAAAAACTATTTTAAAAGTATTATATTTAGCTAGTACCAAATAGAAGTTTCTTAGCAAAAAGGAGAAGTATAAAATTTTGTTGCAAATTTTCAAATATCTATTGTTAAATATTCTATTCTACTTTCTTTTTTATTTGTTACTTGCTTGCTTTGCAGTTTTGATCTTTGATCTTTGCTTCATATTCATCGTATTGTTTTATTTATTTTTCTTCTTCTTGCTTGATTTTCCCATAATACTTCTTTCATAGTTCATCTTCGAGTGTATTAGTGAAAATATCATACACTTAAAATGCACTAAATTACAATATATAAAAAAAATGTAAGTAATTGCCCAAAACTAAAACTACTTTAAAAAAAATAAAAAATAAAAATAAATGAAATTGTTTGAAATAGAAAATGATTGATTTATTTATGAATTAATTTTTAAAAATAAACTTTTAAAGAAAACAAAGAAATCTATATAATAAAAAAAAGTACAGAAACTAAACATAAATATAATACAAAAAATAAATGAATTATAGGATTTTCAAGAAGTGAGATTTACAAATAAATTTTGTAAAATCTTGTCTATTCATGTACTTTTTGTGTATATTTTTTTTGTATTTCTAATCCTTAGAATGTCATTGAAATAATTTGCACTTCTTGTATTAGGTTTGTCTAATAGTTTTAGCAAGTAAAGATATAATAAATTTCATAACACAAAACACAAACAATTGTGAGACAAAATCTCTAAAAAAAAAAAAGAAAAAGAAATCAATGTTCAATGATGAAGTAGAAATATACTTGACATTTTAATTAGAGGTATAACTAGATAAATCGTCATAGAAGAGGAAGGTAACCTTTATTTTTTTATCATAGCAAGTACATAACTCAATATTTAATTTTAATGTTTCTCACTCTTCTACATGTCCAATTCTCTATCAATATTAGAATGATTGCATGAACCAAAAAAATAAGACAAAGAGATGTGGTTTGAGACATTTCAATTGCAGAATTCTATTAATTAATAGTTATTAGGCTTCAATGGTCGAGTTTCTAATATTTGTTAGTAATTAAAATTGATTTATTTGGTTTCATCTATATTTACTTGATAATTTGAGAGCAGACACGTGTCAAGCCTTTTCACAAATACTTAACACATTTTTTTAGCATTATTAATGAAATGCACAGTGTAATTTTTTTTTTTCTCTTTTCTCTCACAATTGCAATCTTTTATTTTTTTTAATAAAAATTTATATTTATTTTAGATATTTTTTTAATATACAAATTATTTTTTCAATGAAATTTTTTTCTTCTTTTTTTTTTTCGCAATTGCAACTTGTTATTTTTTTAATAAGAATTTATATTTATTTTAGATATTTTTTTAATATAGATTTTTTTTTTTTTTTTTTTTTTTTTTTTTTTTTTTTTTTTTTTGCAAATGAAATGTACAGTGAAATTTTTTTGACCCATCATTTGTGGTGTTCCAGACTCGGGTTTCATGGTTTGATACTATTATCCATGTCTTTCTTCCTTCCACTCTTTGAGTTTGAGTTTGAGTTTTGGAATGTCTTGGAAGTGTTTGGAACAAGTTGGTTGCTTGTTTTTCCAAAACTTAGTTGCCCAGAATTTTGCCTCTTCGCTCGAGCGAGCTTTGCGAGCTATCAGTACTTTTGTAGAGTTATGTCTCTCGCTCGAGCGAGACTTCTTGCGCTCGAGCAAGGTGTGCATCTAAACAACTTCTGAAACTATGTATTCTGCGCTCGAACGACGCTTCTTGCGCTCGAGCAAGGAAACTTGTTGTGTCTAGTCGCTCGAGCGACCATTCCTTCGCTCGAGCGAGCCTAGTTATATCAATTCGTGAATTAGATATTTCAGATCACTTTTTCAGTTTCCCCTCTCTTTAAAACTTTCCAAAAATGCAGATCTTCACATTCTCTCCCTAAAATACTCTTTCTCTCTAAGATTTCATCTAGATCCATTCTGTTCTTGACCCTAGTGTCTTTGAGAATAAGTTAGAGGGCTTCAAGAGCTTCGTGTTGATCCAAGTAAGAGTTGGTTTTGTCATCTTTGGAGTTCCAATCTTGCTTGATCGTCTTCTACACTTGAGGTAGGGATTTTCAACACTTTAATATGATTTTTAGCTTAGTTATTTGTTATTGTGTATAAATGATGAGATTTGGGAGAAGTTGGTACAAACCTAGGGTTTGGGTGTGATATGGAAAAGAGGGGTTTTTGATGATTTATGGAATAATTGGGTTTGAGGTTTGAATAGAAGGTTATGTTGTGTCAAAATAATTGATTTTGGTATTTGGGTTGATATTTGGAAAAAGAGGGATTTTGCCATAATTTGATAAAATTGTTATTTTGTATAAATAATTGGAATTGGCATTGAAAATGTGAAATTGGATAATTATGGATATAGATGGTAATATTGGATATGTATTATCTCACATTTTTGAAAGTTTTGAATAAACTGTTTATTTTGAGATTAAATATCTCTTTAGAAATAATTGTATTGGGCTATCGGTGTGTGATAACCCTGTTCGGTATTATGCTAATTGATCTTAATTATGATTGTGATTAAATGTTTAATGTGATTTTGAGTGCCATTTATATGATTATATGTGGTTTTGAATTTCTATCTGTTCACCGTAGGAAAATCTGTTAAACTTACCTTTGTAAACTGAAAATTGAAGGCCTTATCGGCCACAGAAACCGAAATTGACCACGGCATGGTGATTAGTATAATTTTTAGAGCTTATAGTGAAATTTAATTGAAAATTTATTTGGATCAAAATAATTAGATTTAGAACGATTAAATTAAGCTCAATTACTTAGGCTTAATCAAATTTGATTAGGCCAACATGTATAAGTGGCCTATTTACATTTTTTAGCATTGTTTTTGAGCTCATTTCTCTCATTTGGCTAAGATTACACTCTAGAGAGAGAGAGAGTGCCAAATTTAGAGAGAGAGGAAGCTCAAGATAGAGAATTGATCAAGGAGCTTGGTGATCTTGAAGATTAATTCAAGATTTTACTACATTTGTGAAGATTGGAGCTCTTAGGTGAGTAAATTCATGAGTTTGAGTTTGTAATTTTGTGAATTCAAAATTAAATGGTAATCAAGAACATGAATTGAGTTGATTATGATGAAATTAAAGTTGGCATGTACATGCATGATGAGAATTGCCATGAATTTGCATAATCTAGCATATAGCATGTTAATTATGAGAAATTGAGAGTTGAATCATACATGCAAGCATAGTTTTGTTGAGCTTCATGAGAATAAGCATCACTTGTGTCATTTGAAATGGTATTGGGGTCTATATTACACATGCATGAGTGATCCATAGAGATATGGAGTTTGTATAAAGTTAGAATGCATGAGCTTTGACAATGTCAAGAAGAATGTTAAATAATTTGAGAACTAAATCATGATTTTGAATAATTGGCCCCATATTGCTTATGTCCTCATGATATATAATGTGCTCCCACGTTTTTGAACCAAGAACACCAGTTTTGGGCTTTTGAATGTTAAGTTTGAGCTTCAAGAACAATTCTGGAAATTCCAGAATTTGGCATGTTCGCTCGAGCGGGGAAAGTGCCACTCGAGCGTGAAATGTTAGTTCCCAAAACTTTTGCAGACATTGATGTACGCTCGAGCACAAAGAGTCACGCTCGAGCGCCCAGCCACATATTTTAACTCTCAGCTCGAGCGTCCGAAGTCACGCTCGAGCACAAAAATGAGGCAACTAAACTTTTGCAGGTCTTTCGGCAGCAGCTAGCGCTCGGCGAGCGTAGTCCTGTTTCAGAAATTTTGAGAAGTTGTTTTGTGCTTCATTTTCCGTTCCCTTTTATTTCTAAGCACTCTTAGGCATACATTAAGCATTGTAAATGAATCAAGAAGATAAGAAAGAGGCCTAAGAGGAATGTATAAGTTAGGAACAGACTGAATAGCTTGTGACCCAATATGTGTTATGTATTGTGTAGGGTCAAGTACAAGGGCGAATCCATCGACAGAACACTGTGAGTAATATCTTAGTAAAGATATTTTGAAGTATGCTATTTGTCAAATTGCTTACTCCTATTTGAGTTTCATAAATCTGTTAATTTGAATTATGGACAAACATTCGTTATGCCACATGATTGGGCCAAAGGCCGTTTGATATGAATGATTGGGCCAAAGGTTGTCGAACATGAATGATTGGGCTAAAGGCCATTTGATATGAATGATTGGGCCAAAAGTTGTCGGACATGAATGATTGGGCCAAAGGTTGTCGGACATGAATGATTGGGCTAAAGGTCATTTGATATGAATGATTGGGCCAAAGGCCGTTTGATATGAATGATTGGGCCGAAGGCTGTCAGACATGAATGATTGGGCCAAAAGCCATTTGATATGAATGATTGGGCCAAAGGCCGTCAGATATGAATAATTGGGCCAAAGGCCATCGGACATGAACGATTGGGTCAAAGGCCGTCAGATATGAATGAATCAGGCCCGAGGCCATTTGATACGTCTGGATCTGTAGTCGCTTGATGCACTAGATAGAAACATGAATTGGGCCCAAGGCCGTCTGATGTATTTGTTCAAATTCTGTTCATGTATCTTCTTTATTTGATATTATTCACTAGGCTTTCGCTCACTCTCATTCATGTGTCTGCAGGTGAGCCAAGAGATGTCCAAACCCAGCCTCAGTAAAGTATGTGAGAAACAGTCGAAGTTTTGGAGAGTCAGCCCGAACGTCTCACGCAAGAGACTTGTTTTTGCCCTTTCGTTCTTTTGTGATAATTTTGCTACGATTGGCGAAAACGTTGGACCACCTTTGCATATATAAGCTTTGGGTTTGGCTGACTAAGACTTGAATAATCTTGTTGTGCAAAACTTACATGTTATTTTCCTTTTGGTGTGGGTTATTAATGAATATATCTTTGGGATGTTTTGATGTGCCATGTAAGCACAGCTCTATGGACAATTTGTAAGTTTGATTCCATTTTGGCTCCTCAACTCTGATAAAATATGTTTTATTTGGTTTGAGGCCATAGGTAATCCCTTGATTACTAGCCGGTTATAACCTTAATCCATATGGGCGGGTTGGGGTCATGACACGGTGGAGGATAGCTATGAGTGTTGTAGAAATTGCATGATGAATAGGTGATTTAAAACTAATCCATTGTTGGTGTCATTGAATATGACCATGTTTTATATACATTGTATGTGTTTGTTTATTGGGAGGAGAAAGGGTATGTACTCCATACGTATGATTACGTTTATAAATACATTGTATATGTATGTTTGTTGGGAGAAGAAAGGGGATGTACTCCATATGTGATTATGTTTATAAATACACTGTATATGTATGTTTGTTTGAGAAGGAGAAAGATGATGGACTCTATTGAAAATAAGTTGACCAGAGTGTTTTGGGTGAAAATCTCGAAATCTTATATATATGGGTGTCGATTCCCGCAGACGAAATGTCCGTAAAATGGCAGGTTTGAAGTGCTCATGTGTGTTTTGTATAATTGGGAAAACCATTGAGTTGTAGTCTTAGCTTGGTTATTATTCTGTATGATTAGGAAAGACCATTGAGTTACAAAATCTCTGTTTGGTTATTAAAAGATAATGGATTTAACTCATGAATTGAGAATAATAAATGAACTAGAAATGAATTGAAAGATAAATGTTTTGACTCTTAGATGGAGATGGGTTATTAAACTAGAAATGAACTGAAGGGTAAGGGATTGAGATCCAAACTTGATGCTTCATGAGAATATGGATTTGAGATTGTTTTATCTCCAGCATTGTTTATGCATATGGTACTTATATCTTTGCTAAATCTCATATATTGTGTTAGATTATTTCTACTGGGCTGTTGGCTCACTTTATATCGGAATACTATTTTCAGGTGCAATATGCTTCCGCCAAGGCAATGGTGTGGAAGGACTTTTGTGAAGCAAGAGCTTCTTTATCATGTTTTCTTATTTATAAAGCCAAGGGCTTAAGATATAATAAGTGAGACTCTATTTTGTGTAACCAAAGAATAGCTTGAGAAGATGTAAGCCTACAGGGCATATGACTGTATGTTACATTTATTTATAAACTTTGATGTATGAAAGTATGTTGTTTCTCATATTTATTCCACATATGAGTAATCTTTATAGTATTATTTTGGGGGCGTTACAACTTGGTATCAGAGTGTACTGGGTTTGAATACTTTGGGTACGTGGGAAGTGGTTAACACTACAATGGGTTTGTCTCACTTGATTGAGACGTTAGTATGCATCGTATGCTTATACGATAACATGCTTATATGATTATGTGGGTATGAGATTTAGTTCCTAAGATGTTGATTGGGTCTATGGGTTTCTGGAAGTCCTGTTAGAAGAGCATTTGATCACTGCTAATTCTAATTGGAAATCTAGCAACGCCACGGGAAGGTCACTATCTAGGAATGAAATTCGTATGTGCTTATGTGATTACATGCCTATATGGAATGATTTACTGTTGTTCATCGCATTAGAACAAGAGTGAGTTAGCTTTGGCACATTTGTAAATGTGCTAATACCTGTTGTTACCTTTATGGAAAATTCGTATGTGCTTATGTGATTACATGCCTATATGGA
Organism: Camellia lanceoleosa; assembly: GCA_025200525.1. Taxonomy (NCBI): domain Eukaryota; kingdom Viridiplantae; phylum Streptophyta; class Magnoliopsida; order Ericales; family Theaceae; genus Camellia; species Camellia lanceoleosa. Next base: position 201,756,295 of record CM045758.1, read on the forward strand.
ATGATTTACTATTATTCATCGCATCAAAACAAGAGTGAGTTAGCTTCGGCACATTTGTAAATGTGCTAATATCTGTTGTTACCTTTATTAGGATGTCAGGACGTGGACGTGGTGGTAGGCGCGGTAGGCTTAGACAGCAGGAGATGCCGGTATCGGATGATATTTTGGCACAAGAGGAGGGTATTGGTTAGGACAATGTGGCCGAACCGGTTGGTCAGCAGGCCATGGGTGCCTTAGCCCGCGAAAAGGCCAAAGCTTTGAGAGAATCTATGGACATTCTCAGGGATGAGAATCAAGTCTAGGCTCAAGTAGCTAAAATAGTTTCGTCCTTTCTGAAGAGAGAATTCTCTCGGTCGAATTCAGATGAGTTTGTGGGTGATCCCAAGGAGCCACTGAAAGCAGATGAGTGGCTAGAACAGTTAGTGAAGACATTCGAGATGCTTGGCATCGAGGATGATCAGTTGAAAGTGACCTTGGCATCTTTCCAGCTGAAGGGGGATACGGGTCAGTGGTAGAAGTATGTGCGTGGAAGCATTGGAGGGACTTGGGAGGCTTTTGTTGGGGCTTTCCAAGATAAGTTTCTATCTCCCACGGTTAGGGAGAAGTTGAGAGATTAGTTCTCTAAATTGGTGCAATTGAACACACCAGTGGCTGAGTTTGAGGCAACCTTTACTAGTCTGTCGAGGTTTGCACCGGAGTTAGTAGCGACTGAGGAGCGCCATTTTTTAGAGTTTGAGAAGAGGTTGAGGACCAGGCTCATGTTTAAAGTTGCTGGGTCCATGACTAGAGACTATGGGCACCTTGTGCAGGCTGCAGCCGATCTTGAAACCATTATGCAAGTAGAGGAGGAGAGAATGAGGGGCATCAGGAGGAGTCAAAATAGTTAGGGAGACAGTAAGAGGCAAAGGAGTTCCTACCCTCTCAGCAGTCCCAGGGAGCTCAATCAATGTCTACTTTTCTAATACCAAGTTCGGGTTCTGGGAAGGGTGGCCAGAGAGATTTTACTTGCTTTAAGTGTGGTCAATTGGGCCACAAGTCTCCAGCTTGTCCCCAAAGAGGAGGAGGGCAGCGAGCGGCATCATCTTGGGCTCGTTTTCAGAGCCAGAGTCAAGGGAAAAGCCAACCACTCACTTGTTATTAGTGTAGACAGGCAGGGCACCTAAAGAGGTTTTGCCCACAGTTGGGTGGTGCATCTAGTTCAAGGCAAACACAGAGTTACCAGCCAGCACAGTCAGCATAGGTCTCGAGGGCCAGTTAGGGAGCCTCTTCGGCTTAGTCAGTGCATCAGGCTTATGCTCCAAGAGGTGAGCAGGGTGACTAGGTTGAGCAGAGACCTACGGGACGTATATATGCAGTTGCAGTGCCAGATCTTGTACTTGCTTTTTCTGTAGTGAGAGGTACCTTTTTGTTTTGCAATCAGTTGCTATTGTGTTGATTGATATGGGTGCATCCTATTCTTTTATTTCGTTTGCGTTTGCATCATTTTGGGTTTGGCGTTAGCACAATTAGCATCTCCTATTTGTGTAGAGTCACCTATGATTTTTGGAATTGGTTATGTGTAGCTTGACTTTTTCGCGCCCCCTTTCGGAGAACTTGAATGAAGCCCTACAGTTTGAACTCCCATGGTTCTAAATCTAATCTCACAAGTACAATGTGAAACTGATAAACACCAAAGAGTCCAAATTCGGCAAATCGTTTTGGAAAATTGATTTTCAATCAACTAATGCCAAAATTGGACTGCTTTGCCAGATACAGAGTCGCTACCTAAATATTTTGTTTTTGGGGCAATTTAGGAAACCCTGACTCGTGCCAAAGGCCATGTGTCCATCATCACCAAAGTTGCCTCGGCTCGGGAACTTGGGTACAAGAGGGGAAGGTCCTGGAATGAGCACCCCCGCTCGCCTGATTAAAGATCAGCCTCTACTAATCATGATATGCTTGTTATAAACATTATGTGTTCTTTTTCTGGTTATTAAACTAGCTTTACTATGTGACACACACAAGCAAGTATAGACTACATCGCAAGAATTGAAACATTCAACTCATGTTTGTTTTTGAAAATGGTTTGAATTTGCCACCTTAAGTGGGCTTAAAAATGCAGATTTGCCACCAAACATAGTGGGCTTAAAACATGATTTGCCACAACAAAGTGGGCTTAAAACATACATTCGTCAAATTGTTCCAATTCAAACAACAAGCCTTTATCCGCAGGCATTCATTCAGTTTATCATTTAAGCACATAGCCTCATGGCAAGCATGCTAATAATGGCAATCACTTATACTCATGCAAGTATGCTAAAACATAAAACTCACCTAGTACTCCAAACTAGGATGGACAAAAGAGTTAGAAAAATAAGCACGACTCCTAACTATGTAAGATGCCTAATGCAACACATACAATATGAAATTAATAGGCTCGACTACTAATATGGCATATGATTTAGTTCAATTTGATAACATGCTTTTAAACATGTGTTCAAATAAGTGTTAAAATTGCAATGCAGTTTGAATGATGCGCCAAGCCTCAGTGCATGCAATAAAAATGAATGGATGCAAATAAGCAAGCATAAGGTATGCTAATTGAAAATGACCCTAATCTAACCATCAAAAGTGATTAAATAAAAGGGAGAAAGACGCGGGGTTGGAAGACATTCACACATGCACACACACACACACACACACACACACACACACACACACACACACACACACACACACACACTTATTACAACATTACGCCCTCGTGAAGGAGGATCCGAATGAATAAGAGCTAAGCTAATCTAAGCTAAGCTAATTACACTAATTAAGCTAATTAGACTAATTATTACAAATCAAATAAATAACTAGCTAACTAATTACTAATTATTACAACACTTTAATTAATTAGCAACTGATTAATTGAAATAAATGCACACTGACTAAACATGCAAGGTATTAAATTATGCTGCCATTGCTCCGCCTTGGGAAGTGGAAGATGCATGCACTTGGTTCTCGCACCGAAAAGCCCTCCGCTTTGCTCTCGAAAGGCTTTGTTTGTAGGGTTAAGCATACTTCAGAAACTTTTTGCTCCACTTTACCAAATCTTTGCTGATGATTGCATCAGTGGCCTGCCGACCATGGATGGTTGCTACCAGCCATCTGCCGGCCAGAAATGAAGCCCTGTCGGCCATGGATGGGGCACTGCCGGCCACTGATGCTCTGAGTCACCACACTACAACAGAGCACAAACAGAGCAAAATGAAGGTTTTTCCAAGGGTTTGTTTGTACTGTACCCCTCCTCATCATCTCAAAACCTCAAAGGAGTGGCACACTTGGATCCAAAACCACCAATCAAGAAATTTCATTGCATGATGGCCAAAGATCCAAGGAGTACAATTTCATTGTATGCAAAGAAAAAAGACTCAAGACCATCACCTTCTCATATGCAATCAAGGGCAATAGAGATTAAGGAGATTGGCTCATTTCATCACTTTAAGTATGAAATGCTCCAATCTTCCTTGTGTTCAATATAACGTCTAATTGAACACACGCAATGCAACACAATATGCTTATCTTGCTCAAGTTTTACTTCTCACTTTTGTTTACTCATTTTAACTTACCAATCCATTCTTTAATCGATTAAGTTCACGGTGAGTGTCCTCTAAAGAGAAAGAAGTGTCAACCAAGGGATGATTTAAGACAAGAGAGAGATCATGCCTTTGGTTAGTAGAAACCCTCAAAATATGATTAAAACCATTAAGCACAAATCTCAATCTCAAGCTTAAACACAACCCGAAGGTTAACCAACCCTCAAAGCAAATGAAAAAGTGATGAAATGAGGGAGGTTGCAGATATTATATGTGCTGGAATTAGGCATGAAAAGTATTAAAACATGCTTTCAACTCAAAAGAATGATGATCAAAGCATTAAAACATCAAACTAATGAAGGAAATTGCACTACAACCATGCAATACAAAGCTCAAGGGACTTAACTAGCTTAAAACAGAGCTAAAACTAGTTAAAATAGTAGCAAAAACATGCTGAGATTAGGCTACAAAATGCTAGAAAAATATGCTCACATGTAAGGCAACTAGGCATGCAAGCAAGACAACAAGAGGGGAGGCTAACCCCTCAAATTTTGGACTTCAAAATAAGGTTTTTACCACTGAAATAACTCTGATTTTCAGTGGTTAAAAGACCCAAAACAGTTGATTTGAAAGTGTTGAAAGATGGCACAAAAGCTTTAACAAACCAAGTAGCAAAAGGGTGAACCACCCCTAACTCAAAAGGAGCCTCAATCCACCATTTTTAAACCATAAAAAATAGAGTTTTTGGATTTCAAAAATAGCTCGAAAATAGTATGTAAAGATGGCAAAACAAGCATTTAAAATAAGCTTAAAATACAAGTGTTCTACCTCTTGAAGACAAGATGCAATTTAGGCACTAAAATCAAGCCAAACCAAGCCAAATCCTCTTCTAGAGCTCAAAGAGGGCCTCAAGTAACCTCAACTCAATGGTGATCAAGTTTGATCAAGGGTTCATGTGCAAAAATGTTGAGAAAATAGACCTTAAGGCACAAAATATCAAGAGAGAGAGAAATTTTTTTGTCTTCAAATTTTTCTAACCCCCCCACATACAAGAGAGGGGTCCTTCATATAGAAGATGAAAATTCCCCTCACAAAGATCCAGCCACACATGTGTTGCAAGATGCCTCAACCTGTGCAAACAGCTGGCATAAAATATCACAAAATATCTGCAGGAACACTGGTGGCTGGCAAGGCCTCATTGATGGCCAGTAAGGCACATCAATGGTTGGCAAGCCAAAATCCATGGCTGGTAGCCTTCAAGGATGGTCGATAGGCCATCAACAAACTCACTCTGAAAAGACCTAAGCATGGTCCAAATATAAGACAAAAAGGATGCAGGGTTTGGAAAGCTCAAACATGTGGAATTCTGTCGCGGACTTCGAGCAATCGGTGAGCAATCAGACTTGCCTTCGGATGTACTTGCAAGAACATCCAAGTCTTGAGGACGATCAAAAATGGGGTGTCTACAGTTGCCCCTCTTTAACAGAACTCGAAGTCATGAAATGACGCGAGTGAATGTCAAAGCCCAGAGACGACCCACTTTGATGAGGCTGTAAGACTTGGACAAACAATCAAGACAACAATAAATAGTTGCGCCCACAGGTAGCCAACACAGTTCTAGGACAAGATGCCAATGATATGCAAGATGCAAGAACATAATTTATGATCATGCAATGAGAGGCTGTAATGAAACATTTAAATGCAAATGCTATGCAATGAAATGCTACATTTAAACAAATCGAAACAAGGTACAACAATCTCATACATGAAACAACATTACCAGACCATATTTCATGCAGAAAGGATGTAAGAAAATTAATGAATTTTTCAAGGAATGTGTGCACTATACTGCCACCCTCCTTATCATTTCTCAAGCTCAAAGGAGTATGGCACTTGGCTCTCAAGCCACTAGTCAAGCATTTTCAATGCATGATGGCCAAAGAGTCAAGCTTGTACAATCTTAATGAATGCACAAATAAGACTCAAAGGATCACCACCCTATCATGCATGATCAAGGGTGACGGCGACCAAGAAACATAACACGTTTCATCACTTTGAGTATGAAACGTTCCATATTTCTTGTGTTTGGATTAACGTCCGATCCAAACACATGCAATGCAACACAACATGCTTATCTTGTCCATGTTTTACTTGTCCAATTTTGTTTACACATTTTACATTACCGATTAGTCCTTTAACTGATTAAGTCCGAAGGGAGAGTCCTCTAATTGGAAAGATGGCCTAAGCCATAAGTTCCTTGAGCATGAAAGAGACCTCATGCTATTGGTTAGTAGAAACCCTTAAGAGATGATTAAAACCATTAGGCAGGAGAGCCTCAATTTCACACTCAAGCCAACAAGGGGCTCAAGGCCATTTTCAAAACAAATTGAAAAGTGAAGAATAGAGGAAGGTTGCAGATATTTCAGTGCTGATATGGCATGCAAGAAGACACTAAATCATGCAATCTACTCATGCAAGTGATACTTAAGAGCCTAAAGCATCAAACTAGTGAAGAGCACAACACTACAAGCATGCAACACAAAACTCAATTGACCAAACCAGCTATGGACAAAGTTGAAACATGCCAAAACAATGGCTAAAACATGCTGAAATTGAGACATGAAAGGCTAGAAAAATATGCTCACATGTTAGGCTACAAACAAGACTCAAGACACAACTCTCAAAAGCAATGAAAGAGTGAAGTAAGTGACAGTGTGACAGAGCTATATATATTGAAATCACATGTAAAATGATGCTATAACATGCAAGCCACTTAAGCAAAACATGTAAGAGGCCTCAAAACACTAAAGTAGTGAAGGCATTTGCACTACAACTATGCAAAACATGGTTGATATGATCAAAGCAGCCTAAAACAGAGCTAAATCATGCCAAATCAATAGCTAAAACATGCTAAGATTAAGTCATAAAAAGGTAGAAAAACATGCTCACATGTTAGGCTATCTACACTTGCAAATAAGAAACAAAGAGGGGAGGCCACCCCCTCCTATTTGGGACTTCAAAACATACTTTTTACCACTGAAATAACTCTAAATTTTAGTGGTAAATAGGGCCAAAAGGTTTGGTTTGAATGTGGAAAGAAATGGCACAAAAGGCTTCACAAGCCAAAGAGTAAAAAGAGGAGACAACCCCCTAACTTAACAAGACTTAAACCACTATTTTGAAACCTTAAAAACAAAGTTTTTTATGGTTGAAAAACTAGGTCAAAATAGTGTAAAAAAATAACCAAGCAATCAACTAAAATAAAGCTTAAATAAGGTAAGCCTTATACGTTTGAAGCGTAGCACTACACAGCCACAATTCTGAGCCCAAACCACCTTTAGAAGCCCAAACCAAGCCTCCAAGAAGCTTGGCCCCAAGATGAAGATGTTCGGTCAAGGGTCTTCGTACAAATGTGTAAAGAATTCTCACTTTCAAGCACAAAATAGGGAGAGAGAGAGAGAGAGAGAGAGAGAGAGAGAGAGAGAGAGGAAATTTTGCTCACAAAATTTTTCTAACCTCTCAAATAGGGGAGAGACCCCCCATTATATAAAAAATCAAGCCAAAGGCTTGCAATCATCCCTTCATACACGTGTATGGAGATGAGCATCAGTGAACAACAGCTGGCAAAGAAATATCTGAAAAATGAGAAAAATGGCTATCGGCCATCATTAGTGGCCGACCGGCCATCAACATAGCCAACCGGCCACCACTCGTGGCCTGTAGGCACAAGTCATGGCTGGCAGGCTAAGGGGATGACTGACAGGTCACCCTCTCCTCCAGAAGTGAAGTAACAAGCTCTTGGCCCACAACTAAGCACAAAATAGACAAGCTTAGAGGCTCCCAGGCAAGGCGCTTAGCTGAGACCCTTAGGGACTCAAAGCAAACACGAGCGAGCACAATCACCGCGTAATCAAATGATGACGTCCAAGTCTTGAGGACGGTTAAAAATGGGGTGTCTACACTATCGCATACCCATATTGATTTGACGCTTCGTCGAAGTACATTGTCCAGGTTTCTTCCTCGACCTACAGAATAGCTTCATCTAGAAATATGTATTCTACCTCTTAATCCCCTTCCACTGAGTGGTCTGCCAGGAACTCTGCCACTGCTCTCCCCTTAACAGACTTGCGAGAGACATACTTTAAATAAAATTCAGAGAGAAGAAGTAGCCAACAAGCTAGCCTACCCATGAGCGCTGGTTTCTCAAAGAGATATATGATAGGATCTAATCTCGAAACCAGTATTACAGAGTGAGCTAACAAATAGTGCCTCAACTTCTTGGTAGCCCATACCAAGGCTAAGTAAGCCTTCTCCAGGGGAGTGTAACGGGTTTCATAGTCCAGCATTTTTTTACTCAGGTAGTAGATGGCTTTCTCCACCCTATCCTTAGATTCTTGCGCAAGCATGCATCCCATCGTTCTGTCTATTACTAACGAATACAAAATCTGGGGCTTTCCTGGTTCTGGCGGTGACAACACAGGCGGACTCTGTAGATACTGCTTGATCTGCTCAAAAGCAACCTGGCATCGGTCATTCCATTGGAATTTCTTTCCTTTTTTCAGGAGACCAAAAAGTGGTTCACAAGTTAAGGTTAATTTTGCAATAAACTGTCTTATGAATTGCACTCTACCTAGAAAGCCTCATACCTCTTTTTCAGTCCTTGGTGGTGGCATTTCTAGTATGGCCTTGATTTTGGAAGGATCAATCTTGATGCCCCTTCATGTGATCAAGAACCCCAGCATTTTCCCTGCTGTTATGCCAAAGGTACACTTTTGTGAATTCAACCTCAATCTGTACTCCCTGATCCGTTAGAAGAATTTCTCTAAGGCAGTGTAGTGGCCCTTTCTTTCTTTGGACTTGACAATCATGTCGTCCATGTACACCTCAACCTCTTTGTGGATCATATCATGTAGAATGGTGGTTGCAGCCCTCTGATAAGTGACCCTAGCATTCTTCAGCCCAAACGGTATCACCCTGTAGCAGTAGGTTCCCCACGACGTGGTGAAGGCAATGTTCTCTCTATCCTCGAGTGCCATCAAGATCTGGTTATACCAAGAAAATCCATCCATGAAGAAGAGTAGTGCGTGGCCTACGGTGAAGTCCACCAATTCATCGATGTGCGGTAGAGGAAAGTCGTCCTTCGGACTAGGTTTGTTCAGATCTCTGAAGTCCATACACACCCCGAATTCTGTCATCTTTCTTCGGCACTGGAACAATGTTGGCTAACCATGTTGGGTACTCAGATTCCAGTAAAAACACTGTATCTATCTGCTTGGTGACCTCCTCCTTAATCTTCAAAAGCCCAATCTAGGCGTATTCTCCACAACTTTTGTTTGACGGGTCGGGCCTCGGGGTCGAGAGGGATCCGATGCTGTACAATCTCAAGATCGATTATAGGCATGTCTTCGTAGGACCACGCAAAAACATCTTTGAAATCTTTTAATAAAGCGACTAAGCGCTCGCGTTCCTCCGAAGACAACGTGGACCCGATCTGGACCAGACGCGGATCCTTCTCAATACCCACATTAATTGCAGTGATTTCATCAACAAGAGGTTTTACAAATCTCTCCTCCTCTTGATCAATCAAATGTTTCAAAACCAGAGGAATTCCTTCCTCGTCGTTTTTATCAAAATTTTAAAAGTCATGATCAATGCAATACACAAGAGGCACAGAAAAGCACTCAAAATCTATCGTAACATTCTCATTCAACAGGTCCAGCCCATCCAATTCCTCGGTAACAACCGACTGAAAAGAAAAGGAAAAAGACGACTTGAACAAAACTTCGGCATCCGAGTTATCAACCCCAGGAATACCGAACTCAGACTCAAAAGAACTGGAATCTGATTCTAACTCCACAGACTCTGTGGAATCAGATTTTGACTCACTAACTGATTCAGAACTGTTGGATATGAAGCCCTCATCGAACTGCCAAGTGAGGGACGGTGCGTTAGATGCATCCAGAATACCACCGGAAGGGTCTACACCTGATTAATCTCCGATCATAGAAACGGTGAAGTCATCTCCCAAGCTCTCCAGGTTGATCTGAGGATCCAAAAGGAGACATGCCAGTGATGCCTCCATCTCGAGTTCATTGCCGTTGGACTCATCCTCTGTACTCTGTTCTGCCTTAGCAATTAATTCAGTTTGTTCTTCTGCGGCTTCATCTTCTTACAGCTGTAGGTTGAAGAAAATCTCAAAGCCAGGCAAACGCTACTTCTCAAGGTTCAACCATGGCTCAGAAAAGCCGCAAAATGGGAAATCTTCTCCCTCATGGACAAAGCGACCGTTCAGAGTTCCCTGTATTGGCCTGTGCACAAGTTCATAGTGCTTCCCACTTTGCTTAGCGTTGGCTCTTCCGGCCATTTCCTTCCCTTTTCTTATCCAGTCCTCTTTGGTAGGCATGTAACCTACACCAAAGGTATGAGGGTTATGTGGCATTTCTTGTTCAAACCGCTTCGGTACGGCTTTTTACTCAGTCTCCGTAGTACTCACAGCGCCCATTTCTTGAGCGAAATTCTTAGTACCGGCATCTTCCATTTTTCATCAACAATTTCCGCCATTGCATCAGTCCCCTTATCCTTAGCCATTCTGGCCCTTGTAGCAGTTCCTACTTCTAGTTGTTCCAGCTTCAATTGAAATCCCTTATCCACATCCGGTTCATCATTGAGCCACCCTGAATTGTTCGCAAACTCCTCTAGATTAAACTAGTCAATGTGCACATCCCCCGAATCTTGCTCATCAAAGAATTGCAAATTGTTGATGTCTTCCTCTAGATCGGCTAGATCATCTAATACCTGGCTTGGTCTATCCTCCCGGACCACACTAACCTCCATCCCACTCAGCAACTCCACCTCCAGTTTGGCCTGATTACTCAGCATAATGTAGTGACATGGGTTGTACTCCTCCTCAACTAAGTCCACGGAGCCCTCAGGCATTGGACTAACATTCCCATTCTCCACCAAGGATACCCCATCTTCATTTACCACGGTTACCACCATAGGTTCGAGTTGGGATATAGATGCCTTCATCATGCATAGATTTGTGCTTTCTGGGATGAACAGCATCGGCTTAGGTAGGTGGACAGGGGTAATGTATGTACTGGGGTCATAAGGGACGACCAGTGTATAGATGAGGTTTATATGCTGGGGTGGAGGGACTTGGTTATGTGGTGGGAGAGGGTTTGTGGTGACATTTGGCTTCTAGGGAGGCGCTATCACTTTGTTATCAATAAGATCCTGAATCTCATGACGAAGTCTAAAGCATTGATCAGTATCATGACCATGCTATTGATGGAAAGCGCAATACTTGGTCAGATTATGCTTCAGGGGGAGAGGATCTGGTAGAGGTTGAGGCTCTAGGGGCTTAAGATGTCCCTTTTTGATGGGGACCCCTAAGGCTTTAGATAAGGACATATAAAGCGGGGTGAAAACCCTTTGGCCTTGGGGTTGATGTTTCGAGGTTTGTGAGGTGGTATCGGAAGTATCAGTTAAGGGATTGGCAGTTTTTGGTGTGCTGGTGACCATACCCATATCAGAAGGCCTTGCAGCTGCACTACCACTTGTAGTCGTATTGGAATTGCGTGTGAAAGACCTCTTGGGCTGCTTTTTCTCGTGGTCTATCAGACCCTGCTTCATTACATCCTCTATCTGCACCCCTATTTCGTGGAGGTTAGCAAAAGTAGACAAAGGTAAGACTATCATCTTCTGTAACAGTCTTGGTTGTAAATTACGGACCACCATTCTGTTCTAGTCCTTTTCCACCAGCCGGACAATCATCATAGAGGCCTTGGCCCTCCACCAAGTTACAAAATTTGAGAAGCCCTCTTTCTGCTCCTAGCGTGTCGCCTCAAGGTCACGCGTTGTGACCTCGATCTGTGTATTGTAGGAGTACTGCAGTATGAAGGCCTCAGCCATTTCCCCCAAATTTCTCTTTATAGAGTCTTCCAACTTGGCGTACCAAATGGCTGCGATACCCGATAGGGTCCGGCCAAAAAGGGATAACTTCTGCAGTCTAGATAGGCCCATCGGCCGCAGAATGTCTGAAAACAGTTGCAAGTGGACCGTGTGATCACCCGAGCCATCAAAGCGATCTATGTGCAGAATTTTAAACCTATCCGGCAATGTCACTGCTGACTCTGTATAGTCATCCTCTATATTCGGGATCGAATTCACGCCTTATGCTCGCTTAAAAAGTTTCTCAAGCTTACTGACTTTTAAAGCGGTAGGGTCAACTTTAAACTCAAATGGGGCATCTGTCGAGTAAACCGGTGCTTTGGAGGTCTGAGGTGGAAGTGGCTCTACTGGAATGTTCACATTTTCCTGGACATTGGTTGTAACCCTGGGTATTGGAACCCTGATTGGGGGTGGATGCGAAGCAGACGCTGCTGCTTGTTGTGGTTGTTGTTGCTGCTGGAGCCTACTGATCAACTCAGCCTACTGGCCTGCAATCTCTGCCTGGCGGGTGGTGACTTTGGCTTGACGGGCAACATCTAGCTGCATAGCCTCAATGGTCTGTTGAAGTTGGCGGAGCATTTCCTCCATGTTGGCTAAAGGATGCTGAGCTATCAAAACCAGTGTGTACTCCCTTTATGAAGTAGAAGCAGATAACTGGGCCCGACTAAGCACAGGCGAAGTAGACAATGACTGCTAAATTGGTGATTGATGAACCGATGAGTTATGCCTGACTCTCCTCCATCTTGTAACCGGAGGTAGTGAAGCAAACACTGGTTGTCCTCTTACAAGATCCCCAGATCGGTAAAGTCGCCTTACTCTAGTTCAGAGTGCTTGGGTAGTAATAGACTCGTCTGAAGCAATAGTGTAACACTACCTTGCAAAAAGAAAATTAAAGCAAAAAGAAAACAAAAATCAGAAACCGCACAGAACCTCTACTTAGACACAAACAACATGCAGTTGCAATCATAAGCTGGAGAACTGTACTTAACACTAATTTTCTACCCTTTTTTCCCCTTAACAAAAGCTAATACCCAGACCGATACCCAAACTTGCAACTGATACATACATTCCTGCAGAGTTTCACTCTAAAAGCACGTATCAAGCAAGTAAGAGCCAAAACACCCCTATGATGGGGTAGGGTTACCCTGTCCTAATTTCGTCAAGAACTAGGGATAATTACTCAAACAAAGTGGTTTCACCACAATCCTGCATTCGGGTGAGCAACTTGTCCTAGTTTGGAACAATCTCTATGGCTTTCGATATGCAGCTAGGTCGATTGGTCAACAAAGGATACCTCAGCAAGACCACCTAATATACCCCTCACACCTAACACCGAGAAGTGAAAGGAGGATCAAATGATACAGCGGTAGTTCAGATCCAAGGGTTGTGTTCCCATCGTGGCATAGCCCGTAACCGATCAGCCTTGTGGCAAACTTTTCCAAGCAAGCCTATGACAAACCGTTCAGGAATAGCAGATGGCAAACACAGTGACTTAAGTGCACCGATGCAAACGCAAATGCAAAGAAACACATAAGTGTAAATAAAACAGCACATCATGAGTTTCAAGTCAAGTTCTCTAAATCCCCAGCAGAGTCGCCAAAAACTATAGCTCAACTTTTTCACGCCCCCTTTCGAAGAACTCGAATGAAGTCCTACAGTTCAGACTCCCATGGTTCTGAATCTAATCTCACAAGTGAAATGTGAAATTGATAAACACCAAAGAGTCCAAATCCGGCAAATCATTTTGGAAAATCGATTTTCAATCAAATAATGCCAAAATTGGACTGCTTTGCCAGATACAGAGTCACCACCTAAATATTTTATTTTTGGAAAAATTTAGGAAACCCTAACTTGTGCCAAATGCCACGTGTCCGTCATCACCAAAGTTGCCTCAGCTCGGGAACTTGGGTACGAGAGGGGAAGGTCCTGAAATGAGCACCCCCGCTCGCCTGATCAAAGATCGGCCTTTACTAATCATGATATGCTTTTTATAAACATTATGCATTCTTATTCCGGTTACTAAACTAGCTTTACTATGTGACAAGCATGTTAATCATGGCAATCACTTACACTCATGCAAGTATGCTAAAGCTAAAACTCACCTAGTACTTCAAGCTAGGATGGACAAAAGAGTAAGAAAAATATGTATGATTCCTAACTATGTAAGATACCTTATGCAACACATGCAATATGAAATTAATAGGCTCGGCTACTAATATGGAATATGATTTAGTTCAATTTGATACCATGCTTTTAAACACGTGTTCAAATAAGTGTTGAACTTACAATGCAGTTTGAATGATGCGCTAAGCCTCGGTGCATGCAATACAAATGAATGGATGCAAACATGCAAGCATAAGGTATGCTAATTGAAAATGACCATAATCTAACCATCAAAAGCGATTAAATAAAATGAAGAAAGACGCAGGGTTAGAAGACATACACACACGCACGCACACACACTTATTACAATATTATGCCTTCGCGAAGGAGGGTCCGAATGAATAAGAGCTAAGCTAAGCTAATTAAACTAATTAAGCTAATTAGACTAATTATTACAAATTAAATAAATAACTAGCTAACTAATTACTAATTATTACAACACTTTAATTAATTAGCAACTAATTAATTGAAATAAATGCACACTAACTAAACATGCAAGGTATTAAATTATGCTGCCACTGCTCTGCCTCGGGAAGTGGAAGATGCATGCACTCGGTTCTCACCCCGAAAAGACCCCCACTTTGCTCTCGAAAGGCTCTGTTTGTAGGGATGAGCATACTTCAGAAACTTTCTACTCCACTTTACCAAATCTTTGCTGAGGATTGCATCAGTGGCCTGCCGGCCATGGATGGTTGCTGCCGACCATCTGCCGACCAAAGAGGTACACTGCCGACCAGAAATAAAGCCCTGCCGACCATGGATGGGGCACTACCGGCCACTGATGCTCTTAGTCACCACACTACAATAGAGCATAAACAGAGCAAAAGGAATGTTTTTCCAAGGGTTTGTTTGTACTGTACCCCTCCTCATCATCTCAAAACCTCAAAGGAGCGGCACACTTAGATCCAAAACCACCAATCAAGCAATTTCATTGCATGATGGCCAAAGATCTAAGGAGTACAATTTCATTGTATGCAAAGAAAAAAGACTCAAGACCATCACCTTATCATATGCAATCAAGGGCAATGGAGACTAAAGAGATTGGCTCATTTCATCACTTTAAGTATAAAATGCTCCAATCTTCCTTGTGTTCAATATAACGTTCGATTGAACACATGCAATGCAACACAATATGCTTATCTTGCTGAAGTTTTACTTATCACTTTTGTTTACTCATTTTAACTTACTAATCCATTCTTTAATCGATTAAGTTCAAGGTGAGTGTCCTCTAAAGAGAAAGAAGTGTCAACCAAGTGATGATTTAAGGCAAGAGAGAGATCAAGCCTTTGGTTAGTAGAAACCCTTAAAAGAGGATTAAAACCATTAAGCACAAATCTCAATCTCAAGCTTAAACACAACCCGAAGGTTAACCAACCCTCAAAGCAAATGAAAAGTGATGAAATGAGGGAGATTGCAGATATTATATGTGTTGGAATTAGGCATGAAAAGCATTAAAACATACTTTCAACTCAAAAGAATGGTGATCAAAGCATTAAAACATCAAACTAATGAAGGAAATTGCACTACAACCATACAATACAAAGCTCAAGGGACTTAACCAGCTCAAAAAAGAGCTAAAACCAGTCAAAACAGTAGCAAAAACATGTTGAGATTAGGCTACAAAATGCTAGAAAAACATGCTCACATGTAAGGCAACTAGGCATGCAAGCAAGACAACAAGGATGGGAGGCTAACCCCTCCAATTTTGGACTTCAAAATAAGGTTTTTACCACTAAAATAACTCTGATTTTCAGTGGTTAAAAGACCCAAAAAAATTTCATTTAAAAGTGTTGAAAGATGGCACAAAAACTTTAAGAAACCAAGTAGCAAAAAGGTGAACCACCCCTAACTCAAAAGGAGCCTCAATCCACCATTTTTAAACCATAAAAAACAAAGTTTTTGGAGTTCAAAAACAGCTCAAAAAATAGTATGTAAAGATGGCAAAACAAGTATTTAAAATAAGCTTAAAATACAAGTGTTCTACCTCTTGAAAACAAAATGCAGTTTAGGCACTAAAATCAAGCCAAACCAAGCCAAAACCCTCTTTTATAGCTCAAAGAGGGCCTCAAGTAACCTCAACTCAATGCTAATCAAGTTTGATCAAGGGTTCATGTGCAAAAGTGTAGAGAAAATAGACCTTAAGGCACAAAATATCAAGAGAGAGAGAGAATTCTAGAGAGAGAAATTTTCGTCTTCAAATTTTTCTAACCCCCCCCCCCCCACACACACACACACATACAAGAGAGGGCTCCTATATATAGAAGATGCAAATTCTCCTCACAAAGAACCAGCCACACACGTGTTGAAAGATGTCTCAACCTGTGCAAACAGCTTGCACAAAATATCACAAAATATCTACAGGAACACTGGTGGCCGACCGGCCATCAGTGGTGGCTGACACAGGCCTCACTGATGGCCGGCAGGCCAAAAGCCATAGCCGGTAGCCTTCAAGGATGGCCGGCAGGCCATCAACAAACTCACTCTGAAAAGACCTAAGCATGGTCCAAATATGAGGCAAAAAGGATGCAGGGTTTGGAAAGCTCAAACCTGTGGTATTCTGCCGTGGACTTCGAGGGATCGGTGATCAGACTTTCCATCGGATGTACCTACAAGAACATCCAAGTCTTTTGGACGGTCAAAAATGGGGTGTCTACATTATACTTTTGAACAAGTACATGGCATGAGAATTTCAAAACAAGAAAACCTATGATTTTTGGCATTGGCATCTCATATGCATTGCACCTCATAATATTGTTAAATTGAATGCACTTTATTTAGATTATCTCTGCTAAGCTTTATGCTTATCCCTTAGGGGAAACCATTTTCTAGTGATTGCGATGTGCCTTTGCCAAAGTGAAGGCAATGAGGAACTTCTAGAGCACAAAGCTCGATTTTTATTTGTTTTCTTTTGTAAGCCAAGGGCTATTCGTGTTTGGGTGTGAACACCATTTTTGTGTAACCGGGCAAGGCCTTGGAACTTGTAGCCAGTAGGGCATTATTTTGTACTTAGCTTGCTTTAATTTCTACCATCACATGCCATAAATTTATATTTTAGAAATAGTGAATTTATGAATGCATGTGAGTCAGAAAAGAAAGGGGTTTTGGTCCTCACAATAACGAATGTAATATTTATCATTCTCTCTCTCATGTTAATGATGGAATAATTGAGAATTAGATCATCTTATGAGTTAAATTGGGTTCATCGGATGTATATATTTTTGGGGCGTTACAACTTGGTATCAGAGCTACCAGGTTTGAATACTTGGGGCTCGTGGGAAGTGGTTTTTACGACAGTGGGTTCATGTTGTATATCTTATGTGCTATGTGATAACATGTTTATATGACTATATGAGTATGGGGTTAAACTTCTAAGATGTGATTTGCATTCTTGAGATTCTTAGAAGTCCTTTTAGAAAAGCACCTGATCAATGCTATTTCTATTTGGAAGTCTTTGAATGTTTGTGGGACGAGCTAATATCTTGGAGGGGTAACTCATATGTGCTCTATGTGACTATGTGCTTATATGGTTTGCCTTATGTGATGTAGATATATGTGTAGGTTTATGTTAATCCGTATGCGGCGTGTGAGAACTAGTGTGGAGTACTTACTTTTGAGCTTAATTTTATCTCTTATATAAGATGTCATAAAGCTGGAGAGACCGTAATAGAGGCACTCAGGGTGCCCAGGGTGTTCTGATGCAGGAGGATACCTTTCCCCCAGGAAAAAGGTGTAAGCTAGAGTAATATAGCTGGGATGATTGGTCAAGATGTTGTGGAATTAGCATTGAAGCGTAGGTTAACCGATTTGTATGATTGTGGGTGTAAATATGACCTTAAAATACTAAAGATTGTGTTGTGTAGCGACTGGTTTGTTGTTATGAGGAGTTAATTATTTTTTTAACTTTATATCAAGTTTGTAGAAGTGGACTAGATGAAAAATCTTAGAAGTAGAATGAGTTAGAGATGAACCTTATTGAAATAGTATGGTTTGGTTGTGACTTTAATGATGATTAAAGTAATCTAAGATAATATGCTTTGGATTGTTGACATTAGAACACGTAAAACTAGTTCTAAATTTTCTTGGGATAGATGAAGTTAGTTATGGTTGGGTTGTTTCACTTGCTTGATGGACTACTTGTGAGGTTAGTGATGGGCCTTAGGCCAATTATTTTGTATGTGTTTGGGAATAAATGTGGTCTTAGCATGATAGAAATTATAGCGTGTAATAAGAGCTGTGTTTCTTAGAGAGCTTGTTTTATTCATAATTTTGCTGCAAATCTTAAGAGGGCAAATGAGATAAATAATTTTGAGATAGATTGGAATGAGATTAAATTTGATTTGGGTTGCGCCATTTGATGGGGATTTTTAGTAGTAACAATATTGACTTGTGAGTCAATATTTTATAATATGTAGGCGAGTTCCGAGTGCCTTCGAGATTAATGGAGTCCATTGTTTCAGAGTTAGTTGTTGATGTTCTCAAGTGCAATAAATGTATGTTGAGGTACATGATGTGATGGATGTTGTGAAGTTGTATTAGCAACCAATGTTCTTAGACGAAATTTTTAAGGTTATTTTGTGAGGATATTATAATTCTAAACTAGGTGCTTTAGGATAATTAGGGTTGGTTTGGGATGTTCTTAAAAAGTACACTTTTTGACTTATTGGCTTATATGGGTTGGGTTTGGTTGGGTTTGATGTGATCTGTTAGAGAGGTGATGTGATTTAAATAAGATGATGTAACTTAAATAGGATAGTGACTTTTTAACTTTTTGTATTATTTAATTTATGCCAAACTAACCCTTAGTATGGTGGTAATTTGAGTATTTTCATGGAAATTTATGCTTGACCCATCGAGAGTGATTGATGTTAACTTTTATAGTTACTTTTATGTATGAGTTAGAAATTGTGAAGACGGAAGGTGTAGGAGAGTATTTTGGGTTAAATTTGGTGTGTGTCCTGATGGTGTGGTTCATGTAATGGAAATGGAGATTATTTTGTATCCCTTGTCCTTTAGCTATAAGATTGTTTTGTATCCTTGTTGTAAGAGTTCTGAATCTCTTATATTGATCCCTCGTTTTGCCATAAATGTTGTGAGAATTCATGTTGTTGGTATGTTGGTCTAATAATACCATTGAGTTCAATTTGAGTGTATTTGACCTTAAGTGATAAGTGTTTTCTTAATTAAAATGTATTTAGTTTTGCCTAATAGAGGATGATTCCTTATTTTAGTTTTGTTTCATTGTGTTTTGTGGTGATATTACATTAAAAGAAGTTATTTGGCAGACCCCTCGTCGAGGAATAAATTGGTATGAAGTACTTTCGTCATTTTGTTAGTCTTGGAAATTGTTATGGAATGACTATTGTTGACATAGAATTTTTTTTTTAAGAGTGAATGAGTGGCATCATAGCTTGTGGTTGTATCTTTTAGAATTTGGGTAAAAGCGAGCTGACCAGAGACTACAAAGGATATTTCGAAGTCACTACAACTATGAGTATTTGTTGGGATAACCTTTCGTCTTGAGTTGTGTAGGCCTTTCGTGGTGGATTTGATATGGTGGTTGGTGTCGTTATTTTGGGACGAGAGCAGTTATGAGGATTAGATTATATTTTCGTTGCATTTTAGTAGGTTATGGTTGATTACTTCCCGAGTTAAATTGTTTTTCAGAGATTTCGTAGTGATTGGATTAAAGTGTTAAAAAGATTATTTTTGTTAGAATTCTGAATCAAAAGTGTAAAATTATTTCTTTTAACAAGAGATGTACATTGAATTTCCTTTGGAGAGATTTTATTACAATTTGAGGTTAATTTATTTATTAACTATTTGGGAATTTTAGAATTGTTTCAATGTTAATTTTTATATGTGTCTTATTGTGATTGGTTTTGTATACTTCTTAGGTGAGAGCTATTCTGTTAATAGGCCTCAAGAGCAGTATTAATACTTATCAATAAGTGAGTTAGTATCACTACAAAAAAAAAAATTTAAAGTTTTAGAGACCAAAATTTAGGGACAAAATTATTTTTGGGGACCAAATATTTTTGTTACAAAAGTGTCGTCATTATATTTTTAGCAACGAAAATTGGACATTAGTGATGAATTATTATCTTTTTGGGACCAAATTTTTTGTCTAAAAAAATAACCCATTTCAAGACCAAATTATTTTGTCCCTAAAAGTGTATTTATTAGTGACATTTTCAAAATTTTGTTGCTAAAAGCCTTATTTTTTACTTTTCGGGACAACCTTTTAGCAACTATTCTCACGAGAATAGAAATTGGTCCCTAAATGTCTTTTGCAACAAAATTTTCACTTTTAGAGACCAAACATTTTGGTTTCTAAAACTCTTATATGTTATAGTGTCTAGTAAGAGTTGTTCAATTTGGGTTTGTTCTCGTGTGTTATTGTAATATTAGTGAGATGTAGAATCGTGTTGTAACTTTGGAGTTAGTGTCATGGCTTGGGTTTTAAAGAATGAAAGTGGCTGTGAGTTAACTTTTGTTAGGAGTACCTTAGTATTGTTAGAATGTGTATCTAGCATTGATGAATTCCATGTGGACTTGAAGTGCATTGTATGAGCGTTTGGGTAAATTCTATGTTGGAGTGAAATTGTATCTGTGGATGTAGACAAGTTTGCGTAAACTGTTAGTCGGTTCGTCGAGTGAAAGAAATAGAGTAGATGGGTAAAAATAATACAGAAATTGCTTGGTTGCGCAATTAAAGTTGTGGCTGAGAATTTTCGAGTAGTGTGTTTGGCGTGATTGCATTATGTGCGTAAGGGTTGGTGTTTCTTCTTGTTCAAGTGAAGCAGTTGAGGCTAAGGTGATCCGTGATTTTTTTTTTTTTTTTTTTGAATAATTCAGGGAAGAATATGATTGTACTAGGGAATGAATGGAGGTTCTCATGGGATGAAATATTTGAATTGTTTGTGTTAGTTCTATTCAATTGGGTAACTAAGTATGAATTCATTTTAATATTGAAATGAGTTAGTTATCGTGTGACGGTTGTGATTACAAAATATGTCATCGAATTGTGTCTTTAAAGGGAGGGTGTTCTCATTGGTTAAGAGTCTTGAGATAATCACTTTCGATAGATATTAAGTAAATTGTTGTACTAGATTATGGAAAGGATTGTTTGTGGTGAGTCATCTTCAATGGTGTATAATATTTGAATATTTTTTTGAGTGCACTTCAAAGTAGTGGGATTCTTTTGCTGTTGTGACCTGTTGAGTTAGTTGTGACGAGTAAACAAATTTTGTGGGTGTGTTTGAACGTGTTCAAGTGAGATTGCGAGTACGATTGTTTTCCAATTGCGAGTTCTACAGATTTTGATTAACCCCTTATATGTTGCAAGAGTCACCTACATTTTTCCCTTCTACTATAAATTATTTGTCGAAATTCTAGTATGAGTGGTTTTAAGTTGAGGGGTGGCTTCTTTGGAATAATGTATCTTAATATCATGGATAGCTGGTGGGTATAGAAATTTTGTTTTTGAATCTATTGAAAATTTGTTACTTAATATTGGTAAAATAATTTTGCAGATGTAATTAGAATGAGATGTTATCACGATTGTAGGGCCGATTAGATTAGACCGTTTGTCATTCTTGTTTGATTCAAGCTATAAGAAATAGTAGTACCATCATTGAGGAGTTATTGTTGTGTTTACAGCTCTATGATTAAAGTGAGTTTGAGAGTTTTGATTTTGGTTACAATGTCTTTTACTATGGGAGGTAAGAGAGCGTTAAATTCTTGAGAGTGAGCTTAAAATGTGATTGGGGTATTGAAAGAATGTCTCAATGTGAAAATGGTTATTGAGAGTTTAAGGCTCAAGTGATTATGTTAAGAGTAAATCCCACTATTCTTTTTATCAAGACGAATTTTGGGGACGAAATTCCTTAAGGGGGGAAGGTTGTAACGAGTTGAATCAAATTGAATTTATTTATTTATTATTCTTTTCAATATCTGTGTAGTAAATTTTTTTTAAAATATGTTTAACATGCCCGGGGGTACCCGCGCGCGTTAAACAGTTTGAACTCTGTCTCTTTGATCTAGTCTCACAAGTGCAATATGAAACATAGACGAGAGTCCACATTTGGCAAATTTTAAAAAATCCATTTTATTGCAAAAAAAAAAAAAAAAACATTTTGCTAGAAATGGATAGCGTTATCAGATCTTAGAGTCGCCACCTAATATTTTGGAAAATTAGGAAACCCATAACTCGTTCCAAAGCCACTGTTTGTCATAACTAAAGTTGTCTCAGTTCGGAACCTTAGGTATGAGAGGGGAAGGTCATTAATTGAGCACCCCCGCTCACCCGATCAAAAGATCGGTCTTTACTAAACCATGATATGAATTTTATTTACTTTATATGTTCATATTTCGATTATTTAATAAATCTTTAAAAAAATTACTATGTGAAGCATACAAATATAGACTATGTCACCCACTTTGGAACAACTTGATTTCATGTAGTTTTGAAAGAGTTTTGAAGATATATAACCCAAATAAATTGAGTTTACAAACATGAAAATCAACATCATTCCAAATTAAGCGATACAACCTCCATCCATTGGCATTCATAGAGTCATATCACATAAGCAAATAGTCTCATGGTAGAATGCTAAACATAGTAAGAAAAACACACACAAACGGGATGCTAAAACATAAAAACTTACATGTTTGGCGTCTCCTAAACAAACTACAAAACAAAATTAGTAAAATATGCATGATCTTATATACAAAATCCTAATGCAATTCACTCATGAGATGCAACTAAAGATTCAGCTTCTAAGATATGACATGTGAATCATCTCAAGAACATGAGGTAGCGCACATAATCACATAAGAATTGATTACATCCACAAATGCAAACTTAGCCGAATCAGAATGCATGAAACATAGATACAAAGCATGGATATAACAAAAATAAATAAATAAATAAAATAAACATGATGCATATCCATAAATAAGGAAAATAAGTAAAAGAACGGGATAGAAAGAAGTGGGGTGAGAAATTATTACAATACTTTGAATAAATTATTACAAACCAAATTAGAGGAGGGGCAAAGAGAATATAACAACAAAATAAAAACCTCACAATACACTCAAAATAAAATAAACAAAAGAAAAAAAGTTTCCTGTGCCTTGAAAACCATCGGCAGTTGGTTATCATCGAAAGACAATGCCATCTTATCCAAAAAAAGTTTCATGTGCCTTGCAAAACCTGTTTTATTGCAAAGCCAAGAAAATAAACAAATAAAAAATATGTAGGTGGCTCAACTAAACACTACTAGTTAGATTAAAAATAAGAAAACAAATATAAAATAAATAAATAAAAAAAGTGCAAACTTACAACAAAACTAACATGAACCTAAAACAAGAAAACAAATATAAGATAGAACATGCAAGATTACAACAAAACTAATATAAGACTAATACAAGAAAAATATAAGCTAGGAAATGCAAGATTACAACATAATTACTATGAAACTAAAATAAGAAAACAAATATAAGATAGAACATGCAAGATTACAATAAAACTAACATTAACCTAAAACAAGAAAGCAAACATGAGGTAGAACATGCTAGATTACAACAAAACTAATATGAAATTAAAGCAAGCGAATAAAAATAAATAAATAAATAATTATGAGCTAAAAAAATCACTTGGATTACAACAACACACTATGAAATATAAAGTAAGAAAATAAATATGAGATAAACAAACCACTTGGATTATAACAAAACACTATGAAATAAGAAGCAAGAAAATAAATATGAGATAGAAAATATAAGAAAATAAAAGAGTATAAATTCACCTTTCAAAGAAAGATTGAACTTCTTGATTTCCAAACTTCTTTTTGCTCAACCTCAAGTTTAGGAAATGTGTTCTCAATCCTCAATTCGAAACTAGAATGGAACTCTGGGTATGTATGGTGGAAAAGTGGTTAACTTTCTAATTTTTTCTCACTTTCAACAACACTCACTCTTTCCTTTCATCAATCACTACTGAAATTCAGCTATTTTGGAATTTTTGGAGGAGTTTTGGGTGTAAGAAAGATCTAATTTAAGTTTGTATAGAATGTATGGGGTGTATATGGAAGATAGGAGTGTTTTTTACTCAAACTCAAATTTTCACTTTTTTTTCACCATTTTCTCACTCTTTTGTCTTGAATTCTGTGGACCTCCCTCTCTCTTACAATATGATCATTTTATATAGGCAATGAGGGAGAGTGAAGGTCAAAAAGAAGGTGGGAGACAAGGTGGCGACAAGAATGTGATAGGAGGGAAAATTTTCAAGGTGGTTGCATAGAATACTTCTTTATGGATGTAAACAAAACTTCTTTTTGATAATGAGGGATGATTAGGTAATGGAGGATGAGTGAGTGCACTTGAATGGATTAGAAAATAGGTAAATGGGGGTGTCCCAACCCAACCAAAACCAAGAAAAACGGGGTTGCTGCTGTTTTGGGCCGAGTTAACAAAATCTGTTATTAAGCCCAACTTCAAACGGACATATCTCCCGTATATGGACTTGGTTTTAGGTGGTTCTTAGGTCTAAATTGAAGCCCAAAAAGTCTACTTTCCAATGGTAATGGCCTCATATCTAAATTCTAAGTGTACAAAGAGATATGCCTAATTTAGTGAAAGTTGTTCATTTTCTTCTTAATGATTTGATACTCATTCTTTTCCTAAACTAGTTTTCTTCGATCCCCTCCTATTTCCTTCAAATCCAAGCCTATCCAAACCTATAAAGAAGATGTTTTTAAATATTGTTTTCAAAGAGTTCACCTCCCTTCCATTTATTTCCACTTTGTCCTTACTCGGTTTACTGAAAAGTGCAGTATTTTAATTGAAATGGGAGCTTTGGAACATCGTAAAAACATTTGGAAAAATATTTTGAAAAGAGGGTTTTAAGGTCTAAAATAGTTTGGCCAAAAATGTGTGAAGGTTGGGATTAAAGCTCAAATTCCATTTTTCTTGTTGAGAATTGCTGGGGAATACATTTTGATGGTCATCATCGGGTAATCAACAGAAAACGCCCAAGTCTTAGGGCTAGTCAAAATGGGGTGTCTATAGTTGCCCCTCTTTGACAGAGCTCGAAGTCATTTCATGACGTGAGTGAATGTCAAAGCCCAAAGACGACCCTTTTGACAAGGCCATAAGACTTGGACAAATAAACAAGATGCAATGTAAGTGGTTGAACCCGAAGGTTGCCTACGTATCCCTTTGTAGGGAATCAAACCAATGTAGTTTAGGGGCAGAATGCAAATGATATGCAATTGAAAATTGAATTTTTTTTTTTTTTTTTTTGTCTTTTTCGAAAAAGTGCATAACTAATGCAATATAACAAGTATTACGAAGCATAACAAGGGATACAACCCAAATACATCCACGTAAGAGAACAAAAAGTAATCGATGAATGGTCTCAAAATAAGGAAGATATTAACCAAGGGATAGTTTTAACCAACAACCCAAGAAAATGGAGGTATTAACCAATAATGGTTTGGACTGCCAACCCGAGAAAGGGATAGTTTTGTCATCCCAAAAAAGAGCTAGAACGAACGAGTGATTTTTACAACCCAAAAAGTGGGAGCTAGCATAAACTATGTCAAATGGTGATGTGAATAGATTGTAGCCAAGTGATGTAACATGTAACTATGCAAATGATATGCTAATGCAAGTGAAAGTTGATTTTTTTTTTTCTTTTTCTTCTTTTATTTTGGAAATGCATGATGTGTACAATGCAAAATGTAATATATAGTGAGGCAAGCCTCATGCAAATGATATGAAACAAAATAGGGTGCATTGCATACAAATGCTCATCCGCACAAATGAAATAAGGGGGTGCATCATATACAAATGTGCATACCGCACAAATAATGAACTTGAAATCCAAACACATCACACGCGAGAGGAGGAAAGATGGTGTGAACACCAGGCGCACCTGATGTTTTTAACAAAGTAAATCAACAACTTAACGCGTCTCACGTAAAAAGAATGAATGATGGTGTGAACACCAGGCGCACCTAATATTTTTAACCAAGTAAATCAATAACCTAACGCATCTCACGCGAAACGAGAAAAGATAGTATGAACATCAGGCGCACCTGATGTTTTTAACCGAGTAAAACAACAACCTAACGCGTCTCACGCAAAAGGAGGAAGGATGGTGTAAACATCAGGCGCACTTGATGTTTTTAACCGAGTAAATCAACAACCTAACGCGTCTTACGCGAGAGAGAAAATGGTGAACAAATTCGAACGTGTCTCACGCGAGAGGAGAAACAGTGAACAAATCCAAACGCGTCTCACGTGAGAGGAGAAATAGTGAACGAATCCAAACGTGTCTCACGCGAGAAGAGAAATAGTGAACGAATCCAAACGCATCTCACACGAGAGGAGAAATAGTGAACGAATCCAAACACGTCTCATGCGAGAGGAGAAATAGTGAACGAATCCAAACACGTCTCACGCGAGAAGAGAAAAGGTGGTGTAACCAACAGACATACCTGACAGCATCTCATACGGAGAGAGGAAATGTTTTAACCAGGTAAACGTCAAATCCTAGCACGTTTCAAGTGAAAAGAGCAAAGGTGGTGTAACCAACTGGCATACCTAACCATATCTCATACGAAAAGGGAAAAGGTTTTAACTAGGTAAACATCAAATCCTAACACGTTTCATGTGAAAGGTGAAAAGATGGTGTAACCAACAGGCGTACCTAACCATATCTCATACAGAAAGGGGAAAGGTTTTAACCAGGCAAACATCAAATCCTAACACATTTCATGTGAAAAGTGAAAAGGTGGTGTAACCAATAGGCGTACCTAACCATATCTCATACGGAGAGGGGGAAGGTTTTAACCAAGTAAACTTCAAATTCTAACACGTCTCATATGAAAGGTGAAAATGTGGTGTAACCAATAGCGTACCTAACTGTATCTCATATGGAGAAGGGGAAGGTTTTAACCAGGTAGACATCAAATGCTAACACGTTTCACGTGAAAGGAACAAAGGTAAATTCGAAGCCCAAACGCGTCTCATGCGAGTAGAAGAAAGTATAGAAGAATAATTTCTTTTTTTGTTTTTGTTTTCAAAAAAAAAAAATCAAAAATCAAAAATTTGTTTTTTTTTTTTTTTTGTAAATACCAAATACCGTATACATATAAACACCATATACATAATACAAATACGTATACAGGCATATGCAGGCAAGCTATATACATATCCAAAGACACACACACACGCACACACACACACACACACACACATATATATATATATATAAATACACACTGATATGTACATACAGTATAAACATTCAGGGAATATTCCATTACTATCGAGGATATTCCATTTTCTGACGTTAGCGGTGCGTCATGCTAGTGTCACCACACAAAAATAAAACAAAAATACAACTCTGCTGCCATGAGGGTTTGAACCCCTAACCTCGGGCTTATTCGACCAATCCCTAACCGCTAAGCCAAACCAATTATTTTGACAAAATATATATACAAATAATATATATACAAGATATATGCATACAAACACAGTACATATACATATCTATATCTTTCACGCCTCCTTTATTTTTGTCCCACTCTCTCTTCCTTCATCTTCTTCGAGTGTCGTGTCTGGCGCGTAATTTCAACAATTGCGGCGCCTAACCGATAGGCTGCCCCGATCTTCAACGATGTCTCGAGCCTTCTCTTCCACCTTGTCTTCTTTCTCTTTCTCGTTATCTTCTTATGCCGAGGCATGTAAGAAAGGCAGAGCAAAAGGCTGCAAACTTTTTCTGCCATCACTCTGTAACCTCTTTCTTTTGCATTACTCTCCTCTACCAAGGCCTATTCACATGGTTCTCTCACTCTTTTTCTAGACCTGAATGAGTCCACGATAAAGATGACTGATTCTAACTCCCCGAAACCTCAACTACGGGCTCATTCTCTTTCCTCTGTTTCAACTTTCCAGTGATGTCGATTGAGCAAATAATGGCGGCACAGTTTGACATTGAAGCAAACTCGTATACGCTGAGGTCATGTGTAAAGACCCTGACTGCGGTCTCTAACTTGTCTCGTCGACTGCAAAATAGGACGCCTGATGTACACCAGTTAACTGCACAACTCTCCTTGCTCCAACGTATGTACAAGGACTCTCGAGTAGAAATTAGTGCATTGAAAAAGTATAACAAAGAACTTAAACGACAGGCCACCTTCGTAGCCTGATTCGGAGTTCCTTCGCATAACCAATTTGATGGCCGACGAGGAATAATCTCCTTCAGAAGCTCTGCCAAGGCCGAGGCAGAGTCTTCACGAGCTTCGAAGGAGTAAAGATGAAGCGAGGCAGCTGATGGTAAAGTCGAGCAACAAAGCTACGTGCAAATGAAGCCGGTTGTAATCTTTGTCACCGGGTTATTGCTGGAAAACTGAGGGAAAAAAAAAAAGGTTACCTCTTCTTTTTTTTTTTCTTCATTTTCTTCTTCTTTTTTTTTTTTTTTTTTTTGTCTCTGTAATCGGGGATTGTATCCCCTGACTTCTTTAAAATAAGTTTCATTTTTGCATATCAATGGTGTGACTAGCATATCACTTTGAGTTTGAAAACAATTTGTTTGATTGAATTTGAGAATGATTGAATTTTGAACTCTGAATTGGACACTGATTCCATACTAACTATAATCAAAGAATGACTTAATGAAAGAAAAACGAAGCAAAACGATACAAACACACATATATACACTAACTGGTTGTCACGACCCGAACCCGCCCCCATGGGTTAAGGACGTAGCCGGCCAGTAATCATGAGATTACCTACGGCCTCAAACCAAACCAAACGTATTTTAACAGAGTTAATAGGGGCCAAACGGAAGCAATTTAAAACTTTGTCCATAGAGCTGTGTTTACATGGCACATCATAACAATCATACAGATACATATTAATAACTCACATCAAAATATGTACTAACACAACCTCTGTACATACAGGATCATTCGAATCTAAGTCAACCAAGCAAAACTATATACAGACGTAAACCAAAGTCCTCGCCAACATGACAAAATGACACAAGATAGCAAAAGGGCGAATACGTGTCTCGTTCGTGAGACGCGAGGGCTGACTCTTCAAAACCTTGGTTGTTCCACACAAACTTCACTGAGGCTGGGTTTGGACCTCTCTTGGCTCACCTACAAACACATGAATGAGCGTGAGCGATAGCCCAGTGAATAATATCAAATAAGAAGATACAACAATATGTAGAATAGCATATTCCGAACGGCCTTGGGCCTAATTCATATTTCTATTTAACATATATATACAATTTAACTCAAGTGACTGTGGTTCTAAACATACTAGTCTTTGGCCCATTTATCTTTTGTTCATGTCAAAACGGCCTCTGGCCCATTCATTCTATTGTTCAGATCGAACTGTTATTCATGTCAAACTATTACTTATATCAAACTATCATTCGTGTCAAACTATTATTCGTGTCAAACTGGCCTTCAGCCCACTCAAGTGACAAACTGGCCTTTGGCCCATTCAGACTTTCATTCATGACAGAACGGCCTCTAGCCCATTCATTCATGTCAAAACGGCCTTTGGCCCATTCATTTGTGTCAAAACGGCCTTCGGCGCACTCATTCATGTCGAAACGACCTTCGGTCCATTTATTCATGTCAAAACGACCTTCGGTCCATTCGTTTATGTCAAAACGACCTTCGGTCCCTTCATTTATGCGAAAACGACCTTTGGTCCATTCATTAATGCCAAAACGACCTTCGGTCTATTCATTTATGCCAAAACGACCTTCGGTCCATTCATTTATGTCAAAACGACCTTCGGTCCATTCATTTGTATCAAACTGGCTAATAAGTCTTTCATATCAAACTGTGTCCACCATTCAAATTAATGAACTTTACAAAACTTACATAGAAGTAGCCATTGGACAATAACATATGTCAGATATTACTCACAGTGATCGGTTGGTTGAATTGCCCTGGAGCTTGACCCTACATATCACATAACACATATGGGTCACAAATAATTCAATCCGTTCTTTAATTCACATATTCCTCTTTAGGCTTCATTCTTATTTCCTTAACTCAATTACAATGCTCAATGTATGACTAAGAGTGCTTATAAGTGAAAGGGAACAGAAAAACAAAACACATAATGCATTTTCAAAATTTTAGAAAACAAGGTCCCCGCTCGAGCGTGGACTTTCCCACTCGAGCGGACCCTATAGGCCTACAAAAGTGCTGGTTGCATCAAAAATACGCTCGAGCATTAAATAGGGCACTCGAGCGGACATCAAGTCTACAAAAAGTACTGGGAGCATGCATTTCCCGCTCGAGCGACAGGTTCCCCGCTCGAGCGGACCTCAAAATTCTGGAAAACCCAGAATTGTGTTCTTGAGCTTCATTTCGACTTTCAACCAACAATTTATGCATGTTATGGCTCAAATTACTCATAGACATGTACTAACATGGTACGAGCATAATTTACAACATATTAAAGCTCAATTTCATAATTTATTTGCATGCATGTCCCAAAATATCACAAGCTCATCACCAACATGCTCAAATTCAAACATTCAAGACTTATACTCCCATGATTTGTACATGCGTGCCCTTTTTGACTTCACATTCACTTCAAATAATGCAATTAGTGCTCATTCCCATAAAACTTAACAAAGACATGCTTGCATGTGGGATTACACTACCAATCTTTCACAATTTCACAATTTACATGCTAGAATTGTGATTCCATGGGAGTTCATTACATGCATGCACATATCAAGCCTTAATTTCAACAAAATGAACTCAAATCATGCTCTTGATCACAAACAACCCTTGAACACACAAGATTACACATTAAACCCATGAATTCAAGAATCAATGCTTACCTAGAGGCTCAATTCTCTCAATTTATGGTCCAATTTAGAGTTGGCCTTCAAATTCCAAGCCTTCAAAATCAAACTCTCAATTTCTTTCACCCTCTCCCTCTTAGCCGACCCTCTCTCCTTCTTTGAGTCCAAAAATCAGCCAAAATGCACTAAGGAAGAAATTTGAGGGTGTAGAGTCTTTACAACATAACCCACTAACTATTATTTAATAATATTAAATAGTTGGGCACTAAATCATCAATTTTTAATTAAATTTCACCGTAGGCTCTAAAAATTACGCTAATCACAATGGTGCAATTAATTTTGGGTTCCGTGGCCGATAAGGCCTTCAATTTAATTTCCAAAGCAGATAATCAAACAAATATCCCTACGGTAAACAGATAGAAATTCAAAACCACATATTTTCACATAATGGCACACAAAATTATATTAACCACATAATCATACTCATTTTAAGGACCAATTAACATATTGCGGAACAGGGGTATTACACTGGTATTAAAGGAACTTAAAAACGTGACTCTAAAACATAACCATTAAGCCTAAGCGATTCTGCAGTTTGTCGTGATGGTTGAAATTAAAATTGGTGGGCCGACCAAAAAGTTGGCTAACGAACTGATGAGCTGGCCAAAGAGTTGTTGTGTTGGTCAAAAAGTTGGCTGACAAACTGATGAAGTGGCCAAAGAGTTTTCATGCCAGCAAAAAGATGAAGCAACATACCTGGAATTGAACCCCGCTAGATGAATAGTAACTTCCGGCGGTGAATAGTTTACTTGAGCGGGGAGAAGACATAATCTCTGACTCGACTATGCCCCTAGTTCATTGCCTTTGTGATGACCCAAAAATATTTTTGTTTAAAATAGTTAGTGTATAAATTAATTGAGTAATATTTGGATTGGAGTGTTGTGTAAGTTATGTGCGAAAATGGTTCAATTTCGTAATAATTTTTTTTTTAAATATAATTTTCGATCTCAGAAATTATGAAAATTTTTATTATGTTGTTCTTATAAGAGTTTAGCATGTTGAATAAAAATTTCAGAATTTAATAATGAGTATTTATTTTATGAGAATTTACAGACTGATTGGTGTTCAGTTTAATTTATAGCAGAATTTGAAATTTGAGTTTTCGGTGTTTGGACCACGACTTGAGATAAATTGTTGGGTCTATTTTGGTATATAATTGGACGATGTTTTGCTTATGGGTGGGACCTATGACTTAGATTTAATTTAAATTGAGTTTATTTAATGACTCATGTTTAACTGTTTGGTTCTTTTTAATTAGGTGATTAGTAGTAACCACCTTGGAAGTGTTATTATTTATTATATAGGATTATAATAAATATTTTATAGTTGATTTTATGGTGTGTATCATATGGTGAAAAAAAATTATATATTTTTATAGTGAATAAAATGGATGTATATTTCATAATGAGCAAAAGATTATATTTTGTGGTGTGCAAAAATGTTATATTTGGTGGTGAGAAAAATTATATCATTTTATAATTTAATTATAAAATTTTGAGGTATTATTACAAAAAAAAAATTATATTTTTTTTGGGAAACCAAATTTTGGGGCAGTGAACCCACGTGGGGTTGTTCCCCACGCCCTCTCCCTTTTTCTTCTTTCCTTCTTCCTTTTCTTTTCCTTCATTTTGGGCAGAGGGCTCTATCTCTCTCTCTCTCTCTCTCTCTCTCTCTCTCACTTTCGTCCATGGTTGCTCAAGCTTTGAGCTTCAAATGGGAGTCCTTAAAGTGAAATTTTGCAAACGTTTTGTAAATGAAAGTCAGAGAGCTTGTCGTGATCTTCACAATGGTGGTCTCGAATCCATGATTGGGAGATGTTTGCATTTTTTAATTTGCTTTTCTTTATATTTGAGGTAGAGACTTTCTTCATATTATTATTTTAAAGCTATGTTAGGGTTATTTTGAGAAGATATATCATTATAGGAGGTATTGCATAGATATATTTCTTAGATTTTTGTTTGGTAAATTTTTGGAAGAAAATTATGTTGAAATGTTAAGAATATTGGTATTTGAACTTGATTTGGGAAAATCATCTTGGGTTGATAATTTTTTGTTAAAAAAATCCGAAATTTAATTTTAATAGTTATATGGGTTATAGCTACATCATATTATGATTAGATAATTTATTTTAAGAAATATAAAGTTGAAACACTTTTCACCTTTGATTTTGGAATTTATTTTGAGAAAAATAAATTGATATGGATGATTATTGTGTAAATTGTTAAGTTGGAATTATAGAGTTGTTTTGGAATTAAAAACTCTAAAAGTGTTGTATTCATAATATTTTAATGAATGGTGATATACATTGATGATTAGGTTTTGTTCATTTTTGTGAAGATGAAAAGATGAGATGTGGACTTTCGAACTCCTAACTTCAAAAAGTTTACTCTTGGACTATTTCAAATTTTGATGTGAATATCATGTGATTAATTAATTTTAGAAAAGTTGTGAAAATTGTTATTTGAAGAGAATTTGGGAAAGATTGGCTATTTGAGTAGCTTGGCATGAAATGTGATTATGTTTGAAAGATAAGTTGGGTTAAGTTATGTTTGGTATTATTTCTTTTGGGAAAATGTGAAGATAATAAAATTATTAACTTAGTGGATTAAATTAGATTGGCTAAAAGTATGTTATTGAGATTATACCATAACTTTTAATATAGTAGCATGAGATTTGGAGAAAATAGGTGAGATGAAGTTGTTTGGTGTGAAACAAAGTTGAACTAAGATTGTTAGTTAAGTTAAAATGATTTAGTATTGGGTTCCTAGTTTTACTAGTTGAGTAATGTTATAATAATAATTTCGTACTTCAAAATTTTTATGAGATATTTGAATGGTTTTGGCGGTCTTTGACAAGAAAAGAAAAGAATGTGATTTTAGTTTGTTTGGAGCAAATGGATGAATTGGTTAAAATAAGAATGAGTTATCAAAAATTTTAATTATTTATTTATTTTCCTCGATTTAAATTGATGGGGTTGATGTTGATAATTGGAAAGTGAACACCGTGTTATATTTTATAATTATAGTCAAGAAAAGATTTTGATAAAATTGATTAAGTGTTAGAATATTCACTTATGCTTATGAGAATTATGAATGAACTTGAA
The DNA here is from genome assembly GCA_025200525.1 of Camellia lanceoleosa. Lineage (NCBI taxonomy): Eukaryota > Viridiplantae > Streptophyta > Magnoliopsida > Ericales > Theaceae > Camellia > Camellia lanceoleosa. The sequence goes on from CM045758.1 coordinate 201,789,995, forward strand.
GATTCCAAGATTTTACTTGCATAAGAAAAATGGAAATTTGATTCTGTTTAATGTTTGGGAAGCGGAGGAGTTTTTGGAAAGATTGTAATTACATTTCATTGATAATGTATGTGAGTTAGAAATTGATGAAACCTTGAACTCGTTTTGGTGTCATATGTTATTGCTATTGATGAACCTATTGTTTAAAAGTTTTGGTTTTGGTAACCGGTAAAGGATTACCATGTTGGTATTTAAATGAGGAGATTCTTGGAAAGGTAAAAAAAATGTTTGATCTTGGAAGTTTGTTTTATATAAAGAATATTCTTGAATATTCTTGAAAACACTAAGTTAGAAATTGTTGATTTATATATGGTAAGTACATGAACATTGACATTATTATATTATCTCTTGGGATTGTATCATGGTATTACATTGATAGAGATATGAAAATTGATCACAATGGAGCATTGTGTGGTGGAATTGAAATTGAAACTATTCTAATGCATTGTTACATATTGCATTGCCATTCCATTTCATTATTATCATGGATTGCAAAGTGTAATTAAAAACTATTATTTTGAGAAAGGAATTATTTTTGGTGAAACAAGTCCGGATAGGGGGTGTAGTTTGATGTTGGTTAAGTTGGTCTGAGTGTCTAGGGTAAAAGAACGAAAACACGCGTGGAGGAGGTACCACTACCCTTCCGGTGAGAGAGCGGTAAAGTGGGGATTTGGTAGTGCTCGATATACCTACTTGCAGACACCAGTCTAGAGATTACCTAAGTCGTATTTACCACCTTGAAATTTTATTGAAATTGTTGGATTAATGTGTTTTCAAATTGGCGTTGTGCACGAGATTTTCAAAAGATGAGAAAAATATTTTGAACATAACATGGCATATGCATTCATCTCATAAGACTGTACAAAAATGTATTTAATGCTTTGTTAGATGTCATTATGAATGGTTTAATTATTTGATTTAATTTTCAATGGGATAATTAAACGAATTGGAAAAGGATGTCCAATTACTATTGAAACATGTTTATTTATTTAAGTTAACTAGCTGTGGTTAATTAAAAAAAAATGGATTTAGGAGATTATGTAATAAAATTCTATGGTTTGACATGATATAATTTCACGTATATGTATGAGTATTTTGGTACCTGCATATCTTCTAACGTTATAATATGAGATTGTTTGGTGAGCTAGTGGTTGCTCACCCCCTACCTGTACATGTGTACAGGGAATGTTTTCGAATTTAAGGATCAAACACTTGGCATGGTTATAAAGTGGTGATGAGCTGTAGTGCTTTTTAATTGTTTCTTTAGTTAAGCTCTATGATTTGTAATGGACAACGCTTTCTTGTTTATTATAAGCCTAAGGGGATTTCTTTTGTTTGTATATAAAAATGTCATTGTTGTATTACGAGAGGGAACATGTATATTGAACTATTCATCATTTCATCCAAAGATGAATTGTCATTTATAAATGGACTTAATTAATGAATATTGATAATGTTATCCGAGTAATAAAATATGGGGCATGACAGCCTTGACTTTTTTCTCTTGATTTTTTTTTTTTTTTTTTTGTAAAAACGTTTTGATCAACATGAGAGTTAGATTAGCATACTCCATTTTATGTTTTGAAATCATGTAAGTCAAGCTGTGAGCACTGAACATTTTTCCTTTTTTTAAGTCCAAAGAATGGTCTGATTTTGCAAAAAATGGAATAATTTTCGAGAAAAATTAGTCAGCTTCATTCAAAATAATCCAAAACCTATTTTTCAAATGGCCATTACTTGACCAACATGGAATCAACCATTGGGGTGCATAGTTCCAAGCCAGATAATCTCGAATTGGTTCTGTTGTAGCAATAGTGATAACCAAACCGAGCCAGTCCGAACCGAACGAAGCCGAGCAGAATTGGACCGAACCGAACCGAATGGAGCCAAGTTGAATCTAACTGAACTGAACTGAGCGAAACGGAGACGAGCCAAGCAAATGCGGATAGGACAGGCACGTCGACTAAAGATACATCAATCAATATGGACGGGAGTTGAAAAATGATTAGGGTCGAACTTCAAGATGAAGCTACCTACGTATCCGAAAGATAGGAATCAGGCCATACGTAGTTCCGGTTAAGGTTCACTCGAGTATTGACACTCTCTTTTTATGCTCTAACTTTTTCCAAAGCTGCCCTTCCAGGTTTTCAACCTTGCGAGCTTTTTTATTTTTATTTTTATTTTCTTCTTCTTTTTTTTATTATTTTTTTTTCATTTTTTCATTTTTTCATTTTTTCATTTTTTTTTTTTTTGTTGTTTTTCTGTTTTAACTTTTGCCTAGCTCGCCCTTCTGAGTTTTTAACCCAGCGAGCCTCTCAAGGGTGATACTTTCGTTTTAGCTTGTCCTTGTTGATTGGTTGTGAGATCTCTAGGCCATCTAAATCTATAAGAATGACTACTACACTTAACTAGATAGATATGATGATGTAGGGACTAATTGGGTCTGAATTTGCCCCTAGTGTAGTGGATAGGAACTTGATTGTCCTTCAGTAATAAAACACATTCTCTCATATTCCGGGATTGGACTTCTTTTTCGGTCTTCATTAGCTTGAGAAACGATCCAGTTTGAATCTTTGTCACATTCGACCTTATTGCCCCTAATTCAAGGGTTGCTTCCAATCTGAATTACATCTGATCTTATTGCCCCCAGTTCAAGGGCTACCTCCATTTCGGCTATACAAGCCTTATACTTTGGTTGATTATTGAACATTCTAAATCAAGGTTTGAAAGCTAAAGAGGTCGGACCTCAAGTCGAGAGGGATCCTATGTTGTACAATCTCAAGATTAATTCCAAGCATGTCTTCATAGGACCACGCAAAAATATTTTTTGAAGTCTTTTAACAAAGTGACTAATCACTCGTGCTCTTACGAAAACAATATAGAACCAATTTGGACCAAGCCAGGATTCTTCTCAGTAGCACACCTCTCTTCCTCTCAGTCGATCAAAATTTGCAAATCCCAAGGAATTTCTTCTTCATTTTTATCAAAGTTTTGAAAAAAAGTTTTATAATTTTTGGTCAATGCAATGAATTAAAGGCGCAAAGAAGTAGGCAGAATCTACGGCACTTTTATTGAAAAGAAACTACGACTTAGCAATGACAACAGACTCAAAAGAAAATGACAAAGAAGACCTAGGCAAGACAGAGATGTCTAGGTTAGCATTCCAGAAATCAACAGATTTAGACTTGCTAGAATGACTCAAGATCCTAAATCTACAGACTGGGTAGAATCAAACTCAGACTTAACACTCAATTCAGAAAGTAAAATGAAATCATTCTCAATTGCTAAAACAGTGCGTGTCATCCACCACGTCTGGAAAGAAATGTGTGCAATCAGCTGGTGGTTCATCTCCCAATCACAGAGCTAGTTGCATTATCCTCCAAGTTTATTGACCCATCATCGATGGATTTTATGGGTTCTTTGGATCAGGTGATGACCTTGGGTCTTTGGGGTTGAGGCGGAGCTATGGCTTTACTGTTGATGAGATCTTGAATCTCATAGCGTAAGCGAAAACAACGATCAGTCTCATGACCATGTTATTGGTGAAAGGCGCAATATTTATTGGGGTCATGTCTGGCTGGTAGAATATCAGGGAGAGGTCAGGGATCAAAAAGCTTGAGGTGCCCCTTTTCTACAAGGATTTCCATGGCACGAGTTAGGGATATGTAGAGTGGATGAAAGGGTTTATTTGGGGGTCGGGTTCACTCAACTGATTGTGGACCAATATTGCCAAAGGGATTGGCAATGGTGGTAGTGGTGGCAACGACTGTGTTAATTTTTGAGGAGTTGGCATTACCAGATAGAGGTGGATTAGGATGAGTCACCAGAGGTGGTTGGACAGTGGACATCCTAGATTGGTGTTGCAATTTAGCGAGAGCATCACTGTGAGTGGCAACCGTATTGGCAATAGCATCTATGCTTCTTTGGAGGGATAAAAACATGTTTGCTATATTCTCTGGAATTTGAGCCATCACTGATTCTAGGGAGTGATTGGGGATGATCTAGTTTTTGAAGGAAGGGTACTTTAAACAGTCTACCGATGTGAGTCTTACAGAACTTGGGAGATAATAGACCACTCTAAAGCTATAGTGCTACAGCTACCTAGCAAAAACAAAAATAGGACCTCTGATTAGAATTCTGGCAGCACTTCGATTCAATTCACACGACTGACCACTGTATACATCACCGAAAAACTAAACTCAACCTCACAAACTGAAATACCTAAACCACTCATTCAAATTTGAGAACCCTTGTATAGATCCAATACATTGCACATAACACATAGTATGAAAGAGAACAAACACCCCTATGGGGGATAAGGGTACCCTGTCCTTGCTTTTGAAATGATCTAGGGTTCACTATTCAAACAAGTGGCATTATACATCCTAGAAATGGAAGAGCATCTTGTCCCAATTTTAAAAGGTACTATAGCTCACTATATGTACAAGGTTGGCTCTAGTCTAGGGGTTGAAGTCAAGGTGACGTTACCAAAAAGTCCTTTGGGTCATAACCAATAAAGATTCCAGGAAATCAAAAGAGTCAATATAGCCTCTCTTCGAAATCTGAGAACCTTAGAGATCTCAAAAGGTCACAACACAAGGCCTCTAAAGTATCGTAAAAATAGGTGAAGTGTCACAAAAAGTATGCTTGTGTTCCCACCAGTGTCTGGGCACCACAAGGACTTTAAGTGCACAAATGCATGCAATGCAATAAACATATAATTGAAAATAAAAGTCATATCATGGAGTTCAAGTCAAGGTTTCATAAAATCCCTAACAAAGTCGCCAGAAACTGTAACATGCCCGAGGGGTACCCACGTGCGATAAACAATTCGGACCCTCTATCTCTTTGATCTAGTCTCACAAGTGCAATACGAAACACAGACGAAAGTCCACATTTGGAAAATTTTAGAAAATCCATTTTATTGCAAAAAAAAAAAAAAAAAAATTTCTAGAAATGGACTCCGTCATCAGATCTCAGAGTCGCCACCTAATATTTTGGGAAATTAGGAAACCCATGACTCGTGCCAAGGCCACTGTTCGTCATAACCAAAATTGTCTACGTTTGGAACCTTAGGTATGAGAGGAGAAGGTCATTAATTGAGCACCCCCGCTCACCCGATCAAAAGATCGACCTTTACTAAACCATTATATGAATTTTATTTACTTTATATGTTCATATTCTGATTATTTAATAAATCTGAAAAAAAATTACTATGTGAAGCATACAAGTATAGACTATGTCACCTACTTTGGAACAACTTGATTTCATATAATTTTGAAAGAATTTTGAAGATGTACAACCCAAATAAATTGAGTTTACAAATATGAAAATCAACATCATTCCAAATTAAGCGATACAACCTCCATCCACTGGCATTCATAGAGTTATATCACATAAGCAAATAGTCTCATGGTAGAATGCTAAACATAGTAAGAAAAACACACACAAACGGGATGCTAAAACATAAAAACTTACATGTTTGACGTCCTGCAAACAAGTTACAAAACAAAGTTAATAAAACATGCATTATCTTATATACAAAATCCTAATGCAATTCACTCATGAGATGCAAATAAAGATTCAGTTTCTAAGATATGACATATGAATCATCTCAAAAACATGAGGTAGCGCACATAATCACAAAGGAATTGATTAAATCCATAAATGCAAACTTAACCGAATCAAGATGCATGAAACATAGATGCAAAGCATGGATATAACAAAAATAAATAAATAAATAAAATAAACACGATGCATATCCACAAATAAGGAAAGCAAGTAAAAGAATGAGATAGAAAAAAGTGGGGTGAGAAATTATTACAACATTTTGAATAAATTATTACAAACCAAATTAGAGAAGGGGTGAGGAGAATATTACAACAAAATAAAAATTTCACAATATACTCAAAACAAAAGAAAAAAAAGTTTCATGTGCTTTGAAAACCAACAGAAGTTGGTTAACATCGAAAGATAACGCCGTCTAGTCCAAAAGAAGCTAATCGGCTGGGCAAATAGGCCGACCGGCCAACTAAGCCTTGCAAAACTTATCTTATTGCAAAACCAAGAAAAGAAACAAATAAGAAATATGTAGGTGACACAACTAAGCACTACTGGTTAGATTAAAAACAAGAAAGCAAATATATATAAATAAAAAAAAAAAGTGCAAACTTACAACAAAACCAACATGAACCTAAAACAAGAAAACAAATATAAGCTAGGAAATGCAAGATTACAACATAATTACTATGAAACTAAAATAAGAAAACAAATATAAAATAGAACATGCAAGATTACAATAAAACTAACATTAACCTAAAACAAGAAAGCAAATATGAGGTAGAACATGGTAGATTACAACAAAACTAATATGAAATTAAAGCAAGTGAATAAAAATAAATAAATAAATAAATATGAGCTAAACAAACCACTTGGATTACAACAACACACTATAAAATATAAAGTAAGAAAATAAATATAAGATAAACAAACCACTTGGATTATAACAAAACATTATGAAATAAGAAGCAAAAAATTAATAAATATGAGATAAACAAACTACTTGAATTATAACAAAACATTATGAAATAAGAAGTAAAAAATTAATAAATATGAGATAAACAAACCACTTGAATTATAACAAAACACTATGAAATAAGAAGTAAGAAAATAAATATGAGATAAACAAACCACTTGAATTGTAATAAAACACTATGAAATAAGAAGTAAGAAATAAATATGAGATAGAAAATATAAGAAAATGAAATACTAGAAATTCACCTTCCAAAGAAAGATTAAACTTCTTTATTTCCAAACTTCCTTTTGCTCACCCTCAAGTTTAGGAAATGTGTTCTTAATCCTCAATTCAAAACTAGAATGGAACTCTAGGTATGTATGGTGGAAAAGTGGCTAATTCTCTTTTTTTTTTTTCTCACTTTCAACAACTCTCACTCTTTTCTTTCATCAATCACTACTGAAATTTAGCTATTTCAAAATTTTTGAAGAAGTTTTGGGTGTAGGAAAGATGGAATTTCAATTTGTATGGAATGTATGGGGTGTATATGGAAGATATGAGTGTTTTTGGCTCAAAAACTCAATTTTTCACTCTTTTCTCTTCAATTCCGTGGTCCTCCCTCTCTCTTACAATATGATCATTCTATATAGGCAATGAGGGAGATTGAAGGTCAAAAAGAAGGTAGGAGACAAGAATGTGATAGGAGGGCAAATTTTCAAGGTAGTTGCATGGGATACTCCTTTATGTGATAGGAGGACTGAAGGATCGAGAAGTTGTGTTTACTATTAGTAATACATGGGCTATTAAATTTTAGTTTGAAGAATCCATCATGTCGATAGCAAAATATTTAATCAGTTTGAAGATAAGGGGAATCATGAACATTCCTTACAAGGAATCTCCTATTATTGGAAGTATATGAACTACAGATTGGTGAATTAAAGTATATGAGGTATGTGGTTGAAATTAATAGAGACGATAATGAATCGCCAATTTGGGTTATTAGCCATTGAATGATTAGGAAATAAGTTCAATTATGTAGGGAAAGTCCAATGAAAAAGGAGTTACCTAGGGAAGGAATTGAAAGGAGATCAAGTTATGTGACTGATTTTCTGTACAAGTATCTTAAGTTTGGAGGACCAAACTTCCTAAGGGGGGAAGGATGTAACAACCCCATCACGTATAAGGAATTAGTACTTGATTGATTAAGAGGATTTGAGTTTAATTACCGAGTATTATAATTTATTTGGGATTATGAGAATTGTGAAATCTGATTCGTATATGATTTGATTGAAGGTTTATTTTGGAATTAGAAATTAAGGGTCCAAATGGCTTAAGGAAGTGAAGTTAGGAAGTTGAATCAATTTAATTTTAATTACGGACCCATTTGGGAGTTTAATTAAATATCCGATTCAGTTTAGTAAAATTGAGATTCGATTAATTAGGTCCTAATTGGAGTTGATTAAGTCATGGGGATTGAGAATTGAGGTTGTTATAAATTAAGTTTAGTTATGATGTGTCCAATTTGAATATGTAGTTTATTGATGGAAATTTGAGTTTGATCAGAAATTGAAGGCCTAAATGATTTGGGAAATCGAAATTGATAATGAAAATAAATTCAATTTAATATTTGGAGCCTTTTGGGAGTCTGACTAAAAGTCTGATTCGGATTGATAGAATTAGATATAATTAATTGGGCCCTAATGGGAGTTAAATTTGACTAATTAAATTATGTGGGATTTGAGGTTAGTTATAATTAACTAATTTTATACTAATCAAAATTTATTAAGATTAAGTATTGCTTAATTAAATTAATTCTAGACAAGAAATGAATTATGGGCTAAATTAAAATTTAGGGGTGTATTGAGAAATCTATGTGTAGGTGTGTGTGTGTGTGTGTGTGTGTGTGTGAGATTGATGTGCTGGAAATCATATAGGGAGTGCACGTGTGGTGTGTTGCAGACAAAACAAAGTGAGGTGTGTGCATGTGAGTGTATAACCGGGTGAAAAAAAAAAAAAAAAAAAAGGAAAGGAAAGTAGTGTTCTTCTGGGTCTTTGAACTCAAAGACATAGAGTTAAAGAGAGGGAGAGAGTGCACTGCCGAGAGAGAGAGAAAGAGAGGGAGAGAGAGCTTGCCTCTTTGTTCTTATGGGATTTGAAGGAGATTCAAGATAGAAAAAGGGAGGATTATCAAGAAATTACCAAATCAAGGATTAAAGGTAAGAATTTCAATCTTGGTTTTGTAGAGCTCATGTATTACACTTAAAATTAAGAGGGGTTTAAGATCAATTCCATGGAATTTGTGAGGAAATGGGTTTGAACAAGGAAATAAAGCTAGGATCCATAGTTATGGAAATTAAACATGGAAATTGATTATTTTGGTTTGATGTTGAACATCTCACTTGAATTTGGGCCATATTTCTACATGCATGTTAGAATTTTGATGTTTTAGACTTAAATTCATGTATGAAAGAAAGATTTACAAATTTAAATTTGGAATAGATATGAAGAAAAATAAGCTAGGCTCATGTTTATGGAAAATTAGATATTGATTTGGTTTTAATCTCTAACCCATGCATGTAGTATAATGAAAGAGTTTTATTCAAAATTTAAATATGTTATGAGACATCTATGATTATGAATTTAGTTTTGGGTGTGTTATGAAGGAAATTAATTTAATCTAAATTTGAGTAATTCAAGAATTAAATTATGATTTGATTTTGAATATAGAAAATTTGTTGGTTTTCCACACAGGCAAATGCTTTCCTAAAGTCATATAACTTCAATTTCATGTAAATTAAAAGAAATTAGTGATTGAGTGATAAAATGGAATTAGATTCAAAATTATACAAGTTGATTTGAATTGGGTTACATGCATGTGAGTGATTATGGAAAATAAATTAGAAAATAATTATCTTTAGCTTGATTTTGTAGAACCATCCTACAATACTTGGAGGTTTGAGATTTAATTCATGGGATTAGGATGAAATTGGGTGTCAAATATAAAATAAGTTACATGCATCTGGAATTAAGAAAGCTATGAAATTAGTCTCATGGATTAAGTAAGAAATTAAGTAGACTTATGGTTATGGAAATTAGTTGGAAAATTTATAAGAATATAAAATTAGTAATTTTGATGTCAATTTCATACATGTGAATAATTTTCTAAGGAATTTATGACTTCAATTTCATGTTTGCAAGGAAAGTAGAAGGAGCTTGAAATCAATTTTTATGTAACTAAAAAGAAAATGAGAGATTGGAGCCATGTTAAATTTATGGAATTTAATTTAGAAATTAATCACTTTGGATTTGGGAATTGGCTTGTTATGGAAGAAATGAATTAAAACTAAATCTAGCAGTTGGGGCATGATTTTAAACAAGTGATTTTGAATAAATGATTTAGCAATTTATTACTTTAATAAATGGCTCTCTATGTTGTATACTAAAGTACTTGTTTTGAAGCTTTAAATACCAAATTTAAACTTTAATTTCAATTTTAGAATTTCAGAATTCTCGTTGTTCGCTCGAGCGAGGGAAGTCTCGCTCGAGCGTGAAAATCAAGCTCCCAGTAGTTTTTCAAATTTTACAGTTCGCTCGAGCGACCAAAGTGGCGCTCGAGCGAAGACCCCATTTTCAGCACATTTTGAAAAGTTGCATTTAGTTCATACTTTTATCCTCATCTCTTTCCAATGCATTCTAGACATGATTTATGGCTCAATAAAGATTAATAAGTCAACAATCAACCTTAATTAGCTGATTAAAAGAATAAGCCATTAATTTAGTAGTACTTGATTCAGGAGCCAAGTGAAAATTAGTTTATTCAGAAAGAATACACGTAGTAGAATCTCATACTACTTGGGCAGAAAAGACAGGAAAGTTACGTCTGACTAAGGAGATAACATTGTATTTCTATGTTTATATGTTATGTGCTTGTGTAGGTCGCGCGCCATTATTCCGCACTTTGATTTATTTGATATGTCGATGCTGCGATTTATACATTACTTGTGAGTAATAACTTAGTAAAGATATGTTCAACAGTATGTATTCTCTGTGTGACAAATGATATTTGTTTTCTGAAAAGATATGTTATGTACAATGAATGACTGTCCAAGTTCTAACATGTATTCGTGACATCCTTAATACCAAGTGAGATTTACAGCCGTGACCCGGCAGCGGGAACAAGGTTCCTTTGTGGAACAAAGTTAGTTGTAACCTACGCTTATGCGTCCAGTTTGTGCACTATAGCCCGTACCGGAGGCCCGCCATGGGGGCTTAACTGTCTAGTTACCTGGATCCGGAGGCTCCTTCACCAGAGCTAAGGAGGTTATTCATAACCTTACGCATTGCGCGTTTAGTTTTGCTAATGGATGTATCACATAAATGTACAATAACTTATGATTTCTGTCTATATATGATCTGATCAAGTATGAATTTGATAAAGCTGAACTATGATTTCGATCTGATCAAGCATGATTTTGATACAATATGAATTGATTTCTGAAATCTGTATGGACTCATTCATTGAAACCCTTTACTCTGTTATTATTCACTGGGCTTTAGCTTACTGTATTATTTATATATGTAGGTGATCAGGCGCGTGACCAGGCTAGAGGCTTCTGTCTAGAATCTGCTATGTCAGCCAACCTATGTGCCTCCCGTGGAGGTTCCGGATATGTTAAGTGTTATTGTTATGTAATTTAAAGTCTAAGTTATGTTGTCTTGTTTGGTTCATCAAGTCATGTGTTTACATGTAAATAAAAAGTTTAAAATTTTTCTGTCTCATGTAAGTCTGCACAGCTCAATGGACGTTGTATATTCTTATTTGCTTCCGCTAGCCCCTAATATTATGTTAATTTGTCTCAGAGGCCGTAGGTAACCCCAGGATTACTGGCCGGTTACGATGCTAAACTTATAGGGGCGGGTTTGGGTCGTGACACAACCGAACCAAAACCAAGAAAAACGAGGTTGCTGCTGTTTTGGGCCCAGTTAACAAAATTTGTTATTAAGTCCAACTTCAAATGGGCATATCTCCTTTACATGGACTTGGTTTTAGGTGGTTCTTGGTCTGAATTGAAGCCCCAGAAGTCTATTTTCGAATGGTTCTGGCCTTATATCTAAATTCCAAGTGTACAAAGAGATATGCCTAATTTAGTAAAGGCTGTTCATTTTCTTTTTAATGATTTGATACTCATTCTTTTCCTAAACCAATTTTCTTTCATCCCCTCATGTTTCCTTCAAATCCAAACCTATAAAGAAGATGTTTTTAAATATTTTTTTCAAATAGTTCACCTCCCTTCCATTTATTTCCACTTTGTTCTTACTCGGTTTATTAAAAAGTGCAATATTTTAATTCAAATGGGAACTTCGGAACATCGTAGAAACATTTGAAAAAATATTTTGAAAAAAAGGTTTTAAGGTCTAAAATAGTTTGACCAAAAATGTGTGAAGGTTCGAATTAAAGCTCGAATTCCATTTTGCTTGTTGAGGATTGCTGGGGAACACATTTTGATCGTCATCATCAGGTAATCAACAGAAAGCGTCCAAGTCTTAGGGCTGGTCAAAATGGGGTGTCTACAATATGTTTGTGGGTTCGGGTATTGATTGGAGTTGGATTGGTATGAATTTCCAAATCATTTGATTGTTTAGTTGCTATTATTATAGTTGTAGTGTCGTGGACCATTCTATTTAAATTGGTGAAAATAAATTATCTTAATTCCTGATTTCGATTTCGTAAGGCCCGCTTGGCAATTTTTTTTAGTTTTAGTTATAGTAATTCTTGGGTCTTGAGTAATAAATGAGATATAAATTTAATTTTTCTCACTTATGTGATTAGCCCATACTTAATCATTTTGGTTCATATTCAATTATGTGAATGGTGGGGACCACCTTAAGTCTTTTAAAATTTATTTATACTTTAATCTCAGTTGGAGATTTATTTAATTATTCAACTCCATTTATTTTGAACCCAATTGATTGAATCATGACTCGTTTATAACCATCTATTATTGTTGTTATTATTATTATTATTATTTATTTATTTTATAATCTTGAGAGAGTTACAAATATTTATGGTGTGCACCATCAAAACGAAATATCTTTTTTGGTGAGAAAATATTATATCGTTTTTGTCGTCAATCATGTTGAAATATATTTTTAATTGATATATATGTACATAGATGTATATATAGATAAATATTTGTTTTTTTTAAAAAATGAAAGCAACACACGTGGGCCACTCTCTCTCCTCATTCATTTCCTTTCTTTTTCTTTTGTTCTTGGCAAAACACTTTTCCCCCTGTTTTCTTTTTTCTCTCTCTCTCTCTCTCTCTCGGCTCTTGGCTCTCTCTCTCTCGCTGAATTTTTTTTTTTTTGTTACATTTATCATATAAAATCTTTGATCTACCAAAATCTATTAGGTTAGTGAAGAGTTTGGTGAGAGCAATGTTTTGACCAGTGGAGATCGAAATCCAACAAAGTCGAAAATTAGGGTTTTTGCTTGTTTCCTCTTCTAGCTTTTGAGGTAGGGATTATCTAAACATTGTGTATGTGTTTTAGCTTTATTATGTGTTATTTTGATAGTGTGATATTTGAAAATATTAGGGTTTTATTAATGGTATATTAAATTCATGAAAAAGGGAAAGTTCTCAACTTTTTTTTAAAAAAAAATCTCTTGTTGATTGAGTGAGATTTTGTAGGACTCATGAATTTTGAGGAATGTGTTCTTTTATGAGAAATTCCCAAATTTTAGTGAGACCATAGAAATTTAAAATGCTAAGATTAAGATTTTGGCTAAGTTTGTGAAAAGCTTATAAAGGTTAAAAATATATGTTTATTTGAACAAATAAGAATTTGAAAGTGGATGTTTAAAGGGATGAAATTGTTGTTGGGAACATTTAAAACCATTGAGGTTTCTTTTGAAAATTGTTTAATTTGAAAATATTGAACTTTTGAGAAAGATGAAAATTATTTATCATGTTGAGGTATCGAGAAATATTGAAAGAAACATATGTTATATTTAGTATTTTGAATATTCTTGGCGAATTCTTGAGTTCTAATAAAAAGGGATAATTGATGAAATTTATGGAAGAATATTATGATTCTTGATTGAGTTGGAAAAGAGGAGATTGAACATGTGATTGTTACTCCCATGTTAAAATGATTGAAAATATGAGATTATGAGTTATATTTGTCTCTTGATATATTTTGTATAAAGATAATTGTTTGGGTAACCGTGGAGAATTGTATTGATTATTGTAAAAAATTGCATGCGAAATAGGTAAATTAAAATATTTGCAAATTGATGCATGGCATTGAACATTGCATAATCTCATGATTTAATTCTTACATTGGATTTGAGAAATTGATTTTCAAATTGATTCGTTAAGAATATTTACAATGTGTTAAGTTACGAGTAAATACGCTTAGTAAATCTAGATAAGGGGTGTAGATTGCTATTGTTTAAGTTGACCTGAGTGTCCAGGGTGAATGAGCGAAAACACGCGCAGAGTAGATGCCATGTGCCTTCCGGTTAGGAGCGGTAAAGTGGAGATTGGTGGTGCTAGTTATGCTTACTTGCAGACACCAGCCTAAGGATTTCCAGTGTCGTATTTACCACCCCTTATTCTATGAAATGGATAATTGAATTGGTTATGCTTTTGAACAAGTACATGTCATGATTTTTGGCATTGGCATCTCATATGTATTGCACCTCATAATATTGTTAAAATGCGTGCACTTTATTTAGATTATCTCTACTGAGCTTTATGCTTATCCCTTAGTGGAAACCATTTTCAGGTGATTGCGATGTGCCTTTGCCAAAGTGAAGGCAAGGAGGAACTTCTAGAGCACGAAGCTCGGTTTTTATTTGTTTTCTTTTGTAAGCCAAGGGCTATTCGTGTTTAGGTGTGAACACCATTTTTGTGTAACCAAGCAAGGCCTTGGAACTTGGAGCCACTAGGGTATTATTTTGTACTTAGCTTGCTTTAATTTCTACCATCACATGCCATAGATTTATATTATAAAAATAGTGAATTTATGAATGCATGTGAGTTAGAAAAGAAAGGGGTTTTGGTCCTCACATTAATGAATGTAATATTTATCATTCTCTCTCTCTCATGTTAATGATGGAATAATTGAGAATTAGATCATCTTATGAGTTAAATTGGGTTTATCGAATGTATATATTTTTGGGGTGTTACACTTCCACACATCTAATTATCTATCAATATTAGAATGAATGCATAAACCAAAAAAATGAAACATTTAAGACAAAGAGATGAGGTTTAAGACCTTTCAGTTGTTGAATTCTATTAGTTAATGGTTATTAGGCTTCAATGGTCAAGCTTTTAATATTTGTTAGCCATTAAAGTTGAGTTCTTTGGTTTCATCTATATTCACTAGATAATACACGTGTCAAGCCTTTACACAAATACTTGACACATTTTTTGAGCATTATTAATGAAATGCACAATGTAATTTTTTTTTTTCTCTTTTCTTTTCACAATTGCAACCTTTTATTTTTTTATAAGAATTTATATTTGTTTTAGATATTTTTTTAATATACAAATTATTTTTTATAGTGTAATTTTTTTTCCTATTTTTTTTCACAATTGCAACCTGTTATTTTTTATTAAGAATATCCATCTCCGTCATGACCTATCAACTCATGGAAAATGGCGTTCCTAGCCTCTAAAGTCCTGCAATCCTCAGATAGCATGGAGAGTTGACGATTAAACTCATCATGTATTGAATAACACATACAACGCAAAAAATAAAAAAAAAAATTTTTAATACAATGTTAGGTGTTTGGAAACTACCAAGGTCTGGATAACTTCATTGTTATTTGCTCTACGTGTCATAAGCCAAACATTCATATCAATAGACTCCCCCTCGTTAGTCATCTAGATTTTTTTAGAAATATGAAAATTAGAATCCAAATAATTTGTAAATATATAATGCTTATTTATATACAAAAATAAAAACAATAAAATATAAACCTCATGCTAGATCTGAGCAAAAGTAGTACGCCCTATGATATGAGGTATGCCATGAGCTCGCTGATTTTTAGTGTTCCTAGTTGCAATTTTCTGTAACAGGTTCAACAAATGTGAGTATATAAATATGATTTGTATGTTTACATGTCATACATATAACTTATTTGTATACCTCAGCATCGGAAGTACGCCAATACTTCACAAGTTCTTCCCACTGTCTTGGCACAATGTACAAAGAAACATCATCCTTCAGATTAGGGTCAAAACTTCTAGGCTTGAAATACTTGGTCTTAATCTTATTATTGTGATCCTTCCATATGCTGTTGCAGGTTTTCATTTAGATCGGCTTATACTTCTCTGGACATACATTCAAATTGTCCTACAAACACAATTTAAAAGTTTAAATAATAATAACACAATTTTGGAATTTGAATTTTTGGACAAAAATAAACTTCTACCTTTACATCCTTCCAGGTGGCATCAAGAATATTGTCAGGTACAGTGATCCAATCAAGAAAAGTAAGAGGAACAATGTTACCATTGCGCACAATAATGCCAAGTTGAGTGGTTAACTTAGACACATTATCCCCTATTGGACAGTAATTTTTGTCAAATTGTATGTCCAACTTTGTACCGGTACCCTCCTTAATGCCCTTGGCACATCCTCTACCACGCCTAGTCGAGGTTGATGAAGAACTAACATGACCTGCAAGATACAGTAAGAATAAACAATATACAATGATAATAAACAAATACAAATTTAAATAATGTTAATACAAATTGAATTCTTATACCTAAGGTGGGCCATGAAGAAGTCAAAGGGTCTGGAAGATACAATGAGAATAAACAAGTTATATATAATTAGAATAAATAAATGTATATTTAAATAATTTTCATGCAAATCAAAGCAAATTTATATACCTCCAGTTAGCTGTGAAGGTGATGACTCTGGTTGGGATGATAGTTGCTATGGTGCCACTGATGGTGAATGCACCGATGGTAGGCGTGGAGGCTAAGTAGATGATAGCTGCTGTGGTGCCACTGATGGTGGGCAATGCAGTGGCACTAATGGCCCCTCTGATGGTGGTCGCTGTGATGCCTCCTCTAATGGTGGTGCCACTAATGGTGGTCGTGTGGTGACTGGTCAGATGGTGGTGGCACTAATGGCCCCTTTGATGGTGGTCGATGTGATGCCTCTTCTGATGGTGGTGCCACTGATGTCCTCTTACGTACCACATCGGACATCATACGTAGGGAATGATCAGGCTTTCTCTTCCTTGCCATAATAATCTGTAAGCAATATGACATTAATTGACATTAGAAACATAGAGAATGGTTTTGAATCAACTATAATATGACATTAATTGAACTAATACAATTACAAAGACAAAGTAAATTAAGAAACTGATGATTAACTATAACCTTGGCCTTAATTCAATTTCTAATGTTTATTAAATATCAGTCTATTTCAACATCAAGTTTTTCTCCTTCTGCAGCTTCCCTCACCCAACCAACTTCTTCATCACGGAGCATTATATTTTCTTCTAATTGTTGGCTCATATATGGCTCGATTTCTAGATCAGTCGAATTCATATCAAATAAACCTCTTTGAGACATCTTCACCACCACTTGCCAGTTTGGTTCGAACGGGTCTGCAACATACCAAGCTTGCTCTGCTTGGGATGCCAAGATGACAGGTTCATTAGTAATTCGATCATCTCGATAAAACAAATAATTGAAGTTGACCAATGTGAAATTGAAGACATCTTCTTTCTTCCCATGAATATTGTCAATCCAATCACACTTAAACAACACATGCTTCTTCTCATTGGAATATCGAATCTCATCAATATCTGTCAATTGTCCATAATAGTACACAAACCCCACACGAGAATTCTTGTCTTTCCGACTAGCATAACTTATGGTATTTGCCTTCAAAGCTACACCACAATTTTGTGTGGCTCGACGGTCATCCATGGCCTTTACTCGATATCGAAACCCATTCATTATATACCCATTGAACCTCCTTGCCAAGTTATAAGGACCATTTGCCAATACAATAAGCTCTTCAGAAAATGTGACATCACTAGTCCTTCGCAAAATTTGGATCTATTTAAAACAAAAATTTTAAATGTAGTTCGACATAGGTAACTAGAATCTGTAGGTTTAAATACATACATGTTCCTTGAACCAAATGTGAAAATTTTCAAAATGTTCACGCTGAAGCTGATGATCATCAACACGAGGCATTTTGACCCTAAGTACTTCAAGGTGTTTGCTATGCAAATTAAAAATTTAACAATTAAAAAAAATTGGTTCAAAATTCAATAAAACATAATAAAATATTGAGTGAGTGACATAACCTACTTTATGAATGGTTGAACCGCGCTTGTATTGAATAAGACATATCGACGAGCTTGTACCCAAGAAGTATTATCAAGATAAAAGCTTGTGTTTTCACTAACAACATGACCCAGATTATCATCACCACTCTAGTTCCTCACAGGTCGACTAGATTTGTGTAGACACCCCATTTTTTATTGTCCTTAAGACTTGGGCACTACTGATGGTTTACTTGGTGATGGAAGATGTGCAGAGCAAAAGTTCGATTTCTTCGGCAAGAGGAGAGTCAAATCCCAACCTCACACCCTATTTTGGACCAAATCTATTTTGAATGGTTTTTAGACCTTAAAACCCTCTCTTTCAAAATATTTTTAAAATAAAGTTTCTATGATGCTCTAAGGCTCGCATTTTGTTAAATGTTGCGCTTTTCGGTAAACCGAGTGAGGACAAAGTGGAAATGAATGAAAGAGAGATGAAATCTTTTAAAAATCTTTCAAAACACCTTTTTTAGGGGTTTGGAGTTGAAGAAAAGAGGAAAAGAGGGAAGAAACCAAGTTGAGGAAGAAGTTGGGTATGAATCGCTAAGAGAGAGTCGAGCAGCCCTCGCTAAATCAAGTCTATCCTTTTGAATACTTGGATTTCAGCTATGAGGCCACCACCATTGGAAATATTACTTTTGGGGCTTCATTTTTCACTTAAGAATCTCCTAAATCCGTGTCCAGATGGGGGAGATATGATTGGTTGAAGTTGGGCATCATTCCGGTTGGACCGAAACTGAGCAACCTTCACTAAAAGAGGAATATCTCTTAACACACATGGAATTTTGAGGTGAGGCTTCCAAATTTGGAAAGAAGACTTCCAGGGCTATAGTTTAGGCTTAAGAATGACCTGAAAACGATTCCAGATGAAGGAATTAGGCTTGCTTCAAGTCAGGGACTAGGACTGATTTTTCCCATTGGCCTCTATGGGAGTGCATCGGCCACAATTGGAGCTCATCGGCCATAAGTCGGCCATAAGTGAACCTTATCGGCCAAAAATGATGGCCGGTCGGCCAGAAGTGTCCAGAAAGCCCAGAATTGATAGATATTTTCCTTTCCAGCTATTGTGCACTGCATCAGATATTTCCAAATGAGATATTTCAACCAAATGCTCATATATTGCTATATATTGAGCCATATCTCATATATTGAAGGGTTGGAAATTGTGGGACTCTCTCTCTCTACAAGATTTTATGAGCAAAATCTGAGCCTCTCTCCCTAGAAGCTCCTTCTCTTCTTGTTTTGAGCCTTAAGCTTAGAATCCTCTACACCTTTGCAAAGAGACCCTTAACCAAACTTAACCACCATTGGGCTGAGGTTCTTTGAGGATCATTTGGAGCTCCAAAAGGCTGATTTTGGCTGGTTTTGCTGCTGTCCTTCAAGGTGCTTCAAGGGTAAGCTTTTGTTCCTTTAAACCTTTGCTTTGCATGCTTGTTTTACCAACTTTGTAAACTATTTTTGGCTTGGTTTTGAATTGAGAAAATCTCTGTTTTTCAGTCCTAAAAGTGATGGTTTAGGCCTATTTTGTGTTAGGGGGTTGTCTCTCCCTTTTGTTCCTTAGCTTGTATAGCTTTTGAGCCATCTTCTAAGGCCTTTCAAAACAACTTTTTGTGGCCTTTTAACCACTGAAATCTAGAAGATTTTCAGTGGTAAAAACCCTATTTTGAGGGCCCAAATAGGAGAGGGTGGTCCCCTCTCCTCTTGTCTTGCTTGCTAGTGTTGATGGCCAACCAAATGAGCATATGTTTTTACTTCTTTATGACTTTTTTTAGGCTCATTTTTGTGACTTCTTAGACCTGGAATATCACTGTTTTGGCTTGGTTTGATCACCTTATGCATGCTTTATACACTTGTAGTGTAATTCTTGCAAACTAGTCTTATATGCCTCATGAAGTAGCATGTTTGTTAAGCATGTATGGGCTCCATTTCAGCATGTTTTTTGTCATTATTTAGCATGTCAAAACTCTATCTAAAGTTTGTTTGATAGCCTCTTGCATGCTCCATGCACTTGTAGTGCAATTCCATTCACTAGCCTAACATACATCATGCTTTTGACCACCATTCTAGCATGCTTTTGGCTCTACTCAAGGAAGCTTTTGTTCATGTTTTAGCATGCTTAAGCTCTGATTCATGTTGTTTTGGTCATGCATGCCATGCTCTGTATAGCCATAGTGCATTCTCGCTTGTTAGCTTTGAATTTCATGGCCTCTAGTATGGCTTACTTGAGGTGTTTGCATGCTTTGGTTTCATTTTAACCATGATTTCAGTATGTATGGTGTGGCCATACTCTCTCATGCTTCACTGTTTCAATGCTTTTGGTAAGTCATGCCTTATGCCTCAAACATGAGCCTATATGCATGCCTTTTTGCCTAAGTTTTTGGACTACCATATCAGTGCCTTTTTGGTGTTATTTTGACATGCCATAACTCTAATTTTAGTTGGTGAAGTCATCTCGTGCTTGGTTTTGGTAGGTGTAGTGCAATCATCCTTATTGGCCTCATATGCGTCATGTTTTGTGCTTTCCATCCTAGCATGAGTTAGCCATGTTCAAGCATGTTTCTAGCCTTATTTTGGCCTGCCTTGGGACTGTTTTGAGTCACCTTGACCCTTTGGGGCTTGGTTGATATGGCCATGGTGTAAGTCCCTTGGCTAGCATTAAGCTTTGAGTCCATTAGCATGCTATGCTTATCATATGTGCATGATTTGGCATCATTCCTTGCATGATTTCAGAGCCTATTTCATTACCACACTCGTGCATTTTTCACTCCTTCAATGTGCTTGAGAGCTGTTGTCTTCATGCCTTGTTTGTGAACCAATTGGCATGCTTTTTTTTGTATGTGATTTCGAATTTCATTTTCAGCATGCTTTGGGTCATTGTCTTGGCATGCATGAGGCTTGGTTGAGGTTGGTTTGGTCCATTGAATATCGCATTACATGGCCCTTGCCATTGCATAGTTGTTTACATGTTGTTGCATGCTCATGTTGTTTGCATTTTGTATGTTCATGATGATTAGCATGTTGTTCGCATGCTTGTTGTTGCATTACATTGAGTTTACATACTTGTTGCATTGCCTCATGTTTGCATGCTTATGTTGCATTACATGGTAGTTGCATGCCATTAGCATTGATAGGTTGCATTTGTAGCATTGCATTGTAGTTGTGCATGCATTGCATTGTGTTTGGTTTGGGTGTTAAGTCAAACATGAGGAACGAGGGACGTTTCATACTTGAAGTGATGAAACGTGCCTCAATTCTCGGTTGCCGACACCCTTGATCCTACATGATAGAGTGTGAGGCATTCATGTGTTTTTGTGCATTCATTCCATATTGATTTGTGTAATTCAGGCTCTTTGGCCATCATGCATCAAAATGCGTGATTGATGGCTCGAGAGTCGAGCACTATACTCCTTTGAGTCCCAAACATGATAAGGGGTGTAGTTGCACAACATTTTCCTGCAAATGTATTGTCATACCTCTGTTTGTACTCTGCTACAGCAAAAAGAGCAGTTTGCAAGAAGAAATGGCCGATCGGCTGTCTAGTGTGCTGATCGGCTAACAATGTGTGGCCGATAGCCTCAAAAGTGGTCAATGACCATTATCCACTGGCCGATGGCCAACCCTCTTGGCCGATGACCTCTCAGAATATCCATGAGGTAGGTCAGATGCATCACAGAAGTTGGTATAATTTTCAGAGGTGCAGAACAGTGCAAACAGAGGCAATATGAGGCATAGTAACGGATTTCCGAGAAGACGCGACTGAGCATGCATCATTCATCATTCCGAGGCAGAGCTATGGCAGCTTGATTCAACTTCTTTCTTTTCTTACTTAGTTGGTTTTGTAACTTAATTAATTTGCTTAATTAGTTACGGTTTTGTAATAATTAATTAGTGTAGCGTAGTTAGCTAGTTTATTCATTCGGACTCTCCGTCAAGAGGGCCAACTTTTGTAATAAGTGTGCGTGAGTGTGTGAATGTCTTCCAATCTCACGTCTTTCTCCTTTTTACTTAAACTGCTTAGGATGGTTAGTTCTAAGTCATGTTTCGATTAGCATCCTTATGCTTGCATGTTTGCATCCATTCATCTGTATTGCATGCACCGGGCTCGGCGCATCATACTAACCGCATTGTATTTCAATTCCTACTAGAATACATGATTATCAAAGTTGCATCTCATATGCCATCTTAGAATAGCCGAGCCTATTTTTAGTTGCATTTTGCATGTGTTGCATTAGCCATCTTAACATAAACTAAGATCATGTATGATTTCTAACTAGTTGTTGTTTTGGCTCAAAGTATACTGTAAGTGTTTATGCTTTAGCATGTTGCATGAGTGTTAGTGTTACCATGATAGCATGCTTGCCATAAGGCTATTTGCTTAAATGATATAACTGCCTGAATGCCTGTGAGTGAAGGTTGGATTACTTGAATTGGAACAATTCATCGAAATGCAAGTTTTAAGCCCACTTGAGGGTGGCAAAATCATGTTTTCTAAGCCCACTTGAGGGTGGCAAAATCCACGTCTTAGCCTACTTGCGAGTAGCATCTTCAAATCATTTTTAAACAAACAAACATGAGATATTTTGTTCCAACTTAGGCGATCTAGTCTATACTTGTATGCTGTGCGCATCACATAGTAATTCTAGCTAATAAACTGAAATAAGAACACATGTGTTTTCAAAAACAAATATCATGTTAGTAAAGGCCGATCTTTGATCGGGCGAGCGGGGGTGCTCATTGCATGACCTTCCCCTCTCGTAACCAAATTCTCGAGCCGAGGCAACTTTGGTGATGATGGACACGTGGCCTTAGGCATGAGTTGGGGTTTCCTAAATTTCCCAAAACAAAAACATTTAGGTGGCGACTCTGTATCTGGCAAAGCAGTCCATGTTTAGCACTTCTTTATAAAAATCAGTTTTCCAAAATGATTTGTCGAATTTGCACTCTTTGGTGATTTATCGGTCTTGCATTGCACTTTGCGAGATTAGATTCAGAACTGTGACATTGAGTTCAAACTATAGTAGCTAATGAACAAAATGGATTTCGCACCTTGCGCATAGAGCGGAGTTCCGAGCGATCTACAATTTGGTTTCCATATCATTGAGATATTGTGCACAAAAATTCATGCATTCTTCCATAAGATATCCTTTAGCAATTGAACTTTCTGGATGAGCTCTATTGCACACATATTGCTTTAAAGTAAGAAGATACCTCTCAATTGGATACATCTATCGAAATTGAATCGCTTCAGCCAATAATGCTTCGTCAGCTAGATGTACAAGCAAGTGCTCCATCATATCAAAAAAAGTTGGAGGACATAATTTCTCTAGATAACAAGTGTTATGGCGATAAAATCTTGAATATATTGCAAATCTGTCGCACGATTCACTTTGGAACACAATTGTCTAAAGAAATTGCTGAATTCAATCAAAGGTTTAATTACATTCTTCGGTAACAATCTTCGAATAGCCAATGGAATAAGTTGTTGCATCAGAATATGACTATCGTGGCTCTTAAGACCTCCAATACTTCTATCATGTGAGCACACTTCTATCATGTGAGCACACATGACGTGATATATTGGATGAATACCGTCGGGAACTCTAACTTCCTTCAACACTTTCAAGAACAAATCTTTCTCATCCTTGGTCATCGTGAATTGTGCTGGTGGTAAATAAGCTTTATTCGACCCTCTTAACTGCAAATGTAGGGATTTTCTAATATTCATTTCTTGTAAATCACACTGAGCATTAACACCATCCTTTGATTTTCCTACAACCCCTAATATTGTCCACAATACATTGTCACAAACATTCTTCTCTATATACATCACATCGAGGTTGTGTCTTATTAGATTGTGCTCCCAATATGGTAGTTCATAGAGGATACTCTTTTTCTTCCAGCTATGGGTGTGATGTCCAGCTTTCTCCTTCTCTACTTGTCTCCCATGGCTCTCATTAAGGTCATCCCTCTTATATTGGCTTAAAATACCCTCAGATTCTAATTGTAGCAGCATCTCAGTTCCAGACAACAATTTTGGTTTGAGTTTGAATTCCCAACTACCATCAAATGATACTTTATCCTTTCAAAATTTATGAGTATGATTGTTTCCTACTATGCTTCAACCAACACAGTGGAGTTTCCTTATTACAACAAGGACATGCTTATTCTCCTTTAGTGCTCCGTCCTAACAAGTTTGCATATGCAGGAAAATCACTAATTATCCATAGTAAAGCTGCATGCATTTGAAACATTTGATTTGTTGATGCATCAAATGTGGAGACAACGTCATTCCATAGTTCTTTCAACTCTTCAATCAATGGTTGCATCTACACATCCATCTTGTCACTAGGCCCTTTCGGGCTGTCAATAAGCATAGATGAATTAGAAATGGTTGCTTCATGTACATCCATGGTGGCAAGTTGTATGGAATGAGCAAAACAGGCCAAGTGCTATGAACTATGTTCATCACTTGAATGGGTTAAAGCCATCCGATGCTAAGCCAAGCCTTACACTTCGATAATCATTACTAAAATCAATATTCCGACGGTCAAAATCTTTCCATGCAAGGGAGTCAGCATGATGCCTAAAGACACCATCATCAGTTTGTTCCTCTCTATGCCATCTCATTAACTTGGCCGTCTTGGATGACATAAACAACCTCTGCAACCTTGGCTTTAAAGGAAAACACCTCATCTGTTTTGCAACTATTAGTTTGCCATCTTTGTTAGGACCATTTGAATCACCATCACCATTTGATTTCCATCTAGAATTGTTGCATATGACACATTTATCAAGATTGGCGTTCTCTTTTTGAAACAACATGCAACTGTTGGGACATGCATCCCACATCTCATAAGTGAAGCCCAAATCTGTTGTTACCTTTTGAGCTTTATAATATGAGTCCAAGAGTTTCACACCCAACAGGAACGCCTCATTCAATAACTCAAGCAACATGTCAACAGACTTATTTGTCCACTAATTAAGCACCTTCAGATGTAGAAGTCAAACAATGAATGACAAAGATGTGAATTTCTGACAACCCAGATATAATTCATTTTGTACATCTTGAAGAAGTTTGAAATACTTTGCAGTCTCTGCATATGGACAGAGCTGGGGTTCAGGTGCATGGGGATCAAGCGCCTGTGGTTCATTACTCTCAACACTTATACCGGCATATGGATTTTCCATAGC
This sequence comes from Camellia lanceoleosa, assembly GCA_025200525.1. Taxonomy (NCBI): domain Eukaryota; kingdom Viridiplantae; phylum Streptophyta; class Magnoliopsida; order Ericales; family Theaceae; genus Camellia; species Camellia lanceoleosa. The sequence continues at coordinate 201,815,110 of CM045758.1, forward strand.
CCCTTGTATCATTCCAACCATATCATCCCCAATATCTAAATTAGCCAATGTTTCATTCTCTCGATTACCATGCAGAGATACGTAAGATTCCCCATGATTAATCCAATATTTATACTTCTTTTAAAAACCATTCAAAATCAGATGCTCCCGTATACCCTCCCGTACAAGATGGTATCGATTCTCACATGTCCTACATGGATAACTAATCATCAAACCTTCAGCCCTATTGGTGTAGGCAAACACAAAGAATTGATCAATCCTATTAATGTATTCCCTTGACATCCTATTTGGCAAATCAATCCAACTCTTATCCATCCTCTGTACTTCCCTCAAATATATCTTCTGCACACATCCATAAAAATTAAACATCAAAATAACTCTAAATATAGTACCTACATATTCATGCATCATGGTACCTATCCATCCAATTTCTCTCAAATAGGTAGGTGGTCTTACCCCATTCAGTTATTTAGCGATTTGGTGGGATAACCAATAACCTGATAACAGACTGAAGCAATCATATCCAAAGAAAATGCACTTGACTTTGAAGTTTACATTGAGAACATAAATAAACAAAATACTTATATAACAACACGTGGGACATAAAAATGCTGCAAAACACCAAGTATTCCATCACTAATTCAACATGTCTAGAATATCGAGAGGTGCACAAAACATCGTAGGCTTTAAGAGCCAAGAAAAAAAAATGCAAACAAAAATAATTGCACCTTCATCTCTCAAAACAAGTAATACATTTCCATTCTATAGCAATGAATTTAGCTATCCAAAGTAATCCAATTTCTCAACTATTTTCTTAAAGGATTCCTTAGGAGGAAAAAATTAAAATGCAATGAACTAAACTAAAATTTAGAGAGAAAGAAGTTTGTTGGGACAAAATGTAAAAAATTCTGGCATAATACTCCTACAAAATTGTTTTTACATGACTAATTTGAAAAGGAAAAAAAAATACACAAATCATCTTAAAACATTAGTCTCACATAAGTTTTTCAAATCAAAATCATTCAAATCGAGCAAAACCACAACAAAAAACAAAAACATACCTCAGCACAAAGAAGAATGTGTCCAATTATAAAATTAGTGGAAACTCTATCAAAACAAAATCTGTGACACCCCTGTTCCGGAGTATGCTAATTGGTCCTTAATTTAAGTATGATTATGTGTTTAGCATGATTTTATGTGTGATTATGTGAATGTATGTGATTTTGAGTTTTTATCTGTTCACCGTAGGAATATCTGTTTGATAACCCGCTTCGGAAATTTAATTGGAGGCCTTATCGGCCACAGAACCGGAAATTGATTACGCCATCGTGATTGGCATAATTTTTAGAACCTACGGTGAAATTTAATTGAAAAATTGATTCGGGCCAGATTAATTGATTTAATTGGTAAATTAGTGCCACATTATTTATTATTATTAAAATATGGCATTAGTGGGGCTTTATGTGTGAGGCCTATACACTCTCATTGTCCCTCTTGAACTCAAATCTGATTTTGGTGCCTTGAGAGAGAGAGAGAGAGGCTGGCCATAGAGATAGAAGGGGGAGACTTGTGTATTTTGATGCAAGATTGTGAAATTGGAAGTTAAAACTCAAAGAACATTGAGTGTTTGAAGCTCCTAGGTGAGTAACCAATTCTTGATTTATGAATTGAGTATGTAATTTTGTGAAATCAAGTAGTACGGTAGCTCATGGCTAAGATTGAGCTGAAATCGAAGTTAGAATGAACATGCATGTGCATAATTGTTATAATTTTGGGTGTTCTAGCATGTAGCATGTTAAATATGAAGAATGAAGCATCAAATCTTACATGCATGAATGGTTTTGGTGTAGCTTCATGATTTGGAGCATCATTTGCACCATTTGTAACAGAAATGAAGTCAAAGTTTACATGCATGCATGATTGAAGAGGTTATGAAATTAATATGAAGTTTGAATGTATGGATTTTGATCATATAAAAAGAATGTTGATTAAATTTGAAGAAATGGACCATGATCTTGGAAGATTGGCTTCATATTGTTTACATCTATGTGTTACATGATGGAATTGCATGTTTTTGGTGTTTTGGTCCGAGCTTAAAGCCTTGGATGTCGAGTTTGAACTCAAGGGAGTGTTCTGGAAAACCCAGAATTTTCGACGTCCGCTCGAGCGGGGGAAGTGCCGCTCGAGCGGATAAATCGAGCTCCCAGCATTTTCTGTAGACATGGTTCCCGCTCGAGCGGGGGAGTTGATGCTCGAACGGGGAGCTATGTAGACAGGAAGTCCGCTCGAGCGGGGATTTGAGGCAACCAGTACTTCTGCAGACTTAAGGGTCTGCTCGAGCGAGGAATCCCATGCTCGAGCGGGGACCCTGTTTTCTGAAACTTTGAAAATGCATTATGTGTTCTGTTTTCCGTTCCCTTTCACTTCTAAGCACTCTTAGGCATGCATTGAGCATTGTAAATGAGTTAATGATATAAGAATGAAGCCTAAAGAGGAATATGTGAATTAAAGAACGGATTGAACTGTTAGTGACCTTTTTGTGTTCATGAAATGTGTAGGGTCAAGCTCCAGGGCAAATCCACAAGCCGATCACTATGAGTAATATCGATATTTGAATGCTTGTGAATGTCCAATTGTTTATTTCCTTAGAAGCTTTATGAATTGCTAATTGGGATTGTGGACGTAAGTCTGACACGAATACATGAATGGACCAAAGGTCGTTTTGTTAAACATGAATGGACCAAAGGTCGCTTTGATAATTGGGCTAAAGGCCGATGGAATGAATAATTGGGCCAAGGGCCGATGGAAATGAATAATTGGGCCAAAGGCCGATGGAATGAATAATTGGGCCAAAGGCCGATGGAAATGAATAATTGGGCCAAAGGCCGATGGGAATGAATAATTGGGCCAAAGGCCGATGGAAATGAATAATTGGGCCAAAGGCCGATGGAATGAATAATTGGGCCAAAGGCCGATGGGAATGAATAATTGGGCCAAAGGCCGATGGGAATGAATAATTGGGCCAAAGGCCGATGGGAATGAATAATTGGGCCAAAGGCCGATGGAAATGGATGATTGGGCCAAAGGCCGATGGAAATGAATGATTGGGCCAAAGGCCGATTGACATGAATGACTGGGCCGGAGGCCGATTGAAATGAATGATTAGGCCGAAGGCCATTTTTTGTACTGTTCCAATAATTGCTTATGTAACTTGTTTATTTGATATTATTCGCTGGGCTATCGCTCACGCTCATTCATGTGTTTGTAGGTGAGCTAAGAGAAGTCCAAACCCAGTCCCAGTGAAGTCTGCCAGGAACAACATGAGTTTTGGTGAGTCAGCCTTGTGTCTTACGCACGAGACCCAACCTTGCCATTTTGTTATATATTTACATTTTGTCCGGTAGGCAAGGACCTTGTGTATATCGGTATGTAGTTTTGATATGGGTTGACTCAGTCTAGATGATCCTGTTTGTAATGGGATTTTATGGTACTGTATTTTGTTGTGGGTTATTAACGTATATGCGCATGGTTTGTTTTAAAGTGCATGTAAGCACGGCTCTATGGACAAAGGTTTAAATTGCTTCCGTTTGGCCCCCATTAACTCTGTTAAAAATACATTTGGTTTGGTCTGAGGCCGTAGGTAATCTCATGATTACTAGCCGGTTACGCCCTTAACCCATGGGGGCGGGTTCAGGTCATGACAGAGTGGTATCAGAGCACGAGTTAATAACTCACACACTTGTCCAAAAAGAGCAATAAGCGTCTAGATGAGATCTAGGATGCATTAACATGAATTTGAAGGCATTGATAATATGCTTAACTATTTTAATATTAACCTTGAAAGCATCAAGAATGTGCTTAAGTGTTTCGATTTGAGTGATTATGTTTTGTATGAGTGGTTGCTCAAATTCTCTTTGAACATAATTGTGGTATCCTTAGCGGAGGCCCTCGCCCAGGGGACATAATACTGTGGCTTATGGTCATGAGGCCCTAACCCGGGGGAAATAATACCGTGGCACAGGCCCTCGCCCGGGGGAGATAATACCGTGGCCTATGTATGAGATACGTTGATATGCTTGACCAACATGATATGTCACGCTAAATGAAGTACCACACATGATTCGAATATGAGATATGAATTGTTACACTAATGTGTACAACAAGTTTGTTTTGATATAATGCACATCCATGAATATATGAACCATGAAAAGTTGCTTATGTGCATTCGATTTTGTCAATGGGTATTTATGTGAAATATGAACATAATTTGAGTACATGATTACTTAGTAAATGTTTAGCATGTGATATTTGGGTAAGTATATAATTATCTGTTACGTATGTGATTAATTGCGTACGATATGTGAAATGAGAATATACCACTGTGCTTATGTGCAAATGTACCTATGTGTATTTGTGTTTATTTTCGTGTTGGGCATCCCAGTATTTGGCAAGGTTTGATAAGAATTTGTGTAGAGTATGGGTAAATTAAGGGCACATGGGTTGGAAGGTTCCTCCACAGCCCGACCTGATAGAACCTTTGCTACCACCAATGTATGAGACACCGAGGATTTGTTATCAGATTTCTGGGGCTCGTTATAGATGTGGTAAAATGGACCATACGGTAAGGAACTGTCCCCGGATTAAACGAAATGTGAATGAGTCTTTTGCCTCGGCTAAATCCGTACCAGTGGTGGGAATTGCTACTCAGGATGGAGTAATCACACTCATCCCAGAAGGCACTCAGAATGTTGTAACCATTGTCCCAGGTATCTGTACTGTTTACAAATGAATGCTTATGTGTCGATTGATTCTGAATTAGTACGTTTGTACATCTTCGCTTGGGATATTATCTGATTCGGATCGGCATATTTTTCATATCTGCTGCATGTGTATCTAGATTGGTTAGACCCACATGATCGAGACTGTATTCATTGGAGGTATATGCCCCGTTTGGAAAATTTGTGAAATACGTTTTGGGATATTGATTGACTTTGCACACGCACATATATATTTACACCTATACTCAGGGTGACTTATTATGTTACCATCTTCAATGACTAAACCACTGGAATTATGATTCTGTAATCCTGTGACCAAGTTGAGCGCCCTAAATGGTGAACTCTATAATTGTGAGACCATATATTTTGATTGGTAGAAAGTTGATTGGATGATGTGACTATACTGGGCTCGACTCATAAACCTATGCTTTTGCGACTAATTTGGAACATTTGCGTAACAATCCCATACTATGTGTACCCGAGGAACTCTGTATAATGTATTACTGCGCACCATGTTCTTGCATATAAGGCTTATTTGGGGACTGCTATACTGATTATGATACGTACCTCCTGATATGAACACTTGCATGCTTATGTAACTATACCTGAACTTATGAGGACAATACCGTATTGTACATGATTTGAAACACTTGGATATGAACGGTTGTGATGAATGATTCTGATGTGATCTTGAGAACTGATAAACTTAGGGCAGTTGTGAAACTATCAGCCATGTGCCTAAACAAATGAGGTGAGCTTTACAGAACCAAATGTACCCTATTTGAGAAGATTTTTATCTGATTTGACCCGATAAAACCTTTGCCTGATATAGTTTCGATGGAGCCCTCATTTGATATAAATTGATGGAACCCTTGTTTGATTTAATTTGGCAAGATATGTATTGGGATTGGTTTGATAAGACCCTCTGCCTGATTTAATTTTGTAAAAAGGGATTAAGGATTGCCTGTAAATGAATAGCCAGATTATTCTTGGCAGAAAAACTGATAGACCCAAAACTTGAATTTGTCTAGAGTATTTAACCTATTTGAAAGACCTTTTTGTGGGCTATGACAGATTGATCTAACCATGAACACCATTGAGAACCAACCCCCAACTATCGAGGACATATGTGTTGAAAATGAACCGAATTGTACAAATCCCGTGATTCGGTGTCTTAAGGAATGATGCTTGTGTGTTGTCCTATCCTTGTTGGTTTGACGCTATGGGGACTGATGAAGGCAGATTGATTTGATTATGAGCAGTACTGAACATCTGCCTTTGACTGATCAGAATATATTTTGTAAGGGAGAGTAGTTGCTTCAATGTTGTCAGATTTTGGGGAATCAGGTTGTAGTGAGTGGTATTATGTTTGTTTTGATGACATTCTTGGGGCGTCCTTTCGTGCTAGGAGACGTTAAGCCTATGTAGCACCTTTGTTGGGATACCTTTTGCCACCGACGGTCTTGTACGGGTGGGTTTGGCTAATCGATCTCGAGTCGGCCACCGACGGCCGTGAACGGGTGTGCTTTGATTCCGAGACGATTATTCTTTTGTTTTGACCGGAATGTCATCCTTTGGTAATATGTAGATGTTTAAACATCCAAAAAACTTTGAAAAATTCTGATTGTCCGTAAGTGCGTAAATTCAGTACGCTTTGTGAATAACTGCTCAGTGTCGTCATATTATGTGATTGGGGCTCTAAGAATGTGTGAATTGTGTTTAACATGTGATTGACTCCTTTGATAATGCCTTTGACATCATGGGGATTAATATATGAATTGCCTCCTGCTTCGGGCGACTATGAAATAGTGTGGAAAGACTCCATAGAACAGGGAATTAAATATTGAACTGAAATGTGAACTGTAAACTGTTGCGTGAATTGAGAACACGTGTATTATATCAGAAATTTCCTGCTTCGATGTTATTGTACTTTACAATCAGTATTATGGGAGTGTCTGGACTATGTGTATTGTGTGGGTAATTACTTCGATGTCACCTTTGTTGTTTCGGGAATCGGTATCTGGATCCACATTATATTCCTGAAGACTTTCAATTGACTTTGGATAATTGTGATGAGTCGCTGGACTAAATACCGAATCAGATTGTGAATTGTGGAATTATCGAGAAATGAATTGAACTTTTGTGACAAGGAATAGACTGAACTTCTGTGATAAAGTTAACCAACATTGAAATAAATATGTTGGTGACCTACCTTGAAGAGAGGCAATTGGTGAATGTGTCTAAATATTTTCGGTGCCAACAGGTTGAAGTTGAATTTCAGATAATGGCGGGACTACTCCAACCTCTCTCTATTTCGGAATGGAAATGGAAATATGTGGCTACGAATTTCGTTGTGAAATTTTTGGAGCACCCAAGGTATAAGTCCCGTTTGGGCTATTGTAGGTAAAATTATTGAAGTTGCCCATTTCTCCCTATAAAATTTTGTATGATGCTTGTAGACTAGCCACTGTTTACATCAATAAGATTACTCGTTTGCATGGGATCCCAGTATCTATTGTTTAGACAGAAATTCTAAAATGTGTTGGATTTCTAAAAAGCCTTCAAGAGGCAATGGGGGCTCAGCTTTTGTTCTGTTATGTTACCCGGATCCGGAGGTTCCTTTATGGAACTGGTTATTCGTAACCTCACATGTATATGTTTTGTTACATTCGTTACATTACGCTTACATTACGTTCTATTCTGTTAATGCCAATGGATGTATCACGTAAACTTAATCATGACTTATGATTTCTGTATATGATCTGGACAAATTATAAATTGGATATGAAATTGAATTGTGATTCGGCGCTGTTTTCCATCCGCAATTGATGTTTGATCAGAAAGAACTTTTTAGATTTTTGGGAAGAATGCCCCCAAGATATGCATTAGACTTTTCAGTTGAAATGGAAAGATCTATCCATCGTTGGCAAACTTTGCTTGCAATAACCGCTCACACTCTAGTTTTGGTATCGCACCATACAAGCATTGCATGGCGGAAAAAGGTAAGTCTCTGACTGATTGAGAATAGAGCGTTGCGTGATTTTGAGACTAAGTGAATGACTATTAAGAAGGATTGGAACCGTTGAATGAAAAGTGTTCCGAATTGTTTCGACTAAAGGTAAATTAAGTTTGGAGGACCAAACTTCTTAAAGGGGAGAAGACTGTGACACCCTTGTTCCGGAGTATGCTAATTGGTCCTTAATTTAAGTATGATTATGTGTTTAGCATGATTTTATGTGTGATTATGTGAATGTATGCGATTTTGAGTTTTTATCTGTTCACCGTAGGAATATCTGTTTGATAACCCGCTTCAGAAATTTAATTGGAGGCCTTATCGGCCACAGAACCCGAAATTGATTACGCCATCGTGATTGGCATACTTTTTAGAACCTACGGTGAAATTTAATTGAAAAATTGATTCGGGCCAGATTAATTGATTTAATTGGTAAATTAGTGCCACATTATTTATTATTATTAAAATATGGCATTAGTGGGGCTTTATGTGTGAGGCCTATACACTCTCATTGTCCCTTTTGAACTCAAATCTGATTTTGGTGCCTTGAGAGAGAGAGAGAGAGGCTGGCCATAGAGATAGAAGGGGGAGACTTGTGCATTTTGATGCAAGATTGTGAAATTGGAAGTTAAAACTCAAAGAACATTGAGTCTTTGAAGCTCCTAGGTGAGTAACCAATTCTTGATTTATGAATTGAGTATGTAATTTTGTGAAATCAAGTAGTACGGTAGCTCATGGCTAAGATTGAGCTGAAATCGAAGTTAGAATGAACATGCATGTGCATAATTGTTACAATTTTGGGTGTTCTAGTATGTAGCATGTTAAATATGAAGAATGGAGCATCAAATCTTACATGCATGAATGGTTTTGGTGTAGCATCATGATTTGGAGCATCATTTGCACCATTTGTAATAGAAATGAAGTCAAAGTTTACATGCATGCATGATTGAAGAGGTTATGAAATTAATATGAAGTTTGAATGTATGGATTTTGATCATATAAAAAGAATGTTGATTAAATTTGAAGAAATGGACCATGATCTTGAAAGATTGGCTTCATATTGTTTACATCCATGTGTTACATGATGGAATTGCATGTTTTTGGTGTTTTGGTCCGAGCTTAAAGCCTTGGATGTCGAGTTTGAACTCAAGGGAGTGTTCTGGAAAACCCAGAATTTTCGACGTCCGCTCGAGCGGGGGAAGTGCCGCTCGAGCGGATAAATCGAGCTCCCAGCATTTTCTGTAGACATGGTTCCCTCGGCGAAAGGAGTTAACGCCGGCGAGGAGCTATGTAGAAGAAGTCCGCCGGCGGAAGAGTTCACGCCGGCGAGGATTTGAGGCAACCATGCCTGAGACTTAAAGGGTGCGCTTTCGGCGAGGAATCCCATGCTCGAGCGGGGACCCTATTTTCTGAAACTTTGAAAATACATTATGTGTTCTATTTTCCGTTCCCTTTCACTTCTAAGCACTCTTAGGCATGCATTGAGCATTGTAAATGAGTTAACGAGATAAGAATGAAGCCTAAAGAGGAATATGTGAATTAAAGAACGGATTGAACTGTTAGTGACCTTTTTGTGTTCATGAAATGTGAAGGGTCAAGCTCCAGGGCAAATCCACAAGCCAATCACTGTGAGTAATATCGATATTTGAATGCTTGTGAATGTCCAATTGTTTATTTCCTTAGAAGCTTTATGAATTGCTAATTGGGATTGTGGACGTAAGTCTGACACGAATACATGAATGGACCAAAGGTCGTTTTGTTAAACATGAATGGACCAAAGGTCGCTTTGATAAACATAAATGGACCCAAGGTCGTTTTGTTAAACATAATTGGGCCAAAGGCCGATGGAATGAATAATTGGGCCGAGGGCCGATGGAAATGAATAATTGGGCCGAGGGCCGATGGAAATGAATAATTGGGCCAAAGACCGATGGAATGAATAATTAGGCCAAAGGCCGATGGAAATGAATAATTGGGCCAAAGGCCGATGGAAATGAATAATTGGGCCAAAGGCCGATGGAAATGAATAATTGGGCCAAAGGCCGATGGAAATGGATGATTGGGCCAAAGGCCGATGGAAATGAATGATTGGGCCAAAGGCCGATTGACATGAATGACTGGGCCGGAGGCCGATTGAAATGAATGATTGGACCGAAGGCCATTTGTTGTACTGTTTCAATAATTGCTTATGTAACTTGTTTATTTGATATTATTCACTGGGCTATCGCTCACGCTCATTCATGTGTTTGTAGGTGAGCTAAGAGAAGTCCAAACCCAGCCCCAGTGAAGTCTGCCAGGAACAACATGAGTTTTGGTGAGTCAGCCTTGTGTCTCACGCACGAGACCCAACCTTGCCATTTTGTTATATATTTACATTTTGTCCGGTAGGCAAGGACCATGTGTATATCGGTATGTAGTTTTGATATGGGTTAACTCAGTCTAGATGATCCTGTTTGTAATGGGATTTTATGGTACTGTATTTTGTTGTGGGTTATTAACGTATATGCGCATGGTTTGTTTTAAAGTGCATGTAAGCACGACTCTATGGACAAAGGTTTAAATTGCTTCCGTTTGGTCCCCATTAACTCTGTTAAAAATACATTTGGTTTGGTCTGAGGCCGTAGGTAATCTCATGATTACTGGCCGGTTACGCCCTTAACCCATGGGGGCGGGTTCAGGTCGTGACAAAATCAATAAAAAAAAAGAGAGAATTCTTTCCCTTTCTATGCCGGTGACAAAAAAAGAGATAGAAGCAAAGCAAACCAAACAAAACCTATTAAAATTATGGATATTCCATTTCAAACTTAGAAAAAACAAGAAAAACTTTTCAAAAAATGGGTATGACAGGCAACTAGTTTTGCTTTCATATTGTGAAATGAAGTGAAATTGGGTCAATGGTCATCATTCTGAGAACCCAAAAACCAAAAGTCTTTCTTCTTCTTCTTTCTTGTTCAGTTTTTTTTGAAATTGACACATGAAACAATCTCTTTTTTGTGGAAAAAATTACAAGTTAAAAAACAACATTGAAGTCAAACCATTCCTCACTTTCACCACCATTACACAAAAATTCACCACCAAAGCACATACATTGCCTCTCTCTCTCTCTCTCTCTCTCTCTCTCTCTGTGCCAACATCATTCCTTACGACTGTGCACAGTGATTTTCGGCCAAGAATGCTTATGTGTCACCTCACCACTGGACTAAATCTATTTGGGTAGTCGGAGTCCACTAGATCCTTTTCAAATTTTAAATTCGAAGAAAATTTGTCCAAAAAATTTATTCAAAATGAAAAGGGATAATTTCACATCCTTGCATATTTGAAAATTTATTTTCAAATTATTGATAAATTTTATAAACATTAAAAATAAAATCATAAATTTTATCATCTTTTTGCAAATTTTTTTCTTAGGCTATTTTTTAGAAGTAATTTTCCCAAATAACAATATGCGGTTTAGTATATAAGACATATTTGGTGTAGATAATCTGAAGTGAAAATCACCCATTTTAAGCTCGAGAGCTGTAATTTCGTCTTTTGTCGCCATTTTTAAGCTCAAGATTGGGATTCAGAGAGAAATTTGAAGAAATCTAGAGAGAGAGAGCATATAGTCATCATCACCCGCTAAGTGAGTGAGAGAGGCGCGATTGAGACAAACTGCTCCTCGCCATCGTCACTCGATGCTCGTCATTGCTCGTTGCTAGTCGTCATCGTCGTCGTTCACTGTTGTCAATCGCTGCTAGTTGTCGTTGTTGTCATTCACCGTTGTCAAATTTTGCCTCAAGGGTTTTGGCGATTTTGCTTCAAAAAGGTTTTGAGGATTTCGGTTCAGAAATTTTAGGGATTTTGGGAAAAACTTGAGCACAAATGGGCTGAGCGGAATATAAAATTTTTTATTACTTCTTGCGACGGCATATTTAAACTGTCACAAATGATAAATCTAACAAATAAAATGACGCCGTTTTAACAAGAGTTTGTTTGCGATGGACAATTGCCGTCACAACTTGTCCACTATTTGCGATAGCAAATTTTCCTGTCTCAAAAAAAAATTATTTGGGACAGTACACTAGGCGTCGCAAATGCTTCTATATTTTTCTTGTATATACATTAGTGATGGGGTCACCACCGTCGCAAAAGGTATTTATTGGTGACGGTTTAAAATGCCATTGCAAAAGACCATTTTTTGCGACAGTACCTATACCGTCGCAAAAAGTTCCATGTTATTTGGGCCATTTTCTTGTAGTGTTCAATGATGATGTAGAAGCATACCTAACATTTTAATTAGAGGTATAGCTAGATAAATCTCCATAGAAAAGGAAGGCAATCTTTATTTTTCATCCTAACAATTACATAACTCAATATATAATTTTAATGTTTCTCACTCTTCTACACGTCCAATTCTCTATTAGAATGAATGCATGAATTAAAAAAATGAAACATTTAAGACAAAGAGATGTGGTTTGAGACCTTTCAATTGCTAAATTCTATTAATTAATGGTTATTAGGCTTCAACGGTCGGGTATCTAATATTTGTTAGCCATTAAAGCTGAGTTCTTTGGTTTCATCTATATTTGTTATCCCAGGTAGGCAACCCAAGAGGGGGGTGAATTGGGTTACTTAAAAAAAATTTACAATATCAAAATTTATAAACATAATATTTAGAATTTTAATAAATAAAAAAAAGAATAATAATTATCAATAAAAAAATAAGAGAGATAGGGAGAGAAAATCAAACACTAAGATTTATAGTGGTTCAGCACACCAGGCCTACGTCCACTCTCCAAAGAACCTCCTTAAGAATTTCTTTACTATCAAAATGAATTAATACACCACCAAGTCTTCACCAAGCTTGTGGATTTTGCACAGGACTTACTCTTATCTATTGAGCCTCACTCAACATAAATGCCTCACCCTTAAAAAAATCTCTCACAAAAATAATGAACAAAAATAAGTGGTACTTAAACCCTCTTTTACAATAATTCTTTCACAAAGAGTAGATATGAAAGTGTAAAAACAAAGGCTACACTTAGATCTGAAAGTGAAAGAGCAAAATACAATATACTCAAAATTTTGGAGTACACAAAATTTTTTTCTCTTCAAGTTCTTGATTTTTCTCCACACATAGCACTTCTATTTATACATAAAAATATACCCGTTGGAGGTAGGACGCTCCTTGCTGACGTCATGGATTACGTAGGCACACTCCTTGACAGACAAAAGGCATCTAAAATCATGTGGCACCCATTTCTTTTGTCAAAAATTGTATTTTCTTTGTCCATTTTTTTCTTTGTCAAACCTTATATTTTCTTTGTCCAATTTTTCTTTGTCAAACATTATATTTTCTTTATCCACTTTTTCTTTGTCAAACATTATAGGCAAATCATAAAGGTTTTGAATATATAATTTAATCAACATTTTTTAATATAATATCATGCACATATATATATATATACACAATATTTTAATCACATATTTGCATACAAAAAAAAATTTCTCTTTACATGATATTTATGATAGTTCTAAAAATATATGCCTTCTTTAAATTATTATATATATTGTAGAGATTTTAAACTAAATATATAGCCTAATTTTTTCCAAAAAGTGAGTAGTAAAGTTTTCAAAATATTTTCATTTAAATAATATTTAATAAATGTATCATACAATATATATTTTAAACAGACAATATTTTGTGTCAAATAATATGTATATTAAAAAATCTAAATTTTGGCAAATAATATTTTAGACATTATCAAAATTAAACAATATGATTAACAATCTCTCCCTTTTTGATGATGACAATATTTGCATGAATTTGACACAAAATAAAAATTAACAAGTTATTTGATAATTTTGCAACATAAAATATTCAAAGTGCATGCATGCACAACAATTCAAAGTCATATTTTTTCTCCCCCTTTGACATCATCAAAATAAAATATGGAGATAAGAAACAAATACATTTGGTAAAATAATCTGAGATGCCAAAAATATAATAATGGTCCGTAGGTCTTGTCGAGATCATTGTGGGAATTTTGGAGCATCTCAAGTGCACAAAATGTTGACAAACAAAAGATTTGAGCAGATATGCATCGAGGATTGGATCGATGGAATGTATAAAAAGTGACAAGGATGATAGGCAAAGAGACGAAAATATCAAGTGTTGAAGAGAAAAATTTGTTTTACCTTCTTGTGTAATCAAGCCATTCCTTACCTTAGCCATCAATGATTCGGACATGCATGAGATGCCTGTAATGCAGGCAAATGAGAGGGTACCAGTGGTGTAGGCACATGCTATTTCTGTAAATGATGGTCCTAGTGTTATTGGTAATCAAAATGATATCGATGCTATTAATAACACTATGGCTCTTAGTACACAGGCAATGACTACAGTTTCTAATATGGCGCAACGATTACAAGAAAGAGTACAAGAAAATCAGCAATGGAAAGATGAGATGTGCTTGTTAAAACAACGACTAGTTAATATGTGTAAGGTGAAGAAAGAGCCAAAAAGGAAAAATGCACAGTTGGAGAATGCGGTGCAATATTATGCAACGGTTATAATGCCAAGACTTACAGAAGTCGAAAATAGAGAGAGGCATGTAAAAGAAGCTCATGAAAAATTATTGAAAGAAGTGAAACGAAAAAAATTATGAAGCCTTCTGAAAACTGACATGTAATCGAATAATATTTTCTCCTTCTGAAATAAAATTGCAAGTATTTCTCCCTTCTTCTTTTTTTAAATTTTTTTTAATTTTATTTTATTTTTTTTAAATTCTATCTTTGCACAAAAAATTTGTTGGTGCAGATAAAGAGTATTGCAAATAAGGAGTAAAAAAGAATATATATACACCCCCCAAAATTATGCACAGAATATACAAACACCTCCCCCTTTTTTTATTTATTTATAATAATTGTTAATCTCAAAATATATGAGTCTCCCCCTAAATTAATGCACTAAAAAATTACATAAATTGGAAGAAATAAATTACCAATGGCCATTAAGATCCGGCCATAAACAACTACACCAAGTGCACTAGCATAAAAAGAGAAAATATAAATAAAAATAATTTCTTCAGTCAAGGTAGAAACAATCATTATCAAATCCAAGAAAATTTGGAGCACATACTGTTGGTGAAAATACCAGAAAAAATATATTTTATTGATAAATAATGCAAAGAAAAAGATATACAAATAGATCAGGCTGAGGCACGGATATCTCATTTTCTTTAAGGAGATCAAGCCCACTGCGGTTGGAAGAACCCAAAATACCGATGCAGCAGTCACAAAACTATGATATGTCCCCTCCAAGATACAACAGTCCGACCACTTGTCGTATGGTTCAAGCCAACTCTGCACAAGATGGTGAACCCAAAGCTCCACCAAGAAAAACACCATTCTTTGCTAGTAATCTCTCTTGTATAGAAAATAGTTGGTGAGTTCATTTGTTGTTGAAGAAAAGAGTAGAAGAGGGAACTATTTATAGGCCTCAAGGACATTACAAAATACATCAACAATAATAATGGCCAAGAACCTAGAGAAAAGGGAGAATGTACCCAAACATGAATTCACCACCAAGTTCATGAATTATAATTAATATTAATTCATGAACAAAACCAAAGCAATGAATCTCCATACATGAACAAGATAAAAAGACACCAAAACAATGAATCTACATTCAAGAACAAGATAAAATTCATTAATAAGAACCAAGGAAGATTCATGAACAAAATGAATAAATAAATAAATGATATTAAAATGAACCAACAATCCCCTACTCATTTTAATATCAACAAGGACAAGAGAGATTACCAAACATAGACTATTATGCATCATGAAGGTGTGTTCTGCATTGAACCTTCATTAGTGAAACAGCAACCTCTACTCTAGAGTCAGTAGTGGTCTCAGACTTGAACTATGACTGCTTAGGGGAAATAAAGTATTACTGCTCACACATAATAATCCAGGTACTAACATGAGTTTTAATAGCCAGCACGTTACGGCCTTGTGCTTATCCCAGTTTTCATGAGCATATTTGAGAATAAGCCTTGTTCTTATAAAAAGCGACCCCACTTTCATGCTCACATAGGTGAAATCTGTCAAGGATGTTCTTGTAATTGACACACCCCACTCAACAAGAGCTACAGAATTTCATTAAGAGTATAAAAACTCAACCCTCCAACATTACAGGACAAATACACTTACATCATAGGGATGGATAACAAAATATTAAGAAGTGCATTTTTTACAACCACCATATGATTCATTCTTCCCATTGAACCTAGTTACAGAATCTCTAGTCCCTAGGTTGGGTATCCTCATACATGGTTTTTGATTTTATAGGCTTCAAACTCATCCCCCTCAATGTATTCCAAACCCTATCTCTCGCCAAGGCCTTGGTTAACAGATCCACAGGATTATCACAAGATCTTACATAATTCACAGTTATAATGCCATTACTCAAATAGGATCTCACATTACTGTATTTCCTTCGAATAGGTCTGGATTTACCATTATAAAAATGGTTATTCACTCTACCAATAGCAGCAATGCTATCACAACGAATTAACACAAGAGGAATTGGTTTTTCCCAAAAAGGAATTTCATGTACGAAATCTCTTAACCAATTCGCTTCCTCACATGCTGAAGCTAACGCTATAAGTTCAGCTTCCATAGTAGAATTAGCAATTATAGTCTGTTTTTTAGACTTCCAACATATAGCACCACCACCCAAGGTAAAAATAAAACCCGAGGTAGAGAGAGAATCACCTGACAAAGTGTTCCAATCGGCATCACTATATCCCTCAAGTACCACAGGACACTTGTTATAAAATAAACCATAATTTTTGGTACCAAATAAATATCTCATAATTCTTCCCATGGCGAGCCAATGATCTCGACTTGGCTTGCTAGTAAACCTGCTAAGTACTCCAACAGCATATGCAATGTCAGGTCTAGTACAATCAGTAGCATATCTCAAACTACCAATCATGCTAGCATATTCCTTTTGATTAATCATTTCTTTTTCATTTGTTACAACAGATAAATGTATGCTTGCATCAAAAGGAGTAGCAACATGTTTACAGTCTAGAAAATTATATTTCTTTAAAATTTTCTCAACATAATGTGACTGATCAAGAAAAATACCATCATTAGTCTTGGTAATTTTAATTTCCAAAATAAAATTGGCTTCACCAAGATCTTTCATATCAAAGTGGCTATTAAGCATATTTTTAGTCTCATGTATAATATGCAAATTAGAGCCAAAGATAAGTAGATCATCCACATATAAGCTAATAATTACATGTGCATTCTCACAAGTTTTATAATATATGCACTTATCACATTCATTAGTCTTATAGTCATTCTCAATCATGCAAGAATTAAATTTCTCATGCCACTGTTTAGGAGCTTGTTTTAAACCATAAAGGGATTTAGTTAGCTTACACACATTGCTTTCTTGACCAAGTTCCACAAAGCCTTCGGGTTGGTCCATGTAAATCTCCTTATCTAGATCTCCATTTAAAAATGCTGTTTTCACATCCATTTGATGAATTTTTAAATCATGAATTACAACCATAGCTATCAACAGTCTAGTGGATGTAATTCTAGTAACCAGAGAAAAAGTATCAAAGAAATCAAGATCAACTTGTTGCTTAAAACCTTTAGCGACAAGCCTCGCTTTATATTTATCTATAGTTCCATCCAGTTTAAGTTTTTTACAAAGGACCCATTTACACCCAATAGTTTTACAACCTGGAGGTAAATCCACTAGCTTCCATGTTTTATTTGAAAGTAGTGAATCTATCTCATCATTTACAGCCTCTTTCTAGAAAATAGCATCAGGTGATGATAAAGCTTCTTGCACCGTAAGAGGAATTTCTTCCACATTATAAAGATAATAGTTAGGCCCAAAATCTTTTTCAATTCTAGCTCGTTTACTCCTCCTTGGTTGGATTTGAAATTTTATCTTGTTCTTGAAAAACTTGAGAAGGAGTAAAAGAGCTACGTATGGATAAAATATTTTCAGAAATTATTTGACCCCCACTATTTCTAGATTTGAAAGGAAATTTATTTTTATGAAAAATAGCATCACCTGATTCAAAAATAATATTATTTTCCATATCAAAAAATCTATAAGTTATACTATGCAGCGCATACCCAAGAAAAGCATAGTTGGTAGCTCGTTCACCCAATTTAGATCGTTTAAGATCTGCAAGTCTCACAAAAGCTAAACAACCCCAAACCCTCAAATAACTTAGATTTGGTTTACGCCCCCGCCACAACTCATAAGGTACAATTTTAGTCTTTTTATGTGGCACTCTATTTATCACATGGCAAGCTGTCAAAATAGCCTCGCCCCAAAGATTTGAGGGAGCACTTGAATTAATAAGCATAGCATTCGTCAAATCAATTAACGTTCTATTTTTTCTTTCAGCTACGTCATTAGATGAAGGTGAATATGGTGGAGTAGTCTCATGAATAATTCCCAATGACTAAACAAAAGAGTTGAATCCAAGAGATTCATACTCCCGGCCTCTATCACTTCTAATTCTCTTAATCTTTTTACCGAATTGATTTTCCATTTCAAAAAAGAATTCTTTAAATTTCTCAAAAGCATCACTTTTATTTTTTAATAAATATACGTTTGTGTATTTTGAAAAATCATCAATAAAAGTGATAAAATATCAGTTACCACACAAAATCAGTATGAAATAATTCTAGCAATTTGGTATTTTTTTCAACACTTTTATGAGGCCTCTTGGTAATTTTTACTTTACTACAAACTTCACATTTCTCAAAAAAATTTTGTCACTTTAGGAATTAATCCTAAACTACTCATGATTCTCACGTATTTACTGTTAATATGACATAAGCAAGCATGCCAAAAATTAATAGAAGACAGAGTGTAAGTGGTGTCATAATAATAATCATAAAATTAATCAGCAAGGAAATTTAATAAATAAAAGTGACATTTATACTCATCTGTATTATTGGAAGCCACTTTTGCTTCATGCGCCTCGTAGTCTTCATCATTCATCTCCTCAGTTGGGATTTTGTTTGGGTTCTTCTCGGTAAGAACATGTGCAACTTTCAAAAGACTAAGGTAAAAAAGAAATTTTCCATTCTACCTCTTAAAATGAACTCTCTTGAACTTGAAAGGCTTGTTGAGATCTCCAATTCCATCATTGGTTTTTTCTGGTACTTGATCCATGATTGATCTCCTTAAAATTGTTGGTCTAAATACCAGAAAAAATATATTTTATTGATAAATAATGCAAAGAAAAAGAGATACAAATAGATCAAGCTGAAACACAGATATCTCATTTTCTTTAAGGAGATCAAGCCCACTGCGGTTGGAAGAACCCAAAATACCGATGCAGCAGTCACAAAATTATGACCTGTCCCCTCCAAGATACAACAGCCCGACCACTTGTCGTATGGTTCAAGCCAACTCTGCACAAGATGGTGAACCCAAAGCTCCACCAAGAAAAACACCATTCTTTGCTAGTAATCTCTCTTGTATAGAAAATAATTGGTGAGTTGATTTGTTGTTGAAGAAAAAAGTTGAAGAGGGAACTATTTATAGGCCTCAAGGACATTACAAAATACATCAACAATAATAATGGCCAAAAACCTAGAGAAAATGGAGAATGTACCCAAACATAAATTCACCACCAAGTTCATGAGTTATAATTAATATTAATTCATGAACAAAACCAAAGCAACAAATCTCCATACATGAACAAGATAAAAAGACACCAAAACAATGAATCTCTATTGAAGAACAAGATAAAATTCATGAATAAGAACCAAGGAAGATTCATGAACAAAATGAATAAATAAATAAATGATATTAAAATGAACCAACATATACAACAAGAAAAAAAAATATAACACAGTGCAAAAAGAATTTTATCATGTTGATCGGTGATGACCTTGTGCAGACGTCCCCGAACATCCCGGGAGGGAAATCCCGTTTTGTTCATTTGGGCTCACTACAGTTCAGGACTCAATGTCACGGTCCTGTATCTAATCTCGCAGAGTGCAATGCAAGACCGATGAATCATCAAAAAGTCCAAATCCGGCAAATTGTTTTTGAAAAACAGATTTTTAGAAAGAAGTGCCAAACATGGACTGCTTTGCCAGATACAGAGTCGCCACCTAAATATTTATTTTGGGGGAATTTAGGAAATCCTAAATCGTTGTCTAAGGCCACGTGTCCGTCATCACCAAAGTTGCCTCGGCTCGAGAACTTGGGTACGATTGGGGAAGGTCACTTCATGAGCACCCCCGCTCGCCCGATCAAAGATCGGCCTCTACTAACCATGATATCAAGTTTTGAAAATATTATGCGTTCTTATTCCGGTTATTAGCCTAGAATTACTATGTGATGCGCACAGCATACAAGTATAGACTGGGTCACCTGAATTGGAACAAAACATCTCATGTTTGTTTATTTTGAAAATGGTTTGCTACTCGCAAGTAGGCTAAAATGTGGATTTGCCACCCTCAGGTGGGCTTAGAAAGCATGGTGATTTGCCACTATCAAGTGGGCTTAAAACTCACAGTCAATACATTATTCCAATTCAGATAATCCAACCTTCACTCACAGGCATTCAGGCCGGTATATCACATAAGCACATAGCCTCATGGTAAGCATGCTATCATGGCAGTCACTCACACGCATGCAAGGATGCTAAAGCATAAACACTTACCGAGTACTCCAAGCCAAAACAGAAGTTATGTTAGAAATCAATGCATGATCTTAACTATGTTGAGATGCCTAATGCAACACATGCAAGAATGCAACTAAGATAGGCTCGGCTATTCTAAGATGGCATATGATGATGCTACAGCTAACACATATTCAACTCGGAATTGAAATACAATGCAGTTAGTATGATGCACCAAGCCCGGTGCATGCAAGACAGATGAATGGATGCAAAACATGCGAGCATAAGTATGCTAATTGAAACATGCCCTAATCTAACCATCATAAGTTGGTAAATAAAAGGGAGAAAGACGTGGGGTTGGAAGACATACATCACACACACACACACATATTACACAATTGCCCTCGCTCAGAGGGTCCGAATAAATAATACAATCCAAATAAAATAATTAAATATTACAAAACCCTAATTAATTAACAAATTAACTAGGAAAGTAAATAAATTAGCGTGCAAGCTATAAAATGGACTGCCTCAGCTCTTGTTCCGAATGATGAAAGATGCATGCGTGCTCGGGTCGCTTTGTCGGAAAATTCCTCGCGATGCCCCAATTTGCCTCTATTTGCAATTAATCCCGGAATACTGTGCAAAGCTCTAGAGAGTTGCTGATTTCTGGTTCACTGCAACAGAGAGCAAAAAAGGGGCATGGCAAAGTATTTTCACATATGTATGCACACCTCGATCCTCGTGCCACCAATCACGCATCTCGATGCATGATGGTCAAGGAGTCGAATTGCATGACTCGATGTGAAATGAATGCACATGAAAACAGAACAGGACCTAAACTCCATCATGGGTAATCCGAAGTGTCGGCGACCGGGAATTGAGGCACGTTCCGTCACTTGGAGTAAAAAACATCCCTCGTTTCCCGTGCTTGGGCCAACTCCTATCCCAAACACAATGCAAACGAGATGGAAAACACAATGTGACTAACATGCAACCTAGCATACGCAATGCTATGGACTAAAATGGCATACACAATGCACGTGACACAACATGGCATGCATAATGCACTAACATACAACCTAGCATACGCAATGCTATGGACTAAAATGGCATACACAATGCAAGATGGACTTACACAAATATGAGTGGACCTCAGCCACACTCAAATCAGTGGCCATATGATGGAAATAAGACAACCGAAATACATGCAAACATGCACGAATGCAAAGGACCGATCCTAAGGCACAACATGCAACTCTAACAAGGCATGGCAAGGAATGAAATATGGCATAGGATGGTACATTATATAGCTCTGAAGTGGCATAAAAGATGGTCCCGAAACATGCAAATATGGCACACAATGCAAGCTAGAGGGCCCGGGTACTGAAACTAGTGAAGTGTGTTACTCTAGAGGTACCCAAAGCAATGCACCAAAGGCAAAACCAACCCCAAAAAGACCCTAGGTAGGTCTGAAACAGTGGGGAAATTGCCTAAATGATGGCTCAGAATGCAACGAAATAGAGCTCATTCAATGGCCCGAAAACAAGGCATGCAAGTCCGACTCTCAAACACATTTAAAGAGTACAAAACATGGCAAGATGGCATTCAAACAAGCTCTGAAATATGATGTATCATGAGCCCAAAACATGAACACACCTCAGTATATGCATGGAATGAACCTCAAAACTCGAAGTTAAGCATGGGTGTTAAACTACAAGCATGCAAAACAAGCATCATTCGACCAAGAGACCCAAAAAAAGAGCTAGGGAAGTCCAAAATATGCACAAAATCAGTTCAAAGCATAGTCAAAATGTGCTAGAATCAAGGGTCAACAAAGCATACAAAGAATGCTAGTGAACCATGAGTTGCACTATAACTATATGAAGCACATGAGAGCTCATCAAACCAGCCAAAAACAGAAGTATGCCATGCCAAATAATGCCCAAAAACCCACTGAAACTCAGTCAACGCATGCAAGAATGATGTGTCCCTTTGAAAGGCCATGCAAGGGTTTGTTCTACACATATAAGATAGACATGCAAAATGGAAAAAACGCCTCTGGAAAGAGGTTATGAAAGCCCTAAAACCTACCAAAAAGGCCCTGAAATTAGTCTAGGAAGCATGCAAGTGAAAGCCCCTTTGAAAGGCTTTGAATAGGATTGCTCTACACATGCATAATAGACACTTTATGTGGCAAAATGGGCTCCGGACAGAGTTCATGCAGACCTTAAAACTCACCAAATAGGGCCTGAAACATGGCTTCAAAGCATGCAAAATGGAGCCCCTTTGGAAGGCCAACAAAGCTAGTAAAGAAAATAAGGGGTGAGAGGGTCACCCCTCTCTGATTTTAGGGCTCAAAAACACATATTAGCCACTGAAAATCCACTGGATTTCAGTGGCCAAAAGGCCAAACCAAGGCCAATACAAATGCTCTAATGCATAGCCCTAAACATGAGGAAATGAAGCATGCAAGGGGGTAGATGACCCCCAACAGAAAAATGACCTTAATCAAACTTGAAGAGGAGCTCAAAATAAGACTTTTTTCAGTTTATGACAAAGCTCAAAAATGCTTGCAAGTAAGGCTAAAATATGAAACAAAATAAGGACTAAAATTAAACTTGAAGAGGAGCTCAAAATAAGATTTTTTTCAGTTTATGGCAAAGCTCAAAAATGCTTGCAAGTAAGGCTAAAATATGAAACAAAATAAGGACCAAAAGAGGGAATAGGTGACTTACCCTTGTAGCCAATAACTCCAACAACTTCTGGACCAAGAAAATGAACTCTCAACCTCTGAAAAACAGCTCCAAGGTACTTAGGATGGTAGTTTAGGTGTTGTGCTTGAAGGTGTAGTGTAAATAGCCAAGAATAATGGAGTTTTGAAGCTTGGAATAAAGAGATATGGAGGGAAGTGTATGTATGCTTGAGGCTACTTGTTCAACACAATGGTGGTATGGGAGACCCGAAATTAAGGTCCAAAAGTGAGGGAGACCACCAACCTGTCAAGAAAACTAGCTGGAGGAGAGAGAAAAGTGGTCACCAAGGAGAACGCTGGTCTCCAAGGACAAAAGGTGGTCTCCCACCCTTGTACCACCTTCCTAACAATGAAACTAGGGTCCACACCAAAAATGAGCCAAGACGGATGCAAAACGAGGTTTCGGGAGCCAAAACGCATAGCCGGGTGCCCCGAAAACTGACTGTTAAGCATCGAAAGTGGCGCGCGACCATGAAGGTGGTCTCCCGGGCCACAGTGTCCCTCTAGAGAGAGGAAACAAGGTGTGTGCCAAAAACCGGAGCGAATGGAGAAAGTTAAGCGGTCCCGAACCGAGGCGCACGGCCGACGGCTCCGAAAATCAAAAACTGGTCTCCAAACGGGAACAGTAGTCTACGACCATGAAAAGTAGCCTACAGCCATTGAGAGATAGTCTACGAGACCTCTCCCTCCCTTCGAGAAGAGAAAACAGAACTTGATTCGCAAACCGAGGCAAAGCACAACAGAGTCCAGAAGTCCGGAGGCAAGGCTCTCAGCCGAGACTCCGTAACCTCAGAACGAGCACAAAATGCGCAATCACCGAGCGCTCAATCGATGACGTCTGAGTCTTAAGGTCGGTCAAAAATTGGGTGTCTACACCTTGATGATCGGAAGAAATGAAGAAGATCGTGTAGATCGGTGACGAATTTTTGTAGATCGACAATGGATCTTGATGGATCAGTCACGAATCTTGATAGATCGGTGATGGAACTTGATGAATCGGTAATGATGGTGATGTAGATTTTGGGTAGAGTAGTGATGGATCTCGGTAGATTGGGTGGATGATGGTAGTGATAAAAGTGATGGATGATGTCGTAGATAGTGGAGCTAGTTGTAGACGATGGTGAGGATGAAGATGGTGTTGGCTAAGGATGAGAGGAAGACAGAAAGAGTGAGAGAGCGAGAGAGCAAGAGAAAGAGAAAACAAAGAGTAAGGGAGAGTGGGTGAAAAATAGAGACGGAGTAGGTAAGAGAGAGAGAATATATATATATGCATATAATTTTATTATAATTACTTTTTACAATAATAATTATTATTACTATAGTTATTTTATTTTATTTAATTATTTATTATCATTATTATTTTATTTTTTTACATTTATAAAAAAAAATTATTTTTAATGTAAACATTATATTGGAGTATTCATTATACCAAGTTCAGTTCTAATATAACAAAATTATTCTTTATTTAGAAGCTTGGTAAATATGTCAGCTAATTGACGATTTGCAAGCACAAATTCAAGTTCAATGTCACATTTAAATACATGATCTCTTAGAAAATGATGCCTTATTTCAATGTGTTTAGTGCGTGAGTGCTAAGTAGGATTTTTTAAAAGATTAATGGCACTTGTGTTGTCATATTTTATAGGAATATGATCATAGTGAAGTCCAAAATCTTGAAGTTGTTGTTTCATCCAAAGCAATTGTGCACAACACCCAGCGGCGGCAATATATTCTGCTTCAGCAGTTGACAGAGCCACTGAGTTTTGTTTTTTTGCAAAACCAAGAAGTGAGAGAGTGTCCAAGAAAATGACAAGTGCCACTAGTGCTTTTTTTGTCAAGTCTACATCCTGCAAAGTCGGCATCTGAGTAACCAAAAAGTTCCAAAATGGTTCCCTTAGGATACCATAATCCCAAATTTGGAGTGCCAACAAGATATTTGAAAATACGTTTGACTGCAGTGATGTGTGACTCTTTCGGTGCAGATTGAAAACGTGTACACATACAAACACTAAACATTATATCGGACCTACTTGCAGTAAGATAGAGTAAGGAACCAATCATACCTCAATATTTCTTTTCATCTACAAGTTTACCTTACTCATCTTTGTCGATTTTTATTGATGTGCTCATTAGAGTTGCTGCAGCTTTAATGATTCCATTTCAAACCTTTTGAGTAGATCTTTAATATATTTCGTTTGATTTAAATGGATTCCTTCATTAGTTTGTTTAATTTGTAGATCAAGGAAGTAATTTAATTCCCCCATCATACTCTTTTCAAATTCACCCTCCATGTTTTTAGCAAACTCTTTGCACAAATTTTCATTAGTGGCACCAAAAATAATATCATCAACATAAAATTGAACAATTAACATATTTTCCTTTTTGATTTTTATAAAAAGTGTTGTATCAATTTTTCTCCTAGAAAAATCTTTGTTAAGTAGAAAATTACTCAATCTTTCATACCATACTCGAAGAGCCTGTTTCAAGCCATATAAAGCTTTTGAGAGTTTGAAAACATGATTCGAGTATTTATGACTTTCAAAACCGGGGGATTGTTCAACATACACTTCCTCAGAAATGTACCCATTTAAAAAAACACTTTTAACATCCATTTGATACAATTTGAAATCTTTAAAACATGCTAAAGTAAGTAACATTCTAATAGCTTCAAGTTTAGTAACCAGTGCAAAAGTTTCATCAAAACCAATACCTTCTTCTTGATTATAACCTTGGGCTACCAATCTAGTTTTATTTCTAGTAACAATTCCGGATTCATCCATTTTATTTCGAAAAACCCATTTTGTACCAATAACAGGATGATCCTTAGGTCGAGGGGTTAAAAACCAAACTTCATTCCTTTCAAATTGATTTAATTCTTCTTGCATTGCTAAAATCCAGTTTTCATCATTTTCAGCTTCTAAAAACGATTTTGGTTCAATTTGTGAAACAAATGCTAAGTTACCACAAACATTTCTAACATAGGAACGAGTTTTTATACCTTTCGCCGCATCACTTATGATGAGGCCTTTGGGGTGGCCATGAGCATACTTCCATTTTTTTGGTAGATTTGAGTCGCTTTCTGAAAGAGCATATATTTCTTGAAGTTTCTCCGTTGTCATTTCTTCTTCATATTCGTGTAATGGATTTTCTTCATTTTCTTTTATGTAAATGCTCTCCATGATTGGTTGATTTTCTACAATATCATTACTTACAAGATTCTTGAAAATAATGTTGTTAGATTCATCAAAAACAACATGCACAGATTCTTCAACAAGTAGAGTTCTTTTATTGAATACTCTATAAGCATTTACTGGAGATTGAATAACCAAGAAATATAACTTCATCCGATTTAGCATCAAATTTTTCTAAGTTATCTCTATTATTATTCAATACAAAGCATTTACAACCAAATGCACGCAAGTGACTAATGTTAGGTTTTTTACCTTTCCAAATTTCATAAGGGATTTTCTTAAGAATACGTCTAATCATGGCACGGTTTACAACATAACATGCAGTGTTAACAGCTTCCACCCAAAAATATTTAGGCAAATGATTTTCACAAAGCATAGTACGGGTCATTTCTTCAAGAGTTCTATTCTTTCTTTCAACTACTCCATTTTGTTGAGGAGTTCTAGGGGCAAAAAAATTATGATCAATTTCAAACTCATCACAAAACATAATAAAATCATCATTTTCAAATTCTCTACCATGATCACTTCTAATACTACAAATATTAAGATTTTTTTCATTTTGAATTCTTTTACAAAGTCTTGAGAAATTATAAAAAGCTTCATTTTTATGTGTTAAAAATAATATCCATGTATATCTAGTATAATCATCAACACAAACAAGAACATACGATTTTCCTCATAAACTTAATGTTCTAGATGGTCTGAATAAATCAATATGCAACAGTTGAAGCAGTTTAGTAGTTGAAACGATATTTTTAGATTTAAAAGAAATTCTAGTTTGTTTTCCAAATTGGCATGCATCACAAAGTTTGTCTTTTTCAGAAACAATTTTTGATAAACCAATGACTAACTCATTTTTTGAAAGTTTGGAAATTAAATCAAAATGAGCATGTCCTAATCTTCTATGCCAAAGCCAACCATTATCATTTATAGCAAATAAACATTTAATATTAAAATGAGAAAATAAATCATGCAAATCAAACACATATACATTCTCATGTCTATAACCTATAAATAAAGTTTTGTTTTCTAGGGTGTTCTCAATAGTGCAATGAGTTTTCTCAAAAATAACTCTATAACATTTATCACATAATTGACTAATACTAAGCAAGTTATGTTTTAAACCTTCAACAAATAAAATATTTTCAATAATAGGAGAGAGATTTTTACCAATATTTCCTACACCAATGATTTTACCCTTGCTATTGTCGCCGAAAGTCACATATTCGCCGTCCTTTGATTGGAGTGTGGTGAACATAACTTTATTTCCAGTCATGTGCCTCATACATGCATTGTCGAGATACCATCTATCGTTACTAGATTTTATCTTGAAACATATCTACAAAAATTTGATTTTTCTATTGGTACCCATATTTTCTTGGGTCTATAAAAGTTAGAATTTGACACTCTTGAAATGTCCTTAGGGACCCACATCTTTTTTATTTTAGCAAGAAGATTTCTTTTAACAGGACATGAAGATGAAATATGACCTTTCGTACCACAAAAATGACATGTGAAATGAGAGTGATTAGAAGATGCATACACAAAGCCATTTTTTACTTTACTTTTGAAAAAGGTTTGTATCCAATTCCGGCTCTACCAAAAGTACAATTTTGATTTTTAAGAATTTTATCTAAAGTCTCTCTACCTTGAGTGAATTTTGAAAGAGTATTTTTCAAGTCTTCAATATTTTCTTTCAAAATAATTTACTCCTCTTTTAAAGACTCATTTTCTTTTTGCAATACAACTAAATGTTTCTCAGAAATTGAAAACTCTT
This sequence comes from Camellia lanceoleosa, assembly GCA_025200525.1. Lineage (NCBI taxonomy): Eukaryota > Viridiplantae > Streptophyta > Magnoliopsida > Ericales > Theaceae > Camellia > Camellia lanceoleosa. The sequence continues at coordinate 201,843,292 of CM045758.1, forward strand.
TTCGAGTTAGAATCTCATTTTCCTTTTTCATTTTCATGACTTCATTTTTTAAAACATTTATCTTGAAAGTTAATGATTCATTTTCTTTTGATAAACTTGAAATCACTTTCTTTTGACAATTACTTTTCAAACTAAGTTTCTTAAATTCAGCATGTAATTCATCAAAAGCTAATTGTAATTCATCAAATGTAAAGGATTCGTCATTTACCTCATTTTTGTTTCCAAGTGCCATTAAGCATAGGTTAACAACATCATTTTTGCAAACTTTGGTTTCTGTGTCACTTTCATCACTATCTTCTCCCCATGCCGCAATCATAGCTTTCTTTTTGTCCTTCTTGAATTGTTTCTTAAGTTCCAGACATTCTGATTTGTAGTGTCCAGGTTTGTTGCATTTGTAGCAGGTAACTTTAGATTTTTTGTGATTTTCTTCTCTTTGAAAATCCCTGTTGTTGAAGTCTTTTTTGAAAAAATTTCGTACGCCTTGTTTCTTTCTCACAAACCTTTATAACTTTCTAGTGATGAATGTCATTTTCTCATTCTCATCTGAATCATCTTCCTCATTCTCTTGATGTTTCAAGGTAGATTTGAAGGCTATTCCTTTTTTCTTATTGTTGTCCTCCTCCTTCTTTCCTTCTTGCATTATGAGCTCATGAGTTAAAAGAGATCTCATTAACTCATCTAGACTTAACTGTGATAAATCCTTGACTTCGGTAATCGCAATGCCTTTTGTCTCCCAACTTTTTAGCAATGACCTAAGCATTTTTCTTACAATTTCAGCATTAGTATATAGTTTTCCAAGAAAAGTTAAACCATTAATAATATCAGTAAAGCGAATAAACATTTGAGGAATAGTGTCATCAGGTTTCATTTTAAAGAATTTATAATTATGGATTAGCAAATTGACTCTAGATTCTTTAACTTGTTCGGTTCCCTCATAAGTCACTATAAGCTTATCTCATATTTCTTTTGCGGTTTTACATGTGGAGATCCTGTTGAACTCGTTGGCATCTAAGGCGCAGTACAACATGTTTGTGGCTTTAACATTAATTTGGGCCACTCTAGTATCTGATTCATTCCACTCATCTTCAAGTTTTGGTACCTTAAGGCTATTTACGATTTTGGAAGGAATTTTCGGACCATTGCAAATAATTTTTCAATATTCATAATCATTAGATTGAACATGTATGGTCATCCTAGTTTTCCAATAGCTAAAATTTGTGCCGCTAAACAGTGGTGGCTTATTGGATGCTTGTCCCTCAAGTAAGGAATAACTATGGGTTGTCATGATCTACTCTAAGACGGTTAAGTCACACAAACTAGAGCCTAAACTTTGATATCAATTGTTATCTCAGGTAGGCAACCTAAGAGGGAGGTGAATTGGGTTACTTAAAAAAATTTACAATATTAAAATTTATAAACACAATATTCAGAATTTTAACAAATAAAAAATAGAATAATAATTATCAATAAAAAATAAGAGAGATAGGAAAAGAAAATCAAACACTGAGATTTATAGTGGTTCGGCACGCCAGGCCTATGTCCACTCCCTAAGAAACCTCCTTGAAAATTTCTTTACTATCAAAATGAATTAATACACCACCAAGTCTTCACTAAACTTGTGGATTTTGCACAGGACTTACTCTTATCTATTGAGTTTCACTCAACAATAAATGCCTCACCCTTACAAAAATCTCTCACAAAAATAATTAATAAAAATAAGCGGTACTTAAACCCTCTTTTACAATAATTCTCTCACAAAGAGTAGATATGAAAGTGTAAGAACAAAGGTTATACTTAGATCTGAAAATGAAAGAACAGAATACAATATACTCAAAATTTTGGAGCACACAGAATTTTTTTCTCTTCAAGTTCTTAATTTTTCTCCACACATAGCACTTCTATTTATACACAAAAATATATCCGTTGGAGGTAGGACGCTCCTTGCTGACGTCATGGATTACGTTGGTACGCTCCTTGACAAACAAAAAGCATCTAAAATCATGTGGCACCCTTTTCTTTTGTCAAAATTTGTATTTTCTTTGTCCATTTTTTTCTTTGTCAAACCTTATATTTTCTTTGTCTACTTTTTCTTTGTCAAATATTATATTTTCTTTATCCAATTTTTCTTTGTCAAACATTATATTTCCTTTGTCCACTTTTTCTTTGTCAAACATTATAGACAAATCATAAAGGTTTTGAATATATAATTTAATCAACATTTTTTAATATAATATCATGCATATATATATATATATATAAAATATTTTAATCACATATTTGCATACAAAAAAAAAAAATCTCTTTACATGATATTTATGATAGATCTAAAAATATGTGCTCTCTTTAAATTATTGTATATGTTGTAGAGATTTTAAACTAAATATATCTTTCCATTCCAAATCAATTTTGTCAAAAGATGAATAGTGATTAGCCTAATTTTTTTCAAAAAGTAAATAGTAAAGTTTTCAAAATATTTTCATTTAAATAATATTTAACAAATGTATCATACAATATATATTTTAAACAGATAATATTTTGTGTCAAATAATATGTATATTAAAAAATCCAAATTTTGGCAAATAATATTTTAAACATCATCAAAATTAAACAATATGATTAACAATATTCATTTGATAATTTGAGAGTGGATACATATCAAGCCTTTAAACAAATATTTGACACATTTTTTGAGCATTATTAATGAAATGCACAATGTAATTTTTTTTTTTTTTTCTCTTTTCTTTTCACAATTGCAACTTTTTATTTTTTAATAAAAATTTATATTTGTTTTAGATATTTTTTTAATATGCAAATTATTTTTTACAGTGTAATTTTTTTTTCTTTCTTTTTGCAATTGCGACCTGTTATTTTTTAATAAAAATTTATATTTGTTTTAGATATTTTTTTAATATACAAATTATTTTTTTTTAATTTTTTATAAAAATAATTTAACAATCTCATCACTAACCATAGTGTATGAGAGAAGTTGAAAATGGTGCGGTAGTAGGTATGGGAGAAGTCAAAAAGATTTGTGGGTTAGGAGAAGTTAACAAATGTGGAGATTTTTTTTTTTAAATCAAAAATTAGAAAATTAAGATTCAGATATTGGTGCTCCCACAAGACTTGTGGGTTGGAAACCTCATTTTCCTTATATAATATATAGATAGATTTGGGTCACATTATTTCTTATTTGAGTCACATCATCTCTTTATAACATTACATATCTTTTCATAAAAAATATATTAAAATAGCCAGTCTTTCATTATAAAGCAATTACTAAAGTACTTTTTTTTTTTTTTTTTTAAGTATCAATATTATATCATTTTGAATTTATTTTTAGATAAATTACATTTTGCCCCCTTATCTTTAGCCATTTTTTCACTTGACCCTTCAAATTTATTTTTTCTCATTTTGGCTCTTAAAGTTTTATGTTTTTCCCACTTTACTCCTAAAGCTAATTTTTATTAAAAATTAGACATAAAATGACACATTAAAAGTCATATAATATAAAAATATTTTATTGTATATAACTCAAACCTTTGACATAAACTTAAACTTTAATATAATAATATATTTTTTGTATTATGTGATATTTATTTTGATATTTTCTATCTAATTTTTAACAAAAATTAGTTTTATGAGTAAAGTGAGTAAAACTTGAAACTTTAATGGTCAAAGTGTGAAAAATAAATTTTAAGGACTAAAATGAAAAAGTGGCCAAACATAAAGGGCAAAAAGTGTAATTTACCCTATATTTTTATACAAATTTTTTGTTAGATTATATATATTTGAAGTCTATGCCATTTTGAAAATATACGTAATTAAAATTGCTTATTCCTTGTATTGGTATTAAATAAAACTATAATAGTAATTCAAGAATTTGAAGATTAGAATTAGAATTAATATGGAATTGTGAGAACAAATCATTAAAAGTTTGATGAGTATAAAAAATAAATAAACAAAATCTTAAGGATCAAAACCAAGCACCAACGGAGCAACCCGTAACAAAGTCTCCAATGCACTTGGTAGAAATTTCCTAGCAAAGAGGACACACATTAATGCAGAATTCCCATTGTAAATACAATCCGACCCGGCACGAATCTGGTTCAAGAACTCATCCGTAATATCGCCCCACCCGAAACTCCTTGGATGCGCCCCACCTCTCGACCAATCGACCCAAGTAATGCTCCGATTCGAATTCATTTCCGGGTAAAGAATGTGCACTAAAGTCGACAAATAGAACTCGTCACTGTAACATGGAGGGCGACAATGCTCTTGAAAAACCCGGTAATATTTGCGATCCGACAAGATATTAATCGCGAGGTCACGGTGGATTTCGAACCACTGGGACCCTTTTCGCCAATCCGAGATGGAAATGGCGGGCCACATTTGGCGGTTATATCGACCGCGGCCTGGCTTCCTCGGGTCATCAAATGATCCGAGGAAGCTTAAGTTTGAACCCATGAGGTAGTTGTAGATTGTGGTGAAGTTGAATAATGGGATGCATGATTCGGAGAGTAAGACGAATCTTTGATTGGAGAAGTCGAGGAGGGCGTTGGCCATGAGGCGTCTCTCGGCATCGATCATTGATATGGTTCCCCAGTACACTGGCTGCACCAAAACATATGATAAACGTGTAATTTATGCTAACATCTTTTGTAAAAATGATTGAAAATGAAAATATCAGAGAAGCTGACCTGGCTAGGAATTCTTCTACCATGAAAGACTGAACTTTCAGGTACAGATTCATTGAAAGAAGGATGAGAGTGCACATAAATGGTGTAAAACCCTTCATGTCCTTTGAAGAATATCTCCCACAGTGGAGCCAAAGGCAATGGCCCCATGGTCAAGAACATGAAAGCCACTTTGGGTACATTCTTGTAAGGCAGTTCCTGAATTCTCGGAACCATCGATGCTCTCCACAGCAACTCTTCATCGCTCATATTGTGAATCAGAGACCTCTGCTCTTTTAGGGATACACTAGTGTAGTTAGATTTTCCATTTGATGATGTGAAGGACAGTGATAGTACTGACTGCGATGGAGGTGGTGGTGGTGGAGGTGACGGAATTGGAGGAGAAAATGTTTGGTGTGGTGGTGGTAGTGGTGGTGGTGGTGGTGGTGGTGAAGAAGTGGAATTGAGGGAGGGCTGTAAGGTGAATGTGAAGCTTTTGAAATATAAACCAGTTATGGTACCTACTGATAATCCGATCATGAAGAGAAGTAAGTGAAATACATGGTTTAGATGTAAATGGGTTTCGAAGAGCTTCCAGAGTCGCTGTTGATTGCCCATTTTTGTTGAGTGAGAGAGGAGATTGTTGTTTAAATCGGTAGAACAAGTTGAGGAGAACACTTGAAACGAAAGTTAAGGCGGTTTGCATGTGTTGCACTCTCGTCTAAGTGGGAATTTTAATGTTGTCTAGGTTTGTACTTTTTTTTTTTTTTTTTCCCTTGTTTTTTTGGGCGGTTTGTACTTTCTTTGGACGTTCCATTTTCCAATATTGCTTTTGATAATGAGAAATTTTAATTTTTTGATACAGAAGGAAGAAATTTTAAAGTACCATCAAAGAGGAGTAAAATATATATATATATTAGTATATTAGTGGTTCCCTGATACATGTTTAATTTTAAAAAAATAATATTATAAAAATAATGATAATATATATATATATATAAATGTTTGTTGATAAAGTGATAAGAACCTTCATTATTAAGCACCCAAAGTCCTGGATTTGAGGCCTATTCTCCTCTTCACATAAATTTTACAAAAATTTCAAATATAGGAGTATTTTAAGAAAATCCAAAATATGAGACATAAAATGTGAATACCACCAACAGTCTTTCCTTTATATATTAGAATAGATAAATAAAAGTGATATGCATATATATATATATGGAATCTATCTTTCTTCATGTGCATGTGTCATACATAAAAATAAATAACTTTAGTTATGTACATTTTCGTAAATTTCTTATCGACAGGTGGATCAATTGAATGATAACACATGGAAATAAAGTCAAAAGTAAAAGTATTTCATTTGATCAAAGAGACACAAGACAAGGAAGAATTGTTTAAATGCATGACTTGTTAAAAGTGGTCATGGAGTAGTTATTAAATAATTGTTGGCTTAGTGGACTGATTTGTGTGAAAATTGATTTATGAAAGAAAGGTTTTCTATGTCGATTTAGTGTTCAAAATGATGAGGAGTATGTGACAGTATGGAGCAAGGTTAGTTCGACAAGAAATATGAAGAATTGTTAAAGTTTGAAGGCTTGGAAGTTATGGAGCAGCTGCAGTAACAGTTGGAGGTTAGTGGCCTACAGTTTCTAAGGGAAATGTGACAATTGCAGCAGCAGTTGGAGGTTAGTGGCATGCAATTTTAAAGGGAAATGGGATCATGGATCAAGGAAAGAGAAGAAAGAATAACTATAAAGGCCAAAAGTTTGCAAAGAGATGAGACATCATCAACAATCCAACAATAACTTAGTCTTTATTTAAGGAGTTGATTATTAAGTTAGGGGTAGTTTTCTCTGTAATTTGTGACTTGTAATTCTTATAAGCTTAGACAATTTCATTTGGAGTTGTCTTTGTTTATTTAGATACTTCACTCTTTCAATTGTTAATTGTTTTTAAAAAATCCTTGTACTTTCAAAGCATTTTAGAACCTTTACACAGTCTTCTGATTTTCTGTTTTGTTGTTTGGTTGTTAAGTCTCTGTCAATCAAGACTTATCATAATTTTTACTAATAATTTTTAGCACGCCCAATGGGACAACATCCTAATTTGGAATAATAGAAAAAAAATGAGGCATCAAAGCCAAATGAGTAGCCCTTCTGTACTCCCTATTAACATTTTGGTTTCACAATTGAAGAAGGCTCTTGCATCTCTTTCAATTGAGGAAAAACAAGTGCTGGTTGGTGAGTTAAGAATTTTTTATTGATGATTTTTCTAGAGGACAGTGTCAGACAAGAGTGGAGGTTCACAAGACACCTTCAAATGTTAGTGTTGTTACTCCATCAATTGTCATGGTTGCAAAAACAGAAGGTCATGAGAATCAAAATTTCATGGCAATAGGGTAATTTCACAAGGAGGAAATATTTTCTGGATTTTCAAAAAATATTTCTAACCCATTAATGTGTGAAACAAAGAAGTGTGATCTTAAGCCAAATATATGTTCATGAATTTAAAATTTTTGACATTGTTCAAGATGTCAACATGTATAAGTTTTTAAGGCCATTGATGGCTTTTGTTGTTCAAAATCTTTTTTGGATATGTGGATCACACCGAAACTTGGTTTTAATAAAATGGTTAATAACCAACATTGTTTGAAAAACATACATTTAGAAAATGTATATAAAGCAAGCTAGATAATGGCCATTCGAGTGTGGCCTCTATTTCTGACTTTGAATCTTCGAAGTTATGACTAATTAAGCAAAAGTGTGTTTTTACTATTGAACACTAGCAGTTGAAAGCATGTGATTAGATTTTCAAGTGCATGAAGAAGCCTTTTTGGTCTAAATTGTGTTAATCAAATATGAACACAAGACCAAAGGAAATTGCAACAATTGTATTTGCACAAAGATACTGTGTTTGTGGAAGGTGGTTCTAATTAGTCATTTGCACATCATATACTTGAAATGTTTCTAATATGCTCTGTCGAATGTAGCTCACTTGGATTGAGTTGTGATTTTGCCAATTATGTGGCGTATGATTATTAACAATGTGGTGTTTGATCACCAGATTTCTTAACCCTAAGCATATATTTTATATATGTTTGTTTGTTGAAAAGGTTGCTGCCAATTTAATTTTTTATATAACTCTTCAAGAATTCAAGATTTCTCATTCTTAAAGAGTTGGGGAGGCATTGTTTGCACCCATTTTTAAAAAATTTCTATCGACGGGTGGATCAATTGAATGACAACACATGGCAATAAAGTCAAAAGTAAAAGTCTTTCATTTGATCAAAGAGACACATGGTAAGAAAGAATTGTTTAAGTGCGTGAATTATTAAAAGTAGTCATGGAACAGTTATTAAATAATTGTTGGCTTAATGAACTGATTTGTGTGAAAATTGGTTTATGAAGGAAAGATTTTCTTTGTTGATTTAGTATTCAAAATGATGAGGAGTATGTGCCAGTATGGAGCAAAGTTAGTTCGAAAGGAAATATGAAGAATTGTTAAAGTTTGAAGGCTTGGAAGTAATGGAATAGATGCAGCAACAATTGGACGTTAGTGGCCTGCAGTTTCTAAGGGAAATGGGACAGTTGTAGCAACAGTTGGAGGTTAGTGGCCTGTAGTTTTCAAGGAAAATGGATCATAGATCAAGGAAAAAGGAGAAAGAAGAACTATAAATGCTAGAAGTTTGAAGAGAGATGGGACATCATCAACAATCCAACAATAACTTAGCCTTTATTTTAGGAGTAGATTATCAAATTAGGAGTAGTTTTCTCTATAATTTGTGACTTGTAATTCTTGTGATAAACTTAGACAATTTCATCTGGAGTTATCTTTGTTTATATAGATACTTCACTCTTTTAATTGTTAATTGTTCTAAAAAAATCCTTGTACTTTCAAGACATTTTAGAACCTTTACACAATCGTCTGATTTTTTATTTTGTTGTTTAGTTAAAATTGTTGGTAAATCTTTATCGATCAAAACTTATCATAATTTTTATTAACAGTAATCTTACCAAAATAAAACATAAAATCATAGAAGTGCTTTTAAATTAATGGTCACATAAAGTTGTGGAATGGACAGGTGAATTTAACTCCATATTCAACTAGTCAGTGACCCTTTATTTTTTATTTGGTAAAGTAAAAGCACGACGATGTCAAACATGCACACACATGCATGGAAAGGAGTAGGCTGACCTGATCCCCATTAGATAGAAACTGAGGTAGTCTTATTCATACAATGACTTCTCTTATCTGCATTTCCTTCTCTCTTTTTTGTTTTTGTTTTGCAATAACATATTTTGATTGTCAACGATCCACAAAAAGTCCACTTATTTATTTTAACAATCAAACGAAGACATATAGCACCAAAACCACTACTAAAATAATTATTAAAAAAAAAAACTTTAGAAAATATCCAAATATATGTGCCTAAAGTGTGAGTTGGCAAAGGCTGCGGATGTCAACACTTAAGCCAGGGTCAAAAGAAAATAAAATGTATAATCATGGTCCAAATTTTCATTGATTTGACTTTTAATTAGTTGGCATTAGAGTGATATGTAAGATACGCAAATATCGAGGATGATGAGCGAGTCCACCAAGAAAATCCTATGTTTACAAGAGGTTACTTTGAAGTAATCATCAGACTGGAAATTCTATCGCTGACTAAAAGGTCGAGACAAATTCTACAAAACACAGTTGTAATAGTTTGCTAATTAAGATAATAGAAGAATGGTTGATTCATTGAATTTGAATTCGTTTGAATTATATGAATTACATAAATTGAACGTTTGACCAAATGATTTTTAAGATAATTGGTGTCACTTAATCAATTTTGATTGTCATTCTTATCGATCGTAGTTATCATTATAGTCTATCAATGTTTCAATCGGTATTCGTTCGAATGATCAATCGAATGACCGTTTAAATGATCGGTCGGAGAATCAAGAGGCACAAATTAAGGCAATGTTTGGGAAGAGCTCATGGGCTCAATGAGCCATGTAAGGACAAAAAAGGCTCAAAAGCCCACTAAATGACAAAACCAACAATCTTGTTTTGCAATCTTCAACTCTAACCTCCAATTCACAAAACTACCCCTCATCCAAAAAATGAAAATGCGGCAGCAGCCAAAAAAAAAAAATAAAAAAAAAAATATTTTTTTGTTTTTTGTTAAAATATTTTATAAAAATAAATTCAAACTCTATTTTATAAAAATAGTTTTAAATATTTTAATTTTTTGTTAAGTGTTTTTGTTATAATTTGAGTGTAGAGTTGTGAAAGTAGTATGGAGTTTCAAGTTATGTGTTTGGTTATGAGTTTTAAAAATAATTTATTATGTGAGTTTTATTTAAATTACAAAAAATTTTTTGCCTTAAAATAATTTTTTGTATATTTATTTTAATTTTTTTCTATTGACAGAATTTTTAGATTATTTACATTATTTAAATACTTAAAATAAAATTAAAATAAATATAAATTTTAAAACGCAAATTAAATTATTATTAAAATAAAATTAAAATTAAAGTATTATAAAAAAAACAGAAATTAAATTATTATTAAAATTAAATATTTAAAATTAAATTAAAATTAAATTATTATAAATTAAAATTAAATTATTTAAAATAAAATAAAAACGTAAATTAATAACATTAATAACATTTTAAAATAATTTACAAATTAATTAAAAAATAATAACATTTTAACTTAATAAAACGGCAAAACACGTAAATTACAAATGAAAAAATGTCAAAACCGTAAAATAGTAATTAATTAAAAAAATGGCAAATTAAAAAAAATTATTATAAAAAAACGTCAAAACCGTAAAATAGTAATTAATTAAAAAAATGGCAAATTAAAAAAAATTATTATAAAAAAAACGACAAAACCGTAAATTAGTAATTAATAAAAAAAATTGACAAATTAAAAAAATTTATTCTAAAAAAACCGACAAAACCGTAAATTAGTAATTAATAAAAAAATGACAAATTAAAAAATCTATATATATTTTACCAAAAAAAGCCAAAATAAAACCCAAAATAATAAAATAATAAAATTTAAAAAAACTACGCCAAAGCCAAAAAAAAATAAATTAATAAATTATTTTAACAAAAGAAGGCAAATAAAACCGAAAATTAAAAAAAACAAAATAATACGGCAAATCCAAACAACAAATAAAATAAATAAATAAATATTTTATCAAAATAAAATAAAACCCAAAATAAAAAAAACATTAATCAAAAAACGGCCCATACATGCCACAAATTTAAAATAAAAAATAAATAAATAAATAAAGCAAAATTCGGGAAAACCACACCCCAAAAAAAAAAAAAAATTTAAACCAAACAAAAGTTATCAAAAGGGCAGTTTGGTAATTTCAGTGGATGACACCTCACCAAAAAGTCAAAAAAGTCAAAAAGCCAAAAAGCCCTTCCCAAACCAGGTTTTTGAGCCCCAGGCTCATATAGCCAAAAAAGCCAAAAAGCCAAAAAGCCAGCCCACTTCCCAGACGGAAGCTAAAGCAATTCAAACCAATTCAAATTCTTTGAATATAGCAATGCCCAAGATAATAGTACTTGACTGACTAATCTAGCTATCTCCTAATTAACAAAGCTAGTTAAATTATGGGTATGACTTTCCTCTAGTCTGACACATATTAGAGGGTATTATTGAATCTGTGGGAGTTCATTACAGGTTTTATTTCAATAATTTAAACCATCAATATGTAGAACTCGTTGAGTATTATATGTCTGTAAAAAATTACATTAATCGAATATCGATAACTATGTGATCAAATCAGATTTTTATAAGTCGGTTATTATCACTCTTCATTTTTTTCCATACAAAACTAATTTAATCAAATAGATATCAATATCCAATTAATGTGATATTTTTATAGACATATAGAACTCGACAAGTTTTTCACATCCTCATAGACCTAAGAGTGCCCTCTAATCCATGATTGGACTAGAGGAAGCCATTCCCTTAAATTATTAAATTCTACAGTTTTATATCTTATTATGTGTACTTTTCTTATTTATTAATGATTACACCACTCATATATATTTCGAATAATTATCATAAATTTTATTGGTTGAATTTATTTACTCATAAATATCGAGTAATAAAAAAATTTAACGTGTATGCTCCCTCATTTTCATAATGAAAAATTTTGAGTGTTTTATGTTTATGATATAATTATTTGATATTGATAATGATATTGATAAATTTATTAAAGTGATAAATGATTGGGACATTTTAATTTTTGTCTATAAGTTTTTATTTTAATTTATTTGTATTAAAATATGATGTAGAAATTAAAAATAGTTTAACTGAATTTTTTATAAAATGTTTATAATGATAAATCATATATTATTAAAAGTAGTATTTTTCCTATACTAAGATGGCACATTATAAGGACTTTTTTTTTTTCCTAAGAAAACCACATCAGTACGTATTTTCTTAACAATTGTGATCTGTGGCTCGAAAAAAACGGGCACTAATGCCCCGAATTCCCCAATCAGGTAAAAAAAAAAAAAAAAAAAAAAAACAAACTTACCAAAACAGGAAATTAGTACTATTAGTGCCAGGCAGTTTAGTGCCACAAAACATTTTCCTTTTCTTAATTATATATACAATACTACACAAACTCAAAACTAATTTAAATTATTCTACCTTTACCTATTTTATATGGACTCTATTTGACAAACATTTCTTTTCCATATATTTTTATGATAAATTGAGATAATCCACAAACTCAATATCAATTTTGCGTTTCACATTTTTTTTCTTAATTCTTTTAGGAGTATTAGGATTTTTTTAATGCTAAATTGACTTTTTTTTTCTTTTTTTTCCATGCATTATTCTTTATCCAATACCAATTCTATATATTATGAATTTGTTGTCTAAATTTTATAGTGATTCAATATATAAAATTATATTTCGTTTCCTAAATTATTTTATATAATTACAACTCACAAAAAAAAAATATGTACAATAATGATACTCTCGAGGAATCTCTAAAGTTTGGATTTAATACTTGAGTTATTTTTTTAATTATTAAATAGTAAGTTCTTTTATGTTTTTGACATTATATTACAGATGATTAATCACTTCACACACTGAGATATATCTATCATTTGAATGTTTTTATTATTTTTTCTTTTTGGGTTTAGATGTTGTTCTGTGATTCTTTCCAAGTTAGGCCTCGTTTAGCAAGTCAAAAAGTTACTAAAAAAAGTCAAAAAGCCTATAACCTATACCAAAAAGTCAAAGATTTTATTTTCTCTTTACTTTTTCACATTTTTTCGTAAAAAGTCAAAAAGTCACTCCAAACATTTTTTTTACCTCATATTTTAACCAAAAAGTCAAAAAATTACTAAAATAGCTTGTTCCCAAACGAGGCTTTAGTTGTTGTTGAATTTCTTTTATATAGTTGATATTTTAATTTAATTAAGAGTGCTTATTTTGCAAACTTATAATTTAATATATATGTATATCATATAAAATCATTATATGATAATCTAATTATAACATATTTTTTTGGGTGAATAATTATAACATATTTATATTTAATTTTTTTAATAAATTTTATATAATTTCTATTTCTACATGTTTTTATTTTCCAAAGGGTAAATTATACTTACCTCCCTTAAGATTTCTGAGAAATACATAGACATCCCTTATAGTTTCAATAATTACAGAAACATCCTCTTCTTTAATTGACAATATCAAGATTCTCTCAATTTTTTGACTATTGTTCATGCAACTAATAGAAATTGCTGATGCCATCAAAGATAAATACTAAAATGCTTGTAATTCCCTCAAGTGTCTTGGTTTAGATACATAAATAATCAAAATGGAAACAAGAGGTAAAAATCAATTTCTAAAACTATGAAATCCAGAAATTGAATCTAAAAGAACCCAACAGTGCCATCTCAAATCTGATTTGGCTCTCTCTCTCTCTTTCACCTCTCTATTTTTGCCTTTGAGTTCTTTCTGTATACTATTCATTTTAGCACAGATATATATGTATATATATACATATAATAATGGAAGAAAAATAAACCAAGAAAGTTTAATCTAAAGTTACTCCGATGGTCGCACCATCTACGAAAAGTCTGGTTCCAATCCCAGACAAGAAGCTCTAGGTAGAGGTCTAGGAAGGAGAGGTGTCAGGGCAGCAGATGACGACAGTGTCGGCCATCGCGTCCCAATCGACGATCCAGACAAAGATCGTACCACAGCTCGTGGTAGACGTCGATCAGAGCTAAGGTTTTATCTTGGGTCCAACACGTCGAAAGAAACTTCTGAGGAGGCTTCTTCTTCGTCGTTGTCATCGCGGCGTTGTTGCTCGACAGGGATGTCGTAATTCTGGGCGACGACAGACTTGAAGGATCTAGCGGTAGAGTCAAGACTGATCTGCGCCAAGAACTTGGAGCCATTAGAGCATCAGATGTAGAAATAGTTGGATCAATGGAAATTGCAAAGATCAAAAACCCTTATTCTTTATTCCTTGTTCTCAAATTTTTACTGGGCTCTTTGTTACAGATATAGGACTCATCTCGTTCAATTCTTCTCGGTTGTATTCCTTTACTAATTCTATTACATTTCATGATTACTTATCTATATATATATATATTACTATATATAAATCTCTATATCTATATATCTAAATTAATGCTTTTTATCACATGAGTCTTGCTTATTTTGATTGAATAACCCTTCCTTGATGTAATAATTTGTGTGATTGTGTTGAGGCAAAAAAATTAATTCCATCATGGCTTTTCTAATGCTGTGTTTGGTTAAGGGATTTGAGATGGATTTGGAAAGGGAAAGGGAAAAGGTGTATGAAACTAGGTGAAATATAAGCATGTTTTATTCACATTTCACTTATCTTTTCTATTGCCCTTTCCAAATCCCTCCACAAATCTCCTAACCAAACACAGCATAAGTAGGACATCTTTAGGGTCATCTCTCTGCTTCAGAACTTAGGTTCTAAGGAAAATCTTTAGATTCTAATGAAACAAAGGATATTTTCATCTGTTCGAGCTCAGATGAAAGGGTAATATGGTCATTCTATATAGGCAAATAATGTTGTTTGTGCAAAATTAATGGATTGAGAAAATCTCGATATTGTCAATTAAAGTAAAGAAAGTTTTTGTAATTATTAAAACTATATGAATCTCGTAACAATTTTATAGAACGATAGAGTGAATATTATCAAAATAAATAGTAATTAAAATCATATTTTAATTTTAACACATATTATACCATCAAATATTTTTTTTTTTAAAAATAGTACATGTATTATCCGGATCAATTGCTAATTGATCACTAAATTTAAATAATACATTAGGATAAGAACACTGTTGGGACCTTCAGGGGGGGGGGGGGGACCCCACCTCCACATGCGGGTCTGTGCTAGCAAGTTTAAAAAAAACAAAACAATTTCAACCAACCAAAAATTAGTGGGATGCTGAAGGTCACCGCCATTGAGGGTCCAAAGTATTTTCCTTACGATAAATAAGTCTAGTCTACGTGATCGTAAATGCACCATAAGGGCTCGAATGAAGGCTTCATGCTATCCTTTATCTATAAAATGGACCCTCAACTTGGGGTAGATATGGGCTGGGCTTTCCTGGGCCAGAATTACCCTGATAATGTTGTACTTGTACTTTAAGCCCAGTCCACCTTACTGGTCAGGATTAAGCTTCCCAAACCCATTTAAGAAAAAACTACATTCTTCCAAACCCGGTCATAAGGAGAAGAAAATTGTGTGAATCGTCTACATTTCGAGTGTTACAGTGTATACGGTTAGGGTTGTACACGGTGGTTAGGGTTCAGCACAGAGAGAAAGAGAGAAGAAGAGCAGCAGAGATGGAAGACGAAGAGGAAGACGAAAGGAGAGAAGCAGCAATAGCGACAAGAGCTTCTTTGCAGCCCAATTTCAAGCCTGATGGGGTCTCCCAATCCCAGCTCTCCAAATTCCAAGTACCCACTTAACACTTTCTGCAAATTTCACTTATCTGCAATAATCCAATGTTGAAATTTAACAATTCTTTTGGGTTTATATGTGTATTCATTTTATTTTATTTTTAACTTATTTTGTTTTTCTATTTCTGAATTTCTGGAATCACATGGTTGCATTATTACTGGAAGGAAAAAGGAAATTGATATAAAATTAAGAAAGATGAGAACATTGAGAAGGAACCTCAAAGATTACACTTGATTTTGAGTAGTGTGGGAAGATGATTAAAGAGATTGCAATTTGTGAGGAGTATGAAAACTTTTTCTTTTTTTTTAAGTCCGCCTCATGTGTGTGTTTTTTTTTCTTTTTCTGTTTTAAATTTATTTATGATTGGCTTATTCTTATTATGGTGGTGTAATTATGTGGTGATCTAACTTTGACTAGAGGAGATAAGACATCAGTTGAAGCAACATTTATTGGGTTTATATGTGTATGCATAGAAGTGGTTTCAAATTGATACTGGTGAGAAGAATGAAATTGATACTGTAACTTCTTTTTTATTTTTTATAACACCAATAATGAAATTGATACTAAACCAAACCAAATCAAACCAAACCTTAAGTCCCATCAAATGGGGTCGATTACGTGAATCCTTCTTCTCCATGCAGTTCTATCAAAGGTTATTTCGTTAGTCAAATTAAGTAGATCCCTATCTCTATTTATAATGCTAGCCAACGTTAATTTAGGCCTATCCTGTCTTCTAACACTTCCATCTACCGTTACAGTATCGTATCTCTTCAATACTGCCTCTGTTGGTCTCCGTTGAATGTGACCAAACCATTCCCGAATACACCAATAATGAAATTGATACTGATGCAAAGAAATTCAACTGATGGATGGAGTCATATTATACACTTCACTTTCTTTCATCCTTTCAAAGTGGTCTTCATTTTATTGTCATTCTAATATTCAATTGCCTCGCTAGCCTTTTGACTGATTAATATCAACCGCATTTTGGCTCACTCATCTATGTACTCCACAAACATTCATGCGATCCCATCTGTCACATTTCTGGTCCAAAATCACTATTCAAGTGTCAAACAGAATCATGAAATGCTAAAGGGTTTTTCTATGGTCATGTTTAAGGGATGTGAAAAGATATTTTTCAGGTTGGGATTGCATATGAACCAAGGAACTGGGTTATAATGCAGTATCCTAAAACAAAGGTTTAACTGCTTTGTGGTTCTATGAAATTCTAGTTGTTTATGGCACTTGTATCTGAAGTACTAATTACAGCCTTCACCCTAGCTATGGTTTTATCTAACTTGCTTCCTCTCCTCCGGTCCTGCATTAGTCTCCGATGTATGTTTTTTTTTTTTTTTTGTTAGGAACTACACAGGAGGCGTCTACAAATTAAAGCAAAATCAAAGATTAAAAAGAAAGCAAAAGGTTCTTTTTTGAAATTGTATTTAATCAATTTTTTTATTTATTTATAGTTTTAATTTATATGAGTTTTGTGTAATCCAGGGGAAATCCTTGTAGGAATATCTAGTGAGAATAGTAAATCTCGTGTGAAGAATCTTGATGCCAACGATGTTACAGAGGAAATTTCAAGTAAAGAAATTGATCATTCAAGTGTTTCCATCTTGAAAGGGAACACCACCAAGGATACCTTCTCCCAGCAGCAAGAGAATGTAGCAGTGCATAGAGGAACAAAGAAGCGTCAAAAGTTACATTGGGGGTATCATCTTCCTTTTAAACTAGTGTTAATTTCAGATACAAATGTGAATATAATCATGATGATAATCTATGTGCGAGGCAGATTAGAAGTTGATGCTAGTGCTTGCACAATCTTGATTTTTATTTAGTTTTGTAGTTTCTTACGTAGTTCTCTCTCTGAATACTGTGTTGTTAGGCTGGACACAAAGGAAAGGTGGGAAAGGAAAGCCAACATGTAGAGGTAATCGTCATGTGAGTGGAAATGCAGCTTTCCTATGTGACTGTTGCCAAACCCATCTGAAGTTGGTCTCTGGTTTGGAAGATTCAGCTTGAACTATGCTCGGCTCCATAGAAAGCGCTACAGGAAATCAAGTTGTCCCTTGTATTTTTTGGAGCAATGGAGAATGAAAGTAGGAGAATAGGAAATCTTGTTGGAGAAAGAATCTACACAGTACATACGAAGTGATAAAATCTTTTTACTTGGATTTTCAAACAATTGGTGTTAACAGTTGTTTTGCTGCTACTGGTGCATAAATCCTATGTATTAACCCTTTTGTGTGGGAATTTTTTTACTTGGTTTTCTTTTGCTTCCTATTCTATGTTGTAACTACATTAAGAGAAAATGGTAACAAAAAAGATTACGATATTAGAGAATTGTAAAAAAAAAAAAGGAAAGAGATCTAAAAGATCTTTTTCCTAAAATTCCTGTTTGGTCTACTTATATCATACCTCTCCTCAATGAATACGTCTTGTTTATCTCGATGAAATGGGAGGAATAGCTATCCCAATGCCAAAAATATTCACGATGTTCAGTAGCTTTTCAATGGCTTCTCTTGCATTAAATTTTATTTTTCCATTAGAAGGGGCTCGTACATGTTCTGCAGTACCCCCTGTGAATACTCCGCCGGTATGAAAAGTTCTTAATGTTAATTGAGTACAAGGATGATGCTTTATAATATGGAAAGATAAAATGGAGAAAAAATAATAGGAATTAGGAGTCTTTCCTTTATTTCAGTGAAATGCTCTGCAATCCAAGTAATTATGAGATTCAACAAAACAATCATGTAGCAAAAAACTTCCTGATATTTTCTCACAACCTCAGAAATCCCCAGTTTAACATTGTCGTGACTCTTGACTTCCATACAGACGCGTCAAGAATAGTTACAGTTTTAAGTACAAATTTCCAGAAGAGAAGAAAAATACAACAAACTAGGGTTAAAAAAAAAAAAAAAAAGGCAGCTCCAAGTAGTAAGCTGTGCAGAGTTTGCGACTGGCATTGAGGAGAGAAGGAATGTTTAACCTGACTGAACCGAGGTAGTGATCAAAAGTGGATAAGTAACGATGGTGGGGGTGTTGGAGGGATTAGGGAGGGCTGGTGTGGGTTATCAAAGGTTCTAGCCGTGGTGGTCGAAGTAATGGCAGTAAATGTGGAGTAATGGCAGTAAATGTGGAGTTTAGACTTGTTTTTGAGAAATAAGTTAAAAGTTAAT
Source organism: Camellia lanceoleosa (assembly GCA_025200525.1). Lineage (NCBI taxonomy): Eukaryota > Viridiplantae > Streptophyta > Magnoliopsida > Ericales > Theaceae > Camellia > Camellia lanceoleosa. The sequence goes on from CM045758.1 coordinate 201,862,140, forward strand.
TTTTTATTTATTTATTTTTTTAAATAAGGAGGTGATTTACTTAAAAATTATAAAGTCAAAAATTAACTTTTAGCCGAGTTTCTTAAAAAAAAGAATAGATTAAATATTAGACATGAAGTTATATTAGAATTATAGAAAATGTAATAAGCTAAATTGAAATTTTAAATTTTGAGGATAATGTATAATGTAATAGCAAATGACTGTAAAAAGAGAAAAATAGAGCGTAAATAGAAGTTCACTTAATTTTATTTTATTTTTTACACACAAAAAGAAGAAAAAAAAGACTGACTTTGGAATCCATATCCGGTGCCGTTAAAGCTTACACTGCCTGCAAACGTCAAACAGAGGGCAGCACGAGGAGCCGAGGCAGTAGAGTTGGATAGGCTCGTCTTCAGAATCGAAAGCACATCCAAGACTCGGATTGATTCTATCAAGAAAACGAATGAGGTTCCTACGTCTCTTATAAATTCCTAAACTCTCTAACTGTTAACTTTTACTGATGATGGGTTGCTTTGCTTCCAACTGTCAAAATTGAACTGCTTATACATACTCTCTCTGTCTCTCTCTTATTGTTGGGTTTGATTACGGAGCTGGATGAGTTTTGAATAATCTGGGAAGTTATTGGCCGACCCATTTCTTTAGCCATCTGATCCTTCTTATTCATGTTACCCATTCCCCTATTTTTATTTATTTTTTTCCCCAATTTTACAATGCATAGTGAGTGCTTGATTAGTTTCCTGCAAATTATATATACACACGCAATGATTTTTTATATATATTATGTATATTTTCATAGATTTCACACTCACATATACCTGTACCCATGTCTGTATGTTTAATTTCATTCCTTCAATGGTTGTGCTTCTTAGTCTGCAAATCCCACTGATGTTATTGCTTTTTTTTCTTCTTTTTTTTTGGTAATCAGCTCGATGTTGTATGCAGTTTCTGCCCCTAAAACTTGCATCTCCTACCCAAGAAACCCTATTTTTCATCAAAGGCATTTGGGTCTGACAAGGCTTCGTGTATTGGCTTCATTGCCAGATTCTAATGGGGTTAAAGTGGAGTATACTCCCTGGTTAATTGTTGGTTTAGGAAACCCTGGGAACAAGTATCATGGAACTCGGCACAATGTAAATCCCAAATGCTTTAAATTAATTGTTCTGACTCTTGTTAATTGTCTGTTCTTGTTTGCTTTTGTAAAAGAGGAATTGTCTTTGTTTTCCAATGATTTTCCATTATTAACAATTTTGTGAAAATGTGTATTAGGTTGGTTTTGAAATGATTGATCATCTTTCTCAAGCACAAGGAATTCGGTTGAACACAATACAGTCGAAGGCCTTGTTTGGAATAGGTGCTTATTAGGCTGTAGTCTTTGCTCATCTTACTTTGTTCAAATTTGTGCATCCCATGGTAAGTTTTAGCAGTAATTCAAAAAATAATAATAATAATAATAATTTTTTTTTTTTTTTAATTTTATGCAATCAGTACAGGTTCTATTGGAGAGGTACCAATTCTGTTGGCAAAACCTCAAGCTTACATGAACTTCAGTGGAGAATCGGTTTGTTCTCACCTTTCACTTCTATAACTAGCTCACTTATTCCTGGATAAGTTACAGGGTTTCTTCAAAATAAAAAGTACCAATGTTGAACAATGTGGTGAGTTATTGGGTGAAAGCCATCTGCACGAATTGTTGAGTTAAAGGGTAGGCTCACAAATATATATGAAGAATTTTCAAGAAACAAAAATGTCTCTGTGGAAACAAATATTTGTCGAAACAGATCGACACCGAGTTTGAGTTCTTAGCTGCCAACTAATAAGCATGTCAGGGAAAATGACTTGTTCCAGGACTCGAGTGTATATCCTCTAGACAAGGCATCTAATTGTATGAAACATGAAATGCTGGTCAGTGATCTACTATAGTTGTGTTTGCATTTCATCTTATGGAGAGGTCTCTGCCTACTTCATCTATTGAACTTCTATTAGATTAAGCTTTATGTATTATGCAGACTTCCTTCATGGGAGTGGTCGATTTAAAGGAGAATAGTGTCAAGCCACATCCATTCCCTTTTCTTTTAGCGTTAGGGGGTCTTGCTTGGGGGTTTTATAATGATTCGACTTTGCATTGGGCTTTTTATTCTTTTCTGTCCCTTTTTTGGTAGGCAAGGTTGGGTTCTCAATAATTAATGCAATGCATAATTTATTGTTATTAAGTCATTAGCTTTCATCAAGCTTGAGAAATTATATGCTTGTAGCAGTGAGTACTCAGTTGTCGACATACGTTCACAATTATCATCTTGCAGTTGATTCGGGCATAATTTTCATATCAAATAATGAAATGCTTTTTTTTATTATTTATTTTTCATGTCTATATGCCTAAATTCTCCTTTTTCTCTTATACTATTGTCATATACATTTTCCCCCCCACAATTCTTTGCTTTCTTAAGGTATCCTTCAACGGTCTCTGACTATCATTCTCTTTTTTTGTCATGTCAAGGTTGGACCACTTGCTGCATATTATCAAGTGCCCTTGCGTCATATCCTATTGGTATGCAATTTCAGAGCATGTATAGTTTTAAACATGTAATTACATGCCTTTAGTCAATACTTGTTCAGCGTTGTTTAAAATACATGTTTTTTTGGGTAATTTCAATGTAGGTTTATGATGATATGAGCCTACCAAATGGTGTTTTGAGGCTTCAGCCGAAAGGAGGGCATGGCCATCACAATGGGTATTGCTCCCTAGATAATGCTTCTAGTAAAACAATGAACTTCACTAAGTCAAAGAAATATCTAAAGTATCTGCTGAAAAAGAAGAAAAGAATGATCTAAAGATTCGAGGACAATTATCTAGTTTGTCAACATGGATTACAGTAAAACTAATTACAATCTGCTAGGCCTTGTTTGGCATACAACACTTTTAGCCTAAAAGCCAAAAAGTCATTAAAAAAACTAAAAAACCTATAACCCATACCAAAAAGTCAAAGATTCCCTTTTCTCTCTACTTTTTGTACATCTTTTTGTAAAAAATCAAAAAGTTATTCCAAACATACTAGTTTTTTTTTACCTCATATTTTAGCCAAAAAGTTATTAAAATAGCCAGTTCCCAAACGAGGCGGATCTAGCAACACTCTGCTCCATTGAGGCTATACTTTTTCCAAGAAAATAGCTGTGTCATATCATATGCTGCTTAACCTTTCATATGCGTACATAGTTATATAACCATCATGTTAGTTGTTTGGGTTGGCTGCATGATTTATATTTTGCCTTTCCTGCTGTAATTGACAAATGTATTTTTCTATCATATTTCTTACTGCTCAATCTTTTTATTTATTTATTTTTTGTTGGTAGGTTGATCAACCCTTGTATTTTTTGTGCCCTCAACTTGAAATTGTTTAGTTTGCTATATTAGAAAGGGGCACATTAGCCATGAAATCTCGTCATTTTTTTTCACCACCTTGATCCTTTGGGTGCCTTAGACCTATCTAAACTTAGGCCTCGTTTGGGAACAAGCTATTTTAGTAATTTTTTGGCTTTTTACGAAAAGATGTGCAGAAAAGTAGAGAGGTGATGTGACTAGTTTTAGTTGGCTTTTTGGCTTTTTGGCTAAAATAGTCACTCTCCAAACGAGGCCTTAATAACATTTCGAAATCAATTAGATGCTTTTGGTTGACAGAAAGTTGATTGTAATTGTTGATCTCTTATGGCAGAGTGAAGAGTGTGATGGACCATTTGGATGGTTGCCGTGAATTTCCACGGTTATGCATAGGTTGGTTTCTTGGATATTATAGTTTGCTTTTACCGATATTTTTCTCTTGAAGTTACAGAGTTGTCAACCGTAGTTGTCTCCAAATTCTAATAATTCTGTACTCGTAGGCATTGGAAATCCACCTGGTAATATGGATATGAAAGCTTATCTTCTCCAGAAATTCAGTTCGTTAGAACAGGAACAGGTAAGATATAATCTTGATTTTTTGTGGAGCTTGGTTGTACTGATGTTCTTAAACCAAGGCTCTGTTTTGTTGCTGAACATCATTGGTAGGGTTCTTTGCTGCCTTTTTTGTGGACGATAAATTATGTTTCCTCTAATGATTGTGTGAGTCAGACACAATTGAGGATAGACTATCGATTTGAGGGTTGAAATGGCTTTATCAATGTGACGACATCAAAGAAATTTGCAACGCGATAGCTTGATTTGTGCGTTGAAATGGTTTTTATAAATCTAAAATAAATTTATGACATGATTGCTTGATTGTGCATGTGCATATCTCTCTCTCTCTCTCTCTCTCTCTCTCTCTCTCTCTCTCTCTCATATGTGAAAGTTCGGTGAATATAATAAAACACCAATTGTTATGGGCTTTCTGGACAGGTGGATGAAGCACTGCAACAAGGGGTTGATGCAGTGAGGAATCTGGTACTCCATGGGTTCAACAGCAGTACCACTAGATTTAATCTGGAGCAGAAATACAAGTATCACAAGGTTTGATTATCACTCCCAAAGTTTTCCAAAAGCAAGTAAAGAAGGCCATAGATGAGTTATGTCACCATATACTCTCCCAGGTGAGAGGCTCACACATATGTTTCAAGTAATGTTGAGAGTTCTTGTAAGACAAAGTACTATTGAATATTGATTGCTATTGTAATTTGTATTTTAAAACCTTGTACCTTATTTTATTTCATTATTTTAACACATTTTCTGTTTTTTGGTGCCACTTAACCTTGCAAGTGAGGTCTTCAAACTATGAAAATTCAGTTTGTGGCAGCTCACTCAACAAGGACACGCAACCTTGTAATTGCATGACATTTTTTAGAATTGTTTCTCTCTCTCTCTATTTTTTGACTTCGTGTTTATTTTCAGAAAGCAATGTTTTAACTTTTAGACCAATCCATACAGAGGCATTGTGGCAAGGGTTTGAGAAGTGTGCTTCTATGTCGTTCAAGAAAAAAAAAAAAAAAAAAAAAAGGAAGAATAAGAAAGAAAAAAAAAAAGGTGTATTTTTGCCCATTCAATTGAACTATTTAGTCCCTGTTTGTTTGTATTGTTCTTAAGAAGGAAAGGGAAAGTGTATGGAGTGGCTGTAAATTGGAGAGAAGATTCACAATTTTAGAACTTTTTTGCTTCTCTAAAATTGGGAGAATAGGCATTGTTTGGTTGTGTTTTCATTTTTTTGTATTCTATTTACCACTTGAGCACTTTTTTGCTTCACCTCCCATTTTTGGCCACCACCTCTGACCACCCTCATCAGCGATCCCCCTTTGAACACTTCTGGCCGCCTGCCAGAAATCACCTCCAACGAGTCCTGAGAACCTCTAATGTTCCAAAGGTTTGGTAAACAAAAAATTCCCATCGGGCTGGAGCTCTAGGTAGACTGCCTAATCAACCATCCATTGGTTTGATTGACTACTGTGGCTCACCTATTATTCAGGTGGACGGAGGAGGTACCCAATTCACTAATAGTTCTATCACGAGTACTCAATTGCACAAGATTTATGAAACTTGTAAAATTTACTTTTAAAAAATCTAATCCATCTATATATTTTTTACACCAATCCGATGTTACATGGAAGGATGGTCTCCAGTTCCGTAATGCTATTTTTGGTTGGAGGATTTGGGGAGATATTTGGAAAGGAGAAGGAAAAATTTAGGTGAAATGTGAATAAAATATACCTACATTTCACTTAGTTTCACACATATTTTTTCTTTCTTTTTCCAAATCTCTTAACCAAACATAGTATAAGTGTCACCATGGTTTTGAAATTTGGCACTCTAAGAATTTGAATTCATATCATTTTAAAAGAGAATGCTCTATGATTATCATTTTTGGTTTTTTGTCAAAAAATGAATCATGCTTGGAACTTGGAAGATGCTAAGTCCATTAATTAACCATAAACTTAGACCATGAGTTAGGCCAAGTTTGGGTACTCCCAAATAATTCAAAAAGCTAAAAAGTTACTCAAAAAGTTAAAAAGTTAACATTATTCATCAAAAGTCAACAATTACGGCTGCACAACTCCCAATTCAAATTTTCCTCTAAAAACCAATTTTCACAATTTTTTATTACACATTTTTCCATAAAAAGTAAAAAAGTTAACCCAAACATCCATATTTTCAACCTCAATTTTTTTATCCAAAAAGACAAAAAGTGCACTTATTTAGTCTTCCCAAACATGGCCTTAGTCTTAGTCTAAATTCAAAGAGGCCTTAGTGTTGGTCTAAATTCAAAGAACCCCACCCCCCTAAAAAAAAAAATTAAGAATTATGAGTAATTTCAGGTATTTGAATCCTTTTTGTAAATACAGCAATCAATACAAGCACAGTCCAACTAAAAAAAAAACAGAGAAAATCAAACAGAAAAATCCTTTTTGTAAATACAGCAATCAATACAAGCACAGTCCAACTAAAAAAAAAAACAGAGAAAATCAAACAGAAAAATCCCTTCCTTCTGTTCTTCACCGAAATCTCTACAACAGAAGAAGAAGATTAGAAAGGCAGAGTATAAAATAACTTCTGTATACTATTATTATCAGACTCAAATGAAAGCTTTACAATATGAAGGAAACCCAAAAACAGAGATCTCATAAACGATCTCTGTGAACTCAAAACAAAAATAAAAGAATCAAATTCAATCCCAAAAAAATAATAATGATAACAAAACAGAAAATCTTTAACAAACAATGAAATTCAGTACTGTCTGTAACCCAGAACAGTCTTGGCAACCCCTCTTCCACCTCTCCCTCCCCTGTTTTCTCCATTAATCGCATTCGCAGCAGCCGATGACAACCCCTTCAATTCCTCCATACTTGCATAGCTCTTCCTTCCCATCAATCCACCATTCCTCTTGTCCCCCAAATTTGCAGACTTACTCCCTCCCCCCGATTTCAACCCATATAGCTTCGAGTTCTTCGCCGCTGGAGGCGTCAACGACTTCTCCATCAACGGTGGCAACATACTCGCCGGCTTCCTGTTCTCTTTCCTCAACGCCGCCGAGAAATCTGGCACCGATTGAGCCACAACAGAGGACCCTCTTCGCTTATTCGGTGGTGTTGCCGGAAAGTTTCCCTGAATTTTGACTTGTTTCTTCGGTGGAGATAGATTCGATTCGTGTTCTTTGGTTTGTTGTTGTTGTTGTTGTTGTTGTCCGATGTTCTTCTTTCTGAGATTTGATTCTCTCAACTCGGCGTAGGCTTTGTACCTGGGTCCTCTCTCCATGACGAAGCTCTCTGTTGTGAGTTGGAGAAGATTGGGTTTTTGATCGTTGCCGAATTGGGAGAGGATCAGAGATTTGGGATCGAGGGAAGTGAAGAGACAGTCGAGGGTTTGTTTTTGTTGGAAGGTTTGCAGCAGAGAGCTTCCGTTAGCCCCTGCCATTGTTGATGAAACTGAAGAAGCTTTGTTCTGTTTTTCTTCGTCGCAGAGTTTGTGTAGTTTATAAAAAAGAAATTGATTTCACAACGGTCTAATAAAAAGAAGAGTGACAGACAGAAAGAGTGTATGTGTGGGCCTGTTGGGCTTTCTTTCTAATTTCTATATATCTTCCAACGTTCTTATTTGAGGTGGGTCCCTTGTGGATCCAAACAAAAAGGTTAGGATCATACATTGGATTCCATGTCAACCGTCTGATTTTTCCTCCGGGATCTTTAGAAAAAAAAAACACTAATCGGAAGGTTCGTGTTGCATTGCATTTCTTTAGGTACATTTCTTTTTCATAAAAAGGACTCTTTTGTTGGGAATTCTTTGACAAAAGTTTCACACCGGACGGCTATATCAGTACTTTCCAAATGGATCCTAATTAGACTGCCCTGAGTTCGCTATAGTGTGAGGCCACAGGTTGCTCATTTTGTATTGAATGAATGAATCAAACACACACCAATTCAGAGGATGAAATAACGCCATAATCTTTGAATTTTTTTTTCTCACTACGTTTTATAATTTACAGGGAGCATTCACTAATCTTAAAATACTAACTCATCACATTTATATAGCATATTAATGACAAAATAAAGAATCAATTTAAATTGTTTTAATTGTCCATATAAAAAATGAAGTCGACTTCATTCATTATTTTACATGACACCATCAATTCAGACCACCATATGCACTCATGTTTCGAGAGTACTGCATAGTATTCCACTATCCAAACATAATAAAAACCAATTTTGATCCTAGGATGTGATATTCCACCTCAAGTCAAATATGAATTAGTACTTCAAAATATAATAAATCAAGCGAGGTAACAGCTTGAACTTAACCCTTTTAATTATGTTAGTTGACTACTTGTGTCATGACAAATGGCATTAGAGTTGGGAGATAAATGAAATAAACCATGCGACACAACAAGAACATTGCAAATTTGGGTGAAGAGTACTGCCTTATCTGATATCAATGGAATATGAATTATTAGTGTGAAGGAAAAGATTATATACACCTTATAACTAAATTAGAAAATAAGATAATTTTATATTTTTTAAATCATAATTAAAAATAAATAAATAAATAATCATAACTAAATAGCACATGAGATATAATCAAAAATCTCATAAATCATAACTAAAGAAAAAAATTAATCATAACTAAAAAAAAAATGACATATCTGAAGGGTGCATACCATAGGAGTGTTATAGTAGAATTTCCCTTGTTTGAAATATAGTGAAACAAAAGTTGGTCGTCACAAATGAGCTTTAAAATGCAACTACAAGTAATCAAATAACAGTCTATGATTGCAAGTACAATGCTTGTCTACAGAATTAAATAACTTCCATTAATAACCATCACTATCCTTCCATTAATAAACATCACTATCTGAAATTCATCCAGAGTGAAATCTAAAGATTTATACAAAAATGAAAAAATACAATCCCATTTCATTAACAAAAGCTAGAGAAATGCCATCAGAGTAGGGAATCAGTTGTAGCTTGCCACCCAGCATTAAGGTGCTCAAAAATTTGAAGGCGCTGCATCCGATTCAGAGAAACCTAGCTTGCCCTCACAGAGGTCTACCACAATTTCATCCACCATTATCTGCAGCAAGTCCCTGTCAATTTCAGCACCAGTCTCATATGCTTCGATCTCAAAATCTGTCCATTTCCCTAAAGAATGACTCATCTCCATCTCGATTATCTCATCTGGGATCTTCCCAGCCAAGTGTGTCCACCTTCTAACCTCCTCAACAACCTCGGTAATCAGCATATCAGCAGTCATGCATAATGGTAATCCAGACCGTGCCCTGAATTCAGGTTTACAGTGTAGACCGTATCTTGAACCCAAATACTCTATCACGCAATCAAAGAGAAATTCCTTGAGCTGATTCCAATCTTTTGTGTCCTCAACACTGAGAAAGTGACCGAAATCAGCCCACAAAAAACTTGCAAGAGTCCCCAGTTCATAAATGAGAAACTGGGTTATAGAAAAATCAATACTTCCATTTGAATTTCGGAGAGCTGTGTTTCTAAAGATCAGTTCAGCGTTCAAGATGACCTCCTCTGCGTGGACCAGCTTGCCTCCCTTCAGCCCAGTGTCGGCAAAGCTGTCGCTGTGTAATACTTCAGAAATATGGCTAAGGAGATCAGTCACCAACTGAAAACCATTCCGCCCTTTGCTTAATGAGGTTGCAGAATCCAAAAGCTCTGCATCAGATTCTAATGGTTGCGGTCCATCATAGGAACAATCCACTGAGTCAAGATGCAGATAAGGTACTGGAATTGGAATCGGAATCATATAGGGACGTATCAATAAGAACAGTTTAAACAAGCAAAAAGAAACTCCAAATAATATCAAAATATACATGTTAACCAAGCAAATTGATGATGAGGGTGATGACAATCACGGGGTAACACAGAATTTCAATCCCATACCTGAGCTATCATCCACACTGCTTGACAAGCAGCTGTCGTTTGAAAAAGAAGCTTCTAAAACAGAACCTGGGCTAAGATGATCACCGTCACGTAAATAACCAAGTGAAGCCCCAATTTTCTTCACTTTGGCCTGGAGAGAGCAAAAACCAAAACTAAACTCCTTTGATTGAAATGTTTGGTAATGTACAACTCAACCAGTCGTACCATATAACCAATTTTTGAGCACTACTAAATCAAAAAATCAGAACAACAATGAAAAGGAGCTAGAAAGAACAAAAGTCCAGGTACAAGCCAACGTTAGTATGTCTCCAAGAAAAAGTTTAACAAATAATACCAGATAGGAAACTAATTCCCAAACAAGTGCTTGTATTCAAAGTCCTCAAAAAAGGATACCATGAACCTCTTCTATATAAAAGCAAAGTGAACTAACTCATCTATAAGGTATCTTGCATCAATAAAAAAGCCATCATTTGTGAATCTCCATCAAATCCAATTACAGAGGTCCCTAAATTTCATATTCGAAGACAGACATTTGATAACCTTACAACAAATGAAAATGAATATAGGTTGGTCCCATACTTCATATGAAACCTATCACAGCTACCATAAATCAACCAAAACTAGAATGGAACAAACAACATAGGGTATCTTGCTAAGAAGCATGTACACATCTAAGAAGGCAACATGTATAAGAAGTCAGTTGTTGAGTGTGTCTTGTATTTTGCAAGCCCAAAAAATTATTGGCCTAGTGTAGATGCATTTGGATCGAGTTGTGGGGTCCAGAATCTAATGATTCAACAAGTATAGGGTTTTTCTAACTATATGGAGGACTAGGATTTCTGGAGTATGCCTTTTTACAGAAAACTTATGGGAGTCCAAGGGTGTGGCAGAGTGGGTGGACTTGTAGAAAGAATAGTGTACAGTTCATACTCCTTCACTAGTTTAAGAGTTGACGTGGTAGGCATGTGCCAAACCACGTAAATTCTTTGTGCCATGAGTGTGTGCCTCCACGCATGATTGGGTTTGAACCAACACAAATGGCATGCTAATAATAGTTCTTATCACATTTACATTAATTAAAATTCAATATCAAGAGAGAGAGAAAAAAAAAAAAAAAAGAAGAGAAAGCGAGAGAGAGAGAGAGAGAGAGAGAGAGAGAGAGAGAGAGAGAAACATGCACCATGCTAGATTAATGGCTTTACCAACCAAAATAATTTTTAAACAAATTATGATGTGTAAAGTCATGTACAAGTTAGGAAATATAGCCCCTCCAAAGTAAATTTTGTGGAAACCATTCATCATAAATTACAAACTTGCCAAGAGTTTAAAGAATCCAAAGTTCATATGCAAATATAAAGGACAAGCAACTAACCTGGAAAGGTAGTTTTGTGTTCAACAAATGACCACTGTGACATGAAACATTTTCCTTGTTAGATCCAACAGCCACACCATCATGAGAGACTGGCCTCTCTGTAGTTAAGGCAGATATTAGCTCTTGGAGAATCACAGCAGTGGTTCTACTTGGTCGGGTACCTCCTGTTGCTAACTCATCCTCTTCTTGACAAGTCAACTCCTTAAATTTTTGTTCTAAAAGAGCGCCTAATGCATCTCCACTCAATGGGAAGGTTTTCTCAGAGCTCATCTGTCTCTCACTTTTATCCGAAATGGAAATTTTCTGAGCAGTATTACGAGTAATGCCACTTTCAATCTTCTGCTTCATGGGTGAATTAAACGTGAAACAAATAACATCATTGTCCTTATTGCCACCACTAATATTACTATCTCCCGGACGAGCCGTTGTGCTCCCACTGCCGGTGCGATTCACAGAGTGAGCATCAAGTCCAATACCCTTTCCAGTCATTGCATCGCACCTAACATTTCTTTGTTTTGCAAAGGTGGAGCTGACAAAACCAGAACTTTCATTTACTGACCTCCTCTTCCGTACAGGGGATAAAGAACCATCTCGCTTGTTACAAGACTTCCTCTCTGCATCACATTTGCAATTATCCACTTTGACAGGCATTCTTGACCGGGTTCGACTAAGACTTCGATTTAAAGCAACAAAATCTTTTGTCTCATTAATAGTATTTGAAGAAGATGAAACTCTGTCAGTATGAACACTACACAAATTTGATCTTAGTGGAACTCTATCCCTGCCTAGGGATACCTGATTTTGCCTTTGAGTCTTGGGCCTAAAAGCAATAGAAGATGGCACATCCTTTTGAGACTTGCATTGTTGGCTTGCCCAGTGCCACTGGATTTGACCTTCTCGATTAGGAGGCTTTTTATTAGCAATGGCTTCAGCATGAATTCGCATATTGTTCCTTGCTGGGGCAGTGAGAGGTACAGATTGCTCCTGACTTCTCTCTCTAATTCGCTCTTTTTCTTGCTCAAGGGAGGACATGGCTGGTCCAGGCTTACTCCTTTCTATCCCTTGCAAAGAAGGGTTGACATAATTTGAGACAGAGGAACCAAATGGTAATGACTGTTTCTCCAAATTTGGGCCGCAGTCCACATCTAGCAAACTACCGCAGTTTTTGCAAGAATGCCCTTTCAATGACTTTGCCGTAGTCACATGAAAATTGGAATTTTTTGATGGATCCAGCGACTGGGACATCATTCCCTCCATTATAACCTTACGGTTGGGAGTATCATGTGTAGTACTCGAATAAGTGAGAGCACATTTAGCTCTATTTGTAGATTGCAACCCAGGCTCCAAAATTCTAGCAGCAACATCAATCAACCGAGATGTGTTTCTTCCAGAAGACATTCTTGGGCTCTTCACTGGAGATACGAGTTTCGGATGATGATGCTTTCTTGATCGTGACAAAACACTTTTGAAATGCAATGCCTCGGCTCCAAACCTACTGAGTGGCTGTCTTCCCAAAGATCCCGTCTTCTGAAGCTTTTGAGGCCTCAATTCATGTTTCGCGCTTACCTTCTCCAAATTCCGATCTTCCTCATCAAACCCACTATGACTATTCATAGATTTAACTCCTTTATCATTGCCAGTTTCAGATAATAAAACTTTGTTTGACTTAACTTGTTGTACAGCCGGCATAGATTCCAAACCCATAAGCCTAGCAACTAAACCCGGAGGTCGGATTCCAGGATTTTGGTTAGGATCATCGTTACAAGTCCCATTTTTCTTCACATTTGGGAAACCCCCACTGTTTTCATTGGCAATCTATTATCCATACAAATCAAAAGTAGCCAAAATGAATTTAAAAAAGAAAAAGGTGTCAAATGAAACAGAGACATGAAAACGAAGCTGGAAGGAAAAGAAATGCATACCAAACGAAGCTTGGGCAACTTGTCGTCTCCGCCAAACTTTCCAGGAGCTTGTTTTGGACGAGCTAACACATGCAAAAAAACGAGAATCAACCATTTTTATTGAGTTTCATCATACAACTATCTCCATGTGACTGTGTATCCTTGGAACAACAATGGTATAGTTTAATTTGATTTTAGGAGACTAACCTGGAGGAAGCAATTTCTTAGGGAAAAGCTTCTTCTTGGCGAACCTCCGATTCCAATCGAAGAGCTGAAAGAAGATACCAACACAGCCCCCGGGCTTATGAGGCCGCTTCTCCACTACGGCCAGAGACGAACCCTTCTTCCCTGCACTCTCATTCATGGCTCCAACAACACAATGCAAATGATCTCAAACCCTAGACCCAAAACACTGAAATCCTCTTCTAATCAATCAGATTGAATAGTCGAGAATGAAAAAAAATCCCCCACAAAATCCATAAATAAGTCCTAATTTCCACAAAAGAAGCACTCTCTGCAATTCCCTAATTTGGGTTAAAGACACTCAGATATTTTAGCTAAAGCCTTGCTGTCTCTCTTCATTTCTATCTAAAACCGTCATCGAATAATGCTCCAATCTACATCACCACTACTACTACTACTACTACTATCGATGATCGAATCCCCAACTGTAATGCCGTGTACTGCATATGCAAATGCTCTCTCCTCGTAGTAGGACAACTACTTTCGCGGAAACAACACACAACAAAAGCCTGCGAAAGCCTGGACAGAAAACCACTCCACAGTACAATGCAACAGTGACAAGAGGAGATAGAAAATGAACAAAATCAAATCAAATCACAGACAAAAAGCAATGCAAAAGAAGAATCATATTCTGAAACACGCAGTCACAGAGAGAGTGAGAGACCCAGGAAATGCACAATGCAAGTAGAGACGAAGAAGACTGGTTTGATAATCTTTCTTTTTTCTTTACTATTTGTTTGTAACCCTAGAAATTGAAATAGGCCAGTTTTAGGCTCTGCCATAGGTAGCTGAAAAGGCTTGGCTATGAAAGCGGCTGGCCTTCGTTTTCACTGTGGACACTCATGGAGGACAGGTGCGTAGGATAAGAGGAAGGAGACAAAGAGAGCACCGCACGCGCACTGAAGCGATGGTCAACCGGACAGTGGAAAAGAGGTTCACACTCGCAAGAGACAAAAAATCTTTTTTATTTTTCGAAAAAAAAAATATTTTGTCATCGTCGTCGGGTCTACGTCGGTCTGCTATCCTACGCTGTCGCGACGTTGAGGTTGGAGCGTTATTTTCAAACACTGATACACGCTCAAACCACTTAGAACAAAATGTGTACTCGCTTCTAACAACTGACACGTCATGAACTTAATTAGATTGGACACGTTTCGAATTTGGGCGGCGAGTACACGGTTATGTGGGTGGTGGGGGTGATGGATTTTGAAACAGGTGGTGGGGGTTAGAAGATAAATTATGGTACTTTTCGGAACACGTGAGTAAAAGCGTAGATCGGCACGGGGCGTTAAGAAATCGAACGAAAATATTTCTGGATATTTTAAAAAGTTGATTAAAAATTAATTTTTTTAATTTTTTTTTATGTAAGAAATAATATAAAAGATGACTTTTAATTTTTTTTAAATTTGTTCTCAAATACCCCCAATTCATGTTCATGCGATGGAGGGTAATCCATCTACATATATATATATATATATATTATATAAAAAAAAATAGAGTTGTTAGTGTCGAATCTGGTGAGAATTTTAATATTTTATATTAACTTTTTAATTTTAAATCATTAAAAGTTATGTTGGAAATGTTGGTTTGAGAATATTTTAGTTACTAAAAGGCACTAGATTAAAAATTCAATAACACAAAATATCATATTTAAATTATAATTATTTTATTTTTTGTCTTAAAAAAGTCAAAAAATATATCACAAACGAAATTTTTTAATCTCAGACAAAACTAAAAAGTCAATCCACATTCCAAACGAATGTAAAAATATCTCCATTGATTAGCTTCCATTTAACTATATAAAAATAAAATTCTACTCCCTCCGTCCTAAAATATTAGTCTCTTATCTATTTTCCATTGTCCCAAAATATTAGTCCCTCTTCAAAAATCAAGTACAAAAATAATATAAATTTCCTATTTTGCCCTTCTTTTAAATTAATAAAAAATATAAAACGTACAATTATGACATTGATATTCTCAAAAAATGTACTATTAAAAGGATAATTTTGGAAAATTAACTTTTTTCAAATGTAATAATTGTATTACCAAAAAAAGTTGGATTCTCCAAAATTGACCATTATTTTGGGACGGAGGGAGTAATTAGTTTATGATTTATTTGATAATCCCACGTCAGGAGAAGAAGAAAAGAGTGAGATGTTTACTCATACAAAGTGAATCTTATACTCTCATTTAATTAGTGTAGTTTTGTACATATTTCAATTCAATATAGTTTAAATATAGAAATAAATTTTTAATTTTTAATTACTTAATTTTTGTGTAAGTTGATTGGTCTTTTGACCTATCCGATTAAGCCGAACCATTTTTGATTTAGTTGATTCGTTGATTTAACTGTGATTTTTTCAAAATATATTGATTAGATTTGTTTAATTCGAAATAAACTAAAAATCCATCTGATTAACGATTGAACGATTGAGATTGCTTGATTACAAATAAATTTTCGCCTAAATAATTGTTAACTTTTATTTT
Source organism: Camellia lanceoleosa (assembly GCA_025200525.1). Taxonomy (NCBI): domain Eukaryota; kingdom Viridiplantae; phylum Streptophyta; class Magnoliopsida; order Ericales; family Theaceae; genus Camellia; species Camellia lanceoleosa. Next base: position 201,877,992 of record CM045758.1, read on the forward strand.
ATAATCTCATATCAAAAACAAATGAACAAAATGAGTAGTTTTACTCATATAAAGTGAGCCTTAATATTGTAATGTTTTGTATTCTTCAATTTAATACAGTTTAAATTTTTTTTTTAAAAATAAAATGATATTTAAAATTTTTAATTCATTAATTTTTATATAAGTTGGTTACAATTTGACTTAACCGATTATGTTAAATCGTTTTCGGTTTAAGTGATTCGTCAATTTAACTGCAATATCTCATGTTGATTTTTTTAATTTTAAACAATTAAAAAAAATCATTGGCTAACTTTCATTTAATCATATAAAAATAAAAATCTAATTAGTTTATAATTTATTTTATAATTCCACATCAAGAAAAATAAAAATTTAATTAGTTTATTATTTGTTTTATAATCTCACATCAAGAAAAGAAATAAAAAGTGAATTGTTTTACTTATGTAAAATAAATTTTATGCGTCTATTTAATATTATAGTGTTGTAGATAGTTCAGTTCAACACAATTTAAATTTTAAAATAAAAACTCTAATTAGTCTATGATATGATTTATTTTAAGAAAATACTATAGACCCCAAATTTTCTACCAAATAAATGACTAATGTCTCATATGGGTGTGATTGCAGACCTCACACCCTTGCAAGACATTTATTCATTTATTTGGTAAAAAATTTGGTATCCCTAATATTACCCTTTATTTTATAATCTCACATCGAGAGAGAAGAAGAAAAAAATGAGTTGTTTCACTTAAGTGAATCTTATACACTCACTTAATATTGGGGTGTTATCCATGTTTCAATTCAAGACAGTTTAAATTTTAAAATAAAATTTGAAAGTTTTAATTAATTAATTTTTGTATAAGTTGATTGGTCTTTTGACCTAGCCGATTAGGCTGAATTATTTTCGATTTGATTGATGCGCTGATTTAACGGCGATTTTAGTGGTTTTATCAAAATATATTGGTTAAATTTGTTTGATTCGAAATAAATTAAAGATTGACCTGATTAAATATTGAACGACTAATTGCTTGATTAAAAATAAACTTCTCGTCCAAATAATTGCTAACTTTTATTTTAGAAAAAAAAAAAAAAAAAAGTGAGTTGTTTCACTTATATAAAAGAAACATTGTGGTCCTATTTAATATTGTAGTATTGTACATGCTTTAATTCAAGACAGTTTAAATTTTAAAATTAAAATAAAATTTTAAAATTTTAATTAATTTATTTTTGTATAAGTTGATTGATCATTTAACCCAACCGATTTAGGCTGAATTGTTTTTTGTTTGACTAATTCGCTAGTTTAACCATGATTTTAGCAGTTTTATCAAAATATATTGATTAGATTTGTTTGATTCGACATAACTAAAGATTGATCTAATTAAGGATTAAATGACAAATATTATTTGATTAGAAATAAACTTCTTGTCAAAATAATTGTTAATTTTTATTTTACACAATCCTAAATCGAAAAAAGAAGGAAAAAGTGAATTATTTCAGTTATATAAAGTAAACATATGCTTTCATTTAATATTATAATATTGTGCATATTGCAGTTAAAAACATTTTAAATTTTAAAATAAAATAAAATTTAAAAGTTTTAATTAATTAATTTCTATATAAATTGGTTAGTGTTTTAAGCGATTTTAGCTATTTTATCAATATATATTGTTTTATGTCTAAATGGTATATTTAAATTTTATGACAAATTGTAACGTAGAATAAAATAAAACTAAAAAATTTATAAAATGAAATTATTTTTATTTTATCATAAATATAATTTTTTAATTTTATTCTTTTTTTTTTATATATTTATCAATTAAATTATGACATCTATTTCTTATTGTGAACTTAAAATATACAATTAATGACATAACAACTGTAATATATATTCTAATACAATAGTTAAAATTTAATTCATTTTAAATTATTTTTCATACTTTTTAAATAAATTTTATGTTATTATTTAATTTTAAAATTATTTTTCATATACTAATTTTGATAAATAATAATTGGGTTATTTTGTCAGGGTATTATCAGGTATGCTCCTGACATTGGAATGTCGGATGTGGACGATCTTATTTATGGGATGGGATTAATAAATGGAAAATGTGGGCTGTTGCTATAACTGTTGCTATAAATCTAAATTAAAATTTTGTTTTTTTTTGGGGGGGGGGGGGGGGGGGGGGGGGGGGGGTTTGGTTGTGTGAAAATGTGGGATCTAAATTAAAATTTTGTTTTTTTTTTTTTGAGAGGGGGAGAGGGAATTACCTACACCTCTATTGAGGTTTAATAAAATTATAAATTCTCTCCTAAAATTTCAAAAATTACATCACGTCCCATCGCAATTAATGCCGCTAATGGATATCATAAATTAAAATGCCTTTTTGACAAATAAGCAAATTACCTACATCTCCTTGAGATTTAGTTAAATTATAAATTTTCCCTGAGATTTAGCTAAATTATAGATGAGAAATGTTTTTTAGCACTAAAATTTTGAGCACTAATGCCCCTAAATTTCCATTTTTGGCAATTCTGTTTTTTTTTTTTTTTTTTTTTGCCTTATGCTTTTTTTTCGTTTTGCCTTTTTTGGATTTCGGGGCTTTCGAGCCCATTGTTTTCGAGCTGCACATCATTTCCGATTATAGATTTTCCCTTGAGGTTTAGTTAAATTGTTATGTCCCCTGGGTGAGGGCCTTTGCTAAGGATATCGCACATACATCTCAAAGAATTGAATCATCATTCATTCATGCAAAACATAGTATTTCAGGAAACTGATTGTTTCATATCATTATAAAATAATTATATTCAAACATAACTTTACAAAGTTATTACTCACAGATAGTTTCAGTAGTGGAACAAATGGATCAAACCACTCACGACGCATGACCTACACAAACATATAACAAATACACTTATTGAAACACACACTAGGATAGTACTTAACTTATTTCACTTCGTTCTTAGTGTGTTTCTAAGTCTTATCCTCATTATTGTACCTTAATTATGTCCTAAGAAAGCCTAGGATGCAATGAGGATGCCAAAATGCACTTTGAAACACCTAGCAAAATTTTCGAAAAAATGGCACCTCGCTCAAGCGTCAATTCCTATGCTTGAGCGAGCCCCTAGGTCTGCAAAAGTACTGGTTACATGAATTTTCCGCTCGATGGATACTCGACGGTCGCTCGAGCGGAAAACTGAATAAACAAGGTCCTCGCTCGAACGCAACTGTTGTCGCTCGAGCAGTCTGCAAAACTTTGTAAAACTTCTAGGAGCATGAATTTTACGCTCGAGCTTAGACTTCTTCGTTCAAGCGAAAGCATAAAACAAATAGTAATCGCTTGAGCGCAACTTCGGTTGCTCAAGTGAAGAGACAAAATTCTAAAATTTCTAAATTGCTCTTCTAGCCTCAAAGCTCAAATTCAATCACACAAAACACATCCTTTTGGGCCCAAAACTTGATAAAAACAAGTCTAAACTTGGAAGACATTGAGAATTAAAGATCATTTCATGAAATCAAGGTCCAAAAGCATGCCACTTGATCAAAATCAAACTTGAAATGTTGAAAACATAGCATGCATGTAATGATATGAGTTCCTTGCTTTCAAAACATGATAAAATGAGGTCCAATGGTGAGAAATATTATGAATTCTTAAAACCATGCTAGGATTACCACATGCATGAGAGAACTTTTTGAAAACAATTTTAAAAATTCATGAAATGTACATGCATGCACGAATTGATTCTCAATTCCAATCTTTAGCTCAATTCTCATATTAATTCACCTATCTCACTTGATTCCATGTATTAGCCAATTAAATTACAAAACTAGAAGCTAAAAATTCTTACCTTAGAAGCTTAATTGTGTTCTAGGTGTCTAATTGCTTAAGCCACTAAGCTCACCACCTTGAATTGTCTACAATTCTTCTTCCTCTCCTTTGGTTTCCAAGCTCTATACACACACACACACACACACACACTCTCTCTCTCTCTCTCTCTCTCTCTCTCTCTCTCTCTCTCGTTTGATGCTCAAGAATGTTGAAATGAGAGTGTAAAGTGTATTCTAGAGATCTTACATGCCTTATATAGGCTTAATTAAGGAGACTTAATTAAACTTGACTTAAGCTAATCAAATTGAGACTAATTATCCTAATTAATTTGTTCTGAATCGAATTTCGATTAAACCTACCATAAATTCTCAAAAATTCCAAATAACATATAAATCAAGTCAATTTCATGTTTGAATGCTGATAAGGCCTTCAATTCACATTAAGAAACAGAAACACAGGTAGATCTTCCTGCAACAAACAGATATAAACACAAATAATGTAACACCCATGTAATTAATTCACAATTCCTTCTTAATTACTCATTAGGCATTCTTAATCAGAGGTTCTGTGCTAATCACAAGTCGGGGTTGTTACATTAGTGATGTCAGCTAACCATTCTTAACGCTTAGTTAACAATAGAGGTTAAATTGTTATGTAAATATAAACCTAGAGGTGCGGAATGTAATTTTTAAAACCTCAAGGGGAATCTGTAATTTAGCAAAATCTCAAGAGAGATATAGGTAATATGTCCATTTTTTTTTACTTAAAGATTCATTATCTGAATATTATGAGGAAATTCTATTTCCACACACCACATTGTCTCTGTGCACATCATTTCTTACTTCACTTACTTAGTAATTTGATTTTTAAGTATTTCTCTCAGTCTACACATCCCACATTCCAAATATACCCATTTAATAAAAAATACGTGCACACCCTTAGCTTCTTTATCTTCCAAACTCTAACCCTAACTAGCAACCATCTTGCCGGTGGCGACGCAGCACCACCGTTACCACATCCCTTTCACTTCCAATCATCATTCCCATCTATAAACTCACCCAAAGTACACACCAAATTTGAACCTCCATTAAAATTGTGTTTCAGATTTTGAAATTCTAGTAAACTTCCATTGAAGGACCTCCATAGAAGACCTCTATTTTTGAAATTCGTCACTGGTTTTTTTTTTTTTTTTTCTTGCAAAAAATTAATAAACGAACATTTTTCTGTTTCATTCGAAAATACAATATGAAACTAATATGTAAGGTTCGGAAGTACACTCTGGAACCAATGTGTTCGAATGTTGATGGTTGAACTAAATTCATTGGTTTGATGATTGATTTCCGAATGGAGACGATTCTTTCGATACCGATAGTCTGAATGGTAAGAAAATGAGTCTTTTTCCTAGATCTAGGTTCCACGACGCCTACGATGGTAGAAAGGTTGCATAAGGGTAGTGTGATGATGAGGCGGCTACGGGATGAAGATATTACCATGTTTAGGGTTAGGGTTTAGAGGTGATGGGTAGTGGTGGGTGGTGGTCAGCGATGGCTACTGGTAGTAGGTAATGGCTAGGGTTTTGATTAAAGTAGAAAAAGGTATTTTCGTAGTTTCATTTTAGGACAAAAATGTAATAAAAAAATTCATTAAGTGTGTTGATAAAAAGTAAATGGTGTATGGAAATAGAATTTTCCAATATTATGTCCATAAGAATAAAGGGTGGTTTGGGATGATCTAAATAAGTGCACTTTTTGACCTTTTATGAAATATGTGTTGGATATAGGTTGAATTTGAAGTGATGTGGTAGAGAGGTGATATGACTTAAATAAGATGATGTGACTTAAATAAGATAGTGACTTTTTGACTTTTTGGCTTTTTTAGGACACCCCAAACGAGGCCTAAGTTACCATAAAATGACCAAAAATACCCACACTGCTTTCACAAAAGGCCTTTCATATTATGTCCATCATTCTTGTTTCACTCTCATCTCACGTCTCTCTCTCCTCTAATCGGAGATGGCAACTGGTCGACAGTGGCAACGAGGTCAGAGATGCCCACTCTCGCTATCTCTTTCACTCCCAGCCCATCGTTACCGTGACTACAACAACCACCACAGCGGTTGTCTGACCTCTCTTTCCTCTCCTCTCTCTTTTCACCCACCTTAAATCGAGATCTGGACTTTACCATAGTCGAGGCCGCGTGTAGCTTGACTTTTTCGCGCCCTCTTTCAGGAGACGAATAAGTCCTACAGTATCGAACTCTCGTGGTTTTGAATCTAATTTCACAAGTGCAATGTGAAATAGATAAACACCAAAGAGTCCCAATCCAATAAATCTTTTAGGAAAATCGATTTTGAATCAAATTGCCAAAACTAGACTGCTTTGCTAGACACAGAGTCGCCATCTAAATATTTTTTTAGAAAATTTAGAAAACCCATGACTCATGCCAAAGGCCACGTGTTCGTCATCACCAAGATTGTCTCGGCTCGGGAACTTAGGTACGAGAGGGGAATGTCATAAATTGAGCACCCTCGCTTGCCCGATCAAAGATCGGCCTGTACTAATCATGATTTGAATCTTATATACATTATATGTTCTTGTTCCAGTTTATTAGGTTAGCATTATTATGTGATGTGTACACACACAAGTATATAGGAATGGCAACGGGATGGGGAGGGGCGGGCCGGGCCGGGCCGGGGTCGGGGATCACCCTCCCCGTCCCCGATCCCCGATGACAAAACTTCCCTCGTCCTGGCCCCGATCCCTGATGGGGAACCCACTACTGCCCCCACTCCCACCCCCACCCCCGTCCCCGTCCCCATTCCCGCCCTCTAACAGGGATCAGGTTTCCCCGACCCCGAAAATCCTTGGCCAAAAAAATAACATCAACAGAAGACAAATTATTTGAGCTCAAATACAACATCAACAACATCAAAAAAAAACAAAATTAACAATTTGACCTCAAAAAGCAACATCAACAACATCAACAACAAAAAAAAAATCAAGCGATAGAGGGAAGAACAAAAGATCTTCATCAACATCTTCATCTCCATCATTTTTTGATGTTGTCTAGAAAATGATGGAGTCCAGAAAATCATCTTTATCACCAACAGATCTTCATCAACATCTTCATCTTCATCTCCATCATTTTCCAAATCTGAAGAACAAAAGCAAAAAATAAGAGAGGAAGAGAGAGAGAGAGAGAGAGAGAGAGAAAATGAGATCCGTGAGAGACGAAGATACAGTGAGAGGGAGATAAGGAGTCAGCGATGAGAACGAGAGAAGAAACCGGCGGTGAGGGAGCTGCCGGTGAGAAAGAGAGAAAGAGCCGACGGTGAGGGACCTGCGGACCTATAGTTGTGTGTGAGAGAGTGAGTGTGTGTGTGTGTGTGTGTGTGTGTGTGTGTGTGTGTGTGTGTGTAAGAGAGAGATGAGAGGCCAAATGTATTCTGATATTTATTGTCACGACCCAAACCCGCCCCTATGGGTTTAGTACCGTAACCGGCCAGTAATCCGAGATTACCGAAGGCCTTCTTAACAGTAAGACAGTCATACAAAGTACAGGGGCATGGACAGAAGCCAAAATAGTAAAATAAACAATGTCCAATGAGCTGTGACAGTTTATATGCAAAAACACTTTTCATACATGTATACAGTCAGTGACAAAACAGTATGTATATATATACAATCATTCAGTTCAGGGACCTAATCCCTATTAAACAATAGTAACAGTCTATACAGTATATACAGTAAACAAAACAGGTACAGAGACAGACAGGGGACTAAGACACCTCTAAGCCATAGCTTGGCAAGCTCAGAACCTCGCAGTGAGGCACAGTAGTTGGCTTGACAAAAAGGGGAGTCTAATCCACGCTCCTAGCTCCGGTCTGGTGCCTAAACACTTACATATATATATAAACAGTGAGCTAAAGCCCAGTGAATAACATAATGTGTAAAGAGGTTTAGAATGAATGTCCTTACAGTAATGAAAATAGTTCATTAATTCAATATATCAGTCATTCAGTCATATGTGATACATCCATTAGCATAGCAGTACAGTAAATAGTAGGTCTTGGAAGACCGAACAGTCAATGATGGCCATCAATCAGTAAACAGTAGTGGTTCCAACAAGGAAACTGATAGAGATCTCTGTAACAGTAACAGTAACAGTAACAGTAACAATAAACAATAATTGCTAAGGATGTCACAATACAGTTCAGAATATAGGACATAGATTCATTCAATTAACAGTATCAGTTTAGAAAACAGTTCAGTTAAACAGTCAGAAATATTCTCGGTTGAACATATCTTTACACAATTGTTACTCACAGAGTTCTGGGCTACAGTAAGCTAGAGCGCATCTCCAGTCGCCAACCCTACACAGTTAACAGATCGAACACACACTAAGCTACACAGTTGGAAAAGATAATAACTTAATCCCTAATTGCCTCGGTGTGTTCTACATCTACATCCTCATTAAGACGCCTTAAACTAGGCCTAAGAATACCTAGGATGGAATGAGGATGCCAAGATACACTTTAAAAGCATTTTCAGAATTTTCAAAAAACAGAGGTCCCACTCGAGCGTAGGTTCCCCCGCTCGAGCGGACATGCAAACAAAGGTTTCCGCTCGAGCGTCACTTCCCACGCTCGAGCATACTGCAAAACATGGCAAAAGTACTGGATGCTCGAAAATCATGCTCGATGGGCGCTCGATAGCCGCTCGAGCGTAAGACACAAGGTCCCGCTCGAGCGTCAATTCTTCCACTCGAGCGGACTTCAAAACAATGCAAAGTACTAGGAGCACGAATTTCACGCTCGAGCGCCAGTAACCCCGCTCGAGCGTGAGTTCAAAATCTGGAATTCCCAGATTTGAACCTCAAGCTCAAATTCAACTTTTAGCAACTCAAAACTCGACCTCTTGGGCCCAATTTCTAGAAAACACTTGTAAATACATAGAATAACATGATTCAAAGCTCAATTTGTAAAATCAAGGCCCAAGGGTAGCTCAATTAAATCCAAATTTCAAACCAATTTTCATGGACATGAAGAACATGTATAAATTTAAACCATTTTAAAGCTTCAATGCTTGCTCAAATGAGCTCAAATCTTGCAAAAACATGATGACAACATGAACTATAACAATATTTTGAACATGCATGTGAGGAATTATGAACTATAACCTCAAAACTTCAATATATACATGCATGCAACAATTAAGTTTCAACACAACAATTTGAGCCATAAATTGGCTCTAGTCTACAACCTTGCTCTAAACCATGCAAGAATCAATTTAAACACAAGAATGAGGAGATGAATTTCTACCTTAAGTCTTGAATTAAAGGTCTAGGAGCTCAATTGATCACAAACTCCTCCAATCTTCTCAATTTTCAAGCAATACAAGATGAAGCAAATTGAAATCACTCTTTTCCTCTCACTCTCTCTCTCTAGTCGGCAATCGCAAGGAACTTGGCTGATGAAATGTTTTGTTTACATGTATAACAAGGCTCAAGTATGTTGGCTAAGTGGCCCACTTAGTGGCTTTATGGTAAATAAGGCCAATTATGCAATTTAGCTTATTTTAATCTAATTTAATCATACCAAATCAGTTTTCAATTAAATATACCATAAAATAATATAAATTCCAATGATCTCAAAACATCAATCAATTTCTAGTTCGGCCGCCGATAAGGCCTTCAATTTGCAGTTTAAACATAAAAATATGAACAGATAGTCAAACAGTCAAACAAATAGAAATGCATTTAAACAGATACAATTAATCAATCAGTTTCAGATTTCAGTCGGTTAGTTCAGTATTTCAATCAATTCCATTACTTATCATAATCAGTCTCAGTTTAGCAGTATTCGATAGTTAATCGGTAAACAGTAACGAGGGTTGTTACAGTCTCCCCTCCTTAAAAAGAGTTTAGTCCTCTAAACTCGAATTACCTTCATTCTGGAAGAAAACAGGATTTAGTGGGAACAGTTCAAGATATCTTTTAGCCATATCATCTTCCTTTTCCCAAGTGGCATACACGCCACCATGGTTTTGCCAGTCGACTTTTACTAATGTGATCTCTTTGTTTCTCAACTTCTTGATCCGTCTGTTCACAATCTGTATGGGTCGTTCCTCATAAGTGTAGTCATCACTCAGTACTACACGAGTAGGCTCAATCACATGGAAGGGATCCCGAAGGTAGTCCCTCAACATAGAAATGTGGAAGACGTTGTGCATATGCTCCATTTAAGGAGGAAGCGCAACCTGATACGCCACCGGATTGATTTTCTCAATAATCTCATACGGTCCGACATATCTCGGCGCTAGTTTGCCTTGAACTCCAAAACGAGTCTGGTCTTTCATCGGTGTCACTTTTACAAAAACGTGATCACCCACTTCATATTCTCTGTCCCGCCTTCTGACATCTGCATAACTTTTCTGTCGGCTCTGTGCAGTTTTCAGTCTTTGTTGTATCAATTTCACTTTTTCAGTTGTTTCATATACAATCTCGAGCCCAAGCAAAGGCCCATCTTCAACTTCTGCCTAGCAAATCAGAGATCTACATTTTCTGCCATACAATGCCTCGAAAGGCGCCAGACCAATACTCGAATGATAACTGTTGTTATAGGCGAATTCAGCTAACGGCAAGTGGCTTTCCCAATTTCCTTGAAAATCAAGGACATACATTCTCAATAGATCCTCCAGAGTCTGGATGGCTCTTTCTGACTGACCATCTGTCTGAGGATGATAGGCACTACTCAGTCTCAGTTCAGTACCCAATGCAGTCTGTAAGCTTTGCCAAAATCTCAATGTAAACTTCGAATCCCTGTCAGAAACAATGGACACAGGCACTCCATGCAATCTAACAATCTCATCAATATAGAGTATGGCCAATTTGTCCGCGTTATAAATTGTTTTAACAGGTAGAAAGTGAGCAGATTTAGTCAGTCTATCAACAATAACCCAAATTGAGTCCATATCTTTACTGGAGCAAGGCAAACCGACAATAAAATCCATAGTAATATGTTCCCATTTCCACACCGGTATGGGTAAGGGTTTCAATAAGCCTGCGGGTCGTTGATGTTCAGCTTTGACTTGTTGGCAATGAAGACATTTCGATACAAAATCAGCAATTTCTTTCTTCATTCCCGGCCACCAGAAATTTAGTTTCAGATCTTGATACATTTTCGTATTCCCCGGATGGATAGAAAATTTTGAATTGTGGCTCTCTTGTAGAACTCTTCTTTTCAATTCAGAATCGTTTTGTATACACAGTCTTTCTTGAAATTTCAGTACATTATTCTCAAATGTGAAACCCGGTCTTGGTTTAGATTCTCTTTCTTTGATGATCTTCTTCAAGAAGTCATCCAATTGCTGTTTTTCTTTAATTTCCTCAATCAGTGCCGGTTGAGCAGAAATAGCAGCTAAGATTCCATCTTATTCTCGCAAAACAATTTCAATTTCAAATTTTTCAAAGTCACAAAGCAATTCTTTCTGCTCGGTAAGCAAACAGGCTAAATTCTCAATCGATTTCCGACTCAATGCATCGGGAACGGTGTTGGCTTTTCCCGGATGGTACAAAATCTGTAGGTCATAGTCTTTAATCAATTCTAGCCATCTCCGCTGTCTCATGTTCAGTTCTTTCTGTGTGAAGAAGTATTTCAAACTTTTGTGGTCGGTATATACTTCACATGTCGCCCCATAAAGGTAGTGACGCCAGATTTTCAGTGCAAAAACTGCTGCAGCAAGTTCCAGATCGTGAGTTGGGTAATACTTTTCGTGCGGTCTCAGTTGTTGGGAAGCATAAGCAATAACTCTCTCATTCTGCATTAAAACACATCCCAAACCCTTATGAGAAGCATCACTAAAAATGGTAAATCCATCCATACCTGAAGGTAGGGTAAAAATCGGTGCAGTCACAAGTCGAGTTTTCAATTCTTGGAAAGCTGATTCCCTTTGGTCAGTCCAATCAAATGATATCCCCTTCTGAGTTAACTGAGTCAACGGTAAGGCAATTTTGGAGAAATCTTTGACAAATCTTCTGTAATACCCGGTTAATCCCAAAAAGCTTCGGACTTCTGTCACATTTGTTGGTCTAGGCCAATTTACCACAGCTTCAATTTTCTGCGGATCAACAGAAATTCCATCTTCGCTAACAACATGTCCCAAAAACATAACATGATCAAGCCAAAATTCGCATTTAGACAGTTTAGCATAGAGTTTCTGTTCTCTTAGGGTCTGTACGGCCAGTCTCAGATGATGTTCATGTTCTTCTATACTTTTGGAATAAATCAGAATGTCATCTATGAATACAACAATAAAGTCATCATGGTATGTTTTAAAGATTCTGTTCATGAGGTCTATAAATGCAGCAGGTGCATTGGTAACTCCGAAAGGCATAACGAAAAATTCGTAATGTCCATACCTCGTTCGAAAAGCAGTTTTATCAATGTCTTCTGGTTTAACTTTCAGCTGATGATATCCGGATCTAAGATCAATCTTAGAGAACACTTGAGCACCCTGTAACTGATCAAATAAGTCATCAATACGTGGTAATGGGTATTTATTTTTCACAGTTACCTTGTTCAGTTCACAGTAATCGATACAAAGTCTCAGTGAGCCGTCTTTCTTTTTCACAAATAAGACAGGTGCGCCCCACGGTGAAGTACTAGGCCTGATTAACTTTTTGTCTAACAGTTCTTGCAGTTGCACTTTGTAGATGTCCCCGAACATCTCAAAAGGGAAATCCCGTTTTGTTCATTTGGGCTCACTACAGTTCAGGACTCAATGTCACGATCCTGTATCTAATCTCGCAGAGTATAATGCAAGATCGATGAATCATCAAAGAGTCCAAATCCGACAAATCGTTTTGAAAAACAGATTTTTGAAAGAAAGGCCAAACGTGAACTGCTTTGCCAGATACATAGTCGCCACCTAAATATTTTATTTTGGGAAATCTAGGAAACCCTGACTCGTTGCCTAAGGCCACGTGTCCGTTATCACCAAAGTTGCCTCGGCTCGGGAACTTGGGTATGATTGGGGAAGGTCACTTCGTGAGCACCCCCGCTTGCCCGATCAAAGATCGGCCTCTACTAACCATGATATCACGTGTTGAAAACATTATGTGCTCTTATTCCGGTTTATTAGCCTAGATTTACTACGTGATGCGCGCAGCATACAAGTATAGACTGGATCGTCTGAGTTGGAACAAAACATCTCATGTTTGTTTTGAAAATAGTTTGAAGGCGCTACTCGCAAGTAGGCTAAAATGTGGATTTGCCACCCTCAAGTGAGCTTAGAAAATAAGATGATTTGCCATTCTCGAGTGGGCTTAAAACTCACAGTCGATGAATTGTTCCAATCCAAATAACCCAACCTTCACTCACAGGCATTCAGGCAGGTATATCACATAAGCACATAGCCTCATGGTAAGTATGCTATCATGGCAGTCACTCACACACATGCAAGGATGCTAAAGCATAAACACTTACCGAGTACTCCAAGCCAAAACATAAGCTAATTAGAGAACATGCATGAATCCTAACTATGCTGAAATGCCTAATGCAACACATGCAGGAATGCAACTACAATAGGCTCGACTATTCTAAACATGGCATATGAAATACTACAGCTAACATGTATTCAACTTGGAATTGAAATACGATGCAGTTAGTATGATGCGCCGAGCCCGGTGCATGCAATACAGATGAATGATGCAAACATGCTATCATAAGTATGCTAATTGAAACATGCCCTAATCTAACCATCATAAGCTGGTAAATAAAAGGGAGAAAGACGTGGAGTTGGAAGATATACATCACGCGCACGCACACTTATTACAACATTGCCTTCGCGTAGAGGGTCCGAATAAATAATATACAGTCCGAATAAATAATACAGTCCGAATAAATACAAAATCCTAATTAATTAACAAATTAATCTAAGAAAGTAAGTAAATTAGCACGTAAATCCATGGACCGCCTCAGCTCTGTTCTGAATAATGAATGATGCATGCTTGAGTTGCCTGGCACGGAAATCCATTGCGATGCCCCTATTCGCCTCTGTTTGCAATTAATGCCGGAATGCTGTGCGAAGATTTAGAAGGCTGTTGATTTTTGATTTGCTGCAACAAAGAGCAAGAAAGGGGCATGGCAAAGTATTTTCACATATGTATGCATGATTACTCTTCAGGGAGTGTAGTCCTCGATCCTCGTGCCACCAATCACGCATCTCAATGCATGATGGCCGAGGAGTTGAATTGCACGACTCAATATGAAATGAATGCACATGAAAACACAACAAGACCGAGACTCCATCATGGTTAATCCGGAGTGTTTGCGGATCGAATTGAGACACGCCCGTCACCGGCACGAAACATCTCTCGTTTCCCGTGCTTGGGCTAACTTCTATCCCAAACACGATGCAATATGCATGACATGCATGAATGCGACTAACATACAACCTAGCATACGCAATGCTATGAACTGGCATACACAATGCTCGATATAATGTGGCATATACAATGCTTTAATATACAACCTAGCATACACAATGCTATGGACTAAGATGGCATACACAATGCAATATGGGCTTACACCAATATGAGTGGACCTCAGCCACACTCACATCAGCGGCCATGAGATGAAAATGAGACAATCGAAATGCGTGCACACATGCACGCAAACCGAGGACCAAACCTAAGACACAACATGCAACTCTAACAAGGCATGGCAAGGATGAAGCATGACATTCAAACATATAAATTTCAGCACTGAAACATGATGCTAAATGGTCTCGAATCATGCAAATATGTCATATAATGCATGCTATAGGCCCCGAAACTCAAAATTAGGCACATGTATTGAACCATAACCATGCAAAGCAAGCATTATTTGACTATAAAGCACAAAGACAGAGCCAAGGCAGTCCCAAAACATGCACATTACTAGTTTAAAGCATGGCCAAAAAAATGCTAACATGATAGGCTAAAACAACATGCAACATTGGCTAGCAAGCATGGTTTACATGGCACGTATATGAAGCATATGAGAACTCATCAAACTAGCCAAAAATAGTGAATAAAACATGTCAAAATATGTCCAAATAACCACTGAAATATAGCCAACACATGAAAAAATGATGAGTTTCTTTGAAAGGCCATGCAAGGGGTTACTTAACACATACAAGGTAGACACTTAACATGACCAAACCAACTCTAGAAATGAGTTGTGGCAACCTTAAAACCCACAAAATTGGCTCTGAAATCAGTCTAGAAAACATGCAAAGAAAGGTCCCTTTGAAAGGCCTTGAATGGGATTGCTCTACACATGCATAAGGGACAAAAAATATGGCAAAATGGGCTCTTGAAAGAGCTTAGGTAGACCTTAAAACCCACAAAATGAGGCCTGAAACATGACTTCAACTCATGCAAAATAGAGTCCTATTGGAAGGCCAACAATGTTAGTAAAGAGAATGAGGGGTGAGAGGGCCACCCCTTTATGGTTTTGGAGTTCAAAGGCACATCAAAGCCACTGAAAATCCACTAGATTTCAGTGGCTAAGAGGCCCAAAACAAGGCCAATGCAAATGCTCAAATGTATGGCTCAAAGCATGAGGAGATAAAGCATGCAAGGAAGGAGATGACTCCAAAAAGAAAAGTGATCTCTATCAAACTTAAAGAGAAGGTCAAAACAAGACTTTTCCCAGTTTATAACAAATCTCGAAAATATTCACAAGTAAGGCTAAAATAGGATGCAAAAATAACCCTAAAAGAGAGATTGAGCAAACAAGGAAGTAAATGACCTCAAACAACGAAGTGTCCTTAAACAAAGTTGAAGAGGGGCTCAAAATAAGACACTTTATAGTTTTAGGTCGAAGCCCAGAAATGCTTACAAATAGGGCTAAGAAATGAAGCAAAAGAATGTAAGAAAACGGGGAATGGAGACTTACTCTTGTAGCACAGCAATACAGCAGCTTTTGGTCCAAGATTGTGAGCTCTCAACCTCTGAAAATCAGCTTTAAGGGGCTAGAATAGATGGTGGAGGTGGTAGGCTAGGAGTTGTAGTGTAAAATGGCCAAGAACAAGGGTGTTTGGAGGCTTGAAGTAGAGAGATGGAGGGTTGTATGTATATATCTCAACCCAAAGCTTCTAACCCTTAAAAATGGATGTAGAAGGTGTGTTTTATAGGGGGAGAGAGGTGAGGCTTCTTGGAGAAGCCATGAGAGGGGTTCAAAGCTTCTAAAAGAAGCTTGACCAAAGGGGTCAAGCTTCTTGAAGAAGTTAGACCAAAAGGGTCAAGCTTCAAGAAGCTTGACCAAAAGGGCCAAACTCTCTTTTGAACTAAGCAAAGGGGTGAAAACCACCTTTAAAAGGGCCAAAACAAGGACAAAACCCTCGGACAGTGGGTCAAGTGCAGAACAGCTGGCACAGTTGGAACACACTCATAGAGGCAAAACTGGCCGGCCAGTTCAAAAGGTTCAAGGTGGTCAGCCGACCACCTTCCCTGGTCGGCCGACCAGGGGTCAAAAGGTTCAAAAAGATTTTTTGGTCGGCTTACCCAGAAAGGTGGCCTCCCAGATGAGTAGAATACAGCTATGTAATGAAAAACTAGAAAATATGACCCAAGAGAGGGAAAAATCAACTTTTTAGAGGGGGTCAAAAGGGTCAAGAAGAATTACTGGTAGGCCTACCCATATTGGTGGCCTCCCATATGAGCACAACACAATGGTGGTGTGAAAAATCAGAAATTGTGGCTCAAAAGTAAGAAAAACTAGTTTTTTGTCAGAAAAATCGGCTTTAGGAGAGAGAAAATGAGAAAACTGGTTTTTTAGGGGAAAAGGTGGCCTCCCACCATCCTACCATCTCCCTAGCAATGAAACAAAGGTCCATACCAAAAATAAACCCAAACCGATGCAAAACGAAGGTTCGGGGGCTAAAACGCACAGTCTGGGGCCCCGAAAACAGGCTGTTAAGCACCGGAGGTGGCGTACAACCACGAAGGTGGTCTCCCAGGCCACAGTGTTCCTTTAAAGGGAGGAAATAAGGTGTGTACCAAAAACCAGAGCAATCGGAGATAGTTAGGCGGTCCCGAACTGAGGCGCACGGCCGACGGCTCCGAAAACCAAAAACTGCCCTCCAAATGGGAAAAAATGGCCTATGACCACGAAACATAGCCTACGGCCACTGAGATATGGTCTACAAGACCTCTCCCTTCCTTCGGGAAGAGAAAACAGAGAAAACAGGACCTGGTTCACAAACCGAGGCAAAGCACAAAAGAGCCCCTAAGTCCGGAAGCAAGGCTCGCAGCCGAGACTCTGAAACCTCAGAACGAGCACGATATGCAACATCACCGAGCGCTCAGTTGGTGACGTCTGAGTCTTAAGGCCGGTCAAAAATGGGGTGTCTACACACTTTTCAATTCTTTCAGTTCAGTTGGAGCCATTCGGTAAGGAGCTTTAGATACCGGCTGGGTACCTGGAATCACATCAATGGTGAATTCAATCTCCCTGTCAATCAAATCCCCTGGCAGATTATCTGGAAAAACATCTAGGAATTCTCTGACTATAGGAATACTGTTCACATTAGCACTATCATCAGTAGATACAATCAATACAGAACACATATATCCTTTACACCCCTTTTTAATCAATTTAACAGCTTTCACAGATGAAATCAAATACGAAGGAGGTACTACTCAACTCCCATTAAACACAAATTCAGGCAAACCCGGTGGACGGAAAACTACTTGTTTCGTTACACAGTCTATGGTGGCATGATATTTCGTTAACCAGTCCATCTCTAATATTACATCAAAATGATCTATGTTCAGAGACAGTAAGTCAATAAACAGATATGCATCTCCAACAATAATTTCACAAGTAGGGTACATGTATGCACAAGTCATGGATCCCCCGACGGGTGACGATACAGCTAACAAGTAATTCATGGGTTCTAATGGTCTATTCAATTTTTGCGAAAAAGCATGCGATACATATGAATGTGTAGACCCCGAATCAATTAGAACATAAGCATTCTGAGTACAAATAGAGAGAATACCTGACACAACGGTCTCGGTATTTTGTACATCTCCCGGTACTAGGGCGAACACTCGCCCCTACCTCATAGGCTTCTTCCCTGTAGTTTTGGGATTAGGCTTTGGTGTGACAGTTGATGCTGCTGTGCTTGGTGCAGCTTTGCTATTGGCCTGCGGAGCAGAGGGGCAGTCTTTAACCATGTAGCCCACCTTGCCACACCTGTAACATGCTCCAGATATTTTGTAACAAACCCCTTTGTGCTTCTTATCGCATTCAGAACAGGGTGCTATAAAACCACTCCCTTGGCTGGAGCTAGTTGTTGACCCCGTATTCTGTTTCTTGTTCAATGGGTTATGCTTGCCTTTCTTGAACTTGAAACCTTGCCTTTTACCATGCCATTCAGACACTGGTGTTTTAGTTTTCAGTGCCTCGATGTTTGATTCAGCCATCAAAGCTCGGTCAAGAACATTTACATAGTTCGGTAACTTCAAAACATTAATTATGTCTAGTATTGCAACATTCAAGCCACCTTCAAACTTTCTGGCCTTCTTGTAATCAGTGTCCACCATGTGTGGTGCATATCTAGCAAGCTTGGTGAACTTTGTTTCATATTCAGCAACGGACATTGTGCCCTGTCTCAGCTATTCAAATTCAGTTACTTTTCGGTCCCTGACACACTGTGGAAAATATTTCTCGAAGAAGGCTCTTTTGAATTAAGCCCAAGTCATTACAGTGTTGTCATCACGGATAAGCATCCACCACCTTCTAGCTTCTTCTTGCAGAGTAAAGGTGGCCAACAGTACTTTATGTGCTTCAGAGCACGGAAAAACCTCAAACAATTTTTCTGTTTCAAGAACCCATGCTTCAGTTTTTAACGGATTGAGGCCTCCCAAAAAGGATGGCGGTTTCATTTTGCTGAACTTGTGGGTGAGAGCAATTATATCCCCATCATTAACATTGACATTCTGTTCCGGCTGTACCGGAGGAGGAGGTGGGGGCTGTTGGTTCTGTTATTGATCTAGTCTTTCAGTTATTAATTCCATCATTCTCTCCAGTCTTGCCATTCTTGCCTCAGAGGATGAGGATTCAGATTCATTTACAGTTCTTGTATTATCCATTTCACTATAAGCAGTTATAGCAATTATCAACATAAGCAGTTACATACTTAAACAGTTTATCACATTAGCACATATTCAGTCATGTCATAGCCGCACACTGATCATGCTCATGCAATGCCTTAATCACTTTTCTAGGACACCTTATAGCTCATTTGGACACGTGTGTATGGTATAACTCGTGGTAAGTATCGCTCTGATACCATTTTGTCACGACCCAAACCTGCCTCTATGGGTTTAGTACCGTAACCGGCCAGTAATCCGAGATTACCGAAGGCCTTCTTAACAGTAAGACAATAATACAGAGTACAGGGGCATGGTGGAAGCCAAAACAGTAAATAAACAATGTCCAATAAATTGTAACAGTCTGTATGCAAAAAGACTTTTCATACATGTATACAGTCAGTGACAAAACAATATGTACATATATACAATCATTCAGTTCAGGGACCTAATCCCTATTAAACAGTAGTAACAGTCTATACAGTATATACAGTAAACAAAACAGGTACAGAGACAGACAGGGGACTAATACACCCTTAAGCCATAGCTTGGCAGGCTCGGAACCTCGCAATGAGGCACAGTAGTTGGCTTGACAAAAAGGGAGTCTAACCCACGCTCCTATCTCCGGTTTGGTGCCTGAACACCTACATATATATATAAACAGTGAGCTAAAGCCCAGTGAATAACATAATGCGTAAAGAGGTTTAGAATGAATGTCCTTACAGTAATGAAAATAGTTCATTAATTTAATATATCAGTCATTCAGTCATATGTGGTACATCCATTAGCATAGCAGTAACAACCCTCGTATCGATTACCATATAACCACTGAATTATATACTGATTACTGATAAACCGGATTGTTAATGACTGATAATTGAACGGATTAAAGTACTGGACAGACCGATTGAAATCGCAACTGAAACTGAATAAATTTACATACTGAATTGCATGTTTTATCTGCTGATTGTTTGACTACCTGTTTAAATGTATGTGTTTAAACTGTTAATTGAAGGCCTTATCGGCGGCCGATTTAGAAACCGTTTGATGTTTTATAATCAGCATAATATTTGTGATTTAATGATATTTTTATCCGAAAATTGATTAGGAATGATTAAAGTAGGTTGAATTGAGTTAATTGAAGAGTTTGACTTAATTACGAAATTGCCACCCATAGTGGATCATTTGTTTATTGTGAGTATTGAACCTAAACACTTAACTAAACATCTTCATCAGCCATTTTGTTGCCTATTCAAATTTAAATTAGAAGAGAGTGAGAGAAAGAGGATTGACTTTCATCCTATTTTGCTTGATTGTGCTTGAACTTTAGAGGATTGAAGTGTTGACTCCATTATTGTTCTCTTAGGCTCTCAATACAAGACTCTAGGTAAGAGAAACCTATGTTTTTCTTGTGGTTTTGAGTCTTATCTTACATGATTCTTGCTCATTTGTAGTAATGTAAGTCTTGATTGAGCTCATATAGGTTGATTCAAGATAGAATTCATGCATGCATGTAGAGATTAGTGAATTTGGGGTGAATTCATGCTTGAATGATGCATGCATGTCCATGTTTTCATTATAGTTCACGATTTCAGAATGTTTTCCAACTTTTGAGCTCTCTAGAGCAAGATTTGAAGATTAAATTGGGTTTGAAGCTCATGCATTGCATGTTTTTAAACTTGTTCTTGAAAATGGTTTGAATTTGGCTTCGATTGATCAACCCTTGGCCCTTGCATGTACAAAATAGCTTTTGAAACTTGTAATACTTTGAGTTTAAAGTGTTTTTCCAGAATTTGGGGCCAAGAGGATGAGATTTGAGTGTTTGAATGCTTGGTTCGAACTTGGGAGACAAATCTGGAAATTCCAGATTTTGCTTCCTCGCTCGAGCGAAGGATTCCTCGCTCGAGCTAGCCCTGCGATTTTGCAAGCTCGCTCGAGCGGGCATCGAGCGTGGTATCGCGCGTAAAAATCGAGCAACCAGAAGTTTTCCGCTCGAGCGAAGGGTTGTTCGCTCGAGCGAAGCCTTTGATTTTGGAAGCTCGCTCGAGCGAAGGAAGGCTCGCTCGAGCGAGACCCCTGTTTTCAGCAAACTTTTGAAAGTGCCTTCCAACTGTATTTTTGCATCCTCATCGCATCCTAGGCATTCTTAGGCCTAGTTTAAGACATCTTATTGAGGATTTAAGCATAGAACCACACCGAGGAATTTAGGGATTTAATTATCATCCTTTCCGACTGTAAACTTAGTGTGTGTTCTATTGATTGACTGTTTAGGGTTGACTCACGGGGACGCGCTCTAGCTATTGATAGCCCAATCACTGTGAGTAACAGATGTGTAAAGATATGTTCAAAATGGTTATCTTTTGAATACTGCTTTTAATCAAGTATCGAATCGATATTATTTCTTGAATGAATGTATGTCCTATTTCTGAATCAGACAGGCATCCTTAGCACCTCATCGTTATTGGTATTCTCAGAGCTCTGTCGGTTTCCTTGTGGAACCATACTGTTTACTGAATGACTGGCCATCATTACTGTTGGGTCTATTAAGGCCCGGTCCTTTTGGACCTACTGTTATAGGCTATTGGTTGTACCACATATGGTGATTGATTGAAATCTTGAAGATCGAAACTACTGTTTAATGAATTGATTTCATTTACTGCAAGGACATTCATTCATAACCTCTTTACGCTTTATGTTATTCACTGGGCTTTAGCTCACTGTTATATATATATGTAGGTTCTCAGCAGCCGAACCAGAGCTAGGAGCGTGGGATTGGTCCCAGTTTTGTCAGCCAGCCTATGTGCCTCACTGTGAGGTTCCGAGACGCCATGCCATGGCTTGGGGTGTTTTTTTGTGTCCCCACTAGTCTCCTACTGTTTCGTACTGTTGTACTTTTTGTATAGACTGTTTTACTGTACTGTTATTGAGGGATTGAGTTCCCGTACTGAATATCTATAATGCTTGTATATACTGTACTGGTCTGAATGCATAAATGTATGGAAAATGTTTTTGGCATACTGATTTTCACAGCTCAATGGACACTAGTTATATACTGTATTGGCCGCCAGTTCTCGAACTCGTTCTCATCAGACATCAGATCTTGTAGGCCTTCGTAATCTCGGATTCATCGCCGATTATGGTGCTAAACCCATAGGGCCGGGTTTGGGTCGTGACAGAGTGGTATCAGAGCGATACTTAACCACGAGTTATACCGCACACACGTGTCCAAATGAGCTATAGGGTGTCCTAGAAAAGCAATTAGGGCATCTCATGAATTTGAAAAGTGTGTGTTTATGACTGACTGAATAAATGTTAAACTGTTTAATTGTACAACTGTTTATAATGATAATCAGATAATTGCTTATAGTGAAATGGATAATGCAAATGAAATCAAGCATCATCCTCCGAGGCCGAATGGCGGACTTGAACAAATGATGGAACCGGTAATTGAAAGATTAGACCGACAATGTAACCAACAAATTTCACCTCCTCCTCCTCCTCCGTGCAATCGAATGAATGCACCAAATGTGCGTAATGTGAATGTTAATGAGATGGATATTATTGCATCGACTCGTAAATTCAAAGAAATGAAACCGCCGTCCTTTCAGGGAGGCTTAGAACCGTTAAAGGCTGAAGCTTGGGTTCTCGAAACTGAAAAGCTGTTTGAAGTGTTTCCGTGCTCAGAAGCACACAAGGTATTGTTAGCCACCTTTACCCTACAGGAAGAAGCTAGAAGGTGGTGGATGTTGACCCGTGATGCAAACACTGTAATGACTTGGGCTCAGTTCAAGGAGTCCTTCTTTGAAAAATATTTTCCTCAGTGTATCAGAGACAGAAAAGTGACTGAGTTTGAACAGCTGCGACAGGGCAAATTGTCAGTTGCAGAGTATGAGAAGCAATTTACCGAACTTGCTAGGTATGCACCACATATGGTGGATACCGATTACAAGAAGGCCAGGAGATTTGAAGGCGGCCTCAATGCTGCTATACAGGATCGGATAAATGTTCTGAAAATGCCAACTTATGTAGGTGTTCTCGACCGGGCTTTGATGGCCGAGGTAAATATTGTAGCAGTGAAACAATCAGAAACACCGACAAGTGAGTGGCAAGGAAAAAGGCAAGGTTTCAAGTTTAAGAAAGGCAAGCATAACTCAGCCAACAAGAAACAGAATACGGGGTCGACGACCAGCCCCAGCCAAGGGAGCGGGTTCACTCCACCGTGCTCTACATGTGGCAACAAACACAAGGGAGTTTGCTATCAGGTTTCTGGAGCTTGTTTCAGATGTGGCAAAGTGGGCCACAGAATTAAAGATTGCCCTTCAGCTCCACCAGCTAGTGGTAAAGCTGCACCGAGTGCAGCAGCATCAAATGTAGCCCCGAAGCCTAACCCCAAAACTACCGGGAAGGAGCCTATGAGGCAGGGCCGAGTATTTGCCCTAGTACCGGGAGACGTTCAGAATACCGAGACCGTTGTGTCAGGTATCCTCTCTATTTGTGCTCAAAATGCATATGTATTGATTGATTCAGGGTCTACACATTCTTATGTGTCACATGCTTTTTCGCGTAAATTGAATAGACCCTTAGAACCCATGAATTACTTGCTAGCTGTATCATCACCTGTTGGGGGATCCATGACATGTGCATATATGTATCCCGCTGCTGAGATTATTGTTGGGGATATGCACCTATTTATTGATTTACTGCCATTGAACATAGATCATTTTGATGTGATATTGGGGATGGACTGGTTACAAAAATATCATGCTACTATCGATTGTGTGACCAAGCAAGTTGTTTTCCGTCCGCCGGGTTTACCCGAATTTGTATTTAGTGGAGTTGGAGTAGTACCTCCTCCATATCTGATTTCTTCTGTAAAGGCTGTCAAACTGATTAGAAAGGGGTGTAAGGGCTATCTGTGTTCTATCTTGATCAGATTCACATCGATAATGTTAAACCGATGTGAATTGCATTCCTATAGTTAGAGAATTCGGATGTATTTCCGGATGATCTACCAGGATTTGATTGACAGGAGATTGAGTTCATTGTTGATGTAGTACCGTACACATACAAGTATCGAAAAGCTCCTCTGTAATGGCTCCAACCGAACTGAAAGAACTGAAGGTACAATTGCAGGAACTGCTGGACAAGAAATTTATCAGGCCTAGTACTTCACCGTGGGGCGCGCCTGTTTTATTTGTGAAGAAGAAAGATGGCTCACTAAGACTGTGCATTGATTACCGCGAACTGAATAAGGTAACCGTAAAGATCAAATATCCTTACCACGTATTGATGACTGTTTGATCGATTCTGAGGTGCACAAGTGTTTTCCAAAATTGACCTTAGATCGGGTACCATCAATTGAAAGTCAAACCGAAGACATTGATAAAAGCGCTTTAACGAGGTATGGCCATTATGAATTTTTAGTTATGCCATTCGAGTCACGAATGCCCCAAATGCATTTATGGACCTTATGAATGTAATTTTCAAACCATACCTTGATGACTTCATTGTAGTATTTATTGATGACATATTGATATATTCTAAGATGTAGAAGAACATGAACAAGATCTCGAGACTTGCCCCGCAAACCTTAAGAGAATGTAAACCGTATGCTAAACTGTCTAAGTGTGAATTTTGGCTTGACCATGTTATGTTTTTGGGGCATGTTGTTAGCAAAGATGGAATTTCTGTTGATCCGCAGAAAATTGAAGCTGTAGTGAACTGGCCTAGACCAACAAATGTGACTGAAGTCCGAAGCTTTTTGGGACTGGCTGGATACTACAGAAGATTTGTCAAAGATTTCTCCAAAATTGCCTTACCACTGACTCAACTGACTCAGAAAGGGACACCATTTGACTGGACTGATCAGAGGGAATCAGCATTTCAGGAGTTGAAAACTAGACTTGTGACTGCACCAATTCTGACTCTACCTACAGGTACTGATGGTTACACTGTTTTTAGTGATGCCTCTCATAAGGGTTTGGGATGTGTTTTAATGCAGAATGGGAGAGTTATTGCTTATGCTTCCCGACAGTTGAGACCGCATGAAAAGAACTACCCAACACATGATTTAGAGCTTGCCGCAGTAGTTTTTGCATTGAAAATCTGGCGACACTATTTGTATGGAGTAACATGTGAAGTCTACACCGACCACAAGAGCCTAAAGTACTTTTTCACACAGAAAGAACTGAATATGAGACAGCGGAGATGGCTTGAATTGATCAAAGACTATGACTTACAGATTCTGTACCATCCAGGAAAAGCCAATACCGTTGCCGATGCCTTGAGCCGAAAATCGATTGCCAACTTAGCCTGTTTGCTGACTGGACAGAAAGAGTTGCTTCTTGATCTTGAAAAGTCTGAGATTGAAATTGTTTTGAAAGAACAGGGCGGGACAATAGCTGCCATTACTGCTCAACCAGCCTTGATTGAGGAAATTAAAGAAAAACAACAACTGGATGATTACTTGAAGAAGGTTACTGAAGAAAGGGATTCAAAACCGAGACCGGGGTTCAAATTTGAGAACAATATACTGAAATTCCAAGACAGACTGTGTGTACCAAATGACATTGAATTGAAAAGACGAGTTCTGCAAGAAGGCCACAGTTCGAAGTTCTCTATTCACCCAGGGAATACGAAAATGTACCAAGATTTGAAACAAAATTTCTGGTGGCCAGGAATGAAGAAGGAGATCGCCGACTTTGTGTCTAAGTGTCTCCATTGTCAACAGGTCAAAGCTGAACATCAACGACTGCGGACATCGCAACCCTTACCCATACCGAATGGAAATGGGAGCATATCACGATGGATTTTATCGTTGGATTACCGCGCCCAGAAAGGTATGGACTCTATTTGGGTTATCGTTGATAGATCGACTAAATCTGCACTTCTTACCTGTCAAGACAATCTATAATGCGACAAACCGGTCATTATCTATATTGATGAAATTGTGAGATTGCATGGAGTGCTGATCTATTGTTTCGACAGGATTCAAGTTTACATCGAGAGCCCGCAGAGCCTACAGACGCATTGGGTACCAATTGAGGCCGAAAGAAGGCCTATCATCCTCGACGGATGGACAATCGAAAGGACAATCCAAACTCTAGAAGACCATCGAGAATGTGTGTACCGGACTTTCAGGAAATTGGGAAAGTCATCTGCCGTTAATTGAATTCGCCTACAACAACAGCTACCATTCGAAGTCTTGGAATGGCGCTTCGAGGCATTGTATGGCGAAAATGTAGATCTCCAATCACAAGCGAAGTTGGAGATGGGCCGTTGTTGGGCCCGAAATTGTTTATGAAACAACCGAAAAGGTAAAAGCGTCACAAAGAAAGACCTAAAACCGCATGCAGTAGAGAAGAGTTATGCAGATGTCGAAGACGGGATAGAGAGTATGAAGTGGGTGATCACGTTTTGTGAAAGTGACACCAATGAAAGGCCGACTCGTTTTGGAGTCAAAGGCAAGTTAGCGCCGAGGTATGTCGGACCGTGTCGATTATTGAGAAAATCAATCCGGTGGCGTATCAAGTTGCGCTCCCTCCTGAAATGGAGCATATGCATAACGTCTTCCACATTTCGATGTTGAGAGACTATCTTCGTGATCCGTTTCATGTGATCGAGCCTACCCGTATTGTGTTGAGTGATGACTACACCTACGAGGAACGGCCTATACAGATTGTAAACCGACGGATCAAGAAACTGAGAAACAAAGAGATTCCGCTAGTGAAAGTAGACTGGCAAAACCATGGTGGTGTGTATGCCACTTGGGAGAGGGAAGATGACATGGCTAGGCGATATCCGGATTTGTTCCCGCTGAATCCTGTTTTCTTCCAAACTGAAGGTAACTCGAGTTTAGAGGACTAAACTCCTTATAAGGAGGGGAGACTGTAACAACCCTCGTATCGATTACCATATAACCACTGAATTATATACTGATTACTGATAAACCGGATTGTTAATGACTGATAATTGAACGGATTAAAGTACTGGACAGACCGATTGAAATCGCAACTGAAACTGAATAAATTTACATACTGAATTGCATGTTTTATCTGCTGATTGTTTGACTACCTGTTTAAATGTATGTGTTTAAACTGTTAATTGAAGGCCTTATCGGCGGCCGATTTAGAAACCGTTTGATGTTTTATAATCAGCATAATATTTGTGATTTAATGATATTTTTATCCGAAAATTGATTAGGAATGATTAAAGTAGGTTGAATTGAGTTAATTGAAGAGTTTGACTTAATTACGAAATTGCCACCCATAGTGGATCATTTGTTTATTGTGAGTATTGAACCTAAACACTTAACTAAACATCTTCATCACCATTTTGTTGCCTATTCAAATTTAAATTACAAGAGAGTGAGAGAAAGAGGATTGACTTTCATCCTATTTTGCTTGATTGTGCTTGAACTTTAGAGGATTGAAGTGTTGACTCCATTATTGTTCTCTTAGGCTCTCAATACAAGACTCTAGGTAAGAGAAACCTATGTTTTTCTTGTGGTTTTGAGTCTTATCTTACATGATTCTTGCTCATTTGTAGTAATGTAAGTCTTGATTGAGCTCATATAGGTTGATTCAAGATAGAATTCATGCATGCATGTAGAGATTAGTGAATTTGGGGTGAATTCATGCTTGAATGATGCATGCATGTCCATGTTTTCATTATAGTTCACGATTTCGAATGTTTTCCAACTTTTGAGCTCTCTAGAGCAAGATTTGAAGATTAAATTGGGTTTGAAGCTCATGCATTGCATGTTTTTAAACTTGTTCTTGAAAATGGTTTGAATTTGGCTTCGATTGATCAACCCTTGGCCCTTGCATGTACAAAATAGCTTTTGAAACTTGTAATACTTTGAGTTTAAAGTGTTTTTCCAGAATTTGGGGCCAAGAGGATGAGATTTGAGTGTTTGAATGCTTGGTTCGAACTTGGGAGACAAATCTGGAAATTCCAGATTTTGCTTCCTCGCTCGAGCGAAGGATTCCTCGCTCGAGCTAGCCCTGCGATTTTGCAAGCTCGCTCGAGCGGGCATCGAGCGTGGTATCGCGCGTAAAAATCGAGCAACCAGAAGTTTTCCGCTCGAGCGAGGGGTTGTCCGCTCGAGCGAAGCCTTTGATTTTGGAAGCTCGCTCGAGCGAAGGAAGGCTTTCGCCGGCGAGACCCTGTTTCAAAGAAACTTTTGAAAGTGCCTTCCAACTGTATTTTTGCATCCTCATCGCATCCTAGGCATTCTTAGGCCTAGTTTAAGACATCTTATTGAGGATTTAAGCATAGAACCACACCGAGGAATTTAGGGATTTAATTATCATCCTTTCCGACTGTAAACTTAGTGTGTGTTCTATTAATTGACGCTTAGGGTTGACTCACGGACGCCGCTCTAGCTATTGATAGCCCAATCACTTGTGAGTAACAGATGTGTAAAGATATGTTCAAAATGGTTATCTTTTGAATCTCACATCAACTGCATCGAATCGATATTATTTATGAATGAATGTATGTCCTATTTCTGAATCAGACAGGCATCCTTAGCACCTCTTGTTATTGATCGTTACAGAGCTCTGTCGGTTTCCTTGTGGAACCATACCGTTTACATCAATGATTGGCCATCATTCTTGTTGGGTCTATTAAGGCCGGTCCTTTTGGACCCATCTTGTTATAGGCTATTGGATGTACCACATATGACCGATTGATTGAAATCTTGAAAGATGAAACTCTTGTTTAATGAATTGATTTCATTTATCGCAAGGACATTCATTCATAACCTCTTTACGCTTTTATGTTATTCATCGGGCTTTAGCTCATTGTTATATATATATGTAGGTTCTCAGCAGCCGAACCAGAGCTAGGAGCGTGGGATTGGTCCCGAGTTTTGTCAGCCAGCCTATGTGCCTCATTGTGAGGTTCCGAGACGCCATGCCATGGCTTGGGGTGTTTTTGTGTCCCCACTAGTCTCCTACTGCTTGCATCTTGTTGTACTTTTTGTATAGACTGCTTTATTGCATCAGTTATTGAGGATTGAGTTCGTCTTGAATATCTATAATGCTTGTATATCTTGTCTTTGATGCGAATGCATAAATGTATGGAAAATGTTTTTGGCATACCGATTTTCACTCAATGGACACTAGTTATATCTCAGATTGGCTTCCGCCAGTTCGAACTGTTCTCTTCAGATTCAGATCTTGTAGGCCTTGGTAATCTCGGATTCTTGGCCACATTATGCTAAACCCATAGGGCGGGTTTGGGTCGTGATAAAGAAGATAAAGAACAAGAGGTCTTGGAAGACCAAACGGTCAATGATGGCCATCAATCAAGATGAGAGTGGTTCCAACAAGGAACCGACAGAGATCTCTATAAAGAATAAGAATAAGATGAGTTGCTAAGGATGCCACAATACAGTTCAGAATATAGGACATATATTCATTCAATTAACAGTATCAGTTCAGTTAAACAGTCAGAAATATTCTTGGTTGAACATATCTTTACACAATTGTTACTCACAGAGTTCTGGGCTACAGTAAGCTAAAGTGCGTCTCCAGTCACCAACCCTACACAGTTAACAGATCGAACACACACTAAACTATACAGTTGGGAAAGATAATAACTTAATCCCTAATTGCCTCGGTGTGTTCTATATCTATATCCTCATTAAGATGCCTTAAATTAGGCCTAAGAATGCCTAGGATGGAATGAGGATGCAAAGATGCACTTTAAAAGAATTTTTAGAATTTTCAGAAAACAGAGGTCCCGCTCAAGCGTAGGTTTCCATGCTCGAGCGGACATGCAGACAAAGGTTTCCGCTTGAGCGTCACTTCCCATGCTCGAGCGTACTGCAAAACATGGCAAAAGTACTGGATACTCGAAAATCACGCTCGATGGGCGCTCGATAGTTGCTCGATAGTCGCTCAAGCGTAAGACACAAGGTCCCGCTCGAGCGTCAATTCTTCCGCTCGAGCGGACTTCAAAACAGTGTAAAGTACTGGGAGCATGAATTTCACGCTCGAGCGCCAGTAACCCCGCTCGAGCGTGAGTTCAAAATATGGAATTCCCAAATTTGAACCTCAAGCTCAAATTCAACTTTTAGCAACTCAAAACTCAACCTCTTGGGCCCAATTTCTGGAAAATACTTGTAAATACATAGAATAACATGATTCAAAGCTCAATTTGTAAAATCAAGGCCCAAAGGTAGCTCAATTAAATCCAAATTTCAAACCAATTTTCAAGGACATGAAGAACATGCATGAATTTAAACCATTTTAAAGCTTCAATGCTTGCTCAAATGAGCTCAAATCTTGCAAAAACATGATGACAACATGAACTATAACAATATTTTGAACATGCATGTGAGAAATTATGAACTA
The DNA here is from genome assembly GCA_025200525.1 of Camellia lanceoleosa. Lineage (NCBI taxonomy): Eukaryota > Viridiplantae > Streptophyta > Magnoliopsida > Ericales > Theaceae > Camellia > Camellia lanceoleosa. The sequence goes on from CM045758.1 coordinate 201,908,322, forward strand.
TAACCTCAAAAGTTCAATATATATACATACATGCAACAATTAAGCTTCAACACAACAATTTGAGCCATAAATTGGCTCTAGTCTACAACCTTGCTCTAAACCATGCAAGAATCAATTTAAACACAAGAATGAGGAAATGAATTTCTACCTTAAGTCTTGAATTAAAGATCTAGGAGCTCAATTGATCACAAACTCCTCCAATCTTCTCAATTTTCAAGCAATACAAGATGAAGCAAATTGAAATCACTCTTTTCCTCTCACTCTCACTCTCTAGTCGGCAATCACAAGGAACTTGGCTGATGAAATGTTTTGTTTACATGTATAACAAGGCTCAAGTATGTTGGCTAAGTGGCCCACTTAGTGGCTTTATGGTAAATAAGGTCAATTATGCAATTTAGCTTATTTTAATCTAATTTAATCATACCAAATCAGTTTTCAATTAAATATACCATAAAATCATATAAATTCCAATGATCTCAAAACATCAATCAATTTATGATTCGGCCGCCGATAAGGCCTTCAATTTGCAGTTTAAACATAAAAATATGAACAGATAGTCAAACAGTCAAACAGATAGAAATGCATTTAAACAGATACAGTCAATCAATCAGTTTCAGATTTCAATCGGTTAGTTCAGTATTTCAATCAGTTCCATTGCTTATCATAATCAGTCTCAGTTTAGCAGTATTCGGTAGTTAATCGGTAAACAGTGACGAGGGTTGTTACATTTATATATATCACACAACACACATGTATTTATGTATATATAAACAAGATCGGAGGGCTGAACGGGGCCGGGCTCGGTCCGGGTCCGGGGTTAGAAAATGTATCCCCGTCCCCAGTCCCAGCCCGAATATCATCGGGGATTTATTTTTAATTACCATCCCCGGCTCGTCGGGGGTATTTTTCAGGAAAAAATTGTTCAATTCGAGGTCGGGGGGTTGGATCCCCGTCGGGCCGAGTTTAAATTGTCATCCCTACAAGTATAGACTAATTTGCAAAAATTAGAACACTTGATTCATGTTTATTTTGAAAATTGTTTCGAAATATGTACCACTTGGAAAAGTGATCGCATATGAACATTACTCAAATTATTCCAATCCAAGCAATAAGTCTTCATCCACAAACATTCAAGTAGTTTATCAATTAAGCATTTAGCCTCATGGCAAGCATGTTAAACATGGCAACAATCACACGCATGCGATATGCTAAAGTAAGTAAAGGCTCACCTAGTACTCTAAACCAAAAGAGATGATGAATTAGAAAAATGCATGATTCCTAACTATGCGATATGACTAATGCAACACATGCAAAAATACAACTAATAGACTCGACTACTAATATGACATATAAATCAATTTGATAACATGCGGTCTAAGCACGTATTCAAAGAAATATTTAAACTAACAATGCGATTTTAGAATGAGGAACTGAGCCTTGGTGCATGCAATACAAATCTAAACTAACATCATAAGCTAGTAAATAAAAGGGAGAAAGACGTGGAGTTGGAAGACATACACGTTATTACAACATTGCGCTCTCACGACGGAGAATCCGAATAAACTAACTAGCTAAGCTAAGCTAATTATTACAAAATAAATTAAATTAGCTAAATTACTTAACTAATTATTATAACAACAAATGAATTAA